>JBBGZY010000501.1:0-1237500 GCA_037952925.1 Lithobates clamitans | reverse complement strand
AAGCATTGTCTTGTTATTTTTTATGACTGTGTGTATAAAATAAAATAAACCTGACAGCAATGTTCCCTTGAAGAGCAGCTGTCAATCAACCCTGCTGGAGCCCATGAATAGGTTTATATGGGGCACCCAGCTAAGAAGAGTCAGTGCAGATCATTCATTCCAGAGCTGCCTCACAAGCTGATAGAGGGTCATGTAGGCAGCTAAATGGGAGAAAGGAGGAAGGTCCAAGCTTCCTTGCCAGGGGCTGAAACATACAGAGAGGTTGGCAGCATGGAAGATTGACTGGAGCAGCATTGCAAATCTTAGTAATAAAATACGGAGAACTGACAGGATCAACTAGGCAAGTACTATGAAAGCAAATATTTTAGAAAGAAAAGTTAAGCACACAGTTGGAGAAATAATTTCTAGAACCAATGCCAAGTACAGGTTCTCCTGACTTAACGACCAGGTTCCGTTCCAATGACCAGGTTGTTAAACGAATTAGTCATCAAACGAGGCACCACAAGTAATCAATATTTTAAGCATTCTTTACTACTGTACTGTACCTGTATTGTGAAAAAAAAGGTCTATACACAAAAATGCCAAAAATGCTTACCGTGTAGGGTTAGCAAAAAGCAACCACGGAAGAAAGAAACCTTCAAATCTACAACTGACAATAAAGAATATCGCATTAGGGAACTCATCACCTGCCAGAGCACGCACGTAACCTACGTTATAGAATGCCCATGTCAGCTACAATACGTGGGCAGAACCACCCGCCCCCTATATGTACGTATAAGGGAGCACATTAAAAACATAAAAAAGGGGTTCCCTAAGCACCATTTGTCACGTCACTTTGACGCAGTACATAGACGTGACCCATCAGGTTTAATTTTCTATGGGATTGATTGCATTAGGGAACATTGGAGAGGTGGCAATAAGACCATATTAATATCACAAAATGAAACTGCCTGGATATATAGGTTGGGGTCCCTTGCCCCAAGGGGCCTCAACCTAGATATTGATTTAAATTGTTTTATAGCCAATCCCTAAGTGTACTGCAGAGTAGTGCTACAATTACGTACATAGGAAGAAAACGATAATACTGGCCGCATGCTTTCATGAGGAAATAGCGTGGGGACTATTCTGCATTAATGCATTGTCTGGTATAAATATGTTTACCAAATACTACTAGTATAGGCTCATTTCTGCCTTTATGTACTTATACATTCTCTAGGGATGGAGATGCCCCAATAAAGCCTTTATTCTCCCACACTAGAAAGGATGCAAGATCAATAGTGTATTAACTGCAATTGATGTGAACTCTACCTCCCTGTAACAAATTATGACTCTGAGTTCTTACACAGAATCACCCTGAGGACCATCTGACACTAATGCAGTGTTTGGTAATAATACGCCCATTAATAAATATGAACATAAGTGTATTAGTATAGAAGTACCCTGGATTTAGGCATGCAGATGTGTCAGTAAGCTTGTCGTTTTACATTATAAGGGGTGCATGTAAGACCAGATAGTGAACAGACTGCCTATAGTGAAAACTCCTCTTGACATATCCCTCCCACTTGAACAACCTCTCAGTTCACATTTTTCATTGTTCTCTCATTTCATTCTATTTACTCACAGTAGGAACTTTGATGCCCATTAGCCCTCTCAGTTTACAGCTCAGTGTGCATATAAATACAATGTGTTGGGTATATATATTGGGCAGATACCCAGAACCTGGGATAGTATTATGATAGACACTGGCCGCTTTGTAATATTAGATGTGGAGTCCGGTGGGGGATTATCTGTATTATACACAAATTGACCCAAAAAGACCCCCGGATAGGGTATTGAATATTTAATATTGTCTAAGATATATGTGGCCCAAAGATGTGTATATATTGCCTGTGGAGGGCCTGCCATGGGATCCATCTAAATTAGCCAGTTTGCATCTAATCATGCTTTCCGCCCCCTAACAATACTTCATTGCGGACACTGCACAGATACCGCTTAGAATGCACCGCCCCTTCCTGTATTATGATTGGTTGATCCCTGAATGGGGGACGGGATGGACATGACGGCTCTCCTATTTATGACATAGTGCGTGGTGTGCTGGCACCGTCGCTGAGGACGTCTATGATGAAACGCGTACGACGGCGCCACGCACGCTACGTCACTTCCTGGTAGAGACAGCTGGAACGCAGGTGGAACGCAGCGCGCTGCTGCTGATTCCATACTATACACCTAGCGTCCGCTGTTGTGGAAGCCGATATACCCTACACCAGCTGCCCACCTTATACAATGGCATTGTGTGGAGCTCGTGGGATATGATTAGGCAATCCAGGAATTTTATAATATATTTTTAATACATATATTTTTTTAAATAAGTTGTTATCGTTTGGATCAAGTTGCTGTTTCCTAATAAAACCCAGAATTTTTACTACACTATGGGAGCCTATATTTTTTTCCTCTATGAGGAGTCTACCACAGAGATACATCAGATAACATCTGCAAGAAGGTGGAATATCCCAGGTCTTCGGACGAGATTGGTGGAGCAACCGTGGTGGGATTAAAGATAAGCGCATTACCCCCGTGGGGGTGAGGGGATCTGGTGAGTGGGGATGCTTGAGGGGGAGCACGAAGTCACAAGTGGAATTCTTGAAAACACTCACAGTCACTGTTTTTATGCTAATCACTATGAATGAAGATTTAATCTACCCGATGGACTATTAGTTATGCACAGGTGCACCAAGACCTGTTGGAACACTCGCACTCACCAATTGTGTTGTTAACCCCGAGTGGGGTCTCTACATATTTATGCACTACCACTAAGCATTTGTGCACTTATATTTTTCATCATATATTTTTTTATGGTTTTCAATTGAGGTTTATGTGTCTTAACAAGGTTTTTATAAGTGGGTATTATTTCATATATTCACCTAAGCTTTCACTAATATATAACCACCTAGGATTGGTAATTTGGAGCTATATCAACCTAGTGTACACCTAGAGATTTATACATTGGGGTATATTTACTAGTGGAAAAGGCTAACTGAGTGAAGATGAACCATGTTTGTGGCAGGATCATCTCGCTTAAGTGAATAACAGCCATATTTACCTGTCACATATTGAGAGCTCACTGTACAATACATTTATATAAAATTTTATCACAGTTAAGTTTAGTCACACCATCATCTGGTACCCTTACCCAAACTAGGAGGCGCCACCACCCCCCTTTTTTGGTATTACTTTGTGTTTATAGACCCCTTAGGGGAGCTATATTAGGGGAGGCAGCATACCTAGATAGACCCCTAAGCGCGATCATTTATCTTTCTTTTTATCTATACACAAAACTCCAGCTCAATAACGTGGTTTTAAGTTGCATAAGTACAGAACACAAACGAAAATTTTGTACTGTACAATACAATACAATGATGTGCAGCGTGTCGTTTGGGTGGGGAGAGCTGGTCGTAAGTCCGAGCAGTCTTTAAACAGGTAAGTCGTTAAGTGAGGAGTATCTGTAGTTTTTTAACCTTATTTATACATTAAATGTAGATTGCATCTTAAACAAGGGTAAAATATATGAGCAGGCAAACATAGCATAAGAAACCAGACAGTTTTGAATGATCTCTAAATTCAGAATGTTGAGTATTATCTAGGATTGCTATGTATAAGTTGGTAATGTCACAGAATCTGTCATAATCAAAAACAAGTACCTGCAACCCAACTCATTTCCTAAATATCTTAACTGGACCCGCTATCCAGAAAGAAGCCTCTATTACAAAACTGAAATGTATGGGAGGGAAAGAACTATAACAGGAAACATATCAAGACTGAAACATGGAGGCTGCAATGATGAAACCTCAAAATTGGACATGTGTTTTTTTGCCAAAAGCAAACAAGGCTTGCCCATGAGACATGAGACTTGGCTCAAATTTGAAACTGCGTATTCCAAATCCCTTACAATCAGAAGCAAAAAAAAACAACAACCTTGTGCACATGCCCTAAAGTAGTAAGGTTCAGAGCTTTCATCCTTATACTTGCTTTACTACTACAGATGTCCACAAAAGGAAAGTATAGTACAGTGTGTTTCAAAAAGAAAGACCCAATTTAAAATAGTTATATCTAATAATGAAAATGTATTACAATTACATAACAAATTACAAACTATTGAGCAAGTCCTCAAATTTCATTCACCAGGTTATAAATACTCTATGTGCCCTCTACCTGCTGCACGGATAACATCAAGACGATAGCTGAATTCGTCCCCAACATGTCTGAGTGTCTTCTTCTACAGAAGTTACTGCAGCCACGATTTTGTTTTGAGGTCATCCAAGTCAGCGGGTAATGGTGGAACATAAACACGTTGTTTTACATATTTCCACAAGAAAAAGTCACAGGGTGTAAGGTCTGTAGATCTTGGGGGCCAAGAGTGTAGTGCCAAGTCTTGGGGTCTCGTGCAACCTATCCAAAGTTGAGGCAATGTTTAATTTAAAACTGACATACTCAGTCGTGCCAATGTGGCGGTGCTCCATCTTGTCAAAAAATTTAAATCTTCAGAGTCTTCATTAAGTTGTGGAAAAACCAATACTTCAGCATTTCAAGATTGGAATGTCCAATAACAGTGTTTCCCTCAAAAAAGAAAGGACCATAAATCTTTGTAAATAAACATACATTTTTGGTGAATCTCACTCGTGCTGTACAAGTTCCTGTGGCGAACACTGTGACACAAAACTTTACCCCTTAGATGAAACATTGCTTCATCTCTAAGAATCAACCGTGGTAGGAATCTGTCATCCTCCATGTTGTCTAAGAGCATATGACAGAAATCTAAACATTTTCTTCTGTCACTTACACAAAGAGTTTGCACCAGTTGCAATCGGAATGGCCTCAGAAGCAAACGTCATCTTAACACACGCCAAACAGTCATATGAGGGATCGCAAGTTCTCGGCTAGCCGACGAGCGGACTTGTGCAGGCTTAGTCGAAAAGCCTCTTGAATTCGTTGCACATTTTCCTCTGAAGTGCGTTGCCTCCCTGGACTCTTCCCCTTACATAAACACCCCGAGTCTTCAAATTGTTTAAACCAATGACGAATGTTCTTTGCCAATTTGATCAATTCAGAAACGCTGTTGAAACATGCTGCACCATTATTACGGACTCTTGCTAAATGGGAGAACACAAAACACCCTTTGCTGCATAGACACCATCTTGTTAACAACTGAGGCTAGTGTCTATTTGGGCACTAGTGCCATGTTTCCCCGAAAATAAGACAGTCTTATAATTATTTTTCCTCAAGAAACCACACTATGGCTTATTTTCAGGGGGTGTCTTATTTTTATTAAGTATGGTACAACAATCTACATTTATTCAAATACAGTTAAGTCATCTTCTTCTGGAACATCGTCATAACTCTCCAAACTCGGAATTACATCCTGAATTTCTTGCGACTCCATTTCTTTTAGAACCATTGGCCCCAATCTTTCATGTCGAGCAATAGAGCTCTCATTAAATGAGCAGCTCTTATCCATGTAACCTGCTCGGAGTGCATTGGCAACAACACAGTCAGTGATTTTATCCCATGAATTCTTCACCCAAATCACGCCCTTATGCAGGCTAGGTTTCACAAAGTTTCCACGCTGATTTCTTGTCATTCTATTTTCAATGTAGTCATTAATTTCCATACGCAAATGGTCTTTAAATGGCTTGTTTATTGCAATATCAAGAGTCTGCAGATAGGCAGTCATTCCTGCAGAAATCATTATTTGATCTATTCTTCTCTTTGCAAGGAAGTTCTTCATGTCTTTGGAACGGTTTTGGACGAATTGCCAAAATACAGGTAACACGTGAACTTTCGTGACCAGTGGAGGGAACATAGATTGAGGAGGCACCCCTCCGTTCAATTGTCGTTTGGGTGCCTTGACCCATAAACACTGCAGTTTCATCCATAGCAATCATGTTGCAAAGTTGGTATTTAGAAAAGTCGATGCCATAAACAAAGGACTTGAATGCAAGTGCTCACTTAATAACTTTAGCATCTGCCAACTTAAACAGTGTTGTTGATTTTCTGAAAGACAGTTCATATCGCTGAAGGAAGCCATACAGCCAGTGTTGTGATGCTTTGAATTTTGGGGATATGTCGAATGGTGGTGCCATTGCAAGGGCAAATGATTGAATATCATTCCCTGCGCACAACCAAAGCCTTTGCTCTCCTGTCAGCAACCCATTCACTGATCATGTCTTCCAGCTCAGGAAATAGAGGTTGCCTACCTGAACCACACTTGCGCTTCTTAGCGTTTCCTCTGTCCACCTGTAGACTAAGGTTATCATATTCTGCTCTGCATTTTTGGACCATTCGGATATCCAACTTCTTCTTTTTGCAAAAAGCTGTAATATTCTTGTCCTGGGAATCCTCCACCATTCCTTTCTTGTACTCAACAGAATAACTCTTTCTTTTTGCACTCATCTTGTCGAATTGTACAGATACTCAGGAAAAGCAGAGATAGGCCAGCAAAGCTGATGTGTAAGGGCTGGTTTATTTATCAGGGATCCAGTGAGAACTGGGTCCAATCTGCACAGTGGAGCTGGGATGATCTTTCTGGGCTCAGTAGCAGAATGCTTGCTGAAGCTTTTCCCCTATCCCCTGGTGTTTGTGTGAGGTGAGAGAGACCCACAGACTGTTGCTTGTCAATGCTGGGGAGCAGCTTTACTTCTTCCCCTGAGGACACACAATACAGAGTGTCCTGCTCCTCACTTCACAGAGATTTTTACTTTCACTTTCACAGACAGCCAGTACCTGACAGGGGGAGCCAACCTTGTTGATGGAGCTGCCCGCACCTTTCTGGTCACCTCAGAGATGGCAGCTGTCACGATAGGGCAGATGAGAAGGGCTGCTCGACTTTATTACTGCTCCGCACCAGTACGCTACATAGCCATGCCTATAACTATGTCTTACGTCTTCTTTTTCGCTATGCATAGCCACGCCTATCACTATGTCTTATTTTCGGGGTATGGCTTATATTGAGCAAATGCTCAGAAATCCTGCTACGGCTTATTTTATGGGTAGGTCTTATTTTCGGGGAAACATGGTAGTGGAATCTAGCGGCCGTCATTTTAAATTCTAGGCCACGCCTGTAAAACAGGTTTCATTCATTGGCGGTGCGTGGTTGCACAGATATAAGGTTTTAAAATTGAGTCATTCTTTTTGAAACACTCTGTATCGTGTAAAATTTGTTGTTCACATTGGTGAAGCATTATGATTGTTGTTGCTATTGGCAATGGTGGGAGAGAGATACTCACAGTCTACAGTCTTTTATAAAAACATTTTTGTTTCTTGTATGGAGTAACTATGGATAGATTTGTGCCTACTTCCATGGTTTAGGTATAAAACCTGTATTTCCCATTTCCAGTGACAACAATAAAGGTGTGAATTCCCTGTGTCTCTCATATTATATATCTGGTGCATGGTTTACGATCCTAGGGGAGTTATTTGTGTTGAGTGGCCACTCCCAGATGGGAGTTACATGATCTTCCCTTACTACTAAAGAGTAATTGTATAAGCCAGTGCCTGCAGCACCTGAGGACATCTGTTTAAACTACACACGTAAGGGACAGAGCTTCAGACACTGACTTCATCATGCTATTAGCGTTGCTGAAAACTGTAGCATTTTATGTGGATATTTTGCCAGCATTTAATAAAAAAAATTTTAATAAATCATTTGTACTATCTGTGCAATTGAATTTCATACATTTTTTCCCGTTCTCTGAATTGCTTATATCCTTGACTGGTTATATGCCAAACAAGCAAAATTGACCTCTAATCATCTGGAGTCCAACTAGTTGGTGATAAGTGGTTGCCATCCTTTCCTCTTGTTGGTCACTTCTGCATGTAGGTGAAGTCATACTCCTGACTTGGTAGAACTGTTAAGGGGGTTTATATCACTTAAAATGTGTATTTACTTCTGAGTGAGTTGCTATTTTGCTTTATGGTGAAGGCTATAGCTGAATTGTGCAATTCACAGGAGGTGTCTCACTTCAAGTGCTGTATTGGGAATTTGAAGTTGAAGCGGATCTTCAGCCTATTTTGAAAGTTCCTGTTATTGGAATCCTGTCCCCCTCCAATAACACTATTGGATAGTAATAAAAAAAAGTTTTGGCTTTCTACATACTTTGTTTTTTATTCTTCCAATGTACTTCTTGCTCAGATTGCCTAGGCAAATTACATAGTGTTTTCCCCCAATCACTCCTGGGATATCATCGTCAGAAATCCCAGGAGTCTTCAGACAGGTTTTTTTTTTTCTCCTTAGAGCTCTGTGCTTGTGTAGGCGGAGAAGGGTGGAGAGGTGTGCCTAGAGGCTGGAAAACTATGCATCAGGGTGCAGAGGAGGGCGAGAGGTTTGTCCAGAGGCTCAGGGTCAATGCTTGAGAGTGTGTAGGAGGGGGCGGAGAGGTGTGTCCAGAGGCCAGGGATCTGTACTTGTGTGTTTGGGAGAAAAGTGGAGGGCAAAGAGGTATATACGTTCACAGGCTCCTGTACATGGTTGGAATACTTCCACAACAAATACAGCCACCTATTAAAAATTGACTCCCCAAATCTCATCAACAATGATTCTGACTGCTGCAGTATTTTTTTCAATTTTTTTTTTCTTTGGCTGAAGAAGTCTTTCCGCAAGCGGCTGTTTTCATTGTTTTCACTGTATTAGTGTCAAGTTAAAAATTCACAACTCTGAGGAGTTGGTCCTGGCTCATTACTGTGTCATAAAACTTTCTTTGTCGGGGTAATCAACATCAGATAAATTGAGCACCAGCCTGTTCGTTAAAACTATGGCAAAAAGTGTGAGGTCTAGATTTCATAAGCAATGACACAAGGGAAGATGTCTCTAGTTTTGGCTATCACTAGGATCTATTCCACCAAGGACTTTGAAGGCATTTTATCGCTGTCCTTCATTTGCACACATGGTGGGCTAAATATGAGAAAATCTAAATTGTAGTATGATCTAGTTAGCTCATCGAGACCAGGGCATTAACCCATGGACATCCTATATATGATCTGCAATTTATCCTTTCACTGTTTAGCTCCAAAGCCTTGAAGAATTGTCAGCAAACAGCTGTAGAGCCAACTAATTTTCTTAAAATGTATATTTTGTGAGATTCGATTGCTATACCTGTCTCTTCATGATGAAATATTAAACAGCGGGATTCAAAGATTTTTGCGGTTTTCTTATAAATAAGAGCATATCCCTTAGAGGGCTTTTTTTTGTGCTGATGCAGCCAGGGGAAGAAGGAATTTCTCAATATAAGGAGAATCAAATGAAGTCTTCAATATTCGAACAGAATCATAAGCCAGAAACCTGCTCTCAGTAGAAAAATGCTATCACCTAAAGCCACTAGCAAACAAATTTGGGATTGCTGGGGGCGGAGGGTTATATGGGCTATCCTAACAACTTTGCCAGCATAAAACCCATGGGCAAGATTTAAAGCAGCCTACGTCCTGCCTGTCCAGCCCACTGGCTGAAGAAAAAAAAATAATACACATCTATGGCCATCTTTAGCACCAAGTTAGCAAAATGTACACTGTAAAGTGAATAAATTACAAACATAGCCTTGGTTCTTGCAGTAACTGTCAGAGATACAGGTTAACCTTATCTTACCTGTCCACAACACTGGACCCTATATAGTATCCAGGTCTAACCCATGGTGGGCATAGCCCCAAAGGGTCTTTGGGGTCTGCTCTGCATGGGGATGGACCACAGCCCTGGACTTGTATACCACGCTGCGGCTGACTACATGCATTGCGCAGGCTGTCTCCATGGCGTGGGGTCCAGGTACAGCACGCAAAGTTTTACTGAGTAGTTATTAACCACTTGCCGACCGCCTCACGCAGATATACTGCGGCAGAATGGCACGGGCAGGCAAAATCATGTACCTGGTACGTGATCTGCCTCCCGCGACCCCCCCCCCCGATGCCAGAGGCGGCCGGCATTTGTTCCCGGGCGATCAGAGGTGAGGGGGAGGCCATCCATTCGTGGCCACCCCCTCGCGATCGCTCCCGGCGAATGAAATCCTTCCTCTGCCTCTGTAATGTAAACAGAGGCAGAGGAAGTGATGTCATCTCTCCTCAAGCCGGTCTTTTCATTCCGGTGCCGAGGAGAGAAGACATCAATGTGAGTTTGCACAACACTACACTAACAGTAGAACAAGCAGGCACACTTTTCACCCCCCAGTCACCCCCCTGTCATAGTGACACCAATAGCAGTTTTTTTTTTTGCATTGGTGTCAGTTTGTGACAGTTATAAGTGTTAGGGCTGTTAGGGTTAGCCCACTTTAGGTCTGGGGTACCCCCCTTTAGGTCTAGGGTACCCCCCTAACCCCCCCTAATAAAGGTTAACCCCTTGATCACCCCCTGACGCCAGTGTCACTAAGCGATCGTTTTTCTGATCTCTGTATTAGTGACACAGGTGATGCTAGTTAGGGAGGTAAGTATATAGGTTCGCCGTCAGCGTTTTATAGCGACAGGGACCCCCATATACTACCTTCGAAAGGTTTTAACCCCCTGATTGCCCCCTAGTTAACCCTTTCACCAGTGATCACCGTATAAGTGTTACGGGTGACGCTGGTTAGTTAGTTTATTATAGTTTATCATAGTTTTAGGGCACCCGCCGTTTATTACCTTATAAAGGTTTAACCCCCTAACTGCCCGGCGGTGATATAAGTTACGTTTTTAGGGTCAGATAAGGTCTGCGTCGCCCCAGGCAGCGTCAGTTTAGCGCCAGTACCGCTAACACCCACGCACGCAGCATACACCTCCTTTAGTGCTATAGTATCTGAACGGATCGATATCTGATCCGATCAGATCTATACTAGCGTCCCCAGCAGTTTAGTGTTCCCAAAAACGCAGTGTTAGCGGGATCAGCCCAGATACCTGCTAGCACCTGCGTTTTGCCCCTCGGCCCAGCCCTGCCCAGCCCACCCAAGTGCAGTATCGATCACTGACACTTACAGAACACTAAGCACACATAACTGCAGCGTTCGCAGAGTCAGGCCTGATCCCTGCGATCGCTAACAGTTTTTTGGTAGCGTTTTGAATCAGTCGCTAACAGTCAGGAGCTTTTTTGCCTGTGAGTCTCACTAGTGTACCCCTAAATTTAGAGCCCAAAATGGCAAATCGAAGGTACACTAGTAAAGAGGCCTACACGTTTCTGAGCATGACAGATAGTGAAGAGGATGTCACTCATCTGTCAGATTCAGGCTCAGAATACGATCCTGTAGACGACAGCGGCTCCATGACAGATAGCTCTGATGACGGAGTTGTGGTCCCTGCCAAGGTCAGGCGTACCAGACCCCAATCTTCTTCTTCTGTCCTTGAAGTGCAAGAACCGCAGGGCTCTCGTATGGAGCAGAGCAGTACTAGCGCCGCTATTCCTTCTGGTGAACTGGCAAGCACCAGCCGCCTAGTACACCCTGGTCGTACATCCAGCACTGCAGTAACACTTGGTGACGTGGCGAGTCCCATAAGTGCAGTTCAAGCTGGCGAGGTGGCAAGCACAAGTAGTGTCCCACTGCCACCAAGAAGACGAACACAGGCCCGTCGTGCCCATAGTGCCCTTCCTGCTGCATTCGCCAATCCGAATTGGGTACCCACCACTTCTGCAGCACCCGTACTTCCCCCATTCACTGGCCAACCTGGAATTCAGGTGGAAACTGTTTTTCACCGCAGATCTCTATAGATCTATTGTGGACCAAAGTAATTTATACGCTGGTCAACACATCGCCACTATTCCCCAGTCCTCCCTTGCCAGAAATTGGAGACCAATTACAGTCTCCGAATTTAAGCTCTTTCTGGGCCTTTCCCTCAACATGGGCATAACTAAAAAGAGTGAGTTGCGGTCAAATTGGTCCGGCGACCCAATTCACCATATGCCCTTGTTCTCTGCCTCCATGACCAGGGCACGATACGAGCAGATTTTGCGGTTCATGCACTTCAACAACAATGAACTCTGTCGTCCTCGTGGAGACCCTGAATACGATTGGCTCTACAAAATTCGGCCCCTCGTAAACCACTTCAACCAACGTTTTGCAGACTTGTTTACTCCCCATCAAGTTGTCTGCATTGATGAGTCCCTGATTAAATTTTCTGGCCGCT
The DNA here is from genome assembly GCA_037952925.1 of Lithobates clamitans. Lineage (NCBI taxonomy): Eukaryota > Metazoa > Chordata > Amphibia > Anura > Ranidae > Lithobates > Lithobates clamitans. The sequence continues at coordinate 1,225,377 of JBBGZY010000501.1, read as the reverse complement.
TGTCATTCAAACAGTACCTTCCCAGCAAGCGTGCCAGATACGGGGTCAAGATGTATAAGCTCTGTGACAGGGCCACAGGCTATACATGTAGTTTTATGGTTTACGAGGGCAAAGATAGTCACGTAGAGCCCTGACTACATAGGAAGTGCTGGCAAGATAGTGTGGGACTTGGTGTCACCCTTATTCGGAAAGGGGTACCACTTGTACGTGGACAATTATTACACGAGTGTGCCACTTTTTAGTCACCTTTTTGATCATCAGATTGGAGCATGTGGCACCGTGCGACCTAATCGCCGGGGCTTTCCCCAGCGGCTTGTAGATTCCAGTCTTAGGCTGGGGGAGAGAGCCTGCTTTCAGTGTAATAATTTGCTCGCTATGAAGTGGAGGGACAATAAGAATGTTTTCGTTCTTACCTCCCTTCTTGCAGACACGACGGTTCAAATTCCTACGGCGACTGGTGTTGTGGAGAAACCCCTCTGTGTCCACGAATATAACCTCAATATGGGAGGGGTGGACCTCAACGACCAGTTGTTGGCGCCGTACCTAGTTGCCCGTAAGGCCAGACGCTGGTACAAAAAAGTGTCTGTTTATTTATTTCAATTGGCTTTGCTGAATGCTTATGTGCTATACAGAGCTTCAGGATGGACTGGATCCTTCCTTAAATTCCAGGAAGAGATCTTCAGAGCCCTTCTATTTCCAGACGGTGCTCCACCTCACCATCCCCAACCAAATGCAGTAAGCCGGCTGCATGAGAGGCATTTTCTTTATGTCCTCCCGAGTACCCCTACCCAACGAGCCCCCCAAAAAAGATGTCGTGCCTGCAGCAAGCGCGGATTTAGGCGTGACACCCGGTATTATTGTCCCTTCTGTCCTGACAATCCTGGTCTTTGCATTGGTGAATGTTTTGAACGCTACCATACACTAGTTGAGTATTAGCGTAGGGTACAGCACTGCACAGACTAGGACACACTTTCACATGGTCTCCCAAGATGCCATCGCATTTTGAGAGACCCAAACCTGGTACCAGTTACAAAAGTTAAAGTTACAAAAAAAAGTAAAAAAACAAAAAAAACAAACAAACAAAAAAAAAAAAATATAAAATAATAAAAACCAAAAATAGTTGTTTTATTGTTCTCTCTCTCTCTATTGTTCTGCTCTTTTTTTTACTGTATTCTATTCTGCAATGTTTTACTGTTATGTTTTTATCATGTTTGGTAACCATTTTTTTGTTTTCAGCTACGCAATTCAGCTGCAGAGCGGATTTATTTATCTTGACAGCAACAGCGTTTGCTCCCACGATACATAAAGCCGTGACTCCACGCTATCGGAGGTGATTTCACCACCACAGTTACATACTTCAGCATATATGCCGAAGCGTGGGGGCAGCAGTGGGTGGAGGAGCGATTTGCTCCTGCCTTTTGCGGGAGAATGCCCCCATGCTTCGGCATATATATATATTTTAGGCACAGGTTGCGTTTAAATGTTTTATTTACTATTTTTTTTTGTATTTGCTTTGCAGGTATGGTAAGTCTTACTGTTATACTGTAATGTTACTTTGTTTTATTGTTAACCATCATTTGCTTAGCAGGTACGCCATTCAGCTGCAGAGCGTATTTACTTATCTTGACAGCAACAACGTTTGCTCCCACGATACATAAAGCCGCGACTCCAGCGCTGTCGGAGGTGATTTCACCACCACAGTTACATGCTTCAGCATATATGCCGAAGCGTGGGGGCAGCAGTGGGTGGAGGAGCAATTTGCTCCTACCTTTTGCGGGAGGATGCCCCCATGCTTCGGCATATATAAACGGTGCATGTATGCCCATCATTAGAAGTGGGTGGATGAAGGGAGGTATTCTAATGGTGGGCATACCCACCGATCAATATCTTTTTTTCGTTCAGCCCACAGGCTGCATGAAAAAAAAGGTTTACAATATATGCCCAACAAGGACCAGCAACGTACTGGTATGTTGCTGGACTTTGAGTGGATATACCAGAATGATGCCTGCAGGTTTAGGTATCATCTTGGTATCATTCTTTTCAGCAAGCGGTCGGCTTTCATGTAAAAGCAATCCTAGCGGCTAATTAGCCCCTAGACTGCTTTTACAAGCAGTGGGAGGGAATGCCCCCACCGTCTTCCATGTTTTTCTCTGGCTCTCCTGTCGGGGAACCTGAGAATGTAGCCGGTAATTCGGCCAGCTGACCATAGAGCTGATCAGAGACCAGAATGGCTCCAGTCATTTCTATGGCCTAAGAAACCGGAAGCTACGAGCATTTCATGACTTAGATTTCGCCGGATGTAAACAGCGCCATTGGGAAATTGGGAAAGCATTTTATCACACCGATCTTGGTGTGGTCAGATGCTTTGAGGGCAGAGGAGAGATCTAGGTTCTAATAGATGCAATTTTTTCAAAAAAAAGAGTACCTGTCACTACCTATTGCTATCATAGGGGATATTTACATTCCCTGAGATAACAATAAAAATGATAAAAAAAAAAAAAAAATGAACAGAACAGTTTAAAAATAAGATAAAAAAAGCAAAAAAAAAAAAAAATTAAAAAAAAAAAAAAAGCACCCCTGTCCCCCCCTGTTCTCGCGCAAAGGCGAACGCAAGCGTCGGTCTGGCGTCGAATGTAAACAGCAATTGCACCATGTATGTGAGGTATCACCGCGAAGGTCAGATCGAGGGCAGTAATTTTAGCAGTAGACCTCCTCTGTAAATCTAAAGTGGTAACCTGTAAAGGCTTTTAAAAATGTATCTAGTTTGTCGCCACTGCACGTTTGTGCGCAATTTTAAAGCATGTCATGTTTGGTATCCATGTACTCGGCCTAAGATCATCTTTTTTATTTCATCAAACATTTGGGCAATATAGTGTGTTTTAAAATTTCAAAAAGTGTGTTTTTTCCCCCATAAAATGCGTTCGAAAAATCGCTGCGCAAATACTGTGTGGAAAAAAAAAATGAAACACGAACCATTTTAATCTGTAGGGAATTTGCTTTAAAAAAATATATAATGTTTGGGGGTTCAAAGTAATTTTCTTGCAAAAAAAATTTTTTTTTTCATGTAAACAAAAAGTGTCAGAAAGGGCTTTGTCTTCAAGTGGTTAGAAGAGTGGGTGATGTGTGACATAAGCTTCTAAATGTTGTGCATAAAATGCCAGGACAGTTCAAACCCCCCCCCCCCCCAAATGACCCTATTTTGGAAAGTAGACACCCCAAGCTATTTGCTGAGAGGTATAGTGAGTATTTTGCAGACCTCACTTTTTGTCACAAAGTTTTAAAAATTGAAAAAAGAAAAAAACATTTTTTTTCTTGTCTTTCTTCATTTTCAAAAACAAATGAGAGCTGCAAAATACTCACCATGCCTCTCAGCAAATAGCTTCGGGTGTCTACTTTCCAAAATGGGGTCATTGGGGGGGGGGGGGGTTGTGCTATCTTGGCATTTTATGGCCTTCAAAACTGTGAATGGTACTGAGGAGTGAAATCAAAAATTTACGCCCTTAGAAATCCTGAAGGCGGTGCTTGGTTTCGGGGGCCCCGTACGCGGCTAGGCTCCCAAAAAGTCCCACGCATGTGGTATCCCCATACTCAGGAGAAGCAGCTAAATGTATTTTGGGGTGCAATTCCACATATGCCCATGGCCTGTGTGAGCAATATATCATTTAGTGACAACTTTGTGCAAAAAAAAAAAATTGTCACTTTCCCGCAACTTGTGTCAAAATATAAAATATTCCATGGACTCCACATGCCTCTCAGCAAATAGCTTGGGGTGTCTACTTTCCAAAATGGTGTCATTTGGGGGGGGTTTGTGCCATCTGGGCATTTTATGGCCTTCAAAACTGTGATAGGTAGTGAGGAGTGAAATCAAACATTTACGCCCTTACAAATCCTGAAGGCAGTGATTGGTTTTCAGGGCCCCGTACGCGGCTAGGCTCCCAAGTCCCAGACATGTGGTATCCCCGTACTCAGGAGAAGCAGCTAAATGTATTTTGGGGTGCAATTCCACATATGCCCATGGCCTGTGTGAGCAATATATCATTTAGTGACAACTTTTTGTAAATTTTTTTTTTGTCATTATTCAATCACTTGGGACAAAAAAAATTAAATATTCAATGGGCTCAAAATGCCTCTCAGCAATTTCCTGGGGGTGTATACTTTCCAAAATTGGGTCATTTGGGGGGGGGGGTTTTGTACTGCCCTGCCATTTTAGCGCCTCAAGAAATGACATAGGCAGTCATAAACTAAAAGCTGTGTAAATTCCAGAAAATGTACCCTAGTTTGTAGACGCTATAACTTTTGCGCAAAACAATAAATATACGCTTATTGACATTTTTTTTACCAAAGACATGTGGCCAAATACATTTGGTCTAAATGTATGTCTAAAATTGAGTTTATTGGATTTTTTTAATAACAAAAAGTAATAAATATCATTTTTTTTTCAAAATTTTCGGTCTTTTTCCGTTTATAGCGCAAAAAATAAAAACCGCAGAGGTGATCAAATACCATCAAAAGAAATCTCTATGTGTGGGAAGAAAAGGACGCAAATTTCGTTTGGGTACAGCATTGCATGACCGCGCAATTAACAGTTAAAGCGACTCAGTGCCAAATTGTAAAAAGTGCTCTGGTCAGGAAGGGGGTAAATCCTTCCGGGGCTGAAGTGGTTAAGAGTTGGTTGAAAAATCCAACAATATTAATAAACTAGTTAAGTCAAGAGTGACTTCTTCATAAGGGAGAGAAGGTCTAATCATCTTTAAAATACTAATACTAGCAAAATACTAAAAATTCATTGAGTGTTATGGGGTTACAGGGGAGGCGTCCAGGGGGTGTGTACTCAAAAACGTTGCCAGTGTCCAATCAGCTGAACGTACGAACCGATAACCCTGGGTTTATAAACACGGAGTCTGTGTCCTGTACGATAAAGTTAATTATTTTGTTCAAAATTAACGTGCAATTGTTTATTTGGATTCCTTTTGATTATTTACTTTTGATTTTGTTAAGGGATAACCCTTCTATTTCTGAAAGCATTCTTAAATGTACAGAATTTTTTTCACACCAGCCTAAAGTATATACATATGTACCGTGTGTGTGTATATATATATATATATATATACATACATACATATATATATATATATATATATATATATATACACCAGGGGCGGATCCAGAGTCTAGTCTCGGGAGGGGCATTGCCAGAAAATACGTTTTTTTGTGGGCAATTTATCAAGGAAATGGCTGGTGTTGGCACTTCAATTATCCCAGCACCATGGTTGTTATTTCTATTAATATATTGTAATATAAAATTTAATGGTTCAACTCACCATAATGCAAAATCAGTGGGAGCCCTGAGCGTGTCACTTGCCACCGTCGTCTGGCACACATTGCGGATTATCACTTGCAACGTCACCTGCCACATGTTGCAGATTGTCACTTGCCTGCCACCAGATGCGGATTGTCACCTGCCACATGTTGCGGATTGTCACTTGCCACGTCACCTGCCACACGTTGCAGATTGTCACTTGCCACACGTTGCAGATTGTCACTTGCCACGGTACTGGCCACACATTGCGGATTGTCACTTGCCACGTCACCTGCCACCAGATGCAGATTGTCACTTGCCACGTCACCTGCCACACGTTGCAGATTGCCACTTGCCATGTTACTGGCCACACATTGCGGATTGTCACTTGCCACGTCACCTGCCACCAGATGCAGATTGTCACTTGCCACGTCACCGGCCACACATTGTGGATTGTCACTTGCCACGTCACCTGCCACCAGATGCGGATTGTCACTTGCCACACATTGCGGATTGTCACTTGCCTGCCACCAGATGCAGATTGTCACCTGCCACATGTTGCGGATTGTCACTTGCCACACTTTGCACATTGTCACTTGCCACGTCACATGCCGCAGATTGTCACATCACCTGCCACCAGATGCGGATTGTCACTTGCCACGTCACCTGACACACCTTGCGGATTGTCACATAGCTGCTAAGGTGGTGTTTTGCTTGCCTCTTTCTTCCTTGTCCCAGATCAGGCAGCAGAGAGATAATGTAATCGCTCTGCTGCCCACACTGCCTGAACAGGTACTGCAGGGATGCGGGGCAGTGAGAGATGATGTCATCTCTCTGCTCCCCTGCACGCTGGCTCGCTGATTGGCCAGCCGCCCCCACTCACACCTAGCCTGCTCTCACCCGTCCAAGCCGCCCGGTCCTCCCGCGGAGCCATCCGCTCGGGGAGCCGCCCGCTCCCGCATCCGCTCGGGGAGCCGCCCGCTCCCGCATCCGCTCGGGGAACCGCCCGCTCCCGCATCCGCTCGGGGAACCGCCCGATCCTTCATCCGCCCGCCCCACAACAAATTTCTCGGGGTGGCAATTGCCCCGTTGCCCCCCTGGATCCGCCCCCGATATACGCACACACACACACACACACATATATACAGTTTGGTCCATATATATTCGGACACAGGTACAATTTTCATACTTTTGGCTGTGTATGCCACCAGAATAAAAACCATCCAAATGAATTTGAAGTGTAGACTCATGCCCATTTGGACGTTGTTCTGTCCTCACCTAGGTATGTCTTTATGCTGACAAGATAGTGAGACCTGTTTCTCTAAAACACCCCCTGATTGTGTCCTGACGAAGCAAACAGCCAAGCGTGTTGACACACAGGGGCTCACTACGGCTACATGGTGCATTTCTTCACTTTTCACCGTGTATTTTCCAATTTGAACTCACTATGCACGATTTTAACTCTCATTGTGGTATATTTTTCTTATATTATGTTTTTTGTATAATTTGTATAATAAAATCTTTAAACTGTATTATCGTCCAGTGTTGCCTCTAAAGTCTGACCTGGGGCCTTTTTGCCCATTTTTGCTTTTTTTCTGTAAACCTGGGTTGAGATCAAGTGATTGACTCGGCCATTGCAGAATATTCCACTTCTTTTCCTTCAAAAGCTCCTGGGTTTCTTTTTCCAGTGTGTTTTGGATCATTGTCCATCTGTACTGTGAAGCGCCTTCCAGTCAACTTTGCTGCATTTGGCTGAATCTGGACTGATGGTATATCTTTAAAACCTGCAGAATTCATCCGGCTGCTTCTGTCTTCTAAAACATCATCAATAAACACCAATGACCCAGTGCCAATGGAAGCCATGCATGCCCATGCCATCACACTCCCTCCACCATGTTTTACTGATGACGTTGTGTGCTTTAGATCATGAGCTGTTCCAAGCCTTCTCCACACTTTTTTCTTCCTGTCATTCTGGTACAGATTAATCTTAGCTTCATCCTTCCAAAGAATGCTTTTCCAGAACTGGTCTGGCTTTTTTAGATGTTTTTGGCAAAGTTTAATCTGGCTTTTCTATTCTTCAGGCTTATGAATGGTTTGCACCTTGTGGTGAACCCTCTGCATTTGCTCTAGTGAAGTCTCCTCTTGATTGTAGACTTTGGCAATGATATGCTAACCTCCTGGAGAATGTCCTTCACATGTCTGGATGTTGTGAATGGGTTTTTCTTTACCATAGAGAGAATCCTGTGATCATCTGCCACTGTTGTCTTCTGTGGACATCCAGGCCTTTTTATGTTGCTGAGCTCACTAGTGCATTCTTCTTTCCTCAGAATGTACCAAAGTGTTGACTTGGCCACTCCTAATGTTGCTGCCTTTTCTCTAGTGGATTTGGTTAGTTTTTGAAGCCTAACAATGGCCTGTTTCACTTGCATGTACAGCTCCTGTGAATGCATGATGTAGGTTCACAGCAATAGATTCCAAATGCACACTTAGAATCAATGCCAGACCTTTTACCTGCTTAATTGTTGAAGAAATAATGAATGTGTAGCCCACACCTGGCCATGAAACAGCTTTTGATTCAACTGTCCAATTACTTTTGGTCCCTTGAAAAAGGGGGGTGGCTATTCTTAAGAGCTGTAATTCCTAAACCCTTAGTACATACATATACACACAAACATTATAAATATAAATATTTTTTTTCTCAGCTGCATAAGGGGCTTCAAGAGGTGAGGATTGAGACTGCAGGGAAGAAGGGGGTGGGGCGTGCCAGCAGGAGACTGAAAAAGAGCAATACACCGATCTTCCTAGTGAACAGCTGTGCTGCCACGCTCCCCCGCACAAGTCTTAGACATTAGAGGACAGGCAGGCTATGCTCGCAACACAGACAGAAAACTGGTCGGATTGAAATAGGAAAGCAGAACTAGCAGGGTCACCAGGGATTTCACAAAAAGGAAGCAATGCAAACAGAAAAGGGTACTTTTTAACATACGTACATGATACAAAAGACACATATCAGGAATATGAATTGTTGGAGGAAACCAACATTTTAAGACTGTTTAATAATAGTGGGATGTGGTTGCTACAAAAGATGCTGATGGATAATTGTTGCAGCAAAAATAAAGGTATGGAATCATTAACAATTGGCAATCCTGCTCCTGGGACTTCTACAGCTTTTTTGTAGAGCAATTGGTTGTGTGTGGCCAGATGCCAAAATGTGGCAGCATTTAGAACTGCTTGCAGACAAGGCTGGTCAACTGCTACATCAAAACAACACAGACTTATGCATCGCAACTTAGCAACCTAACAAGCTGTATGCTTTAACCCATTTGTTGCCGGAGCCATTTTTTGTACACAATTATATGTACGTTTTTTGTACATACTGGTAAATAAAATAATTTTAGGCCTGAAGATTGCATAACCCCCCAGAACTACACATTTTCTAAAAGACACCCTAGAGAATAAAATAGTGGTTGTTCCAATTGTTTATGTTACACAATATTACACTAAGGTTCATTTTAGAGCATACAAATGCAATACATTTTCAATTTTTTTGGTACAATATAAAAGACGAGGTTGCCTTGAATAGATACCCAACATGTCAAACCTTAAATGTGCGCCCGTGAAATGACGACAAACTTCGGTACCCCATATTTTTAAAAGGCGACACTTTAAAAGCCCCCTACAGGTCATCAGTTTAGTGTTACGGAGGAGGTCTGGTGCTAGAAATATTGCTCTCACTTTGGCGTGCGCGGCGATATGTAACAAGAGTATCAAAATCAACATTTTAGTGTATAGGTGTCCCCGACATGTGCTTTTACGTTAGTACATGCATGTATGTGGGGGTGGGAGGATTTTATGTGCTTGAGTGTAACTTTTATAAACTTTTTTTTCTTTTCTTTTTTTTATCTTACAGGGGACAAAAAGTGATGCTTTTTTTGTGACAGGTTCTCTTTAATGAGACATCCAGGAATGTCTACCCCTGTGCTCCAATGATTCTAATGCAGTGCAGATCACACTGAATTCGATTGTTGTGAAAGGGGGAGACTCGTTAGTGAGGTCATACAAGTTGCTTCCAGGTCAGCAAGGGGAGCATACCCACTCAGCTTCCTCCCCTCTACCCGGCAGCAGCCGCCATGCCGGTCCCAGGCTCTGCTTGTCCATCTGCGGGGTCCGCGTCTGTTACCGGGGGGATGTGGAAACAATCTGGCAGCTGCTGATGTGCTGAACTGCTTCCATCTGACAGCCAGGAGTCGGCTTGTCAGATATACACACACTCCAGGTGGATGCAGCCATCAAGAGTGTGTGTAGAACCCCCCCCCCCCGTCAGGTTCATACAACAAACAGACCTAGCAACGAAAGGGTTAATAAGCAAACCCCCTTTCCTGTTTGTACAAATCTGTGCACTTTATCACCTCGCTGAACAGTTTTAAACATGTCAGAAGTCGCAATGCAACCTTAAGGCTCGGTTCACATACCTGCGATGTGGGAACACTGCGAATCCACTGCGTGTTCCCGCATCACACCTGACTCGCAAGGCAGTTAACACTGCCTTATGTGAACCACTGTGGGTGTCAATACAAAGTTAATGACACCCCCAGATCCCCAGTTTGCATATCGCAGTGCGAACTTGTCAGCTCGTATATGAATGGGACTGCGTGAGTGTGCACACCCATGCGATCTGATTCTGGTGTGAACTAAAAAAAAAGGCCCCGCAGGACTATAGTTGTATGGCTGAACTCGCGTTGTATGGCTGAACTCGCATTGGATTTGCACAGAAAATAGTGCAGGGGACTTGTTTTTCCCCGCAGCAGAATCGGATCGCATGGGTGTTCTCACCTATGCGATCCGATTCCTATGTGAGTTTGCACTGCGATCTGTGAACTAAACTGGGGGTCTCATTAACAAGTTAATGACAGCCGCAGAGGTTCGCACAAGGCAGTGTGTACTACCTGCGGGAGAGGAGCGACGCGGGAACCGGCGCTGGAATCAGGCTGGTTCCTGCATCGCACTAGTGTGAACCCAGGGTAAAGAACATCCCCTGTCATAAACACACTTCCTATCCTAAGTTGACAACTGCAATGAGCAGCATTGTCACCCTAGGATTGGATGTTAGGATTACATAACACCTTCCTCTCTTCTCTATAACAGGGGGAGGTATTCTGGAGTCCACAGAGATATAATTTAACATTGTTCTGTGCTAACAGTCCAGAGGCAAATATCACAGGAAATGATCAGCTCACAAAATTTTGGGGTGAATGAACAGCACCTTTTTTGCACTTGTTAAATATAATAAAAAAAAACTTTTAATGTTACATTTATCATACCAAAAGGGAGCAAAAAGATAAATTTATAGTTGGCGTTTACATACAGTTTAGGGCCAAACTGAATGAAACCAAAGCTTGGCTGCACAGCTCAGTGGAAGGAGATGGGAGGCATATGCCAGGCATCAGAAGTGCCTGCTAGGCACCCTTTACTTAAGCTCATAAAGACTTTGCAGAATTCTTCTAACTGTAAAAATCCACTGAGCTACATAATAAGAGAATTTTAACCTACAGACTGACACTAAATTTCACCAAAATATTTGACCATATCAAATCACAAGAAAAGTTAAAACTATACCTTCAGAGTGTTGGCCACGCAGAACTCCTTAACTACTTCCACAAGAGGAGCCAACATGTTAGCTTTGGCTTCTGAGACTCCATCAAGCTTCTTCATATTTTCAATTGTTGTTGGTCTAAAAAAAAATGCAGCATATTCATCACTATGTAGGCATAACATAAGCAAACAAGATATAGTATGTACAATCCTGTAATAACCTCCTTTGTCGCCAGGTCATTTAATACATTCTGAGTTTTTTTTGTTTTTTTTTTTTTACTATAAATGGGGGGGGGAATAAAATTTTGAAAAAAAAAAAAACTGTTAGCCTTCCTTTTTGTTATAGAACATGCCAATTAGAAGTGCTAGGACAGTATGAACACCCCAAAATGACCCCTTTTTGGAAAGTAGACACCACAATGTGACCTAATTTTTTGCCACCATTTTTTGTAAATGAATAAACATATTGGCATTAAAGTGCTTAAAACACGGAGCTTGGTACAGATGAAGCAGGGCCGGCGCTACCACTAGGCGGTGCCAATGTCTGTCTCTGTCCACCTCCCTCAGCGATGTGAAGCCTGTGCCGGGCTGTGGGCAGCCATTGGAGGAGCAGAGCAAAGACAGCCAAGATCGACCTAGTGAGTCCCCAACACCTCGTCATCCATTAGGGGGAAGAGGGAGATTGAGTAGACACTTCTCTGTCATAATAATCATGGACCTGTCCAGGAAGGGGGACAACATTCACCCTTCTCCGCCCTTCATCACTGCCAGAGCCGGGGAGCCCTGTGCCAGCCCTGACCACAATGGGGGGCACTTTCCTGGCTGGGATCATCAAAGCTCTTCATCACTTCCCCCACATGACACCATTCACTGATCGCCGCTGTGTTCTAATGACAGCCTGGGTCTGCCTGTCACAGGGAGTCGGCGCAAGCACAAAGCAGCTGCCTTAGGGTGCCAGGGTGGGGTGGGGGGGGATACCTGCAATGGCAGTTTTTTATCTTTACTTATTTTCTCTCGACATATGTCACATGTATTTCCTTTTCACTCAAGAGGGTGGGGTGTGGGTCTTCAGGCCTACCCTGGCGTATAGGGGGAAAACGTATGGCCATTAGGTTCATTCCTCCCCTGCTTTGGGGGGGTCTCTCTTTGGGAGCACTCGGTTGGCTTCGGTTGATAATGAGCAGAGGGGACTGCCTGACATTTTGGCTATGGGACATGTGTGCCTTACTCTTGTCAGGAGTCTTGCGCTATGGGGGGAGTCAGGAAGAGGTTCCACTTTGTGCACTACCATACCACCACCCTAAGTGCACATTTTTGCGTGTGCTCACATGCACTTTTTTTGTTCACAATTTGTGTTTAGTTTTTGCACACTACACTGCGGACTGTGTAGTGGATACCCCTAGGCAAAATGAGCCGCTAAATGAAGACTGATGGATCGGGACTGCAGGCAAGTATTTCCCCTAATGGAATGCACTTTTTTAAAAAGAAAACTGTAAAAAAGTTCCCCGAACCTCCTTGAGTAAATCCCACGAAGTATTAGAAATCAAATTATTATCTCAGAAATCCGAGATATTTTAGAAATCTGACTTATCCCAGAATCATATTTTAGCAGGCTTTATGAATCTCTTGTGGTTAGGCATACAAACAAAAAATAGAAGGGAATATTTTTTTTTGTACCTCATTTTAGCCATGTCCACAAGAACCTTGTTAGTGGCCAACACAGCTGGTGGGATGTCCTTCTCACTGGCTATTTTTTGCCTAGCTGATACCAGCTTGCCGTATAGTGTAGTCTGTAGAAAATAAACACACGTTGTTATTTTATAAGACAACACAATTGTCAGAGTGTAGTAAATATATGGAGAGATAGAAAACAGACTGTGTATACTAAGCAGCACCTTTTGTTATAGAAGTATAAATGCTATAAATCTTTAAATCTTTAAAATAAATATATTTCTCCAAACGATAAACATTTCTGAATCAATAGGGTTTAATTTGTGCAGTATAAATGGCCTAAACCGCATACACAATTCTGCATAGAGGTGACTTAGCCCATATTTACAATGTGTTAGTGTGACAGCTTGAGACCTTGAAGTGGTATTAAACTCTTAATATAAGGCTTACCTGTAGGTACTGTGAATATCTCTGAAAACTTGCACAGTTTAGGAGATATTCAGAGTGCATGCAGCCAGTGACATCACTGGCGTATGCACTCTCAAAGTCCGCCTTATGATGCTGTCCCTTCAGAGCCCATGCTGTAAATGGCGGCTCCTGTGCGCATGCGCAACGTCATCACTCCCCTGGCCACTCATGTAGCTGGGGCCACTAGCCTGAAAGGAAGACCGGGGAAGATGTCAGCTCTCTCAGGGGTCAGCAGTGACATTGTGGCACTGGAGGGCTTAATTTTAAGGCAAGTTTCTCATAATGTAGCACATTATGACATTGCCTTGCAGGGAAATTTTTTATTTTCCAGCAGCTGGGGGTTTACTACCGCCTCAACCTCCACATCCTCAGATGGAGCTTCACCCCATCATCCAGTGCAACTGGCTTCTGTATCAGAGAATGTCCCACTTGGAAATTTTGTAGTTATTTATGCATGTTTTTACAATAATTATCACTGTATAGTTATTACTGGATGTCCACTAACAGAATGTTTAATGCCCTACAGAGGTTACTGACCAATGTATGCTTTCACAAAGCGAAGGACAATGCAGTGTACAAGTGCTGGAAGATTTAAAGCCTTATGCGGTACTTTTCCACTTGTGATAATGTGAATACAGACCTTGGAAACAAAAGCATTAAATGTTCCTACAGAGTTACACAGACCTGCCAATTGTCAGGATTAATATTTGGTTTGGTGGCAAGAGACTGACAAAAATACTGTGATCTAAACAAATATTCATTGAGGCTCTACTCATATGTAAGCATTCAAGGAACGTGCACAAAAGCGTGTTTTTCTGTGTGCAGTCACGGAACATGTAAAAAATGCATGTCACACTTGCTGTGCCATTAAAATAGAAATATGGGAATTTTTTTTTTCCCAAAATCATACTTACCTAGGTGGATGCAGCATCTGTCCCCCGCCGCTTCTGCACTGAGAACCAAGCCATCAAAGCCGAGCTCACCGAGCGCAGAGATGCTGCCTGTCAGTCAGCAACTCTACTGCTCTGCTCCTCCATGCTCATTGGAGCTCTGGGCTGTGGAGGGGCAGAGAGCGTCCGTCTCAGCGGCTCGCTGAGAGGCAGAGACAGCCATCATTCCAGGCACCTGGCAGATCCAGACTTCCCAGAGTCAGGATGACACGGTGCTTGGACTAAACTGTGACACGTCAGCAGAGAGCGGACTTCAGACCACTCTCTGCTGAAAATGGGCCACAGGAGTGCAAAACTAATTGCACTCCAGTAACCTGTAGGAGAAGCCCAGCCAAACAAGCTCAGGCCTGGACTTCTCTCTTAATTACTGGCAACTCAAACGTGGCCAGCAGGCATGCGTTTTCACATGTGACAAACGTGGGAAAAAAAAAAAAAAAACGTGTGAAGCTCAACAAACATGAAGGTACATGAGATCTCTACTCTATCGCAATTGTCAACAGTCAAATCGTGGGCAGATCCGCTGCAAATCTGCCCACGATTCAAAACGCTGTAGCGTGAATGCAGCCTAAATATCTACAGCAAGTTTTGCAACACTAGCACCATAACGAAAACATTTACAATAAAATAAATTATGTTACTTACAAATGCAAAACTCTAATGCCGCGTACACACGAGCGGACTTTACGGCAGACTTCGACGGACTTTACGACGGACTTTCTGAATGAACGGACTTGCCTACACACAATCAACCAATGTCCGTCGAATTTGTACGTGATGACGTACGACCGGACTAAAATAAGGAAGTTCATAGCCAGTAGCCAATAGCTACCCTAGCGTGGCTTTTTGTCCGTCGAACTAGCATACAGATGAGCGGACTTTTCGACCGGACTCGAGTCCGTCGGATAGATTTGAAATATGTTTCAAATCTAAGTCCGTCCAACTTTTGAGAAAACAAAGTCCGCTGGAGCCCACACACGATCGAATTGTCCGACGAAGTCCCGTCTGCCGGGCAAAGTCTGCCGTAAAGTCCGCTCGTGTGTATGCGGCATTAGAATAGTAACATAAATAAAAAGCAAGCGCTTCATAAAATTTACACAACAAACCTGCATTTCCATGTCTCTTGCGGAAATTGTGGGTTCAGGCGGCTTACATGGTTGCTGAGTCCCCAAACTGCTCAGAATAAAAAAAAAAAATAACAGGAACAAAAAATTATTTTTCAAGTGAACCATAGTGGGCAAATAAACATGCTCTTGCTACTGTGTACAATTTCAGTCTATAAGTACTAGTTTTTCAGGGTATACACACATACAGTGGGGACGGAAAGTATTTAGACCCCCTTAAATTTTTCACTCTTTGTTATATTGCAGCCATTTGCTAAAATTATTTAAGTTCATTTTTTGTTCCTCATTAATGTACACACAGCACCCCATATTGACAGAAAAACACAGAATTGTTGACATTTTTGCAGATTTATTAAAAAAGAAAAACTGAAATATCACATGGTCCTAAGTATTCAGACCCTTTGCTGTGACACTCATATATTTAACTCAGGTGCTGTCCATTTCTTCTGATCATCCTTGAGATGGTTCTACACCGTCATTTGAGTCCAGCTGTGTTTGATTATACTGAATGGACTTGATTAGGAAAGCCACACACCTGTCTATATAAGACCTTACAGCTCACAGTGCATGTCAGAGCAAATGAGAACCATGAGGTCAAAGGACCTGCCTGAAGAGCTCAGAGGCAGAATTGTGGCAAGGCACAGATCTGGCCAAGGTAAAAAAAAAATTCTGCTGCACTTAAGGTTCCTAAGAGCACAGTGGCCTCCATAATCCTTAAATGGAAGACGTTTGGGATGACCAGAACCCTTCCTAGAGCTAGCCGTCCGGCCAAACTGAGCTATCGTGGGAGAAGAGCCCAAAGATCACTGTGGCTGAGCTCCAGAGATGCAGTCGGGAGATGGGAGAAAGTTGTAGAAAGTCAACCATCACTGCAGCCCTCCACCAGTCGGGGTCTTATGGCAGAGTGGCCCGACGGAAGCCTCTTCTCAGTGCAAGACACATGAAAGCCCGCATGGAGTTTGCTTAAAAATACCTGAAGGACTCCGAAATAGTGAGAAATAAGATCTGATGAGACCAAGATAGAACTTTTTGGCCTTAATTCTAAGCGGTATGTGTGGAGAAAACCAGGCACTGCTCATCACCTGTCCAATACAGTCCCAACAGTGAAGCATAGTGGTGGCAGCATCATGCTGTGGTGGTGTTTTTCAGCTGCAGGGACAGGACGACTGGTTGCAATCGAGGGAAAGATGAATGCGGCCAAGCACAGGGATATCCTGGACGAAAACCTTCTCCAGAGTGCTCAGTAAGTGCTCAAAAAGACTCATGGCTGTATTAGATCAAAAGGGTGCTTCTACTAAATACTGAGCAAAGGGTCTGAATATTTAGGACCATGTGATATTTCAGTTTTTCTTTTTTAATAAACCTGCAAAAATGTCAACAATTCTGTGTTTTTCTGTCACTATGGGGTGCTGTGTATACATTAATGAGGAAAAAAATGAACTTAAATGATTGAATACTTTCCGGTGTGTGTGTATTTATTTTTTTTTCCCAGTGGTTGCCATTGCACAAATATCCAAGAAAAAATAGGCCCAGATGCTGAGCAAAGCAGAACACAAACGAACAGGTGAAACTCACAGGTCTTGAAAGGTGAACACTCAGTGATAACGTTTACTTCAAAATTTCAACGAGGTACAAGCTTGAGAAAGACGAGACTGGCGACATCACAGTCTTTCTGATGAGATCTTGGGAACACTGAATTTATGAAATCTTGCAAGAGGCTACAGCACAGTGCAGGAGTGAGTGTCTTTGTGAAATTTGGGATCCTCAGCCTGCCCAGGATCTCTCCAGAAGGGTTATAATGTCATCTAGGTGCCATGGGCAGAAGTACAGTAAATATATATATTTTTATTTTTCTCCTTAAGATTTTTTGTGAGAAATTGCTGTGTTGCATGTGGGGGGAGAGGGAGGGGTCCATTATTGACAATCATGGTCTGCAATACTCACTATAATTTCTATTAATGATTCTCTGTGCAACCCATTATTAAGTTATTCAAATTCACCCATAAAAATGTAAAAAAAAAAAAAAAAAAAAAAACTAAAAACACAAGGTAAAGAATAAACATTAAAACATAAAGCCAACTATTTTACATGTGAATTAATCAATGTTCCAGTGATATATTAAAAATATATACTCAAAATAATGAAAGTACTCAAAAAAAATCCATAGATTTGGTGAAATATATCAACTGTGTGTTTGTAACTGCTCTTGTGCAACTTTCCCACGTGAGTTCCACCACCTTTCAACACAGTGTGCTCAAATGAACAAATTGGTCTATAGAGTCAATAAGGTCACTACGCGCTTTCCCCTTTAAGAGAGAAGGTGGTCTAATGGTAAATCTGGAGATAGCTTAAGGAGAAAATTAAAGGGGGAAAGCGCATAGTGACCTACTGATTCCATAGGTCAATTTGTTCAGGTGAGCACACTGAGTGCAAGATGGTAAAACTTGCATGGGAAAACTGCAAAAGAGTAGTTACAACCACACAGTGGAAATAATTCACCAAATATATGGATTTGTTTTAGGACTTTTATTATTTTGAGTGTACATATTTATATCACTGGAATGTTGAATAATGTACATGTCACATGTAAAATAGTTGGCTTTGTGTTTTATTGTTTATTCTTTACTTTGTGATTCTTGCTGATTTAAATATTATGAAAGCATATACAGTATGTATAGAAGGTAGCGCCTGAGTTTTTATAGGTAACACATTCACATATAGGTGTAGATTGGAGAATGTGACACAGAAAGGTTGCGTTTCACTTTTTATTATATTTAATACTTACTATGTTGCATGTTTTCTAAACTGTAAATAAATAAATTACCTGGTTTTAGATTCCACTTTAGGAAGCTTCTCACCCTCTTGGAAGGAGAATTTGCCTCTCAGGGAAAATGTCTGTAAATACATTCAATTTCATACAGTAATCTTCCATTTGCCGCTATGCAAACAAAATGGTAATATCTATCAGTCAGACAAAACATGGAGGCTACCACTGCTGACTTGCTTTAGAAGGTATATGCCTGACCCAGAACACATCATAATAAAATCTGCAGTGGCAAAGTCCAGAACTCTATCTTGGCAAATTCCCTGAAAAGGGATCACTTTTGAATAATGTCTACTTTATAGTGGCTGTAAACCCTCACATATACCCAGTGAAGTGAATAGCCTCAGAGGATACACAGATATGAAACAAATCCTCCTACATAAGTTGTAGTCTTCTCTTCTCTACAACCCTTCAAAGTGCTGATTTGTGATACAATCCTTCTGCATCTGTGAGGAGTACAGAGGAGGGGGTGGAGAACTGCAGCTACACTGTGTGAGAGCTGATTGGGGGAAGGGACACCCCCCCTCCACATAGGCAGAGGAAGGAAAGAACATGCAGAGCTGTATTCTCTTTAGACAAGCTGTGTGCTCATCTCCCTCCCCGACTCAAATTTTAGCTTATGTTATCTCATGTGTCGGGAAAACTTGTCAGAAATGACTTAGAGCTTTGGAGAGAGACAAGTAAACACAACAGATACTGTATATGTGTTTAGTTTCAATAAAAACAAGGAAGCTGTTTGATCAAGCAAAACACATATGTTTTCTAAGTAAGACAATATGCAAACCAACGTTTACAGAATGAAGCCTGGAATTTCTAAGCTCCTATCCAAGTAGCTGGGGAGAGAAACTACGTTTACCTAATTTACTTTTTCTATCACGTATAGGATATATTGTTTAAAAAGTTATTTAGCCACTTAAACTAGCTAAGGCATTGTAAGAAAATAAAGCTAACCTGAAGGTCAGCAACAGGTTTACTGGACGTCCTATGAGGCGAAGGCTGAACGACCAAAGGAGAGCGAGGCTGTAAACTGTTCAAAAGTGGAGTGGTTAAAGACAATTCCATTTTCGATTTAAAGCAATATTTGCAGAAAAACTATGATTAAAGTGAAAAAAAAAGAAAAAAAAACCCAAAAAAACAGACATTGTCCACTTGTGACTAAATGTAGACTTTTTAGACAAATTGAAAGTGAATCACCAAGGAACTTCTACATAGAAAACTCAATACTATTTATTGCCTTTGGTACCATAGTGTGAACCCAGCCTCAAGTTCTGCTATTAGTTCCGCCTTGGGGAAAAAAAATGTAAAGTCAGCAGCTACAAATACTGTAGCTGCTGACTTTTACTATATGGACACTTACCTGTCCAGGGAGCCCGCGATGTCGGCACCCTAGCCGATCTTTAGATTGACTGTCGGAAGCGGGGAAGGAGACCTTTCAAAAAACAGGTTCCCGTTCCCCCCCTAAAAGGTGCCAAGTAAAGTGAACCCCCTCACTGCAGCCTTCCTGGTAAAATACTCATCTTCCTTGCCTCATTCTTCACTCTGCATTTCTGCCGTGTGCCACACAACCTTTAAAAGAGAAACATCTCGACCAGGTTTTCTTCCTACTGCCCACATATGCTTCTGTTTCATTTATTCTAAAGGGTGATCCTTAGGCCTCATGCACACTAGACGATATAAAATAAGCCAGTAACATTAGCTGTAGAAAGCTGTAGAGTGAGTTTTTCAGCATTTTTTGCACTAGCGTTTGTCAGCTGTAGCATTTTTTAGCTTTATTTTATCTAAACTATACTCCCATAAAAGCTTATGGCTCAAAAACGTTGATAAACACTAAATAGCCGTGTTTTTCAGCTTTTATCAGAGTTAGAAAACCTACTACTTCTGGGGGTTTTTTCCAGCCAGAAAACTCCCCTGCCAAAAACTGCCGATAACAGCCTATGTGTGCATGGACACATAGGATAACATGCAGGGGAGCTTACTGGCTACAGAAAAAAAACGTCTGACGCCAAAAACAGCAGCTGTAAAAATGTACAGTGTGCATGAGGCCTTACTCGTGTTGACTTCCAGCTGTTCAGCAGAGTACTGCTTATCTATAGGAATGAATGTAGCACCGTTCAAGACCACACAGTGAAGAGTGTGGGAGTAGGAAGGAAAGTATTTTACAGAATGGACTGCAGTCAGGTGGTTTAATAAAGAGTAAAAAAAAACACACTTATTAGCGTTGCATTCATTTCAGTGTCCTGAAAATGCAAAACCACTACCAACAAGCAACCAAATCTTTCAGTAGCAAAGATATTTAATCACCTCTGTAGCCCTAGCAATACTGTAAGAACCCTGCAGGGTATGCCCCCTCCACACAGTAAAGTCTGAAATAAGTGAAGCATACTTAAGAGAACAGAAAGTTATTTTTATTTTTACAGATGCAGGGGTAATAAAGTATCAAGGTAATGCATTATGTACCAATTAAAAACGTGTGTATATCCATTAACCTACTGATTTTAATGTATTTACAAAATATTCCCTTTAAGCTTTGAAATACTGAAGAGGTTTTCAACTTCAGAGGACCACTAGTCAGTCCTTCCTCTAGTCCCATATTCTGATACAAGAACACTGCCTGGTGTCCAAGAAGCATTGTTGCCAATGGAGATCACGAACATACAGTAACAGAAGATAACAGAAGATAAGTAACTTTTAAGTGTATTTGTACTGATATAGACTATAGGCTGTTCATTTGATAGGCATTTTGCTTGTTATAGAGATCTGTCAGTCTTGTATTATATTCCTAAGATTGTAATAGTTTTGTATGTACAGCATCTTTATAGAAAAAACTAAATTTACACACTGCAGAAATCTCAGCTTCCTTGCTTATACCACAGAGTAACCTTGCTAGATAGACGCAAGCAAAACATCTGGTCAAATTATTATAGTTCCCTTAAGGTAGATTTAAAGGCGTTGTAAAGGCAGAGGGTTTTTTATCTTAATGCACTCTATGCATTAAAATAAAAAAGCTTCTGTGTGTAGCAGCCGCCCCAGCACCCCCCTTATTGCCTACCTGAGTTCCTTCTCTCTCCAGCGATGTCCACGATCCCCTCAGCCATCCAGGACACTCCTCCTGATTGGCTGAGACAGAGCAGTGGTGCCATTGGCTCTCGCTGCTGTCAATGAAATTCAGTCAGACAGACAATCAGGGAAGAAAGGGGCGGGGCCAGGTCGGGGGGGGGGGGGTCCGTGTCTGAACGGATGCACGGAGCTCTGACTCCCCTTGGGTGCCCCCTGTAGCAAGCTGCTGGCTGAGGGGCACTCAAAGGAGGGAGGGGCTAGAAGCAGCAAAGAGGGACACAAAAAGAGGAGGATCCGGGGTTCTCTATGCAAACAAAACCAACTGCACAGGGAAGGCAAGTATAACATGTTTGTCTCTTTAAAATCATTAATGGATCACTTTTCTTGTTTCTGCTGAAGTTATTCTGATATAAAACCATATTATATATATATATATATATATATATATATATAAACATACACACATTTATCTTCAGTACTGGAAAAAAAAAAACAAAAAAAAAAATAAAAGTTAGGATTTTGGCTCCTCAGTGACAAGTTACCTTACAGCAGGCGGTTTTTGAGAACACAACTCTTCATTTGGTTGCAGAAGCAGGGTTGGACAGGACTCATTCATGGCTTTACTCATCCAGTCTCTGCCCTGTCAATGACAGGGAAAAAAAAATCAAAGCGCTTAAAATCACTAACAGGATTTTGTGCCGACCGTTTGAGAAATAGAAGATTTTCAATATCAATATCTGCTCTCCATTATAAATGGTTTTAGAGATAAAGAAATCTGTCCTCCAAATGCCTGGGTAGAGTTATTTTGGAAATCTGAACTGCTTCCACTTGAGTAAAAAAACAGAGCAGTCTTTTCATTAGTTTAGCTAATCCTGAACATCCCCTCAAACATGCAGTTTTGGAAAGCAGAATGCTCGTAGAAGGATCCAATTACTTCTTTCCTATCAGTAGTGATTTGATCTCTAAACCAGGGCAGAACTTAGCTGGAAGCATTTGCTCCCTGATCCAGTACAATAATATATGTTGAGCTGGTGGCAAGCACCAGCATGAGGAATGCAGAGAGAGGAGTGGCTGATGTGCCTCACCTCCCTCTTCATTCCTCTTGCCAGTGCCAGAGACAAGCGCTTGCTATCAATACAGTCATCTACCTGCTAGCTGTGGTGCCAGGCAGTCATGCGTCAAAAGGGGAGGACTGTTTGACATTATAGCTAGTGTTACAGGGCACCTTAGACAATGGATCCCATCCAAAACTACATACTGTAAAAAAAAAAAAAAAAAAAAAAGTGACATTTCTCCTTTAAAGTTTTACCTTGTTTGTAAGACCACATGTAGTTGCAAACTTGGTGTGACCGGTGGACTCTTGGAGATAGCCTTCAGTGATCAATAGTCGTGCCAAAGCCTTCCAGAAAACCTCAGTCCAAGATTTTCCCTTACCAAACAGAGGATGGCGGCGATATCTGTCTGGTAAACGCTGAGAAGCCTATGATTGCAAAAAAAAACAAAAAAAATGGGACTTACAATGAAGAAAACATCTTATGCCTGGCTATCAAGTGTGTAACTAAAAAAAAAAAAGTTTACAGCATATTTATAATAAACACTTATGGATGGATCTATGAAGACACAGTGCTCATGGATTAGGAAGCAGATATCCCTATTTAGAATCATAGGAATACATTTAGACACATGGTTTTTAAGCAGAAACAATGTAACCCTAATTAATGTCCAGTGGACGAAACATGTTGAGAAGAGTCCATTCACGCTGTCCGAGTCTGTAAGTCTACCTGAGTGTATATAGCTGCTTATGATATTGGGGCTGTGAGTTGTAGTGAGTCTTGGAGCAACCTCCCTGTTAGCCATATTGGATTTGTATGCTCACATGTCTGACAGGGTAAAGTGGATTGAGTGTAAAGAAGACATCAGCAAAGAGCAATCTGGTGTAGTACAGACGTTAATTCATGCTGTTTTTTTACATTTTAACCTTTTAGTAACTGTTTTAAAGGGTATCCCTGGGGTTCTCCTTAGTCTGCCTGTAAAGTGGCACATCTGTACTGTTTTTAGAACCTGCTGCAGCAAATCTGACATTTATAAAAGAAAACATTTAAATTGCCGGCAAAACAATACCATTTCCAGCAAAACAAAAAGATTTAAAAAAAAAAAAAAAAAGGGCGTGGGGGTACCCCTCCCTCCAGTCCATACCAGACCCTTATGCTAACATGCAGCCCGGCAGGTCAGGAAAGGGGGTGGACGAGCAAGCCCCCCCACCCCAAAGCACCTTGTTCCCATGACAAAGGGCCTCTTCCCGACAACCCTTGACAAGGGGGGCCCAGATCCCACCCCCCTTCCCAATGTGAATGAGTAGGGGGTATAAAAAAAACATGTAGATGTAGATCCATCGTCAATCATCACACCCACCACAAAGCCAGACCCGGAAAAAAAATGCTCTGCACGCAACGAAGGCTAGCCACCGAATGGATCTACATCAGGGGACATTGTTTGGTTTTTTTAAATAAAGGAATTGTCAAAAACTGCCTCCTGTCTATTTTTGAACTTTCTTTTGGTGAATGAGTAGGGGTACAATACTCAATCACATGGGCTCCAATTTTTTTCACTTTTTTCTACTGCCGGCAAGGTTTTTTTTTTTCTTTAGCTGTCAGTGAGGAAGCCCATTGACAACTGATGACTCATCTGCTGTTAAGGACGCAGCGGCTGGCTTCCCAGCCGCTTCTTAACAACCAGCTATGCACTATGCAGCGCATTTTGGGGCAGTCGGCGGGCAAACAAATTTGGGTGTTCACCGAATGGGTGAACAGGCAATGTTCGCGCCAAACTTTTGCTCAGCTTGAACTGTTCACCCATCTCTAGTAGAGACATATTTGGAAGGTTGACTTGGAAAAAGACATGCAATTTGAGACTTGGATTATGCTTAAAGTTATATACAGCATCTTGCAAAAGTGAGTACACCCCTGACATTTTTGTAAATATATTTTATTATATATTTTCATGTGACAACACTGAAGAAATTACACTTTGCTACAATGTAAAGTAATGAATGTACAGCACTGTAAAATTTGCTGTCCCCTCAAAATAACTCACATAAACAAAATGAACTACCATGGTGCTGTGGTAGTTCATTGCGTCTTACCGTTACCTGAAAAAAAAAAAAATCATTTATTTTTTTTTAAAGTGAGATTATCCTTTAATGGTTAAAAAAAAAAAAAGCATGAGAGTTGTTTCTTTTAGATCACCAGCATCTAAGCCTGCACTAACCCAGGCCGTTTTTGACAGATAGCTCCATTTCTCTTCACAGATGAACAGAGGCTTTCATTTATGCTTTAAAATCAGTTCAAGTACCTGGGGAAGTTCACATACTGTATATTAGTTGCGCTTTTAAAGCAGCTGATTTTGCATCTGAATAGGCCCTTATACTTTGTTGTTGTAAAGCGCTGCGTAAACTGTCGGCGCTATATAAATCCTGTATAATAATAATAATAATAATACTGTGTTTTGATCTAAACTGTACACTAACAATTGGTGGTTTATTAACAGGAACAGGGACTAGTAATTAAATGAAAGTGATATCTTAGCATTAAAAGCAGAAAACATTGAAACTACAAATCAGTTATGATTGCTGCCTTTGCAGACTGATTTGAGAAACATCTCATTAAATGTGATCAGACACAGCAAACCACCTATTTCTTTTTATTTTTTTATTTTTTTTTTTTACTTTAGAGGTTTCCTTTCTGGAGATCTCTATCTTTCATCGTAACAAAGGCAGTATAAAATTTCATCAATGACAACTTCCTAATTCAAAAGTTCCCAGGAGAACTTACACTTCACCAGACTGACTAGTTTTTCATATAATAGACGAAACCTGATCCCCTCCTGTGATCTATTTTGGGACTGCCTGAAAGCCCATCTGCAGCTAGTTCATGAGGGATAAAATGTACAGGTGTATGAAAAACAAAAATAATCATTTCGTCTGGTAAAGTATTTTAAATGGCTTTTTAAAGATTTATATATTGCAATTAATGCAAAGACAATTTATACTAACTTTTTTACATAATGCAAAAGGACAGGTGAATCAAAAACAAAAATTATTTTAAAAGAGCCACTGTATTGTTTAGATATGCAAAAGTTGCAGTA
Organism: Lithobates clamitans; assembly: GCA_037952925.1. Classification (NCBI taxonomy): domain Eukaryota; kingdom Metazoa; phylum Chordata; class Amphibia; order Anura; family Ranidae; genus Lithobates; species Lithobates clamitans. The sequence continues at coordinate 1,200,252 of JBBGZY010000501.1, read as the reverse complement.
TCTGTGCAAACCATGAGACAATTGACAGAAGATTTGGCTGCTCAATGACCAAAGCACTTTTTACAATTTGGCACTGCGCTGCTTTAACTGGCAATTGCGCGGTTATGCAATGCTGTACCCAAACAAAATTTGCATCTTTCCCACAAATAGAGCTTTCTTTTGATGGTATTTGATTGCCTCTGCGATTCTTATTTTTTGCGATGTAAACGGAAAAAGACCGAAAATTTTGAAGAAAAAAAAAAAAAAAAAAGATATTTACGACTTTTTGTTATAAAAAAATCCAATAAACTCAATTTTAGTCATACATTTAGGCCAAAATGTATTCAGCCACATGTCTATGGTAAAAAAAATGTCAATAAGCGTATATTTATTGGTTTGCGCAAAAGTTAAAGCGTCTACAAACTAGGGTACATTTTCTGTAATTTACACAGCTTTTAGTTTATGACTGCCTAACTCAATTCTTGAGGTGCTAAAATGGCAGGGCAGTACAAACCCCCCCAAATGACCCCATTTTGAAAAGTAGACACCCCAAGCTATTTGCTGAGAGGCATGTTGAGTTCATGGAATATTTTATATTTTGCCACAAGTTTCAGAAATATATATATATTTTACACAAAGTTGTCACTAAATGATATATTGTTCAAGCATGGCATGGTTATATTGTGGAATTACACCCCGAAACACATTCTGCTGCTTCTCATAAGTATGGGGATACCACATGGGTGGGACTTTTTGGCAGTCTTACCATGTACAGGACCCCAAAAACCAATCACTGCCCTCAGGCTTTCTAAGGGCGTAAATTTATGATTTCACTCCTCACTGCCTATCACAGTTTCAGAGGCCATGAAATGCCCAGATAGCACAACCCCCCCCCCCCCAAATCACCCATTTTGGAAAGTAGACACCCCAAGCTATTTGCTGAAAGGCATGTTGAGTATTTTGCAGATCTCTCGCTTTGTCACATAGTTTTGAAAATTGAAAAAAGAAAAAAAAAACAAAAACATTTTTCTTTTTTTTCTTCATTTTCAACAACAAATGAGCTGCAAAATACTCACCATGGCTCTTAGCAAATACCTTGGGGTGTCTACTTTCCAAAATGGGGTAATTTGAGGGGGTTTTGTGCCATCTGGCCATTTCAGGACCTCCGTAACTGTGATAGGTACTGAGCAGTAAAATCACAATTTTACGCCTTTAGAAAGGCGTAAAATTAAAAGGCGGTTTTCGGGGTCCTGTACGCGGCTAGGCTCCCAAAAAGTCTCACACATGAGGTATCCCCGTACTCAGGAGAAGCAGCAGAATGTATTTTGGGATGTAATTCCACATGTGGTTTAAACCGTCTGTAGTTGCCTTTTTTCCTGGCTGTGACAAAGCGCTGGAACGCAAAAAGCGTTGTCAAGGCAACATTAATATAGCTTCTTGGACTAGTCACCACGTTCCATTTATTACTATCCCTTGGGACATCCACCTTTTGGCAAACATCAAGAGCTCATACAGCCATTTCAGCCTGGCAGTTCAGACTCCCCAGCAATGTGTTTTGCATTCCCACAGTAGCGGCTAAAACATTGGAGGACACCGTAATGTGTAGGAGTGTTCATCAACTTATACATCAGTATTGGTGCAGTATTGGACTACCCGGTGTGGAGGAGTTATTCAACAGCTGATCCTTCGCAGCGCTGCTGGGCTTCCCCATTCCCGAGTCAGTGTCTCAGCGGGTCTGACGTTGCTGACCCTTGTGAGATGGAGCTCCAGTCCATCTTATGCACTACACAAGGCTACAGAGTCTACTGCTCGACACGCTGGGTCCCGTTCTACACGCCGGTGAGTAGTTTCCTGGAATCACAGCTTTATCTGGCAAGGACTCGGGAGGATGCCTTTTTGTTGATCCACCCACCTTCCTTCTCCCCTATTTTTCATTCTGGGAGAACGGTTCTGCTGGGAACTTAACACAGCTCCTTATTGCTCTGTGGATGGCTAGTGACCATGTAAGCTTCTTTTGTTTTTATCTTACTCTGGGAGTGAACAGGACTGTCTTATATCAGCTGCTACTTTGATTAAACTGATACATTATTCTACATAACAATTTTTCAAGTGTTGTGGACTGTTTTCTTTAACCCTGGGAGCGCTGGATTTTTTTTGTGTTCTACTTATCAGATCAGTTTCTATCAGTTATGGTTTCTTTCCAGCTGCACTGGGTGTGGAACCCTCCCTATTGACTCTATTTCCTATCATTTTTGATTGCTCCACAGGTCTCCATTATTTAGCGCTGGTGTGGTGTTTTTTTTGTCTTCCAAATATAACCATGCCATAATTGAACAATATATCATTTAGTGACAACTTTTTTTTTTTAAATTTCCCGAAACTTGTGGCAAAATATAAAATATTCCATGGACACAACATGCCTCTCAGCAAATAGCTTGAAGTGTCTACTTTCCAAAATGGGGTCATTTGGGGGGTTTTTGTGCCATTTTGACATTTCATGGCCTCCGAAACTGTGATAGGTAGGTGATTGGATTTTCAAGGTCCTGTACGTGGCTAGGCTCCCAAAAAAGTCTCACACATGTGGCATCCAGGTACTCAGGAGAATGTATTTTTTTTTGGGGGGGGGGGGGGGGTAAAGTCCACATATGCCCATGACATGTTTGAGCACTATAACATTAGTGACAACTTTGTGCAAAAAAAAAAAAAAAAAAGTTTGTAATTTTCCCGAAACTTGTGGCAAAATATAAAATATTCCATGGACTCGACATGCCTCTCAGCAAATACCTTGGGGTGTCTACTTTCCAAAAAAGGGTCATTTGGGGGGGGGGGGGGGGTTGAACTGTCCTGGCATTTTATGCACAACATTAAAAGTTTATGTCACAAATCAGCCACTCTTCTAACCACTTGAAGGCAAAGGCTTTTCTGACACTTTGTTTACATGAAAATATATATTTTTTTTGCTAGAAAATTACTTTGAACTCCCAAACATTATATATTTTTTTTAAAGCAAAGGCCCTACAGATTAAAATGGTGGGTGTTGCAATTTTTTTCACACAATATTTGCGCAGCGATATTTCAAACACAATTTTTTTGAAAAAAAAAAACAAACACTTCTTTTTAATTTTAATGCACTAAAACAAGATGATCTTATGCCGAGTACATGGATACCAAACACGACATGCTTTAAATTTGCACACAAACGTGCAGCGGTGACAAACTATATACATTTTTAAAAGCCTTTAAAATCCTTTACAGGTTACCACTTTAGATTTAGAGAGGAGGTCTACTGCTAAAATTACTGCCCTCGATCTAACCACATTCGCCTTTGCGCGTGAGCACAGGGGGACAGGAGTGCATTTTTTTATTTTTTATATTTTTTTTAATGTGATGGCCAACTCATCTTTTGAAACTCTGTGTAAGCGTGCCCTAGGACTGTGCAATGCTGTACCCTATGCTAATACTCCACTAGTGTGTGGTAGCGTTTGAAACAGTCACCGATGCAGAGACCAGGTCGGTCAGGCCAGTAAAAGCGGGTGTCACGCCTAAATCCGTGTTTTCTGCAGACACGACATCTTCTTTGGGGATTTCTTTGGGTGGGGGTACCAGGCAGGAAATACGGAAAATGCCTCTTATGCAGCCGTCTCACTGCATTTGCATTGGGAAGGTGGGCCACAGCACCGTCTGGAAACAGAAGATCTGTAATCATTGCTTACTGGAATTTAAGGAAGGATCCTGTCCTGAAGCTTTGTATAGCACATAAGCATTCAGCAGAGCCAATAGGAATAAATATACAGACATTTTTGGACCAGCGTCTGGCCCTATGGGCAAATAGGTACGGCGCCAACAACTGGTCATTGAGGTCCACCCCTCCCATGTTAAGGTTGTATTCGTGGACATAGAGGGGTTTCTCCACAACACCAGACGCTGTAGGAATTTGGACAGTCGTATCTGCGTGAAGGGAGGACAGAACGAAAACATTCTGTGTATCCCTCCACTTCACTGCTAACAAATTATTACATTTCAAGCAGGCTCTCTCCCCCCGTCCTGCCAAAGCACCCACTTCCTGCCCAAGCCAATTTTCAGCTTTCAGCGCTGTCACTGTTTAAATGACAATTGCGTGGTCATGCTACACTGTACATAAACAGAATTTTTATCATTTTGTTCCCACAAATAGAGATTTCTTTTGGTGGTATTTGATCACCTCTGTGGTTTTTTCATTTTTTGCTAAACAAATAAAAAAAAGACCTAAAATTTTGAAAAACAAAAATTAAAAAAAAAAAGGTTTTCTTTTGTTTGTTATAAAATTTTCTAAATAAGTAAGTTTTTTCCTTCACTGATGGGCACTGATAAGGCTGCACCGATGAGGTGGCACCAATGAGGCGGCACCGACGATGGGCACTCATGGGTGGCACTGGTGGGCACGGATAGGCGACACTGATGGGCACTGAAAGGCTGCACTGATAGGCGGCACTGCTGTGCACTGATACGTGGCACTGATATAGATGGCATTTATAGGCATCACTGATGGCACTGGCAGGCATTGGGAGTGGGCACTGATTGGCAGCTGCCTGGGCACTGATTTTCCCTGGTGGTCTGTGTGGTGGCATCCCTGGTGGTCCTGGCGGCATCCTGGTGGTCCTGGGTGGGCATCAGAGGGGGGGCTGCGCTAAACAATCAGCACAGACCCCCCCCCCCTGTCAGGAGAGCAGCCTATCGGCTCTCCTCTACTCATGTCCAAGACGCGAGTGAGGAAAAGCCAATCAACGGCTCTTCCTGTTTACATCATAATCAGCCATGATTGGACACAGCTGATCACGTGGTAAAGAGCCTCCATCAGAGGCTCTTTACCGAGATCTGTATGTCAGACTGACACACCACACCACCGATCGCCGCGATGCGCACCCCCACTGGAGCGTGAGAGTGTTCGTTCTGGAGAGCTATCATATGACATCCACCCAGAATGAGAGCCACGCCGCCCAGCCGTCATTTGACGGCCGGCGGGCGGGAAGTGGTTAAAGCTTTCTTTGACAAGCCTGTACCACCAGAATGGGGCTCCAACCATATAACTCATTTAGAGACTGTACAGGAAGGACTTCCACCCAGGAGAGGCTTAACCTGGCTGGGGCGGCAAATGGTAAGGGATACCTCGCAATTCCAGTCCTGATCAGGTGAGGAAAAAAAGGAGAAAGCTGTGAGCTGGGTCTGTCTTTGATTTATAGTTAACCAGTTCTATCAGGTTGTGGGGGCAGAGTCACAACCCATTTTATGCTGCCATGATGCACCAGGAATAAGTAACTTACCTCCGCAGTACTTTCAAACATTTTCCTAACAGCTGAATTTAACACCTCCTGTCCTTGGGTGGCAATAATCACTCCTGAACTTATGGAGGAGCAGTGTTATGACACTAAGCTACTTTCCTGATTTAAACTACAAACACTTTGCCCTTTCACCTCCATTACAGGTAGGGCAGTTGCACTGTAGTTCACAAAAGATAGGTGGAAAAGATGACAAAATTGTTTAGGTTTTGGGTTTAGTGGACAAGTTGTTTCAAAACCACCAGATTTTTAGCAAGAGCAACAGGAATTTTTCTGTAATTGCAGAAAATATTCTTAGCCAGAAAAAAGAAAACAACTAATGCAGCCACCATATTAATGACTGGTAAGCAGTGTAGTTTATTTTTTGTTCTTGGGTATATCTTTTCAAGAAGGAAGGAGGACAAAAAGGAACAGTGCATCCGACTCCAATGAACAATTTAGGGCCCATTTACATCAACTGCATTGCTGAACACAGTTTCTGGAAAAGACCAGGCAATTTGCCTTATGTCCTATTGTTTCAGTTCGCACCAACCCACATGCTGAAAAGAGGTAGAATATGTTGCATTTTTGTAACACATCACAACATTCTGTGGCATTTTACAATACATTGAGATGTAAAGTAAAGAAATAAAAAAATAAAGCACTGCAATTCGTGTTAATAACACATTGCAGCACATGTTGAAACATACACCAGCATGAGTCAGTTATGCACACCAAAATGCAGTGCGAATGGGCCCAATGTTTTGGGAACATTGATTTTAAGGCCTATTCTAGTTATCTATGCATCCATACTGTTGATATTGCTTCATTCAAAAAGAAGTTTTGATTGCATTTAGGATTGTTTTCTTTCAACTCTATCACACACAAGAGCAGTTTTCCAAATTGTACTGAAATTCAGAAATTTCAAATATATATTATTTAGAGGTAGTCAGTCAGTCAACTCTCCAACTTGCAAAAGACAGAATTGAAAAAATAAAAAATTCTAGGTTATACTCCTGTGAAAAAATAATTTTTTTTGCAGATGGAAATTTCTTCCTTGTTTGATTCAACCTTATAAAATTGATTGAAAGTGATAATAAAAGCCAAAAAGTTTTACTTAGATTTGTTTGTAGTATCAAACATATCTACAAAATGAAACTATCTGTGTACACCTTAAAGTGAACCTGTCACATTTGCCTAATTTGATCAAACACAAGGCTATGAGCAGAAACCACAAGGTATCTGCAGGTACCTTTGTTGTTAGTAAAAAAATGTATTTTCTTCTGAGAAGACTCGACATTCTAGGTCTTAGCTCTGTCATGCTTGTTGCTATTTGAGAAAGTCTCATGTGTCAGTCATAGTTTCTTTAATGAACAGAAGAAAGGGTAGTATGAGTAGGGGGGCTTAGCAGCAATCATATTCAGAGTGGATGTTGAGGGCTGATTTACAACATGATCCAGGATATTAGGGGCAGATGCAGACCTGACTAACCATTTCAGTTCTGAAAGGTTTACCCCCCCCCCCCCCCTTCATGACAAGGCCATTTTTTGCGATATGGCATTGCATTACTGTAACTGTACCAAATCAAATTTATGTTCTTTTTTTTCACACACAGCTTTCTTTTGGTGGTATTTGATCACCTCTACGGTTTTTATTTTTTGCGCTATAAACAAAAAAAAACCCGATATAGATATTTTTTTACTTTCTGCTTTAAAATACCCCCCAAAAAAAAAAAAAATCGTATTTCTTCATAAATTTAGGTCAAAAAAATTCCAATAACCTTATATTGATTGGTTTGCCCAAAAGTTATAGCGTCTACAACTAATAAATAGTTTTTTGTAATTTAGTTATTTATTTTTTACTAGTAATGGAGGCAATCAGCGATTTTTAGCGGGACTGTGACATTGTGGCGGACAAATCTGGCACTGGCACTTTTTTTGGGACCAGGGACACCAATACAGTGATCAGTGCTTACAAAAAAAAAATACACTGCCACTGTACTAAAGACTCTGGCAGGGAAGGGGTTGACATTAGGGGCGATCAAAGGGTTAACAGCGTTCCCTAGAGGGGTGCATTTACTGTGGAAAGACAGAGATCGGTGTTCCTACTTAGCAGAAACACAAGATCTCGGTCTTCCCTTCTCAAAGAACGGCGATCTTCCTTGTTCACAGGCAGACCGTCATTCTGCTGATCTCCGGAACGATCGGTGGGTCCAGGCGGATATCGGGTCCACCGGACCTGCTTAGTGGCTCCGGTTGTGTCCAATCACAGCAGCAGCGTGTTCTCGGGGGCACACGTGCGTGCCACAGACCCAAAAGTGTCAGGTCACGTACTAGGTATGTGATCTGACACAGAGCGGCCACCCTGCTGCAGTATATCTGCGTGGGGCAGTCGCTAAGCGGCTAATAATATATTTACCGCTTTAGTCCCACTATCTAAAAATCCTTAAAGTGCACCTGTGCTTTTTTTCAAGCAGGGCCTCCCCAGTAGCATATACGTACCTTCTTTTTATTATTCCAATCAGCAACCAGGAGTAAAAGGACAGTCGCGTGTAAGCTATAGGTTGCTGGAAATATAGCTTTTATAGGGCCAAGGACTCTCTATAAGACAGCACTGTCAAACAAGATTTTTGTACTTTATATAAAATAATTTTATTGAAGTCTATTGAGGGACACTGGAAGCCTTGTACAGTCGGACTATATAGTTGCCTATAGGAGGATCAGACAAAAAAAAATTCTTGGCCATCCCCGGATAACTCCTCCCTTAATGCCTCAGTAATTTTGTGGGTAAGTAGTACCAAAAGCTTTATCGTGAACAGAGAGGTGGGACCTATGTCATTCAAGTAACTCTAAGAAAAATAATTTACAGTAATTGTTAAAATCCTATTTTCTTTCTTGTACACTCAAGGACGCAGAAAGTCTTGTTCAATTGAGGGGTGGGCAACAGCAAACAAAACGCTAACAGGCTCACAAAGTACCAAAGGACCTGGGGATTGCATGCATCTCAAAGAGTCAATTAAAAGGAACTTACGCCTGAAGTTGGGATCAGATGAAGTCTTATGAAGCTTGAAAAACGTGTTAACACATTCAAAGCAGGAAACAGCCTAAAGCTACAGAGAAACATTGGTATAAGAAGCTGATTCACCCTTAAGGAGACCATCATGAATGGCAATTATTAGTCTTTATGAAAGAAGCTGTGATTACGAGGTAAACTCTCACAGCCCAAACTATATCCAAGCAATGGAAGATCTCTCTCTGATAAACTGGTTGCAGAGAGATGGATAACGATGTCCTGGTTGAGGTGAAAGGAAGAAACTATTGTAGAAAAGAAGAACAATCTGGGCCTCAACACCACTTTGTCCTTGTGTAAGACTAATCCAGCTAAACTGTGATCTAAGACATTTGCTTAATAGACGTGATGGCAACAAGAAACACAACCTTGTGAGTAACAGTGGAAAGGGGAGTATCCCTATTAGGTTCACAAAGTGGTTTCTGAAGTGCCTAGACAACCAATTTCAGATCCAACAAAGGCGCCCATCACAAAGGTCTTGTTTAAAAGAATGACAAGCCAGCAGTCTCTGTAACAAAGTTACCATTGCAGAGACTGGATTCTGGCTAACTGAATGAAAGATACCTTTGTATCTGGGGTTCAAAACCAGCAACTGTGAAGTATAAAATTAGTATACCATTAAGTATTAAATTCTAAGAAAAAATAATGATCATTAAATTTTACCCTTTGAAAGTGGGGTGCAGCTCCAGAAGATTGCTGAATGTTTTGTGACAGGAACAGACCCCAGAGGAGTAAGCACCTGAAAGCTTGAGCAGAGGATTGTAGACATCTTAGAAATGGCTTCATTTTGAAGTTCCATAAAGGCAGACTGCAAACAGTGGGTGTACTGGAAGTGTAGAAGATCTTAAAAGCTCTAAATTGGGGATCTAGATTGGGGACAGCACTGTTAGAGGCTATAGCAGGGGTCTCAAAGTACCGGCCCGCGGGCCATTTGCGGCCCGCGGACCGGTTAAAAATGGCCCGCAGGCAGGGCCGATCCAGTACTAGAGGTCGACCGATATTTGGCCATTAGGCCGATTAGTGCCATTTGGCACTGGCCGCCGTTCCTCCTCCCTTCTCCACACTCAGTGAAACTGACATGTAACAGGAGGAGAGAGACAGAGGGATCTGTCAGATTTGAGGTTGATGTCGGGGTGGGCGGGACCCAGCCGGGGTGGGCGGGACCCGGCCAATTTCAAACACCAGCCAATGGGATCTGGGCGGGCCGCTACGTATATGTGGCCCGCCCCTTTTCTTAAGCAGCCCAATCATTGGCTGGTGTTTGACAGCTGCTGATCCCGCCCACCCCGGCCGGGTCCCGCCCACCCCAACATCAACCTCAATTCTGACAGATCCCTCTGTTTCTCTCCTCTATGCTACGTGTCAGCTTCACACAAGCATCAAGCGCTGAGTGTGGACAGCTCCTTGTCAGTTTCACACACAGTTACACTCCGGTCAGTGTGAAACCTGCCAGTGCCAGCTGCCAGTGCCACTGCCAATCAGTGCCAACCAGTCTGCCAGTGCCACCTGCCACCTCCAACCAGTACCACCTGCCACTGCCAACCAGTGCCTGCTAGTGCCACCGCCAACCAGTGCCCCTGACAATCGATGCCACCTGCCAGTGCCAACCAGTGCCACCTTCCGCCACCTGCCAGTGCCACGCCAATCAGTGCCACCTGCCAGTGCCAACCAGTGCCACCCGCTGCCACCTGTCAGTGCCACCTGCCAGTGCCACGCCAATCGGTGTCACCTGCCAGTGCCAATAGTGCCACCTGCCAGTTCCAAACCAGTGCCACCTGCCAGTTCCAAACCAGTGCCATTTGCCAAGTGTGTGGTAGAGTGACAGGAGCAAGCAGGGAGGAGTGGAGTGGGTGAGGTTTTTTTTTTTTTTTAAATCGGCCTAAAATATCGGCCACAAAAATCGGCATCATATATCGGCCATCGGTCGCCCCGATTTCTAAATATAGGCATCTGCCAGATAAAAACTCATATCGGTCCACCTCTATCCAGGACGTCTTTTTGAACTGCACCCAGGCACCGCAGAGGGGGAGGTGCCAGAGCCCCAAACCAGGGTCCTGCTGCCACCTCAGGGCGGGAGATTGTGTTCTCTGGGTCCCCTGTCACTAGGCCTGTATGGAAGCTAGGAGGAGAGGACTCGGGAGGCAGATGATCCTGACTGCCAGGAGAGGTGAGTGAGCATCACACTGAGGCAAAGTCCTTAGTAGGGTGACTGGGGTAGAAATTTGTGCAGTGTGGGGGGTATTTTATGCAGTGTGGAGGGTGATTGTGCAGTGTGGGGGGTAATTGTGTAGTGTGGGGGTAATTATGGAGTGTGGGGCTATTTGTGCAGTGTGTGGCTATTTGTGCAGTGTGGGAGGGGTAATGCTGGGGGTTAATAATGCGTTTGCTGACACCAGTGCTGGGTTAATAATGCGTTTGCTGACACCAATGCTGGGTATAGTATAGTATATTATTGCTGGTATAGTTTATTGCTTTTGAAGTTTTAAAAGTTTGCATGCGGCCCCCCATGGGATATGAAAATTTGTCATGTGGCCCTCAGGCAATTTGAGTTTGAGACCCCTGGGCTATAGGCTGTTCCTTGAGTTTTTAAAGTACTGTGTAGCTCAGGTGCAGGTTCTTCCCTAAGGGACTGGAGAGACTGAGCTTCAGAGTCTTGACAAATTTTCAATACTGAGGGCCTGGACCATCCATGGTGTCCCTAGGCATTTCCTTGAATACCATAACAAATCTACTGATGGGTTGAAGGTTTGGGTTATTGAGGCTATGCCTAGGTACCTCCCTCCCTCTGAACAAGGTTTGCCAGAGAGGAATGCATTGGATTTTCTCTTTGGATGTGCTGGCTCCTGGAGGGTTAAATGAGGATTTGGAAATTAGTGCCAAACTTTAAAATGCTCCAATCATTCCTTTTCCCTTTATTTTAATCCCTTATTACATCAGGTCTCTTTGCAAGATACAGCGTAATTTTTATTCATTCATATTCATTTTCATTCATGCTCATTATTATCCAATTATGTATGCCTCTTATAGGATAATATTAGTTCATCATTGGATGCATCTCATAGCGCATTTACTGCCCTATTTGAGATACACATTTAATATATAATTTTATTTTAATTTTTTTTAAACCTTATCTCATATCCATTAAATTCCTTGTTGGTGTACGAGATGGTGCATTTACCCACACCAATTCATATATGTATAAATGTATATGTGTTTGCATAAAGAGAGGGCTATGTCCGCCTTACATTTGCATGTCCCTTGTCATCTTTTGGAGTTTTTCTTACTTTTTTTCTTTTCCTCCTTTTGTGATTCACTTTCGTTAGGCCTGGTTTTCTTACCATTATTGTGTATACACTTGTGTTATACCTTGCACTCCCAGTGCTTGCATAGCATACCATAATCCCGGGCACATGCTGCTCTCCTCCCCCCCGTGTCCCGCCCATAGCCCCACCCACATCCTGCCCCTAGACTATAAGAAGCTATGACTTCTTGTCTCTAGTTATTGGCATGAAGAAGGAACCAATCAGTTGTTCCGAAACGCATCCCATTCTGATCACCTCACTACCAGTTTGCGGTCCACGCTAGTTACTGGCCTCCTCCCACTGACGTTATCTCCGGGACTCATGTTCTACGTTGATCCCGGCAGCGCGGCTGCTTCATTGGCATTTCCGGAGCTGCGGCTTCCCTCTACTGGCCAGATCGGGACCTTCTGCTGCTGACTGAACCACTCCTGGAACCCTTGGATACACACTGGGACCACCCTGAAGTCGGACCACTTGCCTTACCATACTCATGACGAGCTCTTTTTATCCATCGTCTTGTAAGTGTTTTTAACCCCTTTGGGATATTAAAAGTTTAATGCTGCACTTAGAGGCGCCTCTTTTTGTTTTTCTTGTTTACTAAAGTCTTGGTGAATGTAGATCCAAAAGCTGGGGGCATATCAGATTAAGATTCTGAAGGGGAAGGCGTGGGAGTTCAATTATGACTTCTGTGGTCAAAAATCAGCAATCATTAGTGCATAACGATAGCGAAATCCTCCCTTGAGGAGGGAGCCACATCAAACTATGAAGATGGCATATACTTTAGCAGAAGGCAAAATTCCAAGCCACTGGAGTTAGGGGACTCAGAATTTGTTCTGCTAGCAGCACCGCAACAGCTAGTCCAGTACGAGTAGGGGTACCTGGTACAGCAGAAATGGCCTCCTGTTTCCAGAATCAGATATGTCGCAGTGCTAAACATAGCCTTTGGTACTCAAAAAACCCAGCAACCCGAGTAAACAGTGAACGGTCAGGTGACTGAAAGGGACCAGGTTAATGTATGTGGGCAGTAAGAATTAAACAAGGAATAGAATTCCAGGTCTCTTGCAATTAAGAGCAGCAGGAAAAAGATGCTTCTTCAATGATGAAGGGCAGAAAAGGGAGCACACGCATGCAACACTCTACCCAGTGGATGACCTCAGCGCTCAGTCCCTCAGCACTAACCACTTCACAGTGAGACTGTCAAGAAGTGGGAAACTTACAGGTGTTTGGCAGTCCTAGCAACAAGGTAGTTTCCAGTGCATGGCCTATTCAGAAGGTGAGTCCTTAGAGACAGGGTCAGGGGCTCATGCAATGTCATTTCTCTGGCCTTAGAAAGTGCTCCACGGCTAACTTTTATGCCCCGTACACACAATCGGACTTTTCGACAACAAAACTGTGGAATTTTGTTTGAAAGGTTGTTGGCTCCAACTTGTCTTGCAGACACACTGTCACACTGTGATGAGTGTTGATTCGCGCTTTTCTTTTTGCACTATTATTATTATTCTTGATATCACTTGAAAAAAAAAGCCTTTGAAAATTTGTTTGAAATAACTCCATCAGTATCACCAGCAAAGCAGCTTCATTATTATCCCATTAAAGAATTAGAGTATGTGCGCTGCATTTGGAGATTTCCTAATTTGCCAAGTCACGAATGTTAATCCTCCATTACAAACGCTAGTTTACAAGATCGACCGCTTCTGCTTCTGAGCATGCATGGACTTTTGTGCGCGGACTTGTTTACACACGATCGGACTTTCCGACAACAAAGTTTTGTTGGCGGAAAATTAGAGAACCTGCTAGCCAACATTTGTCTAGAGTCCGACAGCAAATGTTCGATAGAGCATACACACGGTCGGACTTTGCGACAACAAGCTCACATCCAACATTTCCCGTCTGAAAATCCGACCGCGTGTACGCGGCATGAGAGTACACACATCTCTACATGTCTAAGTGTAGTGGGGTCTGGATACAGCAATCTAAAGTTAGGCGTAGGGAAGGCTCATCCAAATAATTGTACATAGAGACCAGCTCAGCAATGACATAGCAAGAATCTTAAATAAAGAAAAAAATTACTTCAAAAAGAACCATCCTCATATGACAGTGGTTCCCAACCTCAGTGAGACCAGGGCCTGGTAAATGTACTTAAAACCTTTCATGCCCGAATAGTGAAAAAAAGTTAAAACTTGTACAATAAGAGTATGGGAAGGCCAACTATGTATTCCCATCCTTTATAGTATGAGTATAAACCTTTTCGCCCGTTATGTACAGTATCTCATAAAAGTGAGTACACCCCTCACATTTTTGTAAATATTTTATTATATCTTTTCATGTGACAACACTGAAGAAATTACACTTTGCTGCAATGTAAAGTAGTGAGTGCACAGCTTGTATAACAGTGTAAATGTGCTGTCCCCTCAAAATAACTCAACACACAGCCATTAATGCCTAAACTGCTGTCAACAAAAGTGAGTACACCCCTAAGTGAAATTGTCCAAATTGCTCCCAATTAGCCATTTTCCCTCCCCAGTGTCATGTGTCATTCGTTAGTGTTACAAGGCTCTCACTCTCTCATACTGGTCACAGGAAGCACCCCATGGCAAAGAACTCTCAGAGGAACTGAAAAAAAAGAATTGTTGCCCTATATAAAGATGGCCTAGGCTATAAGAAGATTGCGAAGACCCTGAAACTGAGCTGCAGCACGGTGGCCAAGACCATACAGCAGTTTAACAGGACAGGTTCCACTCAAAACAAACCTCACCATGGTCGACCGGAGAAGTTGAGTGCACGTGCTCAGCGTCATATCCAGAAGTTGTCTTTGGGAAATGTCATTGGGAAACAGAAGTATGAGTGCTGCCAGCATTGCTGCAGAGGGTGAAAGGGTGGGGGGGGTCAGCCTGTCGGTGCTCAGACCATACGCCGAACACTGCATCAAATTGGTCTGCATGGCTGTCGTCCCAGAAGGAAGCCTCTTCTGAAGATAATGCACAAGAAGGCCCGCAGTTTGCTGAAGACAAGAAGACTAAAGACATGGATTACTGGACCCATGTCCTGTGGTCTGATGAGACCAAGATAAGCTTATTTGGTTCAGATGGTGTCCCCTCGTCGTCCTCAAACAGAGGGTTGAGGAGCACAAGGTCTCTAACATTCACTAGCAACCAGGTGAGGAGTACAAAGACAAGTGTGAAGCATGGTGGTGGGAGTGTCATGGTCTGGGGCTGCATGAGTGCTGTCAGCACTGGGGAGCTACAGTTCATTGAGGGAACCATGAATGCCAACATGTACTGTGACATACTGAAGCAGAGCATCCCTTCAGAGACTGGGCCGTAGGGCAGTATTCCAACATGAGAACAACCCTAAAAACACCTCCAAGACGACCACTGCCTTGCTAAAGAAGCTGAGGGTAAAGGTGATGGACTGGCCAAGCATGTCTCCAGACTTAAACCCTATTGAGCATCTGTGGGGCATCCTCAAATGGAAGGTTGAGGAGTGCAAGGTCTCCAACATCCACCAGCTCCGTGATGCCATTATGGGGGAGTGGAAGAGGACTCTAGTGGCAACCTGTGAAGCTCTGGTGATCTCCATGCCCGAGTCTTAAGGCACTGCTGGAAAAAAATGGTAGCCACACAAAATATTGATACTTTGGGCCCGATTTAGACATTTTCACTTAGGGGTGTACTCACTTTTGTTGCCAGTGGTTTAGACACTAATGGCTGTGTGTTGAGTTATTTTGAGGGGACAACAAATTTACACTGTTATACAAGCTGTACACTCACTACTTTACAATGTAGAAAACTGTAATTTCTTCAGTGTTGTCACATGAAATGTGAGCGGTATATTCACGTTTGTGAGATACTGTATGTGGACTGATTTTTCATATATAGCTATTGTTTATTGTTTTACATATGAAATCTTTTTTTTCCCACATATGTGCTTTGGTCACGTTAAGCATTTTATGTTAGAAGTGGATGTATATGTATATGAGATAAGTGATATAATCAGTAGTGTTGAGCTCAGACAGGGTGTGCTGTTCTGGTTATAAAAGTTAACATAAGATAGAAATAATGGTAAGCCAACGAATGTTGCTATCAGTAAATCAAACCATAATGATGCATTACCTGCAGTGGTAAGGTAAGAAATAATGGCAAATGTAAGGTTTAAAACTGTACCACAGGTACTTACAGATCCACGAAGAAACAAAACAGGGACACCAATGCCAAATTTTTCACCCAACGCTTCTACTGCAGATAAGAGCTGAAGGGCCTGTGGACCAAAATCTTCAAGACTATCTTCTACATCCTTGAGGTTATATTTTAATCTACAAAACACACATAAAACAAATTATTGAGAGTTTTTTTTCAATACAAATAAAAATACAGAAATAACAAAACATTTTTTATTGGGGTAAAAAAGTACCCAAAGTGTTTTTTTTTTAAGTGCATATAGGAGAACATATGACATACAAGACCATGTGATCACATAACCGGGAAATGTAACCTAAACAAACATTACATTGTCTTTTTTACCAATCATTACATAAAAAAACATTAGGTGTCTAATTATAACAAAAAAATAAAAAAAAAATAAAATAATCATATAGCTATTTGCCTAGCAAAACTGCTGCTACATTTGTTCTATGTGAACGGGGCAAAATTGAATGTTCTACTGTTTACCTTACAATTCATATTTTACGTTTTCATAAAAATACAGTGGTTTGGGCAGCGTTACTCAACCTTTTTTCAGTCACAACGCCCTTTAACTCTTATTACCGCTTTCTTATGTTGTAGGTCAGCAGCAGTAGGGGGCTTTAAACATACTGCTGCTGTAGCAGCCAGGAATGTGTGTAAATTGGACAAACCAACTGTGGGCTGATCACTTCAAGCACTCCAGCATGATAGACTTTTTCGGCCCAATGCGATAGAAAAAATAAAGTTTTTTGAAAAAAAAAAAGCGTGAAAAAATAATTACACCCAAATACCTACCCCCTACCCAAAAAAAATTTAGCCCCGCCCCACCATACATATGTAAACGCATACCTCAAGGGCGCCTACGTTCATCCAGGTATTCAGAAAGGGAACGCCCTGGGAGCATATAGCAAGGCTAGAACAGAAGACAGGCACCTTGGTGAAAACTCAGGGTGTACTGGACAACCCAATGGGATAGGAAAAAAATTGATAAAGTTTCGTGCCCACAGCAAAATGCAGGGAGTGTTGATCAGCTAGAAAGATGGGGACACGTTTGATGACTTGATGTCAACTGAGGCCAGAAAGTCTCCTAAAAGGAGGGAGGCAATGACTGAGCGAGTAGATTCCATGCAGAGCCGTTTTAGGTACAAAATGGGGTGAATGCCCTTTTTTGCTTTGAAAACCGTGGAAAGATTGCCGTAGAAGGCCTGAAATTTGACTTGTGCTGTCAGTGCGGAGCTCTGCTACTCATTGTGGGGAAGTTGTCCGCTAACTATAGTAAGTGGGGACATAGCCTCATTGTGAAGAGGACTAGCCTGCAGGTTTGTAGGGGATTAAAGTCCTGGACATTGGCTTAGAGGTCTGGGAGAAACTAAACTTTGATTAGTTCCAGGGGAAAGAGGATTTCCAGCCTGAGCCTTGGCATCTTTGCTGGGGCAAAAGGGGACTCTTTCTCCCAGAGATATCTTAAATAAAATTGTGCAGGGAATAAAAAATAAATAAATAAAAAGGTATTTCCTCTCAAAAAGGCATACACAGTGAGGCTCCATTCACACCTGAGCGATCTGCAGTGACAGCTGCAGTCTCTCATTTTTTTTTTCTGTTTTTTTACTTGAGCGTTTATGGAGCAGCACCATTCATCTGAATGGGCTCCCTCTGCTCCAAAGCATTAAAAAAAGAAGCTCATGTACCAAATCGTTTGCCATCACGATTTTTGCCGCGATTGTATCACGATCTGTCGCCCAACAATCTCAGCTAAATCGCACTGCTTTTGGGGTGCCATTGATAAATAATGGCATTGCAAATGTGTTCTGCGTTTTGTCGTGATACTGGAATCGTGGGCAGAATCGCAGCGGTTCCACCGGCGATCCAGAACGCCTAGGTGTGAATGGAGCTCTCAATTAAACCATATGTCCGGGACGCCGTGCGCTGCACGGACCAGAGAGCCAAAACAGGAACCGGTTTCGGCTCTCTGGTCCTTGGAGCGTAAGGCGTCCCGTAAATACGGTTTAACGGAATGCTTTGATTCAACAGTACTTATTGTAAGCGAGTTTTTATCTTTGCTACAATAAATTGCCTTACGGAACCTCACTATGAGATCCTTCTTTTGTTCACCCATCCTGATGTGAGCGTAATCATAGAGAGGAGGAGACACTGGATATCCCCCATAAGGATTGGAAAACATTTTGTATGTGGTGCCCTTGACACCTGTAGGGGTTCAGCTATCTGGTGAGTTGAGGTCTAAGGGAGGGGGGAGCACAAGTGATTTCAACCTATTCATCAGTGGGCTATGTTTGCATGGACTTTGAAGCACAAGACACATTGGAATGGGAACATTTACAGTATCTTACAAAATTGAGTACACCCCTCACATTTTTGTAAATATTTTTATTATATCTTTTCATGCGACAACACTAAAACCATTACACTTTGCTACAATGTAAAGTAGTGAGTGTACAGCTTGTATAACAGTGTAAATTTGCTGTCCCCTCAAAATAACTCACACAGCCGTTAATGTCTAAACCGCTGGCAACAAAAGTGAGTACACCCCTAAGTGAAAATGCCCAAATTAGCCCCAAATAGCCATTTTCCCTCCCCAGGGTCATGTAACTCATTAGCGTTACAAGGTCTCAGGTGTGAATGGGGAGCAGGTGTGTTAAATTTGGTGTTATCGCTCTTACTCTCTCATACTGGTCACTGGAAGTTCAACATGGCACCTCATGGCAAAGAACACTCTGAGGATCTGAAAAAAAGAATTGTTGCTCTACATAAAGATGGCCTAGGCTATAAGAAGATTGCCAAGACCCTGAAACTGGGCTGCAGCACGATGGCCAAGGGGGTTGCTGCAGAGGTTGAAGTGGGGGGTCAGTCTGTCAGTGCTCAGACCATATGCCGCACACTGCATCAAATTGGTCTGCATAGTTGTCGTCCCAGAAGGAAGCCTCTTCTAAAGATGATGCACAAGAAAGTCCGCAAACAGTTTGCTGAAGACAAGCAGAAAAAGGACATGTCCTGTGGTCTGATGAGACCAAGATAAACTTATTTGGTTTAGATGGTGTCAAGCGTGTGTGGTGGCAACCAGGTGAGGAGTACAAAGACAAGTGTGTCTTGCTTACAGTCAAGCATGGTGGTGGGAGTGTCATGGTCTGGGGCTGCATGAGTGCTGCCGGCACTGGGGAGCTACAGTTCATTGAGGGAACCATGAATGCAAACATGTACTCTGACATACCGAAGTAGAGCATTATCCCCCCTCCCTTCAGAGACTGGGCCACAGGGCAGTATTCCAACATGACAACGACCCCAAACACACCTCCAAGACGACCACTGCCTTGCTAAAGAAGCTGAGGGTAAAGGTGATGGACTGGCCAAGCACATCTCCAGACCTAAACCCTATTGAGCATCTGTGGGGCATCCTCAAACAGAAGGTGGAGGAGCGCAAGATCTCCAACATCCACCAGCTCTGTGATGTCGATATGGAGGAGTGGAAGAGGACTCCAGTGGCAACCTGTGAAGCTCTAATGAACTCAATGCCCAAGAGGGTTAAAGCAGTGCTGGAAAATAATGGTGGCCACACACAATATTGACACTTTGGGCACAATTTGGACATTTTCACTTAGGAGTGTACTCCCTTTTGTTGCCAGCGGTTTAGACATTAACAGCTGTGTGTTGAGTTATTTTGAGGGGACAGCAAAATTACACTGTTATACAAGCTGTACACTCACTACTTTACAATGTAGAAAACTGTAATTTCTTCAGTGTTGTCACATGAAATGTGAGCGGTATATTCACGTTTGTGAGATACTGTATGTGGACTGATTTTTCATATATAGCTATTGTTTATTGTTTTACATATGAAATCTTCTTTTTTTCCCACATATGTGCTTTGGTCACGTTAAGCATTTTATGTTAGAAGTGGATGTATATGTATATGAGATAAGTGATATAATCAGTAGTGTTGAGCTCAGACAGGGTGTGCATTTCCTTTTGCTCAGATTTTTTTTTTGGGTCACATTAACCACTTTAAGACCAGCCTCGTTTTGGATTTTAGGTGTTTACAAGTTTAAAACAGGTTTTTTTGATAGAAAATTAATTAGAACCCCCAAATATTATATATTGTTTTTTTTCTAACACCCTAGAGAATAAAATAGCGGTCATTGCAATATTTTTTTTTTTGCACCGTATTTGCGCAGCGGTCTTCTAAGCGCACTTTTTTTGGAAAAAATTCACTTTTTTGATTAAAAAAATAAGACAACAGTAAAGTTAGCCCAATTTTTTTTATATTGTGAAATATAATGTTACGCCAAGTAAATTGATACCCATCATGTCATGCTTCAAAATTGCGCCCGCTCGTGGAATGGCGTCAAACTTTTACCCTTAAAAATCTCCATAGGCGACGTTTAAAAAATTCTACAGATTGCATGTTTTGCGTTACAGAGGAGGTCTAGGGCTAGAATTATTGCTCTCACTCTACCGGTCGCGGCGATACCTCACATGTGTGGTTTGACCACCGTTTTCATATGAGGGCGCTACTCACGTATGCGTTCGCTTCTGCGCACGAGCTCGTCGGGACAGGGCGCTTTAAAAAATTTTTTTTTTTTTTTTATTATTTATTTTACTTTATTTTATTTATTTTTTCACTGTTTTAAAAAAAAAATTTGGATCACTTTTATTCCTATTACAAGGAACGTAAACATCCCTTGTAATAGAAAAAAGCATGACAGGTCCTCTTAAATATGAGATCTGGGGTCAAAAAGTCCTCAGATCTCATATTTAGACTTTAATGCAAAAAAAAAAAAAAAAAAGTCATTTAAAAAAAAGTCATTTAAAAAAAAGTCGTTTAAAAAAATGACACAAAAAAAATTGTGCCTTTAAGAGAAGTGGGCGGAGCTGACGTAATGACGTCACACCGGCCGTCACATGGTATGGAGACGGGTGGGGGCCATCTTAGCCTCACTCGTCTCCATACCTAAGAAGGGAAAGGACCCGATCGCCTCCGCCGCTACCACGGCTCCGGTAAGCGGCGGAAGGTGCGGGAGAGCGGCGGGAGGGGGGTGGCACCTCTCCCGCCGCCGATAACGGTGATCTCGCGGCGAACCCGCCGCAGAGACCACCATTATCGTGTACAGAACCGCCGGCCCTAAAAATGGATACCTCGGTTGTGGCAGCAGCTGCTGCCGTTACCGAGATATCCATCTTTAAAAAAATGACATATATATACAGTGGGCGGGCCGGAAGTGGTTAAATTTTAAGAGATGACACAATGGTTTAGTATATACACGCTACAGTATTTAAGGAGACAGCACACGGTCACTTTATTATATTTACATTTATTTTTAGTTTGTGTAATTTTTATGGATATCACATATTAATCATTAGGCAGCACCACTCATATCTCTATCATTATTCACAAACAAACTTGACTGAAGAAGAACATGTCTTGAGAAAAAGGAAAAAAAAAAATTTGCTTTTCTGAGGAGAAAAGATGTCCATTCTCCTAGGACACTAGCAAAAAAACTGAAGCATCAGTGGGAGGGATTATACTACCTGTTCAACCCTTTTTTTGTTCCCAGTGTCAAATCTTCCTAAAGGAGGCAGCATAATCGAGTATCTCGGAATGCCTCCTAAAACAGTTTCCCTTAAAGTGTCATTAAAACTCAGGCGCTGAAAAACTCCCATTACATGCTATACAACAAGAGTGTGCATATTCACAAAGCCACTAAAGTATTTTGTGTACCGTGAAATATACCTGATTGATCCTGCCTTCAGCTGTCCCTTCCATCTTTTTTGTCCCCACTGCACCCTGAGATTGTGTAGACCAGCTGTTGTCATCTACTGAACATGAAGTTTCAGTTGCCCACCTCTCACTATACACTCCACCCCTACCTCATAGAACACTGCAGCCCTCACTATATACCTCGCCCCCACCTCATAGAACACTGCACCCCTCACTGGCCTGGTCTTTTAGTCTTGCCTAGGGCAGCACAAAACCAGAATACACCACCGCCCACATGAGCACAGAGTCACACATGTGGGTGTATACACAGTGGTCAATGACACTCCCCTTCCTCCCTGCTCCTCCATGCGCTCCTATTGCTAAATACTATGGGGTGGGTTACAGTACACTGATTGATTACATTCACTAAAAAACGCACAAAAAAACAAGCCAATGCAGCTCCAGGTGAGCAATCCACTCTTGTATGTTACGAGCAAGGATCGAGGGTGCTGCACAGCTCGTCTGAGACCAAGTAGTATACAAAAAGTCTGAAATATTGCTGCACTCTTTGAAATCTTTATTGAAGATAAAAAAATTACATCACAAGTATGAAAGGAACATGGACACAGGGAGCTGCAGCTTGGTACAGGTGCCCCCATAGCAAGCTGCACGCTATGAGGGGTATTTGGCAGGGGAGAGGGGCCAGAAGGGTCGAAGAGGAACCCAAGAAGAGGATGACCCGGGCAGCTCTGTGCAAAACCACTGCACAGAGCAGATAAGTATAACATGTTTGTTACTTTTAAAAGAAAAAAAAACAAGACTTTAGTATCACTTAGAGCCAGATAGGCAAGGAAAACATTTATTTTTAAGTAACCATAAGTACGCTCTCTTTTCTAGATCTTTACTGGGCTACCTCATTGTAGTGTGTGTCTATGGACAACAGTAAGTTGTATTCAACTGTACTTTTAAAGGTTATACAGCCAACCTAATTAATGCAAAATTGCTAATAAACTGATTTATTTTTTATATGCAATCTCCTCAATGAGAAATCTTTTATTTACTCTGAATAGCCATTCTCTGAGAAGGTGTGGGATGGATGATCTTCCATATTTGGATATCAGACTTTAATCTGCATTTAACAGATAGGGCATCAATTACTTTTTATACTGTAACAGAGGACAAGGTGTTGTGGCAGAGAATTGTCCAAGGATTATAAGAGAGAGTACTTTCTGAACCAAGCAGAGAATATCTTTGCAGCAATCTATATAATTGGCCAGGCCCACCTGTTGTTGCAAAAACCCTGGTGGCACACACCCCTCCAACACAGAGGTGATGATTGGGGATCGTACTTATGCATTCATGTAGGGACTATATATCACCTGGCTAATAAATTGTAATTATATTCTTCCAGGTTAGTATATACGAAGGAGGTATATGCCAAGATAAGTATTTTTCTACTTTGCTCTTTAGCAATTTGGCTCACCCATTCAGAAATAAAAAGATAGACTAAAGCAGAGCTATACAATACAAGTTGGGTCTAATGAGTAGTTGATAGGTCTGGGTCTTATATGCATATTTATGAATCTTGACATTAAAGACCTTAGTTACCTAAAAGGCAGATATAGAACTCAAGGCAATAAAATAACACTAAAGTCCAAGTGCAGCCAAAATAAAAAAAAACACAAAATCCACACAAGGGACATAACTTACAGCTATTAGGAGTACAGTCACCCCAGCAGCCTTAATCATCCAGTGCAGCGGGGGTTAAGAGAACTGTGGAAGCTGTCACAGGCTCCCACCAAGAGTACCTGCTTATGCCTGCCCTTTCCGCCTATCTCCTGCATTCACAGAAGCAGTACTACAGCCTCCATGAATGAAACAGGAACCTTTCAATCACTCACCCATTCACCATTCATAAATCCTCTCAAAAACCTGAAAACTTAAAAAATATAGGATTTCAGTACTCAGCTATAGAATCTGTGGAAGAGGCTAAGGAGCTCACATATAGCCTTTGCTGTCAGAGCCAGAAAGCAACTAGGAATAATTGGAGCTATTGTAAAACCCTGAAGAAAAATTAAACTCTAGGAGCAGAGAATAACAGGTTGCAGACAACAGTAGTGGGAGAGGTTAATGTGGGCTGGCCCACAGTTTTTTTTTTGCCAGTATCCATCCTCCTGTAGGGAGCTGTATAACCCAAAGATGAAAGACAATCAGAAATACATTTAACAAGTCTCTGATAACCTCATTGTAACTCTGTTAATCAAAGTCCTTGTTCTGCTATATATCAAAATGGGAAAATGCTACTGCCTGGTGCAAGGTGCATTCATCTCCTAGAAGATGCTCAATTGTGTTTGAATATATAAAAAAATGCTCAATCTGTAAATGAAATAAAACATAGAAAGAGAAGAAAGAAAGCTATCACCATCTGCAAACTTGATGAAAAAAATAAAAAACGTGAAAGAAAGTGATTGCAAAATCCATTAGCATAGTTCAGGTTTCATGGAACAAGCAACATTCGTCTGGCATTTTGCCTGAGATTCTCTAATGTGGCACAGTCAAAATGAGCAGATTGGCTATGGCTCTGTTCTTGGAGCCTTTCTAATCTAGCATTGAAACTTTGCAAAGATTCAATTAATGACCTACCAAACAAAAGACACATATGTATCATTAACAGTAATTGCAAGTTATCGAAAAGCATAAAATACATTACTTTTCTTTCTTTTTTCTTTAACCAGCGTCTACATGACACTGTGTTGCAGTGTGCACACCAGCTAAAATCACCAGATACCCCTCGAATTTGAGACTGTTAACCCTAAAATGGCGTGGCACTTCAATCCCTGGATCAGACTTTTGCCTACACAACCCAAAGTTGCAATGGTGACCCCTTGGTTTGCAGAAGCAGCCTACCTATCAATCAGAATCTCCACAAGAATCATATTAACATAACCATGACAACAATTTGAACACAAGACTATCACCCATTTCTAGCCTAAGGTTCCAGTGCCATCTACCTAAATCCCAGATGATTTACGTTAGAGACGGTCTGCAATCCTAAACACCAGAATATGTAGAGTAACCAGTACTCACTAAAAAGTAATTTGAAGTTTATTTGTAGCAACAAATGTTCTTTTTTTTTTCAAAAGGAATGTTTATTGAAATAAAAACTCAGCTTACATGTAAATGACAGTAGATGTTAGACAGGGATTGGCCCAAGTATCTCAAGGACTTTAAACAAAGATTCAACTAGTAAGGAACATAGCATACAGGAGCTTCTAACTCATCTAGCAAGTATAAGAACCATCATCAGCACAGCAAGTACAGTAGCCTGCGGGAGGAGAAATCCCAGTCTTAGTTCAGGTCAGTGGACATAGGGGGAGGGGGAAGGGAGAGGGGGAAACAAGAGGAGGGGGAGGGGGGCAGGGATCGCGACCCGAAACTACATTGTAAGGTGTCTGGCCTCCAATGCTGACCATATTTTCTGGAATTATTTTGGGCAATTGCGGCCCAATATACGTCAACTTATACAGTGGAAGAGTAGCATTCACCATTGCTCTCCATGCAGAAATCCTAGGCGGTTCAGGTGCCTTCCAGTTAATCAGTATCATTTTTCTGGCATAATAATCAGTATAAAAAATAAACAGTTTGGTATCAGCGTTGGTAGGTATGTTATCTGTTACGGCTAACAGGAGAATCAAGAGATCAAGCTTAAGGGGCACCCCACTAATCGAACTGATGTCAGAAACCACCACCTGCCAAAATTTCTGTAGAAGCGGGCACGCCCATACCATATGGATATAATTTCCTATTTCCCCTCTGCATCTTGGACACAGAGAGTCAGAGGTGCGGTAGATAACCGCTTTTGTAGAGTATAATACACTCTATGAAGACATTTTTGCTGTATAAAGTGATCGCTGGCTGCAATCATTAGGGGGATGTATTGTTGGAGGCTCTCAGACCAGTCCTCATCTGTCAGGGCCGGTATATCACGCCGCCAGGCCAAAAATGCCCTCTTAGCCCCTGTATTACCCGCACAAGTGAGTCTGAGGTAAATAGAGGATAATGTCCTATCTATATTACGGGCAGTAAGGAGCCCCTCAACAGAGTGTGGAGCCAGGGTGATTGGATCCGGGAACTGCGAAAAAACCGCATGCCAAATTGTAAAAACCTAAAGTACATCTATGAAAGAAGCAGGAACCTATTCTTCATTGCGCTAAAGGAGAGCAAGAGCCCTGCCAGAGACCCCAAAACCTGCCTCCACACCAGCACTGTGGTTCTCATAGGGGTGGTAACTGGTGTGCTGGATCGAGGGCCCCGTTACACCAAATTACTGAATTCTGAGTAAGATCCTAGTATTGCCGCCTCTAGGTTTACCAAGGGGTTAGACTGATCCTGTGTAAACCACCATCTTACTGAGACTAGGACAGCTGCCCAATAATATTTCTTAAAGTTAGGTAGTGCTAGGCCGCCCCGCGATAGCGAGAGCTGGAGCGTGGACCTAGCTATTCTGGGGACTGTGCCCTGCCATACAAAAGATCCGATAGCTCTGTCAAGTTTATTGAAAAAAGAATTAGGAATACTAATAGGGGTATGTCTAAACGCATAGAGAAATTTAGGGAGAAAGGACATCCTTATTAGGTTTACTCTACCCACTAGTGAGAGTGATAAAGTCTTCCATGTATTACATTTTTGAAGGAACCGCTGTAGAACTGGACGCACATTAGCCTCCAAAAAATCCAGCATGTTTCTTTGGACATATATACCCAGGTATATGAATTGATCTACCCTCTGGTAGATTAGGGGGAGGTGCTATGCGATTCAAGGGGAACAGCACTGATTTGTGCAAAATTAAATTTTGATACCCGAGAACCTACCAAATGACTCAATGACCTCCAGGGCCGCTGCCAGGGATTGATGAGGATCATTAAGATATAGGAGGGTATCGTCCTCGTACATTGATACCTTTTCTACTATCAGGGGCACTGATATGCCAGTGACCCTATGGGAAGACTGGAGCATCATTGCCAGTGGCTCAATAGCGAGAGCGGGCAGCCCTGTCTAGTACCCTGACGGAGTGGGAAAGATGCAGACAGAATGCCATTTGTGCGGACCCTGGCCCGTCGGTTGGAGTATAACAGCTGTAGCCATGATATAAAGACCGGTCCAAACACGAATTGGTGCATTACCATCCACAAATAATCCCATGCCACCAAGTAGCTTTTTGCTTTTTCGGCATCCAGGGAGGCCACCACCCACACCACCTCTGCCACCCCCCCCCCTCCAGCCACCCGATCAGTCACCGTCAACTACTGTCTCAAATAATATCAGTGCCTTTACCTGGTATAAAGCCAGTCTGATCCCTGTGTATCAAGGAAAGTATTATTTTATTAAGTCGGTTGGCCAAAACCTTTGTAAGAATCTTGGTGTCCACATTTAGTAGGGAAATGGGTCTGTAAGATGGACAGAGTTCCTGGTCTTTGCCTGGTTTGGGTAGAACCACAATGACAACGCGCAACATAGAAGGTGGTAGCCGAGCATCTTTAAGGGATACCAGGAATATCTCTCTAAATATGGACGCCAGGGATGCACTATGAGTTTTAAAGAATTTGGCCGGGAGGCCATCCTCCCACCGTCTTACCCGCCTGCATAGATGTCACCGCGACCTCAATTTCCTTCAGAGTGAGTGGAGCATCCAGGCCCGACCGGGTCTCCACAGATAGTATGGGAAAATCAATAGTCTCCAAAATGGAGTAGAGTTCAGCCTGGGAGTATACTCCCAACCCTGAAGGAATACAAGTCAGCATAATAAGAGGTAAAACAGGAGTCGATTTCTCCAGGGTCCGATAGCAATCTCCCTGTGTTATCCCAGACATTGGCCACATGTGCAGATATTGTCTGTTCCCTGGAGAGCCATGCAAGCATGCGCCCCACCCTCTCACCCTGCTCAAACACCCTGTGTGATTGGTAAAGCAATTGTTTTTTTGGCAGCCGAGACTCTAAGGAGCAAGACCTCCCTCAGAGCTGCAGATAGAGCCACCCTCCGACATTCCTCCCTAGTTGCCCCATACTGTGCTTCCAACATCTGGGCAGCAGCCTCAGCCTGGACAAGGGAGGCTTGGGAGGACCTACGAGCGAGCCAATAGCAGACTGGTACTGTCCCCCGATATAAGTTTTAAAACTTTCCCATCGACTGGGCGATATCACCAAAGAGAGGTAGAACACCAGTACGACAAAATGGCCGATTTTACAATTGGTTCCACCCGCTCATCCGAGACAAAGTACCTGGAAAGTCACCATAGGCAGTTGGCCGGGGACACTGACTTGTAGCCACAATAAGATAGGGGCATGGTCTGAGATACCTATGGGAAAGGCAGATACCTCCCGTACCCTAGCCAAGATGGGGTTGCTGACATATATGAGATCAATACGTGACATAGCTAAGTACATGGCTAAATTACAGGTGTATCCCCGGGTCCAGGGGTGTTTCCACCTCCAAACATCCGTAAGACTGAATGCAGAGGCCCAGCGGGAAAGTGTAGAGTCTATAGCCGGATTCTGAGCCATTTTATCTACATTAGGACATGGGACCATGTTGAAGTCCCCAGCCAAAACAACCGCAGTGGCCGGAAACTCAGTCACCAGCTGCACCATCCTGGTGAGGAGACCAAGTGTGGCTGGAGGGTGAATATATAGGCCCACCAACACCATGGGCAGGCCATCAACTGCAGTGTGTAACACCACATATTTTTCCTCGGGATCCAGGTGCAGGTCTAAAAGGCCAAAAGGTAAGGATTTGCTTATGAGTATACTAACCCCTTGAGCACGTGTAGTATACGTGGAGTGGTAGTAATGTCCCACCCATGGCTTCTTGAGGCTGAGGATCCTACTCCCTACCAAATGTGTTTCTTGCAATATGCAAATATCCGGACTGAAAGCTTTACGAAATTTGAAAACTAGGGCCCTTTTAATTTGAGCCCTCTAACATTCCCGGAGATCAGTGTCAACAGGACCAAAGTAAAGAGGGAAAATATAATGGAGGGAGCACATCTACCATACCTGAGCCTCTAAGAAGGGTTAGAGAAGAGAGGAGCTGCCAGGGGAGGTTAGATGGTAGCCGCAGTCTCAGCCGCAACCACTGCCAATACCAATGATCACACATTCCTTCAAAAACCAAAGTAAAACATAACAAAAACAAAACAGACATTAAAAAAAAAAAGTGTGGATAACTGCCAACCAGGTGGGATATATAGGAGTGGCATCATCCAGTCTAGGCCCGGGGCACAAACTGAAGTCCAAAGTGTTCAGCAAACAAGCAGGGTATGTCAGTCATAGACGCTCCTTTGCAAGAGGCAGGAGTTACAGCTATCTTGCATGCTGCACGTGGAGGAAAGCAGTAGTGGTAACAAGCCGCATATAACTGTCATGCATGGTGATAGCAGCGAGAGAGTCCATTGGCTCCTGCGCCCCCAGGCCATATGGGAAGTACTTCAAAGCCGGGCAATGAGGTGCACAGCTTTCTCTGGGGAAAAAAAAAAAACACACCAACACCGCCATAGCATCGGTTAAGTTAATGAGGAGGCATATAGGCATCTCAAACATGATGGCCGGCCAGCCCCTCCTGGGTCATAAATTAGAAAAAGGAACATGGACCATCCTGAAAGGTACTCACATAGCCTTGTCCAGCGTGGGTTCAGGGGAACCGAAGCTCACAGGCAAGGTAGGGTATTGACCCATTGTGCGGCCTTCTCAGGCGAGGTAAAAAAATGGGCAGCTTCCCTGCACCCTCAGGCGTACAGGGAAGAGCAGGCTATATTTTATATTCCTGGAGTGGAGGGACTGGTTGACTGCGTCCGGGAAGTCCGGGAAGAACATGAGCCGTGCAGCTTCATAGCGAATGGGGTCTACCTTCCGGACCTCTCTACCTTCCGGGCCTCTCTAAGGACCAGGTCACGGTCTCTGAAGTTCATCAGCCTGAAGATTAATGTGCGGGGAGGTGCTCCTGGAGGGCAGTGAATAGGTGGCATTCTGTGGGCCTGCTCCACCACAAAGTGAGAGGAGAAGGCCGCCTGTGGGAAGAGCAGGTGGAGAAGGTGGAGAAGGTGGAAGTCCGAGCCTTCCACTCCCTCTGGCAGGCCAATGATCCGGAGATTGTTGCGCCGGTTCCGGTTCTTGTCCCTGGATTCGAGATGATTCAGTCTTACCTGAATGGAGTGCAGGGTGGCTGAGTGGTCTCTCATCGAGTCCTCTGTATCGCTGACGCAGCGCTCAGCCTCCGGCGGATTTTATCATAGTCTTTCCGCATGAGACCCATCTCTAGTTGCAGGGAATCAATCTTGGATGTGAGCGCAGTCTGGCAGCCGGTGATCGCCTGCATCAGGGCTGAGAAGTTGGCCTGCTCTGCGAAAGCCAGATCAGCGTCTGTAGTCTGTGTCGCCATGTTGAAAGCTCCTGCCACGTGTCTGGCCGCGCCGGTTGACTTAACAGGTGTTTCTTTCAGTTGTTGGAGTCCTGACTGATTTCTGTGCATTATCTGCCAGGGCTTTCAGGAGAACCCGAAGGTAGGATTATATGTGCCCAGAATGGATATACAGGATATTATCCCCTCCGTGGTTGCGGAGCTCTGAACCTAGATGTCTGTCCTGTTCGCCATCTTGGTCATGCCCCCCAGCAACAAATGTTTTTTTATGTGTTGCAATAACCCCAAATTAATTTACACAAAGCTGACAAATGTGCAGTTTTCAGAAAACTAGCAAAATCCATTTTGCTGTCATTGTTTTAATCACTTCAATACCGGGCACTTTCACCCCCTTCCTACCCAGGCCAATTTTCAGCTTTCAGGGCTCTCACACTTTGAATGGCAATTGTGCAGTTATGCAACACTGTATCCAAATGACAAATTTATAATTTTTTTCCCCACAAATAGAGCTTTTTTTTGGTGGTATTTAATCACTGCTGTGTTTTTTATTTTTGCTAACCAAATAAAAGAAAGACTGAAAATTTTGAAAAAAAAAATAGTTTTTCCTTTTTTTGGTTATAAAATTTTGCAAATAATTAATTTTTCTCCTTCACTGACAGGCACTGATGGGGCACTAATATTCGGAACTGGTGGGCACTGAAAGGCGTCACTGATAGGTGGCACTGATAGGCAGTACTGATGAGGAGGCGCTGATTGCCATCCCTGTTGGGCACTGATTGCCATTCCTGAAATTGGCATCCCTAAAATGGGCACTAACTGTCATCCCTGGTGGGCATTGGTTGGCAACCCCTGTGGGCATGCCTGAAGGGCCTGCACTGATAATCGATGCGCTGATTATTAGCACAAACCCCCCCTGTCAGGAGAGCCGCTGATCGGCCTTGTCAACGTGAATAGAGAAAAAGCCGATTAACGGCACTTCCTGGTTACCATGTGACCAGCTGTGATTGGACACAGTGGATCACATGGTAAAGAGCCTACGTCATAGGTTCTTTACCAAGATCTGAGATGCGGTGTGTCACAACGACACACCGCACTACCGATCGGCGCGCACTAGTGGCTTATCCTGCTGGACGTTATAGGACACCCAGTCAGGATAAATGAAACCTGCTGCAGCCGTCATTTGACAATACGGTGGGCGGGAAGTGGTTAAGTATCAAAAATAATCATTAATTTTTTGTACACATCATGTGCACTTTTTGAAAGTCTGGGCCTTAAATAAGAAAAGAAGTGAACTTCCATATGATCACCTACTGTAGGTAGGATATTTGCGCTTCTGAGTTTTATTGAAAACTTTGCTTTATTAGAGTTACAGCACACCATGAATTATACTAATCAGGAGTTGAGCAAAAAAAAAAAAAAGAAATCACACTTTCAGGCCCAAATATAAACTGAGCATGATCACAAATGCTTGTTGCCTAATGTTAGAAAGTGATTTTAGTTACAGGTTGTGTCTTTTCAGCCAGAGGTTTATTGTACTACAAGGTGTTGGTTTAGGCATTTGCATTAGAGGTTGCAATTTTACATCTATGTTGCCCTTTTCCAGTTTTTATAAATTGTTTAACTGTAGTTTTCAGGGCAACAATAGGAGTACTACAAAGCAAGTATAACAGGAACCATGGTAACAGGCTTATGCTACATACAGTTTGAATTGCTTTTTAAAAATAAAAATATATAAATATATAATTGTCCGGGCATTCATTCTCGGGAGGGAGAGCTTTTACCTGGTCTTGCAGTTATCACAACATTTTTCAGTTCCCATGATACCAGAGGAGACCTTACGGAGTTGTTTGTCTTCAAAATGAGACAAGATGATCCTACACAAGGGAACAATGTAAAGTAAATAAAAAAGAACAAGAATTTACACGTTAAATTGAATGAGCACAACAATGGACTAAAACCATCTTCATTAATTTGTTCTTAGGGGACGCAATTATTCAGCTTTGTTTAATTCACAGACAGTGATGTCATTCTCAATGAAAGGCAAATAGGTGTACTAGGTGGTATAACTATAAAGAGATGTCACTCAAAACCAAAGTCAACTTTATAAAATAATGTTATTTTATTTATATACCTGTCAGTCTATCATATCACTCAAATAAAAAAATTAAAAAAAGGCAACAGCTTTTTTTTTACCACACACAGTTGCTAAAAAAAAAAAAATTATTCCCATATATTTAAGCTGCAGAGGGCAGAAAACGGTTTTCTACAGCCTCCAGTTATTACTGAAAACCATTTAGAATCGGGCATATCTATACTACCATATTTAGATAAAGTTTTTTTTTTTTTTTTTTTTTAACATTTCAGGATACTGAATTTGTTAATAAACTAGTTACCGGTATTTTGTCAACAATGACACATGCAATCAAATTTGCTATCTCTCTTTAGATTAGAATACATACTTTAAAACAGCCACTGTTCAACTTAGAAGCCATACTCGAAATCTATTGCGCAAAATACATAACATTATGCGCTATTTAATTTCATTTTTGACTTATATGAGAAAAATTATTGGTTGTTAAGGCAGATGCACTTTGAATATAGATAATGCACCATCAACTTCTGTAACCAGGTGAAGAGCTTAGGGCTACCTTAAAAAAAAACTGAACACCTTGTGAGTCCCCTCTTATGCCTGTGGCTTCCTCCAAAACTGTGGCTTTTCTGCCTACTATGGGACAAACTGTACATTTCGCAGTCAGATCCTGCTGTGTCCCTGCAGTGCTGACAGAAGTTCCTGTATGAATGAAGTCTGCAAAAAGTGGTTGCAGGTTTTAAGATGGCAGCAATTGTTACAACCAAAAACGTAAATGTATTTTATTGGGATTTAATGTGATAGACCAACACAAAGTGGCACATAATTGTGAAGTGGAAGGAAAATGATAAATGTTTTTCAAAATTATTTTACAAATAAATATGTGAAAAGTGTGGCGTGCATTTGTATTCAGCTCCCTTTACTCTGATACCCCTAACTAAAATTTAGTGGAACCAACTGCCTTCAGAAGTCACCCAATTGGCAAATAGAGTAATTGCAATTGTAATTTAATCTCAGTATAAATACAGCTGTTCTGTGAAGCCCTCAGAGGTTTGTTAGAGAACTTTAGTGAACAAACAGCAACATGAAGGCCAAGGAACATACCAGACAGGTCAGGGATAAAGTTGTGGAGAAGTTGAAAAGAGTTGTAAAGGCAGAAGGTTTTTTTATCTTAAGGCATTCTATGCCTTAAGATAAAAAACCTTCTGTGCGTAGCAGCCCCCCCCAGCACCCCCTAATTACTTACCTGAGCCCCTTCTTTCTCCAGCAATGTCCACGATCCCCTCAGCCATTCAGGACACTCCTCCTGATTGGCTGAGACAGAGCAGCGGTGCAACTGGCTCCCACGGCTGTCAAAGTCAGTCAGCCAATCAGGGGAGGGGGTGGGGCCAGATCGGGGATCCGTGTCTGAATGGATACACGGAGCTCTGACTCGGCTTGGGTGCCCCCTGTAGCAAGCTGTTGGCTGAGGGGCACCCAAAGGTGGGAGGGGCTAGGACCAGCAAATAGGGACCTGAGAAGAGGAGGATCCAGGCTACTCTCTGCAAAACCAACTGCACAGAGGAGGGAAGTATAACATGTTTGTTACTTAAAAAAAAGTAACAAAAAACCTGAAAAAACGAGCCTTTAAAATCACTTTAAAGCAGGGCTAGGTTATAAAAAAAATATCCCACGCTTTGAACATCTCACAGAGCCATGTTCAATCCATCATCCGAAAATGAAAAAAGTATGGCACAACTGCAAACCTACCAAGACATGACCGTCCACCTAAACTGACAGATCGGGCAAGGAGAGCATTCATCAGAGAAGCAGCCAAGAGACCCATGGTAACTCTGGAGGAGCTGCAGAGATCCACAGCTCAGGTGGGAGAATCTGTCCACAGGACAACTATTAGTCATGCACTCCACAAATCTTGCCTTGATGGAAGAGTGACAAGAAGAAAGCCATTGTTGAAAGAAAGCCATAAGAAGTACCGTTTGCAGTTTGCGAGAAGCCATGTGGGGGACACAGCAAACATGTGAAAGAAGGTGCTTTGGTCATATGAGACCAAAATTTTACTTTTTGGCCTAAAAGCAAAATGCTATGTGTGGCAGGAAATTAACACTGCACATCACCCTGAACACACCATCCCAAGTGTGAAACCTGGTGGTGGCAGCATCATGTTGTGGGGATGCTTTTTTCCAGCAAGGACAGGGAAGCTGGTCAGATTTGATGGGAAAATGGACGGAGTAAAAAAAAAGGGCAATCCTACAAGAAAACATGTTAGAGTATGCAAAAGACTTGAGACTGGGGCGGAGGTTCACTTTCCAGAAAGACAACGACCCTAAACATACAGCCAAATCTACAATGGAATGGTTTAGATGAAAGCATATTCATGTGTTAGAATAACCCATTCAAAGTCCAGATCTAAATCCAATTGAGAATCTGTGGCAAGACTTGAAAATTGCTGTTCATGGACGTTCTCCATCTAATCTGACAGAGCTTGAGCCATTTTACAAAGAAGAATGGGCAAAAAATTCACTCTCCAGATGTGCAAAGTTGGTAGAGACATACCCAAAAAGACTTGCAGCTGTAATTGCAGCAAAAGGTGGTTCTACAAAGTATTGACTCAGGGGGGCTGAATACAAGTGCACGCCACACTTTTTACATATTTATTTGTAAACCGTTTTGAAAACCATTTATCATTTTCCTTCCACTTCACAATTATGTGCCACTTTGTGTTGGTCTATCACATAAAATCTCAATAAAATAAATTTACGTTTTTTGTTGTAACATGACAAAATGTGAAACATTTCAAGGGGTATGAATACTTTTTCAAGACACTGTATGTGGCATCCAGGAAATAGGTTTATACTGCATGTGTTACTCTGTTTGTGATGGAATCGTGCTCGATCGTGAGCTCCCAGCACTGAGAGCAAGCTGTTGGTGAAAACCCCAGGGTCTCCTACCAATGATTGTGGCCCAGGAGAATTGGATCACGATCACTGTGATTGCCTGTGAATGGCTATGACAGTGATCATTTACTCTGTAGTCCAACCCTGTGCTGTTACTCATCGAAGATCTTCTTTAGCAAGGAGGAAAAGAAAAAAAACAAAAAAAAAAACAAAAAACAAAGATCAACTAGATTAGGGCTTGATCTAGTTTAGTTAGTGCTAGTGTCAATGTACATGTCAGTTGGTGTCTGTGTTAGTGGCAGTTAATAGCAGTATTAGTGACAAGTGTTAGGAGCAGTGTGTTTGGTAAGAAAAATATGCCCAATTCGCCTTTATAATAAAACAAAATCAGGAGCTATCCATTAACATTTACCAACAAATGAAGGTCCAATCTATCCTGGGGAAAAAGGTATAAAAAAAAAAGGTATAATTCCCCTCGATACACTAAGTAGCTGCGATACGTACAGTTTTACGAACACATGCCAAAGTAGCAAAACTGGGTTTGTTCATTAAAGAATATAGGTTACCCCAACATTTCATATTCCTGACTGTGTCTGTTGTATCATATGCTTGTGTAAAGTATCCTGCTCTCTTTGCATTGCCTCCTGTGTGGAATACCTTATGTTCCGGTCAGTCCTCCTGCTTTCCTATTTTAAATAACCATGTTAGGCATGGAGCACAGGCGTGGTCAGTTTTCTGGCTGCACTGGGAGAACAGCCTGATCTTGGAAGATCAGTGTATTGCTTCTACAGTGTACAGCTGTTTGTCCACCCTCACTTCTCCAAGCCCCCATGCAGCTGAGAACAGAGATAATATGATCCCTTATTAAAAAAAAAAATGTTTTGCCTTTCATTTATATTTTAAATTGAATGGGTTGTTTTACAAGGTAAGGGTTATATCTGTAAGGCCATATAGATGTATCCAGAATTTTTTTTTCCAGCAAATAAGTGGAGGAACCCCCTGCTGAACTGCATGGTGGGAGTGGCTAAATTTCACAGTAGAAGGCTCTTAAAAGGGCAACAAATAACAGGAGTGCGTTATATGTGGAGTACAGGGATGCGCTATGTACAGAATGCAGAGTTCAGGAGTGCTCTACGTACATAGTGCATAGCTCAGGGGTGCACCATGTACCAAGTACAGGGTTTAGGGGTGCGCTACGTACAGAGTGTAGGGTTCAGCTCTCTTCAAAGGCTGTCCGCATCTCACTTCCAACTCTTCTGCACCACTCTCCCTCATCCCCCACACAACCCTAATTCCCTCCCCCTCAAAAGCTTCCTCAAATCTCACCTCCATGGCCAAGCTATAGTACCTTTAGGAAGTGTAGGCGGCTCCGCCTCTCTCACGTGCAGGGAGATCATTGGTCAGCATCTGTGCACCCGGGCACAGTTGGGGATCACGGTGCAGCTTACCACGTGATACCCCATCCCACACTGCATCTCCAGCTGTCCTTGTAAACACAGAAGGCTTCTATGTTAACAAATGACAGAGGGTGAGAGCCAGAGGTGGTGAATTTCATCACATTCCGGCTGAAAAAAAAAAACCCTGGTGTGAGGGCCGGATTCAGCAAACAGGCCTTATGTTTGACAAATATGCTTTACAGGGTCATTGGTATAGGTCTCCGAATGGGAGAGGGAGCAGGTTTAAGCATAGTATGTTTTGACTGGACTGCAACTTTAAGGTTGGTTTTTGACCCAAGTAAATAGGGGTTAAACTGGTGTGATGCATAACATTACCCTAACTACTATTATTAATTCAAATCAGATTAGCATGCAAGAATGCTTAATTTCAAATAGGTTCTCACAAAGCAAGTTGTCTGAAAAGCATTCTGAATATGCTTTATTCTCCTTTTAAACTTAATAGTATTTAAAGAATAAAATTTAAATCAGTATGTTATCATACTTGCGTCTGCAATTATTTGAAAGAAGATATTTTTCCATCTTTGCTAACATTTTCAGTTTGTACTCTCGAAAATGTTTATTTTGGATCTCACTCAGCATGTGCCTTGGAAAAAAAAAAAAAAATATAATTTAAAAGATACTCCAAGTATAGCAGAAAACATACAGGGTAATTGCACAAGACAGTAGAAAATAAGTCAGCAATTGCATTCATTATATTAATTGCTAGCCCCAAAAAACTAGGAATACATTGCTATGAAGAAAAAAAAATGTGTTCCAATAATGAAGAAATACTCCTCTTACTGAATCCAGGTTGAATATCCCTTTGGGACCATGGACAGCTCAAAGCCCATTTCCAGCCAAATCTTTTGGATGGACCAAAACCCTCCTGAGATGTGTGCAAACCTTGTCATAAACGTCTTACCTCTGTGCTTCCCAACAAGGGTTTTTCCACCAAGTACTAAGTCATGTTTTGCTTGGGGATCAAATACTTATTTTACTCACTGAACTGCAACTCAACTTATAACATTTGTATCATGTGTTTTTTTCTGGATTTTTGATTGATATTCTGTCTCTATCATTTAAAATACACCTATGATAAAAATTATACCCTTCATTTTTTTTGAAAGTGGGCAAACTTAAAAAATCTGCAGGGGATCAAATAATTATTTTCCCCACTGTACATGTGGCCTATATGGGACACATATTTTTGCACAATGTCACCCTTTTCACCCCTAATGAAGCCTTATAGGCAAAAGATGTTGGGTTCTTTTGAGAGTGGGTATTTTTTTTTACGGTTTTATTTTTTTGAACGGTTTTATTTGTGAGTTATTGGCAATTTCAGAGGGAAGTTGGACTTATAATAATTTTTCCTGACAGCGAAGAGGATTATAATATTATCATTATAATAATATTACTATTATTATTTAGACTAAAAGAGCATTTAACCCTTGCAATGTGGGGAGTGGACTCTGTAGTTCAGCTTTAACTAACATGGGGGTTTATTTACTAAAGCTGGAGAGTGCAAAATCAAGCTCACGTCTGCAAAGAAACCAATCAGCTTCCAGGTTTTATTGCCAAAGCTTAATTGAACAAGCTGAGGTTAGAAGCGGATTGGTTTCTATGCAGAAGTGAGCCTGATTTTGCACTCTCCAGCTTTAGTAAATAAACCCCATTGTGTCTGGTAGCAAACCTGACCTGATCAAAAGTGATAATAGCAGCACTGAAGTGCACACAGGGTGACCTGTATTAGCCTTCAAATCAATCCCTGTACTTCTTACATCCAAGACCTAGGCTGTACATTTTGATGTTTGTACAAGTCCTTCCAACCCAGCCCATCAGAATAATTATTTCTTCCCAGACAACATTTTTTCCTGACTACTGCCTTAGCAGATCATATATTTACCTGTTAAAATTCATGTCTGTGGGAGCCCACAAAACATGACATCTACTCGGCAGCCCATCTCTTCCAGCTCTTCCAATCTCCTGATAATAGGATTCCATTTCTTTAGGAGCTCCATAGTGGATAACTTGGCGAATGTCCGGCTTATTGATCCCCATACCAAAA
This sequence comes from Lithobates clamitans, assembly GCA_037952925.1. NCBI lineage: Eukaryota > Metazoa > Chordata > Amphibia > Anura > Ranidae > Lithobates > Lithobates clamitans. The sequence continues at coordinate 1,161,820 of JBBGZY010000501.1, read as the reverse complement.
GCAACAGTGGCAACAACACACTGGCGGAAAATAATGGTTTTCATTTATTAAACACTCATTAAATCTCAAGGGACAAGATAGCAAGTTTTTTAACTTAACTTATAATTAAATATATAAAAAATAATACTTAAAGCAGTAAAAAACTCAAAAGCAAACATTACATTGCAGCTTACCAATTTTACCAACGCTGGCTGCATTCATTTTCTTTTTAGACATTCTGTCTTCTATTTTCATTTGGGACTGTATACTTTGGCTCCTGCACTTACAAAGTCTTATATTTCTACATGAACATAGCTACCCTGTTTCCTCTAAAATAAGACCTAGCGTGATTGTCGGTGATGGCTGCAATATAAGCCCTACCCTCCAAATAAGCCCTACCCTGTTTCCCCGGGGGTAGGGCTTATATTGAAGCCATCACCGACAATCACGCAAGTCTTATTTTAGGGGAAACAGGGTATATATCCCTTCACAAATGTATATTCGTGCAGAAATCTCATCCTGACGCCTGGGCCACCGCCAGCTCACACTGCTTTGTGCTCTCCCATTCCCCACCATGTCCTCGGCTGGCCTCTTTCTCTCCTGTCTCATAGATCGGAGCTCAGTCCAGTGTCCCGGGACCCCCGGAGTCTCCTCCACCCCTCTCTGTGTACAGAGTCCAGGCGGAGTCCTCGGGTGCACACTTCTCCCGGGCAAAGAAATTCTCCAAACTCCCCAAACAGCCCCATCAGAGCCGGCTCTCTGGAGGACACCGCAGGCTCGCCTCCCATCACACAGTGATACCCGCCGGAGGGCCCATAGAGCGGAGGATTTGCCATCCCGCACTGATTACCCTGTCTATTCTACTCCTCCATGGACAAGTGCTAGGAGGTGGGAGCGGTCAGTCACCAAGTCCTGTCACCTGTGTGACAGCGGACAGCCCCACCTCCAACACGGCGCCGACTTACTCACCAATTACAAAAATCAGGTGGACATGACGTGGTGGCAGAGTCAGACCATGCTGGCCCAGATTCATTACCCGCATTCCCATCAACCTCACCCTGCACCTCGGTGAAGGACAACACCCACTGCACACAGCAGCCCCCATACACCCCACCTACCCATACACAGGGGTCCCAATACCCCCCAACATCCTACCTGCCTGTACACAGGTGTCCCCACACCCCTTAACACCCCACTAACCTGTACATAGGGGCCCCCATACTTACCCAACACCCCACCTACCTGTAACAGGGGCCCCCATATCCCCTAACAATCCACCGGTCTCCCTGTCTGCTGCCCCCCCACCTGTGATGCTGCCCCGCTCCTGTCTCCTAACTTTTTTAGCTGGCTTCAAGGTTCAAAGCAAAATTGTCAAGCCCTGTTTAGCCTCTACTAAACCGGGGTCACAGATTTTATATATATATATATATATATATATATATATATATATATATATATATATATATATATATATATATATATATATATCATTCCGTAGTAATTAGACATACACTATTCCTTCTAATTGCAAATATACAACTTGGTCTTTGTACACAGGGTCATCACTAGAGATGGGCAAAAGTTCGGCCTGAACATCGCCTGTTCGGCGAACACCCGAATTTGCCCAATCAGTGCATTCTAAGCCCCGATTGGGCAAAGCTTTGTTCAATCAGGGCACAGTGAATAGCTAGTTGTTAAGGACCAGGCCGGGAAGCCAGCCGCGGCGTCTTTAACAACGGATGATTCATCAGCTGTCAAAGGGCTTCCCCACTGACAGCTGAGTGAAAAAAAAATAAAAAACACATATTGCAGGCAATAAAAAAAAAGGTGATGTCACCAGGTGGCCCCGCCCCTTACCTATTTAAGAACTGTCAAACGGCAGAGCAGGCATTCGGCAGTTAGCCTTCGTCCTGTAGCATTTATTTAATTTCAGGTGCAGTGGTAATGGTGGGCGTCTTGATTGACAATGGATCTACATTGGAGGACATTGTTTTTTATTTTATTTTTATTTTATAAAGGAATTGTCAAAAACTGGCTATTTATTTTTGACATTTTTTTTGGTGAATGGGTAATACTCATTTACATAGGGAGGTGGCTGGGATCGGGAGCCCCCCTTTGCTAAAGGTGGTTTTCAGATTCCGATAAGCCCTCTGCCCACAGACCCCCACAACCACAGCCCGGGTTGACAGGAAGAGGCCCTTGTCCCCATCAACATGGGGACAAGGTGCTTTGGGGTGGGGTCCTCGCTCATCCTCATCCCCCCTTTCTGACCTACATGCTTGGATAAGGGTTTGGTATGGATTCATGCCGCGTTTTTTTTTTGGTGGCCCATACAGGGAAAGAACATTCCATTTTTTTTTTACATTTTTGTATTGCCAGCAATGGAATTGTATTGCCGACAATTTAACTGTCATTTGTTTTTCTTTACAAATGTCAGTTTTGCTGCAGGTGATTTTATACACGATACAGATGCACCACTTTACAGGCAGACTAAGGGAACCCCCCAGGCACTACAGTTAAAGGAATTTTTTTTTTTATTGTTTCACTTTAAAGTGGATGTAAACCCGATTCATGAAATTTGAGCTGGGCACATATATCTGTAGTGTTTTCTTATCTCTCTTCAAAGCACAAAGTCCTAGGGCTTTCTCCTGCTACATTCTTCAGTTATCTGCATGATAACTTCAGACAAGTTCTCAGACAGGTGATAAAACCAGCCTGAATTTTGTGTCAGGGTGGGTGCTATAAATAGATTAGCAGAAAGCTGCTCTACTCACAGGATAGCTCTGAAAGTCCTTGCCAATGTGGAGGGGGGTGTGTCCCTTTCCTCCAATCAGCTGTCTCCCAGTGTAATCCAACACTACACTGCTACTGCTGAATAAGGGAGTGAAATTTCAAACACGATGTGCACTTTCTAAACAGTATATAAAGCTGAAGACAGCAGATATACATGTAAAACGTATGTAGGAGGATTTGTTTCATCTCTGTGTATCATCTGAGGCTGTTCACTTCACTTGGTATATGTGAGGGTTTACATCCACTTTAAGCATAATGAACATCACGGCTCCTTTAAAAACGATTTATTTTAAACAATTTTTATGCATTTGTACATGTTTCCCAGGTCAGTAGCCGGGCCCCCATATCCTTTTTATGGCCAATAATTTGCATATAAGCCTTCAAAATGGGGACTTTTGATTTTTCAAGTTTGGTTCCCACTCACTTCAATGGGATTCACTGTTCCAGTCCGAACTTTTGCGGTGATAGAGAGTTCTGGCGAGAACCGAACGGGGGGGTTCAGCCCATCTCTAGTCATCACAGATACAGGCAATTTATTGTCTGTAATACAATTTATATCAAACCTGCACAAAAGGCTTAGATCACTCTGCTTTTTCTTTTAATCTATGCGCATGCAGTGTGTTGTGCACTGGTCAATAAATCCCATACCTCATATATGTGACACATGTATTTCTCCTACAAAGAGAGTCAATTTTGTAACAGGGGAAAAACATTTTACATAACACTAAACTACAGTTTCCACTCATCATCCTAGACATATACATGCTTATGCAGGTGCACATGCTGACTTCATCACCACACCTTGCTTTTGATGATAATATTTATCATCAAAAAAGAAAAAATGTTATTCAATACAAATTCTATTAAAGGATAAGTTAACCTTTAGTAACATGTTACACCTGTATTTTGGGAGTAACAGGTTATTATAAAGCACCCGCCCTCACCCCCAGTGACAGCGGGCAAGGATTCTTTTCCCCGCACTCACTGTCACAATTTAAAACAGTGCGGCCCTGCTGGGCTCCCCTACACATCCATGTCACTTATCCACAGGAATCTGTGGATGAAGGAACTGCAAGTCCTCTTTTCCACCGCAGCAGAGGGCTTGTAGTTCTCAATGAACTGCAAGGCTGCTGGTGAGCGCTTTTATAATTCGACACTTCTTACAGCTCTCAAACAGAAAGCCCCTATGGGCTTACAGAGAGCTGTAGGCAGTGTCTGCAAGAGTCTGACACAGCACCTGTGAACAGCCTCCTGAGCATGCAAAAATATGTCCTACAAGGGATAAACATGCACAGAATTTCTATGTCCAAACTTACCAGGATGAATTACCGGTATTTTTCAATTTCTACTTGTAATTTTTCTAACACCTGTTTTGAGTCCTGTACATAGAACCATAATTTATTCACTGCAGGTTGAAGCTTACTATCCAGAAATCTACCTACCTACCTTCTCTATGGGATACCACACCCCTCCTCTGTTTCAGAGTGGTGGATTACTCCACCCAGTGGTATATTTTGGTTTTTGTGCTGCCCTAGGCAAGATGGAGAAGCAAAAAGGACACATTTCGGTGAGGAAACGAAGCAGCCTCTAAAAGTAGTAGGTTTAAGTTGTGCTTTGTGAAGTAAAAGTACTTTTTCTTACAGTGACTTCCAGGGGGCAGATGTGGTTATTGCATTCTCGGCAGAAGTACGTTAGCCGGAAAGAATTTGCAACTTGAGAAACGCTAGAGACAAAAGTGCAGGAGATACCACAATAAACTGAACAACTTCCAGTTCCTCTGCCTATAAAACTGCACAGTGCACTACACACTGTGCATTGTGCCAACAAAAGAAAGGAATCGGTGACAACATACACAGAAACCCTGCCTTAGCTTACCAACAATGTTGGGCCCGCTAAGGGTCCAAGCTAGGCCTAACAGGGTAGGCATACATCCTAAGGGATCTTCAGGTCTGAGAACCATAGAAATGGACCAAGACTGTGTGAGTCTGCAAGAGCCAAAGTATACAATCCCTGGTGGCCATGTAGGGGTTAAGAATCCCTGAAGTAGATCTGACCGCTGGTTAAATGTGGGGGTATCCTGAATCTGTGTGCTGTATTTTAAAAGCAGATCTGTCAGTTGTATGTTGTTGGGGAATAAATGTATGGTTTTCTTACTCTATAATAGGATTTTTGTCTTACCTGTAAAAAAATAAAAACACACCTTTTCTTGGAGTACATTACAGGACACAGGATGGTATTTAGGTATGTAGGGTTATTCTGTAACCTTAAAGTGGTTGTTAAGCCATTCTAACCTGTATACACCATTAGCACTGCCTCCTATTGTAGTATCCCCCTCTGTATGTGATTTATAAAAATAAATGCTGCAAAAACCTTGTTTCACTGCCGAGATTGCGAACACATGACTGTCTAGCTTTCTCCTTTCCTCCTCTGAGAGATACAGCGGACAGGGCTGACATTCCTCTGCTGATGTCAGTCTGGAGGGGAGGAGAAAGCTGGCTGGTCATGTGATCGCAATCTTGGCTCTTAAATTAGGTATTTACAGCATTTATATTTATAAATCATTTACAGAGGGGGACACTTCAATAGGAGGAAGTGTTGATGGTGTATTCAGGTTAGTGTTATGAGAGCAGCAGGAGGGGGGGGGGGCTCACACACAGACAGAGAGGGGAGGGGAGAGGAGGACACAGGAGCAGAGAGGAGAGCAGATAGCAGGATGCTGATGACTAAGGCAAATAAACTGACCACAGTGTCTGATCTCAGCAGCCATGATACACCGTGGTCAGTTTACTAAGGGGTGGGGAGAAACTGGCAGGATCAGCCAGGTTTTTTAGGTGTTACAGGGGGCCAAATGACACAGGACAAGCACTGTGTCATAACATGCTTTAAAGGAGCAGGATCCTTTTTTTTGGGTTAACAAATGCTTTAATAGCAAAGCTGTTAGGACAGTCCTGTGTAACCCCCTCCCACTCCCAGCAAATAACAGTAAGAAATAGGGGTGGGGTTAGTGTCCTGATCTTGTCTCTATGCAGTACAAGGAGTGGTAACCTTGCAGATTAAGACCACCAACTCAGACACAGTTCGCAGAGGTGATGGCAACAATAAAGTTAACCTTGTGAGTGACAACAGAGAGGGCAATATCAAAGTGTGGTTTCCGGAGACTCAACTGAACCAAGTTAAGATCCTACAGGGACACTGGCAAATGGACAGGGGGAACAATGTGAGCAGCACCCTGAATTAAATCTTTCACTAAGGAATGAGGAGCAGTCTTTAAGAAAAGGATCTCCAAGCCCAAAATTTGACCCCTGGTGGTGCTCGAGGCTAAATACTGAAATCAGACCCAATTGGAGAAAAAACGGATTTCTTCCCATGGAGTACTTTCTGGGGTGAAAATTCCTTGCCTCAAACATGGAGAAACACACCTTACCTGTGAAATGGAAAACCTTATGAGAGACTGACAACCTAGTGTAAGAATAACAATAGATGATAGGCCCCTATGCTTCAGGACCTGGGCTTCAGCAGACACTCACATTGCCTCATCCATAAATGGTTATAGAAATACATTTTTATATATATATATATATATATATATATATATATATATATATATATATATATATATATATATATATATATATACACACACACACACACACACACACAGAGTTAGGTCCATATATATTTGGACACAGGCACAATTTTAGTTTTTTCGGGTGATTACAAAAACATATTCAATCTATAATTAAATAATAGATATGGGTTGAAAGTGCACACACTCAGGTTTAATTTGAGGGTATGTACATCCAAATCAGAAGAAGGCTTTAGGAATTACAGCTCTTAAGAAAAGCCTCAAAAGTAATTGGACAATTGAACCTAAAGCTGTTTCATGGCCAGGTGTGGGCTACTCCATTGTTATTTCTTCATCAATTAAGCAGGTAAAATGTCTGGATTTGATTCTAAGTGTGGTGTTTGCATTTGGAACCCTATTGCTTTGAACCTACATCATGCGTTCAAAGAAGCTGTCCATGCAAGTGAAACAGGCCATTGTAAGGCTTCAAAAACTAAACAAATCCATCAGAGAGATAACAGCAACATTAGGAGTGGCCAAATTAACACAACGATACATTCTGAGGAAAGAAGAAGGCACTGGTGAGCGCAGCAACATAAAAAGGCCTGGACGTGCTCAGAAGACAACAGTGGTGGATGATCGCAGGATCCTCTCAAGTGAAGGACACTCTCCAGGAGGTGGCCGTACTATTGTCAGTCTGCAATCAAGAGAAGACTTCACGAGAGCAAATACAGAGGGTTCACCACAAGGAAAAACCATTCATAATCCTGATGAACAGAAGAGCCAGATTAGACATCTAATCTAATCAAAAAACATCTAAAAAAAGCCAGACCAGTTCTGGAAAAGCATTCTTTGGACGGATGAAACTAAGATTAATCTGTACCAGAATGATGGGAAGAAAAAAGCGTTGAGAGGGCTTGGCTCATGATCCAAAGCACACAACATCATCTGTAAAACGTGGTGGAGCTTACAGTGTGATGGCATGGGCATGCATGGATTCCAGTGGCACTAGATCATTGGTGTTTATTGATGATGTGACAGAAGACAGAAGCAGCCGGATTAATTCTGCAGTGTTTAGAGATATACGGTCAGCCCAGATTCAGGCCAAATGCAGCAAAGTTGATTGGACGGCGCTTCACAGTACAGATAGACAATGATTCAAAACACACTGCAAAAGCAACCCAGGAGCTTTTGAAAGAAAAGAAGTGGAATATTCTGCAATGGCCAAGGCAATTACCTGATCTCCACCCAATTGAGCATGCATTTCGCTTGCTGAAGGCAAAACTAAAAGCAGAAAAACCCACAAACAAAGAACAACTGAAGACAGCTGCTGTTAGAGCCTGACAAAGCATCAGAAAGGAGGAAACACAGTCTTTGGTAATGTCCATGGGTTACAAACTTCAGGCAGTCATTGCCAGTAAAAGATTTTCAACAAAATATTAAAAATGAATATAATCATAAATAAAACGTTCATTTGTCCAATTACATTTGAGCCCCTGAAAATGGGGGGGGCTGTGTATAAAAATGGTTGCAGTTCCTACAATTTGTACTTGTTATTTATGTTCAACCCTTTGAATTAAAGCTGAAAGTCTGCACTTCAAATTAATTTGGATTGTGAAGTTTTAATTTTATTCTGGTGGCATACGGAGTCAAAAGTATGAAAATTGTGCCCGTGTCCAAATATATACACACACACACACACACACACACACACACACACACACACATACATACATACATACATATATATATATATATATATATATATATATATATATATATATATATATACATACATACATATACACACACACACACATGGTGCCTTGCAAAAGTATTCACCCCCTTGGCATTTTTCGTGTTTTGTTGCCTCACAACCTGGAATTAACATGGACTGTTTGAGGATTTGCATCATTTAATTTACAGAACATGACCACAACTTTGAAGATTTCTTTATTTTTTTTAAGGTGAAGCAAACAACAAATAGGACAAAATAACAGAAAAAGTCAATGTGCATAACTATTCACCCCCCTAAAGTCAATACTTTGTAGAGCCACCTTCTGCAGCTATCACAGCTCCAAGTCACTTTGGATAAATCTCTCTGAGCTTGCCACATCTTACCACTGGGATTTTTGCCCATTCCTCCTTGCAAAACTGCTCCAGCTCCTTCAAGTTGGAAGGTTTGCGCTTGTGAACAGAAATCTTTAAGTCTGACCACAGATTTTCTATTGGATTGAGGTCTGGGCCATTCCAACACATTTACATGTTTCCACAGCAAACTGTTTGCGGGATCTCTTGTGCATGATCTTTAGAAGAGGCTTTCTTCTGGGATGACAGCCATGCAGACCAATTTGATGCAGTGTGCGGCGTATGGTCTGAGCACTGACAGGCTGACCCCCCCACCCCTTCAACCTCTGCAGCAATGCTGGCAGGACTCATAGGTTTATTTCCCAAAGACAACCTCTGGATATGACGCTGAACATGTGCACTCAACTTCTTTGATCGACCATCGCGAGGCCTGTTCTGAGTGGAACCTGTCCTGTTAAACCGCAGTATGGTCTTGGCCACCGTGCTGCAGCTCAGCTTCAGGGTCTTGGCAGTCTTCTTATAGCCTATGCCATCTTTATGTAGAGCAACAATAATTTTTTCAGATCCTCAGAGATTTCTTTGCCATGAGGTGCCATGCGGAACTTCCAGTGACCAGTATGAGAGAGAGAGTGATAACACAAAATTTAACACACCTGCACCCCATTCACACCGGAGAGCTTGTAACACTAACGAGTCACATAACACCAGGCAGGAAAAATGGCTAACTGGGCCCAAATTGGACATTTTCACTTAGGGGTGTACTCACTTTTGCTGCCAGAGGTTTAGACATTAATGGCTATGTGTTAAGTTAATTTGAGGGGACAGCACATTTACACTGTTATACAAGCTGTACACTCACTACTTTACATTGTAGCAAAGTCTCATTTCTTCAGTGCTGTCACATGAAAAGATATAAAATATTTACAAAAATGTGAGGAGTGTACTCACTTTTGTGTATCACTTTAACAATAATTAGATGTGGCAATTACTTAGGCATTTTCCCTCTGTTTTAACATGGGGATCTGGATGAAGGAGCAACAGAGATTCCTCTGTGGGCAGCAGCAATGTCAATCATGGGAGAGGAGTGTTCGATGTACTAGCAGATTTAGAGACACTACAAATTGAAGCCAAACTCCAACTAATACTTTATAAGCAGTTACAGTAACAGTTTTGTTCCTTTTGGGATAAAGGTTTTATATAAATGAATAGGAGCTGACCATTGTAAGCTCAAATGTCAGTGTAAATGGTTTGACACAACCTTCAAACTGCTACATTTGCAGAATAGTTTGTCCTGTTGAAAAACACCAGCCTTACTGGCAGGATCCCTAGGGGAAAATAAAAGAAAGCCTAAAAAGAAAACCAATGCCACCATCACGTCCAAGAAATGGTAAGCTGCAATATAATAAATGTTTGCTTTTGGGTTGGTGAACCAGCCCTTAAGACAGGATGATCCAGAAATGTCTAACAAGCTTCAAGTACCATGTCCGAAGCCAGAGGTCCCCAACCACTAGACGCGGCCTGCTGGGGGCTGGGCGCACTGGTCCATTGCCTGCTGGGGGCTGGCAAAGTGCCCACAGCCGCCCCAACACTGGGCATGGTTCCTGATTGCCCTGCCTACTGCACCTGGCAGAGCACAGTCTCTGCTTAGTCTGGAACAGCATGACAGATGCTCTCGCTCACACTGCAAGACTTCCAGTGAATTCCCGTCATGTGGAATTGCACCCCAACACCCCCTTCCCCAGTTAACAGACTGCACCCCCAATACAATTCCCCCCCCCATCTGGTTTGTGGAGGGGGTTGTTTTCCACGAGACCGGTCCCTGGTGCTGACAATGTTGGGGACCGCTAATCTAAGCCACTTCTGTGGCATTTTTTTTACTAAACCCTGGTCAGATGACCCCACAGTCCCATGTTGAGCCCATAAGTGAAACACTCTGAGCTCCAGAATGCTGAACAGGAGACAAACTTCCATCCAAATCCCTTGGGCCAAGAAAGAGTCCAGCATTCCACCACAGCCCGACAGGTTGGCTTGTTATGACCTTCCAGCACAGACAGGAAAGACTAACACAGGGTCCAGTGTACTAAGGCATATTATAGGCCAGCCCAGCTTCTTCTTTCCACTGGGGTCCAGGTATGGCCTCAAAGGCTATGTTGGTGCTCAGCTAACATGGAAAACTGCTAAATTAACCTTGAGTTCTCTGTAAGAATTGGAGAAACTTTCTAGAGGAAAAGGGATCGTGATAAAGATTAAAAAATGTTTTACGTCTCTTTGAGCTGAGAAGATATCAGTTTTCTAAGGAGACTAGCAAAAAACTGAGGCTTGCTGGGAGCTGGAGGGGTATTGCAGGGCTGTCCTAACAGCTTTACTTTGCTAGTGCCCAATCTCCTGAAGAGGGCAGTATAGACGTCTGTTCCTGAATACCATGCTGTGTCTTATAATGCACGATTCATACATTCTTGACATATTAGTGCTTGTGAATGCAATAAACCCTATGATTTTGTTCGTTTTTCATATAGTATTGATATTTGCAAGCATTCGCAAGTGCATAACAGAGATTATAATTGAAAGGAGATGTGGAGGAAGTTTTTGTTATCTTTTAAGGTCTGTAATAAACCCCTAAGCTCAAAAGTGTTAGAAAAATCGTGCATGTATAGTCAACTCCCAAGAGCAGTTATTAGACCTGAAATCTTACCTGTATTTCATCTCTCATGAAGCGATGGTGCACTTCCCTTCTTGGTTTTATCCCAATTCCAGCATGGTAAGTGCCACATGAAATGCCTAGCTTAGACAATTCCAAGGTTACCTGTTCAGATGTCTTTCTGGAGGGACAATAGACAATTGTGGCCCCTTCAAATTCCCATCCAGACCTGCAGGAGGAAGTCCCAGTTTAGTATCTCTTTTTAACTTAAATGATTAGTCCATACATCATAACAAAGTAAGCAATGCTCAGATCTGGTGCTCTGGTTGGAAACATTATAGAAACAGGAATGTCTGCTTTTACTAAACCTTGCGTTAGATCAAACAGAGAATAGTTTCTTTAACTTGGGAACTTTCAGTCTACCCTTCTCTGTCACATTTAACAAGAAAAATAAGTATTTAATAAAAGATGTAATGAAGAAAAAAATTTCAATGGAGCCAAGTGAGTGTTAGCGTTCCTTACCAAGAACTTCATTACAAAATAAACTTATAAAGAACCTGTTGGGAATATACATTTGTAAGACGCTGACCATAAAGGGGTTGTAAAGGTTCACATTTTTTTTCATAACAATAACAAACATGTTACACTTACCTGCTCTGTGCAAGGGTTTGGCACAGAGCAGCCCCAATCCTCCTCTTCTGGGGTGCCCCGCCAGCGCTCCTTGTTCCTCCCCTTCATCGGGTGCCCACACGGAGGGCCGCTTTCCCTGGGGGCACCCATGCGGGTGCACCCCCTTGTCCTGCTGCTGTCCATTGACACCAGCAGCAGGACTTGGCTCTGCCCCCGCATCACTGGATTTGATTGACAGCAGTGGGAGCCAATGGCTATCAATCTACCCAATAAGGACAGAGATAGCGGCTGGAGCCACTGGGCTCATGCACATCGCTGGAACTGAGGGGCTCAGATAAGAAAAAGGGGGGGGGGGGGGCTCTGGAGGCAGCTGCAGTAAAGAATAATTTTCACCTTAATGCATATAATGCATTAAGGTGAAAAACCATGAGACTTTATAATCCCTTTAAAGTTGTTACAATAGTGTAGCCACTTTACCTTTAACCACTTTTCTATAGGGGTACATTTTAAATTTTTCACAAACATGTTAAAATCTGCATTTGTTCCTGTAGAATATAATGGAATCAGTTGTAATGTTTTATGTTGCATGGTATTTGTGCAAATGTTTATCAAATGCTTATTTTCAGAGAAAAATTCACTAAAATCAATTTTAGTGCATGCAGACACAATATAATACCCGACTTTTGGTAAAATATAAAAGATGAGGCTGCATTGAGTAAATATGGCCCTAGAATTATTGTTCTCACTCCAATGTTCATGGAGATGCCTCAAAAGTGCATTACCGCACATCTACACTATGTGCCACATGAAATGCTTGAACTTGAATCTCTCATTACCAGACATTTATACTACCTGACACAGCAGATGCTCAACTCCGAAGCTCTCACCATAGCATTCTACACTATCTGCCATGGGTGATGAGCAAATCAGAAGCTCCCATCACCACATGTCTACACTATCTGCCAGGAGCGATGTTCAAATTAAAATCCCTAATCACAAGACCTTTAGGCTATGTGCTGTAGGTAATGCTCAAATCTAAAGCTGCCCCATAGATGGATTGAAATTTAGCTGGTTCTTGATATCTCCTGGGATAGAGATCAATGGTTTGCCTGCTTTCATCGCTCGTTTAAGGGAATCCTTAATGTTTCCCTCATGGAGGGCAGCATTAAGGTGCTTATGAGATGGTACAGGGTACCCTCTCTTCTTGCTAGGATATATCCTGATGCTTCCCCGCTGTGCTTCCGTGGATGCAACCATATAGGGACTCTGTACCATGTATGGTGGACCTGCCCACGAATAAGGAGCTTATGGAACAAAGTATTTTCAGTGATCCGCAAGGTAACCACCGTTCAGATTTCTCAAAACCCAGAGATAGCCCTATTGAATCTGAAAGTAGATAAGGTAGATAAATATACCCAACAACTGATCTTTTTCATCCTACTGGGCACCAAAATTACAATAGCCTCTTGTTGGAAAAAACGCAGAGTCCCATTCACAGCGGTGAAGCATAACATTTCCTGAATTATGGCACAAGAAAAGATAGTTAGCATTATACAAGACAAAGTTCGTAATTTTGAGTTAACATGGGAACCTTGGGCCAATTTTTGCCATATTTCCTTATGCCCTGGCATTAGCGCACCAGGGCAACAGGTACTCTGAGTGACTCCATTGATATTCCTTATCACGTACGAATGTCTTTTTCCCCTCTTCCCTTCCCCTCCCCCTGGTCTTCCTCCCCTTTCCTTTTATTACCTCAGATTCCCTGATTGTTTTCTCTGTAAGCTGTTTAACCCTGATATTTATTTATTTATATGTTTTTTTTTGCTTTTCTTTGGAGGGACATGGTATTACCTTAACAATCCCTCGGCTCCCTGAGCCTAGGGCTTTTCTGTTTGAATACCTCCCCTTAAGCTAGAGGCTATGTAACTAAGCTGGTTAGATCACTTGACTATAGTCATTAGCGGGGTAGGGTTTTTCTCACTGCTAGATTAAGAACAATAATATAGGGCTCTCCTGCTTGAGAAGGACTCGACCGAGGTTGGGGATCCGGGAGGGTGGAGTGGCCCCACGCCCGCAGTGTGTTCCCATATGGGGCGGGTGGCGGACGCCTCTCCTGCTCCCTGAGCCCTTGCAAATAAATGAGTGATGTCTTCCTTATTTACACAACCACATCACCCTCACCCCGGAAAAAGTGTTATACCTGTCTCCTTCAGTCTTTTGATCCGGCAGAATACACATCATATATTAGTCTAGCTTCTGAGACATGTCTATTCTAGCTTATAATCTTGATATACTTTAAACTGTAACACAGAATTTTGCTTTATTGGGCTTTCCTTTTTACACCCTGCATTGAGAGGTTTTGCCTCGATTTTATTTGTTCCTTATGTTTCTTCATATCTTACTGCTTTGTAATGCCTACTACAAAGGTTCTGTAAAAATTTTTGTTACTAATAATAAAAATCTATTGAAAGAAATTTAGCTGGTTCAGCAGGTACCGGACGAATTTCGATCCATCTCTGGCCTCTCTCATTTTACAGAAGTCGATCAACTTCTGTCAAATGTGACTGTTGAAAAAATTCTCTCGATCATTTGGCTGCAGCCACTGTCACAATACAATGGCACAGGAAAGGGGATTCCTCTATCCACCTTGCATGTGTTGGTGGAAAAAACTTTTTTTTTTTCGATCAGCCAGAGGTCATCTGTGGCCAGCCTATAAGGTCTCATTTTCACACTTGTTTACTACCTGCCACATGCGATGCTCAAATTTAAAGTTCTCATTACAACACCCCTACATAATTTCGATGAGCAATGCTCAAGAATCGGTATCTCTCATTACTACGTATCTCTCATTACTACACCTCTACACTATCAACCAAAAGCAGTGTTCAAATCAGCTAACTTGTCTTTATCAGGCTTTATAGTTCTAGTATCCTGGTCCTTTAAGCTCCTCTCACACGAAGCAACTCTGCTTCACTCAGGAGGGGATCCATGAACAGACCTCCTGCTAAATCGGATACTAAACAAAACGGATGTCACTGTTCTGACATCCATGCCCGACCAGTGTGTACCTGCATTTACACAGGGGACATGGGCATAACCCTGATGGCATTATGGGCAGCCCGATGTAAACAGATTTGTGTCCGTTCAGGACCTGAACAGAGGCGAAGGTAGGCGATGTAAAAGGACATATATGTATCTGTTTACACCCGCCAGTCCATAGAGCTGCATGGCTTCCGATCAGATCTGCCTGAGAAGGAGAGGCAGACATGATTGGAATGCCCGTATGCAACCCTAATGGTTACAAATTTCTTTTATATTCACGTTTTGCAAACTGTGGCAATGTAAAAATAAAATCTTAGTAAAATTGCATAGACCTGCAATAAGAGAGTATATAAACTATGCCAATTATCACCACATGAATTTTCAGTCCTTAGACTCATGTTACTCCTAATGATATGTTTGGTAAAATGATCCTTTTACTTTACCTGAAGTAGGCCCTCAGAGAAATTATTTACAATAAATTTGTATTTGGCCTTCAAGCCCTTCCCATCTGTGACAACATCTGTGCATTTTTGCTACCATGAAATGACAAAAGACTCCTAACAAAAACAGTCTGTCTCTCCGTGTCTCAGCTGCAACTTAGACAGCAAGCTCCTCAGAATCCATTTTTCTATGGCTGTACACACTTACCAGCAAAAATCCCTCTGTAATTAGAATTTAGACAACACAGATCTTCAACAAAGCATGCCATTACAAGTCTTAAAGTGCAACTACAGTGTCTTGAAAAAGTATTCACACCCCTTGAAATTTTCTACATTTTGTCATGATACAACCAAAAACATAAATGTATTTTATTGGGATTTTATGTGATAGACCAACACAAAGTGGCACATAAATGTGAAGTGGAAGGAAAATTATAAACGGTTTTCAAACTTTTTTTACAAATAAATATCTGAAAAGTGTGGCTTGCATTTGTATTCAGCCGCCTTTACTCTGACACCCCTAAATAAAATCTAGTGGAACCAATTGCCTTCCGAAGTCACCTAATTAATACATAGGGTCCACCTATGTGTAATTTAATCTCAGTATAAATACAGCTCTTCTGTGAAGCCCTCAGAGGTTTGTTAGAAAACCTTAGTGAACAAACAGCATCATGAAGGCCAAGGAACACACCAGACAGGGATAAAGTTGTGGAGAAGTTTAAAGCACGGTTAGGTTATAAAAAACATCCCAAACTTTGAACATCTCACAGAGTACTGTTCAATCCATCATCCGAAAATGGAAAGAGTATGGCACAACTGCAAACCTACCAAGACATAGCTGTCCACCTAAACTGACAGGCCGGGCAAACAGAGCATTAATCAGAGAAGCAGCCAAGAGGCTCATGGTAACTCTGGAGAAGCTGCAGAGATCCACAGCTCAGGTGGGGAAATCTGTCCAAAGGGCAACTATTAGCCATGCACTCCACAAATCTGGCCTTTATGGATGACTGGCAAGAAGAAAGCCATAAGAAGTCCCATTTGCAGTTTGCGAGAAGCCATGTGGGGGACACAGCAAACATGTGCAAGAAGGTGCTCTGGTCATATGAGACCAAAATTAAACATTTTGGCCTAAAAGCAAAATGCTATGTGTGGCAGAAAGCAAACACTGCACATCACCCTGAACACACCATCCCCACTGTGAAACCTGGTGGTGGCAGCATCATGATTTTCTTCAGCATGGACAGGGAAGCTGGTCAGAGTTGATGGGAAGATGGATGGAGCCAAATACAGGGCAATCTTAGAAGAAAACCTGTTAGAGTCTTCAAAAGACTTGACTGGGATGGAGGTTCACCTTTTAGAAGGACAACGACCCTAAACATACAGCCAGAGCTACAATGGAATGGTTTAGATCAAGCATATTTATGTGTTAGAATGGCTCATTCAAGTCCAGACCTAAATCCAATTGAGAATCTCTCCATCCAATCTGACAGAGCTTGAGCTATTTTTCAAGAATGAATAGGCAAAAATGTCACTCTCTAGATGTGCAAAGCTGGTAGAGACATACCCCAAAAGATTTGCAGCTGTAATTGCAGCTAAAGGTGGTTCTACAAAGTATTGACTCAGGGGGGCTGAATACAAATGCATGCCACATTTTTCAGATTTTTATTTGTAAGCACATTGCTATGCTGAAACCATCCACACACTGTCCACTGCCCTACTGACTGACATGGTGCACATTTAAAGGTAGACTAACTTTATATTTCTACACTGACATTTGTTTTTTTCTATATCTTATTAAGTTTTCCTTACTATTTAGTTAGTCGTTGCTAATTAAATTCTTTGAAAAAAAAGGGTGCCAAACCCTGGTGATCTTTGATCTCTCATGCTGTTCAGGTAGATCTCTACCTCTCAAAGGTTGCCTACCCCTGATATAGATGATAGGCTAAGATGATGGGAGGAAGGCATGTTTGCTATGTGTGGTGGCACAAAACACCTTGCAAAAAAACAACTATGCCTATATAAACGCTTTACATCTCATGCACTTACAATGCTTTACATCCCACACCATTACCTTGCTTTACATCATCACCCTTACCTTGGCTTCTTAGTAAGAAACTTTTGAAGATCCTGTATGATATTTGTAGTCTTCCTTCCTACTTCCAGAAAAAGGTTTGGACGATCAAAACTAGTGCATGTGACTTGTGGATTGCGCAAATTTAAGGATTTCAAAATATCTTCACGAATTGAGGGACTGGCTGTTGCTGTCAAAGCAACAATAGGTACCTGGATTGATTCAGAACAGAAAATAGAAGCAGACTTGATTAACTACTTTAATCTGTTTGAGTCATTTTCTAACGTGATTTACTTTGGAATTCAAAGAAGCCAACACAGCTTGCTCAAAAGTCACAAATCCTCCTAAAGACAGTATAGATATAAGGGAAAAATAATGTATACTTGAACATGACAGAACGAAATTGTCATGTCATGGATGGCATATTGCACG
Organism: Lithobates clamitans; assembly: GCA_037952925.1. NCBI lineage: Eukaryota > Metazoa > Chordata > Amphibia > Anura > Ranidae > Lithobates > Lithobates clamitans. The sequence continues at coordinate 1,144,142 of JBBGZY010000501.1, read as the reverse complement.
TCTTCCATAGTGGACCGCATTTAGTGTATAGAGATCTTACCTACTAACCAAATCACCCAAATAATATTGTGATGAAATCAGCAAGTCTACACTGAGCATTATAAGCAGGATTAGCCTCCTAAAAATGCAAGATACCTGGCTATGGCTTCAGTATGTTTCAGTCACAGACCGAAAAAGTATGCTGGAAATGAGTGTAAGAAAAATGTCAGAACTACTCTCTACACTTGTTTCAAATCAGCAATACAGACCACATTGTAGTCACGGCATAAAAAAATGACAGCTAGAGAACTAACATTTCCAAATGAAGTTCAGCAATAGCAGCCTCCGGCTCTCACAACAGTGTCCTTAGGTAGAAGTGTCCAAGCACTTTTCTGGACTGGTGTAAACTCCTCAAGAGGTGTTTATTTTATCTGGTCAAATATTGGTCTGTTATATCAGTTTAATTACATAACACATTAAAGAGACACTTAAAGTGGATGTAAACCCTCTCCTATGCCCAGTGAAGTGAACAGCCTCAGATGATACACAGAGATGAAACAAATCTGCCTACATAAGATTTGCAGAGCTGTGCTGTGACAAGACAAGCTGTCTGCTAATCTATTCATAGCAACCTCCCGCGACACATATTTCAGGCTGGTTTTATCTCGTTGACAGAGGATTTGTCAGAAGTTATCACGTTGATAACAGCAGAACTGAGCCCCAGAAAGACACGGGACACAGGGCTTTGGAGGGAGACAAGAAAACACTACACATATATGTGCTTAGGTCAAATTTCATGAATCATGTTTACATCCACTTTAACACTGACCTAAAAAGAAAAGAAAATATTTAAGTATGTGTTCATATTTTAACCCCCTCAGCTTCGGAAGGTTTTACCCCCCTTCATGATCAGGCCATTTTTTGCCATTTAGCACTGCGCTACTTTGATTGGTAATTGCGCGATCATGCAACGCTGTACCCAGACAAAATTTATATCATTTTTTTACACACAAATCTTTTGGGGGTATGTGATCACCACTAAGTTTTTTATTATATAAACAAAACAAAAAAATTCGAAAATTTAAAAATATATATATATTTTTTACTTTCTGCTATAAAAACATATCCAATAAAAAAAAAGAGAAGAAAATGTCTTCATAAATTTTGGCCAAAATGTATTCTGCTACATGATTTTGTTTTTGTTAAAACAAATCCCAATAAGTGTATATTGGTTGGTTTGTGTGAATGTTACAGTGTCTACAAACTATGGTATATATATATATAATGGAATTTTTAATATTTTTTTTATACTAATGGTGGTGATCAGCGACTTCTAATGCGACTGCGATAGTGCGGTGGACAATCTGACACTAACTGACATTGGGTAGGAACTGAGTAACTGCCACAATCACCAGTGAAAATAATACAGTGATCGGTGATAATAGTAAACACGGTCACTGAACTAATGACACTTGCTGGGAAGGGGTTAAGATCTTGCGTAATCAAGGGGTTAAATGTGCGCTAAACAAGTATTAATTTGTGTAACGTATGCTGCTTTTTACTAAAGGTCTCCAAGAGATTGTTTCCTCTGTACAGAGGCCTGTGTTGATTGTCAACACAGGACACTGGGCTGTGATTGGACACACTGCCGATCATGGCCATGAATCATTGGCCGGGGCCTGCTGACATGCTCCCCCTGTGTACAATCACAGTGGTTGTCAGCAGGGGGGCCCAAAGTAGTTAAAAATATACCTTCTATTGCTCTTAGCCTCCTCCAAATTTCTTTGTTTTTGCTGCAATGGTCTGACTTCCTGTAAGAGGGTCCATTGTCCCACTGTATCTATGAGAGTAGCTGCCCTCTCTTGCTTTCTCCTGAGATGTACTAGGGCCATAATCCATAGTTATTAGTCCATTTTGGAAACGATCAAAAGAGAATGACTACAATCTTCCTTAACCGCTTGACGACCAGCTGCCGTCATTATACTGCGGCAGGTCGGCACGATCCCGCGAGCCATCGTAGTTCTACGTCGGCTCCTTTAAGTGGGATAGCAGGTGTGCGCACGGGGTGCGGATGCTCATGGCCGACAGTCGCGATGACCGCCGGCCACGAGCGATCACGTGCACGAGAGGCAGAACAGGGACGTGTGTGTGTAAACACACAAATCCCTGCTCTGTGAGGAGTGACAGATCGTGAGTTCCTAATAGCTAGGAACCACGATCTGTCATCTCCTCTAGTCAGTCCCCTCCCCCTACAGTTAGAACACACACCTAGGGAACACATTTAACCCCTCGATCGCCTCCTAGTGTTAACCCCTTCCCTGCCAGTGACATTTATACAGTAATCAGCGCATTTTTATAGCACTGATCACTGTATAATTGTCAATCAACCCAAAAATGTGACAAAAGTGTCCGATGTGTCCGCCACAATATCCCAGTCTCAATAAAAAAAAAAATCGCAGATCAGCGCCATTACTAGTGAAAAAAATATTAATAATAAAAATGCCATAAATCTATCCCCTATTTTGTAGACGCTATAACTTTAGCGCAAACCAATCAATATACGCTTTTTGCGATTTTTATTACCAAAAATATGTAGAATACAGAACAGCCTAAACTGAGAAAAAATTAGCTTTTTAAAAAAAAAATTGGGGATATTTATTATAGCAAAAAGTACAAAATAGTGTTTTTTCAAAATTGTCTGTCTGTTTGTTCATAGAGCAAAAAATAAAAAACGCAGAGATGATCAAATACCACTAAAAGAAAGCTCTATTTGTGGGGGAAAAAAAAGGACGTCAATTTTGTTTGGGTACAGCGTCGCATGACTGCGCAATTGTCAGTTAAAGCGACGCAGCGCCATATCGCAAAAAGTGCTCTGGTAAGGAAGGGGGTAAAATCCTTCCGGGGCTGAAGCGGTTAAACAGAGTTTAGGGTCACTTTAAATTAATTTAATAAAGCAATTACAGATTCTTAAGCATTACACTGTACAGTATTTTACCGGGAGATCAGCACCTGGTAGGTAAAACTAAAGTGTACAATAGTGATATATTGCTTTGCTGTTAATTGCTTTTCTCACCTTTCCAAGCTTTTGATTACTATAAATACACAACGTTCCCTATATCAGAGATTATCAGGCAGTGGTCTATGTACTTTTTTTGTTACTCGTATTAATAAAGTAATTTACAGCCAGTTTAGCAAATGGTTAGTAAATAAAACCAAATATGGGTATTAACTTCTCATTTAGGCATGCTGCACACTAGCGCAATTTCAGATGCAACTTGAGTCACACAGAATCTCACGACAAGGGAAATCACGTTTTCAATGGTGTCCATTCGCATTAATGTGACTCAGCATGCAGCAGTTTTGGAAAAGTTTTCTGTACTACTTTGGTGGTGCCTAAGCCATATTAAATCGAGGACCAAAACACTGCAGGGCCAGAGAGCTTTAGGAGTGAGGGAGAGGTTTAAAACAAATTGTGTACTTATTTAAGTCCGTTGCTGTGTTGCCAGTGTTAATAATCTACTGGAGACAAAGGAAACATCCCCTTTCAGGTGAACAAAAGTTTCTGGAATTCTTACAGATGGAAGCATTTTCTTGAGCGAGCCCAACTCCCGGTAGGCACTTCTGAAGTCATGACCCCATTCTGAAATGCAGTGTGCTTCATCAATTGCTATAAGAGTTATACCTACAAAACACAGAGCATACAATTATCCCAGAAATCAGGAAGGAGAGAGGAAATAAGAACACAGACTAAAAAAATGATTTAAAATATGTGATCCAATGAATAATGACTGTCATTTTTAATCTCAATGGATTTTTAATCTCAATGGGGGGGACACAACATTAAACTTTTATCCTATTCATATTAAAAAACGAATTGAAGGAATTAAAGCTTATTTTTTTAAAATAAGGATTATGATACTTATTCCTATGAGTGCTCAGAACAGTTTTCCAGCCCAGATCTGAATCTCAAGCACTCTTTTGCTCAAAGCACAAGACAGTTCTTATCCCTGTCCAGCTGTCCCTTCATACATATAGAAGACCCTGCAGCTGCTCAGCCATGCCCTTTCCCAATAAGTTTCAACATTTCCTCCCCCTGTCCTCCCACTTGATACAAAATTGTCACATCTAGTGCAAACAACTGCACCTGAACTTCACATAACAGAAGAAAAGGTGGTTATTTTAAACCCTGCCAATGATCAGCTACTTTTTCCACTTTCTCTACAATCCACTTCATGACCAGTTTTTCTCTACATTCTCTTCCAGTGGATGACAATCATCTATTGCTTCTCACTCTACTTTCACCTTAGCAATACTTAGTGGTGTGTTTATAATAAAAAAAAAACATTTGCAAAGTCTATTGGTCCTGCGAACTGCATGAACAACATACATTCTTTCTGTGCAAATGGAAAATTCACTATTAGCCTATTTTCTCTCCAGGTCAAATGTGAATCAAAAAATAACATTAGACACCTACTAGATGGAGCAGAGGATCATAGGTAATACATTTTTATTTCTTATGATCATCATCTCCATCTAGCGGCCATAATGTGATATTTTCCTGATTGACTCTGTTGTGTATGAAGGAATAACATTTAACCTGGAAAGAAAATAGCCTGATCGCATTTGATTTTGCCCCTATTTGCACAGAATGAAGGCATATGTAGTTTCACATGGAAGAAAATCTCTGAACTTTTATAAAAAAACACCTCTCAAGGTGTATTTCCACATTTGCAGCCAAACTGGGATAACATCTACTTTATATTTGTTACATGTTCTCATTCACAGATCATAACTTAAAACATCTCCAAACATGCTGCCTGTATTTTACTTGCTCTTTTCTGGAAACTCCAAAACAGAAGTTTTCAACTGCTATGCAGAGGGGGCTCGGGAGTTACTGTCTACCATAATAAACCCTGTCTGTACTGTGCTGGCAGATCTCATATCAGTAGAAAACTAGATTTAAACACTGCCTGTCCCAAAAAATAAGTTAGAGAACTAGAAGCTGGGCTTCTGCATTATACATAAATGACTGGAAACTCAATGTGTCCCTCCTTGTCAGTGGGAACAGAATGAGTTTCCTCTTATTTCAAATCCTTCAGAGTAGGCTGCAGTCTGCCCAAGACCGTCTCCAAACACCTAGAAAAAAAAAATATTTTTAGGTATGCTGTGTGAATGGGAACAAACATAATGGGGTTTTCTCAAACTTAATTGCAAAAGTGGAAAAACACTAATTTTCATGCTGCCTCTTCTCTCCTTTGTCCATGATCAGCTCCTGCTTTACCTTCACCCCTCCCTCTTAGCCAGAATAATCTTTTCCTCTGCCATCTATGCTCAGACCATTCTCATCTATTCTCCCAATAGTCTATGATTTGCCATTCTGAATTGTTCTTCCCACCTACTCCAAGACCACCCATTATTTTATTTAAAAAATAAATTAAAAACTTTCCAGAAAAAAAAAAAACTAAAAATTAGAATTTTTCCAGAGCAAATTGCAATGCTAGAAATCAAAATGATACATCACAAACATAACATTTGACAAAGGGATTTTGCAGCATATTCTGAGAATCCGACCAAAGACAAAGCATTGTAATCAAAGGTACTGTTGTCCTTCATCATCATCATCAGAACTCCAGAAACCCTCCAAGCACATTCTGTGGAACGAAACATGTCAGGGCTAAAAGTGGTGACATCATGACGCGGGCAAGGTTATCGTGTGTACATCTTTTTAATGAACTTGTAATTGTGAGTATATTTTTATTTATTTAAATAAACAGATCTGAGTGACATATGCCGAATACTGGAAGCACAGAAGAAGAGTTTGCTCCTTAGTGATAGCAGTCCTCTTTTGTATGAGTGGATGCCTTCCAAACACAGCAGGGTTCTTAAAGCCACCAACCTGGAGGATCTAACTGATTTGCGCGATTTGACCTTTGCATTGTGGGGTCTGTTGCTCTGGTAAGCGCATTGTGATGGTGGAGGTATTCACGGCACTGGATGGTGAAAGCATGCAAAGTTTTATGCACTACTGGATTTATTTCTCACGGATGAATACGTGCACTATTACTATTTATGGACTTCTAATTTACTGGTATATGGGACTGTTATAATGGGTATGCAATAGTGTCAGGGTGAAAGAGCATAAAGGATAAAATATTACTTCTGAGAAGAAGGACATGCAAAGAAATGATCTGCTTTGCAATTATTTCAATTGTAACCAAGAACAAACAGACCACATTCTTCCTTTTCTTTCTTCATGGTCCATGGCGAGCTCCTACTCAGTCAATTATTCCAGTGGTCCACTCCCTCACCGCTACCTATACCCCAAGCTCCATGACCAGCTTGCCCTCCGTTTCCCCACAAGGTCAGTTCTAGTAAGGTGGCACATTTGATAAGATAAAATACATTCAACTCTTATAGATTTACTCTCTTATATAAAGATTGTATTATCTCTATACTGGTGTGCACCTATATACTTATGGTCAATGTTTAATGCTGGTTGCAGTTGTTCCTCTGGTCCCAATTACTTTGATTAGATAACTGGTTAATTTCCCAGGAAGAGAATTCCCTCTAGGAGGCTCTGTCCTGGGTGGAGGCACTGCCAACATTATCAAACTCACTTGTCCACTTAGCAAAGGTTCTGGTTGTATTAATGACCTACAGATTTAGTGCGATATCCTGTTTGCGGAGGGCCATTTGTCATAATCAACCTCTTCCTCTACACCCTCCCAAAAGAGGGTGTGACAGACCTAGCCGGGAGAGAGACTTTTGGAGGGGACTGAATGCTAGCCTGTTGCCGATCGATCGTGGGCCCTGGCATTTGGGGGAACGGTGCTCTTTGTGAACTGTATGCCTGGGGACCCTTGAGGTGGTATTACTGTGGATTCGGGTCCTGGTCCCCCAGGACACACAGACTCTGGATTTACCATATTAGAAATAGTGGCCGATTCATAATGCTGGGACAAATACTGTTAGGAGACGCTGATGTCAATTCCAGCCGCCTGTCTGTCTGTTGCCTGCTAGAATGTGTATTGTAAATAAGTCTCTAGTATGGGATCTAAGAGTCATTAGATCCCCATAATGTTGATTGGGTTTTCTGAGCTACAAGATGGCCAGTCTGGCCTAAAGGTCATGTCCGAGTCATCTAGGCTGTCCTAAGGGATTAGTTAATTAGCCCATGTTAATTAGGTTTCTGGTCACAGGTGTATGTTCAGTGTATGTTCAGAGTAATATGAGCCGGAGGTACGCACCTCCTCTTTTATTGTATAAAAGAGCCTGTATTTTTCAATAAAAGAGATTCCTGGTTGAACTTACATACAGCCTGCCTGGTGTTTGTTCTGAGCTACACAACTGGATTAGAACGGCACATAGCTGTAGTTCTAATTCCGGAAGCATCGGATGACTGAACCATCAGACGTTGCAATCTGATTCAATAGCTGCAGAGGAGTGTTGGGAGAGTGGAATCGAGCGAGCAGGGGCTCGTTACATTGGTTGGCAGCGGTGCGATTTGCTCTCCAGTTACTGGGACACTCCAAACCAGCCTGCAGGAGAGCCACGCTGAAAGACTTACTTGAGAGCCGTGGAGGGAATGGTGGCATCGTGCATCCTTGCCATGAACACATCCAAACCATCACCTGGATCCAAGGTCCAGATAGCAGGAGAGGTACAGATACCAGCCACCATGGAAGAGGAATTCAGAAGGAGGTTGCGAGAGATGCAGATACAGCACAGAGGACCAGTATCAGAGTAGGTCCTGCTGAAATGGTTTGATTTTATCCGCTGTGAACTCTGGAAGGAAGCGCTAGCCCGTGAGCAGCGACACCAGGGAAAAGTTCTCCCCTCCATCCATGTAAGGTACTGGTCGCAGTATGAAGTACGATTGCTGTTATTGGGGGAACAGCCGAACCAGGAATGGACAGCTGAGTTAAGCAGGCTGATCCGGGCAGAAATGCGGTTGGACGAGAGCTACAGAGCCCTCCAGTGGTATGTAGTCCAAGTGTGCCCGTGGACAGCGGATGACAGCCCCACGGAAGGCTTTGACTATGATGGCCTGGGATTGTTGTACTGGAGGCTGTCTAGGAACCCTGACTTTGGGAGTGACCGGGAGTGGCGTTTGGAGGAAATAATGGAGCACAGAGAGCGAAGACTGAATGTCTCAGAAGTGCACTGGGCACAGAAAGATTTGGAGTTTCTGGCCGTTCAGGAATGGGAGCTTGAGATGGCCTACAGACAGCTGCTAGACTCTGCTCAGCAGCAGGGTGGGGCTCCCTTTGCCTGGGACTATCAGGAAATACCAGTTGACAACTCTGAAATCCTGGCTGAAGAGTTGACAATGTGGCAGAGTAACAGTGTGCTTTGCCAACCTGCCCCCGCAGCTATGGAGGCGGAGGTCTTATGGCGGATGCAGCAAGTGCTGACTGACCTTGATGATCCTGTTTCTGCATGGGATGATCTTGGATGGAGGAATGTGCCTGTCCAGCAGCATGCCAGAGAATCGGCAGTGGAAAATCTAAAGATTGCCGTCTCCAAACCTGAAGTCCTGACAACAGGGCAGAGCTCTGCTAGCCTCTGCCCAGCATTGATAGCATCTTCTGGGTTCCACGGAGAGGAGATGGTGAACCTCTATCCCCAGGCACCAGTTGCAGAGACAGGGGATTTGATTGACTTTCCTGCTGAGGAAGAACAACCTGGTGAGCCTCCAGCAGAAGAAGAGCTGTTATTAGGGCCAAACTTCACTGTGCTCTGTATCTGTGAAGTTACAAGGAACTTCCCCAGCTGAAGCGCTGGCAACCGGATGGAGGGTCCAAGATCTCTGCCCTACACCTGCGGCGGTTCTGGAGGCTCAGGGTGAGAAGGAGGTGGTCACTTCCCAGCAGCAGATCAGGATACAGGGGGAGAAGGGAGAGGAGGTGTTCGTCGTCCCTCCCCAACAGTTGGCCAGGGTGGAGGAAGTGGTCTTTCCTCCCCAGCAAAGATCCGTGCACCTGGGAGACAGTACCACAGACATATCGTCCCAACATCCAGATGAGGGAATGGAAAAGGAAGCAGCCGGCTCACCTCCCCAATGGCAGCTACAAAGTTTGGGAGTGGAGGAAGCCAGCCTCCTGCCCAAACAGTTAGCCAGAGCAGATGGTGTGGGGTTTCCAGCAGAAGGGCTGGCAACAGGGCCGAATACTGCTGGACTCTGCCCTTAACTAACAGAGGATGGATTTTCTTGTGACTTCAGTCTCCACCTGTATACCCCAGGGATGCTGGGCAGTCGGCCCAGATCCCCAACAGCATGACGGAGTGAGCCCAGACACCCTGTCTTCTCTCCAGCGGCAGAAAGGACTCCAGGGAGAAGGGCCAGTCCAGGCCTCTACCCAGCGGCAGATATGTTCTCTGAGAGAGGCAGAGGTTGGCTGAGTGAGTAATGCTTTGTTTGGAACAATTTGTTTGGGGTACTGTGTGGGTACAGGCATTAGAGGGCTGGAACTACTGACTAACTTCGGAGTCAACCCGTCTGGGGTCTCCTCCTGTGTTAGTCTCCTGCCGAAAGGGGAGAAATGTGACAGACCTAGCCGGGAGAGAGACTTTTGGAGGGGACTGAATGCTAGCCTCTTGCCGATCGATCGTGGGCCCTGGCATTTTGGGGAACGGTGCTCTTTGTGAGCTGTATGCCTGGGGACCCTTGAGGTGGTATTACTGTGGATTCGGGTCCTGGTCCCCCAGGACACACAGACTCTGGGGACCCTGGATTTGCCATATTAGAAATAGTGGCCGATTCATAATGCTGGGACAAATACTGTTAGGAGACGCTGATGTCAATTCCAGCTGCCTGTCTGTCTGTTGCCTGCTAGAATGTGTATTGTAAATAAGTCTCTAGTATGGGATCTAAGAGTCATTAGATCCCCATTGTTGTTTGTCTTAATTAACTCTGCTATTGTGATAATGTTAATTGGGTTTTCTGAGCTACAAGATGGCCAGTCTGGCCTAAAGGTCATAGCCAGGGCCTGTGTTATCTGAGTTATCTAGGCTGTCTAAAGGGTTTAGTTAATTAGCCCATGTTAATTAGGTTTCTGGTCACAGGTGTATGTTCAGAGTAATATGAGCCGGAGGTTCGCACCTCCTCTTTTATGGTATAAAAGAGCCTGTATTTTTAATAAAAGAGATTCCTGGTTGAACTTACATACAGCCTGTCTGGTGTTTGTTCTGAGCTACACAACTGGATTAGAACGGCACATAGCTGTAGTTCTAATCCCGGAGCATCGGATGACTGAACCATCAGACGTTGCAATCTGATTCAATAGCTGCAGAGGAGTGTCGGGAGAGTGGAATCGAGCGAGCAGGGGCTCGTTACAGAGGGCTACATACATTTGTTGCATCAATTGACATATTCCCTCTCCACCACCCCACTTTAACTTCCCCCTTTTTGTTTTATATGTATTCTTAAAAGGAAATGTATTAAAAAAATACTTTGTCTGATTGGCCAGTAATGTATACCTGCATGTTAAGAAAAACTCAGAGGTCAAATACCATTTAGCCTAACTTAACCATTTAAAAGGAACAAACACACATTAACAACTTAAAATAAGACACAACAAAACTCTTAATATACCAAATTTGTCGTCTAGGTCTTGAAGCAATGTAATGCCTCTGGAACAGAATTCAGGAGTCATGTAAATAACTTTCATTTTGCCCCTAAGAAAACCAAAAAGCAAACATATTAATCTCTTGTAAACTGATTTCACACATTCCTTATAGAAGTATATAAATACAGTTGAAGCTGAACACTGGGGGAGAAAATGGGATTTTTGTTTTACCTGTAAAATCCTTTTCTTTGAGTACATCACAGGGCACAGGATAGCTTCAAATCCATTACAATAGGGTTAGGCTGCCACCTTCAGGTGACTGGAGACTAGCAAAAAAAAGATAGGAAATTTCCTCCGATCCATGACCCTCCCTCCTTCCCCAGCTAGACAAGACTTCAGTTTTTGTAGCAAGTCATGAACCACAATGGAAGAGGGATGTGGGGATTCCTGTGTCCTGTGATGTACTCCAAAAAAAGGATTTTGCATGTACTTTTTTCAACTGTCACTTTCTGAAAAAAAAATTTTCACCAAATGTCACTTTCCAAAACATTTTTTTCAACAACTGTCATTTCTGACAAAAATAATTGACCAGCTCTCATTTTCTGACAATTTTTTTACATCATCATTTCTGACAGTATTTGGCCACTGCCACTGTTGCACCTGGATTCAGGAGGGCTCAACTTTCATCCTCCCCAACGGTGAGACCTTTTCTCCCCTTCAACGTGCCCCCTGAAGCACGAGGGGAGATATTTATCTAATGGTCTGTGCCTGCCATGCGTTCTACGTAGGCAAGACCATTAGAGAATTACGGCAGAGAATGGGAGACCATCTATACCATGCCACTAATGGTAAACTCACTACGGTGGGCCTCCATATAGGCCTATATCACAGATTTCAACCTGAAGTTGTGAAATTTCTGGTGGGGGCGACTGGGGCAGAGCCATTCTGAGACGTGAAACTCACTGGATTGAGCCACTCAATGCGTTAAATCCACCGGGCCTCAATGAAGCCCTTTCATATAAATCTTACCTATAATTACTGATTTTGCTCCATTTGTTTGTTTCTGCCTCTATTTCTGTTCGACCTGTGGAACCGCTGGCCTTGATGATGGCTGTTCCCTTCCCTCCCTTTTTTCCCCCCTTCCCCCTCCCTGCCTACCCCTTTTCCCTTCATTTCCCCCCTATAACTGGGATGATTGCTCCAATATTAAAAAGGGAATAATACACGTTTAATAAACTTTATGTTTATTTTTAGGATCTATCTTTAGTGTAAGATCCTGCATGGTGAGACTACTGACTGATGATGTTTGTCTGTTCTAAATTGTTCAAACCAATTTGTAATGGCTTGACTGCTCGGCCAACCTAGGCGTGATCGGTGGGTTCCACATAGAATCGTGCCCAGGATATACCCGGGGACAACGATCCACCCAGCACCTGACAGGTAAACTATTATCTTGACATCTCACAGTGATGCTTTCTTGCTCTCCCCTGCTAGTCTATTTATATTTGCAGGAATGTACCTGGTTATGTCCATACTTTATATATCTCTTTCAGGCTTTTGCTTGCAGAGAAAGTTTTTAACGGTAGTGCTCTCAGTGCTCTACCTATCTGGGGCATAACCTTTGCCACTACTACTGCAGTGATTCTGGGTTGTACCCTGCTTTTTGATCCCCGGGCCGTATTTACTACTTGCCATACATTTGGTGGGTCTTATTTTAGTTATTAGGTGGTTTTTCAATCACGGTTAACCACACTCAGTTCACCCCCCTCACAACTATCACGTCCATTTGCCCCTCCTTCCCTTCCCCCCCCCTTCTCCCCTCTTTTCACACACCTTTCAGTCCCTATACTTCTACACATTTTTTCCTTTTTCCCCTCCCCTTCTCCTTTTTGTTTCCCCCCATCTCCTGTTTTTTCCCTGTCCCCATTTCCCCTTCTTTTTTCACCTATCACAACACTCACCATTTGGTTCCTTATTTTTCCTGCTCTTCCCCTTTCTCTCCTTCCCTCCCCCCCCCCCATTTTTCAGCCCCCCCTTAGGGACTACTCAATATATTGGGTGCCTCATATACTGCCGCCCGTGACCCTGATTGGGTTTTCATCGGTAAGCCAGACTCACCTGTATTAAATATACTCCAAGTATTTATGTATTCAATGTATAAGAATGTATACCCTTTTTCTCCCTTCCCCTCCTAAATCTTTATACTTTGTAATCAAATCAATTAAAGGATTGTATTTCTCTTTATATGTATAAGGCCAATTCCTCCTGAGGAAGCAAATTTATTCGCAAAACATGTAGAGGAATCCAAATTGGACCTACATCTTCGGAGGCTCCACTACATTGTGGGGTTCTCACTCTGTTAAGTTTGTATTTCTTTGCTCTTGTATGCAATTATGTCTTTGAAATACCCTATTTTTCAGACTATAAGACGCTCTTTTTTCCCCCGGAAATATAGGGGAAAATGTCCCTGTGTCTTATGGTGCGAATATATGACAGGCACCACCCCCCACCGCCGCTGGCACCGCCCCCTGTCACTGCCCCCTGTCACTGCCCCCTGTCACTGCTCGCATCGCTTCCCACCGCCACCACCACTCGGGCTGCTCTGTCTTTTGTTAGGTGGAAGGGATAACATCAGGTAATGCTGCGTTTGTGGCAAACATCATTTCTGACAAGTTTTTTTTACCAACTGTCACATTCTGACAAAACTTTTTTGATCCCATTTTCCTTATTGTACATCCCAAGACACAGAGGTATAATTAATTTCTTAATGATAGGGATGAGGGGTCATCGTCAGCATTCCAACTTTACAAAGAATGCAACAAGAAATGTAAGGGTGCAATCAGGGCAGATAAGATAGAACACGGAAGGCACATAGTGGAGGAGAATAAAAAAAAAAAAAAAAAACAAGAAATTCTTTAAGTATATAAATAGTAAGAAAGAGAGGTCAGAAGAGATGGTGAAGGTTTTGAATTTTTTCTTCTCCTCAGTCTTCACAAGGGAAACGGGGGATTCAGTAACCAATACTAATGTTTATCTTCATAACACATCACAGGAAGCACCCTCATGGCTAACAGAGGATAGAATTAGAAATACACTTGATAAACATTATTAAGTCACCGGGACCAGATGGCTTGCACCGGAGGGTCCTTAAGGAACTCATTTTTATGGACAGTCGACTTGAATGGTACCAGCTGATTGGAGAAAAGCCAATGTAGCACCAATGTTTAAAAAAGGGCCAAGATATATCCCTGGGAACTACAGACCAGTTAGCCTAACATCAAAAGTCTGCACGCTCTTGGAGGGGATGATAAGGGACTATATACAATAATAAGAACGGTGGTATTAGCAGTAATCAGCATGGATAAATGAAAAATCGTTCTTGCCAGATCAATCTATAAACCTTCTATGAGGAAGTGAGCTGCCATTTTGATAAAGGAAGGCCTGTAGATGTGGTGTATCTGGATTTTGCAAAGGCATTCCACACAATTGCCAATATACGTTTACTGTACAAACGAAGATCTGTCAGCATGGACCAAAGGGTGAGTACATGGATTAAAAATTGGCTGAGGGGTCGAGTCCAGAGGGTGGTGGTGAATGGGGAGCACTCGAAATGGTCTGGTGTGGAATGTGGGGTCCCCCAGGGTTCTGTTCTGGGACCAATCCTATTTAATCTATTCATAAACGATCTGGAGGATGGGATAAACAGCAAAATCTCAGTATTTGCGAACGATACTAAGCTAAGCAGGGCAAAGACCTACGCAGGATGTGGAAACCTTGCAAGAAGATCTAAACAAATTAATGGGGTGGGCAACTACATGGCAAATGAGGTTTAATGTTGAAAAAATGTAAAATAATGCATTTGGGTGCCAAAAATATGAATGCAATGTACTTGCTCGCTAGGGGGAGAACCTTTGGGGGAATCTAGGATGGAAAAGGACCTGGGGTCCTAGTAGATGACAGGCTCAGCAATGGCATGCAATGCCAGGCTGCTGTAAGCAAAGCCAACAGAATATTGGCATGCATTAAAAAGGGGAATAACTCCAGAGATAAAACGATAATTCTCCCACTCTTCAAGACTCTGGTCTGGCCGCACCTAGAGTATGCTGTCCAATTCTGGGCACCAGTCCTCAGGAGGCATGTGCTGGAACTAGAGAGGGTCCAGAGAAGGGCAACAAAGCTAATAAAGGGACTGGTGGATCTCAGCTATGGGGAAAGACTGCAAGACTTCTGAAGAGACACTTGGGATATGATTTCAATGTACAAATACTGTACGGGTGACCCCACAATAGGGATAAAACTTTTCTGAGCAAGTGAATTTAAGAAGACACATGGCCATTCACTAAAATTGGAAGAGAAGCGGTTAAACATTAAACTGCATAGAGGATTCTTTACTGTAAGAGCGGTAAGGATGTGGAATTCTCTTCCACAAGCAGCGGTTTCAGCGGGAAGCATCAATAATTTAAAAAATAGGATTTTTTCGTCATACTTACCTGTAGAATCCTGGGTTATACTCTATCTCCAGGTGAATGGACACTGGTAGAGCAAAAGGTCTTCAGACAGGAAGTGATCCCCTATATAACCCCTCCAACACAGTAAGCACTTCAGTTTTGTAGCAAGCACTAAATCCTCAAAAAAAAAAAAAAAAAAAAGGAGGGGAGGGATCTCTGTGTCCCATGATGTACTCAAAGAAAAGGATTTTACAGGTAAATATATGATGAAAAAGATCCTTATTTTCTTTTTCATACATCATGGGACAGAGAGTCAGGCTAATATTCATTACCTACTGGGACATCCTTGAGGGGAAGGAGACATCCTGCCTAACAATAGCCATCAGAACTTATACGGTAGCCCACAGTACACTGCGGCCGAAAGCCGAATCCTCGACTGCTCGAACATCCACTTGATAAAATTTTGTGAACGTATGCACTGAAGACCAGGTTGCAGCCTTACAAATCTGAGCCACAGATACCCGATGGCGAAAAGCCCAGGAGGTTCCTACACCCCTGGAAGTATAAGCTCTCACCCTAAAGGGAGGAGCTTTAAGTTTCAGACCGTAGGCCTGAATGACCAATTGACGGACCCAATTGGCAATGGAAGCTTTGGAATCTGCCTGCCCTGCCCTGATCTAGACAAATAAACCTTGACTGCCCGAACAACGTCCAAAGAATGCAGTCGTCTCTCTTCCGTCAAACGAGGCTGAGTGAAAAAAAAAGGCAAAATAATGTCCTGATTTAAATGAAAGGTCGACACCACTTTTGGCAAAAAGGATGGAACAGGTCGTAAAGGATCAAGTACCGTTCCCTGCATGAAAGGGCCGCCAACTCCGACACCCTAATGGAATTTCCTTAATAGGTTCAAATGGTTGTTTCTGTAACACAGACAGTACCAAGTTCAAGTCCCAAGGACACATAGGCAATAGAGGGAGCTTTTGGGACTTTAAATGAGACGCATGGTAACATGCATCTCCATCTCTAGTCAAGTACATAAAGAAAGAGGGTCGGGACTTTAAATGAGATGTGTATATTGTGACTAATCAAAGGAATCAAAATAAAACATGAACAAGTATTTATTTGTTTGCAATGATTGAGTAGGTACCTGGCAGGCAACACATTCAATAATGGCACAAAATATAACAAATCATGTATCCAAATCATTTACATGTTAAAAGTATAAATAGAATATAAAATAGTATTATCCTTCATAATAAAAAATCACTATAACAGTTTTAATCCACTTTTGAAAAAGTCACGTGTGTTGTGACGCAATGCATCAGGAAGTAGCCAGGTGCCGCTGTTTCCGGGTACGGCCGAACCCGGAAGCTTCTGCTTTTACTGCTGATCGTATCGTTTTTTTATGTAAGTTGCTTTGGACCGATAACGTGTGTCCCCCGTGTGCTGTGACTACCACCGGAAACTGATCCCTTAGATACAGTTTTACCACTTGTGGGTTCACCCTCGATTCGGCCCATTGGGGGCCGCTACTACAGGTGGGAGGCTGGGGAAAACAGGTGCCGCACTCCGGAACATGACTGGATGAACACATTTATCTGTAGACACTTGTTGCCACAGTGATCGTTTACTGCAATTGCACTTTTCTTTATTATCCTCAGAAGACCGGACTTTGTTGTTATTAGGAGTCGCATTGCATGATTCTTTGGACTGCACTATTCATCTACTACCATTATCCTGTTTGGACATTTATCACACGCAATAATGTGTCATTAGTTCATCTACTTTTTTTGCACATTGTTCACTTTTGTGCACATTGCACTTTCTTGAATGGGCTTATCTCATTCCTTATCGCACTGTATTACTGTCAGTGGCTTTATTTTTATTTATTGATCATTGCATATATTATTTATTGATCATCTATTATTGCATTATATTTTATTTATTATTGCACTATATATTTATATTTTTTGCTCATTGCCTTTTCATCAATTGTTGCACTTAGGCTGAGGTAGCGCCACATATTTTATTTTTTATTTATCAGAGTTATGTGAGTACACTGTTTTATGTTGGCGGCTCCCTTTTTTTAGCTAATTGATCAGTGTGGTTTTGCGCATTGGTGTATATTTTCTTTCACAGCATGATGCTGCCACCACCATGTTTCACTGTGGGGATGGTGTTCTTTGGGTGGTGTGATGTGTTGGGTTTGCGCCAGACATAGCGTTTTCTTTGATGGCCAAAAAGTTCAATTTTAATCTCATCAGACCAGAGCGCCTTCCTCCATATATTTTGGGAGTCTCCCACATCCTTTTTCGCAAACTCAAAACATGCCATAAAGCCCAACTCTAATGCCGCGTACACACGGTCGGACATTTCGACCGGACTGGTCCGACGGACCAAATCCGGCAGACAATCCGATGGTGTGTGGGCTTCAGCTGACTTTTTTCCCAGTCGCAAATCTGACGGACTTTAGATTTGAAACATGCTTCAAATCTTTACGTCGTAACTCTGCCGGACCCAGAAATCCGCTCGTCTGTATGCTAGTCCGACGGACAAAAACCGACGTTAGGGCAGCTATTGGCTACTGGCTATCAACTTCCTTATTTTAGTCTGGTGTACGTCATGTACAAATCCGTCGGACTTTGGTGTGATCATGTGTAGGCAAGTCCGGTCGTTAAAAAGTCCGCTGAAAGTCCGTCGAAAGTCTGTCGGACGGGCTGTCGGACTTTTGTAGCTGAAAAGTGCGACCGTGTGTATGCAGCATATGGAGTGTACGGCTTATTGTCGTCCTATGTACAGATACTTCAGTCTCTGCTGTGGAACTCTGCAGCTCCTGCAGGGTTACGTTAGGTCTCTGTGCTTCCTCTCTAATTAATGTCCTCCTTGCCTGGTCCATGAGTTTTGGTGTGTGGCCGTCTCTTGGCAGGTTTGCTGTTGTGCCATGTTCTTTCCATTTGGTTTTGATAGATTTGATGGTGCTCCTAGGGATCATCAAAGATTTGTATATTTTTCTATAACCTAACCCTGACTTGTACTTCTCAACATTGTCCCTTACTTGTTTGGAGAGTTCCTTGGTCTTCATGGCACTGTTTGGTTAGTGGTGCCTCTTGCTTAGGTGTTGCAGCCTCTGGGGCCTTTCAAAAAGGTGTGCATATCTAATGACAGATCATGTGGCACTTAGATTGCACACAGGTGGACATCATTTCACTAATTATGTGACTTCAGAAGGTAATTGGTTGCATCAGAGCTTTTTATGGGCTTCATAACAAAAAGGAGGTGAATACATACGCACATGCCAATTATCAGTTTTTTATTTATGAAAAATAGTTTTATGTATATATTTTTCTAATTTTACTTCACCAACTTAGAATATTGTCTTCTGATCCATCACATATAATTCAGATTAAAAAAAACATTGAACTAAAGGCTGTAATGTAACAAAATAGGTAAAAAGCCGGGGGGGGGGGGGTGAATACTTTTGCAAGGCACTGTACCCGCCACAAAAAGAGAGTACTTAGGTGTAGTATTAAAACACCTGAGAAGGGAGACCCTTTAATAGGGCTCCCAAGCCCCTATGTAAGAATCCTGCTAAGCACCTTTAGCCTGCCAAGCAACACTTGGTGACTCACGTGATCTGATAAGGAAAGAATGAACCACTGCAAGTGCCTGTTCAGAGCCTGCTCTGCGTCCCACAGCTGCCTTCTGGAAACACTGCATGCTTGGCCTATACAGCTTAAATAAGCTGGGTGTGCGCCGGAACATACTGTGCATGCGTGCGCACGCAAGTGCGTGTGTGGTCCCGGCGAATGGGCGTGGCTGTATTCACATATGACGCAAATCCTCGTGCGCCCAGATAAAGGCTACTGGCCGCCAAACAACTAAGTCCAGCGGCGCTTTTGCAAATGCACATGCGCCATGGGCACCAAACAACAACTTCTCAACACAGCAGCACTCTTGCGAACACACGTGCTCCATGATGAACCAAGGCGAAATGGCGCACCGTTGTGCACCATCATACAGGTAAGAAACAGCCAGATACAAGCAAAAAAGATACACTTTGCAAACACCCACAGCTAGCCCAGAACTCCCCCGTATGGTCACCGCACATAGGTGTCCAGCTTCTAGCTAGCTTGACTGATTGTTACAATCACTGGGACACCCCACAATCATAGTAAAGGGGTTTTACTTACCCGTCCAGGCGCAGGGCAGCTTAGAAACTAAGAGCCCAAACTTCACCCATCAAGGCGGGTTACTGCCACTTGAGGACCTTCAAGGACTGGGTACCCTTTTCATGTTTAGGGTCCACTCCCTTGGACCTGTACAACACCCTGCAGGAATGCCTTAGCACTGTGGTGTCCAGGATTCCACTTTGCAGGGTCCAGCGCCCAGAGGTCACATTACAGGCAAAACCTCGCAGGATATTTAGTCTTCTTTGCAAGGCTCAGGTACCATTTATCTAAGCATATAAAGCCTGTGTTAAATGGATCCGATCGGTCAATCCCTTAATTCATTTAAGAACCGTTTGTGAGACTAGAGACTTAGAGCTCAGACAAACCATGCCATCCACCTTGCAGACACTGGTAAAAAACTGAAGTGCTTCCTGGGTGGGAGGGGTCATATAGGGGATCACTTCCTGTCTGAAGACCTTTGGTCTACCAGCGTCTATTCACCTGCAGATTGAGTATAACCCAGTAGGTAATGAATATTATATAGCCTGACTCTGTGTCCCATGATGTATGAAAAAGAAAAAAGATTAGATGAACACCTAAACGACCACAACATACAAGGGTATATAATGTACTATTAACATAAAAGCACACACACAGGTTGGACTTGATGGACTTGTGTCTTTTTTCAACCTCACCAACTATGTAACTAAGTCCCAAAGGACTAAATATGAAGGGAGAGAAACACAGCAACAAGCCAACAGGCACCAAATAACGAAACCAGAACAGATTAAAACCTCGTGCAACAGCCTGCAAAACTCGCAGAACAAAGAATCGTCCTTAGCGGCTTAAACGTTCACTTGGTAAAACTTTGTAATTATAACTCAAAGACCAGACAGCAGCTTTACAAACTTGAGCTGCTGAAGTCTGATGACAAAAAAGCCCAGGAAGCACCAACACTCCTGGTAGAATGAGCAGTCACTAAGAACGAAAGAACTTTGCCATACAGACCATAAGCTTGAGAAATAAGCTGATGGATATAAGAAAGGGTAGATTTGGAACCTGCTGACCCCTCCTTGGGCCATCTGGAAGCACAAATAAGGAATCAGCACGAAGCATATTTAAAGTATAAAAGTCCTTGTCCCCATTGTCTGAGGCTTGGGACAGAAGGACGGCAACACAATGTGCTGGCTGAGATGCAAAGAAGAAACCACCTTAGGTAAAAAGCACAGTTGATTCCGTAGAACAACCTTGTCATGATGGAGTACCAGGAATAGTTCCTTACAGTTAACAGTGGGCATTTCCATCTCCCAGCCGAAGCAAAGACAACTAGAAAAAAAACCTTTCCTGTTAAAAGGACTAAAGCAATATCCCATGTAGGTTTAAATGGAGATATCTGTAATACAGAGAGAACCAAGTCATTTACACAGTAATCAGTGGCTATTTTATCTCTGATTGCTGTATAAATGTAAAAAAAAGCGTCAAAAGTGTCTGATCTGTCCGCCGCAATGTCGCAGTCCCGATAAAAATCGCAGATCATCGCCATTACTGGTTAAAAAAAAAAAAAAAAAAAGCCATAAAACTATCCCCTATTTTGTAGACGCTATAACTTTTGTGCAAACCAATCAATATAAGCTTATTGCGATTTTTTTACCAAAAATATGTAGAAGAATATATAATCGACCTAAACTGCTGAAGAAATTTTTTTTTTTTCCATTAGAGATACCGTATTTATGGGCGTATAACACGCGCCTGCGTATAACACGCACCCCAAGTTTAGGAGGGAATTTTAAGGAAAAACACTTACATTTAAATGCCCCATCAATGCAGCCTTATCAGTGTCCATCTGCAGCCTTGTAGTGTCATCTGCAGCCTTTCAGTGTCATCTGCAGCCTTGCCCAGTGACACTGCAGCCTTGTAGTTATCACTGCAGTTTTTAAATATGGCGCCGCCGAGAGACACAGAGCCGGTCCTGTGTCTCTCAGCGGCTCTTGGCTGCTTTCGGCTCTTCTCGTAGTCCTGTGGGCGGAGCCGAGCGCCGCTGACATTCATACATAGCCGAGTGTACTCGGCTACGTTCGGCTAGCACTGCTCAGTCACGCCCAGCCCCTGTGTTATGTCCATCTTAGGGCGGGACTGGGTGTGACTGTGAGCGGAGCTAGCCGAACCTAGCCGAGTACACTCGGCTATGTATGAATGTCGGCGGAGCTCGCTCCTCCGCTGACAGTCAGCGGGGGATCGGTGGGGAGTACACTTGGCTATGTATGAATGTCGGCGGAGCTCGCTCCTCCGCTGACAGTCAGCGGGGGATCAGTGGGGAGTACAGTTGGCTATGTATGAATGTCAGCGGAGCTCGCTCCTCCGCTGACAGTCAGCGGGGGATCGGTGGGGATCGGCGTATAACACGCACCCATGATTTTATCCTGATTTTAAAGGGAAAAAAGTGCGTGTTATACGCAGATAAATGCGATATTTAGTATAGCAAAAAGTAAAAAATATTGTTTCAAAATTGACGCTTTTTTTTGTTTATATCGCAAAAAATAAAAACCGCAGAGATGATCAAATACCACCAAAAGAAAGCTCTATTTGTGGGAAAAAAAGGACAACAAAATTTTGTTTGGGTACAACGTCGCACGACCATGCAATTGTCAGTTAAATTGACGCAGTGCCGTATCGCAAAAAATGGCCTGGTCAGAAAGGGGGCAAATTCTTCTGGGGCTGAAGTGGTTAAGGTGCTCCTTCCATTCAAACCTCATCATCATGGGCAAGACCAAAAAAGCGAACACATACGTGAGTAGCGCCTGCATATTGCCGCGATCGGTAGAGCGAAAGAAATAATTCTAGCCCTAGACCTCCTCTGTAACTTAAAACATGCAATCTGTAGAATTTTTTAAACGTTGCCTATGGAGTTTTTTAAGGGTAAAAGTTTGTTGCCTTTCCACGAGCGGGCGAAATTTTGAAGCGTGACATATTGGGCATCAATTTACTCGGCGTAACATTATCTTTCACAATATAAAAAAAAAAAAAAATGGGCTAACTTTACTGTTGTCTTCTTTTTTAATTCAAAAAGTTTATTTTTTCCCCCAAAAAATGTGCGCTTGTAAGACCCCTGCGTAAATACGGGGTGACAGAAAGTATTTCACCGTTTTATTCTCTAGGGTGTTAGAAAAAAAAAAGTAAAATGTTTGGGGGTTCTAAGTAATTTTCTAGCAAAGAGGCTCGGTCCTTAAGTGGTTAAAAAACACCTTTGATAAAAATGATAGACCCTTCATTTCTTTGTAAGTGGGCAAACAAATCTGCAGGGGATCAAATAAATATTTTCCTTACTGTATATACACTAGATTGTCAAAAGTATTGGGAAGCCTGCCTTTACACGCACATGAACTTGAATGGCATCCCAGTCTTGGTCCGTAGGGTTCAATATTGAGTTGGCCCACCCTTTGCCGCTATAACAGTTTCAACTATTTGGGAAGGCTGTCCACAAGGTTTAGGAGCGTGTCTATGAGAATGTTTGACCATTCTTCCAGAAACGCATTTGTGAGGTCAGGCACTGATGTTGGACGAGAAGGCCTGGCTCGCAGTCTCTGCTCTAATTCATCCCAAAGGTGTTCTATTGGGTTGAGGGCAGAACTCTGTGCAGGCCAGTCAAGTTCCTCCACCTCAAACTCACTCATCCATGTCTTTAGAGACCTTGCTTTGTGCACTGGTGCGCAGTCCTTCAACAGGAAGGGGCAATCCCCATACTGTTCCCACAAATTTGGGAGTATGAAATTGTCCAAAATGTCTTGGTATGCTGATGCCTTAAAAGCCCCCGTCACTGGAACTAAGGGGCCAAGCCCAACCCCTGAAAAACAACCCTGCACCATAATCCCCCCTCCACCAAATGATTTGGACCAGTGCACATAGCAAGGTCCATATAGACATGGATGAGTGAGTTTTTGGTGGAGGAACTTGACTGGCCTTCTCGTCCAAAATCAGTACCTGACCTCACAAATGCGCTTCTGGAAGAATGGTCAGACATTCTCATAGAATGTGGAAAGCTTTCCCAGAAGAGTTGAAGCTGTTATAGCTGCAGCGGGTGAGCCAATTCAATATTGAACCCTACGGACTAAGACTGGGATGCCATTAAAGTTCATGTGCGTGTAAAGGCAGACATCCCAATACTTTTGATGATAGATAGATAGCTAGAAAGATAGATAGAGTTTTTTTTTCCTTGTAGTAAATTAATTAGAAATCAATTATCTTATTATACCATAACAAGGGTCATCAACAATATTGATAAACTGAAATACTCACGCCTTCACATCTTGCATGACGTTTTTGGACTGCGCAGATCCAAGAAAGCAAGCAGGGATGTTTGACATTCTAACATTAAAGAGAAATACAATAAAATAAGTGTGCGTGCGAGGAATATGTTAAACTTTAAAGATGAACTTTTGCCAAAACTATATCTCTTATGTTTTGGATAGAGTCAGAAAGTGCTTTTATTGACAGCTGTAATCCTGCTTTTGGGACTTTGCGTTACTTCCAGTGTAGTGCAGGAAAAGCAAAAGAAAATACGCTGCGCTAAAGTGTGCTATAATATACCAAATAATAAATCAGACCCCTGATGAAGACATCCCTGTGTCGAACACGCGTAGGGGAGGGGCCAGGATGGAGCGAGAGATTGTGGATCTGCCATAGATGAGACGCATACCATATTCCTTTACCGGTTCATTGATTGTACGCTTTGAATAGAGCGGTGCACTGACGCACCTTAAGATTGTGAGTACCAAATTTGGGGAGAGTGTATTTTTACTGATTTAATACATCTTTAAAATGATATCACACCATTGAGTGCTTTCTCTTATATATCTCTACATACCGCATTGGAACCTGGGATCCGGTGACCTGTATTGAGCCCTGGGGTGGTTCAAAGGCATGATTTGACTTAGTGTAGCAGCTGAGTCACATGCCCTGAGGTGAGCATATTACCTGGGGGGCACTGGATTGCACGATAGCATGGTTTGCAGCACAAAGAAAACTATGAGCATGCTGGAAAATAACATCATTGGACACTAAAGCACTTTTTTTGACATTGATTTACATTATTATTGTTATTATATATTGTTTTATTGAGGACTGTTTTTTTCACGTGTATTGTGCGGCACTTAGCAGTTTTGGAATTATTTAATCTATAATATTTGTATTGTTTCACTTTAGCATGCTTGTTTGAATTGATTATGTATTTTGCACCTTAGTGTATGGTTGAAATGATCGTGTACACTGTACCTTAGTGTGCTTATATGCATTTTATTTTTGATTTGTGTTTTAATATTTAGTAGTTTATTTAATATTATCATCACAATAATAATTTTTTTATTCAATATTTTTATGCTTCACCCAGTGGGGGTATCCATTATATAGTTATATTTATGTCCATGGACACACACATATTTTGATTTATTATTTAGTATATTATAGCACACTTTAGCGCAGCGTATTTTCCTTTGCTTTTTCTATTTTGCATGATATATGAGACGTGTTCAACGTGTGCAGCTCAGTAGTGATATTATCTAAGCATAAGGTACATTGTGGCTCACAGGATTTTTTCCTATTCAGAAGTGCAGGAAAGTTTCTCCAATGAAAACATTCTACTCTTCATCCAAAACTGAACAAAAAGGTGCATTAACCACTTCCCGACCTGCGCACGCCGATGTACGTTGGCAGAATGGCACGGCTGGGCAAATGGACGTACAGGTACGTCCATTTGAATTCCCCACCGCGCCATTGCATACCCGCGATCGCCTCACGGAGAGGACGAACGGGAAGATGCTGATGTAAACAGCATCTCCCCGTTCTGCCTAGTGACAAAGTGTCATTGATCACAGCTCCCTGTCATCGGGAGCAGTCACAATAAATATCGCTGATCACCGCCATTACTAGTAAAAAAAAAAATTATTAATAAAAATGCCATAAAACTATCCCCTATTTTGTAAACGCTATAACTTTTGCGCAAACCAATCAATTAACGCTTACTGTGATTTTTTTAACCAAAAATATGTAGAAGAATACGATCGGCCTAAACTGAGGAAAATTGATATTTTTGGGGGATATTTATTATAGCAAAATGTAAAAAAATAATGTGTTTTTTTCAAAATCGTCGCTCTTATTAGTTTTATAGCGCAAAAAATAAAAAAAAAAATCGCAGAGGTGATCAAATACCACCAAAAGAAAGCTCTATTTGTGGGAAAAAAAGGACGTCAATTTTGTTTGAGAGCCACGTCGCACGACCGCGCAATTGTCAGTTAAAGCGACGCAGTGCCGAATCGCAAAAAGTGCTCTGGTCAGGAAGGGGATAAAATCTTACGGGGCTGAAGCGGTTAAGCATTAATACATTTCAGAATATGTGGATATCTTATATTTCAAACTGTTGGACAAGCTAAAAAATACATAAAATAGATCCACAAATTTGAAACCGATAAACTTCACAGTGTAGAAAGATAAAATGTAAACAAACATTTTCCTCCCCAAAAAACATAAAAATAAAGCAGCAGTAATGGAAATGGGAGACCTCCTCAGGGGCATTTATATATCTGTAAACATTTTTTCAATACTCTGGGGTCCCTAAAACATTGGGTCCTCTGCTATGCAAATGCAAACTTAGCTTTCCAAAGTTAGTGGTTAGTCTCGCCCTCCCTTTTCCACAAATAGCTCCTGAGTACCAAGCCTACCAAATATCCTTAAAGGCCAAAAGCTAGGCCTGGGTAGTGAAAGTGAAGTAGGATAGACATGAATGTGAGGCAGTATTCTCCAAGCATCCTGATTTTAGGGGAAAACAGGATGCTCAAAAAAAAAAAAAAAAGGACATTCGCACTTAGGCGGGCCATAGACGGTTCTAATCGTGTATGGGCAGTCTAAGGCTGGGTTCACACTGATGTGAATTGGATGCGGAGCTGTGTGACCGGCTCTCGATGGAGCCGGTTCACACAGCTCTGGAGGGGCCGCGGAGCGCATTGCAGCGGGTCCTTTGGCTCCGTTTAAGGTCCGAATTCAGGCAAAAATTCGGACCTGATTCGTCCCTGAAATGGAGAACAGGGACACACTGGACCCCTGTTGTGAGCCACGTTCGGACACCGTGTGAACCCAGCCTGAATGTACCAAGGGGGGGGGGGGGAGAGGAAGGAAGGCAGAGGGAGGGGAGAGGGAAGGGAAAGAAAGGGAAGGGAAGGAAGGGAATGGTGCATAAGAGGAATAGACTTGAGGTGCAGGACATCCTCTACTATCTCCCATGTCTTACTTATGGGGTAGGGGGATCAGGGTCTCCCGAAGTGTCCACCCAGGACGACCAAATTTTGTCAAACTTCCCCGGGCATTGCCTACTTTCGTACGTCAGTCTATACAGGGGGAGTACCTTGTTCACCGACCTTATCCACGAGGCCAGGGTAGGAGGCTCCACCATTTTCCATCGCAGTAGGATCTCTCGTCTAGCATAGTACAACGTGAATGTTATGCACAATTTATCATATCTATCACCCTCGACATCCTCCAGATGACTGAGCAGTAGTATTTGGGGTTCAACCGGTAAAACTGAGCCTATGACGTTCCCCAGTGTGGAGGCCACTGCTGACCAAAAGGGTCTTAGTTTGGGACAGGACCAGACCATGTGCCAGAAAGTACCCGCCTCCTGTCTGCATCTCTGACAGTTGGGATCTCTTTGGTGGTATATGCGCGCCAGTCTCTGAGGGGTGAAATACGCTCTGTGAAGGAACTTGAATTGTATGAACCTATCCCTTGCAGCGATCATGGAAGGAATGTAGGAGATTAAACACTCCTTCCACTCCTCCTCATCTAAAGAGGGGATGTCAACTCTCCACTTCTCCCATGTTCTAGTTAATTTCACATCGTACTCCACCGTAAGGTATAAATATAGTGTTGAGAGAGGCTTCCCCATCACGCTGGAGGTGAGGAGCCTTTCAATGGAGTCTGATTCCAGAGTGAGGGGTTCAGGGAACTGAGCCTCAAAGGCATGCTTCAGCTGCCTGTATCTGAATTGGAAGGAGGTTGGGATAGCAAAGGATTGCCTCAGTGCTTGGAAGGTCATGAGTCTGCCATCTTTAACTATATGTTTTAGAGTGAGGATTCCCTTTTTTGCCCAGAGAGAGGGGTCCGGAATAGTGTAAAAGTGGGAGAGCAGAGGGTTACCCCAAAGGGGCATGTGGGGTGAAATGCAGTTGGGTTTCCTATAGATTTTCCTAGCCTCCTGCCATATCTTCACAGTGGTTCGCATCAGAGTCGTCATGGAAAAATTGGCCCTAAGACCGCGAAACGGGAGATTGCTCAGGGCAGCACAGGAACCCAAAATGGCTGCCTCCAAAGTGATCGCTGGATTCTGCGTGGGCTGGGAGAACCACCACCGAATCGTGACCAAGACAGCTGCCCAGTAGTAAATTTGAAAATTTGGTAACGCCAGTCCTCCCCCCGAAAGTGGGAGATATAAGATCTGCTTGGCCACCCTGGGTGGCCTCCCAGCCCAGACAAACTGTATCAGCAGACTCTCCAGCCGTCGAAAAAAAATCCTAGGGATGGGTATGGGTGTGTTGCGGAAGAAGTATAGGTATTTTGGGAGGTATATCATTTTTAATAAATTGACTCTGCCAACAGGGGTCAATGGGAGGGAACGCCAAGCCACACACCTGGCCATAAGCTGTGCCATGAGTGGACGCAAATTGTTATCGATGTAGTCTTGGACTTTACCACTTATTTTTATCCCCAGGTATTTGAAGTCATCCACCCATTTTAGCTGTGGGTGAGGTATTCTAGGGGTCGAGGAATGGAGAGGGAAAAGAACCGACTTGTCCCAGTTAATGCGAATCCCCGAGTAGCCGCCAAATTGGTTAATCAGTTCAAGTGCAGTCTGCAAGGAGGACGACGCATCCGCTAAATAGAGCAGAGCGTCATCCGCGTATAGTGATAGCTTCTCCTCAATGGGACCCACCTGGATTCCCCTTACCCCAGGGTTGGCCCTCAACAATATAGCCAGGGGCTCCATCGCCAATGCAAATAGACCCGGGGAGAGGGGACACCCCTGTCGTGTGCCTCGAAACAGTTGGAATTTTCCCGAGAGGCTTCCGTTAGTACGTATTCTAGCTGAAGGACAATGATATAACATGCGGAGCCATTTCGTGAAACCCGGGCCAAACCCGAATCTCGAGAGCACTTCCCATAGGTAGCCCCACTCGACGGAGTCGAAAGCCTTCTCCGCGTCGAGCGAGGCCACCGTTCCATTGGCCGCCTCGTCCGCCCTGTCTATGTGGGTGTGGAGGCGTCTGATATTAATGTCAGTTCCTCTCCCGGGCATGAAGCCTGTTTGATCCCTGTGGATGAGAGCAGTAATTACCAGGTTGAGCCTGTTGGCCAGAACTTTTGCCAGTACCTTTGCATCCACATTCAGAAGGGATATAGGGCGGTACGAGGAGCACAACGTGGGGTCCTTCCCCGGCTTGGGGATCACTATGATCGCTTCGCTCATGGTATCCGGGAGTTTTCCGAGACGCGTCGACACAGAGAAGAGGCCCTGAAGTTTATCCACTAGTTCCGTAGCGTATTGTTTATAAAACTCTACAGGGACGCCATCGGGTCCCGGAGTTTTCCCTGTCTGCATTGATTTAAGAGCCTGTATTATCTCTAAGGACGTAATTGGAGCATCAAGCTTGTCACGGTATGTTACAGTAAGGGTTGGGATATCTATGTCGTCTAGGTACGCCACCAGATCCTCCCCTCTATAGTCTACTCTGGTCCCATAGAGGGATTCGTAGTATTCCGCAAAACAGCGGTTGATCCCCTCCGGGGTATGGATTAACTGTCCCGAGGAGTCCCTAATATGTGAAATGCTCATCCCACCCACCTGTTCCCTGGAGAGCCAGGCCAACAGGCGACCCGACCGCTCCCCCTGCTCAAAAATCCGTTGGGATTGAGCCAACATTTTCTTCTGTGTAAGAGAAGTACGGAGACGAACCACCTCCTTCGTCATGTGTTGTAGATGTGAATAGTGCGCAGGATCCCGAGTACGAACAAAAAGAGCCTCCGCACTATTCGCCTCCCCCTCGGCCTTAATCAAGTCTGCCCTGCGTTCTCGTCGGACTCTGGCAATAATGGTCTGGTAGGATCCCCTCGTCGTGGCTTTAAAAGCATCCCACACAACTACGGGGTCAGCCGAGCCCTCGTTTGTAGCCCAAAAATCAAGCATTTCCGTTCTAAATTGGGAGTCCACTGCAGTGTCTGAAATCCAAAATCTGGAGAGTCTCCATATCCTTTCTACTGAGCCAAGGGAAAGGTCCAGTGACAACAGCAAGGGTGCGTGGTCGGAAATTCCCCTAGGCAGTATATGTATGTCTAAGACCCTTGGGAGGACCCGACCCCCCGCGAAGACTAAGTCTATGCGGGAGAACGTTCTATGGGAGGCCGAGTGGCATGTGAATGCCCTGGTCTGGGGGTGTCGCCACCTCCAGACATCAGTCAGACCATAAGTGTCCGCCCACTCAGCCAACCCAGAGCAATGATGTCCCGCAGGAGTCAACCTATCAAGATCCGGGTCAGGAACCAGATTAAAATCACCCAATATAACATTGTTGTCTGATGCAAATTCGGCTATCCTGCCGGTGATCTGATTAAGCACCAGCAGGGAGGCCGGGGGAGGCAGATATAAGCCCACAATGGTCCATGTTAGAGAATATATTTTAGCATGAATTATTACGTACCGGCCATCGGGGTCCAGGGTCAAATCCAAGAGCCGAAATGGAAGTGACTTCAACACCAGTATAGTGACACCTCTAGAGAATGAGGAGTGCGTGGAGTGGTAGTGGTGTCCCACCCATGGTTTTTTAAGGGCCAAAACCCTGCGTCCTGTGAGGTGTGTCTCCTGAAACACACATATATGTGGGTTATAGGTTTTAATGAATTGGAACACCAGGGAGCGTTTGACTGGGGAGTTCAGTCCCCTGGTGTTCCAGGAGATGATGTTAAGGGAGGACATGGCCACCTGGAATATGAAGAGTGTTAGGATCAGTAGAATGCACGGCTCCCGGACCGGACCCCGTCACCCGAAGCGGACACATCTGTAGATAATGCAATGCTGATGAGTCAATATTTTTAGTACAAATATCAAACAAAAACAAAACCAAACTAACAACCGGTAAAGGATACCTAAATCTAGAGTAGATGGAACTAGCCCCTTTAGGGGAACATAACCCCACCCCACCCAACCCCCCAGAACTGGGGCGGGTTTCAATCCCCAACTTATTCAGCTCGCCGGCTGCAACAGGGGGTCCGTGGAAGAGGCGAACTTACCCCCCCGAGACTTCACACGGGGGAGGGAAGTAGTAGTTCAAGCGGCTTGTGTACGTGAGATCTCCACTTGTGATACAATAGGCTGTGGGAACTTAGTAAAAATAACAATGGGAAGTAGTCCATGATGCGACCCCACAGTGAATTCGATCCATCTTTTTGATGAAGATACCAAACCAGAAGTCCAGCATT
Source organism: Lithobates clamitans (assembly GCA_037952925.1). NCBI lineage: Eukaryota > Metazoa > Chordata > Amphibia > Anura > Ranidae > Lithobates > Lithobates clamitans. Next base: position 1,113,464 of record JBBGZY010000501.1, on the reverse strand, counting down.
TCTCAAGGAAACAAGCTTATTTAGAAGAAACTTTGTAGTTCAACAGTCTCCTGACCAAGTTCTTTGGCAGGGGTGCTATCTTAGAAATTTTCCTGGTAGGGATTATCCTGCCATAAGTCTGCAGACACCATGGATAGAACTGGGCAAAACTTGTGCAACATTATTCAACTTTAGTCAAAACTGCATGGCTTGTTTTTATCTACAGATGTCCCTTATCTGCATAGGCATTTTTTTTTTGTTAAAGGTGAATTAACCCTTTAGGGGTGTCAGCTTTTTATAATAATTACTGGTTATTGCTGTTTAATGGTATAATGATAAAAAGGTTTGCCAAAAATCTCATTCCACCCACAACTGAAATTTCAGTATTTGGTGGATGTTATCAACTTAAAACACTGAATGCAATTACAGCAGTCTTCTTGCTGCAGTTCCTTATCAGAACAGAAAAACCCTGTATTTGTAACCAAGCAAAATATCCAGGTCCACAGGCAAATTCTTCATAAGACCACTTAGTCAAGATACCATGTAGGCCTGGTTACTTTTCTGACACTGAATCTGAGCAACACAAATATGTTCGAAATATGTTTTGACAAAATGCGATTAACCAGGTAAATTAAGAAATTCTCACAGGAACAAAGCAAACGGAAGTCTACACAAAATATAAGAGTGGAACTTACTCTAACTGCAATACTTGGTCTTCCATGAGTGAAATCAGGGGACAAATGACAATCCCAATACCAGAAGTGTAAACTGGTGCAAACTGATAGCATAAACTCTTTCCATAACCTATTAGGAAATAAATAAATGAATAGAGCCATTTTCACAGACTGAATCATCATATATTTTAAAGTTGACCAAAAAACCTTTAAAAAAAAAATAAAAAAATTGACCTAAACTATACCCATACTGGGAGATCTAAGGCACTGCTTTCTCTGACTGCTATTCTTAGATGATTTGGAGTAAGATTTGATGATGTCACTAATGTGCTGCTCACTGTCCTCCTTGCTTGATGTTCTGATATAAGGAAGTAAAACCCTGCTTCTCTAAAAATACGGTCCCCTTACAGAAAAATGCAGTGCAGAACAAGGCATGGTAAGTCAATCATTTGGAAAAGATCAGCTGTAGGGAGACCACATGCATTACTGGTTATAAGTTCTTAGCCCTCTGCCTGACATTTTTGGGCATTAATCTAGGTATTATTTGATAAACTAAACTTGGGTATTTGTTAACTCTCTGAATTATCTGAATTGTGCTGCACTAGCTGCTTGATCATGAATACATTGGGGTTGATTTACCAAAACTGGAGTGTGCAAAATCTGGTGCAGCTCTGCATAGAAACCAACCAACTTCCATTTTTTAGCAAAGCTTAAAGTGTTACTAAACTCACAACAGTAAAATCTGTCTGTACATGCAGAATAGCATGCTTGTTATACTCCCTGTGGAACTTAAGGGGTTAATCCTCTGTGATGTGTAAAAAGGCTCTTTGATCCTGTATGGACAGATCCTCCCCTCCTGCAGGGTCTCTCTTGGCAAGGCCAGACAGGACACAGTGAGGGTAGTACTGCTGCACATGCTCAGTTTGGTCTCTATTGCTGGAGAGAACATTTCCTGGTTGATCAGAGCTTTTCAGGTCACATGCTATTGACCTCACACATGTGGGCGTGTATACAGATCCTAAAAGAAAGCCCAGTCCCTTCCTCCCTCTTCCATGCCCAGTAACTAAAATAGAATACAGTGGGTGGGATGTCATCTTGATTGATGGATGATCCGCCTCCCATAACAGCATGAGGACACAGGCTATAGTGGAAATCTCCTCCTACCTGAACATTTTAACATGTGACCGTGGTATATAGATCAGCCAAAAAGGTATATAGTGGCAGTATTTTAATGTAAAAATAAGATTTATAAGCTGTGGGCACTGCGGGGGGCAGGGCGGATTACCTATTGTCATATTACAGGGTTTAGTAACACTTTAATTAACAAGCTGAAGTTAGAAGCCAATTGGCTTCTATGGTGGGCTGCACCAGATTTTGCTCTCTCCAGTTTTAGTAAATCAACCCCATTGTCTACCAAAACTTGCCTACTATCATGGCAGTCCAGATAATGAAGACAAATAGTTCCTGCACAAGCACATGGACTAGTGTTTTACTCAGTCAGCAGGAATATTGTTCCAAATTATGCAGTACAGAAGGTGCAGCCAAAATCTAGCAAACTAAAGCTGACAATAGTTAAAAATTCAGCCTATAGGCTGAACAGATTCCTCCAACCACATTACACCGCGTGGATGGACGAATAGCCCACTGCATCAACTGTATTTTGACAGCTGGCCCTGCCAGCTGTCACAATACTCAAATAGTGTCTATAAATGTATGCAGCTGCTGTTCAGCTGACAATTTTCTACCGGCTTCTTTTGATTTTTCAATTAAGGTATGTCAGGCAGGAGACGGCAGACAGAGCCAACGACTGAGCAAAATTTGCATAATTCATCAGAAATGGGCTGAAAATGGCAAAGAGTATGGGCAGCTTTAGTTAGAATTTTACAATCACCAGATGTAAAAACACAACACAAACCTCAACTTATGAACATATAATAAGGGTGGAAACTGTCCCTCATGTATGACAGGCTTTGCATCAAACAGGGTTTTCACTTACGGCGTTCATTAGAGCAAACTTGCTAATAACATTATTCCCCACTTCCTATAATAGCCCTGCCAGCAGCAGAGCAAAATCACATTGTGCTACATAGCTTTACTCCCACCAGCTGGCAGATATGAATTGAAGGAACACTGCACAGTTGTTCAAAAGGAATTAGGTGAGAGTGAACACAATTGTCTTAAAACAATTTAACACAGTAACTCTGTAGATTTAGGGAGAACCTGTAGTGTGGACATAAACAGTAAAACCTGCCATTGCTAACCACTCTTGAAAATGTCAGTTTCCTGGCTGTCATGCAGATCCAAAGGCTTTGGTACTTTCTAAATCATTGAATCAGGAGTTCTGACTTCTCTCTTTGCTGATCTGCATGTTTATTCTGGGTAAGTAATTTAGAAAGTACTGTACCCAGAAGTGGGCAGATAACATTTCTATAGGGGGTCAGCAATAACATCCTCCACATTTCTCGACAGATTTCTATTAATTGGAGCTGGAAGTACTGGAAGTGTTAAAGGATTCGCACTAAAATTAAAGATTCCCTTTCTCGAGTAAATCATTTGTGCAGTACTAAAAAATGCAAAAACAATATGTAATTAAGGAGGGGGCTGATACATACTTATTGTTCCTCATTCCATGTCCCTCTTGTTCTTCATTTCATGTGTTACCCATGGTTTTTCACATTCCCTCCCCCTGCCTGCCATAAAAGACTGAGGAAACAGAATGTGAGCAATGCTGCAGCCAAAAGCCTGATTCCCTCCACACTTCTATGATGCAGAGGTTGACTACAGAGACCATTTATAGAAATCACTGTCTTGTGCGGTTATTGCTTCAGTGCAGCACTGCATTATAATGCATTTACCTGTTGCCATGACAACAAGGTTGTCTCTTCTTTCTTTTAAAACTGAATGAATGACTTTCCACTGAACTCTGCGTTAAAGAAGAAATGTTATCGTTATGAATGCAAAAATCTATAGAACAGAAGATTTAATGAAATTAGTAAACCTAGTAATTAAATAAAGCAGCTGAAGGCAGCATTTGTTAGTAACTGAGCTACTAGTGCTATCCAGGAAACCCTGCTGAAGTAAAAGGGTCCACTCCATTTATCTTAAAGGGAATCTGTGAGGATAAAAGTATGGTCATCTCTGACTTACTTGTTTTAAGACTTCATGTACACGGGGCGTTTTGAAAGCTCTCCTGCACAATATAACTTGACAGATAGTAACCAATGTTTAAAAACGTCACTTTTGCTGCGTTTGCTTTTAGAAGCTTTTTTTTTCATAGTCAAAAATGTATCTCCATTAAAAACGCCTGTAAACGAAACGCGGCTCAATGCGAGTTACCGCGTTTACAAGCTGTTACAGGCATTTGGCGTTTCAAATGCCTCTGAACATCCGTCCTGAACGCGTTTCTTTACTTTACAAAAAAATGCTTCTAAACTCCACTGCCTAGAAACGACCCTGTGTACATGTACTGATAAGATAACAGAGGAGAGTTCAGGGGCAGCTGAAAAAAAACAAAACACCCAACTGCTCCTAAATGTCCGTTTACCAGCAGCAGTGTACATGAAGCCTAAATAATGCAGCCTCTTCCACAGTTGTCCTGAACTCAACATCAGCACCTAGTAACTGATCTGGATGTGTAGTCCATATCAGGTATTTTAATAAATAATAACAGCTATATATAAAGTACTATAAACACTGAAAGTAAAGTGCTGATTGATTTGATTTGCTTACTAATAATGTGACAAAATAGTATCAACAACCTACGATCTACCTATGATAAGTTTCATGTTGGTTGGATTTTACAAGAAAGTTTTTGAGCTTTGCTCGCCTAACTAGCTTACTTGTGTAAAGAAACAGCAATTTTATTAGAAAGCTAAACTATCAATAATATAGTAAGATACATAAACAGTCTGGTTACTTTCTTTATTAGATAGGAAGTCAAAGCAACATTTTTTTTCATGTGTAGCAATCAATCCTTACCCCTGATCAATAAGACTTAAAGTGTATGTAAACCCTAATAATGAGCTGCGTATTTGCTTATGTTTGGCTGGTTAAATATACCATTGAAATAATTTTATGTCGTGTCTGGTTAAAGGGGCAAAAAGAAAAATACTGTGGATCACTACAGAATTTTGGGGCAGTCCTAGGCTTTCTGTTGGTGCTTTGGACTACAAGTGAATTAGTCCTTTAGCTGTGAAAAGAGGACAATGGGTTTGATTCAGCAAAAGAGCATGGACAGAGCTGACACCAGTCAGTTCACAATTCATATTCATAATGTGCGTTGTCAACCCAAAATTAAAAATTAGTACCTGAGCTTAATTCTCTCAGATCAAAGGTAATTTTTCTGTATTTTCTGGGTATTTAACCACTTCAGCCCTGGAAGATTTGGCTGCTCAATGACCAGGCCATTTTTTTGCGATACGGCACTGCGTCGCTTTAACTGACAATTGCGCAGTCGTGCGACGCTATACCCAAACAAAATTGACGTGCTTTCTTTCCCACAAATAGAGCTTTCTTTTGACGGTATTTGATCACCTCTGCAGTTTTTATTTTTTGCGCTATAAACAAAAGAAGAGCGACAATTTTGAAAAAAAAAAAAACACAATATGTTTTACTTTTTTGCTATAATAAATATCCCACATTTTTTTTTCAAAAAAACAAATTTTTTTCCGCAGTTTAGGCCGATATGTATTCCTCTACATATTTTTGGTAAAAAAACAAAAAACGCAATAAGCGTATATAGATTGGTTTGCGCAAAAGTTATAGTGTGTACAAAATAGGGGATAAAATTTATAGTATTGTTATTTTTTTTTTTTTTACTAGGAATGGCGGCGATCTGCGATATTTATCGGGACTGCAATATTGCAGCGGACAAATTTGACACTTTTGACACATTTTTGGGACCATTGACAATTATATAACGATCAGTGCTATAAAAATGCACTGATTACTTTGTAAATGTCACTGGCAGCGAAGGGGTTAACACTAGGGGCGATCAAGGGGTTAACTGTGTTCCCTAGGTGTGTTCTAACTGTAGGGGGGGTGGGACTGTCTAGGAGAGAGAGAGATCGGTGTTCATACTTAGTATGAACACACAATCTGTCTCTACTCCCCTGAAAGAACCGGGATTTGTGTGTTTACACACACAGATCCCATTTCTCGCTCTGTCACGATCGATCGCGGGTGCCCGGCGGGCATCGCGCCTGCCAGACACTCGCATCGGCTTCGGGCACACGCTGCGGGCGCCCCTAGTGGCCAAAAGGAAAAGCGACGTACGGTAACGTCGATTTGCCCAGCCGAGCCAACCTGCCGCAGTAAAACTGGTATAAACTATTGTCACATGTTTTGCAAAGATGTACTACATGTTTTTTCTGCTTTGCTTTCATTTTTTACATTACTTCTCTTCAGCAAGTATTCTTCGAAACAGTGGGAAAAATAATTATTTGATCCCCTGAAGATTTTGTAAGTTTGCCCACTTACAAAGAAATAAAGGGTCTATAATTTTTATCATAGGTGATTTTAAATGATGGAGACAGAATATCAACCAAAAATCCAGCAGAAAAATACACATAAAACAAATGCTAAAAAAAAGCTCAGTGAGTAAAATAAATATTTGATCCCCAAGCAAAACATGACTTAGTACTTGGTTGGAGAAACACTTGTCGGCAAGCACAGAGGTAAGACGTTTATTGTAGTTGGTGACCAGGTTTGCACACATCTCAGATAGGGTTTTTATCCACAGATCTTCTCTAAATCCTTAAAAGGGGTTGTAAAGTTTTTCTTATTTTTTTAAATAACAAACATGTTATACTTACCTCCTCTGTGCAAGGGTTTTGCACAGAGGGGCCCTGATCATCCTTTTCTGGGATCCAACAGCAGCGCTCCTGGGTCCTCATCGATTGCTCCCACGGAGAGCCGCATTCCATGGGGGCACTCGTGCGGGCGAGCTCCCGAGTCCTGCTACTGCGTCAATTGACACAGACAGCAGGACTCGGCCCTGCCCCCTGGCTCACGTCTCACTGGATTTGATTTAACAGCAGCGGGAGCCAATGGCTCCTGCTGCTATTAATCTATCCAATGAGGACCTGAGACAGTGGCTGGAGCTGCTGTGCTTGTCCCCGTCACTGAATCGATCTGATTCAGGTAAGAGAAAGGGGGGCTCTGGGGGGCAGCTGCACTACAGAAGGTTTTTTACCTTAATGTATAGAATGCATTAGGGTGAAAAACCTTGAGGGTTTACAACCCCTTTAAGGTTTCTTGGCTGTCTCTTGGCAACTCGAAGTTTCAGCTCCATTTATTTTATATAGGATTAAGGACTTGAGCCACTCTACTGTTGCCTCAGCGGTATGTTTTGGGTCATTGTCATGCTAGAACACCCATCCACGACCCATATTTAGTGTTCTGGCTGAGGAAAGAAGGTTCTCATCCAAGATTTTACAATACATGGCCCTGTCCATTGGACCCTCAATGTGGCAAAGATGGCCTGTACCTTTAGCAGAGAAACAGCCCCAAAGCATCATGTTTTCACCTCCGTGCTTGACTGTAGGGATGGAGGTCATAGTCAGCATTTTTTTTCCTCCAAACATGGAGTCGAGTTAATGCCAAAGAGCTCAATTTAGGTCTCATCCGACCACAGCACTTACTCTTAATCCTTCTCCGAATCATTTAGATGTTCATTGGCACGGAGGTAGAAACATTATGCTTTGGGACGGTTTCTCTGCTAAAGGTACAGGCCGACTTTACCGCATTGAGGGGCCAATGGACGGGGCCATGTATTGTAAAATCTTGGATGAGATCCTTCTCCCAGAATACTGAAGATGGTTCATGGATGGGTCTTTCAGCATGACACTGACCCAAAACATACTGCCAAGGCAACAAAAAGGAGTGGCTTAAGAAGAAGCACATTAAGGTCATGCAGTGGCCTAGCTAGGCTCCAGGCCTCAACCCCATAAAAAAATTTATAGAGGGAGCAGAAACTTTGAGTTGCCAAGCGACAGCCAAGAAACCTTAAAGATTTAGAGAAGATCTGTAAAGAAGAGTGGACCAAAATCCCTCCTGAGATGTGTGCAAATCTGGTCACTAACTACAAGAAACGTCTTACCTCTGTGCTTGCCAACAAGGGTTTCTTTACCAAGTACTAAGCTATAATTTGCTAGGGGACCAAATACTTATTTTACTCACGGAACTGCAACTCAACTTATAACATTTGTATCATGTGTTTTTTTGGATTTTTTAACCGCTAAGGACCGCCCACCGCAGTTGTACTGCAGCAGGTTGGCCCCCCTGCGTGGACTGCCGTCATTGTACGTCGGCTCACGCAGGTGTGCGCCGCCGGTGGCGCGCTCTCATGCTCTCTGCACACTGCGACAGCGTGCCCGGGGGTCGGGCGGACTCTATGTCCGCCGGCGACCCGCAATCTTGGTGAGGAGAGGCAGAACGGGGAACTGCCTATTTAAACAAGGCGATTCCCCGTTCTGCCTAGTGACATGACAGAGATCTACTGTTTCCAGTGATCGGGAACAGCAATCTCTGTCATGTCCCTAGCAGTCCACCCTCCCTACAGTTAGAACACACTGAGGAAGCACGCTTAACCCCTTAATCGCCCCCTAGTGTTAACCCCTTCCCTGCCAGTGTCAATTTTACATTGATCAGTGCATTTTTATAGCACTGATAAATGTAACAATATCACTGGTCCCCAAAAAGCGTAATTTGGGATCAGATTTGTCTGCCGCAATGTCGCAGTCCCATTAAAAATCGCAAATTGCCGCCACAGCCAGTAGAAACAATAAAAAATAAAAGTCCCTAAATTTATCCCGTAGTTTGTAGGCATGATAACTTTTGCGCAAACCAATCAATATTACTCTATTGCGATTTTTATACACCAATGATAAAAATTATAGACCCTTAGTTTTTTTATAAGTGGTCAAACTTACAAAATCTTCAGGGGGACGAATAATTATTTTCCCCACTGTATACCAGGCAATAACTACTACTACTAACAAATCAGGGTACCAGTTACAATGGGTGGTAGCACTGGCATATCGTAAGCTGGCTAGATGTTATTCAGAGAGTGCTTTAAATCTACCGTCAACTATGTAGTGCAAGAGCCAGCCTCACTGAGCAAATCTAAATAGATTGTTTAGGTAAGTCCTTCTATCATATAGTTTTGATATATTTCAATAAGATTGTACAGAAATTGTACAATCTGACTGTATAGTGCAAGGGGTACTAAATTAAAATGCAAGGTCTGGTCATTAAACTGTTTCTCCAGCAGAGGTTTGAAATTCATGTTTGTGCTAGGATTCAGATCCTAGTATATATGTAGTCATTTTAGGTCTAGCAAAAAAAAAAGGAAATGTACCATTTCCATAGCATTTGGAAAGAGTGCCCCCTTACACGAGTTCCCATTGGATTCCTCCCTTACATGAGGTGTCCCCCATAGAAGTGACCCCTTACATGAGGTGTCCCCATCGAAGTGCCCCCTTACATGGGTTGTCCCCATTGAAGAGCCCCCTTAAATGAGGTGTCCCATCGCAGTTCCCCTCTTACATGAGGTGTCACCATCTAAGTGCCCCCTTACATCAGGTGTCCCCATTGGAGTCCCCCCTTACATCAAGTGTCCCCATCAGAGTGCCCCTGTACCTTTTAGCATCAGGAAGTCAGAGCAGGCTGCAGGTCTGGATGGAGGATGTTTCACCTCCCTTCTCCTGTGATGCTGGGGGTGGTGCAAACATGTAATGTTAATTTTTAAGATCGCAACGGTCCCCACGACCAATCATTGCAGTGTGTGTGTGTGTGGGGGGGTTGTCATTCACTGGGGACTGACTGGCTGGCTAGCGGCCCAAACAGAACTTGGTATGGACCACAGTCTGCCATTTAGTGATGCCTGGTTAAGTGTATGGCCAGCTTTAGAGTGTGCACTAGAAGCCGAACCATCCTGATGACATCAGCACCTCCCTCTGCTCATAAAGGCTGTCTACCCTGTGCAGTGCCTATTTAGCAATTTGCAACTGAAATCTCTTCCAAATGTAATGTGTCCGCATCACTTTACTAATTTAAGCCTTTGCAGTAATCCTTTCCATTCTAGGCTGAAATATTTGAGTTGTAAACCAGCAAGACTTTGTGAACAGATTTTAGGAGGTGATTTTATTGCACTCTCCCAACTTAAATTCATTATTGCATGAACCAAGGGGCTTCACCAGCTCTCTGTATTCTAGTTGTCTTCACCTCCATATAATCATACAAAGGAGACACTTTTAATTAAAGGAATATTTATTTTTGGCATAAGTGTTTTTTTTTTTAATTTTAGAATGTAATTTAGAGTTCTGGGGTGGCCGGTCAGAGTAAGCGATCAGGGCTATCAAATATTGCAATTGTTTTCAACACTGCAGCCCCTGTCTATTTTAATGAATAGGCTTTTCCTCAAGCCATGATGGGATTGGCTAGCGGCTTTAATAGCATCCCAGTAAAATAGACAGGGGTGCTTAAAATGGTCAGTTTTATTCACCTAGCTATCTGGAGTTAGGCTTTAAATTGTTGGTCACTTACATAAAGTCCATCTACACTACCCTCTTCACTGACCGACGGTGCTGCTGTCCAAGCTGACTAAGTTGCTCCCCCATAGATACAGTGGAGAAGTGAATATAGCCACCCCAACGTAGGAGGTGTATTACTAGCTGAACAACAGTTGAAAATAAATGAATAAAAGCTTTAAAAAAGAAAACTAACGCAGCCACTACATCCAATTATTGGTAAGCTACAATATATTACATTTTTGTTTTTGGGTATAGATATGCTTTAAGAAAAAAAATAGGATTTTTATAACAGCTTACCTGTAAAATCCTTTTCATTGAAGTGCATCACGGGGCAGAGAGCCATAGTAATTACTATGTTGGTTATAGGCCACCTTCAGGTGATGAACACTGGCACACCCTAAGACAGGAAGTTCACTCCCTATAAAACCCCTCCCACTACTGGGAGTACCTCAGTTTTTGTGGCAAAGCAATACACGTGTATATCAGAAAGAGGGGAGGGACCTCTGTGTCCCGTGATGTACTTCAAAGAAAAGGATTTTACAGGTAAGCTGTTATAAAAATCTTATTTTCTTAATCGTACATCACGGGACACAGAGCCATAGTAATTACTATGTGGGATGTCCCAGAGCAATGCCAACTGAGGGGAGGGAGATACAACAGAATTAGGGCAACATAAGACTAGAGTAGTTATACTGCTGCCTGCAGCACACTACGCCCAAAGGCAATATCCTCATGCCTTTTTACATTAACCTGATAAAATCTGGTAAATGTATGAACTGAAGACCATGGAAGCTTGATTATGCACTCCCACAAAGCACTGACAGTCCTAGTGGAGTGCGCTTTTGATTTTAGAGGGTGGAATCGTCCTCTTTAAACCATAAGCCTGAACAGTTACTTGCTGAATCCATTTAGAAATAGTAGATATCGATGCTGCCTGTCCCTTTTCCAGGACCTTCAGGCAACACAACAAAACATCCGTTTTTTGAATCTGAGCAGTCGCCTTCAAGTAGACCTTGAGTGCTCTCACCACATCAAGAGAATGCAGAAATTTTCCTTGCGTAGAACAGGTTCTGGAAAAAATTAAGGTAGAACAATATCCTAGTTTGGATAAAAACTAGATGCTACCTTTGGTAGAAAGTTAGGCTGAGGATGTAATACTACCTTATCCTTGTAAATACCGTATATACTCGAGTATAAGTCGATCCGAGTATAAGTCGATCCGAGTATAAGTCGAGGCCCCAATTTACCACAAAATAAATGGGAAAAACTTATTGACCCGAGTATAAGACAAGGGTGAGAAATGCAGCAGCTACTTTAAGTGGAAAAAGAGTGTCAACAATGCCCATCTGCAGCTGTATACCTCCCTGTGTCCTGTGCATGTGTCCTGGGCATATGTGCATGTGTATATGTGCATGTGTCCTGTGTATATGTGCATGTGTCCTGTGTATATGTGCATGTGTCCTGTGTATATGTGCATGTGTCATGTACCTGTGTATATGTGCATGTGTCCTGTACCTGTGTCCTGTGTATATGTGCATGTGTCCTGTACCTGTGTATATGTGCATGTGTCCTGTACCTGTGTATATGTGCATGTGTCCTGTACCTGTGTATATGTGCATGTGTCCTGTGTATATGTGCATGTATCATGTGTATATGTACCCGTGTATGTGTGCATGTGTCATGTGTATATGTACCTGTGTATGTGTCCTGTGTATGTGTGCATGTGTATGTGTGCATCCTACCTGTGTCCTGTGCATGCCTCCGTGTGCCGCTCTACACTGATCAGCGTGTGCTACTATTCGGCGGCCATTACCTGTTCAAAAGCCGTGCCTCCTCCTCAACCATGATAGGCAGAAAACTCCATTTCCCAGCGGTCAGCCTATCATGGACATTCTCTCATCCTCATGCCACGGACGAGGATGAGAGAATGTCCGTGATAGGCTGTACACTGACTGGCTATCACAAACGAGGAGGAGGCGCGGCTTTTGAACAGTAATTGGCCGCCGACGAATAGTAATAGCACACGCTGGCCGCCGTCTGCCTGCATGACACGCTGATCATGTAGGCAGATGGCGGTGACTCGAGTATAAGTAGACGGGGGCACTTTCAGCCCAAAAAAAAGTGCTGAAAATTTCGACTTATACTCGAGTATATACGGTAATCAAATATGGCTCTTTACAAGAAAGAGCAGCCAACTCTGATACCCTTCTTGTAGAAGATATGGCTACCTGAAAATTAGTTTCCTTGCCAAAAGCACCAAGGGAATATGCTGTATCGGCTCAAAAAAGGCTGTTTCAGCAATGCCGACAGAACTTAATCCAGGTCCCAAGGGTTTAGGGGTGACTTAACCTGGAGGATTAAGCCGCGTTATCCCCTGAATAAGCTACGAACGAAAGAATGCGAAGCAAGTGGTTGTTGAAATAATACCAATAAGGCCATAACCTGGCCTTTGATAGTACGCAAGGCCAGCTTCATTTCTAACCCCATCTACAGAAAGTCAAGCATTCTACCTATGACAAACTTCCTGGGGTGTAAATTTAGCATTTGTACGGTAGGATGGAATACCGGACCTTGCGAGAGAAGGTCTGGACATGGTGGTAGGGCCCATAGGTCCCTTACCGCCATATTTATGATCTTTGCATACCAAGATCTTCTGGGCCACAAGAATCACCAATCTCCCTTCCTGCTTGATCCTGCGAAGCAGTCGTGGAAGCAACAGAGTAGGAGGAAATGCATAAATCAATGAGAACCAATTCCACGGAAACATCAAGGCATCTGTTCCGCATGCTAGCGGATCCCTTGTTCTTGACACAAAGTTGTCGATTTTCTTGTTGAACCTGGACGCAAACAGATCTACGTCTGGGATCCCCCATCTTCGGCATATTGCCAGAAAGATATCGGAGGGGAAGACAACATTCTCCCGGAAACAGGTGGCTACTCAAGTAGTCCGCCTGCCAATTTTCTATTTCTGGAATGAAAACTGCCGATAGGCAATGTACATTGTTTTCTGCCCAAGTTAAGATATAATTCACCTCTATAGGCCGCACGACTTATCGTGTCCCCTTGGTGATTGATATAGGCCACTGCTGTGGTATTGTTGGATTTGATCCTGACAGGACAATTCCGTAACCTGGACATCCAGGCCCTCAAGGCCAAGCGCGCTGCCCGGATCTCTAGAATGTTGATGGGCAAGGTAATTTTTGATTAGGACTATTTCCTTTGGACAGTTGCTTCTTCCTGGACTGTTCCCAAACTCAAAAGGCTGGCATCTGCTGTTACCATCTTCCAGATAGCTGGTAGAAAAGATCTCCCTTCTGCAGATTCTTGGTTATCAACCATCAACTGAGGCTCCGGAGCACCCTGGAGACAGACACATTGGGAAATATAGAGCTTGGACCTACTTGTTCCAAGCCGATAAAATACTGTTTTGCAGCAGCCTCAAATGAGACTGAGCATAAGGAACGGCCTCGAATGAAGCCACCATCTTTCCCAACAACCTCATGCAAAGTCGAATAGAAGGATTCTTCTTTGCTTTGACCATCTGAATCAGTTCCTTTATGGAACTGATCTTCGCCTGGGGCAAGAATACCTTTTTCTGGGCTGTATCAATAATCAGACCCAAGTATTCCAATCTCCTTGATAGTTTTTTAAGGAGAATTTCTCTAGGTTGAGAATCCGACCTTGGTATTCCAGGTAGTTGACTGTAGATCATACTTTGGTCTAAGCGGCTACTGACTGGTCTATCAAGAGCAGATTGTCTAGGTAAGCTATAATAGTTATACCTTGGGGCCTTAATCCAGCTACAGGAGGGGTCAGACCTTTATAAATACTTGAGGTGCAGTAGCTAGACCGAAAAGCAGAGCTACAAACTGAAAAAGAAGATTTTCTACTTCGAAATGTAGATATTTCTGTTGAGCGGGAAATATAGGTACATGGCGGTATGCATCTCTGATGTCTATTGATGTCAGAAGTTCTTCACCTTGTAGGACAGAGACCACTGATCAGATTGACTCCATGCGGAAAGAGCGGATATTTAGAACCGGTTTTAGATCTTTGAGATCTAGAATGGGTCTGACATACTCATTTGGTTTTGGTACCGTGAAAAGGTTTAAATAAAACCCCAATCCCTGCTCTTGCATGGGAACCACTAAGATCAATCTTTTGAGACAAAAGATGGTCCGATGCTTGAAAGAGAGACTTCTTTTCCTCTGGAGTGTCTGAGAAAAGAAGGAGACGGGGACATTTGGAACTCAAGTTTGTACCCTAGAGTTATTGGGGAAGTTACCCATCTGCAGCCTATGGCACTGCTAGGCGGTCTCCCATCCAGGTACTGACCAGGCCCGACCCTGCTTAGCTACTGAGATCAGACGAGATCTGGCACTTTCAGGGTAATCTGGCAGTAGGCTCCGACATTCTTCCTGCCAGACCCTTGAGAACTGCGGAAGTCTTCCCCCCACTCGAGTGAGCGGGGGTGCCCCCTCATAAGGAGGCTTCAGTTTCCTTCTTGAACTTGATGGCGGAAGCTGTCGTGACTGCCTGGAAGCAGATGCTCCTGGCACTGAAGAAGGAGCTTGTTTAAATGAAATATGTTTACTCCTCTTCCAAACTAGCAAAAGGATACTTTTTCCACAAAAAACTTTTTGGATGCATTTATCCAAATCATCCCTAAACAGCCGTTCACCAAGAAAAGGAAAACTAGCCAGGAGCTTTGCATGACGCTTCGGCTGACCAATTTTTCAACCATAAGATTCTATGCCTATGCACCAGCCAAGCGTAAGGCGCAAGGTTTGAAGAATAGAATTTCTCATGGCATCTATTGCCTAACATAATGCCGCTGGTAAGTCGGCTAAATCCTGGGCCTGTTAATCAGGAATAACCTTGAGCACCTGTTCAGACTGGTCTCTTAAGGACTGACATACACCAATTGCTGATAGCGCAGGTTGAGACATCAGAAAAAAAAAGTGTTTTGTTTTTTTTTGTAAGGAATTTCCAACTTTTTATCCGTTGGATCCATAAACATTTGAGCATTGTCTATCGGACAGGTCAAACTTTCATTCCCAGAGTATATAGCAGCAAAAATTGCTGGTATCTTCCACTTCGTAGTGATTTTTTCCTCCATAGGAAAAAGTGTTAAAACTTTATAGGAGGGAGAAAATGTTTATCTGGGTGATCACATTCTGAATATATAAGCCTTTCCAGCAATGAATGGACAGGAAAGGCATGCACAGCTTGAGGAGGCTTTAGCGAACCCAAACAGTGGGCATATCAACCGACTCAATGAAGGAGTAGCAAAAATTGTGGAATGGACAAATTCAGTAAGACTTGCACCATCAATCTTTAAGATTGTGAAGCTGATCCCCCCGCATTTGACCCCTCAGAAGAGGAGTCATCAGCCTTCTCACAGTCCCCTGAGGGAAATCGCATTTTTTCCCATTCTGGGATGCGATTAAAGCCAATCCCATCATGGCTTGAGGAAAACCCTCTTCAGTAAAATAGACAGGGGCTGCAGTGTTGAAAACAATTGCAATATTTGATAGCCCTGATCGCTTACTTTGACCGGCCAACCCAGAACTCTCAGGGGAAAATGCCAATGTAGAGTGTTTAGAGCTTTTAGGAGTCCCTTTTAAGCCCTTTTTGGGGTGCTTCTACCCTCCTTCTGACCATAGCCCAATGCACAAAAGCAAAGGGACTACCAGAAGAAATCGCATCTACTGCTTGAGCAAATAGTCCAGGAACTGCCGCTGCTATTTAACGCTCAGCCTGATGCATTTTAGTAAATGTGCCAAAGAAAATGCCTGTGTCACCACTTACATGCCCCTTTTTAGCTTTCAAGTCTCACCGACAGCTGCAGTCAGCTAAAAAATGGAGCCTTTTAAAAATACCCCCGCGCTGGATGTTTGCTGCACGCCAATGCCGCGCTAAGCCACGCCCACTCAGTGTTCCCACCGTGCCCTCCCCCCTCTTTTCAAAGACGAGCATTTTCCTGCGCTCGCGCGGGCCTCCGATCCGACGGGATCGGCGTGTGTGTGTGGGGGGGGGGGGGCGGCAAGGAGGAGGGATATGACAAACTGCCGTACAGAGGCGGTGGAGAACGGAGCAGCATCCGCCGATCGTTCTGCTTCTCTCTCTACTCAGAAAGGGGGGGAGAGCTTTTGTCCGGGTGGGGGGGGGGGGGGTTTAGAGAAAAATCCCCCCCAGCATCTTACCGGAGTCCTGTGACTGCTAGCCGGAAAGAGGTCTGTCAGCATCTGCTGACACAGCATGATCTAAGAAAGCATGACAAGGTACGTGCTCTATACAGCCCCCAGTGGTGACTTTTAGGCATGACAACATTTACTTTTTAAAGGAGACAATTCATAAGACAATTCATAATAAATTATTTAGAATTCTCCACTTACCTTTCCTGTCGCAGGGAATTCTGTTGTAAAACTAACAGACCCAATCTTCACCTCTCACGGTGGGCTCCATTTAAAAAACCTTCAGGAACTGTGGCCCCCTATTATCGGGAATCCCACTCCTGGACCTGTTATAGCACCCCGCCAGAAAAAACTTATGGCTGAAAAAACCAAAAGCACTGGATCCCGGGATCCAGCTCTATAAAAAGGGAAGCGTTACGGGCTAAACCTCGTTTCCTCTGCCACGAGGCCTGGGTATCATTCAATTCGGCCTAAAAAGACACTTTGAATGGATCTGGCTGCATAGCTAGCCCCAGCAAGGATTGCACCAGTGGAGTTCAGCACAGCACATCTTTACTCGTGACCAACACCTTAGACACTGGCGAAAAAACGGAGGTACTCCCAGTAGTGGGAGTGGTTTTATAGGGAGTTAACTTCCTGTCTTAGGGTGTGCCAGTGTCCATCACCTGAAGGTGGCCTATAACCCACATAGTAATTACTATGGCTCTGTGTCCCCTGATGTACGATTAAGAAAATGGAGGCCTTGCAATGGTTTCAACAAATACAATATATAACATCATCAATTATACAACTCTTTAGTTGAATAGCATCATGTTAACTGCAAACATTTCTGAGTACCTGAAGCACAATAGTGTTTTAATGTTTTTGATATCATAGTTTTAAAAAACGAAAAATGCTCACTGATCCCTACGCTGTATACTTACGGTTTAAAACCTGAATGACCAAAATAGGTCTTCAAGCAAGCTATTTGGTCAGTATTTGGTTCAGGCACACTTGGATCTGTTTGGAAAAATGTAAAAGAAAATTAAAAAAAAAAAATACCATAAAAAGCAACACCTTGGGATATATTTATTTGGGCCTGTTCACACCATATGCGTTGGGGTACGCTGAGCTGCCATGCTCAATAGTTCTAAGACACAGACAAGGTAATTTGCCTAATGTCCTATCAGTTCAGTTCCAATTACTGCACTGCAATGGTGTGTGCTGAAAAAAAAAAAGTAGGACATGCTGTACTTTTTTTTTCAGCACAGAGTTTTTCTGTGACGCAGAACACTGCATCGTAATCCGCTGTAGTTCATAAAGAAAAATACAATATATAAAAAGTTTGGCATTAATATTATTATTATACAGGATTTATATAGTGCAAACAGAACTATCTTTACTATCTTTTTAAAGCATTGGATTTTTTTTTATCAAGAACCATAAAATAATTGCATAAATATAGCCAAGACAAAACTATACTGCAAAAAGCTAAACATTTTGCAAATGGCTATTACTGTTTTAAATAATGGAGTTAACTTTTGGGGCATTTTTAAGAATTTTTAAACAATTAGGCATCACAGAATAGCACAATGCTAAAGGAGAAATTTAAGCTGTAAAAAAAAAAAAAAAAAAAAAGAAAAAACCACATGCATACATACTCACCTCCAGGCTGCAGCTCTACTATGTCGGCTCTAAGACCGAGAACTGAACTATCACTTAACCGCTGATTGTTCAGTTCACAGTCAGCTTGGAAGAGAGAGCAGTGGCTCTCAGTCCAAGAGTCCAGAGAGTGTCTGATGGAGATCAGCAGGTTCTGAAGGAATACCTTAAAATGAACAGCTAGAATGCCAAAGGTCTGAAATAGTTGAAAACGGAGCACTCATGGAATAGTACAATTATATGACATAAAAAGAATGCTATTACATTGTCAGTTTTTTTACTATAATTTCCCAGTCTTGTTGGCCCAGAAATATGAAAAATAATGAAAAATATTTTGAAGTGATTTCAAACTTTTAAATGAACACATAGTATCATACATACATACATACACACACGCTATATATATGCAGCATGTAATAAATATACAGCAATACATTTTAGTAATAGGCAAAGTGCTACAGGGTTATCATGGGCAATGCTGGTGACTAGAGATCAGTTGCTCTTTATTTGCAATAAATACTACTATGCATAAAACTGTTTTCTGCAATGAATATAAATTTAATATACAACTCCACTTTTGTTGATAAAAACAAAAAAACAAAAAAAAACATTCCCCTCTGGGTGATCTTTGTACATTGCAAGGATTTTAACAAACTTTGCTGCAGGTTCCTATCTTTTACTTTTCTGAAGAAATAGCCGTTTGTCTGTGTCCATGTGCAAAATTAATGTACATGGAAGTGATTTTGTAAATATCAATCAACTGCTGCATTTGATGGGTACTAATGAGTTGGCAGGGTCTGCATTTCTTTAGACGCAATTTCCTTTTAGAAGTATCTAACCAAAAATTACGTTCTTGTTGCAGGGGATGCCAAAAGTTTCACTTGTATCTTAGTGCCGACTTCTGCAAAAATCAGTAAGCCCATAATACAAGCAGATAATGACATTTCCCGGGGTTGGGGGGGGGGGGGGGGGGAGTTCTGAGTCCTGTACATAGATAGTGTACAGAACCACCAGGTTGCCGGCATTTTACAGGAAATTACAGCGATGCAGAATGAAAGGGGAAGGTAATTTTTAATAACATTCAATTACAATAAGACTTGTGTTGCAATTGTATATGCTACATTGTTTTTTTTATTTGCTATTTTTTCCCTCAAAAGTGGAGTTACTCCTGTAAAAGAAATTGTACATTGTGAAGAGAACTGGATTTTAATGTATACTTTGCCTATGTAGTACACACGGCACTAATAAGGTTTTGATTATATGTTTGCATTTTTTGAGTCCTGATTAGAAATTATCCTGCCTATGTTACGCCCTTTGTTAAATTGGGAAGAGCTTACCCCAGTCTTCTTCAATCTCTTCTTCGATGCCTTCATCTTCTTCATCATCCACAACATTATTTAAATATTTACTATTTGTGGAGAATGATTTTTTTCCAGTGTCATACTCTGGACTGTTTTCCAGATCCTCTATAGACTGAAAAAATTAGTAAGCACAAAAATGGATTACTAGACATGAAATAACTGCTACAGTACGTTTCTGTAAAAGTGGAATGCAAGCTTACAGTATCAAAAATTATTGATATATAATTTATCCTTATGACTCACAATAAACCCTCTTCATATTTAACCACAGGGTCACTTTTACATAAAAAAAAAAAAAAAAAAAAAAAAGGCACACCTTTTAAATAATTAAATTTCTTTACATATACGGGTCCACTGCTTCTTCACTCTTCGGCCACTGAAAGCATTTCACCATCCAATAGTTAAGTAGGAGTCAGTGAGAGCAACCACACAGCAACCAGCAAGGGAGCAAAATATTTGACTCATCCAATAATCAAATGCATGCAGGAGTGGAAAAGTGGTGCTTTTCCTACATAGACCGGTCAGTGAGTAAATATGCATTTCTTTTACAAATGGGCTTTTTCCATAAAAGTGACCCTGCAGTGACAATTTCACAAATATTATCAGAGAACATAAGATACAAAACTGGCCTGGTTATAAAGGAAGTCAACAAAAACATCAATGAACAAAAGGCCTTTCAAGCACTTCTAGTTGCCTAGAACAAATACCAGCTTTTTTGTCTGGGTGAGTTAGCAATGGAAAAATTGTTGCTTTTGCCAAAAAAATTTAGAGGATTTTTTTTTTTTACCAGTTAAGGTTCTCTTTTTTTTATAATCTACAGCAGATTATACTACAATTTATATTTTTTGTCTAAAAGACCCAGACTCTCTAAAACAATTCTATACCGACACGAACTGGATGGAGGCTTGGGCCTTCCAAATTTTTCTAAATATTATCAAGCTGTTCATGTGGTTTAACATGGCAAATATCAGAAGGCTGAGAGACCTCTTTGTGGTTTGGTCTGGGAGCCAGAGATTGCTATCCACCATCCATTACTAATGTCTTCTGGATACACTTGAAAGCCAGGTCACAATTTTAGAATCCTACCAAAGCCCATTCCTTCAGCATGTGGGATGTCATAAAATACTCTAGATTGATTTCCACGCATCTTATCCTACGATCTTTTCTATACTGTGCATACACTTAGCTTTACTAGGATTTATAATTATAAGACCGTAATGGTATTAATGCTTTCTGGACTCTGATAAGGGGACTATGGCTTATAGAACTAATAGAGAATTTTTATGCATTTAAACCCACTTACCCAGACTTTTACTTTTTATGAACTTAAAATGTCACAAAAACCTTATGCACTGGGATTGATTTCTTTGCTTTATGCATTTTTAGTCTCTAAATAGACCCCTGACCCCCTTTGCCTACAACCAGTAAATGGGTAAGTAGACCTGCATATCCAGGTCGAAGTCAGGCAATCCTAAATTAATGCCCACCAAAAGTCACTAATGCACAATTCCAAGTGCAGCAGCAAACACAATTTACCCTGTTCAGGATACACAATAAGATTGAAGCCATATTGACTGACTGATAGAATATTAAAATATATCAAATAAGGACACCCTAGGTAGGTAAGTTCCTACCGCCTGACTTTAACAAAAGTCATTTGGAGCTTAAAAAAAAAAAACTCTTCATTTACTGCCATTAATGTACTGCACTTTGTGGCCATGACCCTCCACCTCTTTCTCTTTTCTCACACTTCTACCTCTCCCCCTGTTCAGCCCCCTGCCTTCCTATACACCCTCACCACTTTTAAGGACACCCTCCTTTCACCCCTTTCTCTAATAATTATCTGTTAAACAGAGAAATAAACCAGGAACTCATTTGCAAAAAAGATCTAGTAAAGCCTTTGTTGCCATCATGTAAAACAATACAAATTGAGATATTTCCACAATCCTGAACAGGTGCTCACGATTGTGGAAATGTCTCAATTTGTATTGTTTTAAAATTGAAAACAAGGTTTGCCTATTAAAGAAAACTTTAGAAGTACTTGCAGTACTTGACAGGACATAGGGCACTCCATATTCATGACTACCTGGGTTATGCTGCCATCTTTAGGTGAACAGACACTGACCTAAAAATAAGCAAGAATTCCCTGCCCAAAGATAACCCTTTCCAGCTCAGCTAAGCCTCAGTTTTGTAGCAAGCAACCAGTGGCAAAGAGGGGAGGAATCCTTGTGCTCTATAATGTACTCCAAGGAAAGGATTTTACAGGTAAACCAAAAATGCTAAATTGTACATCAAAGGACACTTCATTTTCATGACTACTTGGTATGTTCCAAAGCACTGAACATGAGGGTTGGGCAACACAACAAAAAGGCCAATGTGCCCAAAACCCAAAGCCACTAGCAAGACCTTTCGCCCAAAACCGGTGTCCACAGAGGAGTGAACATCCACATAGTAGAACTTCGTAAAGGTAAAGACCAAGTAGCAGCCTGACAAACTTTAACAGAAGCTTGATGAATTGCCCAGGAAGCACAAACACTCCTGGTGGAACAGGCCTTGAAATGGAATGGAGGAACCTTTCCCTTAATACAATAAGCCTGAGAAGTAAGCTGACAAATCCAAACAGAAAAAGTGGATTGAGTGGCAGCCTGACCCTTACGAGGACTCTCATGTAAAACAAACAGGGACTCAAGAAGAAGACCAAGGACTCCATACCACCTTATCCTGGTGAAGAACCAGAAAAGGCTTTTTATAGGAAAGTTCAGTCAACTCCAATACCTTGAAATCGGAAGTAATGGCAACCAAAAAGAGAACCTTGTACCTAAACAGCCACAAGGGAGTCTCTTGGAGAGGCTCAAAAAGAAGAGTCTGCACAAAAGACCAAATTAAAGTTCAAAGGAGATAAAGGGGGCCGCACAGGAGAAACAATCCATGTGACATTTTGTACAAAGTTCTCTACTAAGGAATGAGACAGGATAGGTCTTTGAAATAGAACGTCCAAGGCTGAGATCCTTCCTTTTGATGGTACTAAAGCCAGAGACATCTCCACACCAGACTGGAGAAAAGCCAAAACAGAAAAATCTGAAGAGCCCATGGCTTGTCTTCTAGGAGATTTATTATGTCTGCATACCACATTCTTCTTGGCCAAGCAGGCGGGCCCATAATATCCAGGACATCCACTACCTTTATCCTGTGCAACAGACTAAGAAGAAGCTGTAGTGCAGAAATGGCATAGACTGGAGAAAACTGATCCCAAGGAGTCACCAGGGCATCTATTGCAAACACCTGAGGATCTCTGGTCCGGGACACAACTCTATCCAGATAGTTGTTAAATCTAGATGTCAAGCAATCCACATGCAGCGGCCCCCATCACAGACAAATTCCTGCGAACATCACTGTGTAAAAGGGCTCAACTAGGCAGAGGGTCCTCCCTACCTGACTTGGGTGCCCATCCTATTGTTCCCCCCCAACTCCCCACCCATCTCTATGCCAGAGCAATGCCATGGCTTGATGAGGGTTCCCTGTAAGGGAGCAGCGCCCCTGCTGAAAAGAGTGCTGGCCCTAGACAGACACCAATGTGGCAAGTCACCCCCAACATACAAGTGTTCCAATACTTGCTGTGCCCTGGCACTGATGCGCTGTAGGCGTGCTGTAGCTGTGCAGGGGCTGTGTCAGCATATGGCAGGACCGCTGGAGCTGTATTTGTGCTGTAAAACCTGGGAGCCTCCAATCACATGTGTTATTATGCCAGGGGAACAGACCAAATGGCAGATGTGTGCGATGAAGTCAACATCAGTTCAGCTCTTTTGCACACTGCTAATGCAGTGTATTGCCCCAAATCAACCTATACTGACCCGAATGCACAGGGAACACTCAAGTGAAACTGCCACATACTGGGGCACTCACCAGTCCATGCTGCAGAGTCAAAAGGCCCAATCCTTACCCTTCATGGCTAGCACACCACGCCGGGCCTCCAGGGACTCGACTCCACACCACTGGATCACTACTGGGGCCTGTAAAGCACCCTGTCAGTGAGTTTAACAGATATACAGTACCATGGAGATTGCTGCTCACAGGATCCAGAGCTGACCTGCCACATTACAGGCTCTCCCAGCTCTTACATGTAAGGTTTGAGTGCAGTTGTTCTTGGCCTACAGACTATAGTAGACAAATTCAGATGAAGCCCTTCCCTACTTCAGTGGTGGTGGTCAGAACAGGTCATAAACATGGGACCAAAGCCCACAAAAAGAAAATTGTTTTGGAGAGAGATCATGGTTTCCAGGTTTTCCATTGTTTTGCACAGGTGATTTGATCGGTTTCACTGCCTTAGTAATTACCACAGCAGTTTCATCTGAGGGAAATCCTGAAAACATGACCTGTTGGGGCGCCTTAAGGACTGGAGTTGAGAAACACTGACTTAAGGACACTAGCTAAAAATTGAGGCCTAGCTGAGCTTGGAGTTGTCACGTCTTGGCATGAAATTGTTTACTTGTTTGGCCAGTATCCATTCACATAAAGGTGGAGGCAGAGCCCAAGTCGCCATGAATATGAACTGATCCCGTGTACTATGATGCTTGATTAAGCAAAGACAAAAATACACTTAATTTCACAAGTCATGTCTGTTTCACAAATGTTAGTGTGTTCCATATAACTCAACATAGTTTGATATGAAACTTGTCTGTGGTCACATACAAAGCAAACATGTTAGAACATAATTGTGATGATGTATACCTTGAGCATTTCACTCTCCAGCTCTTCATCACTCTCAACGACAGGTTTGTGGTGAATTTCATCATCAAAGTCTGTATATTCCTGTTGTGTAGTATACAGATCAACATCACAGTTCACACCAAACAGTGCCAACAGAATATGTACAGTGGGGAAAATAATTATTTGATGCCCTGCAAATTTTGTAAGTTTGCCCATTTACAAGGAAATGGAGGGTCTATAATGTGTTACATAGTTGCATTTTAGATGAGAGACAGAATATAAACCAAAAATCCAGAAAACAAAACAAAAACATGATACAAATGTTATAAATTGAGTTGCAGTTCAGTGAGTAAAATAAGTATTTGATCCCCTACCAACAATTTTGGCTCCCACAGACTGGCTACAGTATGTGCTCATGTGGTACACAGATTAGTACTGTCAATTTAAGAAGGTGCTCCTTACAACAACTTGTTAGATTTATAAAAGACACTTGTCCACAGAATCTCATTCTTTTATTCAAGCCCACCATCATGGGCAAGCCCAAAGAGCTGTCAAAGGACATCAGGGACAAGAAGGTAGACCTGCACAAGGCTGGAATTGGCTACGAGACCATAAGCAAGAAGCTTGGTGAGAAGGAGACAACTGTTGGAGCGATTATTCACAAATGAATAAATACAAAATAACCATCAATCGCCCTCGGTCTGGAGCTCAATGCAAGATTTCGACTCATGGGGAAAGGATGATCATGAGAAAAGTGAAGGATCAGCCCAGAACTACACGGGAGGAGCTTGTCAATGATCTCAAGACAGTTGGGACCGCCGTCCCCTAACAAACCAGTGGTAACACAATACGCCGCCATGGATTGAAATTCTGCAGTGCCTGCAAGGTCCTCTTCCTCAAGAAGGCACATGTACAGGCCTGTCTAAAGTCTGCCAACAAACATCTAAATGATTCAGAGAAGGATTGGGAGTAAGTGCTGTGGTCAGATGAGGCCAAAATTAAGCTCTTTGGCATTAACTCGACTCACTGTGTTTGGAGGAAGAAAAATTCTGACTATGAGCTGAAGAACACCATCCATACAGTCAAGCACGGACGTGGAAACATTATGATTTGGGGCTGTTTCTCTGCTAAAGGTACAGGCCAACTTTGTCGCATTGTGGGGTCAATAGACGGGGCCATGTATTGTAAAATCTTGGATGAGAACCTTCTTCTCTCAGCCAGAACACTGAAGATGGGTCGTGGATGGGTCTGCTAGCCTGACAATGACCCAAAACATACCACCAAGACAACAAAGGAGTGGCTCAAGAAGAAGCACATTAAAGGTCATGAGTGGCCTAGCCAGCCTCAAGACCTTAATTTATAGAACATTTATGGAGGGAGCTGAAATTTCGAGTTGCTGAGCGACAGCCAAGAAACCTAAAGGATTTAGAGAAGATCTCTAAGGAAGAGTGAGATGTGAGATGTGTGCAAACCTGGTAACTAATTACAAGAAACATCTTACCTCTGTGCTTGCCACCAAGTACACCAAATACTTATTTTACTCAGTGAACTGCAACTCAATTTATAACATTTGTGTCGTGTTTTTTCTGGATTTTTTGTTGATATTATGTCTCTAGAATTTAAAATACACCTACGATAAAAATTGTAGACCCTTCATTTCTTTGTAAGTGGGTAAACTGCAGAGGATCAAATAATAGGTCATCAAAGTAGAAGTATTGAATAATTTGTGCAGTAAAATAAACAAGGGTCCAATGCTTTAAAGTGACCCTGTCACTACTGAGTCAAAACTAAAAGTAAAAGTAAAATTACCTGTAAGAGGCTCTGTACTTACCTTTCCACCCTGTGTATTAAAACATTGCCTCCATGCTGCTCCTCAGACATGGCAAATATTCAACCGTTTAGGTAGGCTGAATACCTGCTCTCAAAGATATTTCCATTGCACACCAAAGTGGCTGGGGGTTGCTTCATCAGGCAAAATGACAACATGTCTGCATGCAGCAGGGGAGTAGGTATTTTACACAAACAGCAATGCATCAGCCAGGGAGCAGCATCTCTATGGGATTTCAACACAAGGGCCACTGGAAAAGTAAGTTTAGAGCCTCTTCTTTTACAGGAAATTCTTCTATTTGACCCTGTAGAAACAAGGTCACTTGAAAGGAAATCAGTTTCCTTTCAAGTTTGTCCATGAAGAGCAAAAGAACAAGTTTGTTTAAAGCAGAACTTCAGTCTGCCTACCCTTTGGTACCACCATTATGTCACATGCACAGCTGGATTGTTCTCTTTTATTACTATATAAAAAAAACAACAAAAAAAAAAAAAACAGCTTACCTACATAGCTACTTGGGCCTTGAAATGCGCCCAAGATTTGCGGCACCCTCTAACTTTGCCTCAGTATCTCTGTTCTTTACTTTCTTCAGACTACCTAATTTCCTATCTTGTTTGACACCCTTTTCTTACCCTTTTTCCTCATGTTCTCTGGATGTACCCTTACAAATAGCATAACCTAATGGACTCATCCTCCCTCAGCACTCGAAAAGCTACTAAATTGCTTCAAGAGAGGTCCCCACTTTACTGTATGCTTGCCCATTATAGGCAACTTAAGTTTTCCCAATAGCTCTCGGCTCCTGCACATTACATTGTTTTGCACCGGACCGGTTATCCTCGACCTTCCTTGTACTGTAAAAATTCTGTATTTCGTCCAATAGCGTTCACTCATCTATACAGCTGTAGGGATTCTGACCAGCACTGCTGGTATGCATGAGGACGTCACAGCATCCAAGACCTGCCCCTACGAGTTTTGTCAGAACATAATCGAAGCATATGCATGAATGGCACTACAGAACTCCTGGAAGACATCATATTTTAACGAGATTCGTAGGAGTGGGGCCTGGCCGCTGTGACATCATCACACATACCGGCAATGCCAGTCAAAATACCTACAGCTGTAGAGACGCTTTAAAGTTTCTGGACTGAGATAAATGCATGACTTATAACTGATCTAGCGCCACTAACTGTTGGTTTGAATTTAGTGCTGTTGTCTGAATCCCTGTCATATTCTATGATACAAATACATATCTTAAATGTAATAAGGGGTGTCTTTTAAATGAGCTTAACTGTGTACAGGAATATAATTAATGTTTAAAGCTCACCTCTATAGCTTCATCATCTTTCTTGCATTGGATTTTCCCCATGGTTTCCATCAGCTGAAGTTCCTCTTCAGTTATGCCTAAAGTCATGCCAAAGTCCTGGTCCAAGTTCTGCTTAAAATGGGCATCATTTTCTTCAGTAGATGTATCATTTGTTTCTTGTGTGCAGTCATCATCTTTATTAACTGAGTGGATTTCACCATCAGAAACACAGGTTCCAGCTTTGTTACGACCCTCTGGTGAGCCTTCACAAACCAATTCTTTAGAGTCTTCCTGTGCCTTTGTTGCTTCTGCAAGTATACTTCTGACATCTTCCAGACTCTCAGATAGCTTTGCAAGAATATCTGCAGCTCTAAGAAATTATATTTTCATGTGTTTAAAAAAGTGGCATTTCAGTTGCTCAGATCTTGCTACAGGTAGTGATCAGACAAGAAAAGTGGCAAACAGTCCCACCAGTAAATTTCATTGCAGTAAAGCTCCTTTCACAGCAGCAGCCAAGGGCAGTAAAAACAGCTGGTTTGAGCTAGTTTTGCCAAATCTAAATTCTACCATTACAGCCAGATAGGGCTGAACATGTGCCACCCCAGTGATGCTTTCCGGTAGCAGCAATTTTATCTCAGCTTGCAGAATGGCTAATTTCACAAAGGTGGCCAGGACGTGGTTACATCAGGTGGTTGAGCTTTGGTTTTACCACCCACCAACCTCCCATCTAAATTCTACCATTGCAGCTCAATGGGGCTGTATACATGCTTTGTGGCAATTTTAATGTAGCTTGGCAACACTTGCCATTAAGCTCAGTGGGAGCACGCCAGAACCGCAAACCAAATGCTTAAAATTTAAACTGTACTTCCTTTCCAATAAAAACTGCCATAACACCTGTTCCATCACCTTACATTTGCATTACAATAGATCATGATTTACAGTAAGGTAATGTTACACAAATAATTACCTTTGTGCCTTTCCACCCATTTCAAAATCAGATGGGACTTGATCCACTAAATCAAGGCACTCCTGTGACAGAGCTTTCAGCTTGTCCTTCATCTCAAACGAAGCAGAACCATCTTCTGTAATACACATAGCAGTCATAGCAGTACATATATCATTTATGAAATCAATTTTTTTTAGCGAATGCCTATAGAAAGTTACCTGCACTGACATGGAACAGATCCCTCTCTCTCTCCTCCATGTTCTCTAGTTTTTGGTAAGTAAGAAGACTAGCCTAAAAAGTAAACAAGAATCTCAAAACTTCATGCAAGACTTCAAGATAATTTTACTTGATCAGTTTTACTTGATCAGATCATCTTTGACTGCTAAACAAATATGTTAACCCTTTCGCTGCCAGTTCCATTCTTGTAATTTTTTGCACACTTTTAAAATATAATTTTAGGCCTGAAGATAAGTTAAAAACCGCAAACATTTATTTTCTGAAAGTAGAGATACTGGAGAATGAAATGGTAGTTTGAAATGTTTATATCACGTGCAATATTAACCACTTCCAGACCGCCCACTGTTGTTATACGTCGGTACTTTGAGGAGGAATATCATTGTTATGGCAGCAGCTAGCTACCATAACCACGGTATCCTCTTTCTTCAGCGGGCGGTCCGCTTTCAGATAAAAGTGGTCTCTGCGGCAGATTTGCCCCCTCTCCCGCCGGGCTCCGGTGACCTCCGCCGCTTACCGGAGCCATCAGCAGCGGCGGAGGCAATCGGATCCTTCTCCTGGCCTGACATGGAGACGACTGAGGGGGAGATGGCCCCCACCCATCTACATTTCATTGCAGGGTGGAAGCAACGTCAAAACGTCACTTCCGCCCATAGCTCTTAAAGGGCCATTTTTATTTTTTTTTCAAATTTTTTTAAATGAGAAAAAAATTTTTTATTGCATTTTAGTGTAAATATGAGATCTGAGGTCTTTTTGACCCCAGATCTCATATTTAGGAGGTCCTGTCATGTTTTTTTTTCTATTACAAGGGATGTTTACATTCCTTGCAATAAGAATAAAAGTGACACAATTTTTTTTTTTTTTAAAGAACTAGTTTTTAAAAAGTGCCCCGTCCTGCCGAGCTCACGTGCAGAAGCGGACACATACATGAGTATCGCCCGCAAACGGTGTTCAAACCACACACGTGAGGTATCGCCGCGATCGGTAGAGCGAGAGCAATAATTCCAGCCCTCCTCTGTAACTCAAAACATGCAACCTGTAGAATTTCTTTAAACGTCGCCTATGGAGATTTTTAAGGGTAAAAGTTTGTCGCCATTCCACGAGCGGGTGCAATTTTGAAGCGCAACATGTTGGTTATCAATTTACTCGGTGTAACATTATCTTTCACAATATAAAAAAAAAAATTGGGCTAACTTTACTGTTGTCTTATTTTTTAATTCAAAAAAGTGTATTCTTTCCAAAAAAAAGAAGTGCGCTTGTAAGACCGCTGCACAAATACGGTGTGACAGAAAGTATTGCAACGACTGCCATTTTATTCTCTAGGGTGTTAGACACATTATATATAATATAATGTTTGGGGGTTCTAAGTAATTTTCTAGCAAAAAAAAAACAAAACAGTTTTTAACAACAAATCTCAGAAAGAGGCTCGTTCCTTAAGTGGTTAATGCAATGGTTTATCAGATAAGTGAAAATTTTCTGTAAAAAAAAAAAAAAACAAACAAACAAAAAAAAAACACTAAAGTTAACTTTTAAAGCACAAAAATGCAATACATTACCCAATTTTTGGTAAAATCTAAAAGAGGAGGTTGAGTCAAGTGAATAGATACCCAACATGTCAAGCTTTAAAATTATACATGCCCGTGAAGCGTGATGCACTTTGGAAGTCAACGTTTTTCATAGAAGTCCCTATAGGTCATCAGTTTAGAATCAACCATGAATATTGGCTTTAGAAATATTGCATTAACTCTGGCATGCACAGCAATACATGTGTACCACAAACGTTTCTGTACGTAGGCACCCCTGGCGTATAATTCACAAAAGTAAGTGCTGCACTACCAGTCTCTGCAAGTATGTGAGTGAGACATCAGTGCTAGAAATGTAATAGACAAATCATTTAAGATACCAATGTGCTAAAAAAAATGTAATAATAATGAAAATTGGGCATGAAATCTCATCTTTAATGTTCACCAAATGTTAGACTGTGCCAGTTTATACAGTAAAAGTGACAGTTCATTAAATATGTATGATGTGAGATTTTTGTAAAAAAATAAAGCATGGGTGATAGCCAAACCTGGAAGTGATGTAATGCACATAACTTTCATGTTTATTTTTGCTCATCTCCCTCCCCTCTGCCCACAGGAGAAACAGCAAAACCCAAGAAAAATTGGTTGAGGGGTAGCATAAAAGAAAAAGGGCACTACCGGGGCCCATGGAAGAGATCAGATGGCCGTACAGTCACTTGATTGCTTTCACCTGAAAGTCTTTTCAGATTCACATGCACTAAACCAGCCAGCATTGTGTGTAAAACAAAAAAAAATCTATTAAAAAAGACTCTAAGCCTTTTGTTTTATTCATTTAAAAAACACCATAAAGAATGATATACATTGCAGTTCTTAAAGTGATTGTAAAGCTTCGATTATTTAAAAAAACAAACATGTCATACTCATCTCTACTGTGCAGCTCGTTTTGCACAGAGTGGCCCCAAACACTGTCTTCTGGGGTCCCTCGGCGGCTCTTCCCCACATCAGATAACCCCCTAGGAGAAGCACTCTCCCAGGGGGGGTTACCTTGCGGGTGCACTCCCGAGTCCATAGCAGCCGAATGTATGACTCGGCCCCACCCCCCGGGTCATTGGATTTGATTGACAGCAGCGGAAGCTAAAGGCTGCGCTGCTATCAATCTATCCAATCAAGAGCCGAGAAGCCCCGGGCAAAGGGACAGCACGTCCCCGCTGGGTGAAGTTCCAGGGCTCAGGTAAATAAAGCGGGGGGGCTGGGGGGCCAGTCACTGCCAGGTGTTTTTTCACCTTAATGCAAAAAACACAAGGGTTTACAACCCCTTTAAAGGTTATGTAAACCATAAGTAAAGGGGAAGAAAAGGGAAGCGCCACCTAAGTGTAGAGGTTAAAAGTTAATTTAATAGCACAAGGATTAAGACTCATTTACAAGTTAATTTAGTATAAAAGGCTCATCAAAAGCAGAAAAGGGAGGGGGTCATGCCACAGGGTTAGTATGCGGTGCACTAGCTCATTATGCCTTTTTTTTTTTTTTTCTTTGCGGGTATACAACCGCTTTAATCCTTGTGCTATTAAATGAACTTTTAACCTCTACACTTCCCTTTTCTTGTCTTTGATGCAGAGCTGGCTGTACTGTGAGGATAGCTGCCGCCTCCTATCCTTAATTTTCATATGGACACATGTGCATCTACCATATATACTCGAGTATAAGCCATCCCGAGTATAAGCCGAGGCACCTAATTTAGGACAAAAAACTGGGAAAAAACGTATTGACTCGAGTATAAGCCGAGGGTGAGAAATGCAGCAGCTACTGTAAGTGGAAGAGGGTCAACAATGTCCATCTGCAGCTGTATGCCTCAATGCCCATTGCATGCCTCAGTGCCCATTGCATGCCTCCCTGTGCCGATCTGCATCGCTTGTGTCCATTGCAGCCTCTCTGTGCTGATCTGTATGCCTCCCTGTGCCGATCTCCGTGTCATACGGTGGCCATTCCAGTGTACAAAAGCCGCGCCTCCTCCTTGTCCGTGATAGGCGGAACACTCAGTTTCCCAGCAGTCATTGTTCAGTGTTCCGCCTATCACAGACATCCTCTCATCCTCGTCCGTGGGATGAGGACGAGAGGACATCCGTGATAGGCAGAACACTGACTCACTGCTGGGGAACTGAGTGTTCCCCCTATCACAGACGAGGAGGAGGCGTGGCTTTTGTACACTGGAATGGCTGCCTTATGACTGTATGACACGCTGATCAGGTAGGCAGACAGCAGTGAGTCGAGTATAAGCCGAAGGGGGCACTTTCAGCAGAAAAACAATGTGCTGAAAAACTCGGCTTATACGCGAGTATATACGGTATGTATATACCCCTTATGGATTAATGGACTATTTGTAGATTATTTTGTATATTTTACCCTTTTATTCAGCTCCTACTTTGCGCCAGGAAATATTGTATTTTGTCTAAACTAGTTATGTAAACCATAACCCGTAAACTTCTTTTGCTTGGTCCTTTTTGGCCTGTTTCAAACATTTGAAAGCAATTTGTTATATATGTTTGATAAGTGGAAAACAATCTGTTGATGCTGCCAAATCGAGTGAGCTGATAACTTCCTGTTCTTTATTTCTGCGCTGCACTCTTATCAGTTAAAGTACTAAAATAAGGTACTAACCCTTTTTTGGCTAGAAATGCACATTAAATTATTTTCAGACATTAATACACATTAAAAAAAACATTATTAGAACAATTAACCGGTAATGTAACTTACATAAGCATCTGAGGCAGCATAGAGTCTCTGCTCATCAGTAAGAGGAAACTTGTCCCAGCTACTACAACGAACTGAGTTATCCTTCAGGAGCTGCTTGCTAAAGAGGTGTTTAACTAAGCCATTCAAACTCCACTTTTCTCTGCATTTAAGCTGCACAAACAGAAAAAAATAATCCACACGTTCATCACAAACTATTTTGTTTTACAATTACAGATTTCATTTAAAAAAAAATCAAATATAATAATGGAAAAGCGATTTTGTAGACAACATTTAGAATGGGGCAACAACCTGTAGATTGCGATGTACCAGTAGATCACGGTCTGGGCTTGCTGACCCGCTATCCCAGAGCATCAAACAGAGTGCAATGCAGAGGGACTACTTGTAAAGTTGGAGGTGTAGTAGGGAGCAAGGGCCACATAGGCCGATGCCTCCTCTGTAGTGCTGGCTCCTGTCTCATGATACCAACCGCACGCCACCTCATATCTCTGTAAAGCAATACACTAGGCATAATAGTATAGGTCTGCTTTCACACTGATGTGCTGCGGTTTAACCACGCCGCAGGTGCAGTGTATTATATCCTGCGGGTTAGGTGCACTTTCTGAAAGCGCCCCAAAACTCTTGCATTCAGAAGTTTTGGTGCGCTTTCAGAAAGTGCAACTAACACGCAGAATGTAATAGAAGTCTATGGCAAAGCGCAGTTAACCCAGGAAAGTCACAGACGCACAGCGCTGCAGCTACGGAGCAAGGAAACTGCATCACATCAGTGTGAAAGCAGCCTTATGGGGGGCTCAGAATAGTAAGGGTTCACATTTATATTTGCAGTTTGGGGGGGTGGTAAAACCTCATGGTAAAGATGTGTTTTTATCACCCCCGCCCCAACCTTACCCTCTTTAGCTGTAGTGGCCAGGGGTGTACACATTTCGCAGCTGCAGCAGGAGTTGTATGCCTTGTCATGGTGGTTGGTGTAGCACCTGCCAAGCATGACCCATTCAAGTTAATGAGGCCACTCTGTAATTGACCTGCAACCTTGTGAGTACAGC
This sequence comes from Lithobates clamitans, assembly GCA_037952925.1. Taxonomy (NCBI): domain Eukaryota; kingdom Metazoa; phylum Chordata; class Amphibia; order Anura; family Ranidae; genus Lithobates; species Lithobates clamitans. The sequence goes on along the minus strand of JBBGZY010000501.1, from coordinate 1,079,750 downwards.
AAACAAGGGGTTAAAACAGGCAGCGTTGTGTTGTTTTCTCACCACCTGCTTTAACCCCTTGGACCCCACAGAAGCATGCAGATGCGGGACACTCCCAGAGTGGCCCTATTTAATTGAATGGGTCGCTAATGGCTGGCGGTAGCACCCACCAACAGCAACAGGTGGCTAAATTCCTGTTGCAGCATGTATACTCCTCTGGCTGCTGCCTCAGCAGCTAAAGGGGGTAGGGAATGGGGGTAGGGAATAGGGGAGGTAAATCCACAACTCAACCGCAGGGTTTGCCACCCCTACCAGTCCCCCCCCCAACTTTACGCGTGAACGAGCACTAAGGGTGCAGCTACCGAATGCAACTAAGGGCTCATGTACAAGTGCAACAGGCACTGCTGCTCCCCTGAAGAGCAATCCGAATGTGTTTGACAGGTGGTGAGGAGGTGGTATGTTCCTAAAGTAATGAAACAAGCCCTAAAGGCTCATTTGCCCCTATATTGTCACTCTACCCCTCTCTTTTCATTGTGGCTATGTCCTAGCTGAACCATTGGTTATTAACTGTTATCCAGTGCACCTTCCAGGAGTATACAGAGCAGCAGGCGGATAATACATCATTTGGAGGCTGGAAAACAATTTTATATAAAACAAAAAAGGTAGCACAACGTACTTTTTTATTGGCCACATCAGTAAGCTCAATAAATCCCTTTAACTTCACATCAGTGTCACTCATTAGTTTCCATTGATCCCCTTCAATCCCCACACCAACTTTTTTTATAGACTCATCTTCAAGCAGCCTCTTTAGACCTTTAGGAAAACCTGTTCAGAGTAAGAACTGAGTTGTAAACATCATCACAAATATCTCAGTCATCATGTTTCAGAAACAAGAACTATATGTGAACCTTGACCTTGCAAAAAAAAAACAAAAAAACATTCAGTTTAAAAATAGAAATGAAGAGCAAAAATGTTTGTAAATAAATAAATATTTTTTAAAATAAGTGATCACATAATCTCTGTTCTCAGCTGCATAAAGGTCCATTCACACCTAACGCAGTGGGATGCAGTTGGCTGCACGCCAACTGCATAGAGTCCAAAATCAAGGTAATACTTATAGCATTGTTCACATTATTGCTGCAGTCAAAAAAAAAAGTAAGGCATGCTGCAGTTTTTCACAGAGGCAAAAACGCACTGCAATGCATCACACTCCACATAGAAGCCCAGCGAAAAAAAGAAAGAAGTGACCTCACAGGGCAAATGCAGATAGAAAATCACGCCTCAACTGCATGTAAATGCGCATTATAAAAACAGTCATCAAATGCATGCATACGTGCAAGGAAAAAACACACAGCAGATATGCAGTTTCTAATGTGAATGGGCCCTTAGGGGCTTAGAACATTGGAGGTGGAGACTGCAGGCGGGTGTCAGCAGACGGCAGAGAAACAGCAGTACACTGATCATCCCAACGATTAGCTGTGCAGGAGTGCATACCAGCACAGCCCTGGCCATTGGAGGACAGGCAGGCTATTCTCCCAGCACAGTCAGAAAACGGATCACTCCGAGATAGATGTCCAGCATGTTCAGTTTGAAATAAGAAAGAAGGGGAACTGGCAGTATCACCAGATATTTCACACAAATAAAGCAATGTAAAGAGAACAGGATAATTTATAAACACAAGTACATGGTACAGCAGACACATATCAGGAATATGAAATGTTGCAGTAATAAAGTTTTCTATATATATATATATATATAAAATAGTATAGCCTCAACAAAATGTATATACAATATAGGGAACAAGTTAAACATGGTGTTCACAGCACATGTATAGAACATTCAAGCAAACCTCTAATTTAAAAAAAAATGCCAAGATCTCCTTCTGTCCTTCTGGAAAGTGTTAAATACTTGGCTGTAATGTTGACCCTCTCTTGTTTTATTAGATTGAATCACTAATCCAGTAATCAGTAAGCAGATAAGGAATTCTGAAATTTCCCCAGCATTTCTAATTTGTATATTCTTGAGTCAGTGATTCAAAAGGGTTGATTTATTAAGACTGGAGAGTGCAAAATCTGGTGCAACTCTGCAAAGAAACCAATCAGCTTCAAGGTTTTTTTTGTCAAAGCTGAATTTTGGAACCAGATTTTGCACTCCAGATTTAGTAAATCAATCCCCTAGTATTTAGTCTAACTGGTAAGCATAACTAGCATTTTCAGAAAGTGGTCAGCAATGACAGCCCCTGTACTTCTTGTATGGAATTGTTACTTGCAGCACTAAACCAAATCTAAGAAACTGCTGCAGGTATAAAATGCAGGCACCTAGAGCTGCCTGCACATGCTTGTAGCAGCCTCCAAGTCTCTGTGCCTTTAGTATGAAATACAGGTCCATTCAAACAGGCAAACATTTTCAGGTAGTTTCAAGCTTGCCCACCACCAGCTGTCCCTACATCTTTAGCGGCCTAGCACCATAATGGGCTGCCTCACGGGACTTAAGGAAAACAAAGGAGACAATTAAGAATTGGGAAGCTTCATCACTACCAGCAAGTGTTTTCAGCTTCATCATTAGGGCATAACAGCAGGGGCAAGGGGGAGCTGCATGTAGCATCATCAGATGCCTACCCTTTATACCAGATAGCAGTTTGTTTTAAACTTCACCTTTACAGAAAATAAATAAATAAATAAATGCACATATTTTTTCAGGAAACAAAATGTGCATTTTTTTCTTGCAGGAGCCTGGAAAGCATTGCACCCAGGATCAGTAGATAACAGTTGCCATCTGGGCTCCTGCAGACATGGCCTCTGGTTTTCAGCCTATATCCCTCTATGGGCTTTCTATTTGAAAGCTGGAGGATGTGTAAGTAGGCTACGACAGCGCTCATCAACACCCCCGCAGCCCACTAAAAAAAAGTTGGGACTTGTAGTTAATTCCGTCACAGTTAATCTGTGAATGAATGGCACGCCTGCGTGGGTGGAGCCCTGCACAGCTGTGCAGTTTTTAAAAAGGTGACAGCGGTGTGGGGAGAACAACCCTTGGGGATGGGGGTGGGAAATCAGGGAGAGAGGGGGCAGGAGCTGGAACAGGGTACATGTTCCACCGTAAATACAGGTGGAACATGTAACACGTTGCAAAGGTGAACCTACCCTTTAACATAGTGACTGAGTTATTTTAAGGTCGAAAAATATTTTATCTATATAACAGACAGAGGCACATGCTGTAGAAAAAAGCAAATGTCTGAGTAATAGGGCTGTTAACAGCCTGATCCCTACAAAATAATGACAGATTGGTAACCCAGTCAGAAAGACAAGCAAAAGATCAACAGCCTTTTGGCTGAAAACTCTGCAGATTTGACCATAGATTGACTTCCTGAGGTCAAAGCGTTCAGTCAAAAAAGGGGGACTCCTTAGATGGCCATTAGCTGATTCCTGCATAGCATTAGGCTCTGGTGGTGATTAGGTCACTAATGATAAAACGGAATACATTTAGCTTGCCTATCCTAAAAAAGTGTGCAACCAAAAAAACAGAGAACAGCAGCTTTTATCTGAGGAATCTTACAAGGCTATTTTGTTACAGAATACTCATAGTTCATGGAGCTAGTGATAAAATGACTGTGCAGTATATTCCAACAATTTATTGCAATTTTTACCTTCAAAACAAAATGAAAGCAGCTATTTCAGGTTCTTTAAATCATAAGTGTTCATATTTTTATCAAGTATATAAACATATAAAGAGTAATCTGCTCAGTCCCAGTTCCAACCCATTCAGTGAGCAAAACAAGAAAAGAGCAATTTGGTCTATATAGTAAGCCAATTTAAAGAACAATATACCTGTCATGCATGAAACATGAAATAAGTAGCATTCCAACTCTGAAAGACACACTTGAATAAGTGAAACCTTTCCGGTTTTCCCTTTAATGTAAACAGGAGGCCATTCAATGTCAAACCCAATTGCTGCTCCTTCTGAAAGTTTTTCTCTAAAAAACAAAAAAGAAACATGGAAATAAAAAGGGGAAAAAGGAAAATTGAGAACACGGTAAAATAATTTGATTATGTTTTCATTAAAGATTGGGATTGGAAAATGGAATTTCAAGGTATGGGAAGCAGATTTGGAAGAGGTGTTTTGAGAAATGCTTGGGTTGGTCCTAAAATGGACACTGTATTACACAAATGCAAGGAGCAGGACAAGATCTGATCGGCCTGCAGCATTTACCTTTTCATAAGCTATCTTGTGTGTGTTAGGTGATTACACACAGAAGACAAAAGAATCCTACTTGAAGTAGAATTCTATAGCCCTTCATTTTACATGAGTACACCAATGAAAAGCTGACAGACCTGGAGTGTCAGGGAGAAAGGTTGAGGAGTAAGAGATAATGTAAGTAAAACAGCTTCTACCCTATGCATAAACAAACATTTATTCTGTTCAGGGCAGGGGGAGGCCCACTGCAAGTACATTTTTTTGTTTTCCATGGAGTTCACCGTTAACTCCACATTTCTTTAATAGTAAGCTTAAAATGTTACACAAGTGCTTACTTTAAAAAGTCCTTACAACAGCAATGGCATTACTTCCAGCATTACTCACAGTACAATCATACCAAGTGGAAACCCTGAGATTCAAAGATCTAAAAAAGGAAAAATTTGGACTTTGAATGAAGCACCTGGTAACAGGTACCTCCATCCCTGTCAATTGCAAAAAAAAAAGGGGGGGGGGATGGGACTTTGAATGAGGCACATGAAAGGAAACAGATGTTCAATCAAAAAACAGGTTTATTAAAACAAGTACAAATATCATACACATCCATTATATACAAATGGTAAGTTAATCAGTACACCAGTGACCCAATAAAGGACATTGATATGTAGAGGTATCAGCATGGAATAAAACAAGATGAAATAAATTAAGTAATGCACCAATAATTTATTTAATCTCATTTCATTCCATGCCGATACCTCTTGAACATCTGTGTCCTTTTATGTGCCTCATTAAGGGGACAGAAGATCCTAAAGATCTGACAGACCCATGGAGTCCAGGTTGGTGCCCCACATCTGCCTGGGCAGCACAATGAGGATCACCAGAACACCCTCTATCTCGCTCCTGTGAAGAAGAAGTTGGAAGGAGGAAAAATGTAAATCAGTATTGCCTACACCTGGATAGAAAATGTGGGAATGTGAAGTTCTGTCCAGGACAGGAAATTCACTGTGCACTATCAAGTCCTAGCCCTTGTGCAACAGTGGGTATTACAAAAGGGCAGTTGCACATAACAGCGCATGGTCACTGAGACATTGGAGAATAGAGAGATGCCCTTAACTTTCCCAAGATAGACAATAAAAGGATAGGGTCAGATGAACTGGTCCCAATAACTTAGCAAGAGATCCCCTGATAAATTGTGTGACTTGTGGTAAATGGAACACAGACAAGATGTCGATGCTGACTGTAGGTCCATCACAAAAAGAATACTAATACAGCACAGTGGCTTAGTGGTTAGCACTTTCACCTAGCAGCACTAGGGTCACCCGTTTAAACCCACACCACAGCACTACTTGTACAGAGTTTGCATGTTCACCCTTTGTCTGCATGGGTTTCCTCTGGGTATTCCAGTTTCCGCCCACACTCCAAAGACAGTCTGGTTCATAGGCTCCGGTCTAAACTGGCCCTAGTATGTATGAATGAATGTGAGTTAGGGACCTTAGATTGTAAGCCCCTTGAGGGCAGAGACTGATGTGAACGTAAAAATGTATATTTAGATGTAGAACTCTGCGTAAATTGACAGCACTATACAAAGTACCTGTAATGAATAAATGTAACTGAAAAACCTGTGCTTGTGGGCCAACTAAAGACACTTTCAGGATTTAACATATTCAGCACTGTTGGCTGACTGAAGAGACGTCCAGGATTTAAACATATGTGGCATGAATCTACCAGCAGCAACGGATAGTAGAAAATTCTTCCAAACAGAACAGCTGAAGAAAACATATGCGCTTTCCTGAGGACACTAATCAAAAATAATTCCTCCATATAAAAGTACAAAAATACTTGTATATAGATTTAGTTTGGAGGTTAAGGTAAGTCTACCGGAGAGAACTGACATCTTATGTAATAGTAGCGGTTTTGAACGTGTCATAATAGTTACATCACCACCAAAATCTCCGTTTTGTGGATTGAAAAGAATACAAATGGTGCAGACACAAGAAATGCTGGTATCAATCACAGCTGCAGCAATGATATTGGTGGGGGAAAGGGGCCAAAATGGAGCAGAAGCTATTCTATCAGGCACAACTAAAATCCCAGATTTTTTGCTGATCAAATTAAAAATAAAAAAATGGCACACTACAGAAGAGCAAATAATACAACATATAAAAAATATGGTATAAAAATAAAGATTTGAATAATTAAAATGTCTAGCCAGGTCTGTTTTGTTATTATGTAATTGATATGTTACAACTCCAAACTGTTATAATTAATTTTCTTTGAAAAGCCGAAGTACACCCTGGGGTATATGTAACACTGGTTGAAAACCTGTAACATACAACAGCGTAGTCTGATGGTAACATGTCTAATCATGTGTAAAACGCTGCATATACTGTATACACCTCACATTTTTTTTTTTGGATTGTCTACACATTTTAGACAACAGCTCCATTATCTGCATTTTTTTTCTAAAAGGAACTGTTTCAGCAGATTGACCCCCCCCCCCCCAGGGAGATTTTGATAGATTTCAGTAGAATGTAAAAGAAACCAAGACTGGCCAAAACCAGGCAGATTTCTCCCCAAGGATTATGGTGGCGAGACATCTGCACATTTTAGGGTGGTACTGCATTGCTGCCAGAAATCACTATAATCTCCTCTCCAAAAGAGCTGAAAAGTCCTTGTTACTACCCACATGGGAAACCCTACAAAAACGAATCTACACTATCATTAACATGGCGTCAATATTTCCAGGGAAAAACACCAAGTAAAGCAATATTACAGCTATTGCTCACAATAACCATAATTCTTGTTCTATTTTAATTTTATGAACCTAAAACCCGTAGTTTTACCCAGAAAGCAGGAGTGACAATTTATATCAAAAACATGGCCACCGATTGAACTTGCATTACTAAAATAGAAGCAAGCTAACCATGATAAGCACTGTATTGTAAACTTACCTGATACACTCTGACAAGTAAGAGCAATCATTGGACTCATAACTATAGTAAATAGAACCACTGAATTCCAGGAATGGCAGGCTATCCTCCAAAATGTTCTTCTTCCACACAAATTTCTAACAAAAAAAAAAACAGTATCAATGCACAGTTGCAATGGTAATTTTGACGTCAAATTTCACTTTTGTATTAGTCACAGTCTTTTGACTAAAATTCAATTTTAGATTTATGTCCTGTACACACGGTTGGATTTTCCGACGGAAAAAGTGTGATAGGACCTTGTTGTCAGAAATTCCGACCGTGTGTATGCTTCATCACACATTTTTCATCTGATTTTCCGACACACAAAGTTTGAGAGCAGGCTATAAAATTTTCCGAAAACAAAATCCGTTGTCGGAATTTCCGATCGTGTGTACACAAATCCGACGCACAAAGTGCCACGCATGCTCAGAATAAATAAAGAGATGAAAGCTATTGGCTACTGCCCCGTTTATAGTCCCGACGTACGTGTTTTACGTCACCGCGTTCAGAATGATCGGATATTCCGACAACTTTGTGTGACCGTGTGTATGCAAGACAAGTTTGAGCCAACATCCGTTGGAAAAAATCCTAGGATTTTGTTGTCGGAATGTCCGATCAATGTCCGACCGTGTGTACGGGGCATTCGTTTTATTTTAGTCATCTGAATGGTTTTCCTTTTAGTCGACTAAAATCAAATCGGTTTAGTAAAATTGTAATGCATTATTTAAGCATTTTACTAGAAATTGCCAAACTCATTATACCCTCCTGGAGTAAAAAGCTAATAACATGGTATTATTTACAGTGGGGCAAAAAGTATTTAGTCAGCCACCAATTGTGCAAGTTCTCCCACTTAAAAAGATGAGAGAGGCCTGTAATTGTCATCATAGGTATACCTCAACTATGAGAGACAAAATGTGGAAACAAAACCGAAATAAATTTATTTTGCAAATTATGGTGGAAATTAAGTATTTGGTCACCTACAAACAAGCAAGATTTCTGGCTCTCACAGACCTGTATCGTCTTCTTTAACAGGCTTATCTGTCCTCCACTCATTACCTGTATTAATGGCACCTGTCTGAACTTGTTATCAGTATAAAAGACACCTGTCCACAACCTCAAACCGTCACACTCCAAACTCCACTATGGTGAAGACCAAAGAGCTGTCGAAGGACACCAGAAACAAAATTGTAGACCTGCACCAGGCTGGGAAGACTGAATCTGCAATAGGCAAGCAGCTTGGTGTGAAGAAAACAACTGTGGGAGCAATAATTAGAAAATGGAAGACATACAAGATCTCCCTCGATCTGGGACTCCACGCAAGATCTCACCCCGTGGGGTCAAAATGATCACATGAACGGAGAGCGAAAATCCCAGAACCACACGAGCGGACCTAGTGAATGACCTGCAGAGAACTGGGACCAACGTAACAAAAGCTACCATCAGTAACACACTACTCCGCCAGGGACTCAGATCCTGCAGTGCCAGATGTGTCCCCCTGCTTAAGCCAATACCATGTCCGGGCCCGTCTGAGGTTTGTAGAGAGCATTTGGATGATCCAGAAGAGGATTGGGAGAATGTCATATGGTCAGATGAAACCAAAGTAGAACTGTTTGGTAGAAACACAACTCGTCGTGTTTGGAGAGAGAATGCCGAGTTGCAACCAAAGAACACCATACATACTGTGAAGCATGGGGGGTGGCAACATCATGCTTTGGGACTGTTTCTCTGCAAAGGGAACAGGACGACTGATCCATGTACATGAAAGAATGAATGAGACCATGTATCGTGAGATTTTGAGTGCAAACCTCCTCCCATCAGCAAGGGCATTGAAGATGAAACGCGGCTGGGTCTTTCAGCATGACAATGATCCCAAACACACCGCAACGAAAGAGTGGCTTCATAAGAAGCATTTCAAGGTCCTGGAGTGGCCTAGTCAGTCTCCAGATCTCAACCCCATAGAAAACCTTTGGAGGGAGTTGAAAGTACGTGTTGACCAGCGACAGCCCCAAAACATCACTGCTCTAGAGGAGATCTGCATGGAGGAATGGGCCAACATACCAGCAACAGTGTGTGACAACCTTGTGAAGATTTACAGAAAACGTTTGACCTCTGTCATTGCCAACAAAGGAAATATAACAAAGTATTGAGATGAACTTTTGATATTGACCAAATACTTATTTTCCACCATAATTTGAAAATAAATTCTTTCAAAAATCAGACAATGTGATTGTCTGTATTTGTTTCCACATTTTGTCTCTCATAGTTGAGGTATACCTATGATGACAATTACAGGCCTCTCTCATCTTTTTGAGAACTTGCACAATTGGTGGCTGACTAAATACTTTTTTGCCCCAATGTATGATATTAAGGTTTGAACATGCACTACAGACAGATGTAGCTGTTGTGATATATAATGTCTTTATAAATAAAACCAAGTTTCATAAACAAACAAAAATATTGCTTGTTGACAAACAGAAGTGCAACTTGAACCCCTTTTCCAACCGGCTGCAGTACATATACTGCAGCAGTTCGGCTCTATTGCGCGAAACGACGTACCTGTACGTCATTTTGTGCAATAGCCATCTCGGGGTCAAGCGGAGGCGATGTCCGCCGGCCACCCTCGATTGCACTGTAGAGAGGTCTGCTGATGTAAAAAAGGCAGACCGCCGTTCTGTCCGAGATGAACACAGTGATCTTGTGTTCCTGCTACTCAGGAACACGGATCTCTGTGTTCATCTAGTGAGTCCATCCCCCACACAGTTAGAAAGCATCTCCTAGGGACACTCTTAACCCTTTGATCACCCTTGGTGTTACCTCTTTCCATGCCAGTGTCATTAGTACAGTAACAGTGCATATTTTTTAGCAATGATTACTGTAGTAATGTCACTGGTTCCCAAAAAAGTGTCAAAAGTGTCAGTTAGGTGTCTGATCTGTCCGCCGCAATCCCGCAAAAAAAAAAAAAAAATAATCGCTGATCGCCGCCATTACTAGTAAAAAAAAAAAATGCTATGAATCTATCCCCTATATTTTGTAGACGCTATAACTTTTGCACAAACCAATCAATATACGCTTATTGGGATTTTTTTTTACCAAAAATATGTAGCAGAATACATATCGGCCTAAACTGATGAAGAAATTCGATTTTTTACTTTTTTTTTTTTTTATTGGATATGTTTTTTAGCAAAAAGTAAAAAAAACAAAAAAAAAAAACTGTGGTTTTTTTTTTTCAAAACTGTCGGTCATTTTTGGTTTCTAGCACAAAAAAGAAAAACCGCAGAGGTGATCAAATACCACCAAAAGATAGCTCTATTTGTGGGGAAAAAAGTTCATCAATTTTTTTTTGGTAAAACATGGCACGACCGCGCAGTTGTCATTTAAAGTAACGCAATGCCGTATCGCAAAAAATGGCCTGGTCCTTAAGGGGGTAAAACCTTCCGGGGCTGAAGTGGTTAAAATATATATACATTTTACCTGAGTATATTATTAAACATTAAATATATTAAAAAAAAATAAAAATAAAAGGAAAGCAGCTTAGTAGATGCTCCCTACTTATTCTTATGTGGTAGTGCAGTGTTAATTTGGACATCAAATTTAAATTTTTAGTCATAGTCTTTTGACTAAAAAGCCATTTTATTAGTCTCCGCTCCACCCTTAAAGAACTTGCATTAGGCCAAGTAGAAAAAGCACTGACTAGACTGAAACAAATGTTTTATGACAAGGGAAACAAGGCGAATTCCCTTTTAGCCAACAAATTACGAGACAAGTCCCACATGCAAACGCCACACCAAATTAAAAATAAATTAGGACAAATGGTATCCCACCCCACAGAGATTGCCCATACTTTTGCAGACTTTTACAAAAACCTATACAATAACCCAGACATACCCAGTAACCCCCCCTCACAGGACCTATCCCACAAACTACGACAGTATCTAGAATCCAGTGGAATCCCCCACTTGACGCCAACTGACTTGCTATCACTAAATGCACAGATCACAGACGAGGAAATAGAACTGACTGTTAAAAGTTTGCCTTCACATAAAGCCCCAGGACCAGACGGATTCCCATACGAATACTACAAAACGTTCCTCCCCACCTTACTCCCACATATGCGCAGGATATTTCAAGCCTTCCTACAAGACACCCCCATACCTCCAGACATGCAACGTTCCTTTATTACGCTTATACCCAAACCGGATAAAGACCCCTCCATATGCGCTAGTTACAGACCCATTGCGTTACTGAACTCCGACCTAAAAATCTTTACCAAACTCCTTTCCAACCGCCTCAATCAGATCCTCCCCTCCCTGGTCCACAAAGACCAGGTGGGATTTGTCCCGCTCAGACAAGCAGGCGATAATACTAGAAAGGTAATAGATCTGGTGGAGGTGGCGAACGGGGAAGGCCAGGCGTCCTTGCTGTTAAGCCTGGACGCGGAAAAAGCATTTGATCGGCTGGGGTGGCCTTTTCTGTTCGCCACCTTGCAATTTATGGGATTTCAGGGACCTTTCCTACAAGCAGTCAAACACTTATACACTAACCCTTCATCCCAAGTTAGAACCCCCTTTGCACTCTCTCCGACATTTTCTGTGGCGAACGGGACTAGACAGGGGTGCCCACTCTCCCCTCTCCTATTCGCACTCTGTGTAGAACCCCTAGCAGCATCCATCAGAAGCAACCCAGACATTAAGGGAATTTCGGTCAGAGGTAGAGAATTTAAGATCTCCCTCTTCGCCGACGATATCATACTCACACTGACTCAACCCCATATTACCCTCCCGATCTTACATACAGAATTAAACCGCTTTAGAGCCCTTTCAGGATATAAAATAAACAAATCAAAATCAGAAGCACTCCCAATTAATATCCCGGCCACCGAGGTTACACTCTTAAAGTCCAACTTCCCGTTTACATGGAAAACAACATCCCTGAAATACCTGGGGACGTACATCACCTCCAAATTTAACACCCTATACCAGGAGAACTTCCCCCCATTATTCCGTTCAATTAGATCCTCCATGCTCCAATGGAAAAAGCACCATATCTCCCTGATAGGCAGAATAGCCTCGCTTAAAATGACTATCCTTCCGAAGCTCCTTTATCTTTTTCAAACACTACCCATACCAATTCCGCTCCACCAATTGAAAAAACTTCAGTCCGATCTTCTACAATTTGTTTGGAATTATAAAAGACCCAGGGTACCGGGATCAGTGTTGATGGCGTCCCGCAATGAAGGGGGACTAGCTTTCCCTAATATTGTTAAATACTACTACGCAGCTCAACTACGTGCAATAGCATCGTGGTACACCCACAAGTCCTACAATAAATGGACGGAAATTGAGAAGCTATGGCTAGCTCCCACACACCCAAATAAGCTATTATGGAGTGCGAACGCGGATGTGGCCCCTGAGCGTATGCTAGGTCCCATGTCCCTCTTGCGGAGGGTATGGCGCAAACTGGCTCCTACTTATGGACTGTCATCGGAAAAATCGCTCCTGACCTCTTTTGTCTGTAACCCCAAAGTGCCGGACAGCCTCACCTATCAAATGTCACACCCCTGGACCTCCCGGAATTTATTCCACTTTGGAAGCCTGGTGGATCCTAGGACACGGAAACTCTTGCCATTTACTGATCTACAAAATAAATATGAACTCCCTAGACAGGCGTTTTATGGGTACTTACAAATCAGACATTATGCTCTCACTATAACACCCAACCTACAATTTTCACCTCCTTCCCCATTCGAAACTATGATTCTGGCAGGCAATGCCCAGAAAGGGCTCATATCGGGCATATACAAGATCCTAAACACATTCTCCCAAGATGGGCAGGGCAAACATTCTTATATGACCAAATGGGAAAGGACTCTTGGTGAGGACATTCCTATGACACAGTGGCAGATCATTTGGTCCCAAGTAGCAAGGAGCTCAATATGCACATTGTATAAGGAAAACTCCTATAAAATTCTCCTACAGTGGTATATGACCCCAGAGGTGCTCCATAAGATCTTCCCTAATACCTCCGATAGGTGCTGGCGTTGCCAAGGAGCAAAAGGCACCTTCCTACATATATACTGGAGCTGCCCACTACTGGCCCCATACTGGTCCACAGTCCAGAGACTACTAGACCGCCTATTGGACACACAGGTCCAGGCGTCCCCAAAGTTCTTTTTATTGGGTCTATCACCACTCAAACTCTCCACCCCATATAAGAAATTAGTGCGTCATGTCCTAACGGCAGCAAGATGCCTCATAGCTTTATACTGGAAACGCTCCGATCCACCAACTGCTGAGGATCTTTATGCCAGAATTAAGGACATAGAAGTGATGGAAAATATGACAGCCAGAATACAAGACAGACTGGAGGCACATAACAGGGTCTGGGAGCCATGGCACCTCCGGGAGGACCCACCTTGACCAGGTAACACCGCTATCTCAACGACTTCTATATCACCCCCCTTTTTTTCCTAAATCTCATTTCTTTTCTCCTCCTCCTCCCCCCCACCTTCTTCTCCACCTCCCACTATCCACCTCTAATTTCATTTAAATGTATAGATTTATGACTTCTACAGTTTTGAAACATATAACCACAGTTATGCAGTGGTGAAGCAGGTATTCCAATAACGTGTAAAACAAATGAATCACTAGACGACAAGCATTGGACTACCGAAGGCACTTAGTAATACTTCTATCTATGAGTAAAGAAATTTAGCATCAGCAAACTATATGTTAACTTAAGTTTAGATACCACCATTGCTCAGAATGTTCTCACTGCAATGTAATGCACCTGTGTTTGAAAATAAAAACGCTATTTGAAAAAAAAAAAAAAAGCCATTTTAGTTTTGGTCATATTTTAATCCTCTGAATTGTTTTCATTTAATTCATATTTTAGTAGCCTAAAATAGTTTTAATTTAGTCAACAAAATTATTTTCGTTGACAAAGTTAACACTGCTATATAGCTTATAATGTAGTTGCTGGATAAAAAGTGAAAGGTTATACGATAAAAAGTCACTCGAGCAAGGGCTGAGTCTGTTGGCACTGCCGATATACCAGATGGTGGCACTGAGCAACAGTCTTTGGGTTTTAGGATGTCTACAAAAGGAAGGCTTTATCAGGTAAATAATAAGGTAAATGCAATGTAATCTCCTAAGGCTGCTGCTGAAATAAATGTCCTGGCAAGAGGTTCACTTTAACAAATTCCTCTCCTGGAATTCATGTTTATTATACACTTCATTCCAACAGATGTTACATTTTTAGGCTGTGGTGAAAGGTTCCTTGCACACAGCATCTTAAAGTGGAACTTCAGTCATTTTTTTCATCTTTCCATCTATTAAATCCTCTGCCCTTTTTGTTTTAACTTTGGATAGTAAAACATTTTTTTCTGCCAGTAAATTCCTTATACAGCCCACTTCCTGTGTCTTGTCTGGCAAAAAGCCTAGGCTTATGATATCATGAACAGCTCTCTCTCTCTTACTCTGGTGAGAGTTTGCCAGAAAGGGAGGGGGGTGAGTCCTAAGAGGGCCAAGGAGATCTGCAGAGTCTATGTGTCTGTGTAAATCCAGGAAGTGAAGAGGCAGCAGCTTCAGCTGCCCACAGTTAAAATGGATGCAGCCAGACTTAGTGGAGGGAGATTTCTGCAGCATATTTGGCAAGTACAGAATCACAGTATATATATAAAATAATATGCAAAGTGGTTGGAGGGAAGCTTCAGAATGGCAAAGATGTTTTTATTACAAATGATGTGAGCGGACTGCAGTTCCTCTTTAAAAATGAGAAAGATGCCTTGACAATAGTGGCTTAATAAATATTCCTGTCTATGGGCCATTAGGTGACATGGGCTTATGGGGCAGTACAGAAATCAAGAAAGAAGGGACTCATGTTTCACACAATGGATTGTGGTACAAGAATATCAGCCACTTTCTGGTATGTACCGGTTACCTGCCTATATGAAAACATTTTGTGACTAAAAATGCCTCTAAAAAAGAATTGTGAATGAATTCCCACTTGCCTTTTTCACTTCACTAGGGCCACTTGCATCCTTGTCAGACATCCAGCTGGGAAGCTTTCTTTGGTCTCCGCTCATTTTCATAGAAACACAAAGTAAAAGCAACACCTGCAAAAATAATTTTTATGAAACATAAAAGTGGCAATAAACCCAAAACCAAAAAAATATTGTATTGCAGCTTACCGATTATTAAAGCGGTAGTAAACCACAACAAAAACCCCAAAAATTATTTCACCTAGCACATTATGAAAGACCTACCTCAAAATGAAGCCCTCCAGCAGCGCACTGCCACCTCTGGTAGGGCTTCCATCTTCACCTGGTCTTTCTTTCCGGGTTCCTGGGCTCTGGCCATTCTAATGGCCGAGCCGCGATGATTTCACTCTTGCACATGCAGGCGAGAGCTACACCTGCGGCACAGCTTTTTTAAAGGATGGTATGCCGCCCATTGACAGAGCAGTGCACATGCGCCATGACGTCACCAGCTGCTACTAAAGTAAATATCTTCTAAACTATGTACATTTAGGAAATATTTACTGTACCTGTAGGTAACCCTTATTATAGGCTTATCTGTAGGTATACATCAATAAAAGGCCTTAATCACTGCTTTAACCCCTTCACACCAACTGTGTGCAAATATGCGGCCCCACTGGACTGGGCTTTTTTCCCTGGGGCCGCATATTTGCGCATCTCCCTTTGTACTGGGAGCGCACCACATGGCGCGCTCACAGCTCAGAGACCGGGGTCTCATCAAGAGCCCCATTCTAACGATCGGAACCTGGAACATCAGATTCTGGGTCACCTAATCGCTGTCTCTTTTCATATAATAAAAAAATACCTAGACCAAAGTTTGATCTAGGTCAGCCCCAGGGTTAGTGTTTGGGTCAAGGTCAGGGTCAAAAGGTCGGTACTTTTTGGAAAGGGTTTTTTTTATTTTATTTATTTTTTATTAGTATCAGTGTGTTTTAGGTAGGATTAAACAAAATAAAAAAAT
Organism: Lithobates clamitans; assembly: GCA_037952925.1. NCBI lineage: Eukaryota > Metazoa > Chordata > Amphibia > Anura > Ranidae > Lithobates > Lithobates clamitans. The sequence continues at coordinate 1,063,618 of JBBGZY010000501.1, read as the reverse complement.
AAAAAAAAATAAAGCAAAATGTGTACTATTGTTTCTGGGCTGTACTACGGGTACAAACACCTAACATACACATATGTTGTATTGCTGTGATTGTCAGGAGCAGGTGAATATATTTTGGGTTGTTATTTGGTGGTAGGGTTTGGAAGTAGCAAAAAATATACAGTTACATTAAAAAAAAAAAAAAAAAGAGGATTATTTTGGGCCATTTTTCCTTTGATAACAAAAAATAAAAAAATCAGGGAGAAATTCATTACCATTTACCACCATATGAAAGACCAATTTGTCCAGAAAAAAAACAAGGTTTAATCCACCTGGATGCACAAAGTAGTTGTGATGATGTCAAAGTTGCAAACGTGGGCTTTAAAAATTTGTTTTACCCTTGGGAACGAAGAGGTTAAAGTGGAGGGCCACCCTAAAAAAAAAAAAAATTGCATCAAAAATGTGAAAAAAAACATTTTTTAACTTACCTGAAACCCTTGTTGCTAGGCAGTCTTCCTAACCTGCGGCGTGTCCTGCTCCTCGGTGAGCGGCCCCGTTGCCTTCTGGGAACTGTGTGTGTTCCCAGAAAACCACAGGGCCATTCACAGAGTGCCGCTCACGCGTGCGCAGTAGGAAACTGGCAGTGAAGCCGCAAGGCTCCACTTCCTGTTTCCTTTAGTTAGGATGGTGGCGCTGGCAGAGGGGGCCGACATCGCGGGCTTGCTGGACAGGTAAGTGTCCTTATTAAAAGTCAGCAGCTACAGTGTTTGTAGCTGCTGACTTTTAAAAAAAAAAAACGCCGGACCTCCTCTTTAATTGTGTTTTTTAGGATTTTTTTTCCCTCCATTTTATCCTGGTGATCTGTAACATACCTCCTGTATTAGAGCACATGGAGCACCTTTGGGCAGTAGCAATGTCAGGCCTGGGGGAGGAAATGTTAGATGTACTACCGTAGCAGATCTAGATACGCTAACAAATTGAAGGCAAACTCCAGCTCACACTGCAGTTACAGTAAAAGTTGTTCTTTCTTTTGGAATAAAAAGGTTCTACATGAATAAATAAAAGCTGATTATTGTAAGCACCCGTCAGTGGTAAATCATTTGTCTCAACACTCTAATTGCTACATCTGCAGAAGAACTTGTTTTTTTGAAAAATAACTAACTGACTGATGTACTGGCTGGATCACCAGATGAAAATAAAATGGAAAAAAAGCCTAAAATGAATGCAGCCATCACATCTAAGAACAAATAAGGTACAATAGAAAAAGTACGTTGATATTCACTCAATCTCTTTAAAATGCTTGCAAACCTCCCATCATAGATATACTACAACAGGGCGGCCGCTATGTGCAGGATCACGTGCCGAGTAGGTTATCTGCCCGTCCCTGCCGACTTGACTGTGCTGCGATTCCCTGCAACACAAACCAATCAACGGGTGTCGGCTGCTGATTGGTTGACAGCACCCACCAATCGCATCTGGTAATTCCCGAAGAGAGCTCTGTGTATGTAAACAAAACACAGGGCTCGCTTCTGACAGCAGTAATGTGAAGTTTTTTTCCTTGCAAAGCAGGAAGTAAAAACCAGCACATCGCTTAGTAAAAACATACACAGCAAATGCATTAAAGTGATGTAAACCCGATTTTTTTTATCATACTGTAGAGTATAAGATTTCCTATCATTTGAGCCCAGTCTTGCCACACAGAGTTAATCCATCTCTGAGCAATCCTCTTTTATTGTTCAGTGAGATAATTCTTGACAAACTGAGAAAAACTTTGTCAAATCCTCCCCCTTGCTGTGAGTGACAATTGATTTACATATCTCGTGCACTAGCCTAAGACACAGGCATTATTTTTTAATTCCCTCCCCCACTCCTTTCTTCAGCAGCTCTGCAAGGATTGGCTGTTCCACACCTCAGCATGATTTGGCATGCTGAAGTCATGTGATTACTTTCCTGTCTTTACACTCGATGTTAGAGATCATAGCAGAAGTTCAGTGTTAGAAATACACAGGAGAAAATGCATATTGACAAGGGGAGTGTAGAGGTGGGCGGGGAGGAGTCTACTGACATCACGACTCCACCCACCGAGCTCCAGACAACAGACCCACCCACAGAATCTGCAGTTTTTCGGGTCTCATAACAGACAGAGGGGAGACATTTGACAGGTAAAGATACATGCAGGAGACATGTATATCCTTATAGATAACCCTATGGCAGTAGTTTAGAAAGGACGACATTGGTTTTACATCCACTTTAAAACATGTTGGCCACACATTTACCCCTTGATTGCTCTAGATGTTAACCCCTTCCCAAACAGCATATTTTTAGCACTGATCATTGAAATTGTGTTACTGGTTCCCAAAAATTTTCAAAAGTGTCAGGTAGTGTCCGATTGGCCACTGCAATATCGCAGCCCCACTATAAGCTGATCAATGCCTTTACTAGTAAAAAAATAAACAAGTAAATATAAACTCCATAAATCTATCCCATAGTTTGTAGACGCTATAACTTTTGCGCAAACCAATCAATATATGCTTACTGGGACTTTTTAAAATCAAAAATATATGGCAGAATACATATTGGCCTAAAATGATGAAGAAATTAGATTTTTTTACATTTTTTTATTGGGTATGTTTTATAGCAGAAAGTAAAAAATGCTGTTGTTTCAAAATTGTTGGTCTTGTTTTTGTTCGAAGCGCAAAAAATAAAAAACATCAGTCATTAAATACCACCAAAAGAATTTGTGAGGAAAAGTACCGTGCCGCACAGCCACGCAATTGTCAAAGTAATACAGTGCCATATCGCAAAAAAATGACCTGGTCATGAAGGGGGGTAAATCTTCCGGAGCTGAAACGGTTAATAGCACTCTCGAGAAAGCAGAAATACCAAGCTGAAAAGGGACGGGCGTTTTAGATTCTAAAAAGTTACTCTTAAGCCTCATTGTTAAAAAAGAAATAAAATAAAAAAATGATTGTACAACTAAAGGCTCTTGCATGGCAATCAAACCAAGTCCAGTTAGGTCCCTTTCACACTTGTGCGACCTGAAAGTCGTGCAATTTTGCCGCGATTTTGATGCGAATTAAAGCAATGCCTGTGTAATCTTGAGATCTATGGACCTCAAGTCGCATTAAAGTTGGACCAAAGTAGTGCAGGGACCAGGGTGGATATAAATCAATGATTTTTTTTTTTTGATTTTTTTTAATTTAATTAAAAAAAAAAATCTGTTTTTTTTATGTTTATTTTTATCAAATTGAATATTCCTTTTTCCCATTGTTTTGCAAATCTATGTATATAACAAACTGTATGACTGAATCGGTTCTGATATCGCTGTTTTACTAACCTGACAGCTTATTCTAAATAGGAAACCTTCATTTTGTTTGTAAATATTACAGATCTAACTATCAGCAAGAATAAGTCCATACATTTAGAGAGCACTTATCATTTCAGATCCATCATGGCAGCGCCTGTTAGTGGGTATCCACTCACCTGCTGCCGCCACGTCCCTCACCTTGTTGTGTCACTGCCGCGTCCCCAGCCATCCCATTAAAGTGAATGGGACTGTCGGTGAGTCAACAGCGGGTCAGAAGAGGAGCTACTGCGGGACAGAGATGACAGTTGCTCTTTAACCACTTCAGCCCCGGAAGGATTTACCCCCTTCCTGACCAGAGCACTTTTTACAATTCGGCACTGCGTCGCTTTAACTGCTAATTGCGCGGTCATGCAATGCTCTACCCAAACGAAATTTGCGTCCTTTTCTTCCCACAAATAGAGCTTTCTTTTGATGGTATTTGATCACCTCTGCCGTTTTTATTTTTTGCGCTATAAACGGAAAAAGACTGAAAATTTTGAAAAAAAATGATATTTTCTACTTTTTGTTATAAAAAAAATCCAATAAACTAAATTTTAGTCATACATTTAGGCCAAAATGTATTCGGCCACATGTCTTTGGTAAAAAAAATGTCAATAAGCGTATATTTATTGGTTTGCGCAAAAGTTATAGCGTCTACAAACTAGGGTACATTTTCTGGAATTTACACAGCTTTTAGTTTATGACTGCCATGTCATTTCTTGAGGTGCTAAAATGGCAGGGCAGTACAAACCCCCCCCCAAATGACCCCATTTTGGAAAGTAGACACCCCAAGGAAATTGCTGAGAGGCATGTTGAGCCCATTGAATATTTATTTTTTTTGTCCCAAGTGATTGAATAATGACAAAAAAAAAAAAAAATTTACAAAAAGTTGTCACTAAATGATATATTGCTCACACAGGCCATGGGCATATGTGGAATTGCACCCCAAAATACATTCAGCTGCTTCGGACCCCCCACCCGCGGGAAGGCAATCACGTTTCAGGTACGTGATTTTTCCTGCCCGTGCCGCTCTGCTCACGTATATAGGCGTGAGGCGGTCGGCAAGTGGTTAAACATTATGATTTAAATCGAGTTTATTTAAATCAAGCCTTTTTACTAGTGATTTAAATCAAATCCACCCTGGCAGGGACTACTTTGAAGTCGCAGATATATGAATGGTACTCATTGGAAATCATGGGGTACGACTTGTCATGCGACTTTGCAATCCCAAATGGCAGGACAAGTCGCACAATTGTGAAAGGGGCCTTACTGTGTGATGCACAAGCCTTAACCACTTCAGCCCCGGACCGATTTACCCCCTTAATGACCAGGCCATTTTTTGAAAAAGGGCACTGCGTCGCTCTAACTGACAATTGTCGTGCGACGTTGTACCCAAACAAAATGGATGTTCTTTTTTTCCCACAAATCGAGCTTTCTTTTGGTGGTATTTGATCACCTCTTAGGTTTTTTTTTTTTTTTTTGCTTAAAAAAATAAACACACCTTTTACTTTCTGCTATAATACATATCCCCAAAAAAAATATATATAAAAAAAATAAATGTATTCATCAGTTTAAGCAAATATGTATTCTGCAAAATTTAAAATTTACCAAAAATAATATCGCATTAAGCGTATATTAATTGGTTTACGCAAAAGTTATAGCGTCTACAAAATAAGGGAAAGATTTAGGGACTTTTTTTTTTTTTACTAATAATGGCGGCAATCTGTGATTTTTAGCGGGACTGCGACATTCTGGCGGACAAATCTGACCCTAAGTGACACTTTTTGGTGACCAGTGACACCAATGCAGTAAAAATGCACTGATCACTGTATAAATGGCACTGGCAGGGAAGGGGTTAACACTAGTGGTGATCAAAAGGGTTAAGTGTTCCCTAGGGAGGTGCCTTCTAACTGGCAGGGGGATGGGCTCACTGGGAGTAGAGAGAGATCACTGTTCCAGAGCACTAGGAACAGTCTTTCTCTCTCTCTCGAACGGGGATACACAATAGGTGACATATAGTCCATATTAAAAAAAAAAAAAAAAGTGTTTCACAACTAAATACAGTACATATAAAAAAAAAAGTAATCACAGCAGAAGCAGTGCACCCCCTAGGCAGAAGTGCAGAATCACATGTATATGTGATTCTCCACATAACAGCCGACCTGTAGCAGTATATCTGCTATGGGGTGGTCTGGAAGTGGTTAATATATTGTTAGAGATTGTCCTTGCTGTTTTCACAAAGTCTGCTGCTTCAGTGCTTTTAGATCTTTTTTTCAGATGTTACTATGGTATACTGAAGTATAATTACAAGCATTTCATAAGTGTCAAAGGCTTCAGGTTTATGCAAAGAGTCAATACTTGCAGTGTTGACCCTTCTTTTTCAAGACCTCTGTTACCCAGCAGAGGGGAGACATGGCAAGGAGGAAAATTTTCTTTTCTCTCCTCACTTGGATCGTTTTCTCACACCCGAGAAGTTCTACACAGGGCTAATATGACCCAGGTGGTCAATTGGACATCTCAGGATACACCACACTTTAATCCTCCTCCTTGCCATGTCCACCCTCTGCTGGGTCCCTGTTTTGGTTGCTGCGGGTCACGCCCCTTCTGCTCCCATGTGGAGGATTTTCCGCTGCTGCCTTTGCAAGTCAGTCCTATGGACCATTTGACCATATATATTCCACATATACACCAACTCCTGAGGAAGTGAGCGGAGCTCGCGAAACGCGTTGAGTATAAAAGTTGTATATGTATATTATGTACCATGTCATTGTAATTAACATTTCAATGGTCAAACAATGTCTTATGATGTTTTTATGTTCATTTTTCATCATGTTTTTGGAAATACAATAATACTCTATACTATTTGCAATGACCTCTATGACCAACTCATTTAAAGTCCCACGGGCGAACCTCTTTTTGTATTATATGATTTACAGGGATGGAGTTGTGTTATATTAAGAGACAGTACCCAGACCGCTTTCCTTTTGTCCTAATTCACTATTGCTGTTTTCTACCTGGTCTAAAACCACTTTTGACCTAAAGGGATGCTTTTTGGATGCCATGGACGTTCTCAAGTTTCCGAGCAGAAAGAATGGTAAAAGTTCAGGCAGGGCACTGGACAAAAGCACTGGGGACAAACTGAGGTGAAATGATTTGATACAGTAATGTAATCCTATAAGATTACAATGTAGTGTGTGTGTGTTATGATTTGTACTTTTTGAAATTGCCACCGGTTCCACCCCCATGCATCGCAACGCTCGCAGGGAACGGATCCCGGAACACAAAGAGCACCGGGCGGAGGATCCGGCCAGGGGACACAGCTGGAGTACATTGTGGGATCCTTGGAACAAGGTAAGTACCTGTACCTGGATACTGCGATGCAATCTTGAGTGTGACTCGGGGTTATCGCTACTGGTACTGAAAGTTAACCCCGAGCCACACTCGGGAATACCGCTAGGAAGGTTAAATCAGTATTACTATTTTATTACTAAAACCTCCAAACACTATACCATTTTTTTTTAGCAGAAACCCTAGGTAATAAAATGGCAACTGTTGAATTTTTTTTTATGTCAACACAGTATTTGAGCAGCGGTTTTGCAAATGCAATTTTTTGGGAAAAAAAACAAAAAAAAAAAAAACACATCAATGAATTTTAAAAAATAATTAAAACACAATATTTACCCCAATTTTTTTGTAAAATGTGACAGATGTTACGCAGCGTAAATAGATACATAACGTCACACTTTAACATTGCTCATGTAATGGTGACAAACTACGGTATTTACAAATCTCCATAGGCGACGCTTTAAATGCCTTTGGTTATCTGTTTAGATTTACAGAGGAGGTCTAACGTTAGAATTATTTCTATCACCCCAACGTTCACGGTAATACCTCACATGTGTGGTGCGAACACCGTTTACATATGCGTACGTAACTTACATATGCGTTCGGCTCTGCGCGCGAGCACAGAGGGCTGGGGCACTTAAAATATTTTATTTCAAAATTTATTTAACTTTTTATTTTTTCCTATTACAAGGAATGTAAATAAAAATAAGGATGAGAGGTCCTCTTTATGGAGAGATCTGGTGCCAAAAAAAAACCCCTAAATTTCTTTTGTACCTTTAAAAGCAAAAGATCAAAAAAAAAAAAAAAGATATATAATTAATTATATATATATATACTTTCAGCCTGGGCCGGAAGTGACGTCATGATGTTGCTCTGGTCCTTTAAGGCCATAGAGATGATCAAAGAGCAGCTGGTCACACCATCAGATTGTTTCTCGGGCAAACTGGCGGAAACGGTAAGCTCGAAAAATACAGACGAGCGGCGGGGGAGAGGTTATGTCCCCTCCCGCCGCTTCAGAAAGCATTCCAGCGGCTCAGGAGCCACTTGGAATGCTTTCATGAGAAAGCCAGCCGCTGGTAGCAAAAAAAGGGTACTGATTATGGTTAAGTTTGATAGCTTCAGCCATAATCTCGGCAAACCACTTGCCGAACGCAACATATGTACACACACATACATACATACATAATATATATATGCGCAAGTGCTTCAGGCCCCTCCCTCCTGCCCCTATAGCAGCGATGGCGAACCTTGGTACCCCAGATGTTTTGGAACTACATTTCCCATGATGCTCATGCACTCTGCAGTGCAGTTGATAATCATGAGAAATGTAGTTCCAAAACATCTGGGGTGCCAAGGTTCGCCATCACTGCCCTTTAGGAAGCAATGGGGAAACCCAAGTAGGCTCGCTCCCGAACCTCTGCTATTTGTGTCCATCCAGCGCCACCCCTTTCTCTCCTAATTGGCTCACTGGCTGTGATTGACAGGTACGGGAGCCAACGGCACAGCTAATGAGTGAGAGTCCCCGGAGAGCCAATGCATGAAGGAAAAAAAAAAAATTAAAGCATTGTACCATGTACTTGTATGAGAAAGTCCTGTTCTGTTCGTAGGTTTCCTTTATGTGGAATCCCTGGTGATCCTGCTATTCTTCTTGCTTTCCTGTTACAAACTGACTGCACTAAGCAAGGGAGCACACTGTGGTCAGTTCTCTTGCTATGCTGGGAACTAAGTGTCGGTTCACACTACAGCGACTTGGGATCCGACTTGTAAGCAATGGAAGTTGCCTCCAAGTCGGAACTCCATCTATATTGAAGCGACTTTACCGGAAAAAGAAAATAATTTACCCAGGTACTTCCCACGTTTACCCAGGCAACCAACCCTCCCTCCCACAGAGCTGAATATTCTGTGATTGGCCACAGCCAAAGTCGCCTGTCCTGGAGGCAACTTTAAGTAGTTGCACAAAGTCGCGCTGAAGTTGCCTCCAAATCGCCTTGCAAAGTCGCGCTGTAAGTCAGGTTGCCCCTGTGTGACCCGGCACTCAGAGTACTCTCCTCCAACGATCAGACTTGTCCTGACTAAGGATGCGCTCCGGCACGTTCGCATACTGCACGTGCCGAGCCCGCCAGGAAGTCGGCAATGCGCTGAGCTAATCACAGGCAGTGAGACATTACCCGATCTCTGCAGCCGCACACCGAGAAATGTCTCACTGCTTGTGATTAGCGCTGTGCAGTGCCGACTTCCTGGTGGGCTCTGCACGTGCAGTATGCGAACGCGCCGGAGCTCATCCTTAGTCCTGACACACCTCCCTGCTCTCCCTCCCTTTACTGGGAAGCTCAGTGTGCTGCTGCTGCTTTCCCCCCCCCCCCCCTCTTATGCAGCTGAGAACAGAGATTATGTAATCACTTATTTTAAAAAAAGGGTAAATTATGTTTGTTTTGTTTTTTATAGATCTATATAAAAATGTTTTGCCTTTTATTTCTATTGTAAACTGAATAGGTTGTTTTACAAGGCGGTTGTTTACAATCACTTTAATTGAACAAGCTGATTGGTTTCTATGCAGAGCTGCACCAGATTTTGCACACTCCGGTTTCAGTAAATCTTCCCCCCTACAGTAGATGATGTATACATGCATTATTGCAGTCATTGCATTCTTTATGACATGAGCTCAGTTTGCTTCCTCCAGTCCATTCTGTGATGGAAGAACCCGCTCACCCCTTAGGCTCTATTCTTCCCACACATGGCAGGACAGGTGAGACCGCACAGAAAAGTTTCACTTACTTGCCAAACGTCACTGTACGTCTATTAGAACTTTCCAGGAAGGTGGGAAGGACACCATCCGGGCATACTAAGCCCCCAATAACACATAACACACACACTGAGCCCTCACAGCCAGGCACGTTCAGTCGGCGCGCCGTCACCCGCTCAGCTGAAGCTGACAAGAGAGAACTCTTCCGCCCGCACTCTACTCGTCCCTGTGATTGGTCCAAGCCGTGTCCCCCACAATCCCGTCCGAGAGTGTAGACAGCTTCCGCCCTGTCAGGCTTGTCTCCAGGACCTTGCCGCTCCGTGCTGGTGACGTCATTCTGCGCCAACGCGCAGATGGAGAAATCATTCCTGGACTGCCATGAAAACAGGAGGAGCGCAGGTGTCCAGGCTGAACCAAGGAGCGGGGAGGCCTGCAATGTAACAGTGAGTAAGAGGCCTCTCCTGCCGTGGACGGCTGCAATGCATAGAAGCTTGTGACAGGACAGACATGGTGCAGGGACCTGTCACCCTCCCCCAGCCTGTCTGTAGCTCTCTGCTATCCTCATAGGGAAAGCTGCAAGGTCAGGAAAGGATGGCTGGTACATTTACTGGCCACTGCTGGCCTTCCTTTACCCTGTGCACGACACTGCTCATGGATGCATGCCCTCCTATGCTTTCTACACCTTGAAATGGGTTCCTATACATTTCATCACCCATGCATCCTGCCCATTTCTATAGGATTTCAGTGCAAAGGGTAAATCCTAGGCTTCATCTGCCCATCCAGTTAATGCTACAAGCGCGGCGTTCGATTGCACGGTGCTTTTTTTTCTGTTCTATTTTTAGCATGCGCTTGCAAACTTGTGCCGTGCATTTACCCTGAGTAAGCAGATGAGATGTCTGTTGTAAGCCAGAGAGATGATCGCTGTTGTACCGTACAAGTATGCCCCCCCCCCTCTTTCTGTAAAGGTAGATGTCAACCCAACCAATAAAATCTCTTAAAAGCGTTAACGTCTTTTTAAATGAGCAGCTTTCATTAAAATAATAGCTGGCAATCCTGCCATAACCATAAATGTGCTGTTGCAGGCTGACAACATGCTGTCCCTGTCTCCCAGTGGCTCTCTTGCGTTGTCACCTTGTTACATTCACTACAATTGGCCATGCACAGGAAGCCGGACCTAAGCGGTGACATGCAGCCATCGCTGGAGCGAGTGCTGGTATACAGGAAGAGGCTGCAGGAAATCCATCAGATATAAAATAAAAAATGAAAACCGCTCCTTCTAAAAATAAAAAAATCATCAGTTTTATGTTTCATACGCAACACTGAACAGTAGAAGAAATAAACTCTTTAAAGCAGATCTACACCTTCCTTTCCTATACAGCCAAGGAAGCTGCCATCTTAGCCCCTGTTTGATCTGCAGTTGCTGCACGTTATCCGTAGGGGTGGACTCAGGTGTGTTCAGATCCTAGTCTGAATCCATCTGAGCAAGCTGGCCAGGTAGCTGTCACTGCACTGGGCCAATCATCAGAGTCCAAGACATTCTCGCCCTTAGCAGGTACGCATACACACGGGCCATTGTATATGTGTGGCTGCAGGAAATGCCCCGACAGCAGCCACAGTACAGTGACAGCTTCCTGGCAGGCCTGCTCAGGTGGGTTCGGACTAGCTTCTGAACTTACCTAAGCTCATCACCGCTGATCAGCTATGACCCCAGCCATTTGATGCTATCATAAACATAATAATAACTGAAATAGTTAACGTTTACGGCATACCTTAAAGCGGAACTTCTAACAACTTAATAAAAAAAAATAAGGAACATACCTTCCACATTAATAATCATATTACCAAAATGAGCGCATGCTATAAATTGCCTCCAGCATTGCTCTTATTTCTTCTTGCTGGAGGCTGCCATTTTTCTGAAGCCCAGAGCCCCTGAACAACAGTGAATCATAAAGCGGAACTAAACTCATCGATTTTATGGTTTTAAAAAACAGTTACATTCCTTGAATGTCGGGATTGCTAAGGGCCCTTTCACACTGGGGCGGTTTGCAGGCGCTATTGCCCTAATAATAGCGCCTGCAAACCGACCCGAAACAGCCGCTGCTGTCTCTCCAGTGTGAAAGCCCTAAGGACTTTCACACTGGAGCGGTGCACTAGCAGGATGGGGAAAAAAAAGTCCTGCCAGCAGCATCTTCGGAGCGGTGTGTATACCGCTCCTGCCTATTGAAATTAATGGGACAGCGCGGCTATACCGCCGGCAAAGCGCCTCTGCAGAGGCGCTTTGCGGTGTATTTTAACCCTTTCTCGGTCGCTAGCGGGGGTAAAACCTCCCCGCTAGCGGCCGAATAGCTCCAGTGTGAAAGGGCCCTAACTGTCCCATTTGCTTGAGCTCACAACCAAACTGTCAAACCATCAAATGGCTGGTGTCATAACTGAACACGTGCAGCACCATGGCAGTTGCAGATCAAACAGAAGCGGCTTCTTTGGCTGTAAAGCATAGGCGGGTGTAATTCTGCTTTAAGGCTGTCAGCAGATCGGCCTCTACAAACTCAGCCGTACCTAAAAGTGCCTAAAAATAGAGACCAATGGAGCATGTGCAGAGCAAGGTGAGATAGTGTATTACTGGATGTTAAACAGTATAGACATCTATTTTTAATGTTTTACATAGCTATACTTGCAAAAGGGGCCAACCTGAAGTGATCTAGCAGGATTTAATCTTCTGACTAAAGTTTCACTTTAAAATGAAAGTGAGGCTGCATTCACACCTGAGCGTTTCAAAGTCACATGCTTTTACCGCTATTTTGCTTCGTTTTTTAATGCGATTTTGCCGCGATTTTCTTCAGGTCACCAATATTAGAGGCAGAAAACGCCTGTAATCTGCCCCAAAGAAGCCCATTTTCTTTTTTGAGCTTAGTCTGTTTTTCAAAACGTTCAGATGTGAACAGGTGCCATTGAAATGAATGGGATTTTGCATTTTTCAGGAATTTTACGAGCGTTTTATGAGCTGAAAACACTCAGGTGTGAATGCAGCCTGAACCCTATCGTTTTCATCCTAGGAAGCTGCTATCAGTTTGATCTGCAACTGCCATGGTGCTGCACATGTGGTCAGTTATGACACCAGCCATTTCATAATATGACAGTTTAATAAATGTGACAGTTACATTCCTGGCATGCCTGGAATGGAACTGTTTTTCCTTTTCAAAACTGTAAGAGCCCTTGCACACTGGGGCGGCGGCGGTAAAACGCCGCTATTATTAGCGGCGTTTTACCGCCGGTATGCGGCCGCTAGCGGGGCGGTTTTACCCCCGCTAGCGGCCGAGAAGGGGTTAAATACCACCGCAAAGCGCCTCTGCATTGATTTCAATGGGCAGGAGCGGTAAAGGAGCGGTATACACACCGCTCCTTCACCGCTCCGAAGATGCTGCTGGCAGGACTTTTTTCACCGTCCTGCCAGCGCATCGCTCCAGTGTGCAAGCCCTCGGGGCTTTCACACTGGGATGACAGCAGCGGCACTTTCGGGGCGGTTTGCAGGCGCTATTATTAGCGCAATAGCGCCTGCAAACCGCCCCAGTGTGCAAGGGCTCTTAAATCAATGGGTTTAGTTCTGCATTAAATGTAATGTGTTTTTGGAAAATTTAGTTCCACTTTAATATTTAGGCCCCTTTCACATGGCTGCTCCGATCAGGTCCGCCTGTTAGTTTTTCAGGCTCACCTGATCGGTCGCTCCATGCACCTCTATGGAGCGGCCGGTGTCCGCCGATACAATCCTGTCCTTGAAATCCAGATGGCTGGAAACCCTACTTTCTCCCATAGAGGACAGCGGACTTTGACAGGTCCGTTCCTGCACAGTGAGCGGAGACGGACCTGTCATCGGCCTGCTTAGCGGGGATCAGCGGGTCGATCCCTACTGAGCAAAGCAGAGTCCATACACGGACAAGCCCGTGTGAAAGGACCCTTAGGGCTCTTTCCCACCATACGTGTATAAAAACCAAGCAGATTTCACTTACAGAGACATCAGTTTCACATCGGTTTTCATGCACGTGGACATCACGTCAGTTATGTGCCCTATTCACACCAATATTGATGTCATGTTTATTTTTTCTGTGCAGAATACTGCATACACATTGCAGATTCCTGCATAGAAAACAATTCACACGGTGTGGTGTGAACAGGGCACATAGAGAACCATTTTTTTTTGTTTTGTTTGGTATTTTTTGAGCCCTTGCAGAATATGTGCAGAAAAACTGATGTGTCTGCACCATGGTGTGAACAAGGCCTTAGTTGGGTGTCATGATTATCTAGGCACTAACATTTATTTATTTATTTGGCTTTCTAGCACAATTGACAACACAGTAGGATGAAAAGATAGAAAAGCTTAGCTAAATGTTGTGGTTAAGATTTCCATTAGCAACATTATGGGGGTTATTTACGAAAGGTAAATCCACTTTGCACTGCAAGTGCACTTAGAAGTGCAGCCGCTCTAAATCTAAGGGGAAGATCTGAAATGAGGAGAAGCTCTGCTGATTTTATCATCCAATCATGTGAAAGCTAAAATGCTGTTTTTTATTTTCCTTGCATGTCCCCCTCGGATCTACAGTGACTTTACCTCCAAGTGCGCTTTCAGTGCACTTTCACGTGCACTTGCAGTGCAAAGGGGATTTACTAAAGGCAAATCCACTTTGCACTACAAGTGCACTTGAAAATGCGCTGCAAGTGCACTTGGAAGTGCAGTCGCGGAAGCTCTGCTGATTTTATCATCCAATCATGTGCAAGCTAAAATGCTGTTTTTTATTTTCCTTGCATGTCCCCCTCAGATCTACAGCGACTGCACTTTCAGTGCACTTGTAGTGCAAAGTGGATTTGCCTTTAGTAAATAACCCCCTATATCATTTATTATAATATTGGGCTTTCTAGGACCATGGATAGCACAGAAAATGGAAATATAATCTGTACTCAAGATTTGGGTGTCATGGTTAATAGTCATCAGCTAATCTATATAATTTATTATTTGGCTTTTCAGCACCATAGACAGCACAGGTCCTTGAAAGATGAACTCTATTTAAGACTAATAACTCGTACACACGGTCGGATTTTCCGACGGAAAATGTGTGATAGGACCTTGTTGTCGGAAATTCCGACCGTCTGTGGGCTCCATCACACATTTTCCATTGGAATTTCCGACGCAAAGTTTGAGAGCAGGATATAAAATTTTCTGACAACAAAATCCGTTGTCGGAAATTCCGAGCGTGTGTACACAAATCCGACCGACAAAGTGCCACGCATGTTCAGAATAAATAAAGAGATGAAAGCTATTGGCCACTGCCCCGTTTATAGTCCTGACGTACGTGTTTTACGTCACCGCGTTTAGAACGATCGGATTTTCCGACAACTTTGTGTGACCGTGTGTATGCAAGACAAGTTTGAGCCAACATCCGTCGGAAAAAAATTCTAGGATTTTGTTGTCGGAATGTCCGAACAAAGTCCGACCGTGTGTACGCCCTATAAGGCTCCATTCACACTAGAGCGTTTTTTGATGCATTTTGCATTGTGCAGAAATGCATGGGAATTTTTTAACATGGGTTCCTATGGAACATGTCTACATCAATGCCTTTTTGTACCTCTGCATTTTTGGAAAGGGTCAGGGACTTTTTTTCATGCAAAATGCAGCGTTTTGCATGTAATAGAATTCAATGGACCAGCATCAAAAACGCAAGTGCAGCGTTTTTGCAGGGTTTTTGGCGTTTTTTTTATTTTATTTTTTTTTTAGACTGTGTATACAGTCTAAAAAAAAAACTGTAAAACAAACGCTCAAAACGCTGCTCAAAAACGTGGCAAGCATCACAAAAAAAACTCCAAAAACGCTCAAAAGCAACATGCATAGATGTGAATCGAGCCTTAGTTGGGTGTCTCAGTTAATAATTCTCAGCAATAGTAAAAAAAATATTATTGCATTTGACTTTCCAGTATCATGCACCAGCAGTATTTAACAAAAATCTTTCAGTAGCAATAACAGTGCAGTCCTTGTGTTTTTTTTTTTTTTTTTTTGTCCCTTTATATCATAGTTTATTACCTAGGTGTCCAGCCAGTAAGTCTCTTGTTTTTCAACTTTCTTTACCAGACCAAACTGTCAAGTAAAGGTGACAGTTATGCCTTGTTTCCACTGAGCGGTTCGGTACGGTGCGCTATTTTGAGTGTTTCCATTATGAAAGCGGTCCATACAACCGAACCATACCCCTCCATTGAGGGTCCTGCTTCTGATGTGGGGCCATAGAAAATGGAACGGTTCGGTTAGGGCGGAGCTACTGGCATCACACGATACATTCCACTGATTGGCTGACAGAAAAACCTCAATGCTGAAGTCAAAGGAAAGCGCCAAACAAACACCACGTCGCCGTTCAGTCCATATAAAGGAGAAGGATGCCTGCAAACAACAGCACGGTTTGGTCATCGCAGGAACTATCTACTTTCCTAACTATAATTGGTGATAGCTTTATTCAGAGTGAGCTTGATGGATCCGTAAGAAATGAAAAGGTGTATAAAGATATTTATCAGCGGATGGCAGCTGAGGGATTTGAATGGATGTCGGGTCAGTGTAGGTAAAAGCTTAAGAAGCTTTAAGGCCAATATAAAAAAATTAAGGACAACAACAGCCGTAGTAGAAACAGTCGGAGTACTTGGAGGTGGTACGACGCCATGGACACCATTTACGGTCATAGGCCAGCAAACCAGGGCAGGGAGGGAGGTCTGGACTCTTCAACTGAAATTCTCAAATCCATGATAGACCCCTTTGGTAAGTGTTTCTTTTTTTTATACCTGGCATAGGATTTAGCTCTGCTAACCATTTAAAAAATATATATAACAATATGTGCATTATCCGAAACAAGTGATGGACTCTCCAATGATGCGTTAAACTTTTCCGACGATGGACCTTCAACGTCTTTCAGCAGCACCAGTACTATTTCATCAAGCCAACCACAGAGTATGCCCAATGCACCCTGGCACATTGGTAAGACATGATGATAATATAGTGAAAGTTGTAATTGTTCATTTTCTTAAAATAAATTAGCAGTGGGGCAGATGTGCAGGGGGTACAGTGGTGGAACAGATGAGAAGGGGGTTCAGTAGTATGTCAGATTTGCAGGGGGTACAGTGGTGGGAGAGATGAGAAGGTGGTTCAGCAGTGGGGCAGATGTGGTGGAACAGATGAGAAGGGGGGTTCAGCAGTGTGGCAGATGTGAAAGGAGGTTTATTGCTGGGGCAGATGAGCAGGGTGACAGAGGTGGGGCAGGAGAGCAGGGGGGTACAGTCTGGTGGGGCAGATGAGAAAGGGGATTACAGTGGTGGGACTGATGCTTCCAAAAACTCTATTCTTGTCTTTTGTATATTACAGGTGAAAGGAGATGGTTGCAGATGGATCTGCGCACAGTCATGGAGGATATGCGGGCATCAGAGGAAAGGCAGCTGGAAATGATTGAGAACCTTTCTGAGAGGCGGTTTCAGCACTGCGTCAGGATGCACAGGAAGCTATGCGCCAGGAGGCAGAAATCGCCCGGCAGCAGATGGAGCAGTTGGTTACCTTCAACCAGGCCTTCCTTGGTGTCCTGGGTCAGCTTGTTCAAGTGCTTGGAGCCAGTCGTGATCCCAGGGTTTAGACAGTAGTGCCTTTCATGCAGCACAGGACCTGTACACATTTAGTTAAAAAAAATTTTGGTTATGTTTTTGTAAAAAAAAAGCTTATTTTTTAATATATTTTTCACATTTTGACTTTCAAGAATATATAGAAAGATTATTTTTTTGTGAAATAAAAAACATGAGAGACTTTTTAGAGTGTGTCTAATTTAACGTAACACTTTATTAAAAATATAGTAATACTTTATTAAAATTTTTAAAAATGAATGGTAAGAAATTAAACGTTGAGGTGCCACATCAGAGCCTGACGTATTTCACTGCACTCTTCTGTGCTGCTATCACTAGTACTGGCTCTTCTGAAGATGTATTCCAATCCTGGTGGAAGTCTTCTCCATGACTTTCACAAAGATTGTTAAGAGCACAGCAAGTAAGCACCATGGATTTGGCAAGTTTAATGTCACTGTCATTCCTCTTCATAAGACACCGCCATCTACCCTTAAGTCTTCCGAAAGCATTTTCCACTACGACCCGAGCCCTGGATGTTTTCTTGTTGTAGGTTTGTTGTTCTGGTGTCAGGCAGCCATTGTCAGGAAATGGTTTCAGGAGCCAATTTTGTAAAGGGTAGGCCGAGTCCCCGAGAACATAGTAGCCAACATTCACCCCACAAATGTTCTTCGTGCACACAAGGTACAGACCTCCCTGGCCAACCCAGCCCAAAATGTGGACAATCTTAGAACCCGAGCTTCATGCAAACTCCCAGGCTTTCCTACATTCACATTCCAGAACAGTCCTTTTCCATCCACTACTCCCTGGAGGATGATGGAATGCCAGCCTTTTCTGTTGAAGTAGTCAGTGTGGTATTCTTGTGGTGCTACTATTGGTATGTGTGAGCCATCAATAGCACCAACACACTGTGGAAGGCTCACCTGTTCTCAAAGTAGTCAGCCATGTCTTTAAGATTTTCCCTGTCCGGATAATGTACAATCTCAGGAGCTAGCAATGTGCAGACAGCCTTACAGAAGTCCTGCACACACCGGCACACTGCTGATTTACTGACACCAAAAGATGACCTATACTTCGGTATTCACTGTTGGTAGCCAGCTTCCACAGTGCAATGGCAACTCTTTTCCTCACAGGCAAGCTGGCTCTAAAGTTGGTGTTTTGTTTCTCCATCGCTGGACGTAGCTTTGCACAAAGGTTTGAGAAGGTTTCCTCAGACATTCTGAAATTGTGCACCCACTGTGTGTGTTAATCCCGGGACGGTCACATCCCACCACTCATTGGCGTGGGGGAGAGCCCAAATGACTGGTTGGCAGCGCTGCTTTGACAAAAGGATAAGCATCAAAAAAAAAAAAAACACAGATGGTAACAGATCACAAAAAATACAACATATTCATTCAACGTATACATTTTTCCTTATTCTTGGTAAGTGTGTCAGGTAGGTGGGTCAGTTTGTGTGTGTGTGAGGTAGGTGTGTGTGTGTGTGTGTGTGTGTGTGTGTGTGTGTGTGTAAGTCAGGTAGGTGGGTCAGTGTGTGTGTGTGTGTGTGTGTGTGTGTCAGGTAGGTGGGTCAGTTGCTTACCCTATAGTGCTGCCGTCTTTGTCTTTGCCGCACAAAGGTGTACTTCTCCTCCCGGCTACATATCCAAGCTAGAAGTTTTCTTTTCTGCTGTGTTTCTCATTGCCGCTCGCAACCTTCTCTCATACAGTGCGGCATGTTTTTTAAATATGAAGAAGCAAAAGGCAACTAGAGAAAAGATGAGCTGCTGGATGACCTCCATTGTTGTTGTTTGCCAGGTCTCTTGTCGCACTAGTGTGACGTCACGCTAGGCATTTTTTCTAAACCCTGTATGGCCCCTTGTGGTCCGACTTGCAGTGGAAACACTCACCTGAATAGGCTGGACCATTCTAGGCCTTCCAAACTGTACCGATCAGAACTGATCCGCTCAGTGGAAACGAGGCATTAGAGGGATGAGAAACAACCATTTACCATAGACAGGGATGCTTACAATGGTCAACTTGTATGTATTTAGGTAAACACTTCATCCCAAAAAGAAAAGAAAAAACTATTGTAACTGCTTAATAAGTGTTAACTGGAGTTTGGCCTTAAATTGTTTGTCACGTATGTAAAGTCTACAGTGTGTTGAAAAAAGTACCGTATTTATCTGCGTATAACACGCACTTTTTTCCCCTTAAAATCAGGGGAAAATCGTGGGTGCGTGTTATACGCCGATCCCCGCTATTTTGTGATCTATCGGAGCGATCGCCGCCGACATTCACATAGCGTGTAGTTTTAAATATGGCGCTGCGAAGTTCGGAGGGACTTGGTGGCGCTGAACGAGCCCTGCCGAGAACACAGTGACTGGGCGGAGCCGAGATACACATAGCCGAGGGTTCTCGGCGCCGTTCACAGTCACGCCCAGTCCCGCCATTGGACCTGTGTTATGTCCATCATAGGGACTGGGCGTGACTGAACGGCGCCGAGAACTCTCGGCTATGTGTACCTCAGCTCCGCTCAGTCACTGTGTTCTGGGCGGCGCTCGTTCAGCTCCGAGTCTCCGAACTCTGCGGTGCCATATTTAAAACTACACACTAAACTTGTGTATGTTGGCGGCGATCATGTAATGTACACTGGGGACAAGGCTGCACTGACCACTGGGGCAAGGCTGCACTGGGGCAAGGCTACACTGGGGCAAAGCTGCACTGACAATTCTGCACTGGGGCAAAGCTGCACTGACAAGGCTGCACTGGGGCAAAGCTGCACTGACAAGGCTGCACTGGACACTGGGGTAAGGCTGCACTGACAAGGCTGCAGATGGACACGATAACGCTGCATTGATGGGCATTTAAATGTAAGTTTTTTTCCTTAAAATTCCCTCCTAAACTTGGGGTGCGTGTTATACACCGATAAATACGGTATTTGATCCCCTGCTGATTTTGTAAGTTTGCCCACTGACAAAGAAATGATCAGCCTATAATTTTATTAGTACCGTATATACTCGAGTATAAGTCGTTCCGAGTATAAGTCGAGGCCCTAATTTACCACAAAAAAAAATGGGAAAAACTTATTGACCCGAGTATAAGACGAGGGTGAGAAATGCACAGCTACTGTAAGTGGAAAAGAGGGTCAACAATGCCCATTTGCAGCATCACTGTGCCCATTTGCAGCCATAGGTCCCCTGAACTTCAAACTCAGTAGTTAAGGGTTCCTAGATGCCCCCTAGCTGAAGCAAAAATTTTGGGTCTCTGAAAGGGGTCCCGAAAGGGTCCCGAAATTACATTGCTGCAGATGGACACAGTTGACCAAATTTGGGGCCCGTATCTCGGGGCCACTTAGTGCTAAGAACCCCAAATTTGGTGTACAAACCCAGTGGAACTAGCAGCATAAAATTTCCAAAGCTGAGGGTTTCTAGCACTAAGTGGCCCCGAGATACAGGGCCCCAAAAATCAGTTCAGAAAATGTCAAGCACTTTTCTGCAGCAGAGAATGACATTTTCCGAACCGGTTTTGGGGCCCCGTATCTCGGGGCCACTTAGTGCTAGGAACTTCAGCTTTGGATATGTTATGGTACTAGGTCCACTGGGTTTGCATACCAAATTTGGGGTTTCTAGCACCAAGTGGCCCTGAGATATGGGGCCCCAAAATCGGTTCAGAAAATGTCAAGCACTTTTCTGCAGCAGAGAATGACATTTTCCGAACCGATTTTGGGGCCCCGTATCTCGGGGCCACAAGTGGCCCTGAGATACGGGGCCCCAAAGTCGGTTCGGAAAAATAAATTTTTTGTTGCAGAAAAGTGCTTGACTCAAGTATAAGTCGAGGGGGGCACTTTCAGCACAAAAAAATGTGCTGAAAAATTCGACTTATACTCGAGTATATACGGTAGGTTTATTTTAACAGTGAGAGACAGAATAACAACAAAAGAATTCAGAAAAACGCATTTCAGAAATGTTATATGTTGATTTGCATTTTAATGAGTGAAATAAGTATTTGACCCCTTTGCAAAACATGACTTAGTACTTGGTGGCAAAACCCTTGTTGGCAATCACAGAGGTCAGACGTTTCTTGTAGTTGGCCACCAGATTTGCACACATCTCAGGAGGGATTTTGTCCCACTCCTCTGCAGATTTTCTCCAAGTCATTAAGGTTTTTTGAGGCTGACCTTTGGTAACTCGAACCTTCAGCTCCCTCCACATATTTTCTATGGGATTAAGCTCTGGAGACTGGCTACGCCACTCCAGGACCTTAACTGGTTCCCGGCCGGCGCACGCCGATGTACGTCGGCAGAATGGCACGGCTGGGCAAATGGGCGTACCCGTACGTTCTTTGAATTTGCCGCCGTGCCATTGCGTGTGCGCTGGCCGGGAGTTCTGTGAGCCGGGTCGCAGGTCCCATGGACTCGATCGCCGTGGGGATACCCGCGATCGCCTCATGGAGAGGACGAATGGGGAGATGCTAAGGTAAACAAGCATCTCCCCATTCTGCCTAGTGACAGTGCCACTGATCTCTGCTCCCTGTAATCGGGAGCAGAGATCAGTGACGTGTCATACATAGCCATGCCCCCCCACAGTTAGTAACACTCCCCAAGACATACTTAACGCCTCCCTAGCCCCCTAGTGGTTAACCCCTTCACTGCCAGTGTCATTTACACAGAAATCCGTGCATTTGTATAGCACTGATTGCTGCATAAATGACAGTGGCCCCAAAAATGTGTCAAAAATGTCAGATGTGTCCGCCTTAATGTCGCAGTCACCCTAAAAATCGCTGACCGCCGCCATTACTAGTAAAAAAAAATAAATAATAATAATAAAAATGCCATAAAACTATCCCCTATTTTGTAAACGCTATAACTTTTGCGCAAACCAATCAATAAACGCTTATTGCATTTTTTGTTTTGTTTTTTTTACCAAAAATATGTAGAAGAATACGTATCGGCCTAAACTGAGGAAAAAAACTGTTTTTTTTTATATTTTTTGGGGATATTTATTATGGCAAAAAGTAAAAAATAATGTGTTTTTTTCAAAATTGACGCTATTTTTTTGTTTATAGCGCAAAAAATAAAAACCACAGGAGGTGAACAAATTCCACCAAAAGAAAGCTCTATTTGTGGGAAAAAAAAGACGTCAATTTTGTTTGGGAGCCACGTCGCACGACCTCGCAATTGTAAAGCTACGCAGTGCCAAATCGCAAAAAAACACTGGTCAGGAAGGAGGTAAATTCTTCCGGGGCTGAAGTGGTTAATGTGCTTCTTCTTGAGCCACTCCTTTGTTGCCTTGGCCGTGTGTTTTGGGTCATTGTCATGCTGGAATACCCATCCAGGACCCAGTTTCAATGCCCTGGCTGAGGGAAGGAGGTTCTAGTACAAAATCAGCAGGGGATCTAATACCTTTTTCCCCTCACTGTATCTAAAAAACCTCTAATTCATCTAACACTACTCTCTCCCCTGACTGATGATTTATCAAAGAAATAAGGGGATATTTGAATGAGACGCAACGGGGAATATTGTGCCTCCATCCCTGGTTGCTTTTGCAAAAGAGAGGGGGGGGCACTTTAAATGAGGTGTGTGGGGTAGAGCCAGACAAAACCATGTACATATGTAAAAAATTGTATTCTTTATTAGACCAAAGATAGGGCATGGATCAACCCATATAAATGCATAATAGCACATTGGCATATAAAATACAAAGTACCAACATACATATTGAGGATAGTCACCAACATGACACAGAAAGTAAATATTATACATCACAGTCCCCCAAATGGAGTAGGCATAACATATCAGGGCAATAAAAGCCATCTAGAATCATGAATATGAGATGGACGCATCAAAATAAGCTCGGCGACGTTTCGCAGACTTCTATCCACTCATCAGGAGCAAGTGCATCCATATACTAAAAAGGGGATAAAAAAAAATGACCATTATAGTTTGATATAACCCTGATTGATGATTTAGCAGTCAGAAGGCGGCTATGTTGCTACTCCATGGATACAGTGGAGGACTGAACGTAGCCACCCTAAGACAAGAAGTGTGTTGCTGGCTGATCACCAGACAAAAATAAAGGAATAAAAGCGTGAAAAAAATAAAAAGTTTCTAGCCACCACATCCAATGATTGGTAAGCTACAATATATATGTTTTTGTTTTTTTTATTTATTTAATTTTTATTGATTTAACTGTTTGCCAAAACAGTCAAGAACCTGGCATGAATGATAACTGTCACATTTGCTTCCAGTTGAACTATCAAGCCATCAAATGGCTGTTGTGTAATGAACACATGTGCAACACCATGGTAACTGCTGATAAAAAAGAGACCAAGATGGTAGCTTTCTTGACTGTAAAGTACAGAAGGATATAGTTCTGCTTTAACCACTTCAATACCGTGCACTTAGACACCTTCCTGCCCAAGCCAATTTTCAGCTTTCAGCGCTGTCGCAAATTGAATGACAATTGCGTGGTCATGCTACACTGTACAGACAAATTTTTTATCATTTTGTTCCCACAAATAGAGCTTTCTTTTGGTGGTATTTGATCACCTCTGCGATTTTTATTTTTTACGCAAAAAATAAACAAAGACCAAAAACTTTGAAAAAAAAAGTTTTTTCTTTGTTTCTGTTAAAATTTTTTGTAAATAAGTATGTTTTCTTCTTCAATGACGGGCACTCATAGGCGGCACTGATGGGCACTGATAAGGTGGTACTAATGGGCACCGATGAGGTGGCACTGATGAGTACTTATCGGTGGCACTATTATGTGGGCACTGGACACTGATGGGTGGCACTAATGCCACTGATGGGTGGCATTGCTGGGCATCACTGGTTTTTATTGTGCCACAGAGGTGCCAGTCAGGGCCCATCTGTGGGCACTGATTGGCATATGTTTGGCATCAATTTTCACATGTGGATGGCCATGGGGGATGTACCTGGCCATCCACATGCTGGGGGCTTCCCTGGTGATTCGGTGTGGGCATCCGAGGGGGGGGGCTGCGCTGATAAACAATCAGCGCAGATACCCCCTGTCAGGAGAACAGCCGATCGGCTCTCCTCTACTCGCATCTGTCAGACGCGAGTGAGGAGCTGTGATTGGACACGGCTGATCATGTGGTTAAGAGCCTCCGCCGGAGGCTCTTTACCGAGATCGGTGTAGCGGTGTCTCGGACTGACACACCGCACCACCAATCGCTGTGACGCACGCCCCCACAGGCGTGCGGCGGCTGTTATCCTGCAGGACGTCATATGATGCCCAGTCAGGATAACTGAACCACATATCTCCGAAAAACAAGCGCGCAACCATTAATTAATCAGTGAAGATGATTAAACACAACCATGCAAACTCATATAAAGATATATATAGTATTGTGCAAAAGTGATATAATAAAGTAAAAAAATGCTACCAAAAAAACGCCCATGTGAACAGTGGTGTGCACCATCAACCTGTTACAAGGACCTAAAGCAAAAGTACTCTGATATATACAAAATACATCAACCACATGCCGACCGGGCCATAGCCAAAAGAAGGCTGCAGCGCGGTTGGCTTATTCTGGGAGGGCGTCCATGGACGTCCTCCCAGAATCCCGCTCTCGCGCGCACCTGAGAACATCTGTGAGGACCCGGCGCATCACAGAAAGTCTCACACATGTGGTATCGCCATACTCAGGAGTAATAGCAGAATGTATTTTGGGGTATAATTTGTGGTATGCATATGCTGTGTGTGAGAAATAACCTGCTAATATAATGTATGTGGTTGATGTATTTTGTATATATCAGAGTACTTTTGCTTTAGGTCCTTGTAACAGGTTGATGGTGCACACCACTGTTCACATGGGCGTTTTTTGGTAGCATTTTTTTTGTATCACTTTTGCACAATACTATATATATCTTTATATGAGTTTGTATGGTTGTGTTTAATCATCTTCACTGATTAATTGATGGTTGCGCGCTTGTTTTTTGGAGATATATGTTTTTGAGCTTTTTTGTATTTAGGCTTACACAAGCAGCTGCACTTTTTTCACTTAGTTAGCGCAGAAATTTCCTTTATAACTGAACCACTGCCCGGTCGTCATTCTGCTATAGGCCGGACGGGAAATGGTTAAATGTGTTTGCTGCATCAGTTTTCTTTTTTTTAGGCTTTTTAAAAGTACTAATCTGGCCAGTAAGGGCTGGTTCACACTGGTTCGATGTCAGAGATCGGATGTGATTTGCACCGCACTGCAGTGAAAATTACATGCGATCTCTGTGCGATTTGATTTCAGCCATAAAGTTTTTTTGTCTGCAGCAGAATCGGATCGCATGGGTGTTCAAACCCATGCAATCCGATTTCTGTCCGAGTTTGCAGATCGCACTGCGATATGTGAACTGATTTGGGGGTGTCATTAACTTTTACCTGACACTCCCATCAGTTTGCATAGGGCAGTGTGAACTGCCGCTGGGAAACATGCGATGCGGGAACCCGCAGTGGATTTGCAGGGTTCCCGCATCGCAGCAGTGTGAACCAGCCATAAGTCTGTTATTTGTTTTACTTCCTTTAACCACTTCAGCCCCGGAAGGATTTACCCCCTTCCTGACCAGAGCACTTTTTACAATTCGGCACTGCGTCGCTTTAACTGCTAATTGCGCGGTCATGCAATGCTGTACCCAAACAAAATTTGCGTCCTTTTCTTCCCACAAATAGAGCTTTCTTTTGATGGTATTTGATCACCTCTGACGTTTTTATTTTTTGCGCTATAAACGGAAAAAGACCGAAAATTTTGAAAAAAAATGATATTTTCTACTTTTTGTTATAAAAAAAATCCAATAAACTCAATTTTAGTCATACATTTAGGCCAAAATGTATTCGGCCACATGTCTTTGGTAAAAAAAATGTCAATAAGCGTATATTTATTGGTTTGCGCAAAAGTTATAGCGTCTACAAACTAGGGTACATTTTCTGGAATTTGCACAGCTTTTAGTTTATGACTGCCTAAGTCATTTCTTGAGGTGCTAAAATGGCAGGGCAGTACAAAACCCCCACAAATGACCCCATTTTGGAAAGTAGACACCTCAAGGAAATTGCTGAGAGGCATGTTGAGCCCATTGAATATTTTTTTTTTTTGTCCCAAGTGATTAAATAATGACAAAAAAAAAAAAAATTACAAAAAGTTGTCACTAAATGATATATTTCTCACACAAGTCATGGGCATATGTGGAATTGCACCCCAAAATACATTCAGCTGCTTCTCCTGAGTATGGGGATACCACATGTTTAGGACTTTTTGGGAGCCTAGCCGTGTACGGGGCCCCGAAAACCAATCACCGCCTTCAGGATTTCTAAGGGCGTACATTTTTGATTTCACTCCTCACTACCTATCACAGTTTTGAAGGCCATAAAATGCCAAGATGGCACAAAACCTCCCCAAATGACCCCATTTTGGAAAGTAGACACCCCAAGCTATTTGCTGAGAGGCATGTTGAGTATTTTGCAGCTCTCATTTGTTTTTGAAAATGAAGAAAGACCAGAAAAAAATGTTTTTTTTTCTTTTTTCAATTTTCAAAACTTTGTGACAAAAAGTGAGGTCTGCAAAATACTCACTATACCTCTCAGCAAATAGCTTGGGGTGTCTGCTTTCCAAAATGGGGTCATTTGTGGGGGTTTGTGCCACCTGGGCATTCCATGGCCTCCGAAACTGTGATAGGCAGTGAAGAGTGAAATCAAACATTTACGCCGTTAGAAAGCCTGAAGGCGGTGCTTGGTTTGGACAAAAAGTCCCACACATGTGGTATCCCCGTACTCAGGAGAAGCAACAGAATTTATTTTGGGGTGTAATTTCACATATTCCCATGGCATGTTTGAGCAATATATCATTTAGTGACAACTTTGTGCAAAAAAAAAAAAAAATTGTCTCTTTCCCGCAACTTGTGTCACAATATAAAATATTCCATGGACTCGACATGACTCTCAGCAAATAGCTTGGGGTGTCTACTTTCCAAAATGGGGTCATTTGGGGGGGTTTGAACTGTCCTGGCATTTTATGCACAACATTTAGAAGCTTATGTCACACATCACCCACTCTTCTAACCACTTGAAGACAAAGCCCTTTATGACACTTTTTGATTACATGAAAAAATTATTTTTTTTTGCAAGAAAATTACTTTGAACCCCCAAACATTATATATTTTTTTTAAAGCAAATGCCCTACAGATTAAAATGGTGGGTGTTTCATTTTTTTTTTCACACAGTATTTGCGCAGCGATTTTTCAAACGCATTTTTTGTGGAAAAAACACACTTTTTTAAATTTTAATGCACTAAAACACACTATATTGCCCAAATGTTTGATGAAATAAAAAAGATGATCTTAGGCCGAGTACATGGATACCAAACATGACATGCTTTAAATTGCGCACAAACGTGCAGTGGCAACAAAATTAATACATTTTTAAAAGCCTTTACAGGTTACCACTTTAGATTTACAGAGGAGGTCTACTGGAAAAATTACTGCACTCGATCTGGCCTTCGCGGAGATACTTCACATGCATGGTGCAATTGCTGTTTACATTTGACGCCAGACCGACGCTTGCGTTCACCTTAGCGCGAGAGCAGGGGGGACAGGGTGCTTTTTTTTTTTTTTTTTTTTTTTTTTCTTTATATTTTTTTGCTTTTTTATCTTATTTTTAAACTGTTCCTTTCATTTTTTTTTTTAATCATTTTTATTGTTATCTCAGGGAATGTAAATACCCCCTATGATAGCAATAGGTAGTGACAGGTACTCTTTTTTGAAAAAATTGGGGTCTATTAGACCCTAGATCTCTCCTCTGCCCTCAAAGCATCTGACCACACCAAGATCGGTGTGATAAAATGCTTCCCCAATTTCCCAATGGCGCTGTTTACATCCGGCGAAATCTAAGTCATGAAATGCTCGTAGCTTCCGGTTTCTTAGACCATAGAGATGTTTGGAGCCACTCTGGTCTCTGATCAGCTCTATGGTCAGCTGGCTGAATCACCGGTTGCATTCTCAGGTTCCCTGTCGAGACAGGAGAGCCGGAGAAAAACACGGAAGACGGTGGGGGGGGGGGCATTCCCTCCCACGGCTTATAAAAGCAGTCTAGAGGCTAATTAGCCGCTAGGATTGCTTTTACATGAAAGCCGACCGCTGGCTGAAAAGAATGATACCAAGATGATACCTAAACCTGCAGGCATCATTCTGGTATAACCACTCAAAGTCGTGAATGGCGTACCTGAAGACAAAAAAATGGTTAACAATAAAACACAGTAAACAGTAAAGTATAAAAAATTGCATACCTGAAAAGCAAACATGATAAAACATAATAACAATAAAACATTGCAGAATAGAATACAGTAAAAAAGAGCAGAACAATAGAGAGAGAATAGAGAGAGAGAGAACAATAAAATGACAACTATTTTTTTTTTATTTTATATTTTTGTTTGTGTTTTTTTTTTTTTTTTACACTTTTTTTTGTAACTGTAACTTTTATAACTGTAACCGGTTCCAGGTTCGGGTCTCTCAAAATGCGATGGCATCTTGGGAGACCCTGTGAAAGTGTGCCTAGTCTGTGCAATGCTGTACCCTACGCTAATACTCAACTAGTGAATGGTAGCGTTCAAAACATTCACCAATGCAAAGACCAGGATTGTCAAGACAGGAGGGACAATAATAGCGGGTGTCACGCCTATATCCGCGATTGCTGCAGACACGACATCTTTTTTGGGGGGGTTCGTTGGGTAGGGGTACTCGGGAGGACATAAAAATGCCTCTCATGCAGCCGACTGCATTTGGTTGGGGATGTGAATGGGGGAAGTACGGGTGCTGCAGAAGCGGTGGGTTCCCAATTAGGATTGGCGAATGCAGCAGGAAGGGCATTATGGGCACAACGGGCCTGTGTTTGTCTTTTTGGTGGCAGCGGGACACTACTTGTGCTTGCCACCTCACCAGCTTGAACTGCACTCATGGGACTCGCCACGTCACCAAGTGTTACTGCAGTGCTGGTTTGACTACGACCGGGGTGTACTAGGCCACTGGTGCTTGCCAGTTCACCAAAACGCTACCAAAAAAACTGTTAGCGATCGCAGGGATCAGGCCTGACTCTGCGAACGCTGCAGTTATGCGTTTAGTGTTTTGTAAGTGACAGTGATCGATCGATACTGCACTTGGGTGGGCTGGGCCGAGCGGAGGGGCAAAACGCAGGTGCTAGCAGGTATCTGGGCTGATCCCGCTAACACTGCGTTTTTGGGAACCCTAAACTGCTGGGGACGCTAGTATAGATCTGATCGGATCAGGTATTGATCCGTTCAGATACTATACCACTAAGGGTAGGGTTGTCCCGATACTAGTATCGGTATCGGCACCGATACCGAGCATTTGCCCAAGTACTTGTACTCGGGCAAATGCTCCCGATGCTTCCGCCGATACCTAAACTTTCAGCAGTGATCGGCGCGTGGGGGAGTAACAAGCTTCTCCCCCCACGGCTTTCAGCTGCTTAGTGACATTCACCGCATGCTCCATGCCCCCTCCGTTCCTCTGTCCCCCTCAGCTGTCCCTCTTCGCTCCTCTGTCCCCCTCCACTGTCCCTCTTCGTTCCGCTGTCCCCCTCCGCTGTCCCCCTCCGTTCTTCTGTCCCGCCGTTCCGCTGTCCCCCGCTCTTCCTCTGTCCCCCTCCGTTGTGCTGTCTCTCTCTCTCTCTCCATGTCCTCCTTTTTTAAATAGACAGAGTCAGCTGACTCTGTCCATTCACATAACTGAAACATTGTAACCTCCTGTGATTACGATGTCTCAGTTTATGAATGGAGAGGAGCCGCTGTCTTCTCTCCATTCATTCTCAGTACAGCTGAGGCTGCAGAGAAAGGGACTGGGGAATCTCTATCCTCCGTCTCTTTCTCTGTCTCAAGGGGGAGATATCAGGGGTCTGTTAAGACCTCTGATATCTCACCAAAGCCCCCCAACAGGGCTGATTAAAAAAAAAAAAGCAAAACAAAAAAAAACACATATTGCAATAAATAATAAAAAAAAAATATTATTGTAAAAAATAATTAAAATGTAAACAAAAAAAAAACACACAGACACTGTTCACCCCCCCCCCCCTCTAAAAGAAAAAGAAAAAAAAGAAAACATTGTTTTAAAAAAAAAAAAAAACACTGTCAAGTGACATTTTAAAAAAAGTATCGGTATCGGCGAGTACTTGAAAAAAAGGATCGGTACTTGTACTCGGTCCTAAGAAAGTGGTATCGGGACAATCCTAACTAAGGGAGGTGTACGGTGCGTGCGTGGGTGTTAGCGCTACTGGCACTAACCTGGGGCTGGTGCTTGCCAGTTCACCAAAACGCTACCAAAAAAACTGTTAGCGATCGCAGGGATCAGGCCTGACTCTGCGAACGCTGCAGTTATGCGTTTAGTGTTTTGTAAGTGACAGTGATCGATCGATACTGCACTTGGGTGGGCTGGGCTGGGCTGGGCTTGGCCGGGCGGAGGGGCAAAACGCAGGTGCTAGCAGGTATCTGGGCTGATCCCGATAACACTGCGTTTTTGGGAACCCTAAACTGCTGGGGACGCTAGTATAGATCTGATCGGATCAGATATTGATCCGTTCAGATACTATACCACTAAGGGAGGCGTATGCTGCGTGCGTGGGTGTTAGCGGTACTGGCGCTAATCTGACGCTGCCTGGGGCAACGCATATCGCCGCCGGGCGATCAGGGGGCTAAACCTTTATTCGGTAATAAACGGCGGGTGCCCTGACACTATAAAAAATAAACGAACTAACCAGCGTCACCCGTAACGGTTATACGGTGATCAGTGGTGAAAGGGTTAACTAGGGGGCAATCAAGGGGTTAAAACATTTATTAGATAGTATATGGGGGTCCCTGTTGCTCTAAAACCCTGACGGCGAACCTAAATATTTACGTCCCTAACTAGCGGAACCAGTGACACTAATACAGCGATCAGAAAAATGATCGCTTAGCGACACTGGTGACGGGGGTGATCAAGGGGTTAAAACTTTATTAGGGGGGATTAGGAGGGTACCCTAGACCTACAGGGGGCTAAACCTAACTGCCCTACCACTACTAACTGTCACAAACTGACACCATGCAGTAATCAGGAAAAAAAAAAAAAAACCTGCTTGGTGTCAGTGTGACAGGAAGGGGGAGGGGGGATCGGGAGTGTAATGTATGCCTGGCATGTTCTACTGTGTGTGTTTTACACTTACTCAGATGTCTTCTCTCCTCGGCGCCGAAACGGAAACTGTCGAGCCGAAGAGAGATGACATCACATCCTCTGCCTCTGTGTACTATACAGAGGCAGGGGATGTTTCTCATTGGCTGGGAGCGATCGCGAGGGGGGGGGGCCACGATCGGATGGCCTCCCCCTCATCTCTGATCGCTCCCAGACAAATGCCGACCGCCGCTGGCACCGGGGGGGGGGTCCGATCGGACCCCCCGCCCGCGGGAAGGCAATCACGTATGGGTACGTGATTTTGCCTGCCCGTTCCATTCTGCTCACGTATATAGGCGTGAGGCGGTCGGCAAGTGGTTAACAGGACAGGCTGTCCAGCTACAGTGGCAGTTAAAGGGTTAAGACAAACCATTTAAAGCATATCTAAAATTAAAAAAAAAAAAATTTTAACAAGTGGGGTCCTTTTTGCAGAAAAGACAAGTGATGTCGCTTCTGCAATAACATTTTCTTACCTGCCCATTCACAATCTGTAGAATGTACACTGAGCTGTGTGTGCACAGCTCAGTGTACATTCTAGCACAGTGCCTGTGTGTTGGGATGACTGCACTCCCACCCTTCCACGGGGGTGACATCATCTTGTGCTGGCCAAAGATCTGCACCCGGAAGAAGCCAGGGGACTTCTGTGCGTATTTATTTACTTTTATCGGCTGCCTGCATGCCACTACACAAAGATAAAAAGGCTTGTCATGCTGTACAGGGCTCTGCACCTCTGAATGAGCCCTGAATCTTGCCAGGAAACGTAAAACTTGATTTTAATGGTTCACAACCCACACAGACTCCATCAGTAGGCCCATAATAGTTTTCCCTCATTCCTGCAATGCTCGGGATTTTTTTCCAGCTAAACAAAAGAAAGTTGTTTGAAAATGATGAATGTCAGTCTGTTCTGTTGCAATAGTCAAGAAGCTAGAAACAGAAACATTCTTTAGTTTTAACTGTGTCCTATCTACAGCCTATCCAAGCATAAAGTTAGGTGAAAGGTCAGAAATGTTCTTTATGTGCTAATTTTATAGTTTAATATCATAAGCTTTTACAACTTGAGTGGCACAGAGTACGATTTTAATTTATTGATCACTATCAATTGTGCTGAAATAACACGTTTCAGAAGTGCATGTTTTCATTGAATGACACTGCTAGTATTCACTGGAAATGGAGTAGCGATGGGCACAAAGTTTACCATGGGGGACTTATCCTTCTGTTCTCACCAGTGGGTACTTAAATCCTTTTGTGGTATATTCCTTTCCTTAGGCTGGGTTCACACCTATGCGAATTGGATGCGGCTTACACCCCATTCAATTCGCATGACATTTTAAAATACGTTCATTTGAATGAGGCTGGTTCACATATGTGCATTGCATTCGCACTCTGCATTGCCCAAAAAACGTGTGTGTCTTATGGGCATTACGTTGCGAATTGCAAGCACATTATCTTCTATGGGAACGCATCTGATTCGCAGATGCATTCCGTTGTGAACAGGATAAAATCCTGACCTTATCCTCATGTAAACCTGACCTGATACTGATGCAATCCTAACCTGATCCTGATGAAAAACTGACGTGGAACGCTGAACAACTACTTTGTCAATTGGCTGTGAAAACGGAGCTTCAATTTTCACCGCACATGTGTGAACCCAGCCTTAAAGATATGATTTTAAAGAGGAGGTCCAGTGACTTTTACTATATGGACACTTACCCTGTCCAGGGAGATCAGAGCTTTAAAATCAAATGGCGGCAGTGGAGACCTCCAAAGGTCTCCACTGCCGCCATTTGATTTGAAAGCGCTGATTTTATCTGCTAAATGTGAGTTTTCCAACTTACATTAAATATTTTTTTTTTTTTTTACGCTACCGAATTACGCTATGTGGCCCTTTTTGTTTTTCCTTCTTTAAATATCCTTACTACATCCATGGATATCGGAGTACTGTCTTTTATGAGACAAACCCATACAGACATCTTCACTTTGATGAGTCAGGAGTTTCCATTCTAGGCAATTGACGGTTCCAGCGTCCATCTCTATTGGTTGTTTATACAACACAAGCCTGTTTGACTCACAGAACATATGTTCTTGTGTGTTCAAACATTCCGGTAAGCCTCCTATTTTTATATATTATGGTGGTGGTTCCCTTCACTTCAACTACACATCCTGGTTCACTGTTGGGATACCTATAATGAAGCTTGTCACAAGAAAGTTTTATCTATCCACAGGAAGCTTATGAACTATTTTCTGAAAATTGTTAGCTTTGTTTTCTTTTATACATTCACTATGTTTTTGCTCATCACTTATATACCGTATATACTCGAGTATAAGTCGTTCCGAGTATAAGTCGAGGCCCTAATTTACCACAAAAAAAATGGGAAAAACTTATTGACCCGAGTATAAAACGAGGGTGAGAAATGCACAGCTACTGTAAGTGGAAAAGAGGGTCAACAATGCCCATTTGCAGCATCACTGTGCTCATTTGCATGCCTCACTGTGCCCATTTGCAGCCATAGGTCCCCTAAACTTCAAACTCGGTAGTTAAGGGTTCCTAGATGCCCCCTAGCTGCAGCCAAAATGTGGGGTCTCTGAACCCAAAGGGTCCCGAAATGACTTTGCTGCAGATGGACACAGTTGACCGAATTTGGGGCCCCATATCTCGGGCCCACTTAGTGCTAAGAACCCCAAATTTGGTGTGCAAACCCAGTGGAACTAGCACCATAAAATTTCCAAAGCTGGGGTTCCTAGCACCAAGTGGCCCTGAGATATGGGGCCCCAAAGTCGGTTCAGAAAATGTCAAGGACTTTTCTGCAGCAGAGAATGACATTTTCTGAACCGATTTTGGGGCCCCGTATCTCGGGGCCACTTAGTGCTAGGAACTTCAGCTTTGGATATGTTATGCTACCAATTCCACTGGGTTTGCACACCAAATTTGGGGTTCCTAGCACCAAGTGGCCCTGAGATACGGGGCCCCAAAGTCGGTTCGGAAAATGAAATTTTTTGCTGCAGAAAAGTGCTTGACTCGAGTATAAGTCGAGGGGGGCACTTTCAGCACAAAAAAATGTGCTGAAAAATTCGACTTATACTCGAGTATATACGGTATGATCCTTTGTTTAATGTTTTTTTGGGTTTACTGCCCCTATTTGGCCTATGTGTCACGTTATTTTCTAAGCGCTACACTATTTGTTTTCTTCTGTTTTGCTATTTATCCAATTTGCTGTGTTAGCTGCTATCTTTAAGGGCAGTCCTAAATTATTTGTTACACTACTTCTTTCTCTTGCCATAGTTCAGGGCTGATAACTGTATAATAATAACTTACTTGCTCTGCAGACTCTCCAGAAGTCAATCAAAAACTTGTTTTTTTTTAATAAAAGAGAAAGGGTGTAACCCCTGTTGGATTTTTACTGCTCCAAATGAAAAAAATAACCAGCACTACTTACACCCTGTTCCAAATTATTATGCAAATTCTATTTCAGTGTCACAAAGCTTAAATATTTAGTTTTTCAGTTTAACTCATGGATGGCATTGTGTCTCAGGGCTCTTTTGAACACTGAAAACAATCTCGGACACCTGCGATAATTAGATTGTCAGGAGAGCCCAATTAAAGGAAAAACTACTAAAGGAGGGTGTTCCACATTATTAAGCAGAGCACCATTTTCAAGCAATATGGGGAGGAAAAAGGATCTCTCTGCTGCCGAAAAGAGTGAAATAGTTCAATGCCTTGGACGAGGTATGAAAACATTATATATTTCACGAAAGCTTAAGCGTGATCATTGCACTATTAAGAGATTTGTGGCTGATTCAGAACACAGACGGGTTTCGTGCAGATAAAGGCACATTGAGGAAGATTTCTGCCAGATCCATGCATCGGATCAAGAGAGCAGCTGCTAAAACACCATTACATAGCAGATATTTGAAGCTGCTGGTCCCTCTGGAGTCCCACGGACATCAAGGTGTAGAGTCCTCCAGACTTGCAACTGTGCATAAACCTTCCATTCAGCTACCACTAACCAATGCTCACAAGCAGAAATGGCTGCATTGGGCAGAAAAATACATGAAGACTAATTTTCAAACAGTCCTGTTCACTGATGAGTGCCATGCAACCCTGGATGGTCCAGATGGATGGAGTAGTGGATGGTTGGTGGACGGCCACCCTGTTCCAACAAGGCTGTGATGTCAGCAAGGCAGTGGTGGAGTCATGTTTTGGGCCGAAAGCATGGGAAGAGAGCTGGTCAGCCCCTTTAGGGTCCCCGAAGGTGTAAAGATGACCTCTGTAAAGTATGTGGAGTTCCTGACTGACCACTTCCTTCCCTGGTACAGAAGGAAGAACTATGCTTTCCATAATAAAATCATCTTCATGCATGACAATGCACCATCTCATGCAGAAAAGAATACCTCTGCATAAATGGCTGCTATGGGGATAAAAGGAGAGAAAGTCATGATGTGGCCTCCATCCTCCCCTGACCTCAATCTTATTGAGAACCTTTGGAGCATCCTCAAGCAAAAGATCTATGAGGGTGGGAGGCAGTTTACATCCAGACAGCAGCTCTGGGAGGCTATTCTGACATCTTGCAAACAAATTCAAGCAGAAACTTTCCAAAATCTCACAAGTTCAATGGATGCAAGACTTGTGAAGCTGCTATCAAATAAGGGGTCCTATGTTAAAATGTAACGTGACCTGTTAGAATGTTTAAAAAGTTAAAATGTTGTTCAAAGTTTGATTGAAATAGCTTTTGATTTCAGTAAATATGCTGCAAACACAACAAATGACAATTTTCAGTTCTTTACAACCTATAAAGTGTTGTAAAGAAATGCGTAATAATTTGGAACAGTGCATTGTAAGTTTTTAAAAACTTACAATGTAAGTTTGTAAAAACTATTATCATTAGGAGGTTTGTTCAATAAAATTTGAATTGTACTCTTAATAGTTGATAAAATGAGACTTATGCTGACTGTTTACATCAATTATTTAGGTAAATGAGGAAAAAAATCATTGGCATAATAATTTGGAACCGGGTGTAAGCACTATATAGTAAGAGAGGAGGTGCTAGTAGGACATATTTGCAAATCTATGTGGAAGCACGCTGCCTCGTCAAGGCTCCTCTGTATAGTATGGTCCCTAACTCTACACCAGTGGTCTCCAAACTGCAGCCCAGTGCCAGATGCAGTTTTTTGCTTGCCTTTAACTGGCCCTTGGAAGCCAGTTTTGGGCCACCATTCCACCCACTGAAACCAATGATGGGGCACTGTTCCTTCCCGTAATACCAATGATTAGCACTTTTCCACCTCCTAATACAAGGGATGTTCTTCAGACTGACACCAACAATGGAGCACCATTCTTCCCACTGACACAATGATAGGACACTATTCCTTCCTTTGCAACCAAGAGTCGGCACTATTTTTCCCACTAATACTGACACCAAAGCATTTTCTACTCGCAATGGCCACATTCTGGCCCACAAAGTCTGAAGGACAGTAAAGTCCACACTCTAGACTAATAAACCCCTATCTTAGGTGCTTTGCTGACTGGCTAGTAAGTGTACTGGTAACATGCACCGTGCTTTAAAAAGCTATTTATTGATTGCTGAGACTTGCTGGGAGCCTTTAACTGCCTTTGTGCTGTGCTCTGATATACTGGGCCTTTGGTGTGTTTCTGCACCTTTTTTATCAAGAATTAGATACCTCCAGGCATACATGCCTTTAATCTATTTATTGCTGTGTATGCTCCAGGGTAGGTGCTTTGTTATTCTAGATTTGGGGACCAAACTGCGTAGATGGGCTTGAAGAGGTAGTGAGGCAGTGTGACTTCCACATAGATGTGCAAATATATAAAACTTGCACCTCTCCTTTCATTACATAATGTTTAACCACTTGAAGACCAAGCCTTTTCTGGCACTTTTTGTTTACAAGTTTAAATCAGTATTTTTTTCCCTGAAAATTACTTATAACCCCAAAACATATATGAAACATTATATATATATATATATATATATAATATAAATTTTAGCATACACCCTAGGGAATAAAAAAGAGATTGTTGCAATATTGTATGTGCCATGGTATTTGTGCAGCAGTCAAACACAATTTTTTTTTTGAAAAAAATCATCTTTAATGAATTAAAAAAACTATATATAGTTTTTTTGTAAAATATGAAAGATGATGTTACGCCAAGTAAATAGATACCTAACATTGCACATGCTCGTGGAATTGCTACAGACTACGTTTATCTCCATAGGCGATGCGTTAACATTTTTTACAAGTTACATCTTTATGCCCGCCGTACACACGGTCGGACATTGATCGGACATTCCGACAACAAAATCCATGGATTTTTTTCTGACGGATGTTGGCTCAAACTTGTCTTGCATACACACGGTCACACAAAGTTGTCGGAAAATCAGATAGTTCTGAACGCGGTGACGTAAAACACGTACGTCGGGACTATAAACGGGGCAATAGCCAATAGCTTTCGTCTCTTAATTTTTTCTGAGCATGCGTGGCACTTTGTCTGTCGGATTTGTCTACACATGATCGGAATTTAAAGGATCAGATTTTGTTGTCGGAAAACTTTATAGCATGCTCTCAAACTTTGTGTGTCGGAAATTCCGATGGAAAAAGTCCAATGGAGCCCACACACGGTCGGAATTTCCGACAACAAGCTCCGATCGCACATATTTCGTCGGAAAGTCCGACCGTGTGTACAGGGCATTAGAGTTACAATGGAGTTCTAGCACTAGAATTATTACTTTTGTTCTAAAGTTCGCAGCGATATCACACATGTGTGGTGCGAACACCGTTTACACATGCGTGCACAACTTGGGTATGCTTGTGAGCGTGGAGGGATGGGGGCGTTTTACTTTGTTTTTGTTTTTTCCTATTTTATTTTTACACTGTCTCTCTAATCTTTTTTTTCTTTGATCACTTTTATTTCTATAATAAGGAATGTAAACATTCCTTGTAAAATAAATAAGGATGACAGGTCCTCTTTATGGAGATATCTAGTGTTTAAAAGACCCCAAATCTCTTCTTTACCTTTTTAAAAGCAAAAGATTTAAAAAAAAAAAAATTATAATTTTTGGATCTTTTGCTTAAAAAACAAAAGTTTACTTCCACCCTGGACAGGAAGTGATAGCATGATGTTGATCCGGTACTCCAAGGCCATGGAGGTGATCAAAGACAATATAGTCTTTTATCACCTCTGTGACCAGCTGGCTGCACCGTTGTATCATTTCTCAGGTGCGCCGGTAAAACTGGTAAGCCCGAGATACAGCAGGGGAGAGGCGAGTCCCCTCCTGCCGCTTCTGAAAGCGTCCCAGCAGCCCATGAGCCTCTCTCAATGCTTTCAAGAGAGAAACAAACAAAAAGATGACACACTGACTACATCCAAGTAAACCAGGCTCAAGGGTGATTTTTGTTTAATAAATCCCCACTAGGGTGAGGTATACCGTCACCCCAGGGATACAAAAACTGATCAACCATAGGGGTGTATTCCTCTGAATTAATTAAGCATACAAAAAAGGGGAGGCAGGAACCAGAAGAACAGTTCCCAA
Source organism: Lithobates clamitans (assembly GCA_037952925.1). Lineage (NCBI taxonomy): Eukaryota > Metazoa > Chordata > Amphibia > Anura > Ranidae > Lithobates > Lithobates clamitans. Next base: position 1,024,841 of record JBBGZY010000501.1, on the reverse strand, counting down.
AAGAATTCTTCAGAGAGGAAATAACCGGTATTAAAAGTAAAAGGTAATAATTTTATTATAAAACTTCACATAACACTAATAATCAATAAATATTGTAATACCACTAAACCTCCACCATGTACATCTAAAAATTAGACAATTGTCTTAAGGACACAGGTGGCCACCACAGACAGACATACACTCCTCACAGACCTAACGCCCCCTTTGTCTCTCTATATGGGATCCTAATCGGATTGTATTAGAGCCAGAAGGAATAATGGCAACACGGCAGTTCCACTGTACTGTCAGTACCAGGATGCACAGAGTCCGTATATATGTACTCCCATCCGGAGGTATCTAGGATTAATAGTACCCATTTAGCATCACAGAGTTACATGAATCTCCCAGAATTAAATGCATATGAGCAACACTCTCTAGAAGCAGAATAGTTCCCTCTAGGAGATAGCAAATCATGCATACAGTTCCAGAGGCACTTTAGTATCTTCCAGGTTTAAGGTCAAGCAAGCAGGGCACTCAGTTAGTAAATGTACACAGCCTATTTAACCACTTCAGCCCCGGAAGGTTTTACCCCCTTCCTGACCAGAGCACTTTTTACAATTCGGCACTGCGTCGCTTTAACTGCTAATTGCGCGGTCATGCAATGCTGTACCCAAACGAAATTTGCGTCCTTTTCTTCCCACAAATGGAGCTTTCTTTTGATGGTATTTGATCACCTCTGCCGTTTTTATTTTTTGCGCTATACACGGAAAAAGACCGAAAATTTTGAAAAAAAATGATATTTTCTACTTTTTGTTCTAAAAAAAATCCAATAAACTCAATTTTAGTCATACATTTAGGCCAAAATGTATTCGGCCACATGTCTTTGGTAAAAAAAATGTCAATAAGTGTATATTTATTGGTTTGCGCAAAAGTTATAGCGTCTACAAACTAGGGTACATTTTCTGGAATTTACACAGCCTTTAATTTATGACTGCCTATGTCGTTTCTTGAGGTGCTAAAATGGCAGGGCAGTACAAAACCCCCACAAATGACCCCATTTTGGAAAGTAGACACCCCAAGAAATTTGCTGAGAGGCATGTTGAGCCCATTGAATATTCATTTTTTTTGTCCCAAGTGATTGAATAATGACAAAAAAAAAAAAAAAATTACAAAAAGTTGTCACTAAATGATATATTGCTCACACAGGCCATGGGCATATGTGGAATTGCACCCCAAAATACATTTAGCTGCTTCTCCCGAGTACGGGGATACCACATGTGTGGGACTTTTTGGGAGCCTAGCCGCGTACGGGGCCCCGAAAACCAATCACTGCCTTCAGGATTTCTAAGGGCGTACATTTTTGATTTTACTCCTCACTACCTATCACCGTTTTGAAGGCCATAAAATGCCCAGATGACATAAACCCCCCCCAAATGACCCCATTTTGGAAAGTAGACACCCCAAGCTATTTGCTTTGAGGCATGTTGAGTCCATGGAATGTTTTATATTTTGACACAAGTTGCGGGAAAGTGACAAATTTTTTTTTTTTTTTTTTTTTTTTTGCACAAAGTTGTCACTAAATGATATATTGCTCACACAGGCCATGGGCATATGTGGAATTGCACCCCAAAATACATTTAGCTGCTTCTCCTGAGTATGGGGATACCACATGTGTGGGACTTTTTGGGAGCCTAGCCGCGTACGAGACCCCGAAAACCAATCACTGCCTTCAGGATTTCTAAGGGCGTACATTTTTGATTTTACTCCTCACTGCCTATCACAGTTTCGGAGGCCATGGAATGCCCAGGTGGCATAAACCCCCCCAAATGACCCCATTTTGGAAAGTAGACACCCCAAGCTATTTGCTGAGAGGCATGGTGAGTATTTTGCAGCTCTCATTTGTTTTTGAAAATAAAGAAAGACGAGAAAAAAAATTTTTTTTTTTCTTTTTTCAATTTTCAAAACTGTGACAAAAAGTGAGGTCTGCAAAATACTCACTATACCTCTCATCAAATAGCTCGGGGTGTCTACTTTCCAAAATGGGGTCATTTGGGGGTTTTTTTTGCCACCTGGGCATTCCATGGCCTCCGAAACTGTGATAGGCAGTGAAGAGTGAAATCAAAAATTTACGGCCTTAGAAAGCCTGAAGGCGGTGCTTGGTTTTCGGGGTTCCGTACGCGGCTAGGCTCCCAAAAAGTCTCACACATGTGGTATCCCCGTACTCAGGAGAAGCAACAGAATGTATTTTGGGGTGTAATTTCACATATTCCCATGGCATGTTTGAGCAATATATCATTTAGTGACAACTTTACGCAAAAAAAAATAAAAAAAATAAAAAATTGTCTCTTTCCCGCAACTTGTGTCACAATATAAATTATTCCATGGACTCAACATGACTCTCAGCAAATAGCTTGGGGTGTCTACTTTCCAAAATGGGGTCATTTGGGGGGGTTTTGAACTGTCCTGGCATTTTATGCACAACATCTAGAAGCTTATGTCACACATTACCCACTCTTCTAACCACTTGAAGACAAAGCCCTTTCTGACACTTATTGTTTACATAAAAAAATAATTTTTTTTTGCAAGAAAATTACTTTGAACCCCCAAACATTATATATTTTTTTTAAAGCAAATGCCCTACAGATTAAAATGGTGGGTGTTTCATTTTTTTTTTTCACACAGTATCGATCTGACCTTCGCGGCGATACCTCACATGCATGGTGCAATTGCTGTTTACATTTGACGCCAGACCGACGCTTGCGTTCGCCTTAGCGCGAGAGCAGGGGGGACAGGGGTGCTTTTTTTTTTTTTTTTTTTTTTTTTTTTTCTTTATTATTATTATTTTTTTATCTTATTTTTAAACTGTTCCTTTCATTTTTTTTTTTTAAGTCATTTTTATTGTTATCTCAGGGAATGTAAATATCCCCTATCATAGCAATAGGTAGTGACAGGTACTCTTTTTTGCAAAAATTGGGGTCTATTAGACCCTAGATTTCTCCTCTGCCCTCAAAGCATCTGATTACACCAAGATCGGTGTGATAAAATGCTTTCCCAATTTCCCAATGGCGCTGTTTACATCCGGCGAAATCTAAGTCATAAAATGCTCGTAGCTTCCGGTTTCTTAGGCCATAGAGATGTTTGGAGCCACTCTGGTCTCTGATCAGCTCTATGGTCAGCTGGCTGAATCACCGGCTGCATTCTCAGGTTCCCTGTTGAGACAGGAGAGCCAGAGAAAAACACGGAAGACGTTGGGGGGGGGGCATTCCCTCCCACTGCTTGTAAAAGCAGTCTAGAGGCTAATTAGCCGCTAGGATTGCTTTTACATGAAAGCCGACCGCTGGCTGAAAAGAATAATACCAAGATGATACCTAAACCTGCAGGCATCATTCTGGTATAACCACTCAAAGTCGTGAATGGCGTACCTGAAGACAAAAAAAATGGTTAACAATAAAGCACAGTAAACGGTAAAGTATAAAAAATTGCATACCTGAAAAGCAAACATGATAAAACATAACAACAATAAAACATTGCAGAATAGAATACAGTAAAAAAGAGCAGAACAATAGAGAGAATAGAGAGAGAGAGAACAATGAAACGACAACTATTTTTTTTTTATTTTATATTTTTGTATGTGTTTTTTTTTTTTTTTTTTTTACACTTTTTTTTGTAACTAACTTTTATAACTGTAACCGGTTCCAGGTTCGGGTCTCTCAAAATGCGATGGCATCTTGGGAGACCCTGTGAAAGTGTGCCTAGTATGTGCAATGCTGTACCCTACGCTAATACTCAACTAGTGAATGGTAGCGTTCAAAACATTCACCAATGCAAAGACCAGGATTGTCAGGACAGAAGGGACAATAATAGCGGGTGTCACGCCTATATCCGCGCTAGCTGCAGACACGACATCTTTTTTGGGGGGGTTCGTTGGGTAGGGGTACTCGGGAGGACGTAAAGAAAATGCCTCTCATGCAGCCGACTGCATTTGGTTGGGGATGTGAATGGGGGAAGTACGGGCGCTGCAGAAGCGGTGGGTTCCCAATTAGGATTGGCGAATGCAGCAGGAAGGGCACTATGGGCACGACGGGCCTGTGTTTGTCTTTTTGGTGGCAGCGGGACACTACTTGTGCTTGCCACCTCACCAGCTTGAACTGCACTTATGGGACTCGCCACGTCACCAAGTGTTACTGCAGTGCTGGTTTGACTACGACCGGGGTGTACTAGGCCGCTGGTGCTTGCCAGTTCACCAAAACACTACCAAAAAAACTGTTAGCGATCGCAGGGATCAGGCCTGACTCTGCGAACGCTGCAGTTATGCGTTTAGTGTTTTGTAAGTGACAGTGATCGATCGATACTGCACTTGGGTGGGCTGGGCCGGGCGGAGGGGCAAAACGCAGGTGCTAGCAGGTATCTGGGCTGATCCCGCTAACACTGCGTTTTTGGGAACCCTAAACTGCTGGGGACGCTAGTATAGATCTGATCGGATCAGATATTGATCCGATCAGATACTGTACCACTAAGGGAGGCGTATGCTGCGTGCGTGGGTGTTAGCGGTACTGGCGCTAACCTGACGCTGCCTGGGGCTGGTGCTTGCCAGTTCACCAAAACGCTACCAAAAAAACTGTTAGCGATCGCAGGGATCAGGCCTGACTCTGCGAACGCTGCAGTTATGCGGTTAGTGTTTTGTAAGTGACAGTGATCGATCGATACTGCACTTGGGTGGGCTGGGCTGGGCCGGGCGGACGGGAAAAACGCAGGTGCTAGCGGGTATCTGGGCTGATCCCGCTAACACTGCGTGTTTGGGAACCCTAAACTGCTGGTGACGCTAGTATAGATCTGATCGGATCAGATATTGATCCGATCAGATACTATACCTCTAAGGGAGGTGTACGGTGCGTGCGTGGGTGTTAGCGGTACTGGCGCTAACCTGACGCTGCCTGGGGCTGGTGCTTGCCAGTTCACCAAAACGCTACCAAAAAAACTGTTAGCGATCGCAGGGATCAGGCCTGACTCTGCGAACGCTGCAGTTATGCGTTTAGTGTTTTGTAAGTGACCAGTGATCGATCGATACTGCACTTGGGTGGACTGGGCTGGGCTGGGCCGGGCGGAGGGGCAAAACGCAGGTGCTAGCAGGTATCTGGGCTGATCCCGCTAACACTGCGTTTTCGGGAACCCTAAATTGCTGGGGACGCTAGTATAGATCTGATCGGATCAGATATTGATCCATACAGATACTATACCACTAAGGGAGGCGTATGCTGCGTGCGTGGGTGTTAGCGGTACTGGCGCTAATCTGACGCTGCCTGGGGCGACGCATATCACCGCCGGGCGATCAGGGGGCTAAACCTTTATTCGGTAATAAACGGCGGGTGCCCTGACACTATAAAAAATAAACAAACTAACCAGCGTCACCCGTAACAGTTATACGGTGATCAGTGGTGAAAGGGTTAACTAGGGGGCAAGCAAGGGGTTAAAACATTTATTAGATAGTATATGGGGGTCCCTGACGCTATAAAACGCTGACGGCGAACCTAAATATTTACGTCCCTAACTAGCGTCACCAGCGACACTAATACAGCGATCAGAAAAATGATCGCTTAGCAACACTGGTGACAGGGGGTGATCAAGGGGTTAAAACTTTATTAGGGGGGTTAGGGGGGTATCCTAGACCTAAAGGGGGCCTAACACTCACTGCCCTAACACACTAACTGACACAAACTGACACCAATACAGTAATCAGAAAAAAAAAAAAAAAAAACCTGCTTGGTGTCAGTTTGTGACAGGGGGGGGGTGATTGGGGGGGGATCGGGGGGCGATCGGGGGGGGGGGGATCGGGGTGTTTAGTGTGCCTGGCATGTTCTACTGTGTGTGTGTGTTTGTGTGCACTCACATTACAGTCTTCTCTCCTCGGGCCGGAACGGAAAATACCGAGCCGAGGAGAGATGACATCATTTCCTCTGCCTCTGTGTACAATACAGAGGCAGGGAAATGATCCTATTGGCTGGGAGCGATCGCGAGGGGGGGGCCACGAATGGATGGCCTCCCCCTCACCACCGATCGCCAGGGGACATTTGCCGACCGCCGCAGGCACCGGGGGGGGGTCCGATCGGACCCCCCACCCGCGGGCAGGCAGGGACGTACAGGTAAGCCCTTTTGCCTGCCCGTGCCGCTCTGTCGACGTACATCGTCGTGCGGCGGTCGGCAAGTGGTTAATAGCAGCAGCTGAAGACGGGCTGGTGGATTCTATCCACACCAGGTGAGTGTACAGTTAGATAAACTGCCTTGCAATAGAGCAGATGAACCTCACCACTTCCCCCATCATCCTGAGTCAGCCTCGCCCAGCCTGGGTTAAGAAGTACAGTGGGGACGGAAAGTATTCAGACCCCCTTAAATTTTTCACTCTTTGTTATATTGCAGCCATTTGCTAAAATCATTTAAGTTAATTTTTTCCTCATTAATGTACACACAGCACCCCATATTGACAGAAAAACACAGAATTGTTGACATTTTTGCAGATTTTTAAAAAAAGAAAAACTGAAATATCACATGGTCCTAAGTATTCAGACCCTTTGCTCAGTATTTAGTAGAAGCACCCTTTTGATCTAATACAGCCATGAGTCTTTTTGGGAAAGATGCAGCAAGTTTTTCACACCTGGATTTGGGGATCCTCTGCCATTCCTCCTTGCAGATCCTCTCCAGTTCTGTCAGGTTGGATGATAAACGTTGGTGGACAGCCATTTTTAGGTCTCTCTAGAGATGCTCAATTGGGTTTAAGTCAGGGCTCTGGCTGGGCCATTCAAGAACAGTCATGGAGTTGTGAAGCCAATCCTTCACTATTTTAGCTATGTGCTTAGGGTCATTGTCTTGTTGGAAGGTAAACCTTTGGCCCAGTCTGAGGTCCTGAGCAAACTGGAGAAGGTTTTCGTCTAGGATATCCCTGTACTTGGCCGCATTCATCTTTCCCTCGATTGCAACCAGTCGTCCTGTCCCTGCAGCTGAAAAACACCCCCACAGCATGATAGTGCCACCACCATGCTTCACTGTTGGGACTGTATTGGACAGGTGATGAGCAGTGCCTGTTTTTCTCCACACATACCGCTTAGAATTAAGGCCAAAAAGTTCTATCTTGGTCTCATCAGACCAGAGAATCTTATTTCTCACCATCTTGGAGTCCTTCAGGTGTTTTTTAGCAAACTCCATGCGGCTTTCATGTGTCTTGCACTGAGGAGAGGCCTCCGTCGGGCCACTCTGCCATAAAGCCCTGACTGGTGGAGGGCTGCAGTGATGGTTGACTTTTTACAACTTTCTCCCATCTCCCGACTGCATCTCTGGAGCTCAGCAACAATGATCTTTGGGTTCTTCTTTACCTCTCTCACCAAGGCTCTTCTCCCCCGATAGCTCAGTTTGACCAGACGGCCAGCTCTAGGAAGGGTTCTGGTCGTCCCAAATGTTTTCCATTTAAGGATTATGGAGGCCACTATGCTCTTAGGAACCTTAGGTGCAGCAGAAATTTTTTTGTAACCTTGGCCAGATCTGTGCCTTGCCACAATTCTGTCTCTGAGCTCTTCAGGCAATTCCTTTGACCTCATGATTCTCATTTGCTCTGACATGCACTATGAGCTGTAAGGTCTTATATAGACAGGTTGTTTGGCTTTCCTAATCAAGTCCAATCAGTATAATCAAACACAGCTGGACTCAAATGAAGGTGTAGAACCATCTCAAGGATGATCATAACAAATGGACAGCACCTGAGTTAAATATATAGTGTCACAGCAAAGGGTCTAAAGACTTAGGACCATGTGATATTTCGGTTTTTCTTTTTTAATAAATCTGCAAAAAATGTCAACAATTCTGTGTTTTTCTGTCAATATGGGGTGCTGTGGGTACATTAATGAGGAAAAAAAATGAACTTAAATGATTTTAGCAAATGGCTGCAATATAACAAAGAGTGAAAAATTTAAGGGGGTCTGAATACTTTCCGTCCCCACTGTATATAATGCAGTCATCTCAAGACTAGGTTCCGGCCGTGGGGCATATATCTGGCCCTTCCTCTGATATTCAGCGTGTCCAGAAGGTAGGCAATGCCATACCTGATTACTGTTTAGCTGTCGGGTTGTTACCCATGGTCTCGCGATACTTGCGGGACCTCCGGCGAGAGACGGTGCGGCATCTGGAGGGTTGTCTAAAGGTTGGCTAGACTGTGTCCACACATCACGGAACGTGATGGCGTCATGCTGCCGCATTTCACTCATCACAGGGAGCATGCGCTTCTTTAAGTATCGCAATGCGCACATCTTTAAGTATCGTCAGTGAGATCCAGCAATTGGAGTCACCGGTGGTTTGTGCAGGCGTCCGCTTCTAGATTAATTAGCCATTCACATAGAAGGACAACAATATAAAGGAAGTGCGGCCCCGGAGTGCAAGCATACCACAAATAAATAAGAAAAAACACCACTAAATAAAAAAGAAGCAAATAAAAAAAATAAATAAAACAAAACACATTTATAAAAAATAATAATAAAGAACAGAAATATGAAAATGCCTTTGGCAAAATCGGAAGCAAAAAATAATTAGAAAGAAGCAAGCAGTAGACACACCATCTCTCCACTAGGGGATAAAGCAGAACCGGTAGAGTGCTTTGATGTCTTTAATTTTACATTTTACTAAATATCAACATTTTGTAAATTTCTCAATGAAAGAGGGGGTTTCATAAACCTTGACATACAATACAGTAATTATGAAATTTTAGCCATATTCTCAACTGCAAACTCGTCATTATGGCCATTACACACGCCACCATAGCAGTGTGACCACTGTCTTGGGGTTATTCTTAACAAGGCAAGTCATTCCAACATAGTCTATACATTACTCAGAAGAATATACACATTGCTCACTGTGGTCCTGTTTCAACCGATATAGATCAGTTGCACTCTTACATAGCTTACCTAGCTTGGTATATAGAGTATCCCATAGGATGCTTTTAAAAGCAAAAGTTTTTCTTTTTTTAAATAAATAATTTTTGGATCTTTTGCTTAAAAAACAAAAGTTTACTTCCACCCTGGACCAGAAAGGATATCATGACGTCTCTCTGGTACTCCAAGGCCATGGAGGTGATCAAAGACAATCTAGTCTTTTATCGCCTTTGTGACCAGCTGGCTGCACCGTCAGATCGTTTCTCAGGTGCGCCGGTAAAAACGGTAACCCCTAGATACAGCGGGGGAGGGGAGGTGACCCCTCAAGCCGCTTCTGAAAGCATTCCAGCGGCTCATGAGCCTCTCTTAATGCTTTCAAGAGAAAGCCTGCTGGGAAAAAAAAAGATACTGGGGTTATGGCTGACAGCTTCAGCCATAATCCCGGTAAATCTCTTGCCAAACCTCAACATATTGTGGTCGGCAAGTGTTTAAGGAATGCTGGCTGTTTGTTTAATTTGGGTTTTTACTGCTATATGGGAATTTGTTAAAGATTTCCCTTCACTTCCAGTCTCACGGACAGTGGTTTTACCAAACAGAAAAGGAAAGCTGGAGTTAGGCATTAACAGCGGTTCTGGCCTTCCTCCCAATCTACAAAAATAAATAAATCATTTCTGTATTTGTTATTGTGGAGAATTCCTCTCACTTCCTGTTTGGTAAAGCCTTGTTTGGACAGGAATAGAGGGTAACTCTCTCTAATTGAGATAGTAACCTAACAGTAAAAACCAGACAGGATTTGTAACACTTACCCACTCTATCCAAAATGAAAAATAACGTTTTGACTTGACATATACTATAGGAAGATTAAAGCTATCGATTAACAAAGCCTTTTATTGTCTTTCATGTAATCCTTCACCTTTTGATAGAGGGCAGTTTTATCGATTATTTGTTACACGGTATGTTATACTTAATATAGAATGGTCTTTGTGGAAACATTATATTCAACTTGCCACTTGCGTTGTGAGAGAGAAGATACCAGTGAATAATCAGACATTATGTAATCCCTTACAATCAAGGCTGCTATATTATGTTTGGATTATTACAAATGTCCATTGGTGATATAGTGCATCTGGAAAGTATGCACGGCCCTTCACTTTTTTCACATTTTGTTGTTGCAACCTTATTCCAAAATGGATTACCGGTAAAATTCATTATTTTCCTCAAAATTCTACAAACAATACCCCATAATGACAACGTAACAAACTTCTTTCACATTGTCATTATAGGGTATTGTTTGTAGAATTTTGAGGAAAATAATGAATTGAATACATTTTGGAAAAAGGCTGTAACAACAAAATGTGTAAAAAGTGAAGTGATGTGAATACTTTCCCGATGCACTGTATGTTCCCCTCAACGTGACCCTCTGCTGTGTCCATGCAGGGCTAAGTAGCAAGTTCACTTACCTGCTGTCTTCTGTAAGCACCTATTGGCAACTGGGAGTTTTAACTGGGAAACCAGTGTCAATGGAGCAAAAGAAAGGTGAGTAGGGCCAGAATTGAAGGACTTTGGCCAGCAAAGTGTTTTTCATATCACTGTGAGACCCTTCTAAGATCATTGCAGGTGCATATTACCTGCAATTCACCTCCCTTATGACCTGAATTTCACCTACTAATTTAACCTACTTTAAGCAGATTTTGCATTCCTATAGACTTGTATGAGAGAGAGAGAGAAGCAATTCTGGCAAAAACAAGAGCCTGTTGACACTTGTCCTAGGTGCAGCTGTGGAGGGTGGCAGTTAAAGCAACCTAAATTCAGCATAATGTCATTTCATTGGTATGACAGACAGTAAATTAGCATTTCCAGAAGGTGAATTAAGCAATGGCAACCTACATTTGTCTGATAGGTTTCTTTTTAATTTTGTTGTGTTTCCAATAGCATATTTTAATTGTGTGTTTTATTATTTAATCTTCTTTAATAGGAGCTGTAACTCTGGTGTTGAGGAGGTAGTGAAAGACCTTAATGATATCTTTGCTTTGGCACAGGTGAGTCTTTATGTGTGCATTCAACTTTGCTTGTAGGTGAAATATATAAAGGCATATGGTTCCTCTTTGTGCTATAATTTAAGTGTGTGAAGTTTTCAATTCATATGAAAATGAAGGATATGATATCAGACAAGCTCCAGGAGGCAAAAGCAATGCTGTTTGTTATTACAATCAATTATTTTGTATCCACTTTTTTAGTCCCAAAAAGTGTTGACAATTTTGAGATACTTGAAGGGGAAGGTGTTTTATTTGGAGACCATGGGGGAGAGCACAGAGAATCTGGTGCAGCTGTGCATAGTAACCACTCAGCTTCTAACTTCAGCTTGTTCAATTAAAGTGATTCTTTTCTTCTTCTTTTTTTTTTTTTTTTAATAACATGTCATATTGCCTCCACTGTGCAATTAGTTTTGCACAGGGTGGCCCCCTCGACTTCTGGGGTCCCCCCGGCGGCACTGGTAGCTCCTCCCCACATCGTATAACCCCCTAGGAGAAGCGCTCTACTGGGGGATTACCTTGCGGGCGCGCTCCCTAGTCCAGAATTTGCGTCCATAGACACAGAATACTGGACTAGGCCCCGCCCCCAGCGTCCGCGTCATTGGATTTGAGTCACAGGAGCGGGAGCCAATAGTTGCGCTGCTATCAATCTATCCAATCAAGAGCCAAGACAACGGGCAGAGGGGAAGAGCATGTCTCCGGCGTTGGAAACACGGGGCTCAGGTTAGTAAAACAGGGGGCTGAGGGGCCAGTCAGTGACAAAAGTTTTTTCACCTTAATGCATAGGATGCATTAAGGTGAAAAAACACAACCCTTTTAAGCTTTGATAATGAGCCTAGGTTCACACTGACAGCGGGAATGAAATTGCACGAGTTCAGCTGAAGTCGCACGATTTTATTCCTGCATGTCAGTCTCGACTTCTGGGCAGATTTCAGAGACATGTGTGCAGGTTTCTGCACTGTTGTCTATTGAAATTGCACCCTGAAGTCGCCAAAAGTAGTAGAGAAACTACCTTTTGGAATCGGTCCAGCGCCGCTAAGTCGTCGTTGCAGCAATTCGGGCAGTGCCATTGCCGGCAATAGCCGATGATTTGGCATGTGATTTGAAATGTTAAATCGAATGCCAAATCACTGCAATGTGAACCAGGGCTAAACCTTAGAAGCTGACTGAGTTACTATGCACAGATGCACTACATTCTTTGTGCACCAGTTTTAGTAAATCTGTTTTCCACTTCCTTTTAATGTGAGGTCCTCTGTTAAGATACACACATATACTGATATCCTGAACCTCAAGTAAAATTAAGCTACCCTCACCCAGGATGAAATTTCATAGCATATACTTACCACTGCCCTTTTCAGTGATTGGGATATTGGAGTTTTGCAACAGATTGACTACTGCAGGGGGCATTTACCCAATTACTGTGCACCAGGCTACCATATCACAATATTATTAAGGCCTGGTTCCCACCTCTGAATTTTTAGTGCTTTTTGAATTTTGCAGATTGGCACTACAATCTATTCAACATGGTTTCCTATGGAACATGTTCTGTAGTGCAAATCTGCAAAATGCAAAAGCACTAAAAATGCATAGGTGTGAATCAGGCCTTAAGTAAAATGTACCTCTTTCTTTTAATAAATATACTGCTCCCAAACCAAATCATCTATTGAACAAGTATGGCTTACCTTATGTACATGTTTTTTCCAATTGTATATGGAAACAAGTTTTTTTTTTTTTTTTAACCACTTCAGCCCCGAACCATTTGGCTGCCCAAAGACCAGAGCACTTTTTGCGATTCAGCACTGCGTCGCTTTAACTGACAATTGCGCGGTCGTGCAAAGTGGCTCCCAAACAAAATTGACGTTCTTTTTACCCCACAAATAGAGCTTTCTTTTGGTGGTATTTGATCACCTCTGCGTTTTTTATTTTTTGCGTTATAAACAAAAAATAGTGACAATTTTGAAAAAAACGCATTATTTTTTACTTTTTGCTATAAATATCCCCAAAAATATATATAAAAAACATTTTTTTTCCTTAGTTTAGGGCGATAAGTATTCTTCTACATATTTTTGGTAAAAAAAAATCACAATAAGCGTTTATTGATTGGTTTGCGCAAAAGTTATAGTGTCTACAAAATAGGGGATAGTTTTATGGCATTTTTATTAATTTTTTTTTTTTTTACTAGTAATGGCGGTCAGCGATTTTTATTGTGACTGCGACATTATGGCGGACACATCGGATACTTTTGGCGCGATTTTGGGACCATTTACATTTATACAGCGATCAGTGCAATTAAAATGCATTGATTATTGTGTAAATGTGACTGGCAGTGAAGGGGTTAAGTGTGTCCTAGGGAGTGATTCTAACTGTGGGGGGGCGTTGCTATGTGTGACACGACACTGATCACTGCTCCCGATTACAGGGAGCTGTGATCAGTGTCCTGTCACTAGACAGAACGGGGAAATACTTGTTTACATAAGCATTTCTCCGTTCATCCTCTCCGTGAGATGATCGCGGGTATCCCCGCGGACATCGGGTCCACGGGACCCGCGATCACGCTCACGGAGGCCCGCAAACCGCTTCTTAAAGGGCAACGTACAGGTACGTTAATCTGCCTGTACATGCCCCTCTGCCGAGGTATATCGCCATGAGCCGGTCGGCAAGCGGTTAAGTATATTATCCCACATTGATAAATCTACTTTAAAGTGATGCTAAACACACACTGTTTAATTTACATTGTCCCAGGGTGGATTTGATTTAAATACAGTCAATTTAAATTACGATTTAAATCACTAGTAAAAAGGCTTGATTTAAATCATAATTTTTAAAGAGCAGCTGTCATCTCTGTCTCGCAGTGGCTCCTCCTCTAACCGGATGTTGACTCACAGACAGTCCCATTAACTTTAATGGGACAGCTGGTGATGTGGCAGTGACACAACAAGGTGAGGGACCTGGCGGCAGCAGGTGAGTGGATGCCTGCTAACGGCACTGCCATGATGGATCTGAAATGACAGGTGCGCTTTAAATGTATGGACTTATTCTTGCTGGTAGTTAGAATCTTTAATATTTGTAAACAAAATGAAGGTTTCCTATTTAGAATAATAAGCTGTCAGGTTACTAAAACGGCGATATCGGAAACAATTCAATCACACAGTTTGTAGTGTACATAGATTTGCAAAATGACTGGATAAAGGAATATTCCTGAACTTTATCTCATGGTTGCTGTGAAATTGTGTGACTGCATCAATGCAGTTCATGTTATCTCAACTTGCAGAGCTTGGATTCATTAAATGAGTTTACCAAAAATGTAACTATTGCAGAATATATAGCCTCATGCTACATAACTAAGCTGCACTTCATGCTGAATAAACTAAATTCTTAATGTATCCTAAATAGAAAACTATCTTTTTAGATTTTTACTCCAAAAGCATAAATTTGATTTAAAAAAAAAAAAGATTTAAATCAAAAAAATCTGATTTTTTTTTTTTGATTATTTTTTTTTTAAATCATTGATTTTTATCCACCCTGCATTGTCCCTTTTTATTTCTGTATGTGGGTGATGGCGCTGTGATTATTTTAACAAAAAAAAATCTGGACCTTTTCCCTAATCGATATACAGCTGTCAGATGACCCAGCTCTTTCCCAGCCTGTCTGTAGGAAAACCGTGGCAGGGGGAGCTTCTAGTCCTCTACTGCTGGTCACATGTTCAAAATAAAAAAATTTAAAAAACAGCCTTTGGCATATGGAGTAAAAATATTTATGAATAATAAACTGTTTTAAATTGTCATACAAATATATATATTTTAAATCAAATCTTTATTATTTTTTGGCAATAACATGGTGTGGGTGGATTTCTGCCAGTCACAGGCTGTGTCATGCCCCTCCGGCCTGTGTCTTAGAATAAGAGGGAGGTAAAGCCTGCATTAATCTACATGTAATACAGTGCAGCCGGAAAGTATTCACAGCACTTCACTTTTTTCACATTCTGTTATGTTACAGCCTTATTCCAAAATTGATTAAATTCATTATTATCCTCAAAATTCTACAAACAATACCCCATGATGACAACGTGAAAGAAGTTTTTTTTTTTAAAGCTTTGCAAATTTATTAAAAATAAAAAATGAAAAGAATCACATGTACATAAGTATTCACAGCCTTTGCGTAATGCTTTGTTGAAGTACCTGTCTTTTTGAGTATGATGCTACAGGCTTGTCTCACCTATTTTGGGGCAGTTTCTCTCATTCTGATTTGCAGGACCTCTCAAGCTCCATCAGGTTGGATGGGAAGTGTCGGTGCACAGCCATTTTCAGATCTCTCCAGAGATGTTCAATCGGGTTCCAGTCTGGGCCATTCAAGGACATTCACAGAGTTGTCATGTAGCCACTCCTTTGTTCTTGGCTGTGTTCCTGGGGTCATTGTCCTGTTGGAAGATGAACCTTCACCCCAGTCTGAGGTCCAGAGTGCCCTGGAACAGGTTTTCATCAAGGATGTCTCTGTACATTGCTGCATTCATCTTTCTCTCGATCCTGACCTAGTCTCCCAGTTCCTGCCGCTGAAAAATATCCCCACAGCATGATGCTGCCACCACCATGCTTTACTGTAGGGATGGTATTGGCCAGGTGATGAGCGATGTCTGGTTTCCTCCAGACATGACATTTGCCATTCAGGCCAAAGAGTTCAATTTTTTTTTCATCAGAAAAGAGAATTTAGTTTCTCATGGTATGAGAGTCCTTTAGGTGCCTCTTAGCAAACTCAAGGTGGGCTGTCATGTGCCTTTTTACCGAGGAGTGGCTTCCGTCTGGCCACTCTACCATACAGGCCTGATTGGTGGAGTGCTGCAGAGATGGTTGTTCTTTTGTAATGTTCACCTCTCTCCACAGAGAAATGCTGGAGCTCTGTCTGAGTGGTCACCGGGTTCTTAATCACCTCCCTGTCTAAGGCCCTTCTCCCCTGATCGCTCAGTGTGGCCGGGCGGCTCACTCATGGTGGTTCCAAACTTCTTCTATTTATGGCTGATGGAGGCCACTGTGTTCATTGGGACTTTCAATACTGCAGACATTTTGCTGTACCCTTCCCCAGATCTGTACCTCGATACAACCCTGTCACGGAGGTCTACAGACAATTCCTTGGGGACTTAATGGCTTTGTTTGTGTTCTGACATGCACTGTTAACTGTGGGACCTTAAATAGACAGTTATGTGCCTTTCCAAATTATATCCAATCAACTGAATTTACCACAGGTGGGCTCCATACAAGTTGTATAAACATCTCAAGAATGATCAGTGGAAACAGGATGTACCTGAGCTCAATTTTGAGTGTCATGGCAAAGGCTGTCAATACTTATGTACAGTACATGTGATTTTTTTTTTTTTATATAAATTTGCAAAGGTTTCAAACAAAATTCTTTCAATTGTCATTATGGGATATTGTTTGTAGAATTTTGAGGAAAATGATGAATTGAATCCATTTTGAAATAAATTTGTAACCACAAAATGTGGAAAAAATTAAGCGCTGTGAATACTTTCTGGATGCACTTTATCCTGTCCCCATTGTGTTTAGCTGGTTAGTGGGCATGGAGGAGGTGGGAGGGAGTGAGTGGGCTGTGTGTACCACTGTGTATACACCGACATTTGGGACTTCATGATCACATGATCTGCCCAGATGTGATAGGGAAGAAATGCTCAGCATAGAAACTCGCTGAAAACTGAGCATATGCACTAGCTGCCAACACTGCTCTGCAAAATCCCTAGCTGAATTGGGGACTTGGACAGAAGGGGGAGAACAGCAGGATCAATCAGTTGTTTTTTTTTTGCAGAATACAGAAAATGAATCTCATAGTGACTGAGTGTAATACAGGATTTATTCTTAAAAAATGACTGAAGGTCTTCTTTAAAATGATATCTTTCATGTATGAAAACATATCATGCTTGAAACTTAAAAAAGATAGTTGCCCTTGAAGTTGCTTTTATGTACATTAAGTAGTAGGTAACCACATACAGGGTTTTCTTCAAGGCGTTCATTTTTTTTTACTTTTCCAATCTGTTATTGCTTTTTTTTTTACAGTTGTTTAAGAGAATAAACATGGAGCGAGGAAGAGGCCAAAGGGAAGGTGCAAGCATGAGCAGAAATGTTTACCCACAACAATACAACTACCCCTCCTCCCAGAATTTAGAGATACAGGAACTAGCATCTAAGAGAGTAGACATTCAGAAAAAGAGATTTTATTTGGATGTCAAGCAGAGTGCTCGAGGACGTTTTTTGAAGATAGCAGAGGTGTGGATTGGTAGAGGGCGACAGGATAACATCAGAAAAAGTAAACTGACTTTATCTTTGTCCGTTGCTGCTGAGTTAAAGGATTGTTTGGGAGATTTCATTGAGCATTATGCTCACCTGGGTCTTCGAAGCAGTCATTCCCAACGCAGTGACCATGGAAGTGAAAAAGAGCACGATTCCAGGAGGAGACCACATCCAGTATCGCCTTCAGGGTCTGTTGGATCAGAAGAACCTACAACACACAGTGTTCTGAAGACTGAATACATTGAACGAGACAACAGAAAATATTATCTAGACCTTAAAGAAAACCAGCGTGGACGTTTTTTAAGAATTAGACAAACTATGACCAGAGGGCCTGGGATGATTGGCTACTTTGGCCAGAGTCTGGGTCAGGAGCAGACTATTGTTCTGCCAGCCCAAGGTATGATTGAATTTAGGGATGCTCTGGTTCAGCTTATTGAAGATTATGGAGAAGGTGACATTGAAGAACGAAGAGGTGGTGCAGATGAACCCCCTGAGCTTCCAGAAGGAACATCATTCAGAGTGGATAACAAAAGGTTCTACTTTGATGTTGGTTCCAACCGTTATGGCATATTCTTAAGGGTAAGTGAGGTTAGACCACCCTACCGCAACACTATTACAGTTCCTTACAAAGTATGGACGAGGTTTGGTGACAATTTTATCAAGTATGAAGAAGAAATGAGAAAAATTTACAATGGCCATAAAGAAAAGAGAATGGATGTACGTGTGGACAGTAGTGAAGAGCAAGAGTGTCCTGAGTAGATCAAATGCCAATGGAACATCAGACAAAAAAATTAAGCTTTTTATTGAAGACAAATGCTATAGTATTTTAGAAGATTTCCCTATTTTTCATTTTCTGTTAACTTTATTTTTTAGCAGAACACCTTTTGGACAAAAATAATACGTCAAGAGTCTGGTATTTAGGTTTATCTACAACACAAATACTCTTACAAGCGTACCAGCCTCCCTTGGAGCTGCTTAAATAATTCAAGACTATTCAAGTATGTTTTTGATCAGCACAAAGTTCAACATTTAAGATACCTTAGGTAAGACTTGAATTGCACTATCAAAGCTAATTGCATATATCTATATTTCTACTTTTATAGATGTATAGATATATTATACACATGAGAAATATTATCTAAAACATATTTTTTTTTTTCTGTGCATTTTGATTTGATAAAAACAAAAGTTCTGCCAAGCTTATTTACAGGGCATTTATTACTGTGAATGTATAGGAAATGCATTTACATGTTTGCAGAGCTCTTCTGTTGGAGTTCTGAATGTTTATCGGACACGGGAACCATCAGTGAAAAAGAGTAGAATGGAAGCTGACAGTGTGTGTTAACTGTTTACACTGTTTCCAGCCAAGGATTTCTACATCTCAAGATTTAAAACTGTTAAAAACCAACACAAATAGCTGCACCGAAAGAAGTATGGGATGAATAAGTAGCAATTTAAAAAGGTAAAAGAGTGTTCAGTTATGCCTTTTAACAAAACTTCTCCCATCACAGCTATTTTATATATGAATATATCTCTCTCTATATATATATATATATCTATAATGGTGCACCCCTGTATAGGCCTGTTGTTCCATGGAAGTTTGTTTATACTGTAAGTTTAAATACTCTCTCTTCCCTGTCTTCTTTCCTGTGTGCGTGCGTATTTGGTCACAATGAAAAAAAAAACCTGATGAATGTTCAAGTATTCTTTTAATTAGATGTCGTTTGACTGAAATGTTTATGCAGCATCCCTTAGCAAAAAAAACATGGATGCTTAAATAGAAAACCTTTGTCCCTCCTGAATAGTGGCATAGGGTTCTCATTCATAACAATGGACAACCGAACCATACCAAATCTGCCCTTACTTGCGTATTGTTTTGCACAAGGGTTGCTGACTTTGTATGTTTGTGTACAAGCACTGAAAAGTTTTATTTTTATTTAAAGAAAAAAAAATACATATATATCTATAAATATATCTATATATAGCTATACACCGTTAGTGTTTAGTTAATTGCAAACTGTATGTATATCATAGTTATGCATGTTGAGCATACCTATAGAGTTACCTTTGGTAAAGATTATAAGTGGGGTATACAGTAAGTATCACTGAACGCTGTTGCTGCTAATCACTGTGCCTGTAGTAACGAAGAACATGTTCACATGGCTAACCGGATGTACGAATGTAACAACAGGTCATTTTGGCCATGTATATCCCACATTCATGGTAACTGTAATTCCTTTGTCAACAAATTGGCATTTCCTTTGTCTGTCAGGAAATGGCATTTCTCATTCCAATTCTTGTTCAGTGACCTTCATGTTAAGTTACAAAATATGTTCAGTTAAATTAAAACATGTTGAAGTCTGCACCAAAGCACATCATCACTTTATCCTCACATTAGTTTCAATATGTTTTCTGTCTTTGGAAGTGATCACTTGTGTTAATGATTTTTTTTATTTTTGAGAATGTCTGAAATGCTTGTTACCGTGGAAAAATGTGCTTATTTAGCTAATAACAATAGCCAAGATTGTTCCTTTTCTTTTTATTTAGCTCATATCTTGTTTCCAGAATAGGTGTATGTGTGCTTGTATTTATCCACACTAGATTGTTACAATGAAGCATCTTAAGGGTCCGTCCTTTCAAAATTGATCATTTACGTGTTGGTTAAAAAAGCTTACCCTCTTCGCTTTCAAAGGAGTTTCCGCAGCAAGATCAATGTGCCTGCATTCTCAGCTGTATCCTAGTAGATGGCCTTTACTAAAAGGTCATGCTTTACTTAAAGGCCTCATAGCTGTACTGTATAGCCTCACAGCTGTATATTATGTGCAGAAGTGTTAAACCCTTTTCCCTGTACTTGTTATTACTGTTGTAGGTGCCAATGTAGGATGATCTTGACAGATATGTTGGTGAAAATGAAATATCAGTTTTGCTTGGACTTAGAATATCTGTAGAGGTAATGCCTGTTTTATGCATTGTACCTATAATTTGTCTAACTATTTCGCCATTTGGGACATAAAGCTTTCAACTAAGTAGACCCTTGAGATTAGGTGGACTTCTAAAGTAATTTACGCAGTTGAGCATTCTTCAGGTGTCGCAATGTACATTCATTTTGGTCTGTGTAGTAAGTTTTGTCTGTATCTTTCTATGTCTTCTTGCTGGTTTGACCAGCCAGCCCTTGAATAATATTAATTTAGAGTTGTATGAATACAATATGTTATCTGATATTATTATTATTATTTATTTTTTTCTCCCAGTTAAAAACGTGGTGTTTGAAACGACAGAAGGGTTCTGAGTTGTAGATTGATGGTGTAGGTGATTGCCTTTTGTGTTGTCAAAATCAGCATCCTTTCTTTTTTAGTCCATTATTATTATTTTATTGAGAACCTCTAACAGTATGTGCTTTCTAGTTTTTTTCTCCAAAGAATCGCAGGTGAAATACTTAGCACTTTTAGTTTTAAAAGATTACCTTCTAAAATTAGGTACATGTCTACTTCCTGCAGAAACCAATGCTGTCCTAGTGATTTGAACTTTCATTAAAGAAATAAGGGTAGTTTCATTTATACGCTTTGTAGAAGCCAAGTGTAATAAACATTCCTCTCCGTGGCTTTCTTCAGTTTACATTTTAAATATATCAAATACCGTATTTGAGTTTGCATTAAAATCACTAAATCATGGGCAATTCCATAATTATTTTTTTTTGCAAATTACTTACTTACTTTTGAAAAGAAAAAGGCAGTCAGCACTGTGCAGGCAGTAAATATACACCATAAAGAAGCAAAACAACATCAGGCAACTGTTACAGATTAAAGGTGTACAACATAGGTTACAAATAGGGCAGCATTTGGTCTACAGCATAAGAGGCAACCTTCAAGGTAGTCATCTGTCAAACAGCAAATGCAAGTCCATCATTTTTATGAAGTGTGAAAAACGTAAACCATGGGAGCTACCATGGTATCTTCATTAATACTTTAATAGCTAATGAGTCATAGACATGAACAAGCATGCAGGTTTGAAGTTCTAACTATCTACATACTTGATTGGTGTCAGTCTCTTAGTATATAGCAATGATAGGATTACAGCGCCATAACTTGCACCTTGCAATGCCAGCTCACATATTTTTATGCTAATAGGCATCTTTTTAACATGTAAACCCAGGTACAGTTTACAAATGATTAAAATTGCCCTGGCAATTAAATTGTAACCTACCTCTGGTTGTAATGGGGTCAGTAAAAGTGCTGCTGGCAGGACATACTGTTTAGCAATAAGTATGTAAAAAGAAAATATACTTGCATGTTTCTGCTTTTTGTTTTTGGATGCACAAGTTGGAAATTTGGAACCTGAAACCTTTCTGTACTTCATATATAGTTTTGATCATTCCAATCTATTCATTAAATAAACCATGCATTTTAATTTAACAATGAAACTCACCTACTGTCCACAAACTTCTGCAGATTAGAACAAACTGTAAAGCTGGCCATAGATGGTCCAAATCTAGATCGGTTCAGCAGGAACCGGCCGAGATTCAAACCATGTATGGACAGGCTAGATGTACCTAAACTGATCGATCGATCAAATTGGATACAACCAGCCTGCCAAATATTAAATGAAATTTTTGCTAGAGGCTGGTATAGCTCCATGTGAGGGATTTCCCTGTCAACACAGTCTGTATGCAACCCATGGTTGCAGGAAATAAATTTGCTCCATATATGGCCAGCCTTAGGAACAAATAAAAGATGAAGCTGCAAGTCACAACTGAATACAAAAAGTGCATATAATCTAATAATATTTAGATATACTGATTTATTCTGAATATGGCTCTTCTTAAAAAGATCAATTTCATACAAACTAAAGTTCTCAGTTTTGGGCAGGTTGGGTGGGTCATTGCTTCATCCCTAAGCTGTGGAAAATTGTAGAGAAATCTTCCTAAGGGTCTCAACAAGCACCTTAAGTTCTAAATAAAGGCCGAAGTTTAGTCTTTTTAGTTTAGTTTTTGGTAATCAACACCAGCGACCATACTAACATGAATAACAAGTGTTCTGCTGGCTGCTTGCTCTCTTTGCAATTTTCATTGCAAAGAATGAAAACTCTGCCCCACTGGATTACCCCCACAGCTGTGATCTTCTGGGGCTGCTTGGGTTGATATGAGAGGCTCCACCTTTCACAGGTTCAATTGCAGACTAATGGCTGTTTGGGAGCCAGGCTGAGAAACTATGTCCGTGCATTCTATTTAGCTGATTATACTTCACACATAACTAAGTAAGGATCCTAATAGTATCACAAATGCATTTCATTTTATGCTCAGTGATTTATAATCAATATTCCAAGTTCTACCTTGTAAGGATCAGTTAATTGGGAAGTGTGCTGAAGAGGTCTGTGTACCATTAGTTTAAAGACTGTAACAAGCGTTTGCCATAACAACTTGACATTGAAAATTAAAGGTTTTTCTAATTAAAATTCCAACTTGGCTGCAATGAAGGAAACATGAAGTAGTGCTGCTGCCACATAGCGGGCACCTCAACTATAGAGCACCCCAGGTTCCAGAGTTTTGGATGTGGTCTGATGTACAAGTAGCAATCAGTTTTGTGCGTTCAGGACTTGGCTCCATCCATTCCCAGCTTTTATCCTTCTCTGTTGGACAGTGGAACTGACCATCAGTATGCTGGGCCATTTGAGTGTTATAGGCCGGTGGAAATGAACAAGGCCAGGTCTTGAATCAGAAAGACTGGTTGATGTTTGCATACCATGGCATAGCCAAGATTTTGGGTACCTGCAAATTCTTTTAGCTAAGCTGTGATGGCTTACTGGCACCAGGAGGTGCCCATAAATTGGTAGCAGTACCATTTGGTAAGATGATTATTTTAGGTTTTGTCTTTAGTAGTTTAAAATTGCTTGTTATAGTTAAAAGTTTAGTTTAATCAAAAAGCAATTTTGCTGCCATAGCTGCAGTCACAGCTGGATCCTATAGAAATCTTCTGTGCAGTGATGACAAGTGCTCTTCCTGTTTCTGAACTTTCCGTGTTAAGGGAGTTTAACCGCTCCGAGTCTGCTGTGAACTCTCTCCTCCATCCTTTCCCCTTCCTACGTGTAACATGATCTGTGGATCGGGGAGAAAATCTTGTCATTCTATACACTCTCCCCATTCCCAAATCATGTTCATCCGGTGTAATCAATGAACAAGCTTTTCTCAATGAAGGAAGAAGGGTGCGTGCCGCCATCATATCCTTTTCTTTACAGCTCACAGAAGACTCGGAGCTATTACCTACCTCAGCTCCCGGAAGTTCAGCAGCTGAAGGAGAACTTGACATCGCTGCACAGCAGATTTCAACAGGGTCCACCTGTCTGATAGTCATGGGGCATACTTCATTAACAGTAAGTGATGCTTCAACTATGGGAGAAAAATTGTTTTTTGACTTGACTTTAAGCATTAAAAGTACACTTTTCAAAAATTATGAATAAAGTGAGACAAAGGCAAAACAAATATGGCTGCCATTATACTAGTAAGCAATTCACAAGATACTTTTCCTACCCTACAATTTCAGGTTCTTTTACTACACTTATTTGAGCTGAACTATAGGTTATATATACAGGGGTTGGACAAAATTATGAAAACTATGGGAAAAAATAAAAATAAAATCATGTGGTGTTGGACTGCCTTTGGCATCCAAGACGACCTGAATTCTCCTGGTAATTGACAAATATAAGTCCTGGGTGGTGGATAATGGAATCTGATACCACTCTTCATGCAAAAATCCGGGTCGCAATCCTGCGCAATGTCCCTTTTTGTCTCTTTCAGTCAGTTGACTATGTTGACTGCAACATGGTTTATGCTTATCAGATGACGGTTTCCCAGAAACTGTCTATATCATCATAACCTTTGATACTGCACCTCGCAACACCACAAATAAATTGGCAACTCCAGGCACCAGCTAAGTGGGCACCAACAATTTACCCTCTTTGAAACTCAGTAAGCGTTGACATGACTCCATATTACTAGCAGCACACGCAATGCGTGGCAAAAGTGAGGCTTCCCACCTGTTAGCTAGGTGTGTCTTCTCACACAATGGAAGCAAAAGAATGTTACATTGCTTTCAGCGTGAATCGTCATCACTTTCGCACCTGTAATTCATGTAGTGTCTCCATATTTTTGTGCAACCCCTGTATTAGGTTAAAAGTATGCAAGTCATAGCAACCAATCATTTAATCATTTGTATTTTTTCTGAATGGTCTAAATGGATGAAATGTAAATCTTAGGTGCTTCTAGTTACTGCACTTGGCACTTTTGTTAGCCCTTTCACTTACACTCTGCTTGGATCCATCCCATCTGTGTTATTAGAAATGCTAATTGTTTGCTACAGTAATAGCTGAGAAATGCATTTCCAACCCAGAGTGAGAGGCATGTCAGAGTGATTCTCGAAGTTCTGTAATATGTAGCCCTGGGTGGCTTAATTTCTCTTCAACCTCATGTTGAGCTCAAGGCGAATTCCCTGGTTCAGCATTCAAAAGAATGTTTAAAAAAAAATCACTTCCCAGCTGACCACAGCTGTATGTCTGGCTTTTTTTGGGCTAGCTAAATTTGAAAGAACAAAGATATATATGTAACTTCATTGCTTCTGTAGTACCCTTGTAAAGGGAATTTCCTCTTGGGGTATGGCAGGAAAAAAGATATTTCTTTGTACCACTTTTTGCCTCGCTGGGGAGCTTCATCTAACAGCATCTCATTATTTTCATGATTGCATTTTTTTTCTGCTGACAGTTGGAATCAGAATGTTTGACTGTCATTTTGATTATTGTTTTTGATTCTTAGGTCTAATATGTGTCACTGATCTTGAGCAAATGTGCAATATATAGAAGGGTTTAAAGAGTAGAACACTCTCAAAAAAAAAAAAAAGGCGGACTTTGTGGGCATATCGTGAGACAGTTATAAAAAATTGTATCTATTACAAAAATTATTAAAATGGCATATAACAGACAACGAATACCCTATTACTTGACAAGGTCAACAGATACCCAATAGAACAGACATGGAGGTATGGATAGATGAAATAAGTCCAAGATGCAATTGAGAAGTATGTGTATATATAAATCAGAACCATAAACACTACATTTGGAGAGGAGTTAACAAGGCCTATGATTAATGAAAGGTACGCTATTCCTACTGTGAAACACGGAGGTGGTTCGCTGATGTTTTGGGGATGTGTGAGCTACAAAGGCACAGGAAATTTGGTCAATATTGATGGCAAGATAAATGCAGTATGTTATCAAAAAATACTGGATGAATATTTGCATTCATCAGCCAGGAAGCTGCGCATGGTACGTACTTGGACATCCCAACATGACAATGGTTCAAAACACAAGGTCAAGTTGACCTGTTATTGACTACAGCAGAATAAAGTGAAGGTTTTGGAGTGGCCATCTCAGTCTCTTGACCTCAATATCATTGAGCCACTCTGGGGAGATCTCAAATGTGCAGTTCATGCAAGACAGCCTAAGAATTTACAGGAACTGGAGGCTTTTTGCCAAGAGGAATGGGCAGCTTTACCATCTGAGAAGATAAAGAGCCTTATCCACAAATACCACAAAAGACTGCTGTCATTGATATTAAAGGGGGCAAGACACGGTATTAGGAACTGGGGTATATAAACTTTTGATCAGGGTCATTTGGGTAGTTTTTGTTGTCATTATGAATTACACTAACCATCAGTGAAAGGAAAGTTTTTGTGTTCTCATTCATATTCTCTGAAAAATGGCCAAGAAATCATAAATTCTGCCAGGGTATGTAAACTTATGAGCACAACTGTAATAGGGTGTTGTCTGTTATGTCATTTTAATTTTGTAATAAAGATTTTTTTTTAATATAATTATGCCCACAAAGTCTACCTTTTTGAGAGTGTTTTACTCTTTCAACCCTTCTATATACCTATTGGATGTTGGCATAGTGGGGGTTTTTCAAATGTGCAATATGTTTTTCCCTTTTTATTGCTTGTATGATTGTGGAAATGTTAATAAAATTAGATTGATAGATTACTGTAGCATTTTCAGTCTTGTGCAGAAAACATCTTATCTTGTGTATTAAATTGAGACCTGCTATTATGGTATTTCTTAAGCAGAAGAAATCTTAGTTATTTTACCATAAAGTTTTAAAAATATAAATGTATTTTATAGTTTAAATGATAAAAATATAGTCTACAATTTTTAAATAATATAAAATACGTTTGAAGCTAGAAATTATAAAGTTTTTCTTTATTTCTTAGATAATATCGTAGCACGTTACACTTGACATAGAAAATGCTGTTCTTTTACAAGGGTTCGCTCACACCAGCCCCGTTAGGTTGGGGCTGTGTTGGCAATACTGCCTATCAGTTCAGTACACTTTGGTGTGTGCTGAATAACGTAGTACATGTTACTTTTTTTTGCAGTTAGTTGACGTCCAAAAAGGCACTGGCATGCTACCAGTAAGTGTTTCCAGTTTCATAAAGTTAAAAAAAGAAAAGAATTGCAGGATAGCATAGGTGCACTTTATGCACACCTAAATGTGTGCCTGCTGGTGTGAATGGGCCCAAATGAAACTATCATTCAAAGTTATTTTGTTTATTTCCCATATTCACGCAGATATATCACGCATATATCACTACTAAACAAAACACAACCTCACAGACCATATCTTAATAGGACCAAGACTGTACACTATTACGCCAATGACCTTAGTTGAATTGGGCATCATATTTATACACCTTGGTTTAAGGGAAATTTCCTGTCCAATTTGATACATAGACAATTGCCAATTTCATCCAATTTGTAAGCTTTGACATTTTAAATGTAAGCCATTAGCTCTGGCCAATTCAGTTAATTTTAGTTATAGGAAGATTTATAAAAGTACTGTAGTGGTAGAGCAGAAGGACTGTGATGATGCGCCTACAGAGGGGCACAAAAGTGCACGGATTCCTGTGCCCTTAATGGACAAGTGCAGGAAAAAAAACAAGCACACATATCTATATGGCTGCAGCATCAGTCAGATGCTGCAGATGGCTCTTAGCCCAAGAACACATGACTGCTGATCACTCAGTTCTTGGGTCCACTGTGAGCACAGAGTGGTGACTGTCAGTCACCACTCTCTGCTCTGCCCCTTCAATGCTTACCACAGCGCTGGGCTGAGGCAGCTGGCAGTCAAGCATCTCAGTGGATCCCAACATCATTGCATCCATCCAGAGCTTGGAGCTGCTCTATGATGTCAGCCAAAAGCAGACTTTAGCAAACTGTCGGATGATTCTGGGTCACAGGAGAGCACAACTAAGTGCACCCCTGGGACCCACATGAGAAGTATGACCAAACAAGGTTTGGTCATACTTCTCTTTTAACACTCAAGACTCTGACCACCTTCCCTAGTAGTGGACTGAGAGTGGAGCACTCCAGTTCATTGTACTAGAGAAACAAAAATCTCAAAGGGTATCAACATGCATTGCAGTGTCTGCAATATCACAAGAATACCAGTAAGGCTTCTTGCACACTGCAGCTTGAAAAAGCTCAGTACAGCTTTTTTTTTTTTTACTGAGCTAAAAATTAATTGTAATGTGCTGATGCACACAGGCGCGTAAACAAGCGCCGTGCATTCTTCAGTAAAAAAAGAATATAGAAAAATATGCATTTTTGGTCAGTAATTTATGCCTCATGCACGCACTTGCGCACATTGGTAAATGTCCATTTACAAGAATGCGAGAATACATCTTCGTGCAAATGCACGCAAAATTGTGCGAACACATATGCGTGATAATACGTGCAAATACATACAATAACAAGTCTGAAAAAGTAGATTCTCAAACAAGAGTATTGTGTGCACGAGGCCTAAGGGTTTAGAAAGTATCCTAGATGCGCTTGTCGAAAGATTGGTATGAATTTACAGCCATAGAAATTGAGGTTTTTCTTACAATGAATGAGGATGCATAGCCATGAATGCAAGCTGCATTAATAGAGATTTTCAAGATTTCATAGAAGATAACCAAGGCAACCTAAAAGAAGTTCCTCCTGAATGTAATAATATTTTTTGGGGGAAAATACTTATTTTTGAGAAAAAGAGTACGTTTTATATGAGGTTCTGTACTTTGTCGTTTTTTTTTTTTTCTAAAACTTTAACCGCTTCAGCCCCGAAAGATTTGGCTGCTCAATGACCAGGCCACTTTTTGCGATTCGGCACTGCATCGCTTTTACTGACAATTGCGCGGTCGTGCGACGCTGTACCCAAACAAAATTGACGTCCTTTTTTTCCCACAAATAGAGCTTTCTTTTGGTGGCATTTGATCGCTTCTGTGGTTTTTATTTTTTGCGCTACAAACGAAAGAGCGACAATTTTGAAAAAAACACTATCTTTTACTTTTTGCTATAATAAATATCCCACATTTTTTATCAAAAAAAAAATTTCCTCAGTTTAGGCCGATATGTATTCTTCTACATATTTTTGGTAAAAAAAATTGCAATGAGCGTATATTGATTGGTTTGCGCAAAAGTTGTAGCGTCTACAAAATAGGGGATAGATTTATGGCATTTTTATTATATATATTTTTTTTTATTAGTAATGGCGGCGATCTGCGATTTTTATCAGGACTGCGACATTATGGTGGACACATCGGACACTTTTTGACCCATTTTTGAAACCATTGACAATTATACAGCAATCAGTGTTATAAAAATGCACTGATTACTGTGTAAATGACACTGGCAGGGATGATGTTAACACTAGGGGGCATCAAGGGGTTAATTGTGTTCCCTAGTGTGTGTTCTAACTGTGGGGGGAGTGGGACTGACTAGGAGGAGACAGAGATCGGTGTTCATACATAGTATGAACACACAATCTGTCTCCTCTCCCCTGAAAGAACCGGGATCTGTGTGTTTACACACACAGATCCCGGTGCTCGTTCTGTCACGAGCGATTGCAGTAGCCCGGCGGTCATCATGCCCGCTGGGCACTCACATCAGGGTCGGGCAGATGCTGTGGGCGTGCGCCCCTAGTGGCCAAAAGGCGAAGCAACATAACATTGTTTCGCCCAGCCATGCCATTCTGCTGCAGTAAGACTGTGGTGGCTGGTCAGCAAGCGCTTAAAAAGTTTAAACGTTCAGAATGCTTAAATTATAATAGTATCTTTTAAGAAAATACACCATTATCATGTGCAATATTCCTAAAGCCTGCCTAAATATTTACTGTTTAAAAAAAGTTCAGTTTAAACATTGACTGGGAGAGGGGGTGGCAGCTCTAGGGACCAACCAAATGTTCTTAAAGTGCTTGTAAATCCTTGCATATACCCCATGAAGTGACTAGCCTCAGGTGATGCACAAAGATGAAACAAATCCTCCTACATATTATTATACCCGTATATCTGCAGTCTTCTCTTCTCTACAGACATTCAAAATTCACATATTATACTGCTTGTCTGAGCTATCAGAAAGCAGGAGTGGCAAACTGAAGTTTCACTCAACAGAGCTCAGTGAGGAGAGTTGATTGAAGGGAAGGGACACCCCTCTTCCCCCTTTACACAACACACAGGAACAGAGCTGATGCAGTCAATCACAGACTGTGTTTTGGAGCTCCCACTCCTTTCATCTTTTTATCTCTTGATGTCAGGAAAACTTGAGAGATGGTAGAGGAAAGAGTCAGCAGATAGAAATGACACTTAGTGCTCTGGTTTGGGACAAGTACACACTATAGAGGGATATGATTTATTCATATTTCATGTCAGAGGTTTACAACCACTTCAATGTACTGTACATATGCTGAAAGAAACAAAGATTTGACCTCATCACAATGCTGCTCCTTCTTTGGTCAGTCATAGGCTGGGGGTAGGGAGGTTACCAAGTTTTGAACCTTAAAGCTGATCTATGGTCAAAATGTAAAATCATATATTAGTTTTCACATTTACTTCCTTGAATTCTGTGATATGTATTCACAATGCCCTGTGGGTAGGCACTGCTGTGTCACACATTTCACAGAGCCTGCCTTCTGAACTATAGAGGTGCTGAGAGGAGGAGTTTCAGGAGGTGGGGTCAGTACAGGCAGCAAGGTACCATAGGATATGTAATCCCTTAGAACTTAACACATATAAACAATAAAGTGAATTTATTAGACATGTGCATTTGTTTTTGTCCGAATGCATTTTCGTCCGAATTTCAGGTATTTTCGTTATCGTTTTAACAAATGATAACGAAAGTGCAGAGTCCGAAAAACTAAAGATCCAACATAAACAAATGCTTTATTTTCGTTTTCGTTGCTACAACAGTTGGATATAGATAGGTGATTCGACATGATGTTGACAATAACAATCTGTGTCCATCAAACCTGTGGTCGAATGTGTCTAACCTTAACTCTATTAGTCCAAGATTATTCTACATAGAGAGAAAAGATTTGACATAGAGAGAAAAGATTCGACGTAGGGGAGAAAAGATTTGACGTAGGGGAGAAAAGATGAATAAAAATAATGATGATGATGAATGTTATTGGCTGATTGTAACCAAAGAGGAGGAGCAGTAAAATAGCTAGAACTAAGTACACACGTACTTTGGCTTATGGTGTCTGTTGAAAGTTCTAAGAAGATTCGACGGAGCAGGTAAACTATACGGCGTCGTACAGTTTAGCTGCTCTGTCGAGACTTCTTTGAACATTCGATAGACACCATAAGCCTTCAATGACAGATTCAACCTTAATTTGGATTTATTTTTCGGACGAAAACGAAATTCCGAAACAAAATATTTCAGTGTGAACATGTCTAGAATTTATAATAATGGAAATATGCTTTCATTTCTAACTTCTTTGCGAACTTCCCTGGCTGGTATATCTATCGCTGGCTTCTCTATTTAGTGGTTCACTAAACCAGAACAAATATGCAGGTCAAGGGTTCCAATTTTTTTATGTCAGGAACAATTCCTTTTTGAAGCAGTGTTTCCCTTTACAGCTTTTATTAATGGTAAGAGTAAATAATTTATGGATATAAAAACCAACTGTAAGGGTTGGTGGAGTGATTTATTTTAAGCTCATTTTTTCAGGCCTAGTATACATTATTCGAAAACTGGAGGAACAATTGTCTGTCTGATTTTCCCCTGAATGTTCATACCATACTGAAAACGAGAAGGCCATTAATAAAACGAAAATTCTCGAAACGACAGAGGAAAACTTCCTGCATACATAGCTGCGTTCCAGGGTAGATTATTGCTTCCAATCATGCACGGTCTTGCTCCTTTTGATTTATTTTTAAAGATAAGTATCGTACTAATTGAAGGAAAATCATTCGATCTGCTAACTAATGAGAACACTTTTCCAGCATGTCACTTCTGAAATTTTAGTTTGAAAAGTCGACATCGGCCCTTGAAAGCAGTATACTAATGTACAGAAAATCGAATGGCCTTTTCTGAATATGAATATTTTCATCTATTCTAATAATATGTTCTAGGCTTAAATCGCCCTTAAGGCAGCCAGACAAGATACATTTTTCTCCTAATTGGTTGGACAACAAACCCAAGAAAATTATACCCAGTTGTCTATGGTTCCATGTGTCCACCTGGTTGGTGCTTTAGATCTTCTTACCAGATTCTGGAAGGTAGAGAACGTTTTCTGTCCTGCAATGTTCTCCCAGGTGTAACTTTTTCGCTTGTGTTGTTGAACCCAACCCCCCGGTCTTGCTAACCTGGAGTCCGGCGACCCCCTGCACTGACAGCTCGTATTGATGTCGTATCGGTCCGGGGATTTGAAATCCCCCGCGGCTTTCTCTTTTCTTTGCCCCCCGTGACTACCTTAAACGTACCTCCTGACAAGGAAGGTTTTGGAGATTAAGCTGCGGGGGATTTCTAAGCCCCGGACGGTGAGGCGGCGACCCGATGTGTTAGTGCGGGTGAATTCCGCGCTCCAAGTCAGCGGGACTGGGGGGGTGAGGAGGGTGCCCTGTGTACGTTCACCTTACAGATTTTTCTGTAAAAGTGAACTTTCCCTTAAAGTAAACCTTAGGGTTATGCTATGGTTTATAGTTAGATATTGAATAAAGGTTTAGGGTTGGGTTTTAGGGGTTGTTTCCATGTTAAGGTTAAGGGTCATGTTTAGGAGTTGATTTCAGGTGAATTCATGCATTTTATAAATCTCTCATTTTTGGATAACCGGTAAATGATGTATGGTGGCCTCCAAGTAATATTGATCTCCGTATATCCGTTGCTTCATCATGCAAGGAAGAATATTTTTTTTTAAATTGGGTAATTGGGTAAAGACAAAATTATATAGAGGCATCTTAAAGAACAACATGCATTACATATTATACATTGTTCTGTCTTCCGTGGGACAAAGTACATGTAGAAGTTTGTCCCATACATAGTCCAAATTGTTCCCCCTCTCCTTCCCCTGTGGCTGGGAACGAGAGGGGGGCTAGGAAAGGAATGAATGCATCATAATGGCAGCTTGTCTCTCCTGAGACAAGAGGAATGCAGAAGAAGAGGGTGTTGGCCTCCTGTCTCTCTGCATTACTCTTGCCGCAGCTTGTCTGGGGAAAGTGCTCTTAGCCAAGGCAAGCTGCCATTATCAGGGATCCATCTCCTCCCTGGCTGTTGTCCAAACGAATGGACGTGGGGAAGGGGAGGGAGGCAGGTCGTATTTTAGAAATAGACATCAGAAGCACCTGGTGCTGCGTGCACATTGTCCCATTGGGGGGGCAGAACAATGTAAAAATTGTAATTCTTAATGATACTTCTATGGTAATATAGAGTGCATCTTCCACATATATGTGAAAATGTATGCCACTGAGACCTCAAATAGGGTTTCTCTTTGCAGTCTACAGTGAGGAAAACAAGTATTTGATCCCCTGCTGATTTTGGCCGTTTGCCCACTGACAAAGAAATGATCAGTCTATAATTTTAATAGTAGGTTTATTTTAAATGAGAGACAGAATAACAACAAAAAAATCCAGAAAAACGCATTTCAAAAAAAGATAAATTGATTTGAATTTAAATTAGTGAAATAAGTATTTGACCCCTTTTGCAAAACATGACTTGGTACTTGGTGGCAAAACCCTTGTTGGCAATCACAGAGGTCAGACTTTTCTTGTAGTTGGCCACCAGATTTGCACACATCTCAGGAGGGATTTTGTCCCACTCCTCTTTGCAGATCCTCTCCAAGTCATTAAGGTTTCCAGGCGGACGCTTGGTAACTTGAACCTTCTGCTCTCTCCACATATTTTCTATGGCATTAAGGTCTGGAGACTGGCTAGGCCACTCAAGGACCTTAAAGTGGTGTTCTGGCCGAAATTATACTTTTTAAATAAAAAAAAAATACACCTACAATACACAAGCTTAATGTATTCTAGTAAAGTTAGTCTGTAAACTAAGGTCTGTTTTGTTAGTTTATAGCAGTAGTTTGTTTTTTTTATAAACTAACAGCAGGCCGTGGCCATCTTAAGTCTGGCCATCTGAAGCCAGACTGTATTTCTTCCTAGATCTCATCCTTGCAGATCTCGCACATGCTCAGTGCAGCACAAGCAGTGTAATAGGTTTCAGGTCAGGTTTCCATAGCAACGGCAGTGTCAGAGGAAGTTGACACCCCTTCCCAGAAGGCATTGCAAACAGGAAATGATGCGATGGGCCGCGGCCAGGGAGGAGGAAGTGAAAAATGAATACAGCAGATATACAGTAAGTGCTGAGAAAAAAAATTTTAAATATCCAATTCGTTTACAGTGCACAGTTTAGTGAGGGATGCTGAAGAGTTGTAAAAGTGGGTGGAACTCCACTTTAAAGCGGACCTTCATTCATTTTTTCAACTTTTCATCTATTAAATCTTCTGCCCTGTTTTAAAGTGCTACTAAACCCAGTAATATGGAAATAGTTCATCCCCCCAACAGTGTCCACAGCTTATATATCTTCTTTTTACATTAAAATATTGCCACTTTATACCTTTTTGGCTGATCTGTATACCACGGTCAGTGGTAAACTGCATAGTTTCTCCAGTGCTGAGAGTTCAGGTAGGAGGAGATTTCCACTGCAGCCTGTATACACGCCCACATGTGTGATGCCAATATCATGTGACCTGGCTATCTCTGAGAACAAGTAAATGTCTTCTCCAGCATAAAAGACACAACTGAGCATGTGCAGGTTGACTACCCTGCCTGTGTTAGCTGGATCTCTCCAGAAAGACCTTACAGAAAGGAAGGATCTGTGCATATAGGAAAAAAGACTTTACAGACTGCAGAGGATTAACACCTTAAGTTCCACAGTGAGTATAACAAGCATGCTATGCTGCATATACAGACAGATTTTACTGTTGCGGGTTTAGTAACACTTTAATTTTGGCTAGTAAAATATTTTTTTTTCTGCCAGTAAATACCTTATACAGCCCACTTCCTGTTTCTTGTCTGGTGAAAAGCCTAGGCTTTTGACATTGTGCAAAGCTCTCTCTCTTACTCTCGTTAGAGTTTGCCAGGAAGGGAGGGGGTGATTCATAAGAGGGCCAATGAGAGCTGCAGAGCTGGAGGTGTGTCCAGCACCAAAAGTAGTGCAAGCATTACTTTACAAAGCAACTGGATCACATGGTGCTGCTGTACCATGTGATCCAATGCAGGCAAACACACCTGAGTTTGGGGTGTTAGGTTAACGCTGACACCCACTGTAGATCGTAAGTGCAGTTGGTTTTGAACACGGTGCGGAAAGCGCACACAGAACACGGGTGTCCTGAAACATGTTCTGGTGTGAACCAGATCTAATGTTGGCCAGAAATACAGCCTGGTACACGCCAGCAGAATCCTTCCTTTGCACTATTACCAGCAGGCTTGCAGAATCGAGCACTCTGTCTCCCGGCATCTGCTGATCTTCTAACAGGGATCTGAGGAGAGGTAAACCAATATTCCTCTGAAGGGGTGAATCATGGGTCACACCAACACCTCACATAGTGGGTTGCCATGGCCATTACCGTAAGGGTTCAATGTGACTGCCTAAGACCCCTTTCACACTGGGGCGGTTGCAAACCGCCCCTTAACAGCCCCTGCTGTTTGTTCAGTGTGAAAGCCCGAGGGGCTAGAGGCCGAATACCGCGATAAAACAGCGCTAAAAATAGCGCTGTTTTACCGCCGACGCCCCCTACCGCCCCAGTGTGAAAGGGGCCTAAAGGACATCTAAAAAAAAGTGTGGCAAGTGGAGAAATTTTTCTTCTGTACTCTTAGTAGTCTAACAGAGCTGAATGCTAGGGAAATGTGCTTGTCTGTGAGCTGTACCTTTTTTGTGACCTGTTATTCTGTACAAAGTTTATTTTCAATAAAATGTAGGACTGTTAAACTCGCTGCTGTGTAACATTTCAGAATACGTTTCATGCTTTGATTTGTACCAGCAACAGTGACCAAAATTCTAGGAGTAACAGTAAAAATGCAGTTTAGGATCCAGCAGATAGACGGAGCACCCGGACTGTCATGTGTGGACACGTAATACCCAGGAAGGGGGGAGGGCTCTCGGAATGAAGAAGTTCTGGGGGAGAAAAGATTAGGGAAGATGAGTAAGGATAGGTAGGAGAAGAGACAGACTCTTGGGGGGGTAAATATTAATAGGTTATTTTTGTTGAAAGGAGAGTTCACCACCGGATGTGGGGTCTAAGTACAATTATAACCGAATTAAAGCTACTCAAGAGGCTGCTTAGAATGTATGATATGCCAATGGGTCTATAAAGTCAGTCCAATAGAACCAGGTTTTATGACATTGTTCCCCAGTGCCATTGATGAATGCCACAGTCTCTTCCATAAGGTGTATTTAATTGGTTCTGCAAAATCAAAGTCTAGTTTTCTTTTTTTAAGCCATTGATGAATGCCACCATCTCTTCCATAAGGTGTATTTAATTGGTTCTGCAAAATCAAAGTCTAGTTTTCTTTTTTTAAGCTAAGAACATTTTTAGCCAGCATTGAAAATATCTGTTAATCTTGCCAGAAATGCAGTGTCCTTGTCACTTTCTGTGAACTGCAAAAAAGAATATCTTCCATCCTAGCTATCTTTTGTAATATACCAATTGCCATGCCCCCCCCCCCCCTCCATGTAATGGCACTAAAGAGATACAGACATGTTTGTAGTCCATATCAGGAGAGCAGCCTAGGTTGACAGCAATGCCTCCCTCCATAGATACAGTGGAGGAGCAATATAGTCATCCATGGACAGGAAGTGTGTTATTTGCAGATTTACCAGGAGAAAATAAAGCAAAAGAAGCTTGAAAAGAGAAAATGAATGCAGTCACCGCACTAAGGGGTGGGTAAGCTGCTGTATATGATCTTTTTGGGGTTTAGATACAAACTTTAGTAAGCAGAAATGAGATGTTGAGTACAGGGGAAAACAGGATTGATTTGTAAACAGTGATTCATTTGCATGTGTTAGAGAGGTACAGATTAGAGTAAAGATAAAAAAACATAATTGTTATTTGCAGACTGGTCAAGTGAAGGGTTCAGGTGAAAGCTTCAAAAGATTTAAGTACTGCTATAATATTTGTTTCATATGTTTGTTGATTTGTATGAGAGCAGAGCGGTGTTTTTTAAGGACAAGAAATAAAAATCAAACTTTAATGTATCTGATGTTAGATGGTAACTAGGTTTTCTAATGGAGTACAATTGATTTCAAATCACATAATTTTTCTGCTAACAAAGGGTATATATAGCTTGTTTTGTTTTTTTTTCCTGTTTGTATATCCTGGTTGTCTGGCACCTGATTAACAAATACAGTATATGTTTCCGGAATTTGCTTGGCTGACATAGTGAGTGGACAACTACTTTCTTTGCTTACTTTAAAGCCGAAAACCAGCTGAAAGATAATTATGTTTTTTGTTTTTTTTTTTGTTTTGTTTTGTTTTTTTTATGCCTTCTTGACCTAGAGACAACTGCACCCCCAAGGTGTAACAGCCAAAAATAGAAATCTGGCTGAAATTTTAACATTAATTTAAAACGCCTGGAATTAGTTTACGAAGTCTAATCCCTCTAGCCCACCTAACTAGCCTAAGCTGACCCCAGTTCCCCCCAGGTGCTTACCTCAAACGATGGCAACAGCCTCCCGCGTTATCTCTAGCTCTGCTGCTAAAGATCTAGTGCTGGGCTGTCTGCGCACTAATATCCCTTATACTAAAATGGGACTTGAAGACCTGATCTACCTTTTTATTTTAAAGAAAAACTTGCCTTTAGTAGTAATAGTAAAACTACCACAGTGATGCTCCGTACACACGGTCGGACTTTGTTCGGACATTCCGACAACAAAATCCTAGGATTTTTTCCGACGGATGTTGGCTCAAACTTGTCTTGCATACACACGGTCACACAAAGTTGTCAGGAAATCTGATCATTCTGAACGCGGTGACGTAAAACACGTACGTCGGGACTATAAACGGGGCAGTGGCCAATAGCTTTCATCTCTTTATTTATTCTGAGCATGCGTGGCACTTTGTCCGTCGGATTTGTGTACACACGATCGGAATTTCTGACAACGGATTTTGTTGTCGGAAAATTTTATACCCTGCTCTCAAACTTTGTGTGTCGGAAGATCCGATGGAAAATGTCCGATGGAGCCCACACACGGTCGGAATTTCCGACAACACGCTCCGATCGGACATTTTCCATCGGAAAATCCGACCGTGTGTACTGGGCACTACAGTACTTGCTACTATGTGTTATCCAGGAGAACAATAACTTGTACCATCAACATATTGTGTAAGCTGATGGGAAAAAATACTATATGCTATACCATTTGAAAACGATTAAAAGGGGGAATTAGTATATATTGTGACCAAGTATTAAGTTTGATTAATTCACAAATGCGTCAGAACATTCATCTAGTCAGATTATTATTATTTTTTTAATCCTTATCCTGCTAGCATTGGTAAATGGATAGGAAAGTAGTTCAGTTGATATTTATAGCTCTAAAAATTAAGATAAACGTATATATCTGCACACCATAATAATTAAAGAAGGATGCAGGATGTTATTTGAACAGAAATTTCTGGTACGAGCATGTTTCTCCAGTTGTCTAGTTCTGCTAACCCATACCATTGAGCTCTATGCAGGATTTGCCAATTATAATCCCTATGCAACCAGACCTGTTTGTTCAGAATACCATTAAAGACACTTGGGACCCTCACACCGAGAAGGGTCCTCTCTGATCAGCAAGAGATTCGTGAGCAGATCCCGGACATATGTCAGTTTTTTGACATCTGTACCTGTTCAGTTTGTGTCTGGTGGACATGGGCAGACCTGTGAAAGCTTTAAGGGCGGCCAAATGTAAAGAGACTCCAGCATCCATTTACATCAGGCTACCTCCGATCCGTCACATTTTCGGTCTGGAAAAACCAAAAAGGATGCATTCATTTTCTTCTTCCTTTTTTATTTTTTTGTTTACATAGGTAGATGGGTAGACACAAGTCTGTTTACACCTACCTGTCCATAAAGTTGCATGGACCTTCTAATTAGGTTTGCCTGAAACACTGACAGACAGACCTGATTGGAAAGCACATGTGAAGGGGGACTTATAAGGTATGGCTTGGTAACCTTATGTATTCCTATTTCCTGGGGTCCTTAAATGGTTCTATATACAGTGCCTTGCAAAAGTATTCACCCCCCTTGGCATCATTTAATTTACAGAACATGCCCACAACGTTGGCGATTTTTTTTTTTTCATTGTGAAGCAAACAACAAATAGGACAAAAAAACAGAAAAAGTCAATGTGCATAACTATTCACCCCCCTAAAGTCAATACTTTGTAGAGCCACCTTGTGCTGCTTTCACAGCTCCTAGTTGCTTTGGATAAGTCTCTATGAGCTTGCCACATCTTACCACTGGGATGTTTGCCCATTCCTCCTTGCAAAACTGCTGCAGCTCCTTCAAGTTGGATGGTTTGTGCTTGTGAACAGCAATCTTTAAGTCTGACCACAGATTTTCTATTGGATTGAGGTCTGGGGTTTGACTAGACCATTCCAACACATTTACATGTTTCCCCTTAAACCACTCAAGTGTTGCTTTAGCAGTGTGTTTGGGGTCATTGTCCTGCTGGAAGGTGAACCTCCGTTCTAGCCTCAAATCACACAGAGTGGTACAGGTTTTGCTCAAGAATATCCCTGTATTTAGCACCATCTTTCCCTCAACTCTGACCAGTTTCCCAGTCCCGACTGCTGAAAAACATCCCCACAGCATGATGCTGCCACCACCATGTTTAATTGTGGGGATGGTGTTCTTTGGGTGATGTGATGTGTTGGGTTTGCGCCAGACATAGCATTTTCTTTGATGGTCAAAATGTTCAATTTTAGTCTCATCAGACCAGAGCACCTTCCTCCATACATTTTGGGAGTCTCCCACATGCCTTTTCGCAAACTCAAAATGTGCCATTTTGTTTTTTGCTGAAAATAATGGCTTTCTTCTGGCCACTCCGCCATAAAGTCCAACTCTATGGAACGTACAGCTTATTGTCATCCTATGTACAGATACTCCAGTCTCTGCTGTGGAACTCTGCAGCTCCTCCAGGGTTACCTTAGGTCTCTGTGCTGCCTTTCCGATTAATGCCCTCCTTGCCCGGTTCGTGAGTTTTGTTGTGCAGCCATCTCTTGGCAGGTTTGCTGTTGTGCCATGTTCTTTCCGTTTTGGTTATGATAGATTTGATGGTGCTCCTAGGGATCGTCAAAGATTTGGATTTTTTTTTATAACCTAACCCTGGCTTGTACTTCGCAACAACATTGTCCCTTACTTGTTTGGAGAGTTCCTTGGTCTTTATGGCAGTGTTTGGTTAGTGGTGCCTCTTGCTTAGGTGTTGCAGCCTCTTTCCAAAAGGTGTGTGTATATGTAATGACAGATCAGGTGACACTTGGATTGCACACAGGCGGACATCATTTCACTAATTATGTGACTTCTGAAGGTAATTGGTTGCACCAGAGCTTTTTATGGGCTTCATAACAAAGGGGGTGAATACATACGCACATGAAAATTATCAGTTTATTATTTCTGAAAATAGTTTTATGTATATATTTTTCTAATTTTACTTCACCAACTTAGACTATAGTGTGCTGATCCATCACATATAATTCACATTAAAAAAACATTGAACTAAAGGCTGTAATGTAACACAATTAGGTAAAAAGCCAAGGGGGTGAATACTTTTGCAAGGCACTGTAAATATTATGTTTAATTCACTTAGGCCTCTTTCACACGAGGGATCCGTATGTCCGTTTTTCATCCTTCCGTTTTCGGATGAAAAACGGACATACATGTATCCCTATGGAGCGTCGGATGTCAGCGGTGACATGTCCGCTAACATCCGACCCGCTCCGATCCGAAAAGTGTAACGGAGGAAAACCCTACTTTTCCATCCGTTTTTTGATCGGGTGACGACGGACACTACGGTCCGTCATCATCCGATCCCCCATAGGGGAGAGAGGCGCTCTGACAGGTCCGTCGCTGCACAGTGTGCAGCGATGGACCTGTCATCTTCCTGCTCAGCGGGGATCGGCGGAGCGATCCCCGCTGAGCAAGCGGGTGTTCACGGCGCGGATCATCACTGATCCGCCCGTGAGAAAGAGCCCTTACTGTGTAATAAACGCTATTGGGAGATTTAAACTATAATGAAATCGGCTTGTCTTACTACATAAAATGAATTTAAAAAAAAAAAAATGAATGTGCTCCTTTAACTCTCCTCATACAGATTTCCTAGTCAAAGTTCTTCTTTTTTTCTTTTTCACTTTCTTTTTTAAAGCTTCTAGGATGTTTCTGCATGTAATAGCAGATTTGAGCAGAAAGCTTTTGAGTACGTGCACTAGCAATCCAGTTACAATTGGTGGAAATAAAAAGTAAAACTCACGTGTCTCTCTCTCTTTTTGCAATGAAATATTGCACAAAAAGAAAAATAGACTCCCAAGTACAGGAGTCGTTTATCGCTCTACATAGGAAATTGGTTATTCCCACATGGATCAATAATGAGAAATCAACTGATAATGAATAATGCCTTTTTGTTATGGGCAGTGCAGAGACACTATTGAGACAAAGCACTGTAGAAAATTTCTAAATATGACTGTGTCTAAGGCATAGAAAAAGCTATAGGGTAGTACATGCATACGGACGCACATACAGTATGTGTTTCAAATCCCCTGAATGCAGACATGCATTTCTAGAAGCCGTTTAACAATAGTTTACTTCTGTTTTTTCTTGGTCCTTTTTTAACAAATTTCAAAAAATTCCTTATGCCGCGTACACACGAGCGGACTTTACGGCACACTTTGCCCGGCGGACTGGATTTCGTCGGACAATTCGATCGTGTGTGGGCTCCAGCGGACTTTGTTTGCTCAAAAGTTGGACGGACTTAGATTTGAAACATGTTTTAAATTAATCCGACAAAATCGAGTCCGGTCGAAAAGTCCGCCGTCTGTATGCTAGTTCGACGGACAAAAAGCCACGCTAGGGCAGCTATTGGCTACTGGCTATGAACTTCCTTGTTTTAGTCCGGTCGTACGTCATCACGTACGAATTCGACAGACTTTGGTGGATTGTGTGTAGGCAAGTCCGTTCATTCAGAAAGTCCGTCGTAAAGTACGTCGAAAAGTCTGCCGGGCAAAGTCCGCCGTAAAGTCTGCTCGTGTGTACGCGGCATTAGATGTTTTCAAGTTTATTTGCCTTCCCTTGCCTTGCATTTAAGAACTTGGCATGTGCTGTTTAGTATGGTATAGTTGTTCTTTTTGTTTTATTAAAGACTTCCATTCAGCAATTACTGTTAGAAAAGAAAATGTAAAAGATATATATTGCAATGTCTTTGTGGCTATTTCATATTAAAGCATAAATATAATGGAGAACACAGAAAAAACAAAAGCAATGTTGCCAGGATTTATTAAATCTGAAGGAAAAAAAATGAAACAAAAGTGGGTTGTTTTCTTTAGTAGTCACCATTTATGTCTTGGCAAAATTAGTTAAGCCTCGTACACACGATCAGATTTTCGGAAGGGAATTGTGTGATGACAGACTGTTTGCCTAAAATCTGACTGTTAGTACGCTCCTTCAGACAATTGTTGTCCAACTTTCGGCCAACAAATGTGGGATGGCAGGTTAGTAAAGTTTCGGCAGACAACAGTCTGTTGTCAGATTTTTGTATGGTATGTACACAAGTCCAAAGTACAAACACGCATGCTCGGAATCAATGCTCACCAAACACGACATTAGCAGAAGGAGCCCAAAGGGTGGCACTCAAGAGCTGTAATTCCACGTAGTACGTCACTACGTTCGTGTTTGTTGGCCGGCAATTGTGTGCCATTTATGCAAGTTCCTGGCACACGCCCTTCGGACAAAAGTCTGACGCTCTGTTGGCCAACAATCCGATCGTGTGTATGAGGCTCTAGACTAAATTTACTCTTCTTTGTTTCAGTGCATTGCATTAACGCACATTGTACCACATGTTAACACGCATGTTGCCAACATGCAGGAAAGGACCAAAAACAGGCATTTTTTTCCGGTGCAGCACACCACAACAGTAGCAATCTTCCGTGCATTGTGGTATACTGTGTCAGAAAAATGTGTGTTACAAATCTGTTTCCTAAAACCATGCCATTCAAAATATGACTCCACAACTCATAATGTGTGCTGCAACACATGTTGTCACAGTGCATCCTTTGACAGGTAGTTTATTCATTTTCTTTACTCTGTTTTCTACTAAATACATTTGTGTGATTTGGTGAACTTTCAGGAAAAGTTGTCCAAATTTTACAATTTTCCAAGAAAACTAATTTTCTGGAACATGGATTCCATCCCTTAGCTTACTTTATCAATGGGAACTGACTTATAAGATATGGTTGTTTTATAATTATTGATTCAAGTAAATCATTGATATTCAAAACTATTCCGGGACGATTAGAGGTAGATGGGTGATATTTAAAAGGCAAATTACATAAGCAAAAATCTAAAAAGGTGTTTGTTCGCAATTTCCAATGGACAGTTATCCTGACCATCATCTGCTTTTAAATTAAAGTAATATACCTTGGGGCACAATTCCAGGTAGACTGATTTTGTTATTTGTGATGTGTACAAAAAAAGTTACCTGTAATAATAATGATGTATATTACCACCCCCCACCGGCTGAAAAGTACAGCTAGCCCTGTACTTCCAGTGCTGAAGTAATGAGAGCATACATTTTTTTTTTAATCTGACCCTCCTCTCCCCTCTCCATTTACTGAACGCCTTTGTATTCTGTCCACAGTACGTAAGAGGTTCTGTAAATGGATAAGGGTAGAGGAAAATCCCTTCATTGTATGAGAGCTGCAGCTCTCATAGAGGTTGTATATTATCTTATTTTCTTATCCATCTTGATTACTTAGCAATTTTATGTGACATTCTATAATAATTGATGAGCAATTTTTACATTTTAACATGCCAAGTTAGGAATAGTAGGTTAAGTGGTCCAAGTGTTTCCTATGGACTGAAAATGGTTACCAGAGGTGATAGTGTGGCCAGTGGCAGCATTTGAAGCCAGCACTTTATTTAAAGGGGTTCTTTATGATCTTCCACCTTATCACCTCTTGGAGACTAGCGAACAGGCTGAGGAAGCAATATATGCCTATATTGTAATGCTTTCTTTGGCTCTGTGAGGCCTAATTTAGTACAAAATACCCCACAAACACGCTAGTAATTTTGGTGCTTATTATGTTGTAAATATAAATGTGTGTGACTTGGAAATGTACTTTACAGTTACCGTTGGTGATATTGTGTAAGTTTTTCTTGCGGTGCTATTATAAACCTACCAAATCTAACTTCATATTCCTCTTAGCTCTAGTACTTGACCAATATTTGAGGGTTGCGTGGTTATGTCACCTTTTAGTTTAGGTTTATTTAGGTTGCTATTCTAGTGTTGATACATTTTTTAACTTCTGTTGCCAAGCCCCCTCTCTAGATTTTTTTCTTTTCCCTAACCATTATGCCATTTCAGTGGGATTTATTTAATATATACAAGGGTCAGCTTGTATTTCACTTCCTTTATAGTAGTAAGACAGCCCAAATAGATTTTTTTAGAGTATTTTTTTTAGGTTTGGTTTTAACTGTGGGCTTTAAATTTTTGCATTTATTGTTAATTTGTAATCAAGGTGTGTCGGTTGAGTTCTTTACTAACTACAAGTTGTTACTTCTCAAAATAAACAGGGTCTGTGTAAAATGTTTTTGTTCATGTTTTAAACAGTTGCTGCTTTCTCTGTAAAACCTCAAATTCATGTCCCTTATCACAGTATCATGAAATCATTCATTCATTCATTCATTCATTTATTGCAAAAAATAGTTTTTATATATCATCTTATTAAAGGCCAGCTTTAGCTATTAATGCCCGTTTCAGTGTTGATGACCATTGTTGAATCAGGGTTGAATCTTGCATCAGGTTCTCATATCTCTTAAGCCGGCCATAGATGGTTCGAGTCTCTGCGGGTTCAGCAGATTTGAACCATGTATGGGCAGGCTGATTTTACCCATGTTGATTGATCAATCGACTTGGGTACAACCAGCCTGTCAGACTGTACATGCAATTATTGCTTGCGGCTGTTGTAGCCACTAGCAATAATCACTGTGTTCTTCCTATGGCCCCACGCCAGCAGAACACAATGGCTCAGTGGGAGGGATTCCCCCCATCAACACTGACTGTGGTTGCAGGAAAGAAAATCGCTCTGTCTATGGCCAGTTTTAGAGGCGCTAATGTTGA
Organism: Lithobates clamitans; assembly: GCA_037952925.1. NCBI lineage: Eukaryota > Metazoa > Chordata > Amphibia > Anura > Ranidae > Lithobates > Lithobates clamitans. The sequence goes on along the minus strand of JBBGZY010000501.1, from coordinate 979,967 downwards.
GATATCTCCACAATAGTTTGCCTATGCCCTCAGCCACAAAGCGCGCTCTCTCTCTCTCACTGAGACACGTTTTTCAGGCGTTTTAGCGTTAAAAAAAGCACCTGTAAAGCGCCTGAATGAAGCCTCATCTGCAATCCCAGTGTGAAAGCCTGAGTGCTTTCACACTGGGGCGCTACGCTGGCAGGGCATCAAAAAAAGTCCTGCAAGCAGCTTCCTTTCGTGGTTTTGCCACCGGGCTGGGTGCCCCGATGGCCCGAGCCCTTTCACACTACCAGCGCCCGAAAAACGCCCCAGTGTGAAAGGGGTCTCAAGCGGCGCTTTACCAGCGTTTTTCGGGTGCTGGCAGTGTGAAAGCACTCGGGCTTTCACATTGGGATTGCAGATGAGGCTTCTTTCAGGCGCTTTACAGGCGCTTTTTTTAACGCTAAAGCGCCTGAAAAACACCCCAGTGTGAAAGGGGTCTAATTTGATATATATACATTAAAAGACACAGATACTTATGTATATGAATGAAGGGGAGGCCTATACTAACCAGTAGGACTCCAACTTTCATTTTTATCTGGTGTAGGTTGAAGGTTGAAAGTATAACCACCACTGTTCCTTTCATCTGTTTTAAAATAATTGATCTCTTATATCAAGAAGAGACTGGGAAATAACTTTATGCAATCCTTGGTGTTTTACTTTTTATTACGTCCTAATGGTTTCCTTCCCATTTTTGCATGACAAAAAAAATGTTATATCCTAGATTAAATCCCCAGTTGGTAAGAGTAATAGATACATAACCCATAAACTTTTTTCATGTTGTATATCCTCTGAAAGTAGTATACAAAATATTGCATATATAATTTGCTTGTATTTGCATAATAGATCTACATAAGTTTTTCTTTTTCTTTGTTTCTAGTTTAGTATATGATGGTTGGATCTATGTAAGCTGTAGGTGTGTACTGTATGTACAGTATTACATTCCCTTCTTTCAGTGAACGTTGCATTTTTATTTGTATATTGCTTGTTTCTCCCCATCAAAATGCATGTACTATACCTCCTACCTTCTTATACAGTACATTATTATTAACATAGTTAACAATCTCAAACCCTAAAAAGATTAAATATTAATGCAGTACTTGAAGTCTGTCGTCTTAGCCACAGTAGGTTGAAAATGGACTTTTGACTTGAAGTAGGTAAGATCACAGCCAAGTACCTTCTTCTGCTAGTGCTCCCTGTAACATTTACAGATACAGTCCATTTTTACTAACATATCAGAAGGGTTCCTACCTTAAGCTATAATGTTAAAAACACTGACCCATTTGGTAAGCTATTTCTGTTAGCACTCTCAGACATGCTTGGCTGGTACGATATATCTCCCTGGTCTTGCAATCCCAGTGAATGCAGTTCAATTCAGAAGTTAAGGTTAAATCCTACAAGGAAACGTGGCTAGAAAACAGCTGATTGCCAGAGATCAGAGAAGGGTGCCTCCTGTTAGTAATTATCTGCAGGCTAGTGGAGAGGGTTTCTGTACTATACCCAAGGGTAGCAAACCCATCTAATTTAAAAAATGATTGTTCTCAGAGGGCACGGGGTATTGTGATTTTTCAAACCTAGTGGACAAAGCTTGGTGTTACAGCAAATGTGAATTTTAACTTGGTGTATAATTTGTACTTTGTTTTCCGATTGTATATCTCTGTTCATTGTAGCAAATATGTTCCTGCTACGGATGTGGAAAACTATAACCCCTCTGGTGGAGCCACGTTTTATACATAAACTCTGCTGCAACACATTGCAATAACTAATATGTGGTCCAAAGTCTTAGTGAGATGTGACTGATATCAATGTCTATATAATGCTACAGGCCGCTGTCTGTGTTCATACATGTGTCAAATTCACCTTGCAGGTTTAGTTTGTTTTCTTCATTTGCAAGGTGCAGTTATCTACAGCTGCATTACTAACTTAATTAAAAAAAAAAAAGAATAAACAGGCTAAAATGGTGAATCTGGTGTTTAACGCCATATGACATGTTGTGCTTGTTTTTCCGTTATGGTTTTCCATATTCCAGTTTCCACAGGGTGCATGGTGAAGTTCCTTTTGTACTGTACTTTAAACGTGTTCTCTTTAAAATGTATTGTACTGTATTGAAATAACTATAAATGGCCTTGTTATTTGGACCTTAGCGTGTATCAACACCAGTTCCAAGTTTTCCGATGCACGTTGACAGTTAGCTTCTAAAAAAAAAAACATATCTGTGGTGCTACTTCTTCTATGGTGCTTCTGTGGACGCTAACTGCACACATGCTAAGCAAAGCTTGAAGATACTAAGTCCTATTTTGCAGCATTGTCTGTTTGTAATGACAACAGAACAATTTTTTGATACACTTGAATTTTCTTTCAGAGACTGATTGACAATCTCTGTCCAGTTTGTATGTGGGGTATTCTTTTACTCTTAAGTTTCCTATTTGTTTTCTTTGAGAAAGCAGCTCTGATCCTTCATAAACCCGTGTTCCATTCTCAAATCTCACAGTCCTCTCTGTTCTAACCAAGGAATTTCAATGACCGTTTAACTTGAATCTCTTTTGCAAGACAAATGGAGTTACAATTTCACCACTCAATCCTGATACGGCCAAGAACCTTTCTGGGCTTTGCAAGGATTCATAGTATCACTCCAATGTAAAATAGCTAATGTACATTTCTATAAATAATAAGTAGGTGTTTTAGAATGGTATATCTTGCTAACAACCCTTGTGGATCAACCATCCCTTGACATATTGATGTTATGTAAACTGTTACGTGAATGTTTTTGCATGGTATTTTTGGCATGTGGTTTGCATGATTCCATTTTCTGCAGCTTTTTTTTTTTCCAGGCAAACAAATTAATCATGTTCAATATTCAGAGGAAAATAGCACATAAAAACAAAATAACGCTCAACATCAAATTTCTACCAAGATTCACATTTTAATAGATAGCTATATATCTTACCACTAACATAATTTGTCTATGTTAATCAGCAATATTTATATATTTAAGGTACTTGTATAGTGCTGTCAATTTACATATATACTGTATTATACATTCACATCAGTCCTTGCCCTCAAGGAGCTTAAAATCTAACTTACATTCATACATACACATACTAGGGCCAATTTATATAAGCGCCAATTAAGCTACCATTGTGTCTTTGGAGTGTGGGATGACACCCATGCAGGCTCAGGCAGAACATGCAAACTTCGTTCAGGTAGTGCCATGGTTGGAATTCAAACCAACAACCCTAGTGCTGCTAGGCAGAAGTGCTATCCACTTAGCCACTGTGCTGCCCAATACAAATAAGATGACTATTCACATTTTGTACTAAAAGGATCTAAAACAGTCATGCCCTTCTCATACATTTTGGTGTTACTGATGTATTTTCAGATGGCTGGGAAAACAATATAGGCAAATCTTCTCTGTATAATGCTTTGTTTATGTATGTGATTTAGGTTTCAAAACCGTAAACCTATGGTAATGCATCCTGCTCCCATTGACAAGGCAACCACCAGTCATTGGCAAGAATTGTGTGAATTGAATTGGTTAATTTTAATTTTTCATTTTTATTTTTTAAATCAGATTTCATTTGTTTTTGAAAATTTTACAACAAATACACAACAACCACAAAGGTTAAATCATCATTCTAAACATCTATATCTAGTTTTCCCATGATACTCAGATACTCTACACGATATTCATAGATCATCAAAAATATTCCAAAATGTTCTTCAATACTCAGTTATTCAGAAATACTGTGGAACATGTAGTATTTAAATCTTTTACATTCTCCCCCCCCCCCCCAGTATTTATCAAGGATTCTGCCAAAAATATGTTTCACAAATAATCTGAAAAGTTCACAATAGTCCAGGGTGTTGTGTATCCCTTGCAAGCATTTTATTTTTACTGCTCTAAGGCTCTGTAGATGCTCAGCATTACAAATATTGCTGCAGGATTAATTCATATCTCAATCAATACATTGATCTAAATCTAGTCACACCTTAATCCACATAACAGGATGAAGAAACATAATCTAGCTACAGCCATCATGCGGTGCTAAGACATGTACTAAATTTGTTGTATATGAATGCAAACAGCCAAAAATGTCAAAACCCATATGGCTATGTGCCTGAAAATATAAGGGTGACTGTTGCTACCCATACTTCTGGCATCTCCTTTTCAGTACAGTAAAGTGAACCTGGTGCAAACCTGAGCAAGGTATACTGATTGTATGTTAGAAAAAAAATACATAAGTTCTGTGACTGTTCCTTCAGGCCTCTTTGTTGTTTCTCCAATGTGACAGGTAGCCCTACTATCCAAGTGGGAGGTGGGAAAAAGGCAAAGTCGAAGCTCAACTTTTACAAGAAAGTTGAGATTTCAATTTTTCATCATTTTTTTCTTTTATCTGCCAGTTTTTGTCTTTTTTTTTTGACATGTGATTTTGATTGATGGGAAGCCCTGTTTATCCATTTTTTGTATCCATCTTTTTCTCATGTTAACTGTACAAGCAGCCCTTCGCACTGCAATGGAATATGGGTATCATTTTCCCAGAGCTCTATTTTTAAGCCCTGCCAAAAATCTGTTTTATTTTACTGGAAAGGTTGTTTCAGGCATTCTATATAGATGCATAAGGAGTGCAGAAGCTAAACAGAGTATTGCAAGATGCTAAATTGATGAATAAAAATATCAATCTATGCAATGGTCAATACAATTTTTACTCCAATATACGTAAAAACCCATGGGAAGTGTTGCTTCATAAACCTATATTGGACTTGATGAGGCTGCAACGTGTGCAGTGACTCACATTTTCATAGCTGTTAAACAGACCATAGTGATGGCATGTAAAATGCCTCGCCTCTCTTTTGAGGAGTTAATACAAAGGGGGGGCGGGATGTTGGTCAATGAAAAGCTTATGGCAATATTCAGACACTCAGGACAAATTTCTGCATGTTTGGCAACCCTAGTTAGATCTGTTCCCCTCGATGTGCCCACCAGTGCGTTTTTTTGATCCAAAGAATCTCCATTGTGTTCAGCTGCTTTCGCCACGAATTCCCAGGGAGAGGGTGGCCACCCCTCCCCAACCCCCCCCCCCCCCCTGATTTTTTTTTTTCCTAGCCTCTATCCGGTCTTTCATTTCTCCTTCATTTTTTTATAATCCATTTTGCCTAGTACTGTCCCTCACCCACACGTTGGACCAATTTTTTTGCCTCTTAGATTTTCCGGGGCACTCCATTTTGTTTGTAGCCGCTCTCACTACCCCTTGACAGGTTTTGCTGTTGAATAAAGCATAGCAGGGCTTTTATGATTGCCCCTTCAATTTTGAACCTTTACTCATACAATTGTCTGTTACAACAGCACTTAGGCCCCTTTCACACGAGCCGGACTCTGCTTAACTCCAGTTTGCTCAGCAAGGGATCTGTCTGCTGATGGAGCGGACACAGACACACCCCGCTATTCTCTATAGGCAGTCAGATGTAAATGGACCGGCTGTCCATTTACACCCGACTGCCCTCCAATTTGATCCGGCCAGAAAGAGGGGAACAGATCCACTTTCCTTTGTTTTTGCCAGATCGAATTGGAGGTAGGTGTGTGTAAATGGACACAAGTCCATTTACATCTGCCGTTTAATAGAGGAGAACGAAGGGTCCAGTCGGGTCTGTCTGAAAAATGAACAGCCAGACCCGATTGGACCACTCATGTAAAAGGGGCCTTACACTTTCCTCAGGACCTCCTGAATGTGGCCTAAATTTACTTTATGAACATTAAGGTTATAGTTATGCACAAGGAGCAAAGATTATGATAGAAATGGCTTGAGCCTTCATCATATTTTCACTCTGGGCAGCCACTTATTAATGTTGAATATATTTTGCATTTTAATCCTTCTGCACACAACATCCTATAATTGCCTTATACACATGTGGATATGGTTCAGTTAGTACAGTATTTTATCAGCACTACTTGTAGGGGTTAATTGTACCCTGCAGACGGGGCACCTGCCAGCTTATTTGCACACAGTTTCACAGCCAGCGCATACGCTTAGGCATGTGTTTTTATATAAAATGCATTTAGTAAATGTTAGAAGATATGTAATGCGATAACAACATGTAAAGAAACCTAGTTTAAGAAAAAATCAGACTGCTTTTTTTTTAATCAAAAAAGTATAAAAATAAAGATAATTCTGAAAGGCTTACATTTACTATTTTAGCTTTTGCAAAAAGATGGTTAGATCAGGTAATAAAACATAAATGATTCATAATTCTTGAGCGTTTCTAATGGAGTCTGTTTCTGAAAATTCCAAAAATAGTTCACTGCCTAACAGCACAGATAACAGGCAAATGGCTGCATAGAGCTTCTGAATCTGTGCCTTCTAAGCATAATAAGCAATGGCGTTTTTCAGTGCTATTTTCCTTATTACACAGAAGCTTTGTTCATAATTGTTTTATTAAACTAAATCACGCTTTCCTGTACAGTCCCATTGTTAAAGTTTCTTGGCCTGCTGGATTAAACCTGAAATAAATTTTACCAGAATAGGTAGAAACAAACATGGAGACCTGAGCTGCTCTTCAAACACTATTAAATCCGACCCCTTAATTATATTTTGTATTTGAAGTCTCTGTTTACCCCAGTTATATGGTAAATTTGCTTATTGATGTTTGCCACTATATTTGTTCTGTCTTAAAAAAAAAAATAATAAAATAAATTTGCTTCTGTGTGTATTCTGGAGTCTGTGTGTTTCCTTTCCGTTAATAAAGGTTTTACAAGTTGCATAAGTGCGTGCTTTCTTGCATTTTTTTTCTTTAATTGTATCACTGAAGTATATATATGATCTGTGTAAAAGTTTGGAAGAGTTTAAAAGGCTATACCAAACCACTAAACCCTGGTTCACACCAGTGCGCTATTTAAATCGCACTGCTTCAGCACAATTTCAAAGCTGCACATCAGCAATTTCATTGCGGCTTGTGACTTCATTCAACAGAAGTCAATGCAAGTCGCAATGAAATCACAGAAAAGTAGTGCAGCAACCTTTTTCATAGTTGCTGCGACTTGAGTCTCAATGATTTAAACAGTTCCATTGCCAATAATAGGGTGTGACTTGTCATGCGTTTTTGAACTATCAAATTGCATTGGTGTGAACAAGGGATGATATGTGATTTATGCAGATTCAGTTTAAGGCTTCGTGTACACTTGAACTACTTTTGACCACTGGCCACGAGAAAACGCAAAATGAATAGCAGCTGCAGCCGCTGGCGACCTGTAACTATACTGAATAGGGCTGGTTGCTACACCTAGCTGCTGTGAGCCACAGAAGGAACTGCCATTACAATTTGCACCGGCCTGTGTGAACTTAGCCTTATACTGGCCATACACTATATGAAAAATCGACTGAAATTTGGTCATTTAGTTAGTTCGTTCATTTTTCAGCCAGTTAATGGGCACAAATCAGTAATCAGTTGAGACGTTTTTGAGCCAAAAAAAGGACAAGTTTTGAAATTTTCTGCCAAATGAACAATAAATTGAAAGGTTAATGTGTTTTTCATCCAAACTGTTTGCACTAGGTTTATGTGAAGAAAAAAAACAAACAAAAAAATTGATTAGTTTATGTCCATTGAGCGATTTATCGGTCATTACATGATGGCACTATCATTTGCTCTCATGGCCAAATGTTCGTTTTTCGAGAATGGGTTTGAATGATATTTCATACAGTGTCAATTGCCACCCCTCTGTGATCCAGGTATAACTTGCAGTGCTAATATAAAGCTCTGGTTGCAGTGAAGGGAGCAGGTGCCTATGCACAATTCAGAAGCATGGAAGCATCATCGCAGAAAGAAAGAAGCACCGATCCAGTAAATGAATATGTGAATGAGTGTGGCCTTAGCCAGTGCCGCTTTGGCCATACCCCCTAACATGTTTCACCCCGCATACCAGGGCTTGGTCACAGAGGCTGCAACCTCTGTGACCAAGTGTGCGGAGCGAAACATGTCAGGAGGGCATGGCTGGAGCGGCACTGGCTAAGGCCACTATCATTCACATCTTCTTGCACTGGGTCGGTGAGCGGTGCTCCTTACTTTCTCTGAGTTGCCACCCCTCTACTATAACCTAGCACATGCTCTAGCAGTGCCAGATTTTAAAACTGCAAACAGAACAGCTGCCAGCACACTAGTACATAGTAGGCAAAGGACTTCTAATTGCATGTCACCTAAACCAACAATGTTTTGGGGCCGCACAGATGTTGTGCATGTAAATTTTTTGCTTGCTATTTAGTGGTGTGTTGGCATCCCTTCTGTTAGCTGCCCCCACTGCAGAACACCCATCTTTACATACTGGCCTGTGTTGAGATATTCGGTTTGGATTTTTGTCTCTTTTTTTTTTTTTTTTTTTGCCTTCATCACTGCTGGCTTAGATAGCAGTGCATGTGTGGATGTGTGGCGCTTCATACTTATGTGCATTGCAGTATTGCCAAAAATAAATCCAATCACAACTTTATAATGAAAAGTCCAAACTTTTTTTTTCTCAGTTTTGGATAGAGTGGAGAGGGATTAGAAGGCTTGTTAGTTTGTTTTTTTTTGCTGTCTGTATCACCGTTAAGGAGATTCACCCTTTCTAGTTGTCCTGTTTACCATTATTGAAAGTAAAATAAAATCCCAAATTTTGGGTTGTCCCCAGAAAAGTAATAAGAAAAACCTTTCGATGGGCATACTAGTTCCGTGACATGGGGGGGGGGGGGGGCAAGGGATTCCCTCTCACTTCCTGTTTGACTATGGGACAGGAAGTGAAGGGAAATCTCCCCTGTGGAACACAGATAGTGGAAAATATATATAACGGGTAATAAAATTCTACTATACTCTATACGAAATAAAAAAAAACTTTTGCCCATAGTTCTACTTTTATGCACCTGGTGCAGAAGGACTTTAATATGGGACCTATGAGGCAAGTTGTGGCATTATGGGAAAAAAACAGAACACCAGCTTGTACTTATTACAAAGATTACTTTTATTTGTGCAGAGATAGCACTGCAATTGACATGGTCCTCTTGCATATAGCGGAGCAGAAATGTGCTTTTATTTGAATGTTTTTTTAGACACACACCATAGCAAGTCGCTGTTGTGTTCTTTTCTTTATAGTTCAGCAGGGCATACTGCTTATAAATAGTATTTCCTTGTTTGTAAGCAATGTACAGTAACTGTAGGAGCTGGAACAGCTGAGTGGTCCTAACCTGCTAGGTGACATTCAAGTTGAGATCTAAGTACTACCTACATTAATAGGAGGGTCCAGGGATACAATGAAGTGCACATTATATATTAACAAAGGAAGTCTGATTATGCTGCACAAGGATCAGTAACTATGGACAAAGTACAGAAACCAGTTGGGGATGATTAAAAATGCAAAACTTTAAGTTTGGTTATTTTATGTTCTATTTAATCATATTCTTTTATTTTCTATTCTATTTCCTCTTCTTTTCTGTTCTTTTTGAAATTTTAATCCTGAAAGGCGGCTATAATCTTTCTATTCAATTTTTTCTCTATTCTTTTCTATTCTGTTTTATTATTATCTTTTCAAAATTCAAATTTTGGAAGATGTCTATATTCTTTCTATTTTAATTTATCGTATTCAAATCTGTTCTTTTCGATTCTATGCTTTTCCTTTTTAATATTCTATTTTCTAAATTCAAATTTCAGAAGACAGCTATATTCTAACACTAATACACATAGGGGGTTATTTACGAAAGGCAAATCTACTTTGCACTACAAGTGCAAAGTGCACTTGAAATTGCACTGAAAGTACACTTGGAAGTGCAGTCACTGTAAATCCGAGGGGGACATGCAAGGAAAATAAAAAACAGCATTTTAGCTTGCACATGATTGGATGAAAAAAATCAGCAGAGCTTCCCCTCATTTCAGATCTACCCCTCAGATTTACAGCGACTGCACTTCCAAGTGCACTTTCAGTGCAATTTCAAGTGCACTTTGCACTTGTTGTGCAAAGTGCATTTGCCTTTCGTAAATAACCCCCATAGTCTTTCAAGAAAATTAGCAATATGTTAATATTTCAAATTCGATTTGGATTCATTTAAATTCATTACTATTGTAGTTTGGATACATAGCAAAAGTTTTGCCTAAATTTTGTTACTGAACTAAATGAACTTCACATATCTACATTATAATCTTTGCTCTGCCTTAAAGGGCTAGCCCACCCAAAAGTGATACTTTAGTTATAGGTAAGGCATTATGGCCTTATTTGGACCCTGTCTTCTTTTATGTCCTGAATAACCCAACAGTGTGATCTTGCCAAAATCCTAAAGTTTTCTGTCCTAGGAGCTTTGAGCATTCCTATTTCAAGTTTCTTCTGGTACATTTGCCACAACAAAGTCTCTACTGTTGCAGTCATCATAACATAAAGTAAATCCAAATCCAAATAGGAGAGTGGGACACCTCCCCCCCCCCCCCCCCCCGTATAAGAAACTGTCAGGTGGTTTAACTTTCCAGATATCTCCAAAAAAACAAATACACGTTTGGGTGGACTGACCATTTAAAGCTGATTTCCATGATTCCTTTCACTTTAAATAGTTAATTTGAACCAAGCTGGTCCAAACTAACTATTTCCTTCACTAAGTGCTACAATGTCTCTAAGTACAGCGCGTACTACATGTAGCTTCAGATACATACAGTACACAGTGCTGGGTTCAAGCTGTGACACAGAATTCTCATCTCACACCTGAAACAATGCAGAGTCAGTCTGAATGGTGTTCAGCCATTCATCGGCAGCTTTGCATTCTGTGAATAAATACAAAGCTTCCTCTGACTGGTAAAGTTGGAGAGTGTGATGTCATCAGCCCGCCCCTCTGAGTCATAGGAAGCTTTGTATTCATTGAAAGAATACATATCTGCCTACGAATGGCTGAGTGTCGCTCAAACTGACTCTGCATTGTTTTGGGTGTGAGAAGGAAAGTCTCTGTCTCACAACTGGAACCCAGCACTGTGTACTGTATGTAGCTGAAGTTACATGCAGGGCTTACAGACACTGCAACACATAGTGAAGGAAATAGCTATTTAAAGTTAAAGGTAACATGGAAATCAGCTTTAAAAGGTGTTCCGATTAGCAAGAAAAAATAAAAAAATCTCTACCATGTAAGATGGCTCCTGGGGCACTAGAAGTAAAGACCTTGCTGGGGACTGTTCGTTGCACTAATGCCAGAAGGAAGCTAAGTGTCAAAGAATGTGCCCTATGGACTGTTGAGGCAGGGTCCTGGATATACTGGCCATTCCCTGTTATCTCCAGAAAGCTGCTATTAGTGGAAAGTTTGTCTTCCCATCATTGTACTGAGCATGTTGGAGTATCTGACCCTAAGCCCCTCTCCTTCTTCAGCAATAAATACTAAAAAAGACATCCCCTAGACTGAGCCAGAAATGTTGGTGTGTGTGGGATTGTACTTTTGTGACTGGCAACCTCTCTACTACTTGGGAGAACCGGACTATTCTTAGCAGTCCCTCTGGGGGTGAGCGCTACACAAAAGATGTGATGTCAAATTACGACACTGTAATTGTCATACTGTTCCATACACCTTAATGTTATGTCCCAATCATGTAATTTGAATGATTAGTGTTTTTTTCTTCTATATAGTCATCAAAATCGGATTAAAAGGACCCTCTCCTTGCTATGCAGTATTTAAAAAAAAAATCATTTTTTTTGCTTTGTTAGATGCCCATGGCAGTGTCCAGCTTTTCATGCCCTTTTTTTGAAAATAGCTTGCCCTAACAATGGCCCAGAATTTAGTATCAGGATTGCCCACCTATGGACCTGGGATTTGCTGCAAAGTTTGGGTTATGCAAATTTGAACGCAGGTGTAGCAGTGTGTGTTGCCACTAATAACTAACACCCACCATATCACCCTGTTGCCAGACCATTTGCTTTGTTTTGTTTTTGTTTATTGAGGGATATAACTTGGTTGGGGGAAAGGATATATGGGATGCCCATAGATCTAATTACTTTGCCATCCTATTTCTAAATCAGTACTTCGTTTGAGCCTTGAAGAAATGATGCACATGTATAACATCTACAGTCTCTTCCCTGCATCACCATGCAGATTATTGCTCCTCCTCTGTGTAACTCCTGCAGACTATTGCTCCCAGGAATCCTTCCCTCCTGCACAAACTTATTCTGTAGCACATTATGTTTCTTGACCCATCCTCTTCTATATGCAAATGAACCCACTCTGAATAGTCTCTAATGCTGACTCTGATTGGTTGCTGCTACTAGGCCAGAGTCTTGCAGTACCTCTCCCCGGAGGCCTTCTAGTTTAATAGCATGTGCTGAACGGTGGACTACTGTTCCCAGCTAGCCCAGCTTGCAAATCCTGCGCCCTCGAGCCGCATCGATTTGACACTATTCCCCACAGTCTCTCTTCTGCTCCGGACGCTTCATCAACGACCGTATAATGATGAGGACTTCATCCATGACCATGTAAGGATGAAGTTCCCTCACAGACTCCCTGGCATGTCTCCAGCACTCCACTGTGGTATACTCACTGACCTTCTTCTGCCCCGAGTCCATGGTGAAGAACTTAACCAGACCGTACAGTCCGACAGCTTCTCCTGCCCCTCTGCTCCAGGAACTCCTCATCAATGACCGTGTAATGATGAAGACTTCACCCATGACTGTATAAGGGTGAAGCTCCCTCACAGCTCTCCCGGGCCTCCTCCCATGATTGGTGCACCCCCCCAGATGGGGGTGCCCTCCTGCTGCTGTCTAGAACTCCATTCTCCACTTCTCCCGGCCGACAACCCCTCCCAGTGGCCTGTTACCTCAGCTTATATTGGAGGCCTGCCCTCTGCCAATTCCAGTTGGGGATTTGTCAGGGCTCCTCACATGAGCTGCCTGCCACTCCAGTTCTAGGCCCTGCCCCTCTTCCAGAACATTCTCACTGGAAGCAGGGGAGGCACCTCAGAACTAAAGTACAGGTGGTCACACCCACTGCTACACTAACCACTCCCTGTCCCCAAATCAAAGACAAACAGGCCTAGCTTGCAGCATAAATTTAATTTACCTGTACTGACAGAACCTACCAAGAATCTTCACTCTAGCACCTACCTATGGTAGAGGGTGCTACACAGGTATTTATGAACTCTTTGTGAATTGAACCTAGGCAGATTCGTCCATCCCTACTTATAAGTATACAGCTTTTGTATTGTGGCCTACCCAGTACCCCTGGCACTCTGCACCCTGACATCTCCTTGTCACCCAGCACCACTACCACTGATCTCCCTTGCACCTTTCTTCTTCTCAGCACCCACAACTCTGCACCCCTGACCCTGAACCTCCCTGCCTTCCACTGACCCCCAATGCCCCTAATACTGCACCTTTCTTTCAGATAGCAACCTGTATATTCCATCGCTGCCTCCTCTGTACCTGCTTTCTATTGTCACCTTTTCGGGGATATGCAGATAGTAGGAAAGGCTGATCCCGCTCTCTGCTCATTTCCTCCTCTCTCTGATGATAAACCTTCTCCCCAGTGCAGCCTGTAGACGCCAGCCAGTCAGTCCTCTGACCTCTGGGGACTCTGTGAGCATTGTGTGTGTACCTAAGGAAAAGGGAAGAGGTGCACACTACTGAGGTGAGTGGAAGAGAAAACCCAAACGGTGAGATGCCCAAGACCTATGGAACCCTTCAAATGGAGCAGCCATTTTCTAAGTCCAACATCCAAAAGTATTCTTTATTTCTTTTACTTACAAGGTAAGGGACTTATCTGAAATACAACACCACTATTTGTCACTCCTCCATCCTAAACTTTAAACTATTGAAACTTCTATATTTTTTTTTAATATGCAATCTCTATATCAGGCTGAAATTAAAGTACAACTAAAGGCACAACTTTTTTATTTTAGTTTTGGAAAGAGTGGAGATGGATTAGCAACCCTGTCAGATTTTATTGCTTTCTGTACCCCCATTAGGGACATTCACCCTCTCTATTTGTCCTGTTTATCATTGAAAGTGGAAGTAAAAGAAAATCCCAAATTTTTGGTTATCCACAGATAAGTAATAGAGGGGAAATATTCTAATAGGGACACTAGTTCTGGTGACCTGGGGGCCCCCAAGGGATTCCCTTAATTTCCAGGGATTCCCTCTCACTTCCTTGTTTGGCTATGAGACAGTAAGTAAAGGGAAATTTCCCCAATAGGACACAGGTAGAAAAAAATAAACTGACAAGGGTTCCCTTGCTCTACCCTCCCTTACTCCTATCCAAAAATAAATAAATAAATGTTGCTTTAATGTTGCCTTAAGTTCTATTTTAATTGTGAAAAGAAAACCCCTTTTTACGTCATCTATTTTTCTTTCAAAATAAATACAGGATAGGGCATGACTGGAAGAAGCATTTACACAGTCATGCCTCATTAATAGCTATGAAAAAAAAACATTAAAGTGACACTAAACTCATATTTTTTTTATAATATACAATAAATGCAATATGTCTATGTATAGGTAGAATGTAGCTTCTATTGTTCTTTTACTTTGTTTCAGCTCTCAGATGCAAGCTTGTTTCTTTTATTCTCAGCCTGCCTGTTAGGATGGCTACCCCTCTGTGCATGTGAACATAGCCACCCTTTCCTGCTTACCCCCCGAGATGGACCACACATCTATGTCCAGACACAATCAGTTCTATGGGAATTGTAGTACACATAGAGCGGAGCGTGTGACCAGAAATAATGCATCTCACTAGTAGCAGTGAGGTGCATCAGTGGAGTATAGGGAGCATGCACATGCCAAAAAGAAGCTCAAAAACAAGGGTATTAGACTTCATAGACAACAACAAAGTAAAAAATAAAAACATAGCCATAGTATATTTGATATTTAATGTAAAAAACAAACAAAACACAAATTAAAGCAGTGCTGTACTTTTTGATAAATAATTATTTTTTATTTTTTTTATTTATTTTATTTTAAATGCATGTGGTATAAGTACAGGGATTTTACTTGATATCAGCTGCTTGCAATCCACTGTGCTGCTGCACACAGACTGGGATAAAAAAAAGGGCAAGACTACGAACCATGCTACATACAAATGTTCTAACAACATTCTGGTAGAAGGACAGAGCAGAAGAAGTAGAAGCTGAAGACCTCATCAGTAGAGGTGAGCCAAACCCCCCCGGTTCGGTTCATGCCAGAACTTTTGAACATCACAAAAGTTCGGACCCGAACCCCAAACCCCATTGAAGTCTATGGGACCCAAATTTGAAAAATCAAAAGTCCCCATTTTGACGGCTTATATGCAAATTATTGGCCATTAAAAGGGTATAGGGACCCGGGTACTGCCCTAGGGGGTCATAACTTTTTTTTACAGGAGCAGTGATTTTAATGATGCTTAAGGTTAAACAATAAAAATCAAAAAATCCTTTAAATATAGTGTCTGAAAAAGTAAATAAAAATATAGTGCCGGGGGGGGGTGTCGCCCTAGTCTGCCTATAAAGTGGCACATCTGTACCGTGTATATAACCTGCTGCAGCAAAACTGACATTTATAAAGGAAAAAAAATTACATTTAAATTGTCGGCAATGCAATACCATTGCCGGCAATACAAAAAATGTAAAAGAAAATGGCGTGGGGGTCCCCCCAATCCATACCAGGCCCTTTGGGTCTGGTATGGATCCTAAGGGAAACCACACACCGAAATGTAAAAAAAAAAAAACGGCGTGGTTTGGTTCCCCCCAAAATCCATACCAGACCTTTATCCGAGCATGCAGCCCAGCAGGTCAGGAAAGGGGGGACAAGCGTGCGCCCCTATCCTCCTGAACCATACCAGGCTACATGCCCTCAACATGGGGGAGTGCTTTGTTGATGGGGATAAGGGCCTCTTGCCGACAACCCTGGGCTGTGGTTATGGGAGTCTGCGGGCAGGGGGCTTATTGGAATCTGGAACCCTTCTTTAACAAGGGCGTCCTCAGATCGCAGCCCCCTCCCTGTATGAATGAGTATGGGGTACATTGCACACCTACCCATTAACCAAAAAAAGTAAAAAATAAAGACAGGATGCAAAAATAAAAAAACAATGTCCCCTGATGTAGATCCATTGTCAATCACGATGCCTGCTGCACCACCAGACCCAAAATGTTTTTTAAAAAATGATCCGTCTGCGACGAAGGCTAAGCATTGAATGCTTGCTCCACCGTTTGACAGATCTTAAATAGGTAAGTGGTGGGACCACCTGGGGACATCATCTGGTGGCCCAGCCCCCTTGTGACATCACCGACT
This sequence comes from Lithobates clamitans, assembly GCA_037952925.1. Taxonomy (NCBI): domain Eukaryota; kingdom Metazoa; phylum Chordata; class Amphibia; order Anura; family Ranidae; genus Lithobates; species Lithobates clamitans. The sequence goes on along the minus strand of JBBGZY010000501.1, from coordinate 963,715 downwards.
GGTGTATGCTGGGTCGGTGACGTCACAAGAGGGCCGTGCCACCAGGTAACGTCACCAGGTGGCCCCACCCCTTACCTATTCAAGAACTGTCAAACGGCAGAGCAGGTATTCGGCGTTTAGCCTTCGTTGTGGGTAGCGCATTTTTTTTTGGGGTCCGGTTTCTACACTTTTTTTGGGTGATTGGGTAGGGGTACAATGTACCCCATACTTATTTACTTAGGGGTGGGATCTGGGGGCCTCCTTGTTAAAGGGGGCTTTTAGATTCCTATAAGCCCCCCGCCCTCAAACCCCCACAACCACCGCCCAGGTGCCCCAAAGCACCCCCCCATGTTGAGGGCACGTGGCCTGGTCTGGTTCAGGAGGGGGGCACTCGCTCATCCCCCCCTTTCCTGTTCTGCCAGGCTGCATGCTACAATAAGGGTCTGGTATGGATTTTGGGGGGGCCCACACCGGTTTTTTTTTACTTTTGGCGTAGGGTTCCCTGTCACATCCATAACAGACCTTAAGAACCTGGTATGAATGGGGGAGGGGGAACCCCCAATGCCATTTTTTATCACTGTTTTTTTTATTTCCAGCAATGTTTTTTTTTTCATTCAGCTGTCAGCGGGGCAGCCCATTGACAGCTGATGACTCATCCATTGTTAACCTCTTCCCACCGATGCTATAGCCTAAATTGCCAGGAGGGCGTCCATGTACATCCTACCGTGCATGAGCTGCCTGCATGCCCCCTGCCTGGTACCCACGTCTCGCTCTGTGATCAGCGAGTCAGCCCCTTACCACATGATCAGCTGTCAGCCAATGACAGCTGATCATGTGATGTAACAGAGTCGTAATCTGCTTTTTTTCCCCTCATGCTGTCAGCAAGAGGAGAAAAAAAACAGCAGATTACCGTCTGGAGTAAACGGGACATCCAGACCCACTGCTGCAATTTCACACTGGGATTGTTTTGATCAAAGGACACGTCAGACTATCTCAAAGTCGGAGCAAAATCATATCCTGTTCATTGAAGTCGGATGGAAGTAGGACTGATGTAGGACAGATGTAGCAGGACAAAGTAGTATGATAGTCATACAACAGTCGTGTCGTATCAGTGTGAACCCAGCTCTAGGCCCCTTTACACTACCACGACTTCAAAGTCGCGCCATTTTCCGCGATTTCACACCTGAGATCTTGACGCGATTTTTGCTGCAATTTCAGGGAATACCTGTGTAACTCGCATCAAATTCGGACCAAAGCAGTGCAGGGACTACTTTGAAGTCGGCACGCTTGTCGTACTAATATGAATGGTAGTCATTGGAAATCATGGGGAACGATTTGTCATACGACTTTGCAGTCCCAAGTCGTAGGGCAAGTCGTACAAGTGTGAAAGGGATCTTAAGGCCGGGTTCACACTGGTACGACAAACGCTCTGACATTGGGAGCTTATGTTGCATGACATGTGAATATCACTGAAGTTGGATCAAAGTTGGATCACCGTCTTAACTGATCCGACTTTGGCATGCGACTTGTGCTCTGAGGATCTTGGTGGGGAACTCCACACAAAGAGCATACCAGGCCCTTTGGTCTGGTATGGATTTTTTCAGCGTGGAGGGATTCCCCTAAAATCCATACCAGACCCTTATCCGAGCACACAGCACGGCAGGTCAGGAAAGGGGGTGGGGACAAGCGAGTGCCCCCCCCTCCTGAACCGTACCAGGCCGCATGTCCTCAACATGGGGGGGTGGGTGCTTTGGGGCAGGGGGGCCATGTGACATCATCCAGAGCCCCTGCTCCCTATGATGTCACCACCTGGGGCACGAGGGGTAGAAGACAGCGGACAGAGGGAGAAGAACCGGAGAGAGAGCGGAGAAGACCCAGAGAGGGGAGAAGAGCCGGAGAGGGCTAGAAGACATCAGCGGAGAAGACCTGGAGAGGGGAGAAGAACCGGCAGAGGCAGAAGACATCAGCGGAGGAGGAAAAATAGCCAGAGAGGGGAGAAGAAGTCGGAAGAGATGCCACAGCTGCCTTAATAAATTACTTTAAAAATCTGTGTACTGCGTTTTATTTTTTTACATTTTTTTTTTAGGTGAATGGGTAGGGGTACAATGTACCCCATACTAATTGACATAGGGTGGGAGGTCAGGATCTGGGGGCCCCCTAGTTAAAGGGGGTTTCCAGATTCTGATAAGCCCCCCGCCCGCAGACTCCGACAACCAACAGCCAGGGTTGTCGGGAAGAGGCCATTGTCCTCATGAACATGGGGACAAGGTGCTTTGGGGTGGGGGGTGCATCCAAGTGCTGCCACTCTTCACACTAGCAGTGGCTGCTGTTAACCCATACAAAGCCATAAGTTCAGGGAAATATCCTGTGGCTATGAAAGTGGCATACAGGAAGTATTTTTACATGAGATCAGTTTGCTGTTTTGCTGTGTCTGACAGATATGGCACAGAGAGCTAGAGCTGCATGCTCCATACTCCCTGCTCCCTTCTCTTTTCTGTGTTTGCATAACGGGGTGGGCTGTCACTTATCGTAATGTGAATTTTGCATTTATTTTTATAGTTTATGCACAGTTACTGTATATCAGTTGTATTTTTTGGATGTTTAACGACGTTATAGTGCTGTTTTTTTTTTTTTCCGTTTTATTTCAATTAGCGAGAAACAACAGAGGAAAGAAGAAGAAGAACACAAGCAGTGTATTTACTATACTCTGCTTTGTCTTCTGCCACAATGATTGGTTCTCAGCACTATCTCTGAGACTAAAGCTTTTAGTAAACAGCCCGATCCTGTCATGTGCAAACACACTACAAATTAGGATGTAGATATTCTGTGCACGGTCATTAAGAGGTTAAAACAATGCACACAATACAGGGTGATATTTCACAGTATACAAAATAGATGAGTTTTTATTTGTATATCTGTATTAGGAAGCACTCCGTTCTTGTATCAGAATATATGCTGCTTTAGACTAGGCTAGCACTCTTAGACTAGGCTAGCTTAGATTTAATATAGTACTGGAATAAGACTAAGAAATATACAGCAGGGGTCCACTTTGGTTTAATGAAAAAGAGAACTGAAGCAGAACCACACTCCAGAATTACAGAGCATTAATGAAAAGAAAATTACTTCTGTGCATTCTGTTTAATTAGTAAAAACAAGTGAAACACTTCAGAGTATAGCTAGGATATTTCATCCCATATATACTATACAGCATAATAAAATGTGTTTTCTTTTGGGCAATTTACAGTTAAGAAAAGTTTTACATACCAAATGAAAATTCCCAGCAGGGAGATTTGTTTAAAGGGTATCTCCACTTTCGTGGGGAAAAAAATAGCAAATAAAGAGAAAATAATATAGCGCGTATAATTGTGATACAAGTCATATTAAAATTGAATGTTATTAAAAATGACCTTTCTTTTTCAATCTGCAGCCACTGTTATTTTCTGAAAATGCAATGCAATATGGCTACCTTGAGCTGTTCTGTACACAGAATGTGTACTGGACACACCCCAGAAACATCATTTCCTGCCTGTGTGATTGGCTCACCAATTTTCCAAAAAGTCTTCCTAAGATACAAATCAGATTTCAGGCATCCCCTGCAACAAAAATGTCATTTTTGGAGAGATACTTTCAATAGGAACACATCTAAAGGGATGCAGGTCCAGCAGATTTCCTCATTAGTGCTCTGAAGCTGCACAGCTGACAGATAATTATGAAACCACTCCCATTAGATCCACTCAGAACAGAGGCACAGAGGAACAAACAAGGATTTCTGTAGAATAACAAAAAGGTAGGAATCTGCAACAAAGGTTGTTATAATTGTTGCAATGTACATAGAGCATCCAGGGGGGAATGTTTTTTCTTAACAAAAGTGGAGTTAAACTTTAAAAAAGTACCATATTTATTTATATATAACACGCATTTTTTTCCCCTGAAAATAGGGGGAAAATCACGGGTACGTGTTATACGCTGACAGCGTACCTCAGAGGGAAAGGAGATGGATGAGTGCCGCCGGAATTCACAGAGCCGTCATCTCCTCTCCACTCGGCTGATCCAGCTGATCCAATGCCGATGGCAGAGGCGGGACTGTGTATGTGACTGCTGACTGAGAGCCGAGGAAACAGATGACGGCTCGATGATTTCCTATGAGAGACGGTGAGCTGCATTGATGGGGGAGATGGGCACAGATCAGGCTGCAGATGGGCACAGAACAGGCTGCAGATGGGCACAGAACAGGCTGCACTGAAGCTGCAGATGGGCACAGATCAGGCTGCACTGAAGCTGCACATGGTCACAGATTAGGCTGCAGATGGGCACTAAGCAGGCTGCATTGATTCTCACTGACCATTATTTTGCTTCAAAGTGGTTTATTTAAAAAAATGTTTTTTTCCTGAAACTTCCCTCTTAAATTGGGGTGTGTGTTATACGACGGCATGTGTTATACGCCGATAAATACGGTATGTAAAGAGCAGGATAAAGACATAAAGAAAATCATGGATGGTAAGTATGGGTGGCACTGATAGGAGGCACTGCTGGGCACTGATATGTGGCACTGATAAGCACTGATGGCTGGCACTGATAGATTACACTGATAGGTATCACTGGTGGTACTGGCACTGGCAGGCTTTTTTAATGGGCACTGATTGGCAGCTGCCTGGGCCCTAATTAGCATATCCCTGGTGGTCTAGGGTAGCATACCTGGATTTCCTGTGTGGTGGCCATCCCTGGTGGTCCTGGGCGAGCTCCTCACAGACCCCCCTGTGAGGAGAGCCGCTCTTCTCTACTCGCGTGTCAGATAAATGGCTCTTCCTGTTTACATCGTGATCAGCCATGATTGGACACAGCTGATCACGTGGTGAGACTCCATCAGAGGCTCTTTACCGAAATCGGTGATGCGGTGTGTCAGACTGACACGCCGCACCACTGATCGCTGCCCGATCGTGGCTTATCCTGCTGGACGTCATATTCCTCCCAGTCAGGATAACTGAACCACTGGGCGGGAAGTGGTTAAATAGCACATTTTTTTCTTACATTTTGATTTACATTGACTTGCACAGTTTTTGGGGTATCAATACAAAGGGGTGTTTTATTATTTTGTTTCTACATGTTGTCACAAAATGTGTTGTCTGTCAGTAAACTTTAAATAAACTTTCAAAAAAGAAAAAAAGAAATAAACAAGGTGAACACTGTGTACTTGTGTTGCTTGTAGATTATTAGAATGAAAGCTGGTATGCTAAATTAGTGTAGGCGTTAAAAATAGGGCAGTAAGGAGATGTTGTGTAGCTGTTGTGTTGAAAGATGCATTGACAGGTAGGGGCAGGGCCGTCTTAATACCATCATGGGCCCTTGGGCAAAGTAATGCTCTGGGGCCCCTACAATGGAGACAGAGCAGGTAAACAGACATCAATTAGGTAGGAGGCAGACAAGCGGAACTTCCCCTTTTGGGTGGAGCTCCATTTTAACTACATGAACAATCATTCTGTACAGCAAAGAAACAGTGGGAAAATACTACATACATAAAGTAACAAAGCAGTCCTGTGCATATAATATATCTGCTAGATTGATACTCAGGACAGTTGTAACAAGTATAGACACGGCCGCCAATAAAAATCATGAGGCACCATCCAGCCTGACAGGGCCTCAGATACCCCCAACATTGCAACCCCTCTACATCTTGTATACATCTAGCACTCCTAACTGCACCTAACCAACCCCCCCCCCCCCCCCACACACACACACACACACACTAGGTTTCACCCTAACATTGTTATCCTGTTACCACCTCCACACCCCCTGGATTCCCAACCCCAAATAAATAACTCCCCAGCACTCTTCTGACCCCTCTGCACCCTAGATATCTCCCAGTACTCTGACCCCTCTACACCCTAGCTTGACAAAAAAAACGTAGTGTAGTAAGCTTAAGTTTTAAACCATTAAAAATGGTTTAAAAATTGACAAAGATTGCACTCACATGTGACTGTGCAATCCTCAGCACTAAAGTGTCTACAGAATGTGCAGGTTGGTATATCAAAATCGTGTTGCGGCATGCAGTCCACGCCTCGTTCTAGATATACTAGAAAGATTGATGTCACATGGACCCGGAAGTGACGAATCTGCGGAATGGACCACCTGGTCCATTCAACCAAAGCGCAATTTGACCTACTGTAAAAAGTGGTCAAACACCTCTGGTGAGTTGCCATCTACCTTATGATTACTAGTGATGAAGCTTGTATTTAGAAGGAACATCAAATAAGAAGAAATTATATCTACATGTATATGGTGTTGGGATTGTAACTTTGGACTTTAATAGTTTGCTTTTTTGCACATGGTATACTTATACCAATTTATATGATGTATTAATTTATGATTTTTTTATAGCGCCAACACCTTTACCTTTGATTCGTTTCTATGCAGAGCTGCACCAGATTTTGCACTCTTCAGTTTTAGCAAATAAATCCTGTAGTGTCATGTGCCTGGCAGGGGAGCCTGGTGAGAAGAAGATGGTCTCTCCTACACCTCCAGTCCAGGGCCCCTGATATGGCAGACAGGTAGTGTAAGGGCAAGGAGTGGCAAAAGTGCTTCACCTGGTTTGCTGGACACTGGTACAGATGAATGGGAATCACGGGTCCATGCTGTGTAAACTCCCCTTGGAGGATGACAGGCAGGGAAGCAGTCACTGCAGTATCAGATGCAATGGCCAAATACAAGATCAACAGACTAATGAGAGGGAAGTTGCATACAAGTGAAACTGCAAGCAGCTAATCAAAAAGGTTTGCAGAAGCTCAGGTCTTATTAAAGTTCATGCAGGCCTGGGTTGGTACAGCAAGAGCAGGTCAGGAAAAGCTGATCAAGATCATGAAGTCAATCAGGAAATACTGGATACAGGTTACAGACAGGTAATGCTGAAGACAAGTCAGCACTAGCCATGTGCCGTTATCAAGTGTTTAAATATTTGGCTTAGTGCCAAAAATAGCAGAATGTGCACATGCACACATTTCAGCACATTTTTGTGTACATAACCGCACACAAGCCAACCTGCACTTGCGCATCCAGACCCGGGATATATACCATCCAGGCCTGGAGGGATATAGCCATTGTGTATAGAATCTGTGAAGTACACAAAAAGGCCTGGGAATGGGAAGCCATATGACTAATTAGGTGCTTAGTGGGTCCTGTTAGAAGTATTTTAAGCAGTAGGGATGAGCTTCGTGTTCGAGTCGAACCCATGTTCAACTTGAACATCGGCTGTTCGATCGCTCGCCGAATTGCGAACGGTATGGGCCGTTTGCGCCAAATTCGCGTGGCGCGTCACGGCCCATAATTCACTGCGGCATCGCAGTGCATTGCTGGCTGATGATTGGCCAAGCATGCACTATGACCCGCATGCTTGGCCAATCACAGCGCCGTCAGTAGAGAGAGCTGTAATTGGCCAAAGCCAGGGTGGCTTTGGCCAATTATGGCTCAGGGGGTTTAGAAAATGCCCCACACTATATAAGGCCGCCTACACGGCGGCCCAGTGTAGTGTGTTCCGGCGTGCTTAGAGAGAGAGATAGTCAGTGTCATTTCATTTGAGTTAGCTAGATTAGGCAGGACAGTCAGTGAGTTAGCTGCACTTACAGAGTATTGTGTATATATATGCATCCCGGGTGTTGTGTATATATATATATATATATATATATATATATATATATATATATATATACACTGTATTCAGTTTAGCTAGATCCGTTCCTGTTATCTTCCTACTGACAGGTAGGCTTGTCTTGTTACAGTATTTACAGCTACCTGAAGAAAATTGCTGGTGTTCTTTTGATCCTATTAGTACCACAGTCAGGCAGCTAGACTATTTACAGTTAGTGTAGTGCGTCCTCCTCACAGTGTTCAGTTAAAGCTACAAGTTAGTTTAGTGTGACCTCTGCACAGTGTTCAGCTAAAACTACAAGTTAGTGTAGTGCGTCCTCCTCACAGTGTTCAGCTAAAGCTACAAGTTAGTTTAGTGTGACCTCTGCACAGTGTTCAGCTAAAGCTACAAGTTAGGGTAGTGCGTTCTCCTCACAGTGTTCAGCTAAAGCTACAAGTTAGTGTAGTGTGACCTCTGCACAGTGTTCAGCTAAAACTACAAGTTAGTGTAGTGCGTCCACCTCACAGTGTTCAGCTAAAGCTACAAGTTAGTTTAGTGTGACCTCTGCACAGTGTTCAGCTAAAGCTACAAGTTAGGGTAGTGCGTTCTCCTTACAGTGTTCAGCTAAAGCTACAAGTTAGTGTAGTGCGTCCTCTGAACAGTGTTCAGCTAAAACTACAAGTTAGTGTAGTGCGACCTCTGCACAGTGTTCAGCTAAAGCTACAAGTTAGTGTGGTGCGTCCTCTGAACAGTGTTCAGCTAAAACTACAAGTTAGTGTAGTGTGACCTCTGCACAGTGTTCAGCTAAAGCTACAAGTTAGTGTAGTGCGTCCTCTGAACAGTGTTCAGCTAAAACTACAGGTTAGTGTAGTGCGACCTCTGCACAGTGTTCAGCTAAAGCTACAAGTTAGTGTAGTGCGTCCTCCTCACAGTGTTCAGCTAAAACTACAAGTTAGTATAGTGCAACCTCTGCACAGTGTTCAGCTAAAGCTACAAGTTAGTGTAGTGCGTCCTCCTCACAGTGTTCAGCTAAAGCTACAAGTTAGTTTAGTGTGACCTCTGCACAGTGTTCAGCTAAAGCTACAAGTTAGGGTAGTGCGTCCTCCTCACAGTGTTCAGCTAAAGCTACAAGTTAGTGTAGTGCGTCCTCACAGTGTTCAGCTAAAACTACAAGTTAGTGTAGTGCGACCTCTGCACAGTGTTCAGCTAAAGCTACAAGTTAGTGTAGTGTGTACGTTGAACAGTGTTCAGCTAATGCTACAAGTTAGTGTAGTGCGTCCTCTGAACAGTGTTCAGCTAAAGCTACAAGTTAGTGTAGTGCGACCTCTGCACAGTGTTCAGCTAAAGCTACAAGTTAGTGTAGTGCGTCCTCTGAACAGTGTTCAGCTAAAACTACAGGTTAGTGTAGTGCGACCTCTGCACAGTGTTCAGCTAAAGCTACAAGTTAGTGTAGTGCGTCCTCCTCACAGTGTTCAGCTAAAACTACAAGTTAGTTTAGTGTGACCTCTGCACAGTGTTCAGCTAAAGCTACAAGTTAGGGTAGTGCGTCCTCCTCACAGTGTTCAGCTAAAGCTACAAGTTAGTGTAGTGCGACCTCTGCACAGTGTTCAGCTAAAGCTACAAGTTAGTGTAGTGTGTACGTTGAACAGTGTTCAGCTAATGCTACAAGTTAGTGTAGTGCGTCCTCCTCACAGTGTTCAGATAAAACTACAAGTTAGTTTAGTGTGACCTCTGCACAGTGTTCAGCTAAAGCTACAAGTTAGGGTAGTGCGTCCTCCTCACAGTGTTCAGCTAAAGCTACAAGTTAGTGTAGTGCGACCTCTGCACAGTGTTCAGCTAAAGCTACAAGTTAGTGTAGTATGTACGTTGAACAGTGTTCAGCTAAAGCTACAAGTTAGTGTAGTGCGTCCTCCTCACAGTGTTCAGCTAAAACTACAAGTTAGTTTAGTGTGACCTCTGCACAGTGTTCAGCTAAAGCTACAAGTTAGGGTAGTGCGTCCTCCTCACAGTGTTCAGCTAAAGCTACAAGTTAGTGTAGTGCGACCTCTGCACAGTGTTCAGCTAAAGCTACAAGTTAGTGTAGTGTGTACGTTGAACAGTGTTCAGCTAATGCTACAAGTTAGTGTAGTGCGTCCTCCTCACAGTGTTCAGATAAAACGACAAGTTCGTTTTTTGCAAGCTCTGCACAGTGTTCAGCTAAAGCTACCTGAAGAAGGTTGGTGGTGTTTTCCTGATCCTATCACTACCGCAGGCAGCTAAATAAGCTACAAGTTATTTTTTGGGAGCTCTGCACAGTGTTCACCTAAAGCTGCCTGTAGAAGGTTGGTGGTGTTTTCCTGATCCTATCAATACCGCAGGCAGCTAAATAAGCTACAAGTTAGTTTTTTGCGAACTCTGCACAGTGTTCACCCAAAGCTACCTGTAGAAGGTTGGTGGTGTTTTCCTGATCCTATCACTACCTTAGGCAGCTAAATAAGCTACAAGTTATTTTTTTGCGAGCTCTGCACAGTGTTCAGCTAAAACTACAAGTTAGTGTAGTGCGAGCTCTGCACAGTGCTCACCTAAAGCTACCTGTAGAAGGTTGGTGGTGTTTTCCTGATCCTATCACTACTGCAGGCAGCTAAATAAGCTACAAGTATTTTTTTTGCGAGCTCTGCACAGTGTTCAGCTAAAGCTACCTGTAGAAGGTTGGTGGTGTTTTCCTGATCCTATCACTACCGCAGGCAGCTAAATAAGCTACAAATTAGTTTTTTGCGAGCTCTGCACAGTGTTCAGCTAAAACTACAAGTTAGTGTAGTGCGAGCTCTGCACAGTGTTTAGCTAAAGCTACCTGTAGAAGGTTGGTGGTGTTTTCCTGATCCTATCACTACCGCAGGCAGCTAAATAAGCTACAAGTTAGTTTTTTGCGAGATCTGCACAGTGTTCACCTAAAGCTACCTGTAGAAGGTTGGTGGTGTTTTCCTGATCCTATCACTACCGCAGGCAGCTAAATAAGCTGCAAGTTCGTTTTTTGCAAGTTCTGCACCGTGTTCACCTAAAGCTACCTGTAGAAGGTTGGTGGTGTTTTCCTGATCCTATCACTACCGCAGGCAGCTAAATAAGCTACAAGTTAGTTTTTTGCGAGCTCTGCACAGTGTTCAGCTAAAACTACAAGTTAGTGTAGTGCGATCTCTGCACAGTGTTCAGCTAAAGCTACCTGTAGAAGGTTGGTGGTGTTTTCCTGATCCTATCACTACCGCAGGCAGCTAAATAAGCTACAAGTTATTTTTTTGCAAAATCTGCACAGTGTTCACCTAAAGTTACCTGTAGAAGGTTGGTGGTGTTTTCCTGATCCTATCACTACCGCAGGCAGATAAATAAGCTACAAGTTATTTTTTTGCGAGCTCTACACAGTGTTCAGCTAAAACTACAAGTTAGTGTAGTGCGAGCTCTGCACAGTGTTCAGCTAAAGCTACCTGTAGAAGGTTGGTGGTGTTTTCCTGATCCTATCACTACCGCAGGCAGCTAAATAAGCTACAAGTTCGTTTTTTGCAAGCTTTGCACAGTGTTCACCTAAAGCTACCTGTAGAAGGTTGGTGGTGTTTTCCTGATCCTATCACTACCGCAGGCAGCTAAATAAGCTACAAGTTATTTTTTGTGAGCTCTGCACAGTGTTCAGCTAAAGCTACCTGTAGAAGGTTAGTGGTGTTTTCCTGATCCTATCACTACCGCAGGCAGCTAAATAAGCTACAAATTAGTTTTTTGCGAGCTCTGCACAGTGTTCAGCTAAAACTACAAGTTAGTGTAGTGCGAGCTCTGCACAGTGTTCAGCTAAAGCTACCTGTAGAAGGTTGGTGGTGTTTTCCTGATCCTATCACTACCGCAGGCAGCTAAATAAGCTACAACTTAGTTTTTTGCGAGCTCTGCACAGTGTTCAGCTAAAGCTACCTGTAGAAGGTTGGTGGTGTTTTCCTGATCCTATCACTACCGCAGACAGCTAAATAGGCTACAAGTTAGTTTTTTGCGAGCTCTGCACAGTGTTCAGCTAAAACTACAAGTTAGTGTAGTGTGACCTCTGCACAGTGTTCAGCTAAAGCTACAAGTTAGTGTAGTGCGTCCTCTGAACAGTGTTCAGCTAAAACTACAGGTTAGTGTAGTGCGACCTCTGCACAGTGTTCAGCTAAAGCTACAAGTTAGTGTAGTGCGTCCTCCTCACAGTGTTCAGCTAAAACTACAAGTTAGTATAGTGCAACCTCTGCACAGTGTTCAGCTAAAGCTACAAGTTAGTGTAGTGCGTCCTCCTCACAGTGTTCAGCTAAAGCTACAAGTTAGTTTAGTGTGACCTCTGCACAGTGTTCAGCTAAAGCTACAAGTTAGGGTAGTGCGTCCTCCTCACAGTGTTCAGCTAAAGCTACAAGTTAGTGTAGTGCGTCCTCACAGTGTTCAGCTAAAACTACAAGTTAGTGTAGTGCGACCTCTGCACAGTGTTCAGCTAAAGCTACAAGTTAGTGTAGTGTGTACGTTGAACAGTGTTCAGCTAATGCTACAAGTTAGTGTAGTGCGTCCTCTGAACAGTGTTCAGCTAAAGCTACAAGTTAGTGTAGTGCGACCTCTGCACAGTGTTCAGCTAAAGCTACAAGTTAGTGTAGTGCGTCCTCTGAACAGTGTTCAGCTAAAACTACAGGTTAGTGTAGTGCGACCTCTGCACAGTGTTCAGCTAAAGCTACAAGTTAGTGTAGTGCGTCCTCCTCACAGTGTTCAGCTAAAACTACAAGTTAGTTTAGTGTGACCTCTGCACAGTGTTCAGCTAAAGCTACAAGTTAGGGTAGTGCGTCCTCCTCACAGTGTTCAGCTAAAGCTACAAGTTAGTGTAGTGCGACCTCTGCACAGTGTTCAGCTAAAGCTACAAGTTAGTGTAGTGTGTACGTTGAACAGTGTTCAGCTAATGCTACAAGTTAGTGTAGTGCGTCCTCCTCACAGTGTTCAGATAAAACTACAAGTTAGTTTAGTGTGACCTCTGCACAGTGTTCAGCTAAAGCTACAAGTTAGGGTAGTGCGTCCTCCTCACAGTGTTCAGCTAAAGCTACAAGTTAGTGTAGTGCGACCTCTGCACAGTGTTCAGCTAAAGCTACAAGTTAGTGTAGTATGTACGTTGAACAGTGTTCAGCTAATGCTACAAGTTAGTGTAGTGCGTCCTCCTCACAGTGTTCAGCTAAAACTACAAGTTAGTTTAGTGTGACCTCTGCACAGTGTTCAGCTAAAGCTACAAGTTAGGGTAGTGCGTCCTCCTCACAGTGTTCAGCTAAAGCTACAAGTTAGTGTAGTGCGACCTCTGCACAGTGTTCAGCTAAAGCTACAAGTTAGTGTAGTGTGTACGTTGAACAGTGTTCAGCTAATGCTACAAGTTAGTGTAGTGTGTCCTCCTCACAGTGTTCAGATAAAACGACAAGTTCGTTTTTTGCAAGCTCTGCACAGTGTTCAGCTAAAGCTACCTGAAGAAGGTTGGTGGTGTTTTCCTGATCCTATCACTACCGCAGGCAGCTAAATAAGCTACAAGTTATTTTTTTGGGAGCTCTGCACAGTGTTCACCTAAAGCTGCCTGTAGAAGGTTGGTGGTGTTTTCCTGATCCTATCAATACCGCAGGCAGCTAAATAAGCTACAAGTTAGTTTTTTGCGAACTCTGCACAGTGTTCACCCAAAGCTACCTGTAGAAGGTTGGTGGTGTTTTCCTGATCCTATCACTACCTTAGGCAGCTAAATAAGCTACAAGTTATTTTTTTGCGAGCTCTGCACAGTGTTCAGCTAAAACTACAAGTTAGTGTAGTGCGAGCTCTGCACAGTGCTCACCTAAAGCTACCTGTAGAAGGTTGGTGGTGTTTTCCTGATCCTATCACTACTGCAGGCAGCTAAATAAGCTACAAGTATTTTTTTTTGCGAGCTCTGCACAGTGTTCAGCTAAAGCTACCTGTAGAAGGTTGGTGGTGTTTTCCTGATCCTATCACTACCGCAGGCAGCTAAATAAGCTACAAGTTATTTTTTGTGAGCTCTGCACAGTGTTCAGCTAAAGCTACCTGTAGAAGGTTAGTGGTGTTTTCCTGATCCTATCACTACCGCAGGCAGCTAAATAAGCTACAAATTAGTTTTTTGCGAGCTCTGCACAGTGTTCAGCTAAAACTACAAGTTAGTGTAGTGCGAGCTCTGCACAGTGCTCACCTAAAGCTACCTGTAGAAGGTTGGTGGTGTTTTCCTGATCCTATCACTACTGCAGGCAGCTAAATAAGCTACAAGTATTTTTTTTTGCGAGCTCTGCACAGTGTTCAGCTAAAGCTACCTGTAGAAGGTTGGTGGTGTTTTCCTGATCCTATCACTACCGCAGGCAGCTAAATAAGCTACAAATTAGTTTTTTGCGAGCTCTGCACAGTGTTCAGCTAAAACTACAAGTTAGTGTAGTGCGAGCTCTGCACAGTGTTCAGCTAAAGCTACCTGTAGAAGGTTGGTGGTGTTTTCCTGATCCTATCACTACCGCAGGCAGCTAAATAAGCTACAAGTTAGTTTTTTGCGAGATCTGCACAGTGTTCACCTAAAGCTACCTGTAGAAGGTTGGTGGTGTTTTCCTGATCCTATCACTACCGCAGGCAGCTAAATAAGCTGCAAGTTCGTTTTTTGCAAGTTCTGCACCGTGTTCACCTAAAGCTACCTGTAGAAGGTTGGTGGTGTTTTCCTGATCCTATCACTACCGCAGGCAGCTAAATAAGCTACAAGTTAGTTTTTTGCGAGCTCTGCACAGTGTTCAGCTAAAACTACAATTTAGTGTAGTGCGATCTCTGCACAGTGTTCAGCTAAAGCTACCTGTAGAAGGTTGGTGGTGTTTTCCTGATCCTATCACTACCGCAGGCAGCTAAATAAGCTACAAGTTATTTTTTTGCAAAATCTGCACAGTGTTCACCTAAAGTTACCTGTAGAAGGTTGGTGGTGTTTTCCTGATCCTATCACTACCGCAGGCAGATAAATAAGCTACAAGTTATTTTTTTGCGAGCTCTACACAGTGTTCAGCTAAAACTACAAGTTAGTGTAGTGCGAGCTCTGCACAGTGTTCAGCTAAAGCTACCTGTAGAAGGTTGGTGGTGTTTTCCTGATCCTATCACTACCGCAGGCAGCTAAATAAGCTACAAGTTCGTTTTTTGCAAGCTTTGCACAGTGTTCACCTAAAGCTACCTGTAGAAGGTTGGTGGTGTTTTCCTGATCCTATCACTACCGCAGGCAGCTAAATAAGCTACAAGTTATTTTTTGTGAGCTCTGCACAGTGTTCAGCTAAAGCTACCTGTAGAAGGTTAGTGGTGTTTTCCTGATCCTATCACTACCGCAGGCAGCTAAATAAGCTACAAATTAGTTTTTTGCGAGCTCTGCACAGTGTTCAGCTAAAACTACAAGTTAGTGTAGTGCGAGCTCTGCACAGTGTTCAGCTAAAGCTACCTGTAGAAGGTTGGTGGTGTTTTCCTGATCCTATCACTACCGCAGGCAGCTAAATAAGCTACAACTTAGTTTTTTGCGAGCTCTGCACAGTGTTCAGCTAAAGCTACCTGTAGAAGGTTGGTGGTGTTTTCCTGATCCTTTCACTACCGCAGACAGCTAAATAGGCTACAAGTTAGTTTTTTGCGAGCTCTGCACAGTGTTCAGCTAAAACTACAAGTTAGTGTAGTGCGAGCTCTGCACAGTGTTCAGCTAAAGCTACCTGTAGAAGGTTGGTGGTGTTTTCCTGATCCTATCACTACCGCAGGCAGCTAAATAAGCTACAAGTTATTTTTTTCCAAGCTCTGCACAGTGTTCACCTAAAGCTACCTGTAGAAGGTTGGTGGTGTTTTCCTGATCCTATCACTACCGCAGGCAGCTAAATAAGCTACAAGTTAGTTTTTTGCAAGCTCTGCACAGTGTTCACCTAAAGCTACCTGTAGAAGGTTGGTGGTGTTTTCCTGATCCTATCACTACCGCAGGCAGCTAAATAAGCTACAAGTTAGTTTTTTGCAAGCTCTGCACAGTGTTCAGCTAAAACTACAAGTTAGTGTAGTGCGAGCTCTGCACAGTGTTCAGCTAAAACTACCTGTAGAAGGTTGGTGGTGTTTTCCTGATCCTATCACTACCGCAGGCAGCTAAATAAGCTACAAGTTAGTTTTTTGCGAGCTCTGCACAGTGTTCAGCTAAAGCTACCTGTAGAAGGTTGGTGGTGTTCTCATACTACAGGCAGGCAGTTGATTTTGCTAGCTGCAGTATCAGTATATATATATATATATATATATATATATATATATATATATATATATATATTTCCCAGCTTAGTGGAGCTACAGGCCATTAGTATGTCTGGAAGGCCAACAAGGAGAGGCAGACAGTCACAAGCCAATAAAAGAGGGCAAGCAGGCTCTGTGTCGGCAACAGTGCTGGTCGTGGAGATGGTGCATCCTCATCAGCACATGGCCGTGGGACACGCTTGGCCTTTTTTTCGGCAGCTGGCCATGTTGAGCCGCAACATGCGGAAGACTTGGTCGAGTGGATGACCAAGCCGTCCTCATCCTCCTCATCCTCTCTCACCCATGCTCAGGGTACTTTGACTGGCAAAGCAGCTGCCAACGTGGCCTCTTCCCTCGGCTCAATGGCATCAGTGACTCCTTCCCTAGCCCCACCATGTCCTCCTGAGGAGTCCCTCAAACTGTTTGACCACAGTGTTGGGTACATGCTCCAGGAGGATGCCCAGTGTTTAGAAGGCTCTGATGATGATACTGAGCTAGATGAAGGCAGTAACGTGAGCACGGACAGAGGGGGTACCCAAGAAGGACAGCAATCTTACAGTCATGCTCCCCCTGCTGCATCATACTGCCAGGTTTGCTCCAGTGATGAGGAGGGAGGGGATGATGAGGTCACTGACTCAACGTGGGTGTCTGATAGGAGAGAGGAGGAGGAGGCACATCACCAACGAGGCAGGATGCCCTCCAGGGGCCAGCCTAAGGGCAGCACACTGACTGCATCACACCCCAAAGCTCCGCATGTGCAGGGCGCTTGTCAGGAAATGTTCCATCCGCTGGTAATATCTGTTATTTGGCATGAAGTACTGAGGTCCACCAGCAGGTGTCTCCTGGCAGTTTGGAACTGTCAGGAGAGCTTTTCCCTGTTAATGTTATGTCATCTTTGGGCCACAGTACTGGCGTCCATCAGTCCTGGCAGTATGGAGCAGGTATTCCCCTCTGCAGACAGGTGTCACCTGACGTTAATTAGCAGAGCTGCAGTATAAATACCCGGCAATTGCACACTTATGTTGCCCTGGTATTGTCCTTGAGCCCTGATCTGCATCCTGTTATCCTGATTCCTGATCCTGATCCTGTAGCCTGAACATGATTCCTGATTCCTGGAACCTGTTGATCCTGTTTCCTGAACCCTGAACCCTGGACTCTGAGCCTTGTACCTGACCCGTCCCTCCTGAGATCCATCCATCCTCTCTTGTCCTGTTTATCTCCCTTCCCAGCTACTGATTCCGTGTTTATGACCCCGGCCTGGCTTGACTACAATTCTGGTACTCCCTCTTGCTACATATGCTGGTTGGTTTTATATCACTGATTGTTGGGTTGTTCACTTTGTATTGGTGGTGTGTTCACATATGCATTTTCCTTAATAAACTTACTTTGACTTATTTATGTCTGGTTCACTCTGTCGCAGTCACACAGTTCTGGTCACATCTGGTTTATGACAGAATACCAGGGCCATCCCTGACCGGAAGTGGCTGCACAGGGGTACCATTTTGATTCAGTTGGTTGCAAACATGAATGCCGATGAGGTTATTTATTTTTCTCTGCTGGCATCTGAAAGTGGTGATTATTGCCGCCAGGCTTTGAAAGGATGGTCTAGTGACCAGTTGTTTGCCACTATACGTTTGGTTATCTCCCTGGTCGATCAGGGTTATATATTGTTTGGGGAGGTGCAGCCTTTGATCAAGCTATGTACTGAGCTGGCCCTGCCCTGTATTCCAGAGGGCCATGATGATTTCACTCCTCCTTTTGATATGAATCAGGTTGTATCCCTAGTGTGGCTTTTTGAAGATGATCCAGCCGATTTTTGTGAGCACTATTCAGCCTGTTCCCCACAGGTGATTGCAGAGTGCATTGTGTCTGCTCAGTCTTTTGTTAGACAGGGAGATTTAAAAGCACAGTTTGTACAACCTATACTTTCAGCATGGTTTGACATGATGCAAGCAACTCCAGCCAAACAAACCACCTCTGCCACCAAACACCAGCCTACCCAAACGTATGTTTCCCCATCACCCATGTCAACCGCAGTTGCAGCTCAGTATACGCTGCTGCCAACCAAATACTCATATCCATTCTCTGCTCCCTGTACCTATCCTGCATTCAACCCACCTGCCTCTTCTCAGCTGCCCACAAACCCACAGGAACTTCCTCCAGCTACTGTTACCTCTTCTCTGCCATATCCCAATCCTCCTTTCCAGTCTTCTGCACCCCTCACCTACAGAGCTTCAGTGGCTAAGCCAAAGAAAAAAACTAAAGTTTTTTCCAACCAAGACGATCCTGCCAGTAACCCAACCTTCCTCTGCACCAGCTAATCCAACCCAGTTTGACATCCCAGTGCTTGCCTTCCAGCCTGATGTCTCGGTGCTTGCCTTCCAGCCTGATGTCTCGGTGCTTGCCTTCCAGCCTGATGTCTCGGTGCCTGCCTTCCAGCCTGATGTCTCGTGCCTGCCTTCCAGCCTGATGTCTTGGTGCCTGCCTTCCAGCCTGATGTCTCCACTTTCCAGTCTGATGTCTCGGTGCCTGCCTTCCAGCCTGATGTACCTGCCTTCCAGCCTGACGTGCCTACCTTCCAGTCAGATGTGTCCCCCTTCCAGCCTGATGTATCGGTGCCTGCCTTCCAGCCTGATGTCTCAGTGCCTGCCTTCCAGCCTGACGTCTCGGTGCCTGCCTTCCAGCCTGACGCCTTGGTGCCTGCCTTCCAGCCTGACGCCTCGGTGCCTGCCCTCCAGCCTGACATCTCGGTGCCTGCCCTCCAGCCTGACGTCTCAGGGCCTGCCCCCCAGCCTGACGTCTCGGTGCCTGCCTTCCAGCCTGACGTCTCGGTGCCTGCCTTCCAGCCTGACGTCTCATGCCTGCCTTCCAGCCTGACGTCTCGGTGCCTGCCTTCCAGCCTGACGTCTTGGTGCCCGCCTTCCAGCCTGATGTCTTGGTGCCAGTGTTCCAGCCGGAAGTGCCAGTGCCTGCTCTCCAGCCTGATGAGCCCGCTGCCCAGCCTGATGAGCCCACTGCCCAGCCTGATGAGCCCGCTGCCCAGCTTGAAGTGCCCATGCCTGCTGCCCAGCTTGAAGTGCCCATGCCTGCTGCCCAGCTTGAAGTGCCCATGCCTGCTGCCCAGCTTGAAGTGCCCATGCCCACTGCCCAGCTTGGAGTGCCCGCTGCCCAGCCTGGAGTGTTCCTGTCTGCTGCCCAGCCTGATGTGCCACCGTCTGCTGCCCAGCCTGATGTGCCACCGTCTGCTGCCCAGCCTGATGTGCCACCGTCTGCTGCCCAGCCTGATGTGCCACTGTCTGCTGCCCTGCCTGATGTGCCACCGTCTCCTGCCCAGCCTGATGTGCCACCGTCTGCTGCCCTGCCTGATGTGCCACCGTCTGCTGCCCTGCCTGATGTGCCACCGTCTGCTGCCCAGCCTGATGTGCCACCGTCTCCTGCCCAGCCTGATGTGCCACCTTCTGCCCAGCCTGATGTGCCACCGTCTGCCCAGCCTGATGTGCCACCGTCTGCTGCCCAGCCTGATGTGCCACCGTCTGCTGCCCAGCCTGATGTGCCAATGCCTGTGCCTGCTGTCCAGTTTGAGGTCCCAGTGCCTGCTGCTCAGCCTGACATCCCAGTGTCCATGTTCCAGTCTGACGCTCCAGTGACTACTGCCCAGTCTGATGCACCCGTCGTTCAGCTTGTTGTGCCACCACCTGTTGTTCTGCCTGATGTGCCAGCGCCTGTGTCTGCTGCCCAGTCTGAAGGTCCAGTACCTGCTGCCTGGTCTGTCTCGGTACCCGCTGTCCAGTACGATGAGCCTGTGGCCCAGCCTGACGTACCCTCATCTGTTATTCTGCTTATTGCCATAGACTATGGACAATTACAACCAGTTGGAGCGTCCGGAGGCCACTCCTTTGAGGGGGGGGTACTGTCAGGAAATGTTCCATCCGCTGGTAATATCTGTTATTTGGCATGCAGTACTGAGGTCCACCAGCAGGTGTCTCCTGGCAGTTTGGAACTGTCAGGAGAGCTTTTCCCTGTTAATGTTATGTCATCTTTGGGCCGCAGTACTGGTGTCCACCAGCGGATGGATCCTGGCAGTATGGAGCAGGTATTCCCCTCTGCAAACAGGTGTCACCTGACGTTAATTAGCAGAGCTGCAGTATAAATACCCGGCAATTGCACACTTATGTTGCCCTGGTATTGTCCTTGAGCCCTGATCTGCATCCTGTTACCCTGATTCCTGATCCTGATCCTGTAGCCTGAACCTGAAGCCTGATTCCTGATTCCTGGAACCTGTTGATCCTGTTTCCTGTCCGTTACCTGAACCCTGAACCCTGGACTCTGGACTCTGAGCCTTGTACCTGACCCGTCCCTCCTGAGATCCATCCATCCTCTCTTGTCCTGTTTATCTCCCTTCCCAGCTACTGATTCCGTGTTCATAACCCCGGCCTGGCTTGACTACGATTCTGGTACTCCCTCTTGCTACATATGCTGGTTGGTTTTATATCACTGATTGTTTGGTTGTTCACTTTGTATTGGTGGTGTATTCACATATGCATTTTCCTTATTAAACTTACTTTGACTTATTTATGTCTGGTTCACTCTGTCGCAGTCACACAGTTCTGGTCACATCTGGTTTATGACAGCGCTGCTGTCTCTGCGCGTTATTCCAAAAGTTCTTTGGTGTGGGCCTTTTTTGAGACAAGTGCATCAGATCGCACCGCTGCTATTTGCAACATATGTCTCCAGCATATCTCGCGTGGCCAAAACATCTCCCCCTTGGGCACCACATGCTTGACCAGACATATGTTGACCTGCCATGCAGTTCGTTGGCAAGCGTATCTAAAAGACCCACACCAAAGAACAAAGAGGACCTCTGCTTGCTCCTCATCAGCTGAGATCTCCAACCCCACTATACCTTCAGTCCTCTCTGAGACCTGCACTGAGAGGAATGAAGGTGTAGAATTAGGTGTGTCACAGCCAAGTACTTGTGGGCAATCTGCTTTCAGTACACCGACCTCAGATTGTACCAGGCAAATGTCCCTGCCCCAGCTGCTGCACCGCCGAAAGAAGTTCGCTCCCAGCCATCCACATGCCCAGCGGTTGAATGCTAGCTTGGCAAAATTGCTAGCACTTCAACTGCTGCCTTTTCAGTTGGTAGACTCTGCCCCCTTCCGTGAGTTTGTGGAACGTGCGGTTCCTCAGTGGCAGGTACCCATACGCCACTTTTTCTCACGGAAGGCGATTCTGGCTCTCTACCGACATGTGGAAGGCAATGTCTTGGCCTCGCTGGACAGGGCGGTCAGCGGTAAGGTGCATAGTACAGCTGACTCATGGTCCAGCAGGCATAGACAGGGACGTTACCTAAGTTTCACCGCGCATTGGGTGACTCTGCTGGCAGCTGGGAAGGATGCAGGACAAGGTGCAGTAGTGTTGGAGGTTGTTCCGCCACCACGCCTCCAAAATGCCACTACTAATGATTGTGACACACCTCTCTCCTCCACCTCCTCCTCTTCTTCTATTTCCATGGCCTCTTCCTGTGCTTTGTCCTCGGAACCAGCGGTGCTCCGTAGCCGTTCAAGGGGCTACGCAAGTATGCAGGCCAAAAGATGCCATGCGGTGCTTGAGCTGGTGTGCTTGGGGGACAGGAGCCATGCTGGGGCAGAGGTTCTGTCAACTTTGCAGGGGCAGGTTCAGAGGTGGTTGACACCACGCCAACTTAAGGCAGGAATGGTGGTTTGTGACAATGGCACCAACCTCTTCTCTGCCCTCCGACAGGGACAAATGACCCATGTGCCCTGTTTGGCTCATGTCTTTAACTTGGTGGTGCAGCGGTTCTTGGGCAGGTACGCGGGCTTACAGGATGTCCTGAGGCAGGCCAGGGAAGTCTGTGTGCATTTCCGCCGGTCATATAATGCCAGTGCTCGGCTGACAGACCTCCAAAAGGAGTTTAACCTGCCCAAGAACCTCCTAATCTGTGACATGCCCACCAGGTGGAACTCAACGTTGGCCATGCTGCAGCTGCTGCACACACAGCAGAGGGCTATCAATGAGTACCTGTGCGACTATGGCACCAGGACAGGGTCAGGGGAGCTTGTTTGTTTTTCCCCACGCCAGTGGGCCATGATCAGGGATGCATGCACTGTCCTGTCACCATTTGAGGAGGCCACGAGAATGGTGAGCAGTGACAGTGCATGCATCAGTGACACTGTCCCCCTTGTCCACCTAATATATAATATAAAAAGGTAGCAGCGCTAGTAACACCAAGAATTAAATATGTGATTGAAACATATAAATAATGTATAACCGTGAAATTGCAAATAAAACTTAAACAAATGGAAAACAGTATTAAATAAATAAAGAATAGTCCATATGCATATATGTGAAGAAGCCTTAGGCCCAGATCTCGAACTTCATAGTGGTGTAGATGCACTAATTAAGTGAATGGTTCCTCCACCGCACCACTGTGATAACACCAATAAAAATGCACGCTTACCGCAAGGCAAGCAAAAAGAAGCTTGCGACCTTAACCCGGTCAGGGCCAGCTGTACAAGCTTTAACACTTGTGGCTAATACCCAGCCAGGGCCTTTTCCTCCAGGGACTTTAGATGTGTCGTCGAGCCATATGATGCAGTAGACCGTTGATCCTGAAGGTGGTCAAAGGCACGGCTCCTCTGGCCAAATCTGAACTATTGTGGCTAACTTCAGCATGATAATTTGTAGAAAGAAGAGGAGGAGTCCAAATGTTATTTAGGAAGATAAACAGAGCTTTTGGTACATGTATAATGGCAGCATTGGAGCCCGTTCCGATGCGCTTCGTCTAACTAGACATCATCTGGGGTCACTTTCTCTGTGCTACAGTCATTGCTGTTCTTGAATTTTGCTCATTGTGTTTTCATAGGGGAGAGGAGAGGGTGTGACTGAGACCTCTTGCAGACCAATAGACAAGCAGACCCTGTACTGATTACAAAGCTTTTGTCCACCTGTTGGAGCCCTTGTCCACCTGTTGGAGCACACGCTGCATGGAATAATGGACAGGGCACTTGAGGCAGAACAGAGGCAGGAAGAGGAGGACTTCCTTAGCTCTCAAGGCCCCCTTTATCCAGACAGTGTTCCTGCGTGCCCGCCGATCACACAGGAAGAGGAGGAGGAGGAGGATTGTGTCAGTATGGAGGTGGAGCCTGGCACTCAGCATCAGCAGCAGTCTTTAAGGGATCAGTCCCAAGAAACACATGGACTTGTACGTGGCTGGGAGGAGGTGGCTGTGGACCATGTCGTCCTTAGTGACCTAGACGACTCCGGACCGAATGCCTCAGCAAACCTACGCTGCATGGCCTCCCTGATCCTGCAAAGCCTTCGTAAGGATCCTCGTATTCGTGGTATCAAGGAGAAGGAACAATACTGGCTGGCAACCCTCCTTGATTCACGTTACAAGGGTAAGGTTGCAGACCTTATCTTGCCATTGCAGAGGGAGCAGAGATTAAACATCTTCGGGAGGCCTTGCAGAAAGGTCTGTGCAACGTGTTTCCAGAGACTGGGAGGTTACAAACTCCTGTTTCTGGACAACGTGTTGCTGAGGCTTCGGTCAGTCAAAGAAGAAGCGGTGGAGAAGGTGGCCGTCTGACTGATGCGTTCAGACAATTTTTTAGTCTGCAGCCCCAAGGTATGATTAGTTCCAGCAACCATCGCCAGCGTCTGTTTTACATGGTGCAGGAATACCTAGGGGCAAGATCTGACTTGGACACCTTTCCCACCGAAAATTCTCTGGGTTACTGGGTCTTGAGGATGGATCACTGGCTAGAGCTTGCACAGTATGCAATTGAGCTACTGGCCTGTCCTGCATCCAGCGTTCTTTCAGGAAGGCACATTCAGTGCTGCTGGAGGCTTTGTAACTGATCACAGGGTGCGTCTGTCCACCGACTCTGTCGATCGACTGACCTTCATAAAAATGAATCAGTCTTGGATCACCACCAGCTACCAAGCACCTGATGCTGATGTAACCGAATAATTTTTTTTGAAATCTCAGATCCCTTCAAAGACTGCCTATGCTGATGTTGAGTGACTATCCTGAGTAATTATCCTCTTCCTCCTCAATGATCACGCTTATAGCTTGTAAGAACATTTTTGGTTCTGGGCGCCGCCACCAGTGCCTAAGGCCCAATTTTTCAGCCCCTGTTTAACAGGGGTGTGTAATTACAATTTTTGATGCAATACTTTGCAGCAGGGCTCGTTCCTGCGTTCCAATTAGAGTATCTGTAAGGGGTTGCAGTGTTGTGGCACCAGCACCAGTGCCTAAGGCCCAATTTTTCTGCTCCTGTTTAACAGGGGCATGTAATTACAATTTTTGAGGCAATACTTTGCAGCAGAGCTCATTCCTGTGTTCCAACTAGAGTATCTGTAAGAGGTTGCAGTGTTGTGGCACCAGCACCAGTGCCTAAGGCCCAATTTTTCAGCCCCTGTTCAACAGGGGCATGTAATTACAATTCTTGATCTAATATTTCACAGCAGGGCCCGTTTCTGCGCCCACCAAGAGCGAGTGAGGACTTACAGTGTTGTGGCACCAGCACCACCAAATGCCCAATTTTTCTGCCCCTGTTCAACAGGGGCATGTAATTACAATTCTTGATCTAATATTTCACAGCAGGGCCCTGTGAGGGCTTACAGTGTTGTGGCCACAACAACACCTAAGGCCCAAATTTCTGCTGAGTATATAGGGCAGGCCCCTACTTTCAAACATCCAACTTACAAACGACTCCTACTTGCAAACGGAAGGAGACAACAGGAAGTGAGATGAAATCTACCCCTAGGAAGTGAAATTCTCTCCTGTTATGCCCCGTACACACGGTCAGATTTTCCGACGGAAAATGTGTGTAAGGACCTTGTTGTCGGAAATTCCGACCGTGTGTAGGCTCCATCACACATTTTCCATCGGATTTTCCGACACACAAAGTTTGAGAGCAGGATATAAAATTTTCCGACAACAAAATCCGTTGTCGGAAATTCCGATCGTGTGTACACAAATCCGACGGACAAAGTGCCACGCATGCTCAGAATAAATAAAGAGATGAAAGCTATTGGCCACTGCCCCGTTTATAGTCCCGAAGTACGTGTTTTACGTCACCCCGTTTAGAACGATCGGATTTTCTGACAACTTTGTGTGACCATGTGTATGCAAGACAAGTTTGAGCCAACATCCACCGGAAAAAATCCTAGGATTTTGTTGTCGGAATGTCCGAACAAAGTCCGACCGTGTGTACGGGGCATAAGAGTTAATATGGGAAAAACATTTCTCCTTTCCACTGATACTTTATCACCAATCCTTGTTTCACAAAAAACATTTGTCATTGGGACAAAAGTGAGGTGAAATCTTCTGAAGAGGAGCACAGACAGCAAAACAAATGTCACAGGGGTGATAACCCTTCCCTATGTTTTCCAAAAAGCTTAAAATAGATTTTTTGGCTGGAGCTAAACACGTTAAAAATGTACCAGTTCAAAATTACAAACAGATTCTACTTAACAACAAACCTACAGTCCCTGTCTTGTTTGCACCGCCTGTATACTGCTGTTCAGAGTACAGAGCCTGTATACTGCTGTTTCCTTTTTTAATTTGGGTGCGGGGTTCCCCTTAATATCCATACAAGACCCAAAGGGCCTGGTAATGGACCGGGGGGGTACCCATGCCGTTTGTCTTACTGATTTTCATCCATATTGCCAGGACCCGACATTACATTAAAGCCGCAACCAGTTTTAAATGACTTTTTTTCCTTTAAAAATTACATTTTGTGCAGGGACAGTTCTAAGCACGGGAAACACGTGCCACTTTACAGGCATACTATAGACACCCCCCAGGTACGATATTTAAAGGAATATTTCACTTTTTTGTTTTTTACTTTAAGCATCATTAAAATCACTGCTCCCAAAAAAAACAGACGTTGTTAAAAGTTTTTTTTGCATTGATACATTTCCCCTGGGGCAGGACCCGGGTCCCCAAACCCTTTTTAGGACAATACCAAGCAAATTAGCCTTTAAAATGAGCACTTTTGATTTCGAACGTTCGAGTCCCATAGACGTCAATGAGGTTCTAACGTTCGTGCAAATTTTCGGTCCGTTCGCAGGTGCGAACCGAACCGGGGGGTGTTTGGCTCATCCCTGTTAAGCAGTGATAACATCTGTACATTCAAATGTATGGTGTAGAACTGTACCCTTGGTGTGCCTCAATTGCAGATACAGTAAAAGTTAGAGCATTCCAAAGGGTAGTGGCCTGTAGTGTCTAGAAGGAAGTGGCCATTTTCCAACAGTTGCCTCAAACACCGTAAACTAGTTCAGAACTTAGAAGATGTGAGTCTACCTAGACCTGTACTGTATGTTGCAAAAGCTCAGAACCAGGGGAGAGGGATAGTCTGAAGCTCCAATAGAACCATAGTGGAGCATAAAATTCAAGGGCTGTGGAGGGGGATAGGGTAGGGGTTTTGTGTCATACTTTTGTGTCCTCCGAATCTCTGAATAAGCAAAAATGTGTCTGAATTTACAGTCGGACCAAAATGAATTGCACATCTACCACCGGGCAGTGTCAGAAAACATATCTGAAGGTAGCCGGGGAGTGCGAGCATCGCCAACACCCCACCAATACCTATGGATAGATACTCGCCAGTTTCACTGGAGTATAATATATCCTATGTAGGAATTTAAAATTAATGAACCTGTCCCTTGTCGATACTAAATGAGCAAAGGGAAAACTCCACATGTCATCCCAGTCCTCTCCATTAAGATCAGGGACATCCCTCTACCCATTTCTCCCTGCATTTAGTCACCAAAGGGGGAGGGACAGGAAACATTTCTTTGCAGAATTCAGAGAAGGATTTTTTTTATGGAGTCATCGAGTAGTACATTCTCCAAAGCTGAGGGCTGAATCTCACACGAGTGAAGCCGAACTGTGAGATAAAGGCGTGTTGCAGCTGGTGGTACCAAAAAAGACAAGGGTTGGGCAAATCAAACATTTGTTTTAGATCGTCAAATGGTAATAGTTTGCCCCCTCTAGTGATATCCCCTAAAGTTCTAATCTCTTTTGCAGCCCAGATGATGGGGTCAGGTGTGGTAAGAAATTGGGGAAACCAGGGATTCATACATAGCGGGAAGGCTGGTGGAAATGAGCCAGAGGTAGGTGTCAGTATAGCCTGAGTACAGACCCAACCTTTGATTGTGGCTCGCATTGTCACTGTAAGGGGAAATTTAGCTCCAGAGCCTCTGTCTAGAAGAAGTTGCAAACTCTGATAAGCGCCCAATACAGCTGCCTCCAACAAAGTGGCCGAATCCCCGTTCTCACCCTGGAGCCATCTCAGTGAAAACATGCCCTGTGCTGCCAGGAAATACTTATAAAGATCCGGGAGAGCTAGAACTCCCTGCCCCACATGGCTCCTGAAGGGCCCTGATACCAACTCTTGGAGATGAGTAGGGATGAGCTTTATGTTCGGGTCAAACATGAGTTCGACTCGAACATTGGGTGTTCGCCCGTTCATCGAAAAATTAACATTATGGGGCGTTCGCGCCAAATTCGAGTGCCGCGTACCGCCCCATAATGCACTGCGAGAGTGCAGTGCATTGCTGTATGATGATTGGCCAAAGCATGCACCATGACCTGCATGCTTTGGCCAATCCCAGCGTCCTCAGCTAAGAGAGCCATAATTGGCCAAAGGCTTTGGCCAATCATGGCTCAGGGGGACTAAGTCCACGCCCCACACTATATAAGGCTGCCTGCACCTTGGCCCCGTGTAGTGTGTTGTTGGCGTGGACGGAGAGAGAGTGTCAATTAGATTGCACAGGCAGGCAGGTTATTCAGTTAGCTGCAGTGTATTTAATACAGGGGGTCCCCGGGTTATAAACAAGTTAGGGACTGTAGGTTTGTTCTTATGTTGAATCTGTTTGTAAGTCGGAACAGGCACATTTTTTAAGTGTAGCTCCAGGCAAAAAAAATATTTTTAAGCTTTTTGGATAACATAGGGAAGGGTTATAACCCCTGTAACATTTGTTTTGCTGTGTGTGCCCCTGTTCAGAAGATTTCACCTCACTTTCTGTCCCAATGACAATTGGATTTTGAAAATTTTGGGTTGTTGTGGAAACAAGCCTTGGTGATAAAGCATCAGTGGAGGTACCTTTCCCCCATAATAGCTCTTACAGGAGTGAATTTCCCTTCCTAGGGGTAGATTTCCTCTCACTTCCTGTTGTCTCCTTCCGTTTATAAGTAGGAGTCGTTTGTAAGTCTGATGTTTGTAACTAGGGGACCCACTATATATATATATATATATATATATATATATATATATATATATATATATATATATATATATATATACAGTCAGTCTCGTATATATACAGTGGGGACGGAAAGTATTCAGACCCCCTTAAATTTTTCACTCTTTGTTATATTGCAGCCATTTGCTAAAATCATTTATGTTCTTTTTTTTTTCCTCATTAATGTACACACAGCACCCCATATTGACAGAAAAACACAGAATTGTTGACATTTTTGAAGATTTATTAAAAAAGAAAAAGTGAAATATCCATGGTCCTAAGTATTCAGACCCTTTGCTGTGACACTCATATATTTAACTCAGGTTCTGTCCATTTCTTCTAATCGTCCTTGAGATGGTTCTATACCTTCATTTGAGTCCAGCTGTGTTTGAATATACTGATTGGACTTGATTAGGAAAGCCACACACCTGTCTATATAAGACCTTACAGCTCACAGTGCATGTCAGAGCAAATGAGAATCATAAGGTCAAAGGAACTGCCTGATGAGCTCAGAGACAGAATTGTGGCAAGGCACAGATCTGGCCAAGGTTACAAAAAAAATTCTGCTGCACTTGAGGTTCCTAAGAGCACAGTGGCCTCCATAATCCTTAAATGGAAGACATTTGGGATGACCAGAACCCTTCCTAAAGCTGGACGTCCGGCCAAACTGAGCTATCAGGGGAGAAGAGCCTTGGTGAGAGAGGTAAAGAAGAACCCAAAGATCACTGTGGCTGAGCTCCAGAGATGCAGTCGGGAGATGGGAGAAAGTTGTAGAAAGTCAACCATCACTTCAGCTCCCCACCAGCCGGGGCTTTATGGCAGAGTGGCTCGACGGAAGCCTCTCCTCAGTGCAAGACACATGAAAGCCTGCATGGAGTTTGCTAAAAAACACCTGAAGGACTCCAAGATGGTGAGAAATAAGATTCTCTGGTCTGATGAGACCAAGATAGAATTTTTTGGCCTTAATTCTAAGCGGTATGTGTGGAGAAAGCCAGGCACTGCTCATCACCTGTCCAATACAGTCCCAACAGTGAAGCATGGTGGTGGCAGCATCATGCTGTGGGGGTATTTTTCAGCTGAAGGGACAGGACGACTGGTTGCAATCGAGAGAAAGATGAATGCGGCCAAGTACAGGGATATCCTGGACGAAAACCTTCTCCAGAGTGCTCAGGACCTCAGACTGGGCTGAAGGTTTACCTTCCAACAAGAGCATGACCCTAAGCACACAGCTAAAATAATGAAGGAGTGGCTTCACAACAACTCGGTGACTGTTCTTGAATGGCCCAGCCAGAGCCCTGACTTAAACCCAATTGAGCATCTCTGTAGAGACCTAAAAATATCTGTCCACCAAAGTTTACCATCCAACCTGACAGAACTGGAGAGGATCTGCAAGGAGGAATGGCAGAGGATCCCCAAATCCAGGAGTGAAAAACTTGTTGCATCTTTCCCAAAAAAACTCATGGCTGTATTAGATCAAAAGGGACCTTCTACTAAATACAGAGCAAAGGGTCTGAATACTTAGGACCATGTGATATTTCAATTTTTCTTTTTTAATAAATCTGCAAAAATGTCAACAATTCTGTGTTTTTCTAATATACTCCAGGCAGGCAGGTTATTCAGTTAGCTGCAGTGTATTTAATATATATATATCTATATATATAGATATATATATAGATATATATACAGTCAGTCTCCTATAAATATATATATACACTGCATTCAATGTAGCCAAGCCTATATCTGACTGCAGGCCATTCCTGGTGTACTTTTTCTAATATACTTCAGGCGGAGTACACAGTACCGTGCACCAATAGTGCAGTCTGGTGGTGTACACAATACAGTGCACCCATAGTTGTTATTACAATCCTGTTGGTGTACACAGTACCGTGCACCAATAGTGCAGTTGCTACTACTTTTCTGGTGGTGTAAGGTCTGATCGGTTCCAGCAACCATCGCCAGCTTCTGAATTACAGTGCAGGAATATCTAGGGGCAAGATCAGATTTGGAGACCTTTAATATTTCACAGCAGGGCCCGTTCCAGCACCCACCAAGAGTAACTGTGAGGGCTTACAGTGTTCTGGTACCACCAACACCTAAGGCCCAATTTTCTGCAGAGTGTATAGGGCAGGCCGTATAGTATATACAAGCGGTCCCCTATTTTCAAACATCCGACTTACAAATGACTCCTACTTACAAACGGAGGGAGACAACAGGAAGTGAGAGGAAATCTAGACCTAGGAAGGGGAATTCTCTCCTGTAAAAGTTAATATGGGAAAAAGGTGTCGCCACTGATGCTTTATCACCAATCCTTGTTTCCCTAATAACCCAAAATTTTCAAAGTCCAAAATCCAAAATCCAAAACATTTTTCAAAACAAATGTTACAGGGGTGATAACCCTTCCCTATGTTATCCAAAAAGCTTAAAAATAGATTTTTTGGGTGGAGCTACACTTAAAAAATTTACCTGTTCCAAATTACAAACAGATTCAACTTAAGAACAAACCTACAGTCCCTATCTTGTTTGTAACCTGGGGACCGCCTATATACTGCTGTTCAGAGTATATAGGGCCTGGGGGACCTTTTTTTTAAAATTTGGGTGCGGGGTTCCCCTTAATATCCATACCAGACCCATAGGGCATGGTAATGGGCGGGGGGGGGGGGACCCATGGCGTTTTTCTCAATGATTTTCATCTTTATTGCCGGGACCCGACATTACATTACAGCCGCAAGCAGTTTTGCATTCATTTTATTCCTTTAGAAATGTCATTTTGTGCAAGGACTGTTCTAAACACAGGAAAAATGTGCCACTTTACAGGCATATTATAGTCACCCTCCAGGCATATTTAAATATTTCACTTTTATTGTTTCACTTTAATCATTATTAAAATCACTGCTCCCGAAAAAACGGCTGTTTTTAAAACTTTTTTTTTGCATTGATACATGTCCCCTGGGGCAGGACCCGGGTCCCCAAACACTTTTTATGACAATAACTTGCATATTAGCATTTAAAATGAGCACTTTTTATTTTTTATGTTCAAGTCCCATAGACTTTAACGGTGTTCGCACAAATTTTTTGCCTGTTCGCATGTTCTGCCACGAACCGACCTGAAGGGTCTGGTATGGATTTTTGGGGGGAACCCCACGCCATTCTTTTTTTAAATTTTGGCGCAGAGTTCCCCTTAATATCCATACCAGACCTGTAGGGCCTGGTAATGGAATTTTGGGGGACCCCCACGCATTTTTTTTTTTCAATGACTTTTATGTGTATTGTCGGGACCGACAATTCATTAATAGCCGGCACTAGCGCTAGCACTTTTAAATGACTTTTTTTTCATTTAGAAATTTCATTTTGCTCTCGGACTGTTATAAACATGGGAAACATGCACTACTTTACAGGCATACTATAGACACCCCCCAGGTATGAATTTTAAAGGAATATTTCACTTTCGTGTTCGAACAAATTTTTTGCGTGTCCGAACAGGGGGGTGTTTGGCCCATCCCTAGGGCAGAGTAGCATGCTTAAAACAATAAGAATATAGAGATTGCAGCCAGGGTGAAAGCGTGTCAGAGTACCATTCTACTGGGATACCATTCTACTAGGAACCCATCCAGTCCCAGGGATTTATGCAGAGGAAATGAATGGATGGCCACCCCAATCTCAGTAAGAGTGATGTCACAATCGAACCAGGCTCTGTCATGCACATCTAAAGAGGTTATGAGCTCTGTTTCTGAAACACTAACTTGAGCACTCTGATCAGCTACTAGCATTGCCAATAGCTAACCATTTTTATTCCCCTTTTTGAAAAGACACTCCACTCTGTAAAGAAAGTTAGTGTATGCCAGATTGGTGTCATGCAGAGCAAGTTGACGCTTAGCTCCCAACTGAGCTGCATAGGCCTCCTCACACATATGTTCCTCACCCTGTAAAGTCACTCTCAGGGAATTATGCTAATTTCTAATGGTTTTTATGGTAGAAATCTATGCCCCCCCTCATCACAGCTTTTAAAGTGTCCCAAACCACTGTATCCTCAGCAGAAGAGGAATTAGTTACCTAGAAATCTGACTTAAGAGCTTGTACCTGTTGTATCACCTTCTCCATCTGGTGACGACCTCAATGCACTCCCTCTGATCCTAGTAGCTAGGGAGATTGTTAAAAGTAGTGAGTTATGGTCTGATAACCCCCCAGCCAGGTAGGAAGCGGTGTGGACCAACTTTAGACAAGGGGCAATAGCGAAAGCGAGGTCAATTCTTGACCCTCCCGGAGACGAACGTGAATGCGCTGATCGTCTCCCCCTTTGGGAGACAGGCGGGATGCGGCGATCGAACCACCACCCCAGCGTACGGGAGATGGATGGCGATTAGGGCAGTTAGGGGGAATGAAGAGCCAGACCGTTGATTCTCCTCCTGGGCGAACAGGAAGTGTGTCCTGAGACACGATTGGCAGGGAGTCCTAAGACAAAAGGGGTTGTAAAGGGTTTACAACCACTTTAATAATAGCATGCAATGCCAAGCTTTCTTGTATAAAGAGAGGTATGGACTGCAGAGAGAGAGATATAATTTTGCCCTTGTACAAATCATTAGTAGGACCTCATCTGGAATATGCAGTTCAGTTTTGGGAACCAGTTCTCAAAAAGGATATCAGGGAACTGGAGAAAGTGCAGAGAAGGGCAACCAAACTGATAAGAGGTATGGAGGAGCTCAGCTATGCGGAAAGATTAGAGGAACTGAATTTATCCTCTCTTAAGAGGAAAATTAGGGGGATATGATCAACATGTATAAATACATAAGGGGTCCATATAGTGAACTTGGTGTTGGAGTTATTCACTTTAAGATCATCACAGAGGACAAGGGGGCATTCTTTACGTCTAGAGAAAAAGATATTTTAGCTCCAAATATGGAGTAAGAGCTGTGAAAATGTGGAATAGACTCCCTCCAGAGGTGGTTCTAGCTAGCTCAGTAGATTGCTTTAAAAATGCCTGGATTCTTTCCTAGGTGTACATAATATAACTGTGTACTAACATTTATAGGTAAAGTTTATCCAGGGAATGTCTTATTGCCTCTCTGCAATAGGAAGGAATTTTTTCCCCTACTATAGCAAATTGGATTATGCTTTGCTGTGGTTTTTCGCCTTGCTCTAGATCAACTGTGGGTACAGAATTGTGTATATGCGATTGTATGGTTGTTTTTTTGTTTTTGTTTTTTGGTTGAACTAGATGTATTTTTTCAACCTGACTAACTATGTAACTATGTAGCTATATAATAGGAAGCCAGTAGAAAAACATCCAGAAGTACACTGAAGCCCTGAGGAAATCAACACTTGGAGGTGGCGTGCCCCATACAGGAGTCGCTAGTAGAACCAAACACAGTGATGAACATGGCAAAGGCTACGATTGGGGACTTGAAAAATTTTACAGCACCTTGAAATTCCACCCGGAGTTATCTGGGATTCATCATGCTGTATTTTTCAAGCCTTTGGCCCTCAAGCGTTTGCAGACCTCAATAAAATAGCAGCATTTCTTCTGTATTTCCGCAGAAATTCAGAAATAGCATGATCTTTGGTGGAACCCTCCGGGAGCGATCCCCCATTGGCACTCGGTGGACCCTTTCCACCACATAGGTAGGCGAGACAGCCGTCAGTTACAGGAGATCATAAAAAACTGCTCAAAGATTGTGGGCTGATTCCTCTCAGTTATCTCAGGGAGGCCCAACACTCTCACATTATTGCAGCACTGTCTATTCTCTCGCTGTCTATTTTGGCCACCAAGACGCTCACCTGGGACTATAGCTTGGCTATCTGGGTGGAATGTGTGGTCCAGTATCCTCCACTTCTGACAGTCGCTCCTCTGCCCCAGTCAGCCTCCCCCTAATCTTGTCAAGATTATGGAGGAAAGGGTGCACTCCGCTGCCACAGGGTCAATCCGGAGCATTAGGGTGGATTTGCACCCATCGATGGCTTCCAGGATGGGTTTAGTCATGTCCGCAGCAGGGGGCTCCCCTTCTGGGGGTGCAAGCACAGCAGGAGCAGATAGGGTTTGTATGGCGGGTAATGGGCCTCCTCCGGGCACAGGTGCACTGACCTCCATCCAAGACGCAGGATTGCCAGGAGAGGGAGAAGATGCTGCCGTAACAGGCAAGATGGCGGAGGCTGCACATGTGACGTGGCCCCTCCATGATCTCTGAGGCTAAGGAGTCTGTGCTGCTGGAGCTGACTTTCTTGCAGATATCAGTCGGCGATGCTCTCCTGAGCCAGAGAAGGATGGTATGCTGAGGGACGCAGAAAAACCCCTCGATGGATGCGGATAAAGTAGGATGACTCGGAGTTCCAGGGAAAAGCGTCCTTCCCTGCTCACATTCTAGCCACTGAGGCTGAATCTCTTTAACAGAGCCCCAGAATAACAATAAAAAATCAGTGATCCAATCTTTCCTCACTTCCAAAACTGCATCCTTTTGACTAAACTTTATCCTTTTTCGTTTCTTTCCTTACTCCACAAGTTATGGGTTATTATAGGTTATCTAGAAGTTCATATGTGGACGGGGCCAACTCACTTGGTGCACACTGGGCCTTTTGCTCTTTTTGCTGCGCATAGGTGCCTCGCGTTCTCACGGTCCCAGGATGCTTACATCTGTTGAGGATGCAACATTTTGAAGGAGACACCACATTGCAGTAGTATCCCGTTCCACCAGTCAAGCTAGATTCTGCCACTTATTTCCCAGTGACAGAGCGGGTACCGCCAGGGACCAGTGCAGACCCCATGCACGTAAATATTTAACTCTTATGTAACATGCGGCTAGGTCCCGCCACGCAGATCTGGTCCTGGTTGCTGAGGCACCAACGACTTCCTTCACTATGCATGAGACCGTCCCCCCTGCTGGTACCATTCTCCTGCTTTCTGGCTGTTATATCATCCTTCCCTTGTGCTAGTTGCCGCTAGCAATGGCATGTCACCTCTTCACCCTGTGTGTGTGCAGCACAGGCCCTGTTCTTAGATACGTCATTACCACCATGCAACATTTTACTTGAATAGTGCAGCAAAATGAGAAACACAAGATTTCAACAGTTCAACAACAAGTACAGTCTTTTCCTAACATCCCTAATCCCTAACTACAGGCTTGTGTCTGCCTCCAGAATACCTGCTTAGGAAGAAGTCCATTGCTGACATCTTCTGGGAGGACTGCAAGCCCCAGCAATCCCCCAACACGTGGAAGGCTCTAAGCAGCTTGCTGGATTCAGGACAGAGGCACTTCCCTACACCTTGCTGGCTGTCTGTGTCTTTTCTTCCATGCAGCAGGCTGTATGTTTTAGTCTCAGTAGCCCCAGGCATGTTGGTAGGCTCCTCACAGCAGGCATCTCCAGTGATGACAGCTAGCAGAAAGGCAAGCAGAGCCCATCCGGGCAAATGGTGTGCTGGTGGATCAGGTTACATTGCAGCATTCAGCCTCTCTTCTCCCATGTGGCTGAACTCTCTGTCCGGGCAAAACTCCTTCCTAATTTATATGTACAGGAAAGGGGTGGTAGCTAACTAAAACTTTCTGTGTAAATAACAATTCAGTACAGAAAGGGCTAAAATACTCATAGGCACCCTGTCAGCACCTGCTTACGCAAAAATCTGTCAAGAACGGAGGAGCACCTAAATGGGTCTTTTAAGGTGCGTTATTTGCTACCTAATCACAGACTCATAACAATACAGCAATGGTCTGCTCAATAAAGTTTATAGCGGGTCCAACAGTCTCCACAAGCCACCGATAGCTTCTTTTCAATTAAAGGATGATCCAACACATATGTTGGCTTCTAAAATAAAAGAAAATTACACAGCCCTAGCATTGCAATGAAGCATAGGGCCCCTTTTACACGGACCAGATCTGGTTTTGCTCAAAAGGGGATCTGTCTGTTGATCTCCTGCTAAGCTGAGCGATGACAGGTCTGTGCGCTCCAATCATGCAGAGTGGACACAGACACAGATTGCTTTACTCTATGGACAGTCAGATGTAAATGGACTGGCTGTCCGTTCACACCCGACTGTCCTCTGATTAGTTTTCGCCGCAGGGGGACAGATCCAATTCTGTTTTTATTTGTCAGATCAGATTAGACCTGGGGTTAGCCAGGTGTAAACAGA
This sequence comes from Lithobates clamitans, assembly GCA_037952925.1. Lineage (NCBI taxonomy): Eukaryota > Metazoa > Chordata > Amphibia > Anura > Ranidae > Lithobates > Lithobates clamitans. The sequence continues at coordinate 927,467 of JBBGZY010000501.1, read as the reverse complement.
AACACGTCTGTTTACATCCAGCGCTCCATAGAGGAGAATGGAGGGTAAAACAGGCAACAAGACCAGATCGAACTCTGCATTCTGCTACGTAGAGAGCCGGGTGTAAACGGACTTGTGTCCATTTACACCAGCTACTTCTGGGTTTGATCCAATCCGGAACAAAAAAAAAAAAGGATCCGTTCCCCTCCATCTGACCTGATCAAATTGGAGGGCAGTCTGGTGTAAACAGACAACCGGTCCAGCTGCCCATAGAGTGGAGTGAGATGTGCCTGCTCTGCATAAGCGGACAGACTCCCTGCTGAGCAAAATCGATCCAGCCCGTGTGAAAGGGGCCTTAGGAGAGAATTTCAACCAGGGCCGTTTTTAAGGCAGGGCAAAAGGGGCAGCTGCCCTGGGCCCTGTCATTGTTGTGGGGCCCAAAGCAGCTGCCTCATACTTGCCAACTATCCTGGTTTAAATTCCCTCGTACCTTGAGGTTTCAGTCCTGTGCTGTGTCCCGATATCTCAGTGTGAAATGCTGCTACTAATGCTGCCCAGCTCTGCCCTATTGTTGTGTACAGATGACTCACCTGCAGACCCTGTGTTTACATGTAAATTACCGGCATTCATATGTAAATAGTGGTGGCATTCATACGTAAATAGCGGCGGCCAGCAGCATTGATATGTATATCATGCCCTCCTGAGGTCATATCCACAGTAATCTCTAGCAATAGCTGCCTGATCTGATTCAGTAAACTGATTTTGAGTCTAGCTGCTATTTATTGTATGTCTCAGAGCAGGTGGAGAGTGAAACTGCATGGGGGGCCCCCCCCAAGAAAAGTTTTGCCCAGGGTCCAATCAATATTAAAGATGGCCCTGATTTCAACCAGTGCCAAACCTCTTGCCAGGACATAACACAACATTAGTAGATCATATAATGGTCAGTGAGGGATGGAGGGGATGGCAGTGAGAGACCCAAGTTTGGAGTAGCGTGCAAGGGTGAGGTACATGCTCTCATGGAAGTCGTACTGCTGTACGCCAAAGCCTACGTGGCTTATTTATAAAATGAAAAATTAAGGTTATTGCATGCGGGAGAATACAAAGATAAAGAATAAAGCACAAAAATAATAAGCAGTGAATTTTACAAGACAATACAGTGCCTTGAAAAAGTACTCATACCCCTTGAAATTTTCCACATTTTGTCATGTTACAACCAAAAACGTAAATGTATTTTATTGGGATTTTATGTGATAGACCAACACAAAGTGGCACATAATTGTGAAGTGGAAGGAAAATGATAAATGGTTTTCAAACATTTTTTAGAAATAAATATCGGAAAAGTGTGGTGTGTATTTGTATTCAGCCCCCTTTATTTTGATACTTTGATACTTGATACTTGATACTTTGATACTGCTAACTAAAATCTAGTGGAACCAATTACCTTCAGAAGTCACCTAATTAGTAAATAGAGTCCAGCTGTTCTGTGAAGCCCTCCGAGGTTTGTTAGAGAACCTTAGTGAACAAACAGCATCATGAAGGCCAAGGAACACACCAGACAGGTCAGGTGTGGAGAAGTTTAAAGCAGGGTTATGTTATAAAAAAATCCCAAGCTTTGAACATCTCACGGAGCACTGTTCAATCCATCATTTGGAAATGCAAAGAGTATGGCACAACTGCAAACCTACCAAGACATGGCCATCCACCTAAACTGACAGGCGAAAGCATTATTTAGAGAAGCAGCCATAAGGCTCATGCTAACTCTGGAGGAGCTGCAGAGATCCACAGCTCAGGTGGGAGAATCTGTCCACAGGACAACTATTAGTCGTGTACTCCATAAAGCTGGCCTTTATTAAAGAATGGAAAAAAGAAAACTAGCTCGAAAGAAAGCCACAAGAAGTCCTGTTTGTAGTTTGCAAAAAGCCATGTGGGGACATAGCAAACATGCGGAAGAGGGTGCTCTGGTCAGATGAGACCAAAATTGAATTTTTTGACCAAAAAAGCAAAACGCCAGAGTTGATGGGAAGATGGAAGGAGCCAAATACAGGGCAATCTTAGAAAAAAAAACTGTTAAGCCTTGTACTGTCAGGAGAATAGTGCTTCCAGGCGCTTCGGCCATGTCCCTGTGCACATGCGCGGCGGAACGGCGCTTCGGCGCATGCGCATCTGCGACCCGGCAATCCGGCGCACGCACATGCGCACTGGTGCACGCCCTACGTGACCCTTGGCCTATAAAAGTGACTCTGGTGCTCAGACAAACTGCTGATTTGTCTTCACCTTCCTGTTGTACCTTGTTCCTGTTATTTATACCTGATTACCTGCTGTGACCCGGATTGACCTTGACTCTTCTGCTCTTCCCCTGAACCTGACCCTCGGCTTGTTAATACGGATTCTGCTTCTCTCCTGTGCTTGACCCTCTGCCTGTGACCCAGATCTGCCTCCTGTCTCCCTGCCCTTGAACCTCTGCTTGTGACCTGGACTTGCCTTGTGTCTCCCAGACACCTTACCTCAGCCTGTGTTTGAATATACAGATCCTTGTGTTTGACCCTCAGCCTAGTTTTGAACTTACTGTTTACCTCTCTCAAGCAAGTCATCCCATCTGCCAGTCTCTGCACAGCTGCTCATCCCTGCAAGGACTTTCACGCAAGTCACCTCCTACCTACTGGGTAGCCTGTGCCTTTTTGTGCCATCCACTCCCTGTATCACCTCCAGGGGGCGGACTGCGCTTAGTCGCAAGGGTGAACCGCTCTCGGCATCTCTGCCTCGGTAAGTACATCTCTGATAGTACAAACCAGCCATGTTAGAGGCCAACAGAACGCGTTCCCCCCTTGAGATCCTGTGCCAGCAAGTGACGGCACTTACTGATGCAGTTCAGAAATTACAAGAAGGCTACACCCAAATAGATGGTCGTCTACAGCAACTTGCTGGTCCATCCGCAGCACCTACCTCTGCTCCTGCACCCACCAGCGGGTCCTCCTCTCAAGTTGCATCTAACCCCATGGTAATCATAGCTGCCCCGGAACCTAGGGTCCCCATACCGGAGCGTTTTTCTGGCGATCGCAAAAAATTCTGAGCCTTCAAAAATGCCTGTTCTTTGTATTTGGCTTTCTCCTCTGTGGTGGTGAAGGTGGGCTTTATTATCTCTCTCCTGGCCAATGAACCACATGCCTGGGCCCGCAGCCTGATGGAACAGAGGAGCCCTGTGTTAAATACAGTAGATTCTTTCTTTGAAAATATGGGACAAATCTACGACGACCCCCAATGCATGGCTACAGCCGAAGCTACTTTACATAAAACTTGTCCCAAGGGCGTAGGCCTGTTGAGGACTATACAGTTGTGTTCCGGAAGTGGCCGGCTGATACCGGCTGGAACGAACCTGCCCTTAAGTACCAGTTCCGCCAAGGATTGTCTGAAGCCCTGAAAGATGAGTTGGCTAGGATGGAGACTCCTGGGACTCTGGAGGATTTAATCCAAGCAGCCACCAAATTGGACAGACGCATGCGGGAGCGGCGCTCAGAACGCTTCCAGGTCCCTCGTCCCAGCTGGATGCTTCCTAAGCCGACTCCCATCCATCCACCTTTTACGGCTTCTCCAGCCTCCACCACTTCTGAGGTTGAGCCCATGCAATTGGGGTTGGTCCATGCGCCTCTCACCCCAGAAGGAAGACTACGCAGGCGTCAGGCCAACCTGTGCCTTTACTGTGGGGGTACTGCACATTTTCTTTGCACTTGCCCTGTGAGACCTAGTAAGTCCTACTCACCAGTTGTCATGAACTATCAAGCCTCTGGTTTTTCATAGACTTATGTTACCCTCTTTGTCTCCCTACAGTTAACGGAAAAGGAAATTCGCTTGCCAGTCATAGTTGATTCTGGAGCGTGCAGCTGCTTCTTGGATGCTTCACTAGCTGCTAGCCTACATATTCCTCTGTTAAAGCGGGGGTCCACCTATCTATCGTGTTTTTTTTTTTGAGTTCATTCACAAACTTTTCTTCTCAGCATTACATACTCACATATTTTGTGTAATATGTGTCTGCCTGTGTCAGATTTCGTCGGAAAGAATAACTTATATTATTCACTGCAGGTGGTTTCCATCTTAATTGTGGGCATTTGAAGCCCACAAGCAGTTATTTCCTGGATGTGGTGAATGCTGTGCTCCCAGCATTCACCGCTCGTTCCCGCACATGCTCAGTGGCATCCTGGGAAGCCTGAGACTAGCTCCCAGGAGTCTGGGAGAGGCTAGAAACACGCCTACTCCCACGGGAGGAGAACCAGGAAGTGCAAAGAAGAATAGAAAAATAAAAAGGTAATTACGGCGATTAAAATTTTTTTAAACGGCATGTCAGCATCTAGGCAAGGAAGAGAATACATACAGATATTGTTCAAAATTTGGGTGGAACCCCGCTTTAACTAAGAAACAAAGCTTCCAGGTACACCTGGCTGATGGGTCTCTTCCTCGCTCCGGACTTATCACCCAAGAAACAAGACCCATTCTTATCACAGGAGTTCCTGCGTTTTGATATCATCCCATCTCCTATGTTTTCTATCATCTTGGGGCTCCCCTGGCTACAGGCACATGAACCCCAAATCAATTGGAAAAAGAAGGAAGTCTCCTTTTCCTCCAAATACTGCTTCCAGCACTGCTTCCTCTCAGTTCCAGCCTCTTGTTCCACTATTGTACCAGTACCTGACAGCCTTCGGCATGTACCTCCAGTTTACCTTGAGTTTAAGGATGTCTTCGACAAACAACAGGCTGACCATCTACCACCTCACCGGTCCTACGACTGCCCTATTGATCTTTTACCAGGCTCTGAAGTTCCTTTTGGTCACATTTTCCCACTATCTTAAACTGAATTAAAACCTCTCAAATCTTACATCGACAAAAACCTGGAAAAAGGGTTTATTCGTCCTTCCTCATCATTGGCTGAAGCCGGCATCTACTTTGTAGAAAAAAAAGATGGCTCTCTCAGACCCTGCATTGACTAAAGAGAATTAAATAAAATTACCATTAAAAACCGGTATCCGCTTCCCCTTATACCGGAGTTATTCCAACACTTTCGATCTGCCCGAGTCTTCTCTAAGCTAGATCTTCGCGGGGCCTACAATGTCATTCGGATACGGGCTGGCGATGAGTGGAAAACCACCTTCAGGTCCAGGTTTGGGCATTACGAGTACCTGGTGATGCTGTTTGGGCTCTGCAACGCCCCGGCCACCTTCCAACACCTGGTAAACGACATCTTTCGGGAATACCTTGATGACTTTCTAGTCGTTTACCTGGATGATATTCTTATTTTTGTATTTTAATCCTCAGGAAACACAAATTGTATCTCAAGGCAGAAAAATGTGAATTTGAAAAATCAATGGTTCAGTTCCTGGGATTGATCATCTCCACAAACGGGGTCGCAATGGACCCTCAGAAGGTCAAGGCAATCCAGGAGTGGCCGGCTCCTGTGGATAAAAAAGGGGTACAGCGATTCATAGAGTTCTCAAATTTCTACCGGAGTTTTATCGCTGGCTTCTCATCTATTGTAGCACCCATTACCCAGCTCACATGCCAACATGGTCGGTTTCAGTGGTCCTTGGAAGCCCAGGAAGCTTTTACCAAATTAAAAGCCCTATTTTCTTTTGAACTAGCTTTACCCAACTCGTATAAAATACATCCAGTATTTCACGCTTCCCTTCTGAAGCCTGTTGTTTCTAGTCCTTTCCCTGGCAGAGAGGAACCATCTCCTCCGCCAATTCTAGTTAACAGAGAAGATGAATTTGAAGTGGAAAGAATATTGAGTTGCAGGAAGAGGGGAAGACAGCTCCAGTATGTAATTAAGTAGAGTATTGGTAACTGTAAGCGCAAACACACAAGTCCATATATAACAGGAGATATAAAGGGCTGAGCAACTTAGTCCATAGGGAACAGGCTGGAAGTTCAAGGGTTAAGTGGTAACTGGTAATGTAATGGTTAAAGTAGGCTGGTAGGCTAGGCGGCTGCTGTCCTCAGAGAGCTGGCTCTGTGATGGATGAGAGAGGGGTAGAGAAGGAAGCGCCACCTGAGTGTAGTATTAACAAATGATGTTTAATGACACCAGGTAAAAACACACTTACAGGATAAAAACATATAAATGCCTCATCTGTATAGGTATGTGGTCCTCAGTGTTCCCTCTGATCCTGTGGTGGTGACGCTGCAGGGATGCTGGGCTGCAGAAGGTGGTTACCAGCCGGGAGCTCCTTCTGTGGCCTTCAAGAGGCCCATTGAAGGAGCAGTGTCTCTGAGCGCGTAGCCTTCTCTCAACCCCCCTGTTAGCCCTCCTCCCTGGATGATCCCTCCCCTAGATACCGAACCCGGAAGCAGACGGACGACCTGTGACGTCATGCACGCTCCACGTGCGCTCCACGCCGGCCCCTAGTCTCTTCCTGATGGCCACAGAAGGAGCTTCCGGCTGGTAATCCACCTTCTGCAGCCCAGCATCCCTGCAGCGTCACCACCACAGGATCAGAGGGAACACCGAGGACCACATACCTATACAGATGAGCCTTTTATATGTTTTTATCCTGTAAGTGTGTTTTTACCTGGTGTTATTAAACATCATTTGTTAATACTACACTCAGGTGGCACTTCCTTCTCTACCCCTCTCTCAGTATGTAATTAAGTGGAAGGGGTATCCCCCTGAGGACAACTCCTGAGAACCTTCTAAAAATGTGCATGCCCCACGTTTGGTCCAGGCCTTTCATCAAGAACATCCAGAATTGATGTCCAGTTTGGGTGTCCAGAGGCTACCCTCCGGGGGGGGGGGGCACTGTCAGGAGAATAATACTTCCAGGCGCTTCGGCCTTGTCCCTGCGCGCATGCGTGGCGGAACGGCGCTCCGGCGCATGTGCATTCACGGCCCGGCAATCCGGCGCACGCACATGCGCACTGGCGCACGCCCTACGTGACCCTTGGGCTGGCCTATAAAAGTGACTCTGGTGCTCAGACAAATTGCTGGTTTGTCTTCAGCTTCCTGTTGTACCTTCTTGCTGTTGTTTATACCTGATTACCTACTGTGACCCGGATTGACCTCGACTCTTCTGCTTTTCTCCTGGACCTGACCCTCGGCTTGTTAATATGGATTCCGCTTCTCTCCCGTGCTTGACCCTCTGTCTGTGACCCGGATCTGCCTCCTGTCTCCTTGCCCTTGAACCTCTACTTGTGACCTGGACTTGCCTTGTGTCTCCCAGACACCTTACCTCAGCCTGTGTTTGAATATACAGATCCTTGTGTTTGACCCTCAGCCTGGTTCTGAACTTACTGTTTACTTCTCTCCAGCAAGTCATCCCATCTGCCAGTCTCTGCACAGCTGCTCATCTCTGCAAGGACTTTGACGCAAGTCACTTCCTGCCTACTGGGTAGCCTGTGCCTCTTTGTGCCATCCACTCCCTGTATCACCTCCAGGGGGCGGACTGCGCTTAGTCGCAAGGGTGAACCGCTCTTGGCATCTCGGCCTCGGTAAGTACATCTCTGATACGTACACACGATCAGATTGTTGGCCAACAAAACTCTGGACTTTTGTCTGAAGGGCGTTGGCCTAAACTTGTCTTACATACACACGGCCACACAATTGTTGGCCAACAATTACGAACGTACTGACGTACTACTTGGTTTTTCAGCTCTTTAGCGCTAATTTCATGTTAGTAGAAGTTTGGTGAGTGTTGATTCGCACTTTTCATTTCGCACTTTTCATTTAGCGCTTTTCATTTCGCGCTTTTCAGTTTGCGCTTTTCATTTCGTGCTTTTCAGTTTGCGCTTTTCATTTTGTACTTTTCAGTTCGTTTTTGAACAGCTGTTCGTCAACCAGACATGTTGCGGAATCGGAGGAGATAACGTGCTATTTAATATTGGCCTTGGAGTTATTGCTTTGACATTATTTTTTTGGTTGAATAATGATTTGATTTGGTATATTTTCTATAATTTTGGATGCATAGAATGCACTTTTTGGTTAAGTTCTATTGGCAGATACCATGTCTAATTTTATTTGTTTTCTTTTTTTAATGCACAATAAAAAAATTGTGGAAAATAATACTTGGCTATGTGTTTTACTTCAAATGACAGTTTGGGAGTAGGCAATTACATTTAAAAAAATAAAATGTAAAATTAACAAGGGACATCAACATTGTTGTATTTTTGATCTTAAAACCTACGAGATAATGGTTTTGTGGTAACTTGCCCAAATAATAAAAAAAAAAAAAGCATAATAATATTATTCTTGATATCACTAGAAAAAAAAAGCCTTTGAAAAATTTGTTTGCAATAACTCCATCAGTATCACCAGCAAAGCAGCTTCATTATTATCCCATTAAAGAAGAAGAGAATATGCGCTGCATTTCGAGATTTTATAATTTGCCACGTCACAAATGTTAATTCTCCATTATGAACGCTAGTTTACAAGACTGACCGCTTCTGGTTTGTCCTTGCTTCCGAGCATGTGTGTTTGTACTTTGGACTTTTGTCCGATGGACTTGTGTAAAGGCCATCGGAAAATCCGCCAACATACATTTGTCCACGGAAAATTTAAAAACCTGCTAGCCAACATTTGTTGGCGGAAAGTCCGACAACAATTGTCCGATGGCACATACACAGGGTCGGATCTACCGCCAACAGCCTGACATCGAACATTTCCCGTCGGAAAATCCGATCGTACGAGGCTTTAGAGTCTGCAAAAGACTTGAGACTGGGGTGGAGGTTCACCTTCCAGCAGGACAACAACCCTAAACATACAGCCAGAGCTACAATGGAATGGTTTAGATCAAAGCATATTCATGTGTTAGAATGGCCCAGCCAAAGCCCAGACCTAAATCCAATTGAGAATCTGTGGAAAAACGTGAAAATTGCTGTTCAGAGACGCTCTCCATCCAATCTGACAGAGCTTGAGCGATTTTCCAAAGAAGAATGGGCAAAAATGTCACTCTCTAGATGTGTAAAGCTGGTAGAGACATACCCAAAAAGACTTGCAGACAGATGTAATTGCAGTGAAAGGTGGTTCTGCAAAGAATTGACTCAGGGGGGCTGAATACAAATGCATGCCACACTTTTCACATATTTATTTGTGAAAAAAAATTGAAAACCATTTTTAATTTTCCTTCCACTTCACAATTATGTGCCACTTTGTGTTGGTCTATCACATAAAATCCTAATAAAATAAATTTACATTTTTGGTTGTAAAATGACAAAATGTGGAAAATGTCAAGGGGTATGAATACTTTTTCAAGGTACTGTAATTTTACATTATAGTATGAATGGCACGCCCATGTATTGGAAACTGCAGCACATTTTCACATGTGTGAAATGCATAGCACCATGTGTTTTCCATGCAGCTGTTACTTTAGAAAAGGTGCAGGGACCTTTTTCCTGCATCTCCCGTAGGTACAGCAGCCCATTCAAATGAATGGAGTACTGTGCCTGCGCAAACATGGCTAAAGAGGAGCTGTATAGATGTGACCCTAGCCTTACTGGCCAGATTACCAGGTGAAAATAAAGGAAAGAAAGCCTAAAAAATAAAACGAATGCAGCAACCCCATCTAAAAATTGGTAAGCTGCAATAGAATAAAAGTAGTAGCTAAAATATATCCTATTCATGAGTTTATGTGCACGTGCTCACCAAAATGAGCATTTTTGATGGAAGCTGGATTTTTTTTGCCAGCTCCTAGTAGAATGATCCAGCGTAGATAGGAATATTTCCTGACAGATTCCATGGCAGCAACATATGGGTAGGCCCCGCCTCCATAACTACCCTATAAGACACCTCTCCCATAAATCTTTGCTCTGGACTACTATCTGTGTTCCATTTTTGTCCTCCTCCGTAGGACCAAGTGTTTGGTTCTCTTACCCGAAGATGATTCCCCTACGATCAGGATCGGCCGTTGCCAACAGTCCCGATTTTCCCGGGACAATCCCGATTTTGGGACCCTCTTCCCGATTGGAGGCTGTCCCGAATCGGGATTTTCCATAAGGAAAATCGTGAATGTTTTTTTTTGAGCAGTTGGCTCCAGCAAAATGGCGGCCGCCGCCGCCACTCGATCTTCCCCCTAGTGACAGTGTTGAGTAGTGGAGAGAGGAAGGGGGCTCGATCCGTGCAGCCAATGAAGCGGCTTCTTTAGCTGCATGGCCCTTCCCCTCTCCACTGAAGCAGAAGACAACGGCGCCGCCGTCGCCGTGTCTTGCCGAAAGTTCCCCAGCCCCGTACTGCGCAAGCGCTGCGCCTGCGCAGTACAGGGGGTCCATACTTGCCGAAGGGAACTTTGTCGGCAGGCAGAACACCGACCGCTCCTGCACTGAGCGGGGGGGCCTGCACTGAGGGGGGGCTGCATTGAGGGGGGGTCTGCACTAATAGAGGGGGGGCTGCACTGAGGGGGCTGCACTAATTGAGGGGGGGCTGCACCTAGCCGGGTCTGCACTAATAGAGGGGGGGCTGCACTGAAGAGAGGGCTGCACTGAGGGGGGGCTGCACTAATAGAGGGGGGCTGCACTGAGGGGGGGCTGCACTAATAGAGGGGGGGGCTGCACTGAGGGGGGGCTGCACTAATAGAGGGGGGGCTGCACTGAGGGGGGGTCTGCACTAATAGAGGGGGGTCTGCACTGATGGAGGGGTTCTGCACTGAGGGGGTCTGCACTGATGGAGGGGATCTGCACTGATGGAGGGGATCTGCACTGATGAAGGAGGTCTGCACTGAGGGGGTCTATACAGACTCTGCCGGGGGCACCTGATGCAAGGACAGACTCTGCTGGTGGCACCTGATGCAAGGACAGACTCTGCTGGTGGCAGGTGACGTGGCTAGTGACACGCTCAGGGATCCCACTGATTCGGCATTATGGTGAGTTGAATGATTTAATTTTATATTACAATGTAATAATAGAAATAATGCGCTTCAATCATCCTGACAACATAACAACCATGGTGCCGGGATGATTGAAGCGTTAACACCAGGTGTTTGGAGTATCTTTATCTGCTGATTGTTAAACTTTCTAGAATATACATATTTCTATTGTGTAGGGGATCTGGGGCTGCTGTCCCGTCATTCCCCTCCCCCCCTTTCCTTCTCCCCCTTTCCCTCTCCATCCCTCATTCATCTCAGACTCTAACCACACCCTCTTGAGCCACGCCCATTTAAGCCGCGTCCACTTTTTACGTAAGCCACGCCCATTTCACTGTGATGCGCTTCGCTAAGACACGCCTACAAACCAATGCCCCACCCCCTAATTATTGTACGGCTCCGCCTACAGCCAAAAAAGTGTCCCACATATTTTTTTAGCAACGTTGGCAACTATGCAGATGGCACGCCCTCCGATAGGCCTCGTCTGTTAAGCAGGGTATGGAGTGTATATGCAGAGTAGTGCTGAAAAGCTGGAAGCCTGGACATCGGCAGGCAAGCGCGCATGGCCTGTTTGCCTAGCTGTGAGTAGGTGGCCATTATCTGCTTTGGATGTGTGTGTGTATGTTTACCTCGGCCCGGTGTGTGTGTGTGTATGTTTACCTCGGCCCAGATGATCGTAGGTGGAGTGGTGAATTTGTTTTTTTCATTAGACATGGCAGCAGTGTTTGTATTTGTGCTTCGTTTGTACCTCTTGTTCTATTTTCCTCTTTGCTTGGCGTATCCTGTGCATGGCGGCTGGTTCTTCCTGTGTCCCAGCCGCCACTCTCTCTCTTCCGGGTCCTGGCGTATGCTCTGCGCATGTGTGGGCCCCGGAATGATAACGAGACTTGGTTCACACATGCGAGCGATCATCTCGTACCTAGTGCTGTCAGTGATGTCATACGGCACCACTTTTAAATCCAGGAGAGAGCCCGCAGAGCCCGGGAATGTTTGTGGGTTTTGCGGCGACTTCCCTGGGTTCCTGGTTTGGCACTGCTCTACTGGATCTTGAGTGGGTTCCCTGTCTGGCAGCTGATCTGTATTTCTCCCTGCAGTATCCTGCTCTGACGCCATGGATCCTTCACTGCCTCCTGGTGGCAAGCCCTCTCATAGCAGGTATGTCTAAAGGTTTTTTCTGTGTTCTGCCTGCTGGGGAGGGGAGAGGGTAGGGTATTAGGGCACCAGCTAAAACACCTGTCTTCTTTCTTTCTGCTCTGTTTCTTTTTGTTTTCACAGCCTTTCTAGCTCTGATCTACAACGTAGTTCCCGCAAAGAAGGTGGGTCTTCAAAGTCACACCACCGACACTCTTCCTCCAGGTCCAGGCACCATGGATCTCCCTCCAGATCCAGATAGCATAGTAAAGATCTTCCTCACACCCACTCATCTCGCTCTAGCAAAGGGCCAGAAAGATCATACTGGGGGTACAGGGCTCCTGTCCCTGTCGGCAAATCCCTCTGTGACCGCTGTTTCTCTAAAGCAGCATATGAAAGGGAGGGTGCAGACCAGCATCTGGAATCTTTGATGAAGCGGATCGTGAGGGAATCTCTGCAAGAGAGGGAGGCTCGTCAGCCTCGTGACTCCCGACTGGAGCCACTGTGCTCTCCATTGGGAGAAGGGCAGGTCCACGAAACATGGGAATCCTCCCTCGGAAAGTGAGTCGGAAGCAGAGGACCCGGGAATAGGCTTTGAATATGCCTTGCTTCCCTCTTTGGTGAAAGCTGTAAGGGAAGCCTTGAGTTGGAAAGACCCTGTAACTTCTCCTCCAAAACAGATTTTTTTTTCAAACAGCTCAATAAGGAGCGTCAATATTTTCCCTTTCTCTCTGAACTGGGTGACATCATCTCTGATGAGTGGGGCAACTTGGACAAAAAGAGTTCCATGCAGTCGAAAATCCTGAAGCTGTATCCTTTCAGGGAGGAAGAGGTTAAACAACTCGAGTCAGCTCCTTTGGTGGACGCAGCTCTGATCAGACTAGTTAGATATGTAACTCTTCCTTTGGAAGACACCGTTTCCTTTAAAGATCCCTTGGAGAGAAGGATCAACTGATTTGAAGAGGATCTACCTGACAGCGGGAATGGCCTGCAAACTGGTCCTAGCTGTAGCCGCAGTATCTAAAGCCATGGAAACCTGGGCAGACAGCATTGATGAGACCCTAAGAGGCATCTCCAGTGATGTGTCTCGGCACGTCGTGCCTTATGGCTCCATCCTTGGTTGGCGGATCCAAATTCCAAGCAAGCTTGATGCCAAATTCCCTTTGAGGGAACACCTCTTTTCGGCAACAAGCTTGATAGCGCCATAACTCGGGCCACGGGTGGTAAGTCAGGGTTCCACCCTCAGGATCGGTGCTTACAGAGCCAGAGACGCACCTTTCCGAGAAGACAGAATACTGACCGAGCCAGAGAGGCACGCAGTTATAGGTCTGGCCGGGAGTTTTTAAGATCCTAGAAAGCCAGGCAGTCCTCATTTAAGAAATCCACAAAAAGTGGTTCTTCCGGAAACCAGGATTCCACTAAGTCTTTTTGAGATTAGGCCCGCTCAGGCATGCCAGGTGGGGTCTCGTCTTCTCCACTTTTGTCATGTCTGGGCGGCCTCAATCCACGACTTCTGGACCGTCAAAACGGTCTCCTCAGGTCACACCTGGGTCTGCAACAGTGTCCAAAAACTCAGACTCATTCCTTCGACTCCATGTTCAGAAAAAAAAAAAAGCAGATCTTATTAGCCTACGTAAACTATTTATTAGTGCAAGGCGCAGCCATTCCTGTTCCAGACGGAGAACGAGGCAAGGGCTTGTATTCTCCTCTGTTCATGGTACAGAAAAAGAACGGCACTTGGAGGCCAGTCATAGACTTGACCCATCTCAACCTCTTCATCTGGAAAGAAAAATTCAAGATGGAGTCCTTAATTACAATTTAGCAGCCGGTTCACCCAGGAGACTGGTTGGTGTCAATCAATTTGAAAGACACCTACTTTCACGTTCCGGTGGAAGTGGACTTCCAGTAATTCCTCCGCTTTGCGGTAGGGGAACAGCATTTACAGTTCACCTGTCTCCCCTTCGGTCTAACAACATCACCTCGTGTCTTCTCCAAGGTTTTGTTGGCTGTTGTTGCTCTGCTCCGAGACATGGCTTCATGTACACTGCTGCTGGTAAATGGACGTTCCGGAGCAGTTGGGCATTTTTTTCAGCTGGCCCTGAACTCTCCTCTATGTTATCTTATCAGTACATGTACACAGGGTAGTTGAGTTTAGAAGCTTTTTTTGGAACGCAAAAAAATGGGTGCAAACGGTTGTTCAGAGGCATTTGGAATTGAAATGCAAAATGCCTGTAACAGCTTGTAAACACTGCTAAACGCGGTAACTCGTATTTAGCAGTGTTTCGTTTACAGACGTTTTTCGTTCTTTTTTTTTACAAACGCTTCTAGACACAAACGCGGCTAAACGCGACTAAACGCGGCATGTAAACCTGTCTAAACGGCTGGTTTTAGACGCCGAACAATGTCCCGTGTACATGAAGCCTTAAGCTGATCACAAGGATTTCTGACCCCTTAACTAGTTTGCTCAGTTCTAAAGTGTACCCCATACGGGGGGGGATCTGGGGGCCCGGTTGTTAAAGGGGGCTTCTAGATTCTGATAAGCCCCCACCCACAGACCCACACAACCACAGCCTAGGGTTGTGGGGAAGAGACCCTTGACCCCATCGACAAGGTGCTTTGGGGTGGGGGGGTAGAGCCCCCCCACCCTAAAGCAACCAACCCCCCCTGTTGAGGACATGTGACCTGGTATGGTTCAGGAGGGGGGGGTGCTCGCTCGTCCCCCCTCTTTCCGGGCCAGCCAGGCTGCCTGCTCGGATAAGGGTCTGGTATGGATTTTGGGGGATCCCACGCCGTTTTTTTTTTTATTCTGCCATGGGGTTCCCCTAAAATCCACACCAAAACCTAAGGGTCTGGTATGGATTGGGGGGTCCCCATGCCGTTTTTTTCTTTATTTTTTTTAAATAGCCAGGTGATGGCATTTGCAACTGCGAGTCAATTTAAATGTGATTTGACTCTTTTTTTTTTCTTTATAAATGTCATTATTGCTGCAGCATATTCTATACATTCTATAGATGCTCCACTTTACAGGCGGACTATAGTGACCCCCCAGGCACTATATTTATAGTGTCTACAAAATAGGGGATATATTTATGGCATTTTTATTATTATTATTTTTTTTTTCTTACTAGTAATAGCAGTGATCAGCGATTTTTAGTGGGACTGCGACATTGCGGCGGACAGATCAGACACTTTTGACACTTTTTTGGGACCATTGACATCGGTACAGCCATCAGAGTTAAAAATAGCCACCAATTACTGTATAAATGTCATTGGCAGGGAAGAGGTTAACACTAGGGGGAGATCAAGGGGTTAAGTGTTTCCTAGGGAGGTGTTTCTAACTGTGGGGGGAGTGGACTGACTGGGAGTACAGAGAGATCGCTGTTCACTAGGAACAGCAGGTCTCTCGCCACTTCCCTGACAGAACGGGGATCTGTCTGTTTACATTGACAGATCCCCATTCTGGCTCTCTGAGGAGCGATCGTGGGTCGCCGGCGGACAACGCAGGCACACGCATTGGACCAGGCGTCATGCCTCGGATGTGCACGCCCCCAAGAGCTCTTAAAGCTGCCGCCGTATACCTACGGCGATTCGCGCAGCCGTGCCAACCTGCCACCGTAGATAGGAGGCGGCTGGTCGGCAAGCAGCAAGAAATTTTTCATTCTTATTGTTTCACTTTAAGCATCGTTAAAATCACTGCTGCTTTAAAAACAATTGTTTTTAAAACTTTTTTTTTTTTTTTTGCATTGATACATGTCCCCCAGGGCAGTACCAGTGCTCCCATACCCTTTTATGGCCAATTACTTGCATATATACCTTTAAAATGGGGACTTTTGATTTCTCATGTTTGGCTCCCATAGACTTCTATGGAGTTCGCCGTTCAGGGCAGAACTTTTCCCCTGTTCGGAAGTTCTGCTGCGAACCGAACAGGGGGGTGTTCGGCCCATCTCTACCTGTAAGGGCTTTTGAAGCAACGCCTATGGATAGTAAAATTTATGTTGTTTGACTCAGTTGTATGGGTGTGTGAAATTTTAAAGTGTGGCATGTTTTGGTATTTATTTACTCAGCATAACATCATCTTTTATATTTTACAAAAAATAGGGTATATATTGTGGGGTTTTTTTGCATGTAATTTAAAAAAAGTGTATTCTTTCCAAAAAAATTGCATTTGAAAAAACGCTGCTTTGGGGGCTCTAAGAAATGTTCTAGCAAAAAAAAATTGATTGTTACATGTAGACAAAAAGTGGCAGAAAAGGCTTGGAGCTGGGTCATGGGACGTCTACAGAAAAAAAGATTGCAAAGCAAGTCAAATGCAGACTCTATATTGTCATGTTTATTGCTCAATGGGAATTTGCTGCACCTCAAACACAGGAACATACCCTGCTGAACCAGCCGTACATTTTGCCGTGCGTTTTTGATGAGTTGCATGCAGCTTTCATGCATTTTGTGGTTTTTTTTGCCTATTAAAAACACTGTATATAGCTGGTTGCTAAGGAGCAGGCCAGGAAGCCGTCTGCTGCGTCCTTAACAACGAATGCATTATCAGCTGTCAGTGGGGTTCCCCGTTGACAGCTGAATATAAAAAAAAGAATTGCCAGCAAAAAAAATGTGTGAAAAAAAACAGAGTGGGGTTCCCCCCCAGATTCATACCAGGCCTAAAGGGCCTGGTACAGATTTGGAGGGAAACCCCACGCCAAAATAAAAGTAATTAAATGGTGTGGGCTTCCCCAAGTCGATACCAGACCCTTTTCGAGCATGCAGCCCGGCAGGTCAGGAAAGAGAGGTGACAAGCGGGCAGGGGCTCCCAAACTTGTTCATCCATGTCTTTATTAGCCTTGCTTTGTGCACTGGACTCATTTCATTTGGTGAAAGGGGGATTATGGTGTGAGGTTGTTTTTCAGGGGTTGGGCTTGGCCCTTAGTTCCAGTGAAGGGAACTCTCAAGGTGTCAGCATACCAAGACATTTTGGACAATTTAATGCTCCCAACTTCGTGGGAACAGTTTGGGATGGTCCCTTCCTATTCCAACATGACTGCGCACCAGTGCACAAAGCAAGGTCTATAAAGATGTGGATGAGGGAGTTTGGGGTGGAGGAACACGACTGTCCTGCACAGAGTCCTGACCTAAACCCAATAGAACACCTTTGGGATGAATTAGAGCGGAGACTGTGAGCCAGGCCTTCTCGTCCAACATCAGTACCTGACCTCACAAATGCGCTTCTGGAAGAATGGTCAAACATTCCCATAGACACATTTCTAAACCTTGTGGACAGCCTTCCCAGAAGAGTTGAAGCTGTTATAGCTGCAAAGGGTGGGCCAACTCATTGAACCCTATGAACTAAAACTGGGATGCCATTAAAGTTCATGTAAAGGTGCGTGTCCCAACACTTTTGACAATATAGTGTATGTAGCTCAAAGACTATGGTGTGAACAAACCATTACTCAGTGGAGGAATCTCCCTACTGAAGTATCCATCTTTGCACCCCCATCACAGCCTGCAGTCTCACTCCTCCTTCTGCAGTTACAGAAATTACAATATCATATCTCAGTGACATTTATCTTAGCCCCGCTGCAAGGAACAAAAGATGATGATGGTTTCGAATGACCTAGGTTGACCAGTTGCGATGGAAAAAAAAAACATAGGGTCAATCAATGGCATTTTATAGCTCCCTTATAAATCTTTTATGACTGATCTACATGTAAGGGCATGAAAAACACTATCGGTCGACCCTGCGGGATTGTTTTTTTTTTCCACCACAACCAATCGATTTGGGTCAATATAAACCGTCACTATCGCTTGGCCATGTTATTTTTGTCTTTCTTGCTTCAAACACTTTGTTGAAACAGACACTGATCGCTTAGTTTATGAGTCACTGTGTATGGTCACCTTTAAAGCTCATTCGCACCAGCCTGCGTGCTAAAATGCCTGCGGGTCGGTGTCTGTTGTGTAGCCTAATGGAGATATTGAAGGTTATTTACTAAAGGAAAATCCACTTTGCACTGAAGGTGCACTTGGAAGTTAAATCGCTGTAGATCTGAGGGGGACATGCGAGGAAAATAAAAAACAGCATTTTAGCTTGCACATGATTGGATGATAAAATCAGGAGAGCTTCCCCTCATTTCAGATCTACCCCTTAGATTTAGAGCGACTGCACATCCAAGTGCACTTGCAGTGCAGAGTGGATTTGCCTTTCCTAAATAACCCTGAATGTGAACAAGCCACTCACACCAGCGGATGTACGCTCTATATGATGCTAACCCCCTGGAGTGCATTTTGCAGCAGAAGTGCAATGCTTCACTACAATGAATTGTTTACCTTTTTTTTCTTAACTTTATTGAAACGTCACAAAATGACATCTCATTTTTTTTTCATGCTCCACAGTGCGTTGCGATGCGGTGTAGTGTGTCACAACGTCCTGCATAAAAATGCAGCATGTGCTATTTTTTTCAGCGCGCGTTAACACAGCGCTTTGGTGTATACTGGCCTAATAGGATATAAAGGAAACTGCCTCATCTATGTGTTTGGACTGGCCAACACATATGGTGTGAATGAGCCCTATTAGATAAACTTCATGGTAACGGCTTATGATGACTACTAAATATAGACTAGTTTCCATTACAAAGCGTCTTTGAAGGTGATGTGTGATAAAGTGAAAATAAAAACTGGCCTACACTAGTAGTTTTGTTTGGAACGTTCGTACAGAAATTTAGCAAAATTGTTAGATTCTGACATCGAATCAACAAATTTTGTTTTGAAAGTCCTTAAAATTTCATCCACTACCTGCTTCTGGAATGTTAGGGCCGCAAAAGAAAAAACAAGAAAAGTGGCCCTGTCGGATTGTCACTCCTGTTACCCGTTTGTTTTTAACCACTTGCCGACCTCCTACTGCATATTTACTGCGGCAGGTCGGTTCTATTGGGCGAAATCACGTGCCTGTACGTGATTTTGTGCAATAGACACTGAGGCTCGGTTCACACTGGGGCGACTTGTCAGGCGACCTAGTCGCCTGACAAGTCGCCTCCCGTCGCCTCCCGTTCTGTGCTATGGAACCGTTCTAATCGGAGCGACGCAAGTCGCTCCGACTTAGAAAAAGGTTCCTGTATTACTTTGGGGGCGACTTGGGGCGACTTGCATAGACTTCTATGCAGAAGTCGTCTCTCAAGTCGCCCCGGCAGTCGTTTGCAGGTCGCCTCGCTGAGGCGACCTGCAAGTCGTGCCGCCCATGTGTGAACCGAGCCTGAAGGACACCCGCTCGCCAGCAGCGGAGTGACTGCGCGCTGATTGGACACAGGGGATTCCAATCAGCGGGTCCGGCGACCACCCGCGATCGTTCCCCGGAGAGGCAGAATGGCGATCTGCCTATGATAAACAAGGCAGATAGCGGTTCTGACGGGGTGGGGGGGGGGAGATGGAGATAATATACGCTTATTGCGATTTTTTTCTTTACCAAAAATATGTAGCAGAATACATATTGGCCTAAATTAGATTTTTTACATGTTTTATTAGATATGCTTTATAGCAGAAAGTAAAAAATATTGTTTTTTTTTTGTTTATAGCGTAAAAAAGAAAAAACACAGAGGTAAACAAATACCACCAAAAGAAATTTCTATTGGTGTGGAAAAAAGGACATACATTTTATTTGGGTACAGTGTCTTGTCATTTAACCGCTTCCCTACCCTCCCGTAGTCAAATGACGGCCTGAGATGGGATCTCCCATCCTGGGTGGCCGTCATATGATGTCCTGGGCTTCCCGGACGTCTAGGGGGCGCGCGCACCCGCGGCATTGCTCGGGACCCGGTGCGTGTGCCCGGCGGCCGCGATTGCCGCCGGGCACCCGCGATTGCCCGTTAACCGAACAGGACCGTGGATCTGTGTGTGTAAACACACAGATCCACGTCCTGTCAGGTGAGAGGAGATCGATCTGTGTTACCAGTACAGAGGAACACTGATCGGTCTCCTCCCCTTATGAGTCCCCACCCCCTACAGTTAGAATCATTCCCCTAGGAAACACATTTAACCCCTCGTGTCCCCCTAGTGGTTAACCCCTTCCCTGCCTGTCACATTTATACAGTAATCAATGCAATTTTATAGCATTGATCGCTGTATAAATGTGAATGGTCCCAAAAATGTGTCAAAAGTGTCCGATGTGTCCCCCATAATGTCGCAGTCACGAAAAAAATCACAGATCGCCGCTATATCTAGTAAAAAAAATAAATAAATACAATTTTTAAAAAAATGCCAGAAATCTATCCCGTATTTTGTAGACACTATAACTTTTGCGCAAACCAAACAATATACGCTTATTGCGATTTTTTTTACCAAAAATATGTAGAATAAAACGTATCGGCCTAAACTGAGGAAAAAATTTGTTTTTTAAAAAAAATTGGGATATTTATTATAGCAAAAAGTAAAAAATATTGTGTTTTTTTCAAAATTGTCGTTCTTCTTTTGTTTATAGCGCAAAAAATAAAAACTGCAGAGGTGATCAAATAGCACCAAAAGAAAGCTCTATTTGTGGGGAAAAAAGGACGTCAATTTTGTTGGGGTACAACATCGCACGACTGCGCAATTGTCATTTAAAGTGCGACAGCGCTGAAAACTAAAAATTGGTCTGGGAAGGAAGGGGGTGAAAATGCCCTGTATTGAAGCGGTTAAAGTAACGCAATGCTGTATCGCAAAAAATGGTCTGGTTAGGAAGGGGGTAAAACTTTCCGGGGCTGAAGTGGTTAAATGAATGCTATTTATAATAGAGGGCTATGGAGACCAGGGCCGATCCTAGGGTCACCGGCGCCTGGGTGCAGAAATATTTCTGGCGCCCCCACATGGGCGTGGTCATCTTACCAACTCCTCCCCTTTATAAATGTTTCTATGGCAACGACTCAAACACAGAGATGCTCCCCTAAGAAGTCTTTGTTACCCTAGGAATAGATCCTCCCCTGATCTTTTAACAATAAAAAAAAAACAGGAAGAGCGTACACTAATGAGACCTGGAGGGGAGTCTCTCTGATGCACACAAAGAGGGCTTTTGTTAGAGAGTCTGTTAGAAAGAGCCCCCAGACATGATACAGGAGATGATCAGAGACTGTAGACATGATACAGGAGATGGTCAGAGACTGCAGACATGATACAGGAGATGGTCAGAGACTGCAGACATGATACAGGAGATGGTCAGAGACTGCAGACATGATACAGGAGATGGTCAGAGACTGCAGACATGATACAGGAGATGGTCAGAGACTGCAGACAAGATACAGGAGATGGTCAGAGACTGCAGACAAGATACAGGAGATGGTCAGAGACTGCAGACATGATACAGGAGATGGTCAGAGACTGCAGACATGATACAGGAGATGGTCAGAGACTGCAGACATGATACAGGAGATGATCAGAGACTGTAGACATGATACAGGAGATGGTCAGAGACTGCAGACATGATACAGGAGATGGTCAGAGACTGCAGACATGATACAGGAGATGGTCAGAGACTGCAGACAAGATACAGGAGATGGTCAGAGACTGCAGACATGATACAGGAGATGGTCAGAGACTGCAGACATAGTACAGGAGATGGTCAGAGACTGCAGACATAGTACAGGAGATGGTCAGAGACTGCAGACATAGTACAGGAGATGGTCAGAGACTGCAGACATAGTACAGGAGATGGTCAGAGACTGCAGACATAGTACAGGAGATGGTCAGAGACTGCAGACATAGTACAGGAGATGGTCAGAGACTGCAGACATAGTACAGGAGATGGTCAGAGACTGCAGACATAGTAAAGGAGATGATCAGAGACTGCAGACATAGTACAGGAGATGGTCAGAGACTGCAGACATAGTACAGGAGATGCCCAGAGACTGCAGACATAGTACAGGAGATGGTCAGAGACTGTAGTTATGATACGATACAAGAGATGATCAGAGACTGCAGACATAGTACAGGAGATGATCAGAGACTGCAGACATAGTACAGGAGATGGTCAGAGACTGCAGACATAATACAGGAGATGATCAGAGACTGCAGACATAGTACAGGAGATGCCCAGAGACTGCAGACATAGTACAGGAGATGGTCAGAGACTGCAGACATAGTACAGGAGATGCCCAGAGACTGCAGACATAGTACAGGAGATGATCAGGGACTGCGGGCATAGTACAAGAGATGGTTAGAGACTGTAGACATAGTACAGGAGATGATCAGAGACTGCAGACATAGTACAGGAGATGCCCAGAGACTGCAGACATAGTACAGGAGATGGTCAGAGACTGCAGACATAGTACAGGATATGGTCAGAGACTGTAGTTATGATACAAGAGATGATCAGAGACTGCAGACATAGTACAGGAGATGCCCAGAGACTGCAGACATAGTACAGGAGATGATCAGAGACTGCAGACATAGTACAGGAGATGCTCAGAGACTGCAGACATAGTACAGGAGATGATCAGAGACTGCAGACATAGTCCAGGAGATGATCAGAGACTGCAGACATAGTACAGGAGATGTCAGAGACTGTAGTTATGATACAAGAGACGGTCAGAGACTGTAGTTATGATACAAGAGACGGTCAGAGACTGCAATCATAGAACAGGAGATGGTCAGAGACTGCAGACATAGTACAGGAGATGCCCAGAGACTGCAGACATAGTACAGGAGATGGTCAGAGACTGTAGTTATGATACAGGAGACGATCAGAGACTGCAATCATAGTACAGGAGATGGTCAGAGACTATAGTTATGATACAAGAGATGATCAGAGACTGCAGACATAGTACAGGAGATGTTAAGAGACTGTAGTTATGATACAAGAGATGATCAGAGACTGCAGACATAGTACAGGAGATGATCAGAGACTGTAGTTATGATACAAGAGATGATCAGAGACTGCATACATAGTACAGGAGATGATCAGAGACTGCAGACATAGTACAGGTGATGCCCAGAGACTGCAGACATAGTACAGGATATGGTCAGAGATTGCAGACATACTACAGGAGATGGTCAGAGACTGCAGACATAGTACAGGAGATGCTCAGAGACTGCAGACATAATACAAGAGATGGTCAGAGACTGCAGACATACTACAGGAGATGGTCAGAGACTGCAGACATACTACAGGAGATGGTCAGAGACTGCAGTTCCTATGGACACTAGTACATAATGGCCAATCGGCCCTCTCACCTGACCCAGCGATACAGCAACGGTTCCTCTGATCAGGAGTCAGCTCACTCTGAATTGCCCATGGTGACTCCGCTGGGTAGCACCCAGATCTGTATTCCTGCAAAGACTCCATTCCTTTCTCTGCCAGGGATGGCACCAGGCTGTGTGGCTTTCCCTCTGGTGGCGCAGGGCAGCCGGGTTCTCTCTCTGATGGTGTTCTCTCAGCACTGTCTTCTCCCTCTGGAGTCCTGGGTGTACTTCCCTGAAAGCTTTCCCGGGCTCCTGTCTCTCTCTTTCTTTCCCATTCACCTGAGCATGCTGTGTGGGCTCCAGTTTCTGTGTTACAGTGGGGCTGCCAGTCCTCGGGACTATATGTCCCACAATCCTCTTCTCTGCTCCTTTTTCTATACTGTTTCCTCCCTGGTTGATATGAAGGCGGGGAAAGAAACATTGTGGGCAGCTGTGCTGGCAAGCACCGCTCACTAGTACAGCAGCACGCAGGAGGAGAGGGAGGGGGGAAAGGAGAGGGAGGGGGGAAAGGAGAGGGAGAAGGGAAAGGAGAGGGAGAAGGGAAAGGAGAGGGAGGGGGGAAAGGAGAGGGAGGGGGGAAAGGAGAGGGAGAAGGGAAAGGAGAGGGAGGGGGGAAAGGAGAGGGAGGGGGGAAAGGAGAGCCTGCAGCTGCATTGGCTTCACTAGGGTTAGGGTCACCCCCCTTCCACCAACTATAGTCGCCCCTCAGTACAGACCCCCCTCCACTACATATAGACCCCCCTCCGTCAGTGCAGAACCCACACTAAGTATAAACCCCTCCCTCAGTACAGACCTTACCCAGTACAGATCCCCCCAGGTAACCCCCCCTCTATTAGTACAGACCCCCCCAGGACAGATCTCCCTCTCCATTAGTACAGACCCC
The DNA here is from genome assembly GCA_037952925.1 of Lithobates clamitans. Lineage (NCBI taxonomy): Eukaryota > Metazoa > Chordata > Amphibia > Anura > Ranidae > Lithobates > Lithobates clamitans. Next base: position 903,452 of record JBBGZY010000501.1, on the reverse strand, counting down.
ACAGGACAAACCACCCCTTTATTAGTACAGACCTCCCAGGACAGACCACCCCATTAGTACAGACCCCCCCTCCATTAGTACAGACCCCCCAGGAGAGACCCCCTCATTAGTACAGACCCCCTCCCCATTAGTACAGACCCCCCCTCCATTAGTACAGCCCCCCTCCATTAGTAAAGACCCCCCCTCAATTAGTACAGACCCCCCAGGACAGACCCCCTCTCCATTAGTACAGACCCCCCTCCATTAGTACAGACCCCCAGTACAGACCCCCCCATTAGGACAGACCCCCCCTCCATTAGTACAGACCCCATTAGTACAGACCCCACCACAGTACAGACCCCCCCCCCATTAGTACAGACCCCCCCCCCCATTAGCACAGACCCCCTCTCCATTAGTACAGACCCCCCAGGACAGACCCCCCTCCATTAGTACAGACCCCCCAGGACAGACCCCCTCTCCATTAGTACAGACCCCCCTCCATTAGTACAGACCCCCCAGTACAGACCCCCCTCCATTAGTACAGACCCCCTCTCCATTAGTACAGACCCCCCAGGACAGACCCCCTCTCCATTAGTACAGACCCCCCTCCATTAGTACAGACCCCATTAGTACAGACCCCCTCTCCATTAGTACAGACCCCCCAGGACAGACCCCCCTCCATTAGTACAGACCCCTCCTCCATTAGTACAGACCCCATTAGTACAGACCCCCTCTCCATTAGTACAGACCCCCCAGGACAGACCCCCTCTCCATTAGTACAGACCCCCCCCAGTACAGACCCCCCCTCCATTAGTACAGACCCCATTAGTACAGATCCCCTCTCCATTAGTACAAACCCCCAGGACAGACCCCCCTCCATTAGTACAGACCCCCCCTCCATTAGTACAGACCCCCTCTCTATTAGTACAGACCCCCCTCCATTAGTACAGACCCCCCAGGACAGACCCCCCTCCATTAGTACAGACCCCCCCTCCATTAGTACAGACCCCCTCTCTATTAGTACAGACCCCCCTCCATTAGTACAGACCCCCCAGGACAGACCCCCCTCCATTAGTACAGAACCCCTCCATTAGTACAGACCCCCCTCCATTAGTACAGACCCCCTCCATTAGTACAGACTCCCCATTATTAGTACAGACCCCCCATTATTAGTACAGCCCCCCCTCCATTAGTACAGCCCCCCATTATTAGTACAGACCCCCATTATTAGTACAGACCCCCCCATTATTAGTACAGCCCCCTCTCCATTAGTACAGACCCCATTAGTACAGCCCCCCTCTATTAGTACAGTACAGCCCCCCTCCATTAGTACAGTACAGCCCCCCTCCATTAGTACAGCCCTCCTCCATTAGTACAGCCCCCCTCCATTAGTACAGTACAGCCCCCCTCCATTAGTACAGCCCCCCTCCATTAGTACAGTACAGCCCCCCTCGCCCCCCCTCCATTAGTACAGTACAGCCCCCTCCCCTCCATTAGGGTACATAAATATACCCGGGCGGCAGCTGGAGAGGAGAGGACAGTGTGCAGCCAGCCGCGCCGCCCGGGTGGAGAGCAGAGCAGATCAAAGCAGGCAGGAGCGGGAGCGGGAGACACAGAGAGGAGAATGTGTCAGGCACGGACCGCTCCACCGCTCCACCGCTCCTCCGCTCCCCCCCGCGACATCACTGTGCAGCTGGTCTCTCTCCACGCAGAGACCAGCCGCTCTGCCTCCGATGTCATCTCCGGCTGGCAGCTGCTCTCTTTCTCCGAGGAGGGGCTTGAGCAGCAAACAGCGGCGCGGCGCCTCTTTCTTCTTGGAGCCGCCGCCGGACACAATCAAGGGGAGGAGGAGGAGGGAAGGGAGCAGTGGAGCACTCTGGCGCTTCAGCGCCCCCACCTCTCTGGCGCCTGGGTGCACTGCACCCCGTGCACCCCGTCTAGGACCGGGCCTGATGGAGACTGTGGTGTGCATGTCTCTATGCGGCTGCTTTGCTGGTTCTTCTGTTTTGTATTTCAGCTATCAGCTGTTGCTAGGAAGATTTTCCTCAGCTGCTGGGCAGATCTTCAGTCAGCTGAGCACTGGATTGGTGACAAGTCTTTTGGAGGGAAAACAGCTGGCCAGTGAGTGTAACCTTTTACTTGTATATCCTCTCCTGTCACAGGTAGGGTTGCCATCTTTTCTTCAAGTCAAACCCGAACACTTTAGCGGCGCACAGCAATATTTTTATTTTTTTGTATAAACTATACATATATTTTGCTAATAAATAACATTTCTAATCATATGAAGTTAATAACAAGAGTCCCCCTTTACATTAGAGTCCACAGAGTTCCCCTTTTACGTCCACAGAGTTCCCTTTCACTGTAAGGGGGGACTCTGCAGACTCTGATGTAAGGGAGAACTCTGGGGACCCCAACACAAGGCATGCTCTGGGAATCCTGATTTAACCAGAGCACTTTTTGCGATTCGGCACTGTGTCGCTTTAACTGACAATTGCGCAGTCATGCGACGTGGCTCCAAAACAAAATTGACGTCCTTTTTTTCCCACAAATAGAGCTTTCTTTTGGTGGTATTTGATCACCTCTGCAGTTTTTATTTTTTGCGCTATAAACAAAAATAGAGCGCCAATTTTGAAAAAAAGCATTATTTTTTACTTTTTGCTATAATAAATATTCCCAAAAAATATATAAAAAAACATTTTTTTTCCACAGTTTAGGCCGATACGTATTCTTCTACATATTTTTGGTAAAAAAAAAAAAAAAAAAAAAAAAATCGCAATAAGCATTTATTGATTGGTTTGAGCAAAAGTTACAGCGTCTACAAAATAGGGGATAGTTTTATGGCATTTTTATAAATTTTTTTTTTTATTTAATAGTAATGCCGGCGATCTGCGATTTTTTATTGTGACTGCGACATTATGGCGGACACATCGGACAATTTTGACACATTTTTGGGACCATTGTCATTTTTACAGCGATCAGTGCTATAAAATTGCACTGATTACTGTAAAAATGACACTGGCAGTGAAGGGGTTAACCACTAGGGGCTAGGGAGGGTTAGCATCTCCCCATTCTTCCTCTCCGTGAGATGATCACGGGTATCCCCGCGGACATCGAGTCCGCGGGACCCGCGATCCTACTCACGGAGCTCGCGGCGGGAGCGCAAATGGGCGTACATGTACGCCCATTTGCCCAGCTGTGCCATTCTGCTGATGTAAAAGTACAGCCTCGTTTTGGATTTTAGGTGTTTACATGTTTAAAACAGGTTTTCTGCTAGAAAATTACTTAGAACCCAGAAACATTATATATGGTTTTTCTTCTAACATCCTATAGAATACAATGGCGGTCATTGCAATACTTTTTTTTGCACCGTATTTGCGCAGCGGTCTTATAAGCGCACTTTTTTTGAAAAAGTTCACTTTTTTGAATAAAAAAATAAAACAACAGTAAAGTTATCCCAATTTTTTTTTTTATATTGTGAAAAAATAATGTTACGCCGAGTAAATTGATACCCAACATGTCACGCTTGAAAATTGCGCCCGCTCGTGGAATGGCGTCAAACTTTTACCCTCAAAAATCTCCATAGGCGACGTTTAAAAAATTCTACAGGTTGCATATTTTGCGCTACAGAGGAGGTCTAGGGCTAGAATTATTGCTCTCGCTCTACCGGTCGCGGCGATACCTCACATGTGTGGTTTGACCACTGTTTTCATATGCAGGCGCATACTCGCGTATGCGTTCGCTTCTGCGCGCGAGCTCGTCGGGACAGGGGGGTTTTAAAAATTTTTTTTTTATTTTTATTATTTATTTTACAATATTTTATTTATTTTTACACTGTTTAAAAAAAAAAATAAATTGTGTCACTTTTATTTCTATTACAAGGAATGTAAACATCCCTTGTAATAGAAAAAAAGCATGGCAGGACCTCTTAAATATGAGATCTGGGGTCAAAAAGACCTCAGATCTCATATTTACACTAAAATGCAATAAAAAAAAAAAAAAAAAAGTCATTTAGAAAAATGACATTTGAAAAAATATGCCTTTAAGAGGCGTGGACGGAAGTGACGTTTTGACGTCGCTTCCGCCCAGCAGTGTCATGGAGACGAGTGAGCGCCATCTTGGCCTCACTCGTCTCCAGACACACACGGCACAGGACACGATCGCCTCCGCCGCTACCGACGGCTCCGGTAAGCGGTGGAGGGCACCGGATCGCGGCGGAGGGGGGGGGGCCCTCTCCCGCCACCGATAAAAGTGATCTTGCGGCGGAATCCGCCGCAGGACCACTTTTATCTGAAAGCCGGCCGCCGCACGAAAATGGGGATACCGGGGTCATGGCAGTAGCTGCTGCCATAACAACGATATACCCCTTCAAACTTAGGACGTACATCGTCGTGCGGCGGTCGGGAAGTGGTTAAGGAGGGGGAACACTGAGAACTTTGATGTATAGGGGAACACTGTGGCCTCTGGTGTAAGGGGAACTCTGATGTAAGGGGTGCCCTGAGAACCCGGATTTACCTGAGTGTACTCACTCAGAGGCAGGAGAGAGAAGGGGGGAGACTTCAGTCACAGGCAGAGATGGATGGTGAGCTCACTCACCCCTTGACAGTCAGCACCTCTCATCCAGATGTATCTGAGGCTGCTGGACTTCAAATTTCCAGCCCCATTTTTCTTTTCTGACGCACAGCCCCAGGGATTGGAGTGTGGGCAGACACAGAGAGGTAGGGGCGAGAGGAAGAGGTGCAGATCGAGCTTTCTCTCCTCTCCCGTCTGTGTTTGGGGGGGGTGGTTGTTAAAGTGGTGTTCCAGGCCGAAATTATACTTTTTAAATAAAAAATCCCCCTATAATACACAAGCTTAATGTATTCTAGTAAAGTTAGTCTGTAAACTAAGGTCTGTTTTGTTAGTTTATAGCAGTAGTTTGTTATTTTATAAACTTACAGCAGGCCGTGGCCATCTTAAAGTGGAGTTCCACCCACTTTTACAACTCTTCAGCATCCCTCACTAAACTGTGCACTGTAAACAAATTGGATATTTTTTAATTTTTTTTCTCAGCACCTACTGTATATCTGCTGTATTCATTTTTCACTTCCTCCTCCCTGGCCGCGGCCCATCGCATCATTTCCTGCTTGCAATGCCTTCTGGGAAGGGGCGGCAACTTCCTCTGAAACTGCCGTTGCTATGGAAACCTGACCTGAAACCTATTACACTGCTTGTGCTGCACTGAGCATGTGTGAGATCTGCAAGGATGAGATCCAGGAAGAAATACAGTCTGGCTTCAGATGCCCACACTTAAGATGGCCACGGCCTGCTGTAAGTTTATAAAATAACAAACTACTGCTATAAACTAACAAAACAGACCTTAGTTTACAGATTAACTTTACTAGAATACATTAAGCTTGTGTATTATAGGGATATTTTTATTTAAAAAGTATAATTTCGGCCGGAACACCACTTTAAGTGTGGGCATCTGAAGCCAGACTGTATTTCTTCCTGGATCTCATCCTTGTAGATCTTGCACATGCTCGGTGCAGCACAAGCAGTGTAATAGGATTAGGTCAGGTTTCCATAGCAATGGCAGTTTCAGAGGAAGTTGCCGCCCCTTCCCAGAAGGCATTGCAAACAGGAAACGATGCGATGGGCCGCGGCCAGGGAGGAGGAAGTGAAAAATGAATACAGCAGGTATACAGTAGGTGCTGAGAAAAAAAAATAAAAAAATATCAAATTTGTTTACAGTGAACAGTTTAGTGAGGGATGCTGAAAAGTTGTAAAAGTGGGTGGAACTCCACTTTAATGCTGGCCTTCGGCAGCATGAAAGAGAGTGTAACAGACACTCTCAGCCTAGACAACTGCAGCCAGAAACCCTGCTGGGAAGCCATAGTCCAGTCTGAATAATGTGTCTGGGTTTCAGGCAGTCTGAAACCTGGACACATGATTAAAAACCCGAACTGTCCGGGTAAATCCTGAACAGGTGGCACCCCTATTTACAGGGTGGGGTGAGGGTTAGAAGTTACCTCAGGTCTGTCCTCTGTGTTTCTCAATTCCAGTCCTCAAGGCGCACCAACAGGTCATGTTTTTAGGTTTTCCATTATTTTGCACAGGTGATTGGATCAGTTTCACTGCCTTTGTAATTACCACAGCCGTTTCATCTGAGGGACACTGCTCTGGACTCACCTTTGGATTATCTTCATGACCAATGCACACTATGTTCAGTGACAGACATTTTAACGCATAGTAAAACGTCTGTCACCGCAGGGACACACAGGAAACAATTGTTCCTATGTGTCCCGTTCACACTGGGTGCTGCATTTTATTACTCGAATCTCACTGCAATGTCAATGCGGCGCAGCACTCTGCCAACACTACAGGGAGTAAAGTGTACGTTTTCTACACTTCAAATAAAGCTCATACAAATAAAATAAAGGGGAGCAGTGAGATGCACTGAATCACACACTGCCCCCTAGAGTAGCTGGAAATGCAGAGCGGCCAGAGCGGTGGATCACTCTGGACGCTCTGTGTTGCAGTGTGGATTGGCCCTTAAGCCTTCCTTTTTGATCTGACCTGAAAATTGCATCACGTGAAGCATGTCACCCAAAAGAAGCTCCTTTTTGGGCGACAAGCTTCATGCGATGCCATTTGCCGTAATTGCCGTGTGTTAATTTGTGCGACAATTGCGGCAAAACCGCACAGAATTTTAAGTGCCATTAAAAATAATGGAACCTGAACCTGCGTTTTGTGATTGTAGTGCATTTTGAGATTGCAGCAGAATTGCAGCAATTCTGCTGCGATCCCAAAACGCCAAGTGTAAATGGAGCCTAAAGGTTCAATTTTATTTTATAATTAAAATTGATTTAAACCAAATAAAGGGGCACAGGTCTCTTTTGTGCCAAGAACACACCCATTATAATATATACTTTTTTTCCTATTTTTTCCTAAGCAAATACAAAATTTTCAGTAACCATTTGGCCTCATTCACAAAACTGAACCAGCTAGTGTAAGAAAACTTCAGCTCTGCTCTCCACCCGTAGGAGAGGTTCCCTCAGACGCGTTTCGCCCCCCTAGACGGCTTAATTGTTGAGGCAGGTCGAAGGGACCTCTCCAGCGGGTACAGAGCGAGGCTGAAGCCATCTTATTTTACCTGGTTTCGCTTTGGTCTCAGTGAGTCGGTGTCCTGTGTGCGATCAGTTGACATTTTTCTGTAACACATTGTAGCCTGACATGCTGTTTTATAAGATCTGCACCAGGTCATGTTGGCTGATATCAGTGATAGGAGCATTAGAGCGGTACTTCTTTTATTTGTCTCCATTGAAGTGAATGTTACAACAACCTTGAGCCAAGCACAATATTTACATATAAAATGCCTATTTGTCTGTCAAAAAACTTTAAAGGGATAGTTCACCTTTACCACAAAACTGCCTATGCAGATAAGGGGCATCTGTAGATAAAAACAAACTATGCAGCTCTGACTAATGTTGAATAAAGCCCTAGTTATAAGTGTAGGCCATTTACATACCTTATGAAGTCTGACTGGAATACTCCCAGGATGTTGTTAAGTACTCCCAGGATGTTGCTAAGTGAGGCCTTGTCATCACTGCTCACCTGCACCATCACAGGAGTGAGCTCTCAAATGCTGAGCTCAGAGCTATTGCATCAGGGGACAGAAAGAGTATGTGAGGGGGTTTGAATCAGAGAAAGAGCTCTTAGGCCTAGTTTACACCTGTGGCCAGTGGGGAATGCAGTAAAAATCGTTGGTTGAGCTGTGGTTTTACTGCCCCCCCCTAAAGTGGAAGTAAACTCAGCCCTCAGAATCCACATTCATCATTGCAGCAATATTTGCAAACATTACAAAGCACAACACAATGTCAATACTCCTATTTGTGTCATTTTTTTCTGTAAATTTTCCTTACTTTCATTATTTGTCCCCTGGCTGCAGCCTGTGCCATGTCAGCTCCTGGTACCCTGTTCCAATGTGGAGTATATTTCCACCCTTTCTGCAGTAGTATGGCCGCAATATCACGCATGCGTGGTACTTCTGTCAAGGCCTACACCGCCTGCCGGAGCTCTCGCGTCAATGGATGCCGCCGAGTGCCGATGACGTTGGCACGGCACCTTTGTGAAGGGTTTGACGGCACACTACCCTGTTTCCCCGAAAATAAGACCTAGCGTGATTGTCGGTGATGGCTGCAATATAAGCCCTACCCTCCAAATAAGCCCTACCCTGTTTCCCCGAAAATAAGCCCTACCCTGAGAATAAGACCTACAAGGACGTGCCCCTGGAAGACGTCACCTCTGACGAAACGGCGTAGGGAGGATCAACGTGCTGACGTCCCCACGATCCTCGCTGATCCCGGAAGATACGGGCAGCAGTGTGCAGCCGGCCGGCAATTGTTTTTAAGCGATTCTATTTCTACTACACTGTGAGTGTGATTCTTTTAATTTTTTTAAATAAAGTGTCTTTAACTTGTTACGCTATGGGAGCTTTTGTCATTTATCTTTACATGACAAACGAGTGACCATTTGCCAAGCAGAAGATTCCTAATTAGAGAGGTCCATGAGTGTTACTTCCTCGGTCCACACCCGAGGCTGGGGTTATACAGCCATATGCCTGCTTTATCTCCCGAAAAGAGATCTAAGGAGTCAGTAAGGGGCCATCTTCTTACATAGGTGGAGGAGCTTTCCTGTCATCACTGAATCCCGGGTGATCTAGCCATATGTCATACACCATTCGGACGCTCATCACTATCTCCCTGGCATAAATCTTGCACCTATATGAACTGTACACTTTTGTGCACTCTGCATTTTGGACTTTACATTTTTTATTAGCACTTTTTTTTGGTTATTGTGTGGGTCATAATATCACTATTTTAATTCACGTACAGATTTTTATATTGTACTCTTTAGGATGTACTCACTACTTTATTTATCTTATGTCACGTATTACAGCGCAGCCTTTTAATTTTTGATTTGTACAACAAATGGATGCGTCTCACATTGCATGGTTGCAGCTTGTTCACATATAATTTTTTATTCAATTTGGGGATAGCGCAGTATTTTTTTAGCATACCATTGGAATGAATGGGCAGCGATTTCAAAGCGCGTGAAAAGCGCAGCGGTACAGAGTTTTTAACCCCTTTTTTGGGGTTAAAAGTACCCCGCTAGCGGCGGAAAAGCGGCACAAAAGCGCCGCTAAAACAAGCGGCGATTTAGAGTTAACGGCCAGCGCGTTCAGTGTGAAAAGGGTCTTATATACAGGTAACAAGCTGAGATTAGGAGCACTCCCTTTAAGGGAGTGCTCCTAATCTCAGCTCGTTATCGGTATAGAAGACACCTGGAAGCCAGAAATCTTGCTGATTGATAGGGGATCAAATACTTATTTCACTCATTAAAATACAAATCAATTTATAACTTTTTTGGAATGCGTTTTTCAGGATATTTTTGTTGTTATTCTCTCTCTCACTGTTAAAATAAACCTACCAATAAAATTATAGCCTGATCATTTCTTTGTCATTGTATATATACAGTATATGGTCAGCAAGCAGTTAAGCGAAAATCGTTCGTTCTGGTCCCGTATGAGAAAAATGTTTCCTTTAGGAAAAAAAAGAGTTTGCCTCCTTGGAAATTTTTTGTTCGGAAGGTCGGAATCTGCAGTGGAAAGTTGTGTACACACTATCAGAAAATCGTACGATCGTTCCTAGGATGAAAATGTTCGCCCCATTTTCTGAGGCTACTTTTAGACTGGGGCGTTGGCGGTAAAGCGGCGCTATATTTAGCTTTACCGTCGCTATTCAGCCTCTAGCGGGGCGGTTTTAACCCCCGCTAGCGGCCGTAAAAGGGTTAAAACCGCCCGCAAAGCGCCGCTGCCCCATTGTTTTTAATGGGAAGGGGCGCTTTAGGAGCGCTGCAAAGATGCGGCTTGCAGGACTTTTCTTTAACCATCCTGCAAGCGCACCGCTGAGGGCTTTCACACTTGAGACACAGGAGAGGCGCTTTACAGGCGCTATTTTTAGCGCTGTAGCGCCTCAGTGTGTAAGTAGCCTTATAGTCAGGGCCGATCCTAGGGTCACCGGCGCCTGGGTGCAGAAATATTTCTGGCGCCCCCACATGGGCGTGGTCATCTTACCAACTCCTCCCCTTTATAAATGTTTCTATGGCAACGACTCAAACACAGAGATGCTCCCCTAAGAAGTCTTTGTTACCCTAGGAATAGATCCTCCCCTGATCTTTTAACAATAAAAAAAAAACAGGAAGAGCGTACACTAATGAGACCTGGAGGGGAGTCTCTCTGATGCACACAAAGAGGGCTTTTGTTAGAGAGTCTGTTAGAAAGAGCCCCCAGACATGATACAGGAGATGATCAGAGACTGTAGACATGATACAGGAGATGGTCAGAGACTGCAGACATGATACAGGAGATGGTCAGAGACTGCAGACATGATACAGGAGATGGTCAGAGACTGCAGACATGATACAGGAGATGGTCAGAGACTGCAGACATGATACAGGAGATGGTCAGAGACTGCAGACAAGATACAGGAGATGGTCAGAGACTGCAGACAAGATACAGGAGATGGTCAGAGACTGCAGACATGATACAGGAGATGGTCAGAGACTGCAGACATGATACAGGAGATGGTCAGAGACTGCAGACATGATACAGGAGATGATCAGAGACTGTAGACATGATACAGGAGATGGTCAGAGACTGCAGACATGATACAGGAGATGGTCAGAGACTGCAGACATGATACAGGAGATGGTCAGAGACTGCAGACAAGATACAGGAGATGGTCAGAGACTGCAGACATGATACAGGAGATGGTCAGAGACTGCAGACATAGTACAGGAGATGGTCAGAGACTGCAGACATAGTACAGGAGATGGTCAGAGACTGCAGACATAGTACAGGAGATGGTCAGAGACTGCAGACATAGTACAGGAGATGGTCAGAGACTGCAGACATAGTACAGGAGATGGTCAGAGACTGCAGACATAGTACAGGAGATGGTCAGAGACTGCAGACATAGTACAGGAGATGGTCAGAGACTGCAGACATAGTAAAGGAGATGATCAGAGACTGCAGACATAGTACAGGAGATGGTCAGAGACTGCAGACATAGTACAGGAGATGCCCAGAGACTGCAGACATAGTACAGGAGATGGTCAGAGACTGTAGTTATGATACGATACAAGAGATGATCAGAGACTGCAGACATAGTACAGGAGATGATCAGAGACTGCAGACATAGTACAGGAGATGGTCAGAGACTGCAGACATAATACAGGAGATGATCAGAGACTGCAGACATAGTACAGGAGATGCCCAGAGACTGCAGACATAGTACAGGAGATGGTCAGAGACTGCAGACATAGTACAGGAGATGCCCAGAGACTGCAGACATAGTACAGGAGATGATCAGGGACTGCGGGCATAGTACAAGAGATGGTTAGAGACTGTAGACATAGTACAGGAGATGATCAGAGACTGCAGACATAGTACAGGAGATGCCCAGAGACTGCAGACATAGTACAGGAGATGGTCAGAGACTGCAGACATAGTACAGGATATGGTCAGAGACTGTAGTTATGATACAAGAGATGATCAGAGACTGCAGACATAGTACAGGAGATGCCCAGAGACTGCAGACATAGTACAGGAGATGATCAGAGACTGCAGACATAGTACAGGAGATGCTCAGAGACTGCAGACATAGTACAGGAGATGATCAGAGACTGCAGACATAGTCCAGGAGATGATCAGAGACTGCAGACATAGTACAGGAGATGTCAGAGACTGTAGTTATGATACAAGAGACGGTCAGAGACTGTAGTTATGATACAAGAGACGGTCAGAGACTGCAATCATAGAACAGGAGATGGTCAGAGACTGCAGACATAGTACAGGAGATGCCCAGAGACTGCAGACATAGTACAGGAGATGGTCAGAGACTGTAGTTATGATACAGGAGACGATCAGAGACTGCAATCATAGTACAGGAGATGGTCAGAGACTATAGTTATGATACAAGAGATGATCAGAGACTGCAGACATAGTACAGGAGATGTTAAGAGACTGTAGTTATGATACAAGAGATGATCAGAGACTGCAGACATAGTACAGGAGATGATCAGAGACTGTAGTTATGATACAAGAGATGATCAGAGACTGCATACATAGTACAGGAGATGATCAGAGACTGCAGACATAGTACAGGTGATGCCCAGAGACTGCAGACATAGTACAGGATATGGTCAGAGATTGCAGACATACTACAGGAGATGGTCAGAGACTGCAGACATAGTACAGGAGATGCTCAGAGACTGCAGACATAATACAAGAGATGGTCAGAGACTGCAGACATACTACAGGAGATGGTCAGAGACTGCAGACATACTACAGGAGATGGTCAGAGACTGCAGTTCCTATGGACACTAGTACATAATGGCCAATCGGCCCTCTCACCTGACCCAGCGATACAGCAACGGTTCCTCTGATCAGGAGTCAGCTCACTCTGAATTGCCCATGGTGACTCCGCTGGGTAGCACCCAGATCTGTATTCCTGCAAAGACTCCATTCCTTTCTCTGCCAGGGATGGCACCAGGCTGTGTGGCTTTCCCTCTGGTGGCGCAGGGCAGCCGGGTTCTCTCTCTGATGGTGTTCTCTCAGCACTGTCTTCTCCCTCTGGAGTCCTGGGTGTACTTCCCTGAAAGCTTTCCCGGGCTCCTGTCTCTCTCTTTCTTTCCCATTCACCTGAGCATGCTGTGTGGGCTCCAGTTTCTGTGTTACAGTGGGGCTGCCAGTCCTCGGGACTATATGTCCCACAATCCTCTTCTCTGCTCCTTTTTCTATACTGTTTCCTCCCTGGTTGATATGAAGGCGGGGAAAGAAACATTGTGGGCAGCTGTGCTGGCAAGCACCGCTCACTAGTACAGCAGCACGCAGGAGGAGAGGGAGGGGGGAAAGGAGAGGGAGGGGGGAAAGGAGAGGGAGAAGGGAAAGGAGAGGGAGAAGGGAAAGGAGAGGGAGGGGGGAAAGGAGAGGGAGGGGGGAAAGGAGAGGGAGAAGGGAAAGGAGAGGGAGGGGGGAAAGGAGAGGGAGGGGGGAAAGGAGAGCCTGCAGCTGCATTGGCTTCACTAGGGTTAGGGTCACCCCCCTTCCACCAACTATAGTCGCCCCTCAGTACAGACCCCCCTCCACTACATATAGACCCCCCTCCGTCAGTGCAGAACCCACACTAAGTATAAACCCCTCCCTCAGTACAGACCTTACCCAGTACAGATCCCCCCCAGGTAACCCCCCCTCTATTAGTACAGACCCCCCCAGGACAGATCTCCCTCTCCATTAGTACAGACCCCACAGGACAAACCACCCCTTTATTAGTACAGACCTCCCAGGACAGACCACCCCATTAGTACAGACCCCCCCTCCATTAGTACAGACCCCCCAGGAGAGACCCCCTCATTAGTACAGACCCCCTCCCCATTAGTACAGACCCCCCCTCCATTAGTACAGCCCCCCTCCATTAGTAAAGACCCCCCCTCAATTAGTACAGACCCCCCAGGACAGACCCCCTCTCCATTAGTACAGACCCCCCTCCATTAGTACAGACCCCCAGTACAGACCCCCCCATTAGGACAGACCCCCCCTCCATTAGTACAGACCCCATTAGTACAGACCCCACCACAGTACAGACCCCCCCCCCATTAGTACAGACCCCCCCCCCCATTAGCACAGACCCCCTCTCCATTAGTACAGACCCCCCAGGACAGACCCCCCTCCATTAGTACAGACCCCCCAGGACAGACCCCCTCTCCATTAGTACAGACCCCCCTCCATTAGTACAGACCCCCCAGTACAGACCCCCCTCCATTAGTACAGACCCCCTCTCCATTAGTACAGACCCCCCAGGACAGACCCCCTCTCCATTAGTACAGACCCCCCTCCATTAGTACAGACCCCATTAGTACAGACCCCCTCTCCATTAGTACAGACCCCCCAGGACAGACCCCCCTCCATTAGTACAGACCCCTCCTCCATTAGTACAGACCCCATTAGTACAGACCCCCTCTCCATTAGTACAGACCCCCCAGGACAGACCCCCTCTCCATTAGTACAGACCCCCCCCAGTACAGACCCCCCCTCCATTAGTACAGACCCCATTAGTACAGATCCCCTCTCCATTAGTACAAACCCCCAGGACAGACCCCCCTCCATTAGTACAGACCCCCCCTCCATTAGTACAGACCCCCTCTCTATTAGTACAGACCCCCCTCCATTAGTACAGACCCCCCAGGACAGACCCCCCTCCATTAGTACAGACCCCCCCTCCATTAGTACAGACCCCCTCTCTATTAGTACAGACCCCCCTCCATTAGTACAGACCCCCCAGGACAGACCCCCCTCCATTAGTACAGAACCCCTCCATTAGTACAGACCCCCCTCCATTAGTACAGACCCCCTCCATTAGTACAGACTCCCCATTATTAGTACAGACCCCCCATTATTAGTACAGCCCCCCCTCCATTAGTACAGCCCCCCATTATTAGTACAGACCCCCATTATTAGTACAGACCCCCCCATTATTAGTACAGCCCCCTCTCCATTAGTACAGACCCCATTAGTACAGCCCCCCTCTATTAGTACAGTACAGCCCCCCTCCATTAGTACAGTACAGCCCCCCTCCATTAGTACAGCCCTCCTCCATTAGTACAGCCCCCCTCCATTAGTACAGTACAGCCCCCCTCCATTAGTACAGCCCCCTCCATTAGTACAGCCCCCCTCCATTAGTACAGTACAGCCCCCCTCGCCCCCCCTCCATTAGTACAGTACAGCCCCCTCCCCTCCATTAGGGTACATAAATATACCCGGGCGGCAGCTGGAGAGGAGAGGACAGTGTGCAGCCAGCCGCGCCGCCCGGGTGGAGAGCAGAGCAGATCAAAGCAGGCAGGAGCGGGAGCGGGAGACACAGAGAGGAGAATGTGTCAGGCACGGACCGCTCCACCGCTCCTCCGCTCCCCCCCGCGACATCACTGTGCAGCTGGTCTCTCTCCACGCAGAGACCAGCCGCTCTGCCTCCGATGTCATCTCCGGCTGGCAGCTGCTCTCTTTCTCCGAGGAGGGGCTTGAGCAGCAAACAGCGGCGCGGCGCCTCTTTCTTCTTGGAGCCGCCGCCGGACACAATCAAGGGGAGGAGGAGGAGGGAAGGGAGCAGTGGAGCACTCTGGCGCTTCAGCGCCCCCACCTCTCTGGCGCCTGGGTGCACTGCACCCCGTGCACCCCGTCTAGGACCGGGCCTGCTTATAGTATGTACGGCCCTTTAGGCATGATGGGAAAGACTGACAGTTACGAGTCATGATGGGATTTGTAGTTCCCCACACCCGGTGTCGATACAGTGACGCCATTCTACAGGTGCATGGCCAGCTTTTGAGTATGACAAAGCTTGAGCTGTAGTTAGAAGTGACAGGTGACAACAAACACAGGTGCTTCCCCCAACATCCCACCTCTCGGCATCATCTATTACTGCCAATTAGCTCCAGGATAACAAGATGTCACTTTATCTGCTACAGCAGTCCCTTGGCGACATGATCGTGCCAGTGGGGACTGACTGATAACTGCACACAGCATCTGAAGGAGAGATCTCTGCTGTCCACAGAGCTGGCAGGTGACTGACAGCACGGAGCACGTGACCACACGCCGTCCGGATCAGGGATCATCATTGTCTACTGGCCAATGAAGATGGTGACGTGCCCAGCGCTGTGTGCGGTAAGTGTTGTCACCGACCTGCGCGATGTCATTAGGAGAACCTGCCTGTAGATCGTTATGTCATTTAACGGATCTTCAGAATAGGAGATCGGCCAAGGGGCTCGTTTATTATAAGATGGTCACATTAGATGCTGGCTGCGCTTAGGACGTTCTGGGTACTTGGAGCGGTGTGCTCATTGGACGCCTTACAGGCTGAGCGTCCACTCTGATTGGTCAGTTTGGAGAGAGGAACGTTGGAGGAGCGAGGTAGTCGGTGGGCGTGGTCTCCTCGGCCGAGTAGGGTGAGTGAGCGTTAGAGTGCCCAGTCTGGCCGGAGGAGGACTTGGAACGGAGTCGTTGGTAAGCGCTCTACCCTCATTACAATGGGCTAGTTACAGTATATAGGGGATGTGACCAATAGCAACCGCCCCTGCTCCGCAACTAATGGAGTTAGGTGTTTTCTGATACCGGTTCCCACTTGTGGCGTAGATTGTACTCTTCTGTTTTTTTTTTGTTGCTGAGGACATTGATGTGTAATTTTAGGGCTGATTCCCACTGACAGGAGTTTATTCCACACTTCTTTTAGAGCTTTGATCCGATTATAAAGCTTAGATTTTAGGATCTTAAATGCTTTAGAGCTTTCTTTTGGTGGTATTTGATCACCTCTGCGGTTTTTATATTTTGCGCTATAAAGAACAAAAGAGTGACAATTTTGAAAAAAATCAATATTTTTTACTTTTTGCTATAATAAATACCCCCCCCCCCCCCCCCCAAAAAGGAAAAAAAAACAAATTTCTTCATCAGGTTAGGCCAATGAGTATTCTTCTACAGTGGTCATCAACTCCTGTCCTCAGGACCCACTAACAGGCCAGGTTTTATGTATTACCTTGGGGGAGATGCAGACTAGAATACTGTAATCACTGAGCAGCAAATAATATCACCTGTCATGTATTTTAGTTATCTTGAAAACCTGGCCTGTTAGTGGGCCCTGAGGACAGGAGTTGAACTACTGTTCTACATATTTTTGGTAAAAAAAAAAAATCGCAGTAAGCGTATATTGATCGCTATATTGACCGGTTTCGCAAAAGTTATAGCATCTACAAAATAGGGGATAGATTTATGGCATTTTTAATATTATTATTTTTTTACTAGTAATGGCGGTGATCAGCGATTTTTAGTGAAACTGCGACATTGCGGCAGACAGATCGGACACTTTTGGCGCTTTTTTTGAGACTGTTGACATTTATACAGCAATCAGTGCTATAAAAATGCACCGATTACTTTATAAATGTCACTGGCAGGGAAGGGGTTAAGACTAGGGGGCGATCAAGGGGTTAAGTGTTCCCTAGGGAGGTGTTTCTAACTGTGGGGGGGGGAGTGGACTGACTGGGAGCAGAGAGGGATTGCTGTTACTAATTACTAGCAACAGACGATCGCTCTGAACTCCCCTGTCAGAATGGGGATCTGCTTTGTTTACACTGGCAGATCCCCATTCTGGCTCTTTGAGCATGGACATCGTGGCCTCCGGCGCCGTGAACGCGCCCCCTGTATCCATTACACGAAGCACCGTACTAGTACAGCGATTCGTGGAATAGAGCAGCCCTGGCGGCTGGTCGGCAAGTGGTTAAAGATTTGATTTTAGATCTTCGATTTGATTTTAAAGCTTATGCCTGGTAAACACGATGAGATTATCGGACGATTGATCGCCTGTTTTTTTTTTTTTATTTTGCATGCTAATCTCAGATCGAACTTGATGAGTTTGCTAAAGTCACGAAAATTCTCGTACGATAGAATAAAAATTCCAGAGTGATGTCATGTGTTGTAGTGTATTTGTATTGCATTTTCGAACGACAACTGTACTGATTAAACGAAAATCATAAGACCTGGTATCCTACGATAAAAAAATTTGTGCATGTCCAAACAAATAATATCGGATGAACTGTCCTGATTGGCTCTCGTAAGCTCTGTACTAATGATCCGATTATCATCCGATCGCTCCGAAATCTGTATTTTTCATTCGATTTTCTGATCGTGTGTACGGGGCTTTGGATTTTAGATTTTAGATTCGATTTTAGTTCTTAGATTCGATTGTAAAGCTTAGATTTTAGATTTAGTGATCTGCAATTGGTGAGTCACCCCCTCACTACCCGTTTTAACCCTAAAAATAAATCCCTTCTTTTAAGGTTTTGATTTTGTCTGTATATAGTAGGATTTCCCCCCTTGCCAAAATCCCTCAGTGCCTGTTGCCTGCCCCTCAGTTGGACTGCTTTTGGACGTCCCACTTTACTCAGATTTCCCACAATTCCAACAACACTCAATGGACGATAAAGAAAATAAGATGTCTGCACTTACTGCAAATTTTTTTTTTTTTTTAAGTCCTTCAAGGGACACAGATCCCTCCCCCCTGCACTATTTGCCTTATGTACTGCTTGCTCACAAAATCTGAGGCATGGTGTGCATTATACGCAGTTGCAGCAGGGCCCCTCTGTTCATTGGGTATAAGTTTTGCGGCAGTATGTGCACAACCCCCCCAGGTTCTGCGATAGGCCCTTTTCAGACAGGCTATCCAATCAGATCCACCTGTCAGTTTTTTAGGCAGACCATGCATTCCAGGAGATGGGGGGGTGTAAATGGACACCTGTCTACCTCTAGGCCGGATCCGGTCAGCTCTTACATTTAGGAGAATCAGATCACAGGAAGTTGGGTTGAAATGGACAGCGAAGTCCGTTTACAGCTCCGATTTGCAGTCACCGGCTCTTTCACTCAGTTTTGATACTCCTGGCTGCCCATGGAGCAGAGCAGGCTATGTCTATGAAACTTGAGTGGACTTGAATGTGTCATCTACCCGCTCTGCTCTGATCAGCAGGGGATGTGTGAGCTGATCGGACCGAAATCTGCCCCATGTGGGGCCTTAAGTTAATGCAGAACTATGCCCATAGATTTAACGGTTTTCCAAAACAGTTACATTCAAGTCATGCCGTAAATGGTAACTGTCACCATTGCTTGTGCTCCCAAACTGCCAAGCCATCAACAGGCCGGTGTCATAACTGATCACATTTACAGCACTATGGCAGAAGATCAGATGGCAGCTTCCTTGGCTATAATTGGCCAGTTTATGCCACAAAAATAATTCTCCAGATTGCCTACATGTTTTTAATGCTTTTTTGGTGTATTCCAGTGCATTTTTTATGTGTTACTGGATATATTTTAGATGCTTATTTTTTCCTGCTTTTATTTTCTTTTTTCACTGTACTGAAGACGTTGCATTTTTTTAAATGCTTTTTAGTGCATTCCAGTGCAGTTCTGCACAGGAAAAAGCAGCAGGTACTTTTTTTGTTTGAAAGGGAAATGCACTGCGCTGGTGTGAACTGTGCTGTTGGAACGCATATAACCTACAGTACTTTCCATGTGTTTTTGATGTAGAAAAAAAAAATCACTGCTCTGCTTGTGGTGTGAACTGGCCCTAAGGCATTTTTAACTGCATTTTCAGTTTTGCAGAAACACACTACAGTCCATTCCCAATGGGTCACATTCACATCTGTGCATTTTTCAGTTTTGCAGAAACCCTACAGTCCATTCCCAATGGGTCACATTCACATCTGCGTAATTTTTTAGTTTTTCAGAAACACACTACAGCCCATTTAACATGGTTTCCAATGGATCACATTCACATCTGTGCGTTTTTCAGAAACACACTACAGCCCATTTCCAATGGGTCACATTCACATGTGTGCATTTTATGAAAAGGGCCAGGGACCAGCAGATTGTGTTTTTGGTTCCATAGATATCAATTGATCAAAAACATGTATTGAAAAACGCAAAATGTACCTGAAATATGCATCAACTGCAACCTGCATAGATGTACACCAGGCCTAAAGGATTGCAGGGATTCGTTTCACGTTGAGAGAGGTGGTGGTCAAGGGCTGGTGATAGCTCAGCTCAACCACACCACCTATTTTTATTGCCGATACACCCCCTGGCCATCCATGAGCCCTTAGGTAAAGTCTCACTTCAAGTCAAGAGATCATTTTATATTTGCCCAGAAGGTTTTGAAGTCAGCCCTCTTTGCCGCCACACATATGTGTTACCTGGGCAGCAAGAGGTTAATAAAAGCAATTATTTATCTTGAGTTCTATGCTGGAAATAGATGAACCTGTTTGTATTTTTGGCCATTACAGAATTTAAGAATTTACATTTTTTTTTATGCATGAGAATGTGTTAACATGAACATTTCTTGTTGTCTATAGCAACCAGGTATAATCGTAGTTTCATTTTTAACACAGTACTGTGACAAAGACAGATGAAAGCTGCTAGGTTACTATGAGCCAGAATATGTTTTCTTGTTAGCATAGTGTTCATACATAAGCCCAACCATGTGCTTATCTCACTGTGATTGCCAACAGAAGAAGGATAATGTGTTGTCTGTTGATTACGTCTTTGTTTTACCCAGATATTAAAATATAACTACTTTCTAATGTTAAGCTGGGTATACGCTAGTAGATTTTCAATCAAAACTGTGTACGATTTTATTGGAAAATTCTCAGTACTTTTATCAGCTTGATGAATGTCGTTTGAAATTTCGTTTCCTTCTAACATTCGATTTGAATGCAATTTCCAAAATGAAAACCACATACACTGTTAGAGAAACGTTCATTCTAAAAAAAAAATCCATCTTGTTCCTTCATATTTTTTTGTCTCTATGGTCGAAAGTGGATGTCAATTTCACCCAACTAACAATTAGAAAAAGAACAAACATTCCTAAAATAAACATTTTCATTTGGAAATCTACTAGTGTATACCCAGCTTGGAAGTTGTCTTTTACCTTTGTAATGTTACAGTAGTGAGAGTCAGCCCCCATTCAGACTAATGAGGTTTGTTGTGTGTCTGCTGTCCTGCAGCAATTTACAACAATGGATATTGCATTATACTCTATGGTGCCTGTTCACATCAAAGCAACATGGTGCAGTGTGCTTTTTGAACAATGGAGTCTGCTTCTTTTGGTGCTGCACAGTGTGTTTTGGTCTCATAGGCTTTTTTGTGAGCGTATGAAAAAGCATGTACATGGGTTTTGGTGCTTTTTTACTTAAAGCAGAGCTCCGGGCAAAAACTTTTTTCTGTCCTTGTTGCTCATCTCCTACCTTCACCAACTATGGCATCTGTCTTCTTCTGAGCTCTGTAGTTTCTCTGTAATAGCCTGCGGATTTTACAGAAAAGCCGTTAATCCACAGGGGTTTCCTGTTTGTAAGACCTGTGGCTGCTAATTCTCCTGTACTCCAAGCCATCGGTCTTGGCACTTCCCATTTGTAGTCCTATCTACAGCAAGCAGGGATGTACTTCCGTCCCCGCTTTCTGTAGTGGGTGGAGGGGTCTCATAGACCCCCGGTCTGTACCGGCCATAGAGGTGGGCTCCTCCTCCTCCCTTCTCCTCTTCCCTCCTCCTCTGATCCCTGCCAGCACCGCCCCCAACACCCCCTACTGTCAACCATCCACCCACCTGTCACTGCTGCACGGGATCTTTAGGAGAGCCGCCCCAATGACACAGAGCAGCAATCTCCTGCTGTGACAGATCTTGTAGGTGAAACTTCAGCCATTGCAAAGTCCCACCTCCTGAACCAGCATTGGACCAGTGTGCTGTCTAACACAATGCTGGTTCAGGAGGTGGGACTTTACAAAGGCTGTGCGCTAATGGGCACAGATACGCTGCACTGATGGACACTGAGGAGGTTGCACTAAGGTGGCACTGATGAGGCTGCACTGATAAGGCAGCACTGATGGCTACTCTTATGGGCGCTGATAAGCTGCGCTGATGAGGCTGCACTTATGAGCACTGATAAGCTGCACTGATGGTCACTGATAAATTGCACTGACGAAGCTGCACTTATGGGCACTGAAAATCTGCACTGATGGGCACCGAGGCGACACTGATGAGGCTGCACTTATGGGCACTGATAAGCTGCACTAATAAACAGCACTGATGAGGCTGCACTTAGGTGGCACTGATGAGGCTGCACTGATGGGCACTCATAAGGCTGCACTGATTAGCAGCGGACACCGTCCACTGCCCTGACACCGTCCACTGCCAAATATCTATAGGAGGGGTTTCCACCATCCCTGCAAAGTCTCATTTTTATGTCTTATTTTCAGTCTGATGTGTATTATATCTGATGGCACATATCACAGAGACCAGTATTGTGGTAATATTGAAGTGTATTGAGATTTCTATACATTAGAGGGTTCCAGCATTATTGTGGCATTGATTAGTAACTTGGCGTTACTTTTTTGTTTTTTTCTTATGCCGACATTTCCTTGTGCCACACGCTGATGTAAAGCAGCATGTCCCGGCTCTTCCTTTCTGTGGTGCGGATAGGGATGTTCTCAAATACACCTTACAAGTTGTGATTGCTGTTAGAAAGATCTCAAAGTCACAGCATGAGGGGGAATAATTCTAATACTGAATTACAGCAGAGTACAGTGTGTATAATATAATTATGGGCATGTGCCTACAGTTCAGTAATGATTACATAAAGCATGTAAGGGCAATATGTTTATCTCCTGTTGTGGCTGGAGGGGAGAGCACAAACATGCTTTGCGTTTATAAGGCTGTAACCTATCTATCCTGCTGTGTGATACTGAGTAGTATGGCTGGCTGCCTGCAGAATGAGGGGTGTGATTTATGTTGAAGTGGGCTTGTTCACATTTAACATGTACAGGCCTTGTGTACCCACCCACATTCAATGCAATTCCCAAAGCATAATGGGAAGTGTAGTTTGATCATAGTGTAGAGAGGATACGATGTAATCCCTGTTCTAACAGCTCCTTCTTGGCAGAATACATGATGCATTATTTGAATTACAGAGAGGCCTTCCTGAAAATTTAATTAGACTTTTCTCTTCAATGGTAAGAAATTTCACAAATGTAGCAACTGTTTAGTATTGTGTGTGTGTGGTGTACTAATGGGGGATTTTTTGCAGATCCCAGAGTTCTGCTTTAAAGTGATACTAAACACACTGTTTAATTTACATTATTCCTTCTATTTCTGTATGTGGATGATGGCACTGTAATTATTTTAATAAAAAAAAAAAAAAAATCAAAGTACCTTTTCCCTTAGACGCCTTTTACACTAAGGTGTTTTTCAGGAGCTACAGCGCTAAAAATAGCACCTGAAAAAAGCCTCAACTGCAAACCCAGTGTGAAAGCCCGAGTGCTTTCACACTGG
This sequence comes from Lithobates clamitans, assembly GCA_037952925.1. Taxonomy (NCBI): domain Eukaryota; kingdom Metazoa; phylum Chordata; class Amphibia; order Anura; family Ranidae; genus Lithobates; species Lithobates clamitans. The sequence goes on along the minus strand of JBBGZY010000501.1, from coordinate 880,524 downwards.
GACGCTGCGCTGGCAGGGCGTCACAAGAAGTCCTGCCAGCAGCTTCTTTGCAGCGGTGAATACACCACTCCTGCCCATTGAAATCAATGGGGCAGCGCCGGGATACCGCTAGCAAAGCGCCGCTGCAACAGCGTTTTGCGGGCAGATTTTAACCCCTTTTCAGGTTAAAACCACCCCGCTAGTGGCCGAATAGTGCCGCTAAAACAATGGTAAAGCGGTGCTAAAAATAGCTCCACTTTACCGCTGACGTCCGGGGCGGCTCAGTGTGAAAGGGGTCTAATCGATATACAGCTGTCACATGACCTAGGTCTTTCCCAGCCTGTCTGCAGGGAAACATATGCAGGAAGAGCTTTGTCATACAAATACATATTTGAAATCAAATCTTTATTATTTTGTGGAAATAACATGGTGTGGTGTGGGTGGATTTCTGCCAGTGACGGACTGTGTCATGCCCCTTCTGCTTGTGTCTTAGAATAAGAGGGAAGAGGGAGGTGAAGCCTCCAGTAATCTACATGTAATATCTTGCCCCCATTGTGTTTAGCTCAGGACTTAACAAATTTGCTTTAACCACATGCCGACCGAGCCATAGCCGAAAGATGGCTACAGCGCGGTCGGCTTATTCTGGGTGGGCGTCCATGGACGTCCTCACATAATCGCGCACCCCCTGGGGCGCGCACCCGGGAACATCAGTGACCGGACCCAGCGCATCACGGATCACGGTAAATGGGCGCTAATAGCAGCCGTTTACCACGTGATCGCTCCGTCAAGTGACGGAGCGTCACTTGTAAACAAACCAGCGTCATCTCATGACGCCGATTCCTCCCTCCCCTCTCTGTACCGATCTGTACTATGTGAGAGGAGAGAGGGAGAGATCGTTTGCAGCGCTGTGGGCACTACAGATCCAGCCCACAGCGCTGCTCAGTGCGCAAAAAATAAAAACCCAACGGTGAATAAATACCACCAAAAGAAAGCTCTATTTGTGTGAAAAAAAGGACAAGTATTTCAAATGGGTACAGTGTTGCATGACTGAGTAATTGTCATTCAAAGTGTGAGAGCACCAAAAGCTGAAAATTGGTCTGGTTAGGAAGGGGGTTTAAGTGCCCAGTGGTGAAGTGGTTAAATCTAGGAGCAACTAAAAAAGTTGGCCGATTTTGTTTTGACTAGCAAGGCTTTGTTTTCAGCAACCAAAGTGTCAGATCTTGGACTTGCACATGGTGGGGACTGGAGCCGGGTATGCTGCTGGGTGGTACGGCTTGCTCACTGGGTGGGTTCGGGGGATGCCTGTCCCTTCGGGGCTCTCGGGGTGCGGAGATTTGACACTTGGGGTTGTTGGGGCTGGGGTCTTTGGTGTGTGTGTGTGGCGTTCTGTGAAGGCTGGACTCTGCTCACCAACCTGCTTGTCTCCAGCCCCACGCGAGGACTGGCAAGGCGGAGGGGGGTGGACCCCGATGTGCGCGGATTGGCTGGTGCCAAGGGAGAGGGGAGTGTGGGGGACTTTCTGCTTGGCGGATCTGCTGGCGAAGTGTGCAGAGGTGCCGGTGTGTGAGGGAGAAAGGAGCTTTGGCTTTGCTGCAGGTAAGCGGCAGAGCTGGAGTTTTTTATTTGGATGTTGGAACTGAGTCAGCTTCCCGGCGCCGCGTGTCGGACTGTGGGAGTCGCTCACGCCTGGTACCAGCGGTGGATGGGCTGGCGGGGGCTGGGGCGCCGGGAAGCGTTTTTTGGTCGCCGTGGCGTGCCTGGCACCTAGGATTTATCAAGCCCTGGTTAGTGGGCATATAGGAGGAAGTAGCCTGTCATTTACCACTGTGTATACACCCACATGTGTGACTCTATAGTCACATGGGCTTCTCAGATGTGATAGGGAGGAAATGCTCATCATAGAAACAATGGAAAACTGAGCATGTGCAGAGTTGCCACCATAAGCTGCAAAATCCCTAGCTGAATTGGGGACATGAACAGAAGGTGGAGATAGAGAACAGCAGGCTCAACCAGTTTTTTTTTGCAGAATACAGAAAACGAATCTTATAGTGACTGGGTGAGTATGAACAGCATATTATACAGCATTTATTGATAGTTTTTTATTATGTGGGTTTAGTGACACTTTAAAGCGGAACTTCACTCTCTCAATTAAACATTAGCTGTTATAATCATTATGCTGCTAGCATTAGTAAATAGATAGGAAGGCATATCATATTTACGTGTTTTCAACTTTTTTTTTTACATTTCTTTAGTTACTTGCTGGTTTGCAGACCTTGGCAAATTATGTCATACATCCCAGGAGGGGAGGAGGGGTATTCTCAGCTAAGCACACCCTCCTGCCTGCATGCTTTGGCTAAGGGCAGATGAATTCCAGGACGTAAATGCTACATGAATCATCTGCCCTTACTCAAGATGGCTACAAGATGGCTAAAATGCTAGGGGTTGTTTTTCAACGTGATTTCTCAGCAAAATAAAGCATGGAGACATGGATGGGTGGATGGATGGGGGAGTTTGCTTTGAATATTAACCGCTTGCCGACCGGCGCATGTACATATACGTCGGCAGAATGGCACGGCTGCGCAAATGGGCGTACCTGTACGTCCCTTTGAATTTTCCAGCGGCGCGTGACCCTGCCGCGAGCTCCGTGAGTGTGATCGCGGGTCCCGGGGACTCGATGTCCGCTGGGATACCCGCGGAACTGAAGAATGGGGAAATGCTAATTTAAATGCACATTTCCCTGTTCTGTCTAGTGACACTGTCACTGATCACAGCTCCCTGTAATCGGGAGCGGTGATCAGTGATGTGTCACACATAGCCCCTCCCCTCCACAGTTAGAATCACTCCCTAGGACACACTTAACCCCTGCAGCACCCCCTCCTGGTTAACCCCTTCACTGCCAGTCACATTTACACAGTAATCAATGCATTTTTAATCGCTGTATAAATGTGAATGGTCCCAAAATAGCGCCAAAAGTGGCCGATCTCTCCGTCATGATGTCGCAATCACAATAAAAATCACTGATCGCCGCCATTACTAGTAAAAAAAAAAAAATATTAATAAAAATGCCATAAAACTATCCCCTATTTTGTATTTTTTATTGCGATTTTTTTTTTTACCAAAAATATGTAGAAGACTACGTATCAGCCTGAACTGAGGAGAAAAATTTTTTTTTATATATTTTTAGGGGATATTTATTATAACAAAAAGTAAAAAATATTGCTTTTTTATAAAATTATAGCTCTTTTCTTGTTTATAGCGCAAAAAATAAAAACCGCAGAGGTGATCAAATACCACCAAAAGAAAGCTCTATTTGTGGGGAAAAAAGGATGTCAGTTTTGTTTGGGAGCCACGTCGCACGACCGCACAATTGTCAGTTAAAGCGACGCAGTGCCGAATCGCAAAAAGTGCTCTGGTCTTTGCCCAGCCAAATGGCCTGGGGCTTAAGTGGTTAAAAATGAATTAAAGCGGAGTTCCACCCAAAAATGGAACGTCCGCTTTAATTGATGGTGACCACCTGACATGCCACATTTGGCATTTCATTTTTTTTGGAGGGGGGAGCAATCTTCGGGGACAAGTCACAGGTCCCAGAAGATTGCCCGACCATTCACAGTGCGCCACAGCTGGGTGGCAACAGTTAGAATGTCAGCGTCTCAGAGAGGAGGGGGGAGAGGAGCGGGGCTTCGTGAGCCCACATCGCTGGACCGTGGGACAGGTAAGTGTCTGATTCTTAAAAGTCAGCAGCTACACTTTTTGTAGCTGCTGACTTTTAAATGGGTGGAACTCTGCTTTGACCACTTGCCAACTGGCTCACGCCGATACACGTCGGCAAAGTGGCACAGGTGCGCAAACCGACGTACCCGTATGTCGCTGCGTCATCTGCGGCTAGAGTGTGCGCCTGATGTCCGCTGGTGGCCCGCAATCGTGGCACGGAGAGATGCCAATGTTAACAAGGTATTTCCCTATTCTGCCTAGCAACAGGACAGGGATCTGCTGCTCCCAGTGATCGGGAGCAGTGATTTCTGTCATGTTCTAGTGAGCCTATCCCCCCTACAGTTAGAACATGCTGAGGGAACACAGTTAACCCCTTGATCGCCCCCTAGTGTTTAACCCCTTCCCTGCCAGTGACATTTACACAGTAATCAGTGCATTTATATAGCACTGATCGCTGTATAAATGCCAGTGGTCCCAAAATAGTGTCAAAAGTGTCCAATCTGTCCACCGCAATGTCGCAGTCACCATAAAGGGGAAAAAAAATCGCAGATTTCCACCATTACTAATAAAAAACAAAATTATTAATAAAAATGCCATAAACTATCCCCTATTTTGTAGACACGATAACTTTTGCGCAAACCAATCAATATATGCTTATTGCGATTTATTTTTACCAAAAATATGTAGAAGAAATTAGTTTTTTTTTATATATTTTTGGGGGATATTTATTATAGCAAAAAGTAAATACTGCTTTTTTTTCAAAATAGCGCAAAAAAAAAAATAACCGCCAAGGTGATCAAATACCACCAAAAGAAGAGCTCTATTTGTGGGGGGAAAAAAGTCAATTTTGTTTGGGTACAACTTCGCACGACCGCGCAATTGTCAGTTAAAGCGACGCAGTGCCATATTGTAAAAATAGGGCTTGGTCGGGAAGGGGGTAAATCCTTCCATGGGCTGAAGTGATTAAATAGCGTTTTTGGTTTGTGGTGCTCAGATACAGGGTAGTTCTGCTTTAAAATCCAGTCTCTTCCTCCAAGCAACAATGATGTTACTGCAGTGATTGCTAGCCAACCTTTTAAATTTTATGCACCGATTTCCTGTGGGTGATGGGACCATGATTTATAAAGCAGACCATACATATAAGGGCAAGGGGTCCGCTTTAACATATGAGCGTTTCTCCCCCTACACAGCTGTCCAGTTATCTCAATTGCTCACTGAAACAAAGGACTAGGGGGTCAATTCACTAAGAGTTAAATAACGGCTAATCTTATGCGGTAATAATTGTGCCAGTGTTCAGTTCACATTGTAGTTAAGAATCGATTGTGGTGTTTGTTCAATTTAGCGGCCAGCTAAACCCTGGTGGTAATTAACGCTCTGGTCCGTTTGTGAATTGGACTTAAGAGCTTTTTATGCGGTATTTACTGGCACATTTTTTTTTTAAACTTGGTAAATACCGCACAATCCTTATTTTTTTGTGAAATGGACATTGTTTACCGGATGCAATCATTTATGCAAATGAGTAACATGATACCCTTATAGCATGGGGTAAACCTTAGTGAATTTACCCCTAAGTAGTGATATGGGTAGTAGTTTCTGTTTTAGGTTGATTTTCTTTAACCACTTGCTTACTGGGCACTTAAACCCCCCTCCTGCCCAGACCAATTTTCAGCTTTCAGCGCTGACGCACTTTGAATGACAATTGCGCGGTCATACAACACTGTACCCAAATGAAATTTTTATAATTTTTTTTCCCACAAATAGAGCTTTCTTTTGGTGGTATTTAATCACAGCTGGGGTTTTTATTTTTTGCTAAACAAACAAAAAAAGATGGAAATTTTTGAAAAAAAAAAAAAAAATCATGTTTAATAGTTTGTTATAAAATTTTGCAAACAGGTAATTTTTCTCCTTCATTGATATGCGCTGATGAGGCGGCACTGGTGGGCACTGATAGGCTGCACTGATGGGCATGGATAGACACAGATAAGGCGGCACTGATAGGCACAGTTAAGGCGGCACTGATAGGCACAGTTAAGGCAGCACTGATGGGGACAGATAAGGCGGTACTGATGGGCACAGATAAGGCGGCACTGATGGCCACTGATGGGCGCTGATGGGTGGCACTGATGGGTGGCACTGATGGGTGGCACGGATGGGTGGCACTGATAGGTGGCACTGATGGGCACTGATAGGTACCACTGATGGGCAGCACTGATGGGGGGCACTGATGGGCAGTGATGGGCGGCACTGATGGGCACTTATGGGCACTGGTAGGTGACACTGATGGGCACTGATAGGTGGCACTGATGTGCAGCACTGTTGTTGCACTGATGTGGGCGCTGATGGGTGGCACTGGTGGGTGGCACTGATGGGTGGCACTGTGGGCACTGATGGGTGGCACTGTGGGCACTGATGGATGGCACTGTGGGCACTGATGGGTGACGCTGGTGGGCACTGGTAGGCGGCACTGCTGCCTATTGCTGTGTCACTGGCAGGGGGCAGATGATCGCCGTGATCGGGACTAATGTCCCGATCACGGCCGCCGGTGATCGGGGTTTTTTTTTCCTCCTCACGCTGTCAGCGCGAGGAGGAAAAATAGCCAATTACCAGCTCTGTTTACATCACATGATCAGTTGTCATTGGCTGACAGCTGATCATGTGGTAAGAGGTCGGGACCGACCCCTTACTCTGATCTGTGATCAGACGAGTCTCATAGACTCTCTAATCACCACGCGCGCCGCGCGCGCCCTGCAGGGGGCGCGCAGGACGACGTCAATAGACGTCGTCCCGGCAATGTAGATCCACGCTGTTGCCGTCATTTGGCAATGGCCCGGATCTGAAGTGGTTAACCACTTGACGACCGCCTCATGCTGATATACGTCAGCAGAATGGCACGGGCAGGCAAAATCACGTACCTGGTACGTGATTGCCTTCCCACGGGCGGGGGGTCCTGTCGTTTTATAGCGACAGGGACCCCCATATACTACCGAATAAAGGTTTTAACCCATTTATTGCCCCCTAGTTAACCCTTTCACCACTGATCACCGTATAAGTATCACGGGTGACGCTGGTTAGTTCGTTTATTTTTTATAGTGTCAGGGCACCCGCCGTTTATTACCGAATAAAGGTTTAGCCCCCTGATCGCCCGGCGGTGATATGCGTCGCCCCAGGCAGCGTCAGATTAGCGCCAGTACCGCTAACACCCAGGCACGCAGCATACGCCTCCCTTAGTGGTATAGTATCTGATCGGATCAATATCTGATCCGATCAGATCTATACTAGCGTCCCCAGCAGTTTAGGGTTCCCAAAAACGCAGTGTTAATGGAATCAGCCCAGATACCTGCTAGCACCTGCGTTTTGCCCCTCCGCCCGGCCCAGACCAGCCCACCCAAGTGCAGTATCGATCGATCACTGTCACTTACAAAACACTAAACGCATAACTGCAGCGTTCGCAGAGTCAGGCCTGATCCCTGCGATCGCTAACAGTTTTTTTGGTAGCATTTTGGTGAACTGGCAAGCACCAGCGGCCTAGTACACCCCGGTCGTAGTCAAACCAGCACTGCAGTAACACTTGGTGACGTGGCGAGTCCCATAAGTGCAGTTCAAGCTGGTGAGGTGGCAAACACAAGTAGTGTCCCGCTGCCACCAAGAAGAAGACAAACAGGCCTGTCGTGCCCATAATGCCCTTCCTACTGCATTCGCCAATCCTAATTGGGAACCCACCACTTCTGCAGCGCCCGTACTTCCCCCATTCACATCCCCAACCAAATGCAGTTGGCTGCATGAGAGGCATTTTTATATCCTCCCGAGTACCCCTACCCAACGAACCCCCCCAAAAAAGATGTCGTGTCTGCAGCAAGCGCGGATATAGGCGTGACACCCACTATTATCCCTTCTGTCCTGACAATCCTGGTCTTTGCATTGGTGAATGTTTTGAACGCTACCATACACTAGTTGAGTATTAATATGAGGAAAGAGAGGAGGGGGGGGGGGGGGAAGGGAATGGGGAAGAGAAAGGGAAGGGCAGAGCAATCCCCCTCCTCAGAGAGTGGGATTTTAAGGAAAAAGTGGCTGAGTTGCGTAGATGAGCATTAAACCGATCAGCTAAAATATAACAGTATTTATTGAGAAACAATATAAAATAGTATAGACAATACAAATATAGACATTTAATTATCCAGTAGTGACATCCAAAGTTCGTGCGTGACTAAAGCCAACATGTTTCGCAAAAGGAATTTCGCTTCATCAGGGCTAGACACGATGCAGTTAATGCATTTACACTACTATATTTCCAAGACTACAGATTAAAATCACCATTCATTAAACAACCGCCGCTGAGCCAGCCGGTACGGAATGTCCCTGGGTGCCAGATCCCAGATAGACAGTGCCAGTAGGAGGCCTGGACCACGCATTCAGGGTATTGTGCGCAGGTAACTCCTGCCTGAATGTCGAGATCTAGCAAAAAGGGGGGGGGGGGGCTGGAGGCCCGCAAGAGTAGCTCCTCATAGAAAGATCGGGCGTCCGCCCGTACGCGATGGATAGCCGCAAGATGTATTAGCGTTGAGTATTAGCGTTGAGTATTAGCGTAGGGTACAGCATTGCACAGACTAGGCACACTTTCACAGGGTCTCCCAAGATGCCATCGCATTTTGAGAGACCCGAACCTGGAACCGGTACAGTTATAAAAGTTAGTTACAAAAAAAAGTGTAAAAAATATATATATATATATATATATATATATATATATATATATATATAATAAAAAAAATAGTTGTCGTTTTATTGTTCTCTCTCTCTCTATTCTCTCTGTATTGTTCTGCTCTTTTTTACTGTATTCTATTCTGCAATGTTTTATTGTTATTATGTTTTATCATGTTTGCTTTTCAGGTATGCAATTTTTTATACTTTACCGTTTACTGTGTTTTATTGTTAACCATTTTTTTGTCTTCAGGTACGCCATTCACGACTTTGAGTGGTTATACCAGAATGATGCCTGCAGGTTTAGGTATCATCTTGGTATCATTCTTTTCAGCCAGCGGTCGGCTTTCATGCCTTTAGACTGCTTTTACAAGCAGTGGGAGGGAATGCCCCCCACCGTCTTCCGTGTTTTTCTCTGGCTCTCCTGTCTCAACAGGGAACCTGAGAATGCAGCCAGTGATTCAGCCAGCTGACCATAGAGCTGATCAGAGACCAGAGTGGCTCCAAACATCTCTATGGCCTAAGAAACCGGAAGCTACGAGCATTTCTTGATTAGATTTCGCCGGATGTAAACAGCGCCATTGGGAAATTGGGAAAGCATTTTATCACACCGATCTTGGTGTGGTCAGATGCTTTGAGGGCAGAGGAGAGATCTAGGGTCTAATAGACCCCAATTTTTTCAAAAAAGAGTACCTGTCATTACCTATTGCTATCATAGGGGATATTTACATTCCCTGAGATAACAATAAAAATGATTAAAAAAAAAATGAAAGGAACAGTTTAAAAATAAGATAAAAAAGCAAAAAAAAAAAAAGCACCCCTGTCGCCCCTTGCTCTCGTGCTAAGGCAAACGCAAGCGTCGGTCTGTCGTCAAATGTAAACAGCAATTGCACCATGCATGTGAGGTATCACCGCGAAGGTCAGATCGAGGGCAGTAATTTTAGCAGTAGACTCCTCTGTAAATCTAAAGTGGTAACCTGTAAAGGCTTTTAAAGGCTTTTAAAAATGTATTTATTTTGTTGCCACTGCACGTTTGTGCGCAATTGTAAAGCATGTCATGTTTGGTATCCATGTACTCGGCCTAAGATCATCTTTTTTATTTCATCAAACATTTGGGCAATATAGTGTGTTTTAGTGTGTTTTTTCCCCAAAAAATGCGTTTGAAAAATTGCTGCGCAAATACTGTGTGAAAAAAAAAATGAAACACCCACCATTTTAATCTGTAGGGCATTTGCTTTAAAAAAATATATAATGTTTGGGGGGTTCAAAGTAATTTTCTTGCAAAAAAAAATAATTTTTTCATGTAAACAAAAAGTGTCAGAAAGGGCTATGTCTTCAAGTGGTTAGAAGAGTGGGTGATGTGTGACATAAGCTTCTAAATGTTGGGCATCCCCAAATGCCCCATTTTGGAAAGTAGACACCCCAAGCTATTTGCTGAGAGGCATGTCGAGTCCATGTAATATTTTATATTGTGACACAAGTCGCGGGAAAGAGACACATTTTTTTTTTTTTTTTGCACAAAGTTGTCACTAAATGATATATTGCTCAAACATGCAATGGGAATATGTGAAATTGCACCCCAAAATACATTCTGTTGCTTCTCCTGAGTACGGGGATACCACATGTGTGAGACTTTTTGGGAGCCTAGCTGCGTACGGGACCCCGAAAACCAAGCACTGCCTTCAGGCTTTCTAAGGGCGTAAATTTTTGATTTCACTCTTCACTGCCTATCACAGTTTCGGAGGCCATGGAATGCCCAGGTGGCACAAACCCCCCCCAAATGACCCCATTTTGGAAAGTAGACACCCCAAGCTATTTGCTGAGAGGTATAGTGAGTATTTTGCAGACCTCACTTTTTGTCACAAAGTTTTGAAAATTGAAAAAAGAAAAAAAAAAAGTTTTTTCTTGTCTTTCTTTATTTTCAAAAACAAATGAGAGCTGCAAAATACTCACCATGCCTCTCAGCAAATAGCTTGGGGGGTCTACTTTCCAAAATTGGGTCATTTGGGGGGGGTTTGTGCCCCCTGGGCATTCCATGGCCTCCGAAACTGTGATAGGCAGTGAAGAGTGAAATCAAAAATTTACACCCTTAGAAATCCTGAAGGCGGTGATTGGTTTTCGGGGGCCCGTATGCGGCTAGGCTCCCAAAAAGTCCCACACATGTGGTACCCCCATACTCAAGAGAAGCAGCTAAATGTATTTTGGGATGCAACTCCACATATGCCCATGGCCTGTGTGAGCAATATATCATTTAGTGACAACTTTGTGCAAAAAAAAAAAATTGTCACTTTCCCGCAACTTGTGTCAAAATATAAAATATTCCATGAACTCAACATGCCTCTCAGCAAATAGCTTGGGGTGTCTACTTTCCAAAATGGGGTCATTTGGGGGGTGGTTTGTGCCATCTGGGCATTTTATGGCCTTCAAAACTGTGATAGGTAGTGAGGAGTGAAATCAAAAATTTACGCCCTTAGAAATCCTGAAGGCGGTGATTGGTTTTTGGGGCCCCGTACGCAGCTAGGAGAAGCAGCTGAATGTCTTTTGGGGTGCAATTCCACATATGCCCATGGCCTGTGTGAGCAATATATCATTTAGTGACAACTTTTTGTAATTTTTTTTTTGTCATTATTCAATCACTTGGGACAAAAAAAATTAATATTCAATGGGCTCAACATGCCTCTCAGCAATTTCCTTGGGGTGTCTACTTTCCAAAATGGGGTCATTTGGGGGGGTTTTGTACTGCCCTGACATTTTAGCACCTCAAGAAACGACATAGGCAGTCATAAACTAAAAGCTGTGTAAATTCCAGAAAATGTACCCTTGTAGACGCTATAACTTTTGCGCAAACCAATAAATATACGCTTATTGACATTTTTTTACCAAAGACATGTGGCCGAATACATTTTGGCCTAAATGTATGACTAAAATTGAGTTTATTGGATTTTTTTTATAACAAGAAGTAGAAAATATCATTTTTTTCAAAATTTTCGGTCTTTTTCCGTTTATAGCGCAAAAAATAAAAACCGCAGAGGTGATCAAATACCATCAAAAGAAAGCTCTATTTGTGGGAAGAAAAGGATGCAAATTTCGTTTGGGTACAGCATTGCATGACCGCGCAATTAGCAGTTAAAGCGACGCAGTGCCAAATTGGAAAAAGTCCTCTGGTCTTTAGGCAGCCAAATGGTCTGGGGCTGAAGTGGTTAAAGGACCACTGTTGTGAAAAATTGCATTTTGCAGCTTTATTTTACCTTGTTTTTTTTCCAGTAATAAATACAAAAAATTAGAAAAAATGCATTACCTGTAATTTTTCCCAACTTAGTCTTTACTTATTTTGCTCACCCCCATATATTTACCACAACATATAAATCAGCAAAGTCTACTGATTAAAATAATACCATATTAGTATGACTTTTATGTAATGTAGTGCAGACATCACTAAATAGTGGATCGTGGTCCGGATCCTGACTGGTTCACTGTCCCACCCGGGCCGTGACAGTCCCACCATTTAGCAGCTGGTTCTTCCCCCAACCTCTGCTGCTGTCTTTATCACAGCAGAGGGAGGAGCTGGAGGCAGAACTGTTCTGAACAAAGAGCGGAAGCTGCCAGAGTTAACTTTTACATTTAAAGTGGTTAGACACCGCAGTTAGCTGATAAAAGTTCAAACATATTAAACATAAATGGGTAAATCAAATATAACAATTGTTATAAACATCCCACTTTGTGAAATAAAGTGCTCGTGCACAGATATATAATCGGTGCTCCAATGCTCAGTGTTCAGACAGAGGTGCCCCACATGGATGTACACTTACCCCTAAACATTGACCACCTATCACTAGAGTGGTCACTTGCGCTTTGTGGGGAATATAGACCCCTACATGGTTTATTCCAAGATCAGCTGTACTTAGCATGATCCTCCATGGATGGAAAAAAAAATAAAAGTAAAAATATTTGACAGAAGGTGGGGGGGGGGGGGGGGGAAGGAGGCAGGGGACACTACTGTGGGGGGTGATGTATAGGGGACACTGAGAATGTAGGAACGGTATTGCGATATAAGAATATAAGAAGGGGGGCTGTAATGTGAAGGACCTGAGTCATCACACACGTGCGATTTGGACCTCTGAAGAAAATCTTAGTGATTAAACCTCTGAATTTTATTACAATACCCCAGATGTAGTGGGATCGTAAAACTTAAAGTAGTTGTAATCCCTTCCATATATCCAATGAAGTGATTGGCCTCAGGTGATACAGAGATTAAACAAGTCTCCCTACCTAATCTACAGCCATCTCTTCTCTGCTTTCATTCAAAGTGCAGAATTTATACAGCGTGCCTGAGCTTTCAGAGGCAAGAGACAGATGAAATTTCACTCTGCAGAGCTCAGTGAGGAGACCTGAGAGACACCCCCCATCCCCCTTTACACAGCAAGCAGGAACAGAGCTGAGGCTGTCAATCACAGGTTGTGTACTGGAGCTCACTTCCCTGTCACCTTTTTAAATATAAAAAAAATTGGAGGTGGGTTATATTTGCTGTTGAAAGGCCAACATGCCTTGATTCAATGTAAATATAGATTTCCCCTTGGCCTTTAGGCACAGATTGTGAAACTATATTTTTTGTAAAAAAATTCTTCAAATTTATTTAAAGTATCAAAAAGAACAATAATACAGGAGTTTGTAAAAACATGGAATATTTAGACCATCAGATGCACATAATGAGTGGAAAACCTCCATAATATAAGCATCCATAATGTAAACACAAAATACTAATTGCATTCGTAATTCCTACGCGTTACGGAGTACAATAGACTCCTTCTTCAGGAATAGTCCGATATGCAGTTATAGTGATAATGGTAGTCTAAAAAATATAAATACGCATTATATATACATTAGATACTAAAACTTGATGGCGACAGATAAAACAGCATCTAATTGCCACTTACATGTCTAATGATGGTATATGGCCGTATGGATAGGGCAGGGGTGACCAAGATGGCCAAGGGATGCAGTGTATACAAAGAAATTCAGAAGAGATCTGGTCAATAGAGGAGCGGACACTGAGCCACCACAATGCAAACCGGGACCAGAACAGTGTTTCTAGGGGAGGAGAGACAATAATTAATGTAAAGAAAGTGAAAGAATACCTGAAACCCCAGACGTGCGCATACACACAATTTGTACATGTGCGCATGTGTATACACAGACGGCTGCAGTTGATGGCCTATTGGTGTCTTAACCTACATTTTGGGACCTATGTGTATTTACTGGCAGAAGCTGCAGCCACCACAGGTATACGTCCCCTTGAGTTTACACGGGTCCCCCCGATGTTCTCCCTTAAATTCACTCCGAATGATGTAGTCCCTGACAGAGGTGGCGCGTCTGAAAGTGATGAGAGGTTTGGATGGCACAAATCTACCTATATTAGGATCCATAGATAAGAGATGCCAGTATTTTTGGATTACATTACGAATTTGGGCATGCCGATTTGAATATGTTACTATTCTAGTTTTATCCTCCAATTTACTGTCCTTTTTCTGGCCATACAGAATTTCACATCTAGTCTTCTCCACTGGCTTCCTTTAAGCTTTCTTTAGACATGATTTCAATTATCCCCTATCCAACAGCCTAGCTTGTAATGTTTTGGCTTCTAGTTGAAAGATTTTGTCATCTGAACAATTCCCTAAATATTGACTAAATGGTATAGAGGTTATGAGGGGCCGAGGATGAAAGCTGGAGGCATGCAGGATGGAGTTCCCTGCTGTGGATTTCCGGAAGAGACGTGTCTGGATGGCGCCGGAGGACCGTGACATCCAAAAACGTCACCTCACGGGAATGGTAAGACATGGTGAACGTAAGGTTGAACTGATTTTTATTGAATCTTGCCAGAAATGCAGGCAGCAGCTCAATCATGCCATCCCAAATCATGAATACGTCAATGTACCTCTGCCACATAGTAATGTGGTCAGTGTACATCGTAAGTTGCTCATCTGCCAAAAGGGAGCGTTCTCACTTCCCCAGGTACTGGTTAGCATAAGATGGGGCACAGCATGTCCCCATCGCAACACCCTGTACCTGGAGGTAGTGGGAACCATTAAAAGAAAAAAGTTGTGATTCAAAATGAATTCAAGGGACTGGACGATGAAATCGCTATAGGGCCATTCATCTTCTTTCTACTGAGACAGAATGTGATGAATAGCAGCTAGGCCCAATGAGTGTGGAATCGAACTATAAAGTGCCTCCACATCAATAGTGACCAAAGTTGCATGTTCCGGTATGTAGAGACCATCCAGAATTTTGAGAAAATGGATGGTGTCTGTGACAGAATCACCCGGGATAGAGGCTTTTGGAGGGGACTGAATGTGAGCCTCTTGCCTACAGATTATGGGCCCTGGCATTTGGGGTACCCTTGAGGTGTTGTTACTTTGGCTTCGGGTCCTTGTCCCCCAGGACAAACAGACTCTGGGGACCCTGTATTTGCCATAGTAGCAATAGTGACTGAGTCATACTGTTGGGACTCATACTGTGAGAAGATGCTAATGTCATCAACTCCACTCACCTGTCTGATGTCAGCTATAATGTGTTTAATGTAAATGAGTTTAGTCTGGCTTACCACAGGTTCTAAGGGTATTCAACTCAATGTTGTTTGTTCTAATTAACCCTGTGTTGATGTTTATGGTAATGTGTGTTGAATAGTCAATGAGCTAGGAGACGTAGTCACCTAGTCTGGGTAAATGATTTAGTAAACTAGCTCATGTTAATTAGGTTACAGTTGTATTGTTAGAGGAGGTTCCAACGGCATATAAAGTCTTGTAATTTTGATTCTAAATAAAGTTAGTCCATGTTAGCATCTAAGCAAGTGTCGCCTTGTTTTGTGCTCAGAGCGGCTGGGAATATCTGATATCTGTATCCAGACTACAAGGAAGTGGTATACTGACGGAAGCACTCAAGCGGAGTGTGGGACGTTCCGTGACAGTGTCCTTAACGTAGGATGGGAGACTATTCATAAAAGGCCTTAGATGTTCATCTATTAAGTGACTTAGTTTTTCAGTGATGGAACCATTACCTGAGATGATAGGATGACCAGGTGGGTCATTCCTATCCTTGTGAATCTTGGGAAGTGAGTAAAAAGTTGGAATTCTAGGATGTTCTGTGCGTATATACTTCCATGTTTTCACCGTTATGGTGCCATTCCTGAAAGTCGCATCCACGAGATCATGGAACTTGGTGTTGGGACGGTACCAGTTTCTATTTTTAAGAATTTTCTTGCACATAGCTGTGCATTGGTCATTATTCATCACGTCAATTTTTCCACCCTTATCGGATGGTTTGACAACCAAGGAATAGTTGTTAGACAAATCATGTAGTGCTTGCTTTTACATGGGTGTCAAATTGTCTCCTAAACCTGCTTTAGTTGATATTTTAGTGAGATCTTGGGATGAGAATTTCAGGAATGCCACCACATTGGAGTTAGAACTGGGAGGTGGGAACTGGTCAGCCTTCTTTTTAAGTATGGACTTTGGTTTGGAAATATCTTTGGCAGATTCACTGCCACATTTGGATAAAAGTTTTTCAATGTCGACACAGTCGATCAAATCTGTTTGATCATTTTCCTCGAGGGAAATGAGCTGATCAATGGCCTTACTCTCGTCTTTATTGAGTTGTGTAATTTTTAAGCAGGAGTTTACGTGTAAAAAATGAAAGTCCTTGACCAAATTGAAATTTGTCAAAGTTTTCATTGGGGCAAAATTCCAACCCTTTCATCAATATTCTTGTTTCATGAATTGTGAGAATGTGTGATGATAGATTAACTATATTCATTTGAGTGTTAGTGTCAATGTGTCCATCACCAGTAACACCTACGGGGTTGTCTGTAAATTGGTCCCTTCTTTTGTTGTGTTGGGAATTGGGTGATTCTGAAAAGAGGAAAAGATGGGTTGCATGTGGTGTAGATGAGGTGTCCCTTCGATCTACAGCATAACGTGTATTAATGTGTTCGTATGTGTCTTCGCATGAAGATAGTTCAATCACTGCATCCGTATGTGTGTTACCTGCAACCATAGATGTAGGACACCCAAAAGTGTGTAGATTCTGTGTTGCTTGTGGATTATGTTCTAGCATCGATTTTTGGCCGACTGTTCTTGTTGTTCTTCATTGTGTGTCTCTTGGTTCCTCCTTTACCTCTTTGTCTAGAGGGTTGTTGTTGAGAAAAAGATATATTAGAGTAGGAGTGTGATATACTGTTACTATATCCTCTAAATGAATTATCATTTGTCTTAGATCTAGTATAGTTGCACTGCCATTTATAGGCCCTACCCTCTCTGAACGCAGTCACCTTTTTACCACTTGATGAGGTAAACTTGTCAAGTCACTCAAGCTGATAGCAGAGGAATGAGGCACCAGAGAAAACTAAGACAAGTACACAATATAGAGGGATATGTTTTGTTCATATTTCATGTCTGAGTTTTGCAACCACTTTAACCTCTTTACGACAGTGCTATAGCTGAATGACAGCTACAGCGTGGTCGCATATTGCCGGGAGGACGTCATATGATGTCCTCCTATGATCGTGCATCCACAGGCATCTGTGGTC
The DNA here is from genome assembly GCA_037952925.1 of Lithobates clamitans. Classification (NCBI taxonomy): domain Eukaryota; kingdom Metazoa; phylum Chordata; class Amphibia; order Anura; family Ranidae; genus Lithobates; species Lithobates clamitans. Next base: position 863,558 of record JBBGZY010000501.1, on the reverse strand, counting down.
ACTGTGTCCGCGGAACACAGCTGATCACACATCGTTGTAAAGAGCCAATCACAGCGGCTCTTTATCATGTGATCAGCTTTGTAAAACCTCAGCATATAACAATGTAAACAGGATTTGCTGGTTATCAGCAATCCTCTCCTCACACTGACAGCGCATGAGGAGAGCTGATAACCGGAAAATCCACACAGGGGACATCAACACTGATAATCAGTTCCGTGATCAGTGCAGCTCCAACGGTGCCCACCGGTGCCTATGACTGCAGCCTCATCAGCACACAACAGTGAAGGAGAAAAATTACTTATTTAAAAATTTTATACCAGAAACGAAGATGTCTTTTTCTCAATTTTCGTTTGTTTAGTAAAAAATAAAAAACCCAGTGGCGGTTGGATACCACAAAAAAAAAAAAAAAAAAAGATAAAAGTATAGTTTGTGTACATTGTAGCATGACCACACAATTGTCATTCAAAGTGCGACAGCACTGAAAGCTGAAAAATTGGCCTGGGCAGGAAGGGGGTAAAAGTGCCCAGTAGAAAGTTGGTTAAAGAGACTGTATGTGTTTTACTTTGAGAGCTTTCCATACTGCATAGCGGTCACACATGGGGGAAAAGGCGGTTTGCGTAACTTGTTAGTGTAACATAAGATCTAGTTGGGTTGACGGTGTGTAGACTAGCACACTGGAAACTTTAGACAAAATAACGAGAAAAGTGTAGCGCTAAAGAAGGTCCCAAAAATACAGTCTATGGCTTGGCAATTCAATGGTCATAAATTGGCAAAGACCATCATTATAAATAAATATAAAAGTCCTCTAGAGCAAATCTACATATGAGGAATGATCTTCCGTCACACACGGTCCATACACCACCCAATAAAAGTGAAGAGGCTTACCGGAATTGGTGGACCCAACAAGGCATACGCCAGGTGGAGTCAATCAAGCTTAGGTGGTGCTGGGTTGAAGTGGGCCCGGACGGGCAGAGTTGGTGGTATGGCTACCACATAGCTGTGTTCTTCAAGCGTGATCGGGTCAGAAGATGTGAAATCCAGCGCCCATGGAACGTATCTCTCGGATCCGCGTGTGAACCAGCAATATCAGTGACCGAATGAAGAGAAGGAATGGCCAAATAGTGTAAATCCGTTTTAATGGAAAATATAGTAAAAAAGTATACACTCACATAAAATGATGAGTAAAAACAGCGCTGTGAGGAAAGTGGCGACAGTGGGGTCCTACCCCACTGTCGCCACTTTCCTCACAGCGCTGTCCTACCCCACTGTCGCCACTTTCCTCACAGCGCTGTTTTTACTCATCATTTTATGTGAGTGTATACTTTTTTACTATATTTTCCATTAAAACGGATTTACACTATTTGGCCATTCCTTCTCTTCATTCGGTCACTGATATTGCTGGTTCACACGCGGATCCGAGAGATACGTTCCATGGGCACTGGATTTCACATCTTCTGACCCGATCACGCTTGAAGAACACAGCTATGTGGTAGCCATACCACCAACTCTGCCCGTCCGGGCCCACTTCAACCCAGCACCACCTAAGCTTGATTGACTCCACCTGGCGTATGCCTTGTTGGGTCCACCAATTCCGGTAAGCCTCTTCACTTTTATTGGGTGGTGTATGGACCGTGTGTGACGGAAGATCATTCCTCATATGTAGATTTGCTCTAGAGGACTTTTATATTTATTTATAATGATGGTCTTTGCCAATTTATGACCATTGAATTGCCAAGCCATAGACTGTATTTTTGGGACCTTCTTTAGCGCTACACTTTTCTCGTTATTTTGTCTACATTTACACTTGCTGGTTGTGTTAGCTGCTGTGTCCTTCTTTTTTGTGGGAGCGCAGAATTATTGTGTATTTACACTGGAAACTTTCACAGGTTTGGAATAACTAAAAAATTGAATGCCATTGCTTTCACTTATGTGAGCATTTGATACTTGCACAACAGTGAACAGAATTATCACCCAGATTGTCCAACGTCAATGTTGTGACCTGGGGATTATTCTGAGAAGGAAATATAATATAATATATTTTTATGTTTTTTTTTAAACCTGGGGAACAGGCAGCAGGTCCAAAACTCCCTGGGATGAGCAGTCCTCCAGGCACAAATACCAAATCTGGTGAGGTAGTGATAAGCAGTGCGGTGTTTATTTGTGATATATACACGGTTCCAGAACAAATAGGAACAAAAATAGCCAAAATAAAAACCTAGCCGTATCTCGGCACTAACTATACAATATTTACAGGTCCTAACTACCAGGCCTAGCAAGCCCACAGCTTGCCAGCTTCCACATAGACAGCTTAATAGCTTTTACCAACCTTTTACTCTCCTAGACAGAAGTTGTCTGAGGTTCCCAGGCCAAGAGCACAGGCTGTCTGTCTCAGGTGAGTATAAATTGACCTGGGGAGAGGACAAAGATCCCTGAATGTGTATCAGAGGAGCCTGGGAGACATATAAATCCCGAACAGGACTTTTCCCAGCCCTCTGGGACACTCTGCTACATATCCTCCCCCTTATTTCAACCCCAGGGTTGGAACACCTGTGGCCCAACAGGAGTGAACATGGGACAGGGCATCTACATTCCCCATCTCAACACCTGGCCTGTGTTTTACAGCGAAGGAGTAATCCTGTAGAGCCAAAAACCACCGGCTTGCCCATCTATTAATCTCCTTTTGGGCCAACCATTTCAGGGAGCATGGTCAGTTATTAAATCAAACTGACGCCCTAGTAAATAGTACCTCAGCACGTCCACGGCCCACTTTATGGCTAAACATTCCTTTTCAATGACTGCATACTTTTTTCATGGTCATTGAGCTTTCTGCTTAGGTACATGACAGGGTGTTCTTCCTCATTGTGTACCTGTGACAATACTGCCCGATACCTACAGACGCATCCGTCTGAACCCAAAAAATATATATATCTTAGGAGAAATCAGGGGAGTACAGCACTGGCTGTGCACAAAGAGCCTCCAAGACTTTTAAAGATTCTTCTGCTATTGGGGACCATTTCACCATTACGTCAGTGGGGCAGCTATAGTTGCAACATTCGGGTTAAACCTTCTATAATACCCCACGATTCCAAAAAAAGCCCTGACCTGCTTCTTGTTTGCAGGATATGGCCACTCCTGGATGGCTTCAATTTTATTCACTTGAGGTTTAATAACTCCACGGCCAATAGCGTAGCCCAAATACCTGGCTTCCTCTAAACCAATGGATTCGCCGTAAAAGCTTCTTTGAAGAGGGAATCAAGGACAACCTGGACATGGGGCAAGTAAGACTCCCAAACAGTGATATGTACCACTATATCGTCCAGATAGGGTCCTGTCCATGGCCCTCTGAAATGTTGCGGGGGGGCATTTAGCAAACCAAAAGGCATTTTCTTGTACTGAAATGAACCCTCCGGGGTCACAAACGCAGTCTTCTTTGGCGCTACCAGTCGGGGGTGTTTGCCAATATCCTTTGGTCAAGTCCAAAGTAGTCAGATAGCGGGCCTTGACAAGTCGGTCTATAAGTTTGTCTACCCTGGGCATTGGGTAAGTGTCAAACTTTGTCACTGCATTAAGCTTTCGGAAGTCATTACAAAACAGTGCCATCCGGTTTTGGGGCTAACACTTTGGGGCTAGACCAGTCACTATTGGATTCCTCAATAACCTCTAACATCCTTTTAACTTCAACAGTGATGTCCCTTCTTCTAGCTTCCGGAGTTCGGTATGGTTTGAGCTTGACACGGACTCCACGTTCAGTAACAACAACATGCTGAACCGTTGAAGTCATCCCAGATAACTGAAAATTTCACTCTATACCTTATCAGGAACTCTCTAGCTTCCCGTTTTTGGGGATAAGAAAGGGTGTCTGGAATCATGACCCCAGGAACCAGAGGGGACTCAGTATCCCTAGGCATTACAGGGATGGACCTCGCAGTCAGTGCCATCCCAGCCTTCCAGGGTTTTAACAGGTTTATATGGTATATCTGTTCAGGCTTCCTTTTACTGGGTTGATACACTTTGTAGTTAACCTCCCCAACTCTTTCAATTACTTTGAAGGGACCCTTCCACTTAACCATGAACTTGCTTTCAACAGTGGGAACACACACCAGGTGAGAAAACATGGAGTTGCCCCCCCCCCCCACCTGTTGTATATTCTCTATAGGGCTGCCTGGGCCTGCAGTAAGTTTTTTTTTTTTCTTTACCATAGGCATGATCGCTGCAATTCTGTCCTGCATTTGAGCTACATACTGAATTACACTTTTGTGGGGCGCCTGCTTCCCCTCCCAGGTTTCCTTAGCTATGTCTAAGAGTCCCCGAGGGTTTCTCCCATAAAGCAACTCAAATGGAGAGTACCCCGTAGAGGACTGGGGTATCTCCCTGATGGCAATCATCAAGTACGGAATCAGGAAGTCTTATTTTTTTCCATCCTTGTTAACAACCTTTTTAAACATAAGCGTTTCACCAAGCCATCAGTTTGAGGGTGGTACACGGAGGATCGCAACTGTGTCACCTTAAAAAACTTGCACAACTCCCTAGTTTCTCGTGACATAAATGGGGTGTCCTGGTCTGTAAGGGCTTCCTTAGGGATCCCAACATGACTGAACACCATGAAACAGCTCTTTGGCAATGTTTTTAGCAGATGCAGTGCGTAAGGGAACTACCTCGGGATAACTGGTAGCGCAATTCATGATTACAACAATATGCTGATGACCCTGGGCAGACTTAGGGAGTGGGCCCACAAGGTCCATGACGATCCTCTCAAAGCGAACTTGAATAAAGGGTAAGGGCACTAAAGGACTTAGGAAGTGGGATAGTGGCGCTGACATTTGACACTTCTCTTTCTGTATCCGGAGCCAGTAAAACCTGAGCAACACCCTTTCCGTGGTTTTCTCAACCCCTAAATGACCTTCTAGCAAGTGCCCATAGGCAAGTTCCAACACCACCCATCTGTATGGCTTAGGGACCACCAACTGTTCAACAATTTCATTATTCTTTTTACATACACGATACAGTTAATCCTCATTGCTGCTGAAATAAGGAAAACAGGGCCTGTCCCCTGGTTTGACAAGTACATCATTAAATCATTACTACATTTTCCCTGGCAAGGGTAGGGTCTTTTCTCTGCTCTGTACCAAAGTTTTCCTTGTGCACATTAGGTCAGCTTAGGTCACCTCTAATGTAGCCTCAGAGTCAGCAGACGGCTGTCCACCGTCACTGGTTGTGGGGACGTCCTCAGGCTCCTCCAGTTCTCCTGCCATAACTGAGAAAGGAAGACCCGGGGAACCCTGAGAGATGTCTCCTGAACCCACATCATCAGTGCTGACCAGGAGTTCTGGCTCTGCTACTGAGTCCGTTACTGTGACTGTGTCGGGAAGATCCTAGAGTTCCCAAAACTTAGCGAAGTCCCTACCAATGATGGCTTCATGTGGGGCACAAGTTCAACCGGATGGGTCATTGTACCCAAGTCATTTTTAAAGGTAACAGTGGCTGTTGGGTATTCCGTGGTATCCCCATGTACACAGATCACAGCGACTTTTTTTTTGCTGCAGCACATGAAACAGCAGCAAACAGACTGCCTTGTGTAAGATACATCACAATGCATAGGTTCATCTGTCAATAGACAGTTTGCTGCAACATGTCCCAGCTCCTGGCAACGGAAACACCTGATGTTGCCCCAATTTGATTTGCTGACAGGCAGTGGCTTCCCTAGTTTGGGATGCCAAACTTCAGCCTTGGCACCAAAAACCCTCCCCCTATCTCCTTGCCATGCTTACCACCCACTTCCCCTGGAACAATCTTGGGGGCCTCTCATCTTGGAAGAACCAGTTGTGGACCCGCTGTGCTTGAACTGCCAAGGTGACACCGAGTCGCACCAAGATTTCCTGCTTGACCTTTTCATAGTCTCTAGCCAACTCCAGATCATAGTAGGCCTTCTGCAATTCTCCAGAAAGCAAGGGGGGGTGACCAGTCTTGCCCACTGGGTTTTAGGCCAACATTCCCTCTCAGCAGTGCATTCAAACATTAGCAGAAAGGCCTCTGGATCATCATCTGCAGTCATCTTGAAAAGAAATCGAGCCACAAGGATGACTGAGGGCTTGTCTCTAACATCAATTTTAGCAGGTGACCACTGTGCTAGTGTCTCCACAACCTTAGTCAGGGTTTTACTATCTGCTTTTGCGTCAGTGGCTAGCTGTTGAAACAGCCTCTGCAATTGCTCCTGTATAAAAAGCATTCGTTTACTGTTGTGCAGCATTGGATAATACCATTTGTTTGAGGATTTCCTCCATGTTTAGTCACTTTAGGTACTGGCCCTTTAAGTAGTAACACACTACTGCTGGTCACAGCCTCCACCATATGTAACCTGGAGGACATGTAGCAGGTAAAAAGCTCTCTGGAATGAGCAGACTTCCAGGCACAGATTCCAAATCCGGTGAGGTAGTGACAAACAGTGCAGTGTTTATTTGTGTTATATACAGGTGCTGTACAGGGTTCCCGAAAAACAAATAGGAACAAAAACAGCCAAACAAAAACCTAGCATTGCCTCAGCAGTAACTATACAATATTTACAGGTCCTAACTACCAGGCCTGGTAACTACAAGCCTACAGCTTGCCAGCTTCCACATACACAGCTTAATAGCTTTTACCAACCTTTTGCTCTCCTAGACTAGTGGTCTTCAACCCTGTCCTTAAGGCCCACTAACAGGCCAGGTTTTATGTATTACCTTGGGGAGATGCAGACTAGAATACTGCAATCACTGAGCAGCAAATGATGTCACCTGTGATGTTATCCTGCAAACCTGGCCTGTTAGAGGGCCCTGAGGACAGGGTTGATGACCACTGTCCTAGACAGCCGTTGTCTGAGGTTCCCAGGCCAAGAGCACAGGCTGTCTGTCTCAGGGGAGTTTAAATTGGCCTGGGGGAGAGGTCCAAGAGAGGTCCAAGATCCGAACTGGACCATGGATCAGAGATCCCTGAATGTGTATAAAAGGAGCCTGGGAGACGTATAAACCCTGAACAGGACTTTTCCCGGCACTCTCTGGGATGCTCTGCTAATATATATATATATATATGAATGAGAGGAGCCTGGGAAACGTAAAAACCCTGAATATTTATTTTGCTTCATGGAGGGCTTGGATCTGGTCAGTGGAGGTCAGATCAAGACCCGCTCATGCAGCTGTGCAGCCAAAGGGTCTCTTCTAATACCAGCTCTTCCTGAACCTCTACTGAAGTTATGTTACTCATGTGGTGTGTTTACTTTCATTTGTACAGAGGGTTCCTATGGAGCAATCCATAGAACAATTGAAAGTCTGGGAGCTGATTGTTTCATCTTCTAGGCTTAGTGCTGGACCACGTCTGTCACTGACAACTTGTGGTTCCAGCCTACATGCCGAGGGGAGCGTGCAAGAGGCGGTGATACCAGCTGCTGTGTATAAACGGTGCTGGTAGACAGGTAAGTAATTTGTTTCAAAAAAGAAACCTTTCTCTGTACGACCAAAAAAAAACTTTTTTTATTTTAAATTTTTTAACCCCTGGAAATGGCTTGGTCACCACCTCAGCTTCAACATGCACTGGGTGACCGATCTTGTAACCTATTCCTTCCCATCTTTCTTAAAGCAGCACTGACTTCATTACACCAACGCTGCCTTGTGTAGGAGATTCATGCCATGGAGCACAGATATCATTTTGGACCTGAAGATTACTTGCACTCCTCAAAACATTATAGACCCTGGAGAAAAAAATAGTGATAGTTCAAATTTTTATGCCATACCATACTGGTGCAACAGTTTATCAAGTGCAAAACTTTAGGTCATTTTGTTAAAAAATTAAAGATGAAGTTGCGCTGAGAAAATGGATACCCAACATGTCATGCCAAAAATTGTGTGCACCCTTGAAAAGGTCACAAAATACTCACTATACCTCTCAGCAAATAGCTTGGGGTGTCTACTTTCCAAAATGGGGTCATTTGGGGGGGGGGGGGTTGTGCCACCTGGGCATTCCATGGCCTCCGAAACTGTGATAGGCAGTGAAGAGTGAAATCAAAAATTTACGCCCTTAGAAAGCCTGAAGGCGGTGCTTGGTTTTCGGGGTCCCGTGCGCGGCTAGGCTCCCAAAAAGTCCCACACATGTGGTATCCCCATACTCAGGAGAAGCAACAAAATTTATTTTGGGGTGTAATTTCACATATCCCCATGGCATGTTTGAGCAATATATTATTTAGTGACAACTTTGTGCAAAAAAAAAAAAAATTGTCTCTTTCCTGCAACTTGTGTCACAATATAAAATATTCCATGGACTCGACATGCCTCTCAGCAAATAGCTTGGGGTGTCTACTTTCCAAAATGGGGTCATTTGGGGGGGGTTTGAACTGTCCTGGCATTTTATGCACAACATTTAGAAGCTTATGTCACACATCACCCACTCTTCTAACCACTTGAAGACAAAGCCCTTTATGACACTTTTTGATTACATGAAAAAATTATTTTTTTTTGCAAGAAAATTACTTTGAACCTCCAAACATTATATATTTTTTTAAAGCAAATGCCCTACAGATTAAAATGGTGGGTGTTTCATTTTTTTTTCACACAGTATTTGCGCAGCGATTTTTCAAACGCATTTTTTGTGGAAAAAACACACTTTTTTAAATTTGAATGCACTAAAACACACTATATTGCCCAAATGTTTGATGAAATAAAAAAGATGATCTTAGGCCGAGTACATGGATACCAAACATGACATGCTTTAAAATTGCGCACAAACGTGCAGTGGCAACAAAATTAATACATTTTTAAAAGCCTTTAAAAGCCTTTACAGGTTACCACTTTAGATTTACAGAGGAGGTCTACTGCTAAAATTACTGCCCTCGATCTGACCTTCGCGGTGATACCTCACATGCATGGTGCAATTGCTGTTTACATTTGACGCCAGACCGACGCTTGCGTTCGCCTTAGCGCGAGAGCAGGGGGGACAGGGGTGCTTTTTTTTTTTTTCTTTATTATTTTTTTGCTTTTTTATCTTATTTTTAAACTGTTCCTTTCATTTTTTTTTTTAAATCATTTTTATTGTTATCTCAGGGAATGTAAATATCCCCTATGATAGCAATAGGTAGTGACAGGTACTCTTTTTTGAAAAAATTGGAGTCTATTAGACCCTAGATCTCTCCTCTGCCCTCAAAGCATCTGACCACACCAAGATTGGTGTGATAAAATGCTTTCCCAATTTCCCAATGGCGCTGTTTACATCCGGCGAAATCTAAGTCATAAAATGCTCGTAGCTTCCGGTTTCTTAGGCCATAGAGATGTTTGGAGCCACTCTGGTCTCTGATCAGCTCTATGGTCAGCTGGCTGAATCACCGGCTACATTCTCAGGTTCCCTGTTGAGACAGGAGACCCAGAGAAAAACACGGAAGACGGTGGGGGGCATTCCCTCCCACTGCTTGTAAAAGCAGTCTAGAGGCTAATTAGCTGCTAGGATTGCTTTTACATGAAAGCCGACCGCTGGCTGAAAAGAATGATACCAAGATGATTCCTAAACCTGCAGGCATCATTCTGGTATAACCACTCAAAGTCGTGAATGGCGTACCTGAAGACAAAAAAATGGTTAACATTAAAGCACAGTAAACGGTAAAGTATAAAAAATTGCATACCTGAAAAGCAAACATGATAAAACATAATAACAATAAAACATTGCAGAATAGAATACAGTAAAAAAGAGCAGAACAATAGAGAGAGAATAGAGAGAGAGAGAGAACAATAAAACGACAACTATTTTTTTAAATTTTTGTTTGTGTTTTTTTTTTTACACTTTTTTTTGTAACTGTAACTTTTATAACGGTAACCGGTTCCAGGTTCGGGTCTCTCAAAATGCGATGGCATCTTGGGAGACCCTGTGAAAGTGCGCCTAGTCTGTTTAATGCTGTACCCTACGCTAATACTCAACTAGTGAATGGTAGCGTTCAAAACATTCACCAATGCAAAGACCAGGATTGTCAGGACAGGAGGGACAATAATAGCGGGTGTCACGCCTATATCCGCGCTTGCTGCAGACACAACCTCTTTTTTGGGGGGTTTGTTGGCTAGGGGTACTCGGGAGGACATAAAAATGCCTCTCATGCAGCCGACTGCATTTGGTTGGGGATGTGAATGGGGGAAGTACGGGCGCTGCAGAAGCGGTGGGTTCCCAATTAGGATTGGCAAATGCAGCAGGAAGGGCATTATGGGCATGACGGGCCTGTGTTTGTCTTTTTGGTGGCAGCGGGACACTACTTGTGCTTGCCACCTCACCAGCTTGAACTGCACTTATGGGACTCGCCACGTCACCAAGTGTTACTGCAGTGCTGGTTTGACTACGACTGGGGTGTACTAGGCCGCTGGCGCTTGCCAGTTCACCAAAACGCTACAAAAAAAAACTGTTAGCGATCGCAGGGATCAGGCCTGACTCTGCGAACGCTGCAGTTATGCGTTTAGTGTTTTGTAAGTGACAGTGATCGATCGATACTGCACTTGGTTGGGCTGGGCTGGGCTGGGCGGAGGGGCAAAACGCAGGTGCTAGCAGGTATCTGGGCTGATCCCACTAACACTGCATTTTTGGGAACCCTAAACTGCTGGGGACGCTAGTATAGATCTGATCGGATCAGATATTGATCCGATCAGATACTATACCACTAAGGGAGGTGTACGGTGCGTGCATGGATGTTAGCGCTAATGGCACTAACCTGACGCTGCCTGGGGCTGGTGCTTGCCAGTTCACCAAAATGCTACCAAAAAAACTGTTAGCGATCGCAGGGATCAGGCCTGACTCTGTGAACGCTGCAGTTATGCGTTTAGTGTTTTGCAAGTGACAGTGATCGATCGATACTGCACTTGGGTGGGCTGGGCTGGGCCGGGCGGAGGGGCAAAACGCAGGTGCTAGCAGGTATCTGGGCTGATCCCGCTAACACTGCGTTTTTGGGAACCCTAAACTGCTGGGGACGCTAGTATAGATCTGATCGGATCAGATATTGATGCGTTCAGATAGTATACCACTAAGGGAGGCGTATGCTGCGTGCGTGGGTGTTAGCGGTACTGGCGCTAATCTGACGCTGCCTGGGGCGACGCATATCACCGCCGGGCGATCAGGGGGCTAAACCTTTATTCGGTAATAAACGGCGGGTGCCCTGACACTATAAAAAATAAATGAACTAACCAGCGTCACCCGTAACGGTTATACGGTGATCAGTGGTGAAAGGGTTAACTAGGGGGCAATCAAGGGGTTAAAACATTTATTAGGTAGTATATGGGGGTCCCTGTCGCTATAAAACGCTGACGGCTAACCTAAATATTTACGTCCCTAACTAGCGTCATCAGAAAAATGATCGCTTAGCGACACTGTTGACGGGGGGTGATCAAGGGGTTAAAACTTTATTAGGGGGGGTTAGGGGGGTACCATAGACCTTCAGGGGGCTAACCCTAACTGTCCTACCACTTCTAACTGTCACAAACTGACACCATGCAGTAATCAGGAAAAAAAAAAAACTGCTTGGTGTCAGTTTGTGACAGGGGGGGGTGATCGGGGGGGCGATCGGGGGGGGGGGGATAGGGGGTGTTTAGTGTGCCTGGCATGTTCTACTGTGTTGTGTTTTACACTTACTCAGATGTCTTCTCTCCTCGGCGCCGGAATGGAAACTGCCGAGCCGAGGAGAGATGACATCACATCCTCTGCCTCTGTGTACTATACAGAGGCAGGGGATGTTTCTCATTGGCTGGGAGCGATCGCGAGGGGGGGCCACAATCGGATGGCCTCCCCCTCATCTCTGATCGCTGCCAGACAAATGCCGACCGCCGCTGGCACCGGGGGGGGTCCGATCGGACCCCCCGCCCGCGGGAAGGCAATCACGTACCAGGTACGTGATTTTGCCTGCCCGTGCCATTCTGCTCACGTATATAGGCGAGTGGTTAACAAGTTATTTCTCACACACGGCATAAGTAAACTTGCAAAATATATTCTGCTACTCCTGAGTATGGTGAAACCACATGTGTGAGACTTTTCCACAGCCTGGCCACATGCAGAGGCCCAACATGCAGGGAGCACCGTCAGGTGTTCTAGGAGCATAAATTACACATTTCATTTCCTGAGTACCTATCACATTTTTGAAGGCCCTGGAGAACCAGGACAATGGAATTACCCACGAAACAACCCCATTTTGGAAAGCAAACACCCCAATGTATATTCTATGAGGCACATTGAGGCTTTTGAACATGTCCTTTTTTCCACGCGTTTATGGAAAACGTGGAAAGAAAATAAAAAAAAGATTTTGTTTTACACAAAGTTGTCAAATTATAAGATATTTCTAAAACATAGCATGTACATAGCAAAAATTACACCCAAAATACATTCTGCTACTCCACCTGTGTGTATGGTGATATCACATGTGTGAGACTTTTCCACAGCCTGGCCACATACAGAGCCCAACATGCAAGTAGCACTGTCAGACGTTCTAATGGCATAAATTACAGATTTAATTTCCTGACTACCTATCACATTTTTTGAAGGCTCCTGAGCCTCTTTGTTACGATTCTGTACTCCTCAGTTTCCATTTCAGAGCCACTGCTTTCTACTGGCTCATACTCGCTATCCGAGTCTGACAGAGAGAGAGAGATCCTCGCTACTCTCGTCCGACATACTCTGGAGTGTATGGAAAGCTTCCTTGCTTAATAATTTTTTAATCATGTTGACAGATTACTGGGACAGATGTGTGACAATTGTTGATCACTGGGACAGATGTGGCAGATGATCGTGGACAGATGTGCGCCAGATGAGCGCAGATGATCTTGGACAGATGTTGCAGATGATCACGGACAGATGTTTCAGATGATCATGGACAGAGGTGCTCAGATGATCAGAGACAGATGTGGCAGATCACGAACAGATGTGCACCGGATTTGTGCAGATGATCATGGACAGATGTGCGCAGATGATCACGGACAGATGTGTGCAGATGATCACGGACAAACATCTCATACACACTGATCCCCGACTCGCAGAGCAGATCCGCTCTCCTTCTCATTGACAGGCTCTGTGTGAGGAGATGCAAACAAAGCCTGGGGAATGCCCAGGAAAAAAACAAAGCCTTTTTTTCTCCTTCATTGATGTACGCTTATGAGGCTGCACTGATAGGCACTGATAGGCTGCACTGATGGGCTGCATTGATGGGCACTGATACGGCGGCACTGATGGGCACTGATAAGGTGGCACTGATGGGCACTAATAGGCGCAACTGGTGAGGTGGCACTGGTGGGCACTGATAGGTGGCATTGGTGGGTGGCACTGATGGGCGTCACTGAAGGGCATTAATAGGTGGCACTGAAGGGCACTAATAGGTGGCACTGATAGGTGCCACTGATAGCTGACACTGATGGGTGGCAGTGATGGGCACTGATCGGCACTGGTAGGTGACACTGATAGGCAGCACTGCTAGGTGGCACTGATGAGGTACATTGTAACCCTAACATTTCACATAAGAAAGTGTCAAAAATAGTAAAAAAGACAGGAGACTCTTAGGGACAAGTCCTTTATTAAAAGATAAAGAAATAAAAATGTCCCGCGATGTCCATTCGTCTTCTATCACCCCGCCATCGAGCCAAAAAAAGAAAAGAAAAACATGGGAGGCACCCACAGAGTGACGCTTCTTGGTGACAGCTCTTATATAGCTTATATAGAGCGGGGCCACTCAGTGACATAAACAGGTGACCCCGCCTTCCTCTGACATGACAATGGGGTACAATGTATGTACCCCTTACCAATTCACATGGGGGGGCGGGGGGCTTTCAGATTCTGATAAGCCACCCGCCCGCATACCCCCACAACCACCGAACAAGGGTAGTGGGGATGAGGCCCTTTTCCGCATCAACATGGGGACAAGGTGCTTTGGGGGGGCTACTCCAAAGCACCCTCCCCATGTTGAGGGCATGTGGCCTGGTACGGTTCAGGAAGGGAGGCCGCTCTCTCGTCTCCCCCTCTTTTCCTGCGGCCTGCCAGGTTGCATGCTCGGAAAAGGTTCGGATATGGATTTTGGGGGGACCCCTGCGCCATCTTTTTTTAAAAAAATTGGCGCAGGGTTCCCCTTAGACCCCTTTTACACCAAGGCACTTCAAAAACGCCCTTAAACGCCTTAGCGTTATTACCGCGTTTTTACAGCGTTTTAGGGGCGTTAGCGGTAAAATTAACGCAATGCTTCAGGCGTTTTAACAGCGTTTTTCAAGCGTTATTGAAACATGTGTTGTTGATGCTATCTTTCTGCTTGCATGTTTATCCTTTGTAATATCAAGTAAAACAAGCAGTGTCTTGTAAAGTAACAAGCAGTGTCTTGTTTTACTTCAAATCTTAATTTTTCTGGGATTAATTCTTTTTTTGGCACTTTAGTTTTGTTTTTTTGGCACTTTGATGGTCTGTTTAATCATTCTGACCTTCCCACAATTTCAGTCCTGTTGTTGTAGATGCTCTTTTCTGCTTGCATGTTTACCTTTTTTGTGAGATCATGTTAATTTTCTACAGCTCAGGGCGGATTATAGGCGCTATTCAGGCGTTTTTACAGCATTTTCAATTAATTTCAATGGAGAGGGGCGTTTTTGAAGCGCTTTTTTCAACGCCCAAAAGCTGCTCCAAAGATGCTGCTTGCAGGACTTTTCTCAACGCCCCGCCAGCGCAACGCCTCAGTGTGAAAGGGTCTATTGAGATGCATGGGGAGCGTTTATGAGCGGTTTAATAGTGTTATTTTTAGCGCTAAAACGCTGCAAAAACGCCTTGGTGTGAAAGGGGTCTTAATTTTTATAGATTTTGGGGGGCCCCCACGCAATTTTCTTATTCATTTTTGGTTTGGGGTTCCCTTTAATATTCATACCAGACCCAAAGGGCCTGGTAATGGACTGGGGGGAAACCCATGCTGTTTTTTTCAATTTTATCTATATTGCCGAGACCCGACAATTCATTACAGCCGTGATCAGTTTTAAATGACTTTGTTCCTTTAGGAATGTCATTTTGCTCAAACACGGGAAAAGTGCGCCACTTTATAGGCATACTGTAGACACCCACCAGGCACGATATTTAAAGGAATATTTCATTTTTATTGTTTCACTTTAAGCATTATTAAAATCACTGCTCCTGAAAAAAAACGCTGTTTTTAAAACTTTTTTTTGCATTGATACATGTCCCCTGGGGCAGGACCCAGGTCCCCAAACACTTTTTATGACAATAACTTGCATATAAGCCTTTAAAATGAGCATTTTTGATTTTTCATGTTAGTGTCCCATAGACTTTAACGGTGTTCTGCGGCTTTCAAATTTGCCCTGAACACCGCATATTGTTCGGTGTTCGCCGAGCGTTTGAACAACCAAAGTTTGGCCCGAACGTATGCTCGGGCCGAACCGTTCGCCCATCCCTAGTGGTTATATAGCCCAAACATCTTCTTTAATCAGTTTTGCATCCACTGGTTTATTGGGTGGATACCTTTTACCAACTTCACTAATATTGTTTTTTTTTTTTTACCCATTTCCCATTTTAAGCAAAAGACTATTAAAATAGGTGGTGAGTTGGTGAATACTCGCTGTTCTTTGCTAGCAGCAAATTGGTGCAGTAGTCAAATATCAAATGTGTATTTGACTTACTCATTACAAAATAAAATTTCACACCTCGCACACAAATATAGCCTTACTGGCAAGGGAAAAAATCTTGTAAGAGATCCTGTACTGCACTCTAGTGGTTAAATTATATTATAGCATCTGACACTTTAATTTTTAGGTAGTCTCTGAAATCTGTTCTTTGTGACGAATAATGCACTCCTGAATTTAATGAAGGTGTTTTGTAAACACCTGTGGAAACATAAAAGGGGGTCAGCGCTAAAGAAAAGAAATGGGTAGCTTGCAATGGGTAAATATACAGTACCCGAACAAACCAACAAAGAAAATAATGCAGCATCTCGAAATATAGAATTATTACAAGCTTAAGGCATGTGCTATCAACACAGCATTTATAATGTACAAAAGCATCCCCTTTATTCAAAAATTATAATAAAAAAATAAATCAGTGTGAATAAAGTCCAAAGCAAGAGTGCAAAATAGAGAGTGTCTTCCACCACCTAATAGAAATCCTCTCTACCACCCATGAGCAACAGAACTAAAATGGGGGCATACAATCTCATGAGGATCAAGGGTGACGAATGGCAAAAATGCTCCTGCAGTTTTTCAGGAATTTATCAACGATTTCCTCCGAGATATGTTACAGAAATGTGTGGTGGTTTATCTCGATGAAATCCTCATATATTCTAAATCCCTAGAGAGCCATTACACAGATGTCTCCCATGTGCTACAGAGGCTGAGAGATAATAACCTGTATTGTAAGTTGGAGAAATGGGAGTTCCATCGTGAACCCAGGACCCAGAGAAACTATCTGCAGTTCTACAGTGACCTCGACCCTTAGGTCTACGTCTGGACCCTTCTCTGGACCCGGAGAAACTATCTGCAGTTCTACAGTGACCTCGACCTGTAGGTCTACGTCCGCTACAACATTTTCTTGGTTTTGCCAATTATTATAGGAAATTTATTCTAGGGGTGCACCGAATGGAAATTTTGGTGCCGAAATCGAAGCCGAAAATAAAGGATGCACTAGGCCGAAAACCAATACCAAAAATGACAGTTTTTAAAAAATATTTATATTTTTATATATAATTGTATTATATTCAACTTTTTAATATAATCAGATTACATTAATATGAATTTATTGTTGGCCATTTAGTTGCACCTTTAGTGCAAGAAAGGTAAAGAAAAATGCAGTCTACAATCTCTAACCATCTCTTGTATCATGTCTGCAATCTCTTACTTAAATTTAAACACACTGCTAATAGTATAAGCAAAATTTCCATTTGGTGCACCTCTAGCAGACATGATACAAGAGATCAATGCAGCCTCACCAGTGCCCGTCACATGCAGCCTACCTGTGCCCAGCAGCCTCACTAGTGCCTGTGCCCAGCAGCCTCACCAGTGCCCATCATATGCAGCCTGCCTGTAACCAGCAGCCTCACCAGTTCTCTTCATATGCAGCCTCGCCAGTGTCCGTCACATGCAGCCTCACCAGTGCCCGTCACATGCAGGATCACTAGTGCCTGTGCCCACCAGCCTCACCAGTGCCCATCATATGCAGCCTCCCTCTGCCCAGCAGCCTCACCAGTTCCCATCATATGCAGCCTCACCAGTGCCTGTCATATGCAGCCTCACCGGTTCCCATCATATGCAGCCTCACCAGTTCCCATCATATGCAGCCTCACCAGTGCCCGTCATATGCAACCTCACCAGTTCCCGTCACATGCAGCCTCGCCAGTGTCTGTCACATGCAGCCTCACCAGTGCCCATCACATACAGCCTCACTAGTGCCTGTGCCCAGCAGCCTCACCAGTGCCCATCATATGCAGCCTCCCTGTGCCCAGCAGCCTCACCAGTTCCCATCATATGCAGCCTCGCCAGTGCCTATTATATGCAGCCCCACCAGTGCCCATCATATGCAGCCAGCCAGTGCCCATCATATGCAGCCTGCCAGTGCCCATCATATGCAGCCCCACCAGTGCCCATCATATGCAGCATGCCAGTGCCCAGCAGCCTCACCACTGCCCAGCATATGCAGCCCACCAGTGCCTGTTATATGCAGCTTGCCAGTGCCCAGCAGCCCCTCCAGTGCCCATTATATGCAGCTTGCCAGTGCCCAGCAGCTTTACCAGTGCCCATCATATGCAGCCTGCCTGTGTCCGCATCAGCGGCGATCTCCTGCTGTGTCAGGGAGCTGGATTTGAATTGCCCGGGCCGAAGTAACAATGTCCCGCCTCCTATAATCACGTCACGCTGATTCAATGTCCCACCATTGCATCAGTTTGCCGTCTATCACAGGAGGTGGGACACTGTTACTACAGCCGGGCAATTCAGCTCCGTGACACGCGGAGATCGCCGCGAGGGGTGGAGGACTGGGCCCGCCAGGATGACACTCCCGCAATGGGTGGCATCCGGGGCGAACCATGGCCCCTTTCAGTTTCAGCTGTTTTTTTCATTCGGCCAAATGAAAAAACACAGTTTTCGGCCCATTATTTTTGGCAGCCGAAATTTCGGTGCACCTCTAATTTATTCTTAACTTTTCTTTGGTCAGATCCCTGACTGATATGATCAGAAAGGATGGTAACCCAAAGAATTGGTCTCCGGATTCCATTAAAGCCTTTGAGTCTCTCAAGGCTGCCTTTGTTTCAGCTCCCGTGCTGACACATTCTAGATCCTACGTTACCTTTCATCCTTGAGGTTGATGCATCTGGGACTGGAATAGGCATCCTTTTGTCTCAACGTCCTACCTCTGGGAGCGCTATGCATCCTTGTGGCTACTTTTCTAAGAAATTGTCTCCCGCAGAGTGCAATTCCGAGATTGGGGACAGAGAATTGTTAGCTATCATTTTAGCTCTGAAAGAATGGAGGCATTTCCTTGAAGGTACCACTGTGCCGGTCCTCATTTTGTCTGACCATAAGAATCTCACATTCTTGTCTGGGGCAAAACACTTATTTCCCAAAAGGGCGCGATGGGCTCTTTTTCTGTCAAGCTTCAATTACATCACATTATGTCTTATTCTTACTCGGTACTAAGAAAGTAAGGGCTGATGCATTGTCGCAACAGTTTTCCTCTGCTACCAAGATGGAGTCTGCTACTGTGATACCTCTCGTTCATATTCTGGTCACTGTTAGTACTAGTCTCACTACACCTTTGGGTGACAGAATTCTTTCCACTCAGATCCATTCTGCTCCCGAGAAACCTGGTGACCGCTGCTTTGTCCCTGAGAATCTCTGCACTGCTTTGCTCCAGACTTACCATTCTCCCAAGGCAGCTGGCCACCCAGGGAGGAATCAACTAATTTGGGATATTGCTCAATCAGTTCTGGTGGCCACGCTGATGTGACCGCCTTCGTAGCCGCTTGTTCCGTGTGTGCTCAGTGTAAGACCACACGACACCTTCCAGTGGGCCTCCCACAACCTATACCCAATGGAGAGAGGCCTTGAACCTACCTCTCTATGCATTTATTGTGGAGTTACCCAACTCCCAGGGCAACACAGCTATTCTTATGGTGGTTGACCGGTTCTCGAAAATGTCTCGTATTCCACTGGAGAAGTTGCCCACATCCAAATAACTGGCATCCATTTTCGCTTGGGAGATCTTTGGGTTACATGGGCTACCCAAGGTTATCATCTCGGACAGGAGTAGTCAGTTAGTCTCCAGGTTTTGGCGAGCCTTTTGTGCACAGTTAGGAATTCAACTCTCCTTCTCCTCTGCGTATCACCTGCAGTCCAATGGGGCAGCAGAACGAGCCAACCAAGCCTTGGAGCAGTTTCTACGTTGCTATATTTCTGACCATCATAACAACTGGTCAGACCTCTTACCTTGGGTTGAGTTTGCTCACAATAGTGCCATCAATATTGCTTCCCGATTGTCTCTGTTTATGGCAAATTATGGTTTCCAACCATGTTGCCTGACTCGTTTGTTCTTCAAAGAATTCCTGCGTTAGAGGAGCATCTCCGTGATCTCCGTTCCATTTGGGTGCAGGTCCAAGAGTCCTTGCGATGTGACAGTGAGAGGTACAGACTCCATGCTGACCGCAGACGTCTACCTGCGCCCTCCTACCAGATTGGTGGAGAGAGTCTGGCTGTCATCTCATAACCTCCCACTCTGTGTTCTCTCACTAAAATCGGCACCACGGTTTATTGGGTCTTTCTGTATTCTCAGTAGGATCAACTCAGTGGCTTACGCATTAGACCTTCCTTCTAACATGCGTATTTTAAACGTTTTCCATGTCTCCCTTTTAAAACCTTTGGTGTGCAACCGTTTCACCACCTCGGTACTACGTCCTCACCCGGTTCAGGTTGAGAACCATGAAGAGTATTAGATACAATCGATCATTGACTTCCGTAGATTCCGTGGACACATACAGTACCAGGTTCATTGGAAAGGGTGCAGTCCGGAGGAATACTCTTGGGTCCCATCCTCTGATGTACATTCTCCTGTCAGCCTCCGTGCTTTCCATAGATGTTTTCACCTCAAACCTGGTGGCCCTCTGAGGGGTCATTGAGGAGGGGGTACTCTTCTCAGGTCCTCCGCCGGTGCTCCTGATCCCTTCCTCCTGTCGAGTGCCCCCCACAGCAAGCAGCTTGCAATAGGAGCACCCGTGCAGGCAGGCTCCCAAGCCTCGGCTAAGACGATGATGATTTGCCAGGGGTCACCGAATCCCTGGCTGTTCCTGAAGCCCTCACCGCTCTGCCAGTCTTTTTGCGGCCGCCCAGCTGGACTGTTCCTGGAGCCCGCAGCCCTCCACTCAGCCTCTTTGCAGCCGCCCATTCAGTGCTTGGCTGGGGGGGCAAAGACTAGAGGTCAGCTGACTGGTGAGGAATGAGTGGGTATCTCCTAATTTTGGCATAGGTGTCACTACTATGAGACACCACAAAGTCGGAGACACTACCTGTGATTATAGTTGTCTTTAAAAGTCCCCACTACAGTTCTAAGATCAGCAGATGACCTTGATCAAGAGCACCTTGAAGTTGGCTGTTTAGAACTCTCCCCATCACTGCCACTCATCCCAACTGCCCACCAGCACTGCCACTCATCCCACCCCCCCACCCCCCCACCAAGGAGTAAGAGAAGGAATAAAAATAGAGAATACATGGAAGGGAGAGGAAAAGAGGGGGGGGGGGGGACAAAGAAAAAGGGAATAAGAATAAGAGCAAGAACAAGAAAGACGGCTAGAGAGAGGGATGGGGAAATTAAGATAGAGAGAGATAAAAGGGAAATAAAGGAGAACAAAGAGAAAGAGTGGTACATCCTAAAATGTACTATAAGGGGTTTTAATACTGTATGAGTGAAAGGGACTCAGGAAGCGCTAAATGGCCTTGGGTTAGGAGCGCAAATTACTTGTCTTGCCTTGGGTGCTGACAACCCACGCTACAAAATAAATTTTACTGTTAGCGGTCCCCACAACTTGGGAAATTTTAGCAAGGGGTCATGGCACTAGGAAGGTTGAAAACCACTGGACTAGGCCTATTCTGACACTTTTTGTTTACAAGTAAAAGTTAGGGTTTTTTTTTTTAGAAAATTACTTAGAACTCCCAAAAATGATATATTGTTTGTTTTTTTGCAGAAGCCCTAGAGAATAAAATGGCTGTCATGGCAATTTTTTATATCACACGGTATTTGCGCAGCAGTTTTTTAAACACAGTTTAAAAAGAAAACAAAAATACACTTTAACCACTTCAATACAAGGCACTTTCCCCCCTTCCTGCCCAGGCCAATTTTCAGCTTTCAGCGCTGTCGCAATTTTGATGACAGTTGTGCAGTCATTCTACACTGTACCCAAACAAATTTTTTATAACTTTGTTCCCACAAATAGAGCTTTCTTTTGGTGGTATTTGATCACTGTTGGGGTTTTTATTCTTTGCCCAACAAATAAAAAAAGACTGAAAATGTGAAAAAAAAGTTTTTCTTTGTTTCTGTTATAAAATGTTGTAAATAAGTTTCTCCTTCGCTGATGGGCACTGATAAGGCTGCACTGATGGGCACTGATAGGTGGCACTGGTATGCAGCACTTTTGGGCATTGATAGCAGCACTAATGGGCACTCATAGGCAGCACTGATGGGCACTAATAAGCGGCACTGATGGGCACTAAAAGGCTGCACTGATGGGTACTTATGGGTGGCACTGGTAGGTGGCACGGATGGGCACTGATAGCTGGGCATGGATGGGCACTGTTAGGTGGCACTGATGGACACTGATAGATGGCACTGCTGGGCATCACTGATGAGGAGACATCTGGCAGGCATTAGTAGTGGGCACTGACCTGCACCATTTGTGGGCACTGATTGTCATATTTTGGGCACTGTGTGATATCCCTGGTGGCCATGGCGGGGCATACCTGGTCATCCATGTGTGGTGGGCATCCCTGGAGGGCCTGGTGGCATCCCTGGTGGTCCAGTGTGGGCATCCGCGGGGGGGGGGTGCGAGTGAGGAAAAGCCGATAAACAGCTTTTCCTGTTTACACTGTGATCAGCTGTGATTGGACACAGCTGATCACGTGGTAAAGAGCCTCCGTCAGACTGACACGCCGCACTAGCGATTGCCGTGCTGCACACCCCCATGTTTGTTATTTTTAACTAAAAAAAAGAGACTTTAGTATCAGTTTAAATGAATGGACTGTCAGCAGTCAAAAATCCTGCACTAATTTTTAAAACATTTGTATCTGTGTTGTGGTGCGTTTTAAAGCAGGTGTGTTGCAGCTCACTGTAGATGTGCATTGAGGTGTGGATAAGTTTGTTTTACTGTTTGTTGTACAGTAAAGTGATTGTAAAGTATTGTTTTGTTCAATAAAAATAACAAACATGTTATACTTACCTGCTCTGTGCAGTGGTTTTTGCACAGAGCAGCCTGGATCCTCCTCTTCTCATGTTCCTCTTCTGTGCTCCTGGCCCCTCCCTCCTGTCGAGTGCCCCCATAGCAAGCGCCTTGCTATGGGGGCACCCGAGCCAAATCGCAGCTCCCTGTGTCCATGCAGACACAGAGCTGTGGCCCGCCCCCTCTCTCTCCCGATTGGTTGACTGATTTTGATTGACAGCAACGGGAGCCAATGGTGTCGCTGCTATGTCTCAGCCAATCCGGAGGGAGAGTCTCGGACGGCCAAGGAACTCATGGACATCACTGGACAGAGATGGTGCTCAGGTAAGTATTAGTGGGTGCTGGGGAGGCCGCTGCACACAGAAGGCTTTTTAAGTTAAAAACTACTCCTCTAATATACCTTATTTTTTTTATTTTGCCCATAGTTCCACTTTAAATCTATAATTTCCAGTATACAACACTGTATATGTAAAATGCTTTATTGTAAACCATCAAAACCTGTGAGAGTGTTTGCTGCAGAATTTATGCATTTTGTTTTGTGTGTTTCAGGCATAATTCCAACAAATTCTTAGTCTGCAGTGGCCAAAATGGATGAATCGGTAAAGTCTTTAACTGGGATCCTGGATAACAAACTTCTACATAAGTTTACCATCCCTAAGATTAAGAGAGATGCAGAGAAAGGTTTGTTTTCATGTTTGTTAGATTTTCTTTTTTTGGGGGGTAGGGGGGGGGTATAAGGAGACACTAACCTGAATTTTTGTCCTTTGTTGAATTTTGTCTGACTTTAGCGACTGCTTACATTAACCACTTGACCTCCGGAAGGTTTTACCCCCTTCCTGACCAGGGCATTTTTTGATATTCGGCACTGCATTACTTTCATTGGTAATTGTGTGGTCATGCAACGCTGTAACCAAACAAAACTTATATCCCTTATTTCACACAAATAGAGCTTCCTTTTGGTGGTGTGTGATCACTACTGGGTTTTTTTATGGTATATGTACCTTCGCAACCTTATTGTTGCAAAACATACCAATGGCATTGGTTACAGAAGAATTGTTAAACTTCTAAATGTTCCAGTGAGCACTGCTGGGGCAAGAATCTGGAAGTGGAAAGAACATAATTTCACCATAACCTGGACCAGGTGCTCCTCACAAGATTACTGACAGAGGAGTGAAAAAAATTATCAGAAGAGTTGTTCAAGAGCCAAGGACCACTTGTGGAGAGCTTCAGAAAGACCTGGAATTAGCAGATACAATTGTTTCAAAGAAAACAATAAGTAATGCACTCAACCGTCATGGCCTGTATGCATGCTCACCACGCAAGACTTCATTGCTGAGGAACTAGCCTGTTGAAGCTTGTTTAAAGTTTGCTGCACAACATTTAGACAAGCCTGTGAAATACTGGGAGAATATAGTCTGGTCAGATGAGACAAAAATTGAACTCTTTGGTTGCCATTTTACACACCATGTTTGGAGGTCAAATGGCACTGCACATCACCTCAAAAACACCCCCATACCAACAGTGAAGTTTGGAGGTGGGAACATCATAGTGTGGGGCTGTTTTCCAGCATATGGTACTGGAAAACTTCAAATTTTTGAAGGAAGGATGAATGGAAAAATGTACCAAGACATTCTTGATAAACGTTTGCTACCATCTACCAGGATGATGAAGATGAAATGAGGGTGTTTGAACTGTCCTGGTATTTTATGCCCAACATTAGAAACTTATGCTACACATCACCAACTCTTCTAACCACTTAACCACCTCAATACTGGGCACCTTCACCCCTTCCTTCCCAGACCAATTTTCAGCTTTCAGTGCTCTTGCACTTTCAATGATAATTACTCAGTCATGCTACACTGTACCCAAATTAAATCTTTATCATTTTGTTCACACAAATATAGCTTTATTTTGGTGGTATTTAATCACCACTGGGTTTTTAATTTTTTGCGATATAAGCGAAAAACGAGCGAAAATTTTGAAATAAAACCAATATTTTCTACTTTCCGTTTTAAAAGAAATCCAATAAAATCAAATTTTGTCATACATTTAGGCCAGAATGTATTCTGCTACATGTCTTTGGTAAAAAAAATCCTGATAGGTGTATGATAATTGGTTTGCGTGAAAGTTATAGAGTCTAAAAGCTAGGCTACATATCAGTGAAAATTGATCAATCCTGATGCACAGGCGGCCTATCTAAATTCTTGAGGCCCTAAAATGTCAGGACAGTACAGATAACCCCCAAATGACCCCTTTTTGTAAAGATGATAGTCTGAGGTATTTAGTAAGAGGCATAGTGAATTTTTTGAAGTTACAATTTTTTGCCCACAATAGTTTGGAAAATGAAGAATTTTCATTTTTAAAATTTTTTTTTCCACAAAATTGTCATATTAACACGTTATTTCTTACACATGGCATAAAAAAACTTGCAATTACACCCTAAACTATATACTACTACGCCTCCTGAGTATGGCGATACCACATGTGTGGGACATTTCCACAGCCTGGCCACATATAGAGGCCCAAAATGCAGGGAGCACCGTCCGCATTAAAAGAGAAGTATTTTTTTTTTTAGATTCATACTTGCCTCGGTGGATTGAGCATCAGACCAATGCTGCAGCTGTCCCCCGCCGTGTCTCCACTGAGAACCAAGCCACCGAACATCACTGATGGCTCAGTTCTCACAGATCCCTGAGAGGAAAGCTGCTCACTGTCAGTCAGCGTCTCTCCTCTCTGATTCTCCACGCTCACTGGAGCGCTGAGCTGTGAAGGGGCAGGG
This sequence comes from Lithobates clamitans, assembly GCA_037952925.1. Taxonomy (NCBI): domain Eukaryota; kingdom Metazoa; phylum Chordata; class Amphibia; order Anura; family Ranidae; genus Lithobates; species Lithobates clamitans. The sequence continues at coordinate 838,359 of JBBGZY010000501.1, read as the reverse complement.
AGAGGCTGTCTTAGTGACTCACTGAGACTGCCATCAATCAAGGCAGCTGGCGGATCCAGACTTGGAAGTTGGGATGACACTCTGCCTCGACTGATGGCAGTGACGTCAGCGGAGAGCAGACTTTAGACCGCTTTCCGCTGAAAACGGGTCAGAGGAGTGCAAAACGGAATTGCACTCCTTGTGACCCATAGGAGAAGCCCAGCCTAAAAAGCTCAGGCTGGACTTCTCCTATAATTACACATTTAGTTGACTAGCTATCACATTTTTGAAGGCCCTGGAGCACCAAAACAATGAAATTACCCACAAAATGACCCCATTTTGGAAAGAAAACACACCAATGTACAGTGGGGACGGAAAGTATTCAGACTCCCTTAAATTTTTCACTCTTTGTTATATTGCAGCCATTTGCTAAAATCATTTAAGTTCATTTTTTTTCCTCATTAATGTACACACAGCACCCCATATTGACAGAAAAACACAGAATTGTTGACATTTTTGCAGATTTATTAAAAAAGAAAAACTGAAATATCACATGGTCCTAAGTATTCAGACTCTTTGCTGTGACACTCATATATTTAACTCATATTTCTTATGATCATCCTTGAGATGGTTCTACACCTTCATTTGAGTGCAGCTGTGTTTGATTATACTGATTGGACTTGATTAGGAAAGCCACACACCTGTCTATATAAGACCTTACAGCTCACAGTGCATGTCAGAGCAAATAAGAATCATGAAGTCAAAGGAACTGCCTGAAGAGCTCAGAGACAGAATTGTGGCAAGGCACAGATCTGGCCAAGGTTACAAAAAACATTCTGCTGCTTAAGGTTCCTAAGAGCACAGTGGCCACCATAATCCTTAAATGGAAGACGTTTGGGATGACCAGAACCCTTCCTAGAGCTGGCCGTCCGGCCAAACTGAGCTATCGGAGGAGAAGAGCCTTGGTGAGAGAGATAAAGAAGAACCCAAAGATCACTGTGGCTGAGCTTCAGAGATGCAGTCGGGAGATGGGAGAAAGTTGTAGAAAGTCAACCATCACTGCAGCCCTCCACCAGTCGGGGCTTTATGACAGATGGGCCCAACGGAAGCCTCTCCTCAGTGCAAGACACATGAAAGCCCGCATGGAGTTTGCTAAAAAAAACACCTGAAGGACTCCAAGATGGTGAGAAATAATATTCTCTGGTCTGATGAGACCAAGATAGAACTTTTTGGCGTTAATTCTAAGCGGCATGTGTGGAGAAAACCAGCCACTGCTCATCACCTGTCCAATACAGTCCCAACAGTGAAGCATGGTGATGGCAGCATCATGCTGTGGGGGTGTTTTTCAGCTGCAGGGACAGGACGACTGGTTGCAATCGAGGGAAAGATGAATGCGGCCAAGTGCAGGGATATCCTGGACGAAAACCTTCTCCAGAGTGCTCTGGACCTCAGACTGGGCCGAAGGTTTACCTTCCAACAAGACAATGACCCTAAGCACACAGCTAAAATAACGAATGAGTAGCTTCACAACAACTCCGTGACTGTTCTTGAATGGCCCAGCCAGAGCCCCGACTTAAACTCAATTGAGCATCTTTGGAGAGACCTAAAAATGGCTGTCCACCAAAGTTTACCATCCAACCTGACAGAACTGGAGAGGATCTGCAAGGAGGAATGGCAGAGGATCCCCAAATCCAGGTGTGAAAAACTTGTTGCATCTTTTCCAAAAAGACTCATGGCTGTATTAGATCAAAAGGGTGCTTCTACTAAATACTGAGCAAAGGGTCTGAATCCTTAGGACCATGTGATATTTCAGTTTTTCTTTTTTAATAAGTCTGCCAAAATGTCAACAATTCTGTGTTTTTCTGTCAATATGGGGTGCTGTGTGTACATTAATGAGGAAAAAAATGAACTAAAATGATTTTAGCAAATGGCTGCAATATAACAAAGAGTGAAAAATTTAAGGGGGTCTGAATACTTTCTGTCCCCACTGTATATTCTACGAGGCATAATGAGTTTTTTGAACATGTCATTTTTTTCCACAAGTTTTTGGAAAATGTGGAAAGAAAGTGAAAACATATTATTTTTTTACACAAAGTTGTCAATTTATAAGATATTTCTAACACATAGCATGTACATAGCAAAAATTACACCCCAAAATACATTTTGCTACTCCTCCTGAATATGGCAATACCACATGTGTGAGACTTTTACACAGCCTAGCCACATACAGAGGCCCAAAATGCAGAGAGCATCATCAAGCTTTCTAAAGGCATAAATTACTAATTTCATTTCCTGAGTCCCTATCACATTTTTGAAGGCCCTGGAGCACCAGGACCATGGAATTAGATGTGGCAGATGATCACGGACAGATGTGTGCCAGATGTGCGCATATGATCACAGACGAATGTGCACAGATGATCACAGACAGATGTGGGAAGATGATCACGGACAGATGTGCCAGTTGATCACAGACAGGTGTGCGCCAGATGTGCACAAATGATCATGGACAGATGTGCGCAGATGATTACAGACAGATGTGCGCAGATGAGCACGAACAGATTTGCGCCAGATGTGCGCAGATGATCACAGACAGATGTGCGCCCGATGATCATAGACGTGCGCAGATGATCATGGACAGATTTGCGCCGGATGTGTGCAGATGATCACGGACAGATTTGTGCCAGATGTGCGTAGATGATTACAGAAAGATGTGCATCAGATGATCACAGACAGATGTGTGCAGATGACCACAGACAGATTTCCGCCAGATGTGCGCAGATAATCAGACGGATGTGTGCCAGATGTGTGCAGATGATCACAGACAGACATGCGCCAGATGACCACAGACAGATGTGCGCCAGATGTTCACAGACAGATGTGTGCCAGATGATCATGGACAGATGTTCGGTGTGGCAGATGTTCAGTGGGACAGATGTTTACTGGGACACATGTGGGACAGGTGTTTACTGGGACACATGTGGGACAGGTGTTTACTGGGACACATGTGGGACAGGTGTTTACTGGGACACATGTGGGACAGGTGTTGGTGTTTTTACTGTTTGGGGACACTAGCTGGGTGATCAGTGTGTAAAAAGCTTTAAAAAACAGCTCATACACACTGATCCCAGCTCGCAGATCTGTTTTCCTTTTCCTCACTGACTCTGTGTGAGGAGAAGCAGAGCCGATTGCTTGGCAACGGCTCTCTGCTTACACTACATGACAGCTGTTATTGGAAACAGCCGTCATGTGATCAGGAGGGCTAATCTCAGAGCCCTCCTGCCGTGCGGGTTGTCCTGTCTCTGGGGGACACAGGCACATCGGGATGGCGTCACCTTGCGGGCACGTGATGTCTCCCCTGGCTATTTACATGACACGATGGCTGTGATTGGATACAGCCATCATGTGATCAGGAGGGTAAAACACAGAGCCTTCCAATCCGAGATGCGGCGTGTCCGGGGGACACGCGTGCATCGGGATCCCGCGGATGCGTGGGCACGCTGCCGCGCAATCCCCCTCCTTCTGAAGGACGTTCAGGAATGTCCACTCAGAAGGAGGAAGCGCCCGCCCAGCCGTATATGTACAGTACAGCCGGGTGGGAAGTGGTTAAAGACCAAGGCTAGTGGTTTTTCAAACGCAGATTTTTTGGAAAAAATTCACTTTTTTGAATTTTAATGCACAAAAATATAATATATTGCCCAATTGGTTGCTAAAATATAAAAGATGATCTTATGCTGAGTAATAGATTCCGAACATGACATGCTTTAAAATTGCGCACACCCGTGCAATGGCGACAAACTACGTACATTTTTATTATCTATAGGCAGCGCTCTAAACATCTTTACAGGTTACCACTTTAGATTTACGGATGAGGTCTAGTGCTAAAATTACTGCCCTTGATCTGATGTTCGCAGTGATACCTCACATGCATGGTACAATCCCTGTTTACATAGAGCCCTTTCACACTGGGGCGGTTTGCAGGCGCTATTACGCTAATAATAGCGCCTGCAAACCGACCCGAAAGTGCCGCTGCTGTGTATCCAGTGTGAAAGCCCCAAGGGCTTTCACACTGGAGCGATGCACTGGCAGGACGGTAAAAAAAAGTCCTGCCAGCAGCATCTTCGGAGCGGTGAAGGAGCGGTGTGTATACCGCTCTTTTACCGCTCCTGCCCATTGAAATCAATGGGACGGCGCGGCTATACCGCCGGCAAAGCGCCTCTGCAGAGGCGCTTTGTGGTGGTATTTAACCCTTTCTCGGCCGCTAGCGGGGGGTAAAACCGCCCCGCTAGCGGCCGCATACCGACGGTAAAACGCAGCTAATAATAGTGGCGTTTTACCGCCGACCCCGACGCTCACCCCAGTGTGAAAGGGCTCATACCGACATATCCTTTGATTTTTTTCTTATCACTTTTATTGTTATCAAAGGAAATGTAAATATCCCTGATAACAATAACAATACGCAGTGACAGGTACTCTTTTCTGAGAAATCTGGGGTCTATTAGACTCTAGATCTTTCCTCTAACCTTAAAGTATCTGATCACACAAAGATCGGTGTGATCAGATGCTTTCCCAATTTAAAAATGGTGCTGTTTATATTCAGCGAAACCAAAGTGATGAAATGCTCGTAGCTCCTCTTCTCTTAGACCATAGAGATGATTAGAGCCATTCTGGTCTTCGATCAGCTTTATAGTCAGCTGGCAGAACCACCGGCTGCATTCTCGGATTCCCCGGTGGGACGAGAGAGTCCAGGAAAATCATGGGGGGGGGAAGGGGGTGTCTCCTCCCACTGCTTGTAATTGCGATCTAGTGGCTAATTGGCCACTAGGATTGTTTTTACATGAAAGCCGCCTGCTGGCTGAAAAAAACAATAACAGGATGATGCCTGCACCTGCAGCCATTATCCCCGTATAACCACTCAAAGTCCAGCGACGTAGCAGTACGTTGCTGGTCCTTTTTGGGCATATATATAATGTTTCGTTTTTTTCATGCAGCCTACGAGCTGAACAAAAAAATTAGCAGATTACCCCATTCACATTGATCAATGTGGATGAAGAAATCTCTGCCAAGAAAAAAGTGAAAAAAAATATGTGCTGAAGTATAGGGGTGGTGATCTGCCCATTGACCACCCCAGGTCCCTCATGCTTGGACATATATATTCTTTTTTTAACTGTGGATAAGAAATCTTTTCCAGCAGCACTAACAGGGCTGATGTACAGTAGCTTACAAAAGTGAATACACCCCTCACATTTTTGTAAATACTTTATTATATATTTTCATGTGACAACACTGAAGAAATGACACTTTGCAAAGTAGTGAGTGTACAACTTGTATAACAGTATAAATTTGCTGTCCCCTCAAAAAAACACAACACACAGCCATTAATGTCTAAACCACTGGCAACAAAAGTGAGTACACCCCTAAGTAAAAATGTCCAAATTGGGCCCAAAGTGTCAGTATTTTGTGTGGTCACCATTATTTTCCAGCACTGCCTTAACCCTCTTGGGCATGGAGTTCACCAGAACTTAACAGTTTACCACTGGAGTCCTCTTCTACTCCTCCATGATGACATCACAGAGCTGGTGGATGTTAGAGACCTTGGGCTCCTCCACCTTCCATTCCAGGATGCCCCACAGATGCTCAACAGTGTTTAGGTCTGGAGACATGCTTGGCCAGTCCATCACCTTTACTCTTAGCTTCTGTAGCAAGGCAGTAGTCGTCTTGGAGGTGTGTTTGGGGTCGTTATCATGTTGGAATACTGTCCTGCGGCCCAGTCTCTGAAGGGAGGAGATTATGCTCTGCTTCAGTATATCACAGTACATGTTGGAATTCATGATTCCCTCAATGAACTGTAGCTCCCCAGTGCCGGAAGCACTAATGCAGCCCCAGACCAGGACACTCACCATTATGCTTGAGTGTAGGCAAGACACACTTGTCTTTGTACTCCTCATCTGGTTGCCACCACACACACTTGGCACCATCTTAACTCAATAAGTTTATCTTGGTCTCATCAGACCACAGGACATGGTTCCAGTAATCCATGTCCTTAGTCTGCTTGTCTTCAGCAAACTGCAGGCTTTCTTGTGCATCATCTCAAGAGTCTTCCTTCTGGGATGACAGCCATGCAGACCAAATTGATGCAGTGTGCAGCGTATGGTCTGAAAACTGACAGGCTGACCCCACACCCCTTCAACCTCTGCAGCAATGCTGGCAGCACTCATACTTCTATTTCCCAAAGACAACCTCTGGATATGACACTGAGCACGTGCACTCAACTCCTTTGGTTCACCATGGCAACTCCTGTTTTGAGTGGAACCTGTCCTGTTAAACCGCTGTATGGTCTTGGCCACCGTGCTGCAGCTCAGTTTCAGGGTTTTGGCAATCTTCTTATAACCTAGGCCATCTTTATGTAGAGCAAAAATTCTTTTTTGCAGATCCTCAGAGAGTTCTTTGCATGAGGTGCCATGTTGAACTTCCAGAGACCAGTATGAGAGAGTAAAAGCAATAACACCAAATTTAACAAACCTGCTCTCCATTCACACCTGAGACCTTGTAACACTAACGAGTCACATGACACCGGGGCGGGAAAATGGCTAATGGGCCCAAATTGGAAATTTTCACTTAGAGGTGTACCCACTTTTGTTGCCAGCAATTTAGACATTAATGGCTGTGTGTTGAGGTATTTTGAGGGGACAGCAAATTTACACTGTTATACAAGCTGTACACTCACTACTTTACATTGTAGCAAAGTGTCATTTCTTCAGTGTTGTCACATGAAAAGATATAATAAAATATTTACAAAAATGTGAGGGGTGTATATACTGTATATACTCAGAAAGCACACCCTGCTGCTGTCAGAATAAACAGATCAGTGCTGCAGCTGAATGGTGTTTCTGCAAAGCCAACAACGGTTAACAATAAAACATGGTACTAACAGAACATTAACTCAAAAAAACAATTTTTTAAAATTGAAATATGTGCTCCAGGATAGAATGGGGTCATTTCTTTATCGTACATCACGGGACACAGAGCCACAGTAATTACTGTATGGGTTATATAGGCACCTTTAGGTGATGGACACTGGCACACCCTAGACAGGAAGTTTACCTCCTTATACACCCTCTCCCCTTATTGGGATTACCTCAGTTTTTTCGCCAATGTCTTAGGCATTGGTCACGAGTAAAGATGTGCTGTGCTGAGCTCCGCTGGAGAAATCTTTGCCAGGGGCAAGCAATGCAATCGGATCAATTCAAAGTGTTTTTCAGGCCGAATTGAATGGTACCCGGGCCTCGTGGCGGAAGAAATGAGGTTTTGCCTGTAGCGCTTCTTTCTCTTTTTAGAGAGCTGGACCCCGGGATCCAGTGTTTGTTTTTTTCAGCCTTATTTCCTGGCGGGGTGCTTTACAGGCCCAGGAGTGTGGATCCCCCGATAAATAAATAGGGGCCCAGGTTCCTGAAGGTTTTTTAATGGAGCCCACCGTGAGTGGTGAAATTGGGTCTGTTTGCTTTACCACAGAACCCTGCAGCTGGATAAGGTAAGGGAGATTCCTAAGGAATGTTTCTAATTCTTGTGGGTTTTCTCCTTTAAATAAACGTTGTCATTCCACTGGGGGCTGTCAAGAGCACGTACCTGATTCCATGCTTGTCAGTTTCGCTCTGTGTCACAAGCTGCACGCTTCCTGCAGCCCAAACCCCAGGTAAGATGTGGGAAGGGGCTTTTTTCTCTTTGGAATGTCCCCCCCACCTGGACAGCTTCTTTCCAGGAGGCAGAGGGAGCATGGGTTAGTGGGCGGTATGCCGTGCCGCTCCCGTTGCCACCGCCGGCTCTCCATCCACCAGCTCTCCTCCAGCCCCCCCTCCACGTGTGATCCGGCCGGATCAGAGCCCCGCTCGCACGGGAAAACAGTCTCTTTTGAAAAAATGAGGGGGGCGTGAAGGGAGGTAGAAGGAAGGGGCGGGGCTTAGCACAGCGTCGACGTGGTTCAGCGTCCACAACGCGGGCTGCGTAAAGCTATAAGGTGCACTTTTTTCAGGTGCATACAGCTGAAGGAGGGACACAGAGCAGACGGGTCGCATGTGAGTGTTGGTGACACAGGCATTCCCTGGGCACGTTTACTTAAGCATCAGACTGAGCCTTGATAGCAGTTTCTGGACTATTTGCTCAGCAGTGGGTGCATTTTCTGGTAGTACCTCTGCATTTGTGCTTGGCACTATGGGCAGAAGAGGAGGTACAAATACCCCAAAAAACTGGGGCTCAAAGGGATCTCCCTCAGGCTCTGAGGACCCCCCCTCTGCAACGCCATCTCCCCCTGAAAGACCTAGGGAGGATGGTCAGAGCGAGCCATCGGCGTTGTCAGGGTTGCAACTGCATCCGGCATTTCAGCCCCTGTATATATTACTGAGGTTTTCTCCTCAGCCATGATTGGATTGGAGGAAAGATTAGCGGCTTTAATCGCATCTTCACAGAGTGGAGGAAAACGCATTAGGTCCCCTTCTACCACCCAGGACCCTCAAACAGAGGAACAGTGGGAGAGGGAAGATAATTCTTCCTCAGGGGACCATGGAGAGACTGATGACTCCTCTTCCGAGGAATCAAGTGGGGAAGGACCTTCTTCAGCTTCACAGGCTGAGAAATTGCTGGTGCAATCTCTTACTGAGATTGTCCGCTCCACATTTAAGTTACCCTTAACTGAGTCTGTTAAAAAGCCCACTTCTTATTTGGGTTCACTAAAGCCTCCTCAAGCTTTGTGTGCCTTTCCCGTCCATTTATTGCTGGAAAAACTTATATATTCTGGGTGGGATCACCCATATAATCACCCATATAAGCACTTTTTCCCTCCTAAAAATTTTTCAACACTTTATCCTATGGAGAAAAAATTTACAAAGATGTGGGGTATACCAGCAATTGATGCTGCTATATCCTCTGTAAATAAAAGTTTGACTTGTCCTGTTGACAATACTCAAATGCTTAGGGATCCAACCAATAAAAAGTTGGAATTCCTGTTAAAAAAACATTTTTTCTTTGGCAGGATCAGTGGCTTTTTATCGGTTGGATCCCTAAGCATTTGAGTATTGTCAACAGGACAAGTCAAACTTTTGACTTGAAACAGGTGCTCAAGGTTTTCCCTGAACAGCAGGCCCAGGATTTAGCCGAGCTGCCAGGGGCTTTGTATTTTGCAATTGACGCAATCAGAGATTCTATTCTGCAGACCTCTCGCCTTACGCTTGGGTTGGTGCATATGCTTAGAATCTTATGGTTGAAAAATTGGTCAGCCGAAGCGCCATGCAAAGAGCTCCTGGCTGGCTTTCCATTACCGCGGTGAAAGGCTGTTTGGAAATGATTCGGACAATTATATCCAAAAGGTATCGAGTGGGAAAAGTACCCTTTTGCCAGTTAAGAAAAGGAGTAAACGTCCCTCATTTAAACAGGTTCTTTCTCCAGTGCCAGGGGCATCAGCCTCCAGACAGTCGCAACGGCCTTCACCTTCAGGTTCAAGAGGTAAACCTCAGAGTCAACCCCAGGGACAAAAGAAGTCCTGGGGGAGGAAACCTACAAGACAGAACGCTAAAGCCTCTTTATGAAAGGTCGCTCGCTCAAGTGGCGGAAGACTTCTGTAGTTCTCAAGGATCTGGCAGGAGGATTTTCAGGACAGATGGGTAGTCTCCACAATAGCTCTAGGTTACAAACTAGAGTTCCGAGAATTCCCATCTCCTCGTTTCCTCAGATCAAATGTTCCAAAAAAGCCAGAGAAAAAGAGGTCTCTCCTTCAAGCGTTAGACCGGCTTTTGTCACAGAAGGTGATCATGGTGGTCCCCATGGAAGAGCAGGGGTTGGGGTTTTATTCAAACCTTTTCACGGTGCCAAAACCAAATGGAGATGTCAGACCCATTCTAGATCTCAAGGATCTAAACCGGTTCCTGAAAATTCGATCCTTTCACATGGAATCAATCCGATTAGTAGTCTCCATCCTACAAGGGGGAGAACTTCTGGCATCAGTCGACATCAAGGATGCATACTTGCATGTACCTATTTTCCCCGCTCATCAGAAATATCTGCGTTTCGAAGTGGAAAAACTTAATTTTCAGTTTGTAGCTCTGCCTTTTGGTCTAGCTACTGCACCTTGGGTGTTTACAAAGGTCCTGGCCCCTCCTCTGGCCAGATTAAGGGCCCAAGGTATAACGATTATAGCTTACCTAGGTGACCTGCTCTTGATAGACCGGTCAGTAGCTCGCTTAGACCAAAGCATGGCCACCACAGTCAACTATCTGGAATACCTAGGTTGGGTCCTTAACATAGAGAAATCTTCCTCCAAGCCAGTAAGAAGACTAGAGTACTTGGGTCTGGTTATAGATACAACCCAGAAGAGGGTGTTTTTACCCCAGGCAAAGATCAGCGCCATAAAGGAGCTAGTTCAGGTGGTCAGGGCAAAGAAGGGTCCTTCTATTCGCCTTTGCATTAGGGTTGTTGGGAAAGATGGTGGCTTCATTTGAAGTGGTTCCCTATGCTCAGTTTAATTCGAGACTGCTGCAAAACAGTATCCTGTCTGCCTGGAACAAGAAGGTCCAGGCGCTAGATTTTCCCATGCGTTTGTTGCCAATAGTGCGCCAGAGCCTCAGTTGGAGGTTGATACTGGTTGAGAATCTGCGGAAGGGGAAATCCTTCTTACCAGTTACCTGGAAGGTGGTAACAACAGATGCCAGCCTTTCAGGTTGGGGAGCAGTCCTGGAAGAGACAACTGTCTAAGGGAAATGGTCCAGAACCGAAAGGACCTTGCCTATCAACATTCTAGAGATTCGGGCAGCGTACCTAGCCCTAAAGGCCTGGACATTCAGGTTGCGGAATTTTCCTGTCAGGATCCAATCCAACAATGCCACAGCAGTGGCTTATATCAATCACCAAGGGGGCACCAGAAGTTGTGCAGCCCAGGGAGAGGTAAACCATATCCTAACCTGGGCATAAAAGCATGTGCCGTGCATATCAGCAATCTTCATTCCAGGGGTAGAGAACTGGCAGGCGGACTACTTAAGTCACCAGCAGTTGTTCCCGGGGGAATGGTCCCTGCACCCCGAGATCTTCCTGGCTATATGCCAAAGATGGGGGATCCCAGACGTAGATCTGTTTGCGTCCCGATTCAAGAACAAGGGATCCACTCGAATGCGGAACAGATGCATTGGTGACCCCGTGGGATCAGTTCTCACTGATTTATGCATTCCCTCCTATTCTGCTGCTATCACGACTTCTTCGCAGGATCAAGCAGGAAAAGAAGTCGGTGGTTCTTGTGGCCCCAGCGTGGCCCAGAAGATCTTGGTATGCAGAAATAGTAAAGATGGCGGCAGGGGCCCCATGGACCCTACCACCACGTCCAGACCTGCTGTCGCAGGGACCAGTGTTCCATCCTACCTTACAAACGCTAAATTTAACTTTTTGGCTATTGAAACCCACATTCTGAAGAATCTTGGGCTTTTTCAGGCTCAGTGATATCTACCTTGATTAATGCAAGGAAGCCAGCTTCCAGAGTAATTTATTATAGAGTCTAGAAGGCATATGTTTCCTGGTGTGAATCCAGGGGTTGGCATCCCAGAAAGTATGTCATAGGTAGAATCCTTGCCTTTCCACAAATGGGGTTAGAGATAAAGCTGACCTTGAGTACTATCAAAGGCCAGGTCTCGGCCTTATCGGTATTGTTTCAACGACCACTTGCTTCGCATTCTTTGGTCCGTAGCTTCATACAGGGGGCAACACGGCTTAATCCACCGGTTAGGTCACCCCTAAACCCTTGGGACTTGAATTTACTTCTGTCGGCATTACAGAAACAGCCTTTTGAGCCGATACGACATATTCCCTTGGTCCTTTTGACAAGGAAGCTAGTTTTTCTGGTAGCCATATCTTCTGCAAGAAGGGTATCATGATTGGCTGCTCTTTCTCGTAAAGAGCCATATTTAATTAATCATAAGGATAGAGTAGTATTGCGCCCTCATCCTAGCTTTCTGCTAAAGGTGGTTTCAGGTTTTCATCTAAACCAGGATATTGTTCTACCTTCATTTTTTTCAGAACCCTGTTCTATGGAAGAAAAGTCACTACATTCTCTGGATGCAGTGAGAGCAGTCAAAATCTATTTGCTCATATTCTGAAAACGGATGTTTTGTTTGTGTTGCCTGAAGGTCCTAAAAAAGGACAGGCAGCATCGAAATCTACTATTGCTAAGTGGATTCGGCAAGTAATTATTCAAACTTATGGTTTGAAGAGGAAAGTTCCACCTTTTCAAATCAAAGCGCACTCCACCAGGGCTGTTAGTGCTTCGTGGGCAGTGCATCACCAAGCCTTCATGGCTCAAATCTGCAAAGCTACAACTTGGTCTTCAGTCCATACATTCACCAGATTCTATCAGGTGGATGTAAGAAGGCATGAGGATATCGCCTTTGGGCGCAGTGTGCTGCAGGCAGCAGTATAGGTCCTCAGGTCTGATTGCACCCTACTTTTGTTTGTGTCTACCTCCCCTCAGATAACATTGCTCTGGGACATCTCATACAGTAATTACTGTGGCTCTGTGTCCCGTGATGTACGATAAAGAAAATAGGATTTTTTAACAGCTTACCTGTAAAATCCTTTTCTTGGAGTACATCACGGGACACAGAGGTCCCTCCCCTCTTTCTGATTACACGTGTATTGCTTTGCTACAAAACTGAGGTACTCCCAGTAAGGAGAGGGGTTATAAAGGGAGCTAATCTTCCTGTCTAGGGTGGGCCAGTGTCCATCACCTAAAGGTGCCTATATAACCCATACAGTAATTACTGTGGCTCTGTGTCCCATGATGTACTCCAAGAAAAGGATTTTACAGGTAAGCTGTTATAAAAATGCTATTTTCGTAGGTGTTTCTCTTCAAACGTGTGGTATCCCTATACTTGGGATGAGTAGCAGAATTTGTTTTGGGGTGTAATTGTAATGCCGCGTACACACGATCGGACATTCCGACAACAAAATCCATGGATTTTTTTCGATGGATGTTGGCTCAAACTTGTCTTGCATACACACGGTCACACAAATCTTGTTGGAAATTCCGAACGTCCAGAACGCAGTGACGTACAACACGTACTAGAAAAAATGTAGCGCTAATGATGATAACAAAGAAACAGTCAGAGGTAATATCCACTGAAACAAAAACGTGAGTGTGACTAATATGGCACAGTAAACCAATAAAGTTCAATAGTGTCCAAATAGGTAAAAATGGAATGATAGTCCCATAATGGTAAATATGTGGAATGAGTCCAACCAGAATGGAGAATCTTCACGTCTGTATGTCATTAGTTATACGATCTTGAATAGGAAACAGATGAAATACACTTACCAGAAATGGTGGATTCGGATGCCGGTGACACCGAATCAACCAGGCTCAGAGATCCAAGATGGACATGGTTGGTCCAATAAACCCCGGATTTCAAGGGGAATCTTCCCTCTGTTGTCCCAATCATGACTGCCAGTCCGGAAGGCCGAAGGGGAGTCCCAGCCGCATGGAAGTCTCAGATGAATAGGTGGTTCTCAAAAAAATATATGAAAGCACCAATGGTGCAGATCAAAAGATATATTTATTGGATGACACCAATAATCAAAACAGTTTAAAATAGCGTGATCACGTAAAAAAAATATAAAATCAAGTGTAGGGAAGAGTGTAGCTCGCCCAAAAAACAACACGTACGACGAGCCGAGAAAAATAAAGTTCAATAGCCAGTGCGGCTCTTCTGCTTGATTCCAAGCATGCGTAGAACTTTGTGTGTTAGAATTCTGTACACACGATCGGAATTTATGACAACAGATTTTGTTGTCGGAAAATTTGAGATCCAGATCTCAAATTTTGTGTAACGGAAATTCGAAATGTCAGATGGAGCCTACACATGGTCGGAATTTCCGACGACAAACTCCCATCGAGCGTTTTCCATCGGAAAATCCAACCGTGTGTACGGGGCATAAGAATGTCTATGCTTTGTGTGAGAATTAATTTGTTAAAATGCCAACTTTGTGAAAAAAATTGTATAAATTGTATTTACTTTCTTCATTTTGCTACAATGTAAAGTAGTGAGTGTACAGCTTGAATAATAGTGTCAATTTGCTGTCCCCTCAAAATAACTCAACACACAGCCATTAATGTCTAAACCGCTGGCAACAAAAGTGAGTACATCCCCAAGTGAAAATGTCCAAATTGGACCCAAATAGTCATTTTCCCTCCCCGCTGTCATGTGAATCGTTAGTGTTACAAGGTCTCAGGTGTGAATGGGGAGCAGGTGTGTTAAATTCGCTCTCGCTCTCTCATACTGGTCACTGGACATCATGGCACCTCATGGCAAAGAACTCTCTGAGGATCTGAATAAAAGAATCGTTGCTCTACATAAACATGGACTAGGCCAGTGACTCTCAACTCCTGTCCTCAGGACCCACTAACAGGCCAGGTTTGCAAGATAACTGAAATACAACACAGGTGATATAATTTGCTGCTCAGTGATTGCAGTATTCTAGTCTGCATCTCCCCAAAGAGATGTGGAAGAAATGAGGTTTTGCCTGTAGCGCTTCTTTCTCTTTTTAGAGAGCTGGACCCCGGGATCCAGTGTTTGTTTTTTTCAGCCTTATTTCCTGGCGGGGTGCTTTACAGGCCCAGGAGTGTGGATCCCCCGATAAATAAATAGGGGCCCAGGTTCCTGAAGGTTTTTTAATGGAGCCCACCGTGAGTGGTGAAATTGGGTCTGTTTGCTTTACCACAGAACCCTGCAGCTGGATAAGGTAAGGGAGATTCCTAAGGAATGTTTCTAATTCTTGTGGGTTTTCTCCTTTAAATAAACGTTGTCATTCCACTGGGGGCTGTCAAGAGCACGTACCTGATTCCATGCTTGTCAGTTTCGCTCTGTGTCACAAGCTGCACGCTTCCTGCAGCCCAAACCCCAGGTAAGATGTGGGAAGGGGCTTTTTTCTCTTTGGAATGTCCCCCCCACCTGGACAGCTTCTTTCCAGGAGGCAGAGGGAGCATGGGTTAGTGGGCGGTATGCCGTGCCGCTCCCGTTGCCACCGCCGGCTCTCCATCCACCAGCTCTCCTCCAGCCCCCCCTCCACGTGTGATCCGGCCGGATCAGAGCCCCGCTCGCACGGGAAAACAGTCTCTTTTGAAAAAATGAGGGGGGCGTGAAGGGAGGTAGAAGGAAGGGGCGGGGCTTAGCACAGCGTCGACGTGGTTCAGCGTCCACAACGCGGGCTGCGTAAAGCTATAAGGTGCACTTTTTTCAGGTGCATACAGCTGAAGGAGGGACACAGAGCAGACGGGTCGCATGTGAGTGTTGGTGACACAGGCATTCCCTGGGCACGTTTACTTAAGCATCAGACTGAGCCTTGATAGCAGTTTCTGGACTATTTGCTCAGCAGTGGGTGCATTTTCTGGTAGTACCTCTGCATTTGTGCTTGGCACTATGGGCAGAAGAGGAGGTACAAATACCCCAAAAAACTGGGGCTCAAAGGGATCTCCCTCAGGCTCTGAGGACCCCCCCTCTGCAACGCCATCTCCCCCTGAAAGACCTAGGGAGGATGGTCAGAGCGAGCCATCGGCGTTGTCAGGGTTGCAACTGCATCCGGCATTTCAGCCCCTGTATATATTACTGAGGTTTTCTCCTCAGCCATGATTGGATTGGAGGAAAGATTAGCGGCTTTAATCGCATCTTCACAGAGTGGAGGAAAACGCATTAGGTCCCCTTCTACCACCCAGGACCCTCAAACAGAGGAACAGTGGGAGAGGGAAGATAATTCTTCCTCAGGGGACCATGGAGAGACTGATGACTCCTCTTCCGAGGAATCAAGTGGGGAAGGACCTTCTTCAGCTTCACAGGCTGAGAAATTGCTGGTGCAATCTCTTACTGAGATTGTCCGCTCCACATTTAAGTTACCCTTAACTGAGTCTGTTAAAAAGCCCACTTCTTATTTGGGTTCACTAAAGCCTCCTCAAGCTTTGTGTGCCTTTCCCGTCCATTTATTGCTGGAAAAACTTATATATTCTGGGTGGGATCACCCATATAATCACCCATATAAGCACTTTTTCCCTCCTAAAAATTTTTCAACACTTTATCCTATGGAGAAAAAATTTACAAAGATGTGGGGTATACCAGCAATTGATGCTGCTATATCCTCTGTAAATAAAAGTTTGACTTGTCCTGTTGACAATACTCAAATGCTTAGGGATCCAACCAATAAAAAGTTGGAATTCCTGTTAAAAAAACATTTTTTCTTTGGCAGGTTCAGTGGCTTTTTATCGGTTGGATCCCTAAGCATTTGAGTATTGTCAACAGGACAAGTCAAACTTTTGACTTGAAACAGGTGCTCAAGGTTTTCCCTGAACAGCAGGCCCAGGATTTAGCCGAGCTGCCAGGGGCTTTGTATTTTGCAATTGACGCAATCAGAGATTCTATTCTGCAGACCTCTCGCCTTACGCTTGGGTTGGTGCATATGCTTAGAATCTTATGGTTGAAAAATTGGTCAGCCGAAGCGCCATGCAAAGAGCTCCTGGCTGGCTTTCCATTACCGCGGTGAAAGGCTGTTTGGAAATGATTCGGACAATTATATCCAAAAGGTATCGAGTGGGAAAAGTACCCTTTTGCCAGTTAAGAAAAGGAGTAAACGTCCCTCATTTAAACAGGTTCTTTCTCCAGTGCCAGGGGCATCAGCCTCCAGACAGTCGCAACGGCCTTCACCTTCAGGTTCAAGAGGTAAACCTCAGAGTCAACCCCAGGGACAAAAGAAGTCCTGGGGGAGGAAACCTACAAGACAGAACGCTAAAGCCTCTTTATGAAAGGTCGCTCGCTCAAGTGGCGGAAGACTTCTGTAGTTCTCAAGGATCTGGCAGGAGGATTTTCAGGACAGATGGGTAGTCTCCACAATAGCTCTAGGTTACAAACTAGAGTTCCGAGAATTCCCATCTCCTCGTTTCCTCAGATCAAATGTTCCAAAAAAGCCAGAGAAAAAGAGGTCTCTCCTTCAAGCGTTAGACCGGCTTTTGTCACAGAAGGTGATCATGGTGGTCCCCATGGAAGAGCAGGGGTTGGGGTTTTATTCAAACCTTTTCACGGTGCCAAAACCAAATGGAGATGTCAGACCCATTCTAGATCTCAAGGATCTAAACCGGTTCCTGAAAATTCGATCCTTTCACATGGAATCAATCCGATTAGTAGTCTCCATCCTACAAGGGGGAGAACTTCTGGCATCAGTCGACATCAAGGATGCATACTTGCATGTACCTATTTTCCCCGCTCATCAGAAATATCTGCGTTTCGAAGTGGAAAAACTTAATTTTCAGTTTGTAGCTCTGCCTTTTGGTCTAGCTACTGCACCTTGGGTGTTTACAAAGGTCCTGGCCCCTCCTCTGGCCAGATTAAGGGCCCAAGGTATAACGATTATAGCTTACCTAGGTGACCTGCTCTTGATAGACCGGTCAGTAGCTCGCTTAGACCAAAGCATGGCCACCACAGTCAACTATCTGGAATACCTAGGTTGGGTCCTTAACATAGAGAAATCTTCCTCCAAGCCAGTAAGAAGACTAGAGTACTTGGGTCTGGTTATAGATACAACCCAGAAGAGGGTGTTTTTACCCCAGGCAAAGATCAGCGCCATAAAGGAGCTAGTTCAGGTGGTCAGGGCAAAGAAGGGTCCTTCTATTCGCCTTTGCATTAGGGTTGTTGGGAAAGATGGTGGCTTCATTTGAAGTGGTTCCCTATGCTCAGTTTAATTCGAGACTGCTGCAAAACAGTATCCTGTCTGCCTGGAACAAGAAGGTCCAGGCGCTAGATTTTCCCATGCGTTTGTTGCCAATAGTGCGCCAGAGCCTCAGTTGGAGGTTGATACTGGTTGAGAATCTGCGGAAGGGGAAATCCTTCTTACCAGTTACCTGGAAGGTGGTAACAACAGATGCCAGCCTTTCAGGTTGGGGAGCAGTCCTGGAAGAGACAACTGTCTAAGGGAAATGGTCCAGAACCGAAAGGACCTTGCCTATCAACATTCTAGAGATTCGGGCAGCGTACCTAGCCCTAAAGGCCTGGACATTCAGGTTGCGGAATTTTCCTGTCAGGATCCAATCCAACAATGCCACAGCAGTGGCTTATATCAATCACCAAGGGGGCACCAGAAGTTGTGCAGCCCAGGGAGAGGTAAACCATATCCTAACCTGGGCATAAAAGCATGTGCCGTGCATATCAGCAATCTTCATTCCAGGGGTAGAGAACTGGCAGGCGGACTACTTAAGTCACCAGCAGTTGTTCCCGGGGGAATGGTCCCTGCACCCCGAGATCTTCCTGGCTATATGCCAAAGATGGGGGATCCCAGACGTAGATCTGTTTGCGTCCCGATTCAAGAACAAGGGATCCACTCGAATGCGGAACAGATGCATTGGTGACCCCGTGGGATCAGTTCTCACTGATTTATGCATTCCCTCCTATTCTGCTGCTATCACGACTTCTTCGCAGGATCAAGCAGGAAAAGAAGTCGGTGGTTCTTGTGGCCCCAGCGTGGCCCAGAAGATCTTGGTATGCAGAAATAGTAAAGATGGCGGCAGGGGCCCCATGGACCCTACCACCACGTCCAGACCTGCTGTCGCAGGGACCAGTGTTCCATCCTACCTTACAAACGCTAAATTTAACTTTTTGGCTATTGAAACCCACATTCTGAAGAATCTTGGGCTTTTTCAGGCTCAGTGATATCTACCTTGATTAATGCAAGGAAGCCAGCTTCCAGAGTAATTTATTATAGAGTCTAGAAGGCATATGTTTCCTGGTGTGAATCCAGGGGTTGGCATCCCAGAAAGTATGTCATAGGTAGAATCCTTGCCTTTCCACAAATGGGGTTAGAGATAAAGCTGACCTTGAGTACTATCAAAGGCCAGGTCTCGGCCTTATCGGTATTGTTTCAACGACCACTTGCTTCGCATTCTTTGGTCCGTAGCTTCATACAGGGGGCAACACGGCTTAATCCACCGGTTAGGTCACCCCTAAACCCTTGGGACTTGAATTTACTTCTGTCGGCATTACAGAAACAGCCTTTTGAGCCGATACGACATATTCCCTTGGTCCTTTTGACAAGGAAGCTAGTTTTTCTGGTAGCCATATCTTCTGCAAGAAGGGTATCATGATTGGCTGCTCTTTCTCGTAAAGAGCCATATTTAATTAATCATAAGGATAGAGTAGTATTGCGCCCTCATCCTAGCTTTCTGCTAAAGGTGGTTTCAGGTTTTCATCTAAACCAGGATATTGTTCTACCTTCATTTTTTTCAGAACCCTGTTCTATGGAAGAAAAGTCACTACATTCTCTGGATGCAGTGAGAGCAGTCAAAATCTATTTGCTCATATTCTGAAAACGGATGTTTTGTTTGTGTTGCCTGAAGGTCCTAAAAAAGGACAGGCAGCATCGAAATCTACTATTGCTAAGTGGATTCGGCAAGTAATTATTCAAACTTATGGTTTGAAGAGGAAAGTTCCACCTTTTCAAATCAAAGCGCACTCCACCAGGGCTGTTAGTGCTTCGTGGGCAGTGCATCACCAAGCCTTCATGGCTCAAATCTGCAAAGCTACAACTTGGTCTTCAGTCCATACATTCACCAGATTCTATCAGGTGGATGTAAGAAGGCATGAGGATATCGCCTTTGGGCGCAGTGTGCTGCAGGCAGCAGTATAGGTCCTCAGGTCTGATTGCACCCTACTTTTGTTTGTGTCTACCTCCCCTCAGATAACATTGCTCTGGGACATCTCATACAGTAATTACTGTGGCTCTGTGTCCCGTGATGTACGATAAAGAAAATAGGATTTTTTAACAGCTTACCTGTAAAATCCTTTTCTTGGAGTACATCACGGGACACAGAGGTCCCTCCCCTCTTTCTGATTACACGTGTATTGCTTTGCTACAAAACTGAGGTACTCCCAGTAAGGAGAGGGGTTATAAAGGGAGCTAATCTTCCTGTCTAGGGTGGGCCAGTGTCCATCACCTAAAGGTGCCTATATAACCCATACAGTAATTACTGTGGCTCTGTGTCCCATGATGTACTCCAAGAAAAGGATTTTACAGGTAAGCTGTTATAAAAATGCTATTTTCGTAGGTGTTTCTCTTCAAACGTGTGGTATCCCTATACTTGGGATGAGTAGCAGAATTTGTTTTGGGGTGTAATTGTAATGCCGCGTACACACGATCGGACATTCCGACAACAAAATCCATGGATTTTTTTCGATGGATGTTGGCTCAAACTTGTCTTGCATACACACGGTCACACAAATCTTGTTGGAAATTCCGAACGTCCAGAACGCAGTGACGTACAACACGTACTAGAAAAAATGTAGCGCTAATGATGATAACAAAGAAACAGTCAGAGGTAATATCCACTGAAACAAAAACGTGAGTGTGACTAATATGGCACAGTAAACCAATAAAGTTCAATAGTGTCCAAATAGGTAAAAATGGAATGATAGTCCCATAATGGTAAATATGTGGAATGAGTCCAACCAGAATGGAGAATCTTCACGTCTGTATGTCATTAGTTATACGATCTTGAATAGGAAACAGATGAAATACACTTACCAGAAATGGTGGATTCGGATGCCGGTGACACCGAATCAACCAGGCTCAGAGATCCAAGATGGACATGGTTGGTCCAATAAACCCCGGATTTCAAGGGGAATCTTCCCTCTGTTGTCCCAATCATGACTGCCAGTCCGGAAGGCCGAAGGGGAGTCCCAGCCGCATGGAAGTCTCAGATGAATAGGTGGTTCTCAAAAAAATATATGAAAGCACCAATGGTGCAGATCAAAAGATATATTTATTGGATGACACCAATAATCAAAACAGTTTAAAATAGCGTGATCACGTAAAAAAAATATAAAATCAAGTGTAGGGAAGAGTGTAGCTCGCCCAAAAAACAACACGTACGACGAGCCGAGAAAAATAAAGTTCAATAGCCAGTGCGGCTCTTCTGCTTGATTCCAAGCATGCGTAGAACTTTGTGTGTTAGAATTCTGTACACACGATCGGAATTTATGACAACAGATTTTGTTGTCGGAAAATTTGAGATCCAGATCTCAAATTTTGTGTAACGGAAATTCGAAATGTCAGATGGAGCCTACACATGGTCGGAATTTCCGACGACAAACTCCCATCGAGCGTTTTCCATCGGAAAATCCAACCGTGTGTACGGGGCATAAGAATGTCTATGCTTTGTGTGAGAATTAATTTGTTAAAATGCCAACTTTGTGAAAAAAATTGTATAAATTGTATTTACTTTCTTCATTTTGCTACAATGTAAAGTAGTGAGTGTACAGCTTGAATAATAGTGTCAATTTGCTGTCCCCTCAAAATAACTCAACACACAGCCATTAATGTCTAAACCGCTGGCAACAAAAGTGAGTACATCCCCAAGTGAAAATGTCCAAATTGGACCCAATTAGTCATTTTCCCTCCCCGCTGTCATGTGAATCGTTAGTGTTACAAGGTCTCAGGTGTGAATGGGGAGCAGGTGTGTTAAATTCGCTCTCGCTCTCTCATACTGGTCACTGGACATCATGGCACCTCATGGCAAAGAACTCTCTGAGGATCTGAATAAAAGAATCGTTGCTCTACATAAACATGGACTAGGCCAGTGACTCTCAACTCCTGTCCTCAGGACCCACTAACAGGCCAGGTTTGCAAGATAACTGAAATACAACACAGGTGATATAATTTGCTGCTCAGTGATTGCAGTATTCTAGTCTGCATCTCCCCAAAGTAATACTTAAAATCTGGCCTGTTAATGGGTCCTGACAACAGGAGTTGAGAATCACTTCCCTAGGCCATAAGAAGATTGCCAAGACCCTGAAACTGAGCTGCAGCACGGTGGCCAAGACCATACAGCGGTTTAACAGGACAGGTTCCACTCAGAACAGGCCTCGCCATGGTCGACCAAAGAAGTTGAGTTCACGTGCTCAGCTCCATATCCAGAGGTTGTCTTTGGGAAATAGACATATGAGTGCTGCCAGCATTGCTGCAGAGGTTGAAGGGGTGGGGGGCCAGCCTGTCAGTGCTCAGAAGATACTTCGCACACTGCATCAAATTGGTCTGCATGGCTGTCATCCCAGAAGTAAGCCTCTTCTAAAGATGATGCACAAGAAAGCCTCCAAACAGTTTGCTGAAGACAATCAGACTAAGGAAATGGATTACTGGAACGACGTCCTGTGGTCTGATGAGACCAAGATAAACTTATTTGGTTCAGATGGTGTCAAGTGTGTGTGGCAGCAACCAGGTGAGGAGGCCAAAGACAAGTTTGTCTTGCCTACAGTCAAGCATGGTGGTGGGAGTGTCATGGTCTGGGGCTGCATGAGTGCTGCTGACACTGGGGAGCTACAGTTCATTGAGGGAACCATGAATCCCAACATGTACTCTGACATACTGAAGCAGAGCATGATCCCCTTCCTGTGGAGAGGCAGTATTCCAACATGATAACAACTCCAAACACACCTCCAAGACGACTACTGCTTGCTAAAGAAGCTGAGGGTAAAGGTGATGGACTGGCCAAGCATGTCTCCAGACCTAAACCCTATTGAGCATCTGTAGGGCATCCTCAAACAGAAGGTGGAGGAGCGCAAGGTCTCTAACATCCACCAGCTCTGTGATGTCGTCATGGAGGAGTGGAGGAGAACTCCAGTGACAACCTGTGAAGCTCTGGTGAACTGCATGCCCAACAGGGTAGTGCTGGAAAAAAATGGTGGCCAC
The DNA here is from genome assembly GCA_037952925.1 of Lithobates clamitans. Lineage (NCBI taxonomy): Eukaryota > Metazoa > Chordata > Amphibia > Anura > Ranidae > Lithobates > Lithobates clamitans. The sequence continues at coordinate 815,643 of JBBGZY010000501.1, read as the reverse complement.
CCATAATGACACTTTGGGCCCAATTTGGACATTTTCACTTAGGGATATATATACACACACACACACACACAGTGGGTAAAATAAGTATTGAGTACGTCACCATTTTTTGGGGGAAATATATTTCTAAAGGTGCTATTGACATTACATTTTCACCACATGTCGGTACCAACCCATGAAATCCATACATACAAAGAAACCAAAACAAATAAGTTCAGAAATCAGGTTATGCATAATAAAATGGAATGACACAGGGAAAAAAGTATTGCACACATGAGAAAGGGGCAAAAAGGCATGGAAAGCCAAGACACCAGCTGAACTCTATCAGTAATTAGAAAGCAATCCTAACCCCTGTCAGTGCAAATCAATATCAGCTGGTTCAGTCTCAACTGATTACCTATAGAAAGGTATCCCTTTACAAAGGTGTTGCACAAGAAACATCTCATGATGAGTAAAAGCAAAGAGCTCCCTCAAGACCTTCACAATCTTATTGTTGCAAAACATACTGATGGCATTGGTTACAGAAGGGTTTCTAAACTCTTGAATGTTCCAATGAGCACTGTTGGGGCCATAATCTGGAAGTGGAAAGAACATAATTTTACCTTAAACCAGCCAAACCAGGTGCTCTTGCAAGGTTTCTAACAGAGAAAAGAATTATCAAAATAGTTGTCCAAGAGCCAAGGACCCCTTGTGGAGAGCCTCAGAAAGACCTGGAATTAACAGGTACAATTGTTTCAAAGAAAACAATAAGTAATGCATTCAACCGCCATGGCCTGTATGCACACTCACAAGACAAGACTCCATTGCTAAAGAAAAAGCATGTTGAAGTTTTAAAGTTTGCTGCACAATATTTAGACAAGCGAATAGATGTGATTGTTCACAGCTGATCACATGGTAAAGGGTCACTGTGATTGGCGCTTTATCTCGATCACAGATCGCTGGGTTCTGGGAGGACGTCAATAGATGCCCTCCCAGAACTAGCCGACAGCACTGTCGGCAGCCAGCTGCCTGCCTAACACAGACTACATAATATATACTTTTTTTTCCCCAAAGAATAGTAGCAGAATACATCTGGGCATACATATCTGAAGAAAGATTATTTATTTGCAAAGTTTAACCACTTGCCGACCACCTGCCCGTAATGTACTGCGGGTGAGTGGCTGCTGTAGGAAATGCGATGTACCGATACATTGCTGCCTACATCCTGGTTTAGGGTGCGCGCATGCGCTGTGGTTGTACACAGAGGAAGCCTTCAGCAAGTCCTAGCTAATGATTCACATTTATTCACCAATGCCAGGAGTCTGCAAAGCAAAATAGAAGAGTTTGAAGTTTTGGTGCATTTAGAGAACCATGATTTAGTTGCTATTGCTGAATCTTGGCTTCATTCTTCACATAACTGGGTATTAATATCCCTGGCTATACTATGTTTCAGGGAGACAGGGTAGAAGTGAGACAGTTGTGAGAAGTGATCTCAAAGGGAGTGTGAAAGAGGACCGACCGTAGTTAATGGAGAGTGTGAAGAGGCTGAAGCATTATGGGTGGAACTGCATACGGATGTGCGTAGTTAATCATTGGAGTTTGTTACAGGCTACCCAATGTTAATGATTGAAAGGAGGGAAGCGCCGCCTAAGTGTAGTATTAGAATGTCAGCTTATTGCACAACGTATAAAAATGCTTACAAGAGACGGAAGATAATCATGCTGTCATGGTTATGCAGTGATCTTTCTCTGTCAGCTTACCTCTCTTCCATGTGTTCACCTTTAGAGGCCAGCCACCCTCACCTGACTGCTTATATAATCTTCCCTCAGCATAGCTCCACCTCAGCCTCTAATTATGAACACTATATTAACCTGTGCATTGCAAGCCAACCTTGCTGGTCAACCATCGTGTGTTTAGCTTTCGTGTGCTACTTGCTGTGTCTTCTACGTCTGATTCCAGTTACCGATCTTGGCCTGTTCTCGACTATCCCTGTCTGCTTGTGACCCTGACCTTTGGAGTGTTCTATGTTTATCTTTGTCTGCTAGTCGCCCTGACCTTGGCTTATCCCTTTACTATTCATGTTGTTCCAGCCTGCTGCTTCCTTCCTCTTTCTCCTGTAGTCTACCGTGAGCGTGAACTGTGAGATCCTGGGGGCTGAGACCTGAAGCCAGACTGCAGCGTAGTCCATCCTCACCACTAGAGGCTCTGGTGAACACCCGCTGGCTCTTAGACTCCGCGCCCTGGGGAATCTATGCTCTAGCTCCTAGTGTGATCTGTGTTGATGCTCCAGTAGACCTGCTTCCTGAACCTCCTAGAGTTCAATCCGCAGCAGTCAGTCCTAGGGTCCACTACCTTAGCGGTGCACTCCTGCCTCCTACGGAGTGCATCTGTCCCCTGGACTCAGGTGACCTGACGCATGCTCATCATTACATCATCAGTCCTGTGATCTCAGCTGTCCTACAGGTTTCGCTGGCAGTCCGGGTGGCTGGAGGGAGATGTCAGAGGCTCAGACACCTTGCAGTTCCCGGGTATCTACGCTAACCAGCGTAGACCGCAAAGGCGGAAGTGCTGTCACCGGAAGAAGCAGGGGTCAAGACTGGAACTGTCAGTGGTACAGGTTTCAGGCTACGCGCTCAGAGCTCACAGCTCCTAGCTCCTACTGGCCTCCTGCTCCCTAGATAAAAGCAGTTTAAATACAGGAGCACGTTGTCTGCTACCGTGGGACTACATTGACCAGCAGAACCTTAACATGTTGCATAGTTAAGTACATATGTGAAGCTTGGAATCACAATATAAAATTACTAAAACAAAATATACGGTAAAATGAATAAAGCTTTTTAATCACCACTAAAAAAGACTCTCATCAAAATGTCATATAGGTACATTATGGAATATGGCTGCAATGGATGAGTGCCATCATTCCTAATAAATGGAAATGGAGAAATCCCTCAAGGGGTGGGACTATAGCGGCACTGGTAGATTAAAGTCAAAGAGGTAGTAAGAATTGTAAAAATTTCAACTTTTATTTCAAACTGTACATATACAAAACATCAAGTGAAAATGGTGTATGACAACCATACATGAATATTGGAAAGATTAGATACAGACACTAACGCGTTTCGGGACTCCTTCAGAGGTGTCTTCAATTTACAGTACATACAACTTTCCAGATTTTTGAGTGATAAATCATATTATGAAGCTTGAGAACATGCATTAGCGGGCCATGCATTGTTGTTCCCTGACATCCAGCCCGAAGTGAACACTCGGAACAGGCCCACAGAAATTCCCCCAGGATGCGGTCTGAATAGACAGATATTGTGTGATGATAGAAGATGGATATAACCCTAAATGGGAACTTGGTTCAGTGGGACCACTGTATAGTGCAGAAAGTCACTGCACCAACATAGCCCAGACTGAAGATAGTCCTGAGTCAATTGTTCGGTGATGAAGCCAGGTGGTCAGTATTTCCAAGCTCATAAAGAGTGGCCACACCTGTATGAGCTTCAGAGAGATAGACACATATCCAGCCGATCAAAGAACCCTGTGTGCTTGCGGAAGAACCCTTGCAGAAACCAGGACTGTGTGATGTTGGAAGATGGGTATACTCCCAAATTTGGGAGTATACCCATCTTCCAACATCACATACGCCATGTTTCTTCAGACCGTATCCTGGGGGAATCACTGCAGGCCTGTTCCGAGTGAACCTATGGTCACATCGGGTTTGGTGTCGGCTCTCCCTCCCCCTTAAAGTGGTTGTAAACCCACTTTGAGAAAAAAAAAAAACTAACACCTGCAAGACAAAGGCATAATGAGCTAGTATGGGATATCTCCTAAACCGTGCAGGTATTATATTATAGGCTTACCTGCAGCACAAAGTGGTCTGTAAGGGTTTACAACCACTTTAAGCATCCAGGTAGCAGATGTCGGTGCAGTGATTTTCTGCACTATACAGTGGTCCCACTGATCCAAGTTCCCATTTGGGGTTATATCCATCTTCTATAATCATTCAGTACCTGTCTCTTCAGACCGCATCCTGGGGGAATCTATGTGGGCCTGTTCCGAGTGTTTACATCGGGCTGGGTGTCAGGGAACAACGCATGGCCCGCTGATGCATGTTCTTAAGCTTCACGATATGATTTATCACTCAAAAATCTGGAAAGTTGTATGTACTGTATATTGAAGACACCTCTGAAGAAGGAGTCCCAAAACGCGTTAGTGTCTGTATCTAATCTTTCCAATATTCATGTACGGTTGTCATACACCATTTTCACTTGATGTTTTGTATATGGACAGTTTGTAATAAAATTTGACTTTAATCAGTGCTGCTATAGTCCCACCCCTTGAGGGATTTCTCCATTTCTATAGGTACATTATGAACCTTTAAAATACAGAAAGTAAGAATCAGGTTGATTTTTTTTTTGATGGACCCTGCGTAGAAGGGGGGTGAGGTTGGAAAGGGGGTAGAAGAAGGGGGGAATAAAGTCAGACCACTAGTAATAGTACAGTTATTAATGCATATGGAGTATTGCATAGCGTGGCTGTATATTACCATAGGAATACACTTATGAACTATGGTTACCTACTATACATAAAAAAGAAAAAAACACCACCCCCAAAAGAGGAATAGGACCAATCAATATCCAAAGTACTGAGAGACCGTAAGGGTCCGCTGTGAGAAATAATGAATATATATTTAGACTAAAGGTGAAAAATGGTTGTCATAACTACATATTACAGTTAAGTGTGCACCTCAATTTCCTCAGGACTGCAGAGATCATAGGACTTAGGATGTATTGATGAGCGTGATTATCTTCTGTCTCTTGTATTTTTATACCTTGTGCAATAGATGCCAACATTTTAATACTACACTTAGGTGGCGCTTCCCCCCTTTTCTTTCTCTAACATGTCTTACAGAGTTTTGGACATACTCTGAGAATGGCTGCCTCCTTTTGTTTTTAACTATTTATCAACTGGGACTTATGGACTTTGTACATACCCTTTGAGCATCTGCCAAGATATATTTGTTGTTTGAGAGACATATACCATTTGGTGCGCAAGAACCATTTTTAATGTTCAACAGTGTTAATGAGGAGGTGGAGACCCATCTCCTTGCACAGATGGAAAGGGCTGCAAGCGCTGGGACAGTGATAATAATGGAGGATTTTAACTACCCTGATATCAACTGTAGTAATGGCACTGCTGGAACAGTTAAAGGGCAAAAATGTATAAATCTGTTACAAGTACATCTGGGTAGCTGTGACCATAACATGGTTTCATTTAACCACTTGCCGACTGCCCCATAGCAGATTTACTGCTACAGGGTGGCCGCGCTGTGCAGGATCACGTGCGCCGCTTCTGCTGTGATTTGTCACAGCAGAAGCTGATCAGTGGATACCGGCCAATGAATATTCTCTGGCACCCGCCGATTGTCGGAAAGACACACAGGACAGAGCTCTGTCTATGTAAACTAGGTAGAGCTCTTTTCCCGACGGGGGGAAGTGATGGATTTTCTTTCCCAAATCCATCACTTCCCTTGGTAATAGAACCTCACACAGAGCACAAAAACACTGGTTAGGCGTACATTTAACTCTTTGATCGCCCTAGATGTTTAACCCCTTCCTAGCCAGTGTCATTAGTACAGTGACAGTGCATATTTTAAGCACTGATCACTGTATTAGTGTCACTGGTTCCCACAAAGTATCAGTTAGTTAGTGTCCAATTGTTTGCCACAATATCGCAGTCCAGCTATAAGTCGCTGATCGCCGCCATTACTAAATAAATAAAAATTCCAGTATATATGCCATAGTATGTAGACGCCATAACTTTGGCCCAAACAAATCAATATATGCTTATTGGGATTTTTTTTACCAAAAATATATAGCAGAAAATTTTTCACATTTTTTTAATGGATATGTTTTATAGCAGTAAAACATATTGGTTTTTTTCTTCTTCAAAATTGTCGGCCTTTTTTTGTTTATAGCGCAAAAAGAAAAAAAACGCAGTGGTGATCAAATACCACCAAAAGCAAGCTCTATTTGTGTGAAAAAATGACATACATTTTATTTGAGTACAGCATTGCACAGCATTGCATGACCGTGCAAATGTCAGTTAAAGTGGATGTAAACCCTCACATATATCCAGTGAAGTGAACAGCCTCAGATGATACACAGAGATACACAGAGATGAAACAAATCTCCCTACATACTGTTCCAGCAATGGGAGGGGAGTCTGGGCATACACTGTGCGACAGCTGATTGGAGGAAAGGCACACACACATCCCCCCTCCACGTAGAGGGATGAAGATAATTGCAGAGCTGTTCTGTGAATAGACCAACTCTCTGCTAATCAATTTATAGCACCCACCCGACACAAATTTTCAGCTGCTTTTATCTCCCTTGTTGGAGAACTTGTCAGAAGTTGTCATGCTGATAACAGAACGAAGCAGCAGAAAGACACGGGACTTAGGACTTTGTAGAGAGATAGGCAAACACTACAGATATATGTGCCCAGGTCAGATTTCATGAATCGGGTTTACATCCACTTTAAAGTAACGCAGTGCCACAAAAAATAAATGGCTTGTCCTTTCTTAACGTCCAAGGAAGGGTCAGGCGGCTATTAAGTCAAACATTTCTTGTTGGATTCATCAGCTTATTGACTTGAATGGAAAGGTTTTACCATTTCAAATAATGGCTCACTCTTCCAGAAGTGTTGGTGCCTGTTGGGCTATGCGTCATCAAGCATCAGTGGCTCAGGTTTGCGAGGCTGCAACCTGGTGCTTGGTACACACCTTTAGAAGGTTTTTCCAGGGGGATGTGAAGTCTGCTGAGGATACTGCCATTGGCCGCTGCGGGCTACCCAGTAGTATTTTTGGGCCTGATGGTGATTGCTGTTCTCCCTCTCTTCATGTGTATTGCTTTGAGACATCCCAGATAGTCACGATTAACCCCTTTACGCCGGCTCCTGCTGGCCCTTTAAGGGGTTTGGCATTCTGGGAGGCTGGGCGGGGCTTGTGACCAGCCAGATTGGCTGTCACAGCAGTCACATGATTGGAAAACTCCCGATCGGGAGCTTTTCGTGAGCCGCCGGTCACTGTGTCGGGAGCATGCAGGGCGCATTCTCTCGGCACAGCTCTATTGGTGCTAATGCATGCAAATATGCGTCCCCTCAGTGCCAAGGCCCGTCTGTGACAGGTTGCATATTTGTGTGCGCTCGGCGCCCCGGGGTAAATAACCTGTTTTGTGCCCCGTAATGTACGAAAAAGAAAATTTCTATTTTTGTACTCACCTGTAAAATCCAGGACACAGAGCCCCTGTTGGGGTTCTTTGTTTGCTACAAAACTGAGGATTCCTGAGGAGGTGGGGTTATATAGGGGGACTTCCTGTCTGTGTTTTTGCCAGTGTCCATTCACCTATAGGTGGCGCATAAGCCAGGTTGTCATGATTATTAATCTGTTCTGTGACCCGTGATGTACTCAAAGAAATAGATTTTACAGGTAAGTAAAATAATCCAGTTATACTGTAGTTTACCAATTTTTAGATGTGATGGCTGCATTAGCTTTCTTTCTTGTATTTTCACCTGGTGATCCATCCAGTAAGTCTGTGTATTTTTTCTACAGAACCAGCTGTCCTGCAAATGTATCATTTAAGTGTTGAGACAAACCATTTACCAGTGGCGGGGGTGCTTACAATGAACAGCTTTTTTTTATTCATGTACTGTAAAATCTTTATCCCCCCCCCCCCAAAAAAAATGTAACTGTTTGCACTTACACAATGTGAGCTGGAGTTTGGCTTCAATTTGTTAATCTATCTAAATCTGCTAGTACATCTAAAGCGACCCCTCCCCAGACTGACAATGCTGCTGGTCAATGGTGCTCCTGTGCTCCTTCATTCAGAGTGGGGGCACAGGAGGTGCATTACTGGCCACATCATCAGGTGAAAACCAAGTAAAAAAGTCATAAAAGTAAAAAAAGAAAATGAATGCAGCCACCACATCTAATGATAGATAAGCTGCAGTATACTACATTTTTGGTTTGGGGTTTAATGCAGCTTTAAATTCAAGACAATCGTATTTGTGGCATCAATGGTAAATGTTAACCTATTTGTCAGATTTTAAAATCTTGATTTAACCTGTTTTTTTTTCTTTTTTTCTTACCCAACTCTTAGGATGCATCATTCAGTGTAGCCCTGAAAAGAGGGAATATACTGACATCCTTGATACTCTGAATAAAGGAAGGCTAAATATGAACTGTGAGCTGAATTCTTCCTGGGAATTTTCGGAAATGAAGCTTGTTATAAATAATGATTTAGAGCGAAAATTTTCTGAAAAGAGGTACCTAGTATACAAAATGTAGCTTGGAAATATTACCTTATAAATTTTCTTTAGCCTTCCATAAACGCTGAAAATGCATCTTATCATTCTATTTTTGTTTATTTTGGAGGAAAAAAGCTCCAATTATAGATTCAGTTGCTTTGAATGTGCATATCACAGCATGGTCATTTTTGATGGATACTAGACCTGGTTACTAGCTGCTAACTTCCTATGGCAAGTTGAAGATAGAACTGTGTACTAGCCCGACTAAAGCAGGCCATGCACAGTTCGAATCTGCTGAGCCAACTGAGATTCGAACCGTGTATGGGCAGGCTGAATGTACCGAGTTGATCGATCAATCAACTTGGGTACAACCAGCATGTTGGGTTTTATCTGCGAGTACTGCTAGTGGCTGCCTTAGCCACTAAAAATAATCACTGGCTTCTCCCGTTGAGGACAGCTTCTCCGCCGGGAGAAGACAATGGCCTGGCAGAAGGGATTCCTGCATCAACACGGCCTGTGTTAATGGGGGAATCTAGCGACTTGCCATGTACGGTAGGCCTTACAAGCTGTTAGGTGTATGTTTGCAGTAAAACATCACAGTCAAAAGCTTCTGAGATAAGGGAAACAAGTCACTGCCTTTGTTTTCTAGTTTATGCATATAAGCCAAAATGTTTTCTTTATTTTGGATAGAATAGCGAATGATTAAGATCCTTTCACCCCCTGGAGAGATTTCTATTGACCTCCTTTCATAGAAACAGAGCAGGTAGTAAAGCTCCCCTCAAAAAGAGGGGAATATCACCTCTTAGTTGACACAGAGCAGGTTTCCCCATTGGAAACTAGACATCACCTCCTGTTTCAGTGACAACGCAAACATTTTGGATTTCCCATAACTTTTTGTACTGAAAATAGTCACCAGGATCAATGGATAGGTTAAATCTCTCCAGCAGGAAGAAAAAAATCTGCTGCACTGCTAAGGTGACACTCTGTGTTCTCCCCAGGCCCTTTTTAGAGGTTACTAATGCTAGTGGCTCTGCTTTTGTATTTTTTTTTGTTTTTACATATTTATCAGCCCAGTACAGCTGCAAACTACAGTAGCAAGGAGCAGAATTTTTTTTTCAACGATCTTTGGCACAATGCAGTATACTGTTAGGAGAGAAATGCTGAACAAAACTGTTGGCTTTTTTGCTTTGGGAGCGTGGAAGTTAATTGCCCTGAACTTGTCCGGCATGTAGCATAACTTGGTTTCCTGAGTAATAGCGATGGGGTGGACATTTTTGTCTGACAGCATAGCAGCTTGAAATCCTTAGCAGAAAAGATAGCAATACTCGGGGATCATTTATACACTATATTACCAAAAGTATTGGGATGCCTGCCTTAACATGCACATGAATTTTAAACGGAATCCCAGTCTTAGTCCGTAGGGTTCAGTATTGAGTTGGCCCACCCTTTGCAGCTATAACAGCTTCAACTCTTCTGGGAAAGCTGTCCACGAGTCGCATTTGTCAGGGGAGGCACTAACGTGGATGAGAAGGCCTGGCTTGCATTCTCTGCTCTAATTCACCTCAAAGGTGTTCTATTGGTTTGAGGTCAGGACTCTGTGCAGGCCAGTCAAGTTCCTCCACCCCAAAGTCACTCATCCATGTCTTTATGGTCCTTGCTTTATGCACTGGTCCAAATCATTTGGTAGAGGGGAGATTATGGTGTGGGGTTGTTTTTCAGGATTTGGGCTTGGCCCCTTAGTTCTAGTGAAGGAAACTCTTAAGGCGTCAGCATACCAAGACATTTTGGTATTTGGAGATGGCCCCTTCCTGTTCAGTGCACAAAGTAAGGTCCATAAAGACATGGATGAGTGAGTTTGGGGTGGAGGAATTTGACTGGCCTGCAAAGAGTCCTGACCTCAACCCGATAGAACACCTTTGGGATGAGTTTGAGCGCAGACTGCGAGCCAGGCCTTCCCGTCCATGTTAGTGCCTCACCTGACAAATGCGCTTCTGGAAGAATGTTCGAACATTCCCATAGATGCACTCCTAAACCTTCTGGACAGCCTTCCCAGAAGAGTTGAAGCTGTTATTGCTGCAATTGGTGGGCCAACTCAATCTTGAACCCTACGGATTAAGACTGGGATTCCGGTAAAAACCATGTGCGTGTTAAGGCAGGCGTCCCAATACTTTTGGTAAAATAGGGATAAGATCACTAATGGAGAAAGGGAGGAGATAGAATCCTTATGTGTAGAGCTACAGAGGGAGGAAACCAAGGGGAAAGTAATAGTGGGAGTATGCTATAGGCCCCCTAAACAGAGGGAGAAGGGGGAGGCGGACCTCCTATCACAGCTTGGAATGGCGGCAAGAATGGGAAGTGTCATTATAATGGGGGATTTTAATTATCCAGATATAGACTGGGCGGAAGGAACCACGCATTCGTCTAAGGCTTGCCATTTCCTAAGTGTCTTGCAGGACAATTTCATGGGTCAGATGGTAAATGCACCAACAAGAAACAATGCGTTACTAGACCTACTGATTACTAACAATACAGACCTGATCACAGATGTGGAAATACGGGGCAATTTAGGTAATAGCGATCACAGGTCAATTAGTTTCAGTATAAATGACACAAACAGGAAACACAAGGAGACACTGAATTTTAAAAGAGCCAACTTCCATAAACTATGCTCCTTGCTAGAAGATATTAAATGGGATAAAATCCTAGGAACAAAGAACACGGTGGAAAAATGGGTGTGCTTTAGGAACATATTAAATAAGGGTCTGGGCCAGTGCATCCCAATGGGTAATAAATTTAAAAGGGCTAATAAAAGTCCTGGGTGGCTTAACTTCAACATAAAAATACATAAAAAAAGCAAAGGAGAAGGCCTTTAAAAAATTCAAGGCTGAGGAGTCATCATTAGCATTCCAACTGTACAAAGAATGCAATAAGAAATGTAAGGGTGCAATAAGGGTGGCTAAGATAGAACACGAAAGGCACATAGCGGAGGAGAGTAAAAAAATCCCAAGAAATAAGTACATTAATAGTAAAAGAGGAAGGACAGATCATATCAACCCCATAAAGAATGATGAAGGGAATCTGGTTACAAAGGATCGAGAGATGGCAAAGGTTTTGAATGTATTTTTCTCCTCAGTCTTCATGAGGGAAACAGGGGGGGCTTCAGTAACCAAAACTGCAAGGTTTATCCTCGTGACACATCACAGGAAGCACCCTCATGGCTAACAGAGGATAGAATTAGGAATAGACTTGACATAAATAGGTCACCGGGACCAGATGGCTTGCATCCGAGCGTCCTTAAAGTGGATGTAAACTCGAAAAAAAAATTTTAGTTAAGATTTGTACCTTGTAGAGTATAGGATTCCATGTCATCTGTGCCCAGTCTTGCCACGAAGGGTTAATCCAGCTCTGAGCAATCCTCTTATCTTTTTTCAGTAAGATAAAAACTGACACACAGAGACATAGGTATCAGTTCTTCCCCCTTGTTGTGACAGACAGGTGATTTCCTTATGTCATATAGGAGCCTGAGATGCATTCTGTGTACTTCATATCCCCCTCCTTTCTTCTCCAGCTCTTCCAGGATTGGCTGCTCCACACCTCTGCATGATTGGGCATGCTGAAGTCATGTGGTGCCTTTCATGAGTTTTGACTGGATGTTTCCCATCATGGGATGTGATCCACAGATCAGCGTGAGAGGAGGAAATGCATGCATAGTGCAGTCATCTCACAGGACGGCCATCAGAAGACACACAGACAAATGATTTGATTTAGGGGAGATGTATCTACTCAGAGCTGGGTGGAGGAGAAGCTCCAGTGATCTGATTATTGTTATGGTGCAGTGTGTGTCTGAGGTCACCTGATCACAGTTGCAGAATTCATTTTGATCACCAGGATGTGTTATGTGGGGGAGGGGTGGATGTCTCACTTTTCATAGATTATACATAGTAAAGCTGAATGGGCTCAAAGTTTACAGCCTACCCGTGTCACTTGACTGCTCCCACCAAGTCCCTACCCGTGTCACCTGACTGCTCCCACCAAGTCCCTACCCGTGTCACCTGACTGCTCCCACCAAGTCCCTACATGTGTCACCTGACTGCTTCCACCAAGTCCCTACCCATGTCACCTGACTGCTCCCACCAAGTCCCTACACATGTCACCTGACTTCTCCCACCAAGTCCCTTCACGTGTAACCTGACTTCTCCCATAAAGTCCCTACCCGTGTCACCTGACTGCTCCCACCAAGTTCCTACACATGTCACCTGACTGCTCCCACCAAGTCCCTACCCATGTCACCTGACTGCTCCCACCAAGTCCCTACAGGTGTCACCTGACTGCTCCCACCAAGTCCCTACACGTGTCACCTGACTGCTCCCACTTATGTTTTCTATTGTGTGATTTATACTGAATAACCCCTCCTTACTACACCAGCTCCTCAGCCACTTGTTTACTTCCCTAATCTCCCTCTGCCTTTCTGATGTGGCTCAGGGTCCTGGTAGTATTTCTGAGAATACTACTTTGGAGGTCCTTTTCCTCAATTTAGCTCCTAAGTCCTTAAAATCCCTCTGACTTTGTCATTGGTGCCAACGTGCACCATGACAGCCGTGTCTTCCCCAGCCCCTCCCAGTAATCTGTCCACCAGATTCGTGATGTGCCGAACCCGAGCGCCCGGTAGACAGCATACAGTTCGGCACGTCAGGTCTTTGTCACAGATCTCTCTGTCCTTCTGAGAATTGAGTCCCCTACCACCAGAATCTGTCTTTCCTATCCCTTCGCTTCCCCCCCACTCTCACTGGAGGAGTTCTTTCCCTGGAAGCTAGGGGAGTCCCTCAGCTAGAGCAGTGCTGGTCCCTGACTGGTTTCACCAATGGCACTCATTGGAGCGTACTTATTGGGATGTTCCAGCCCAGGATTGGCCTCCATGGCACTTTCCCCTCTAACCTTCCTGTCACCCATCTACTCTTTTGTAGTGCCTGCACCTCTTTGTCTCCACCCGCCTCTGTGCTGGCCCCTGTGTACATTCCCGGCTCTCCTTTAGTATGGAGGGTCCTCTCAGTGCTGACAGTTGCTCCCCTAGATTCAGAACCTGGGCTTCCAGGGAAACAATGTGTACACCGAGTCGCATCTCCACATCCGCCGGGAATCGTACCTACTAATTTTTTTTTTTTAACACAGGTAATGTTTATTAAGTGAACTGTACATTATACTTACAAAATGCAAATCATACATTGTATACAGGAATATAGCAAATCAGTGTGTACAAATTATAATGGTACATTTACAAAAGCGTATAACATTGGTAAGCAATCTTCAAATCAAGGATAATAGTATTCAACTTCAATACAAACTCTACATCATGGACAAACTTAGACAACAAACTTCATGGAAATCATTTTAGTCCAAGCAAGAAGGAACCAGACATGTAGGAGCCATACCCTCGATCTCTAGGTTCCATCTTAATTAAGAAGACAATAAGGGGGGTTCCCCCAAGAGACCAATCCGACGATTGTCATCCAAAACTATGGGAAAAAGGTGGGGGAAACGGGAGAGGTACTCAGGAGAAAACAAGAGAACGGGAAGAGGTGGGCCCGAAATCAACCTACGAACTCCAACATCACCGGCCCCCGGTGTCTCCTATAGTAGAAAGTTAGCTCAACATAACTGCTACCCATCAGTTATTCCCAGGGGAAATTAATAATGTCAGGCGTCTAGCCTCCACCCAAGCCGCCCATATTTAATTAAACTTCTGAGGGCAGTTCCTACCCATGTATGTGAGTTTGTATAGTGGCAGTATCGCATTCACCTGAGCCTGCCACGCTTTTGCAGTAGGAGGGTCAGGTAGCATCCATTTGAACAGGATTTCTTTCCTGGCATAGTAGGCTGCATAAAACACAAACAGCTTGGTGTGTTTAGTAGTTGCCAGGTTATCTGTAATACCCAGAAGAAACACCAGCGGGTCAACAGCCAGGTGCAACCCTGCCACTCCATTTATATCTGCCACTACTGCCTGCCAATATGTTTGTAGGACTGGGCATGCCCAGACAACATGAAAGAAAGTTCCCACCGACTGCCTGCATTTGGGACAAACATCCTCCACTCCTGGGTAAATGGTGGATAGTCTGTGCGGGGTATGGTACGCTCTATGCAGAAACTTCAGCTGGACAAACCTGTCTCTTGCCGAGATCATGAGTGGAATGCATTGCTGCAAACCCTCCGACCAATCCTCCTCAGTCAATTCAGGAATATCTAACTGCCATTTAGTGAACAATGGGAGCATTTTGGAGGCGTCCTTGCAAGTAGGTCTGAGGTATATAGAAGACAGTGTACGATCAATATCAGTTGCTGTAAGTAGGGACTCAACTGAGTGCGTAGCGAGAACTATTCCTTCCGGAAACTGAGCCCGAGCCGCATGACTAAGTTGCACAAACCTAAAGAACATCCAGGGGGGAATTGATATTTACTTTTTAACTCTGCGAATGACATAAGGCGACCATCTTTATAAATTTGACGTAGTGTCCGGATCTCGTATCTGGCCCAAACCTGCGGGTCTGGGATAGATTGGAAATGTGGCAGTGTGGGATTACCCCATAATGGCGTGTATGGTGAGACAGCATTCTGTGCATTAAGGTAGCTGGACACCTGGCCCCAAACCCTCACCGTCGTCTTCATCGGCGTGGTAACCTGGAGGCAGTACCTCGGACCCCTGTATACTAAGTTACTAAGTTCTGAGTATGAACCAAGAATCGCAGCCTCTAAGTTAACCGCTGGGTTGGTTTTGTCCTGAGTGAACCACCATCGCACAGACACCAACACCGCTGCCCAGTAATATTTCTTAAAATTTGGTAGGGAGAGGCCTCCTTCCGTAAGTGATAGCTGCAGTGTGTGTTTAGCTACGAAAGATGTGATAGCTTGATCTAATTTGACAAAAAAAGAGTTAGGAATGGGGACTGGGGTATGACGGAAGGCATATAGGAATTTAGGGAGAAAGGACATTTTGATTAGGTTCACTCTCCCTACTGGGGTCAGTGGAAGTGTCTTCCATACCGAGTAGCGCTGGATAAAGTGTTGCAGGATGGGAAAGACATTATCATCTAAGTATTTCTGCTGGTCAGCTTGTACCTGAATACCCAGATACTTGAACCGTGCTACCCTTTTCAAGGGGGTGGGTGGGCCTGTCAGCATGGGGACATCTGTCAGGGAGAACAGGAGCGATTTCTCCCAGTTCTCCTGGACTCCGGAGAACACACCAAATTGATTAATAATGGACAGAGCCGCCCCTAGCGATTGCTGGTCATCCTGGAGGTATAATAGCATATCACCCGCATATAGCGAAACTTTTTCAGTTATGGGAGGGAACGAAATGCCTTTCACCGCCGTCGCCGCCCTGAGAAGCACCGCCAATGGTTCAATCGCAAGGGCGAAAAGAGCCAGAGAGAGTGGACAGCCCTGCCTGGTGCCTCGGTGGAGGGGGAATGATGCCGATAGGGTACCGTTCGTGCGTACTCTGGCCGTCGGGTTCGAGTACAGAAGGCGCACCCACTTTATAAATTTGGGTCCTATGTCAAATCTATGCAGAATAAGCCATAGATATTCCCACTCCACCGAGTCAAAGGCTTTCTCCGCGTCCAGGGAGGCCACCACGTTAGTCCCCCCTTTAGCAGCCGAGCTCGCGATCACAGTAAACAATCTACGTAGATTAATATCTGTTCCCTTGCCTGGCATAAAACCAGTCTGATCCACGTGGATTAGGGATAGGATAACTGTATTGAGCCTAGTAGCCAACACCTTTGCAAGCATCTTTGCATCCACATTAAGGAGTGATAGGGGCCTGTATGAGGAGCAAAGATCGGGATCCTTTCCAGGTTTGGGCACCACGACAATAACAGCTCTAGACATAGAAGGGGGCAGGGAGGCAGAGTCAAAGGAGGCAGTTAAAACTTCCAGTAGTCTAACGGCAAGTATGTCAGCATGTTCCTTGTAGAATTCCACAGGGAATCCATCATCACCCGGGGTCTTTCCCGATTGGAGGGAGCTAATGGCAGTTTGGATCTCTTTGAGGGAAAGCGGAGCGTCAAGTCTCCGACGTGTTGCCTCCGATAGGAAGGGCAGCTCAATGGCCTCTATGTACTTCTGTATTTCATCGACAGAATACTGTACTCTGGATGAATAGAGGTCCTCATAAAACGAGGCAAAACAATTGTTTATGTCTCTGGGGTCAGACAGCAAACGGCCAGAGGCCTCCTTAAAGTGGTGTTCCGGCCAAAATTATACTTTTTAAATAAAAATACCCCTATAATACACAAGCTTAATGTATTCTAGTAAAGTTAGTCTGTAAACTAAGGTCTGTTTTGTTAGTTTATAGCAGTAGTTTGTTATTTTATAAACTTACAGCAGGCCGTGGCCATCTTAAGTGTGGGCATCTGAAGCCAGACTGTATTTCTTCCTGGATCTCATCCTTGCAGATCTCGCACATGCTCAGTGCAGCACAAGCAGTGTAATAGGTTTCAGGTCAGGTTTCCATAGCAACGGCAGTTTCATAGGAAGTTGCTGCCCCTTCCCAGAAGGCATTGTAAACAGGAAATTATGCGATGGGCCGCGGCCAGGGAGGAGGAAGTGAAAAATGAATACAGCAGATATACAGTAGGTGCTGAGAAAAAAAATAAAAAAATATCCAATTTGTTTACAGTGCACAGTTTAGTGAGGGATGCTGAAGAGTTGTAAAAATGGGTGGAACTCCACTTTAATATTAGCTACAGAGGTCGTCGCCGTCTGCTCCCTTGACAGCCACGCCAGGAGACGCCCAGTCCGCTCGTTCTGTTCAAAGATACGCTGTGTCTGATGCAGCAGCAGCTTCTTTGTGGCCGTTACTCTAAGTAGTGTCACCTCGCGCATCGCACATTGTAGGTCTGCTCTATAGGTTTCATCTCTACTGGCAATATACTGGGCCTCTAGGTGGGCAGCCCTGCTCTCAGCCCGGAGGAGTGCCTCACCAGTCTGGCGCCGGGCGCAACCTATGGCTTTCTGATGATGATCCTTAGCATGAAATTTAAAGTTCTCCCATGTAGAGGCGGGTGAGGTAGCAGGTGGATTGGCAGCCCAATATTCCCGCACAGCCAACTCAGCCCCTGGGACTATACGGTCATCAGAGACCCAATATCTGGACAGTCGCCAAAGGCAGTCGGTGGGAGCAGGGCTCATGTTTAGTTTTAGCAGGATAGGGGATCGTACCTACTAATTTAATGAGGATTGGAGATTATACCCTGTTCAAATTAACTAACAACTAGCTTCCTGACACTAATACTCAACAATACACCAGTACTCAACAATACAATACACAGGTACTCACAACCCACGTGTACTCACAGTCCAGGTGCACTAACATCCCACGTGTACACGCAGTCCACGTGCACTCCCTCGCTTCCTATCCTCTAAATATCGCTCCATACTGCTCCTGTACATCGCTTCCTATCTTCTGAGTATCGCTCCATACTCCTCCTGTACATCGCTTCCTATCTTCTGAGTATCGCTCCATACTCCTCCTGCACATCACTTCCTATCTTCTGAGTATCGCTCCATACTCCTCCTGTACATCGCTTCCTCTCTTATGAGTATCGCTCCATACTCCTCCTGCACATCGCTTCCTATCTTCTGAGTATCGCTCCATACTCCTCTTGTACATCTTTCCTTTCTTCTGAGTATCACTCCACACTGAAGATGAATGGAGAGGATACAGAGCACAGTAACACGCAGATTACTCTTGCTTGGTTATCACAGGACAAAGAGAGTGATCGGTAGCGAATGCTCTCTATGTCCCATTCAGAAAAGGAAGGGGCCGTTAAATGACATATATACCGGCCCCTTTCTCCGCTCTCCATCCTGACATTCTCCCCCCCCCCAGCCCGCGGGAGAGGAGGGAAGTCGGCTGTGGCGGACGAGGGGGGGCAGACACAGAGACACGGCGGGCGGATGAGGAGGACATGGAAGAAAAATGTAAAATGATGCATTTGGGTGGCAAAAACACGAATGCAATCTACTCACTAGGGGGAGAACCTCTGGGGGAAACTAGGATGGAAAAGGACCTGGGGGTCCTAGTAGATGACAGGCTCAGCAATGGCATGCAATTCCAAGCTGCTGCAAGCAAAGCCAATAGAATATTGGCCTGCATTAAAAAGGGAATTAACTCCAGAGGTAAGAAACAAAGAAAAGAAGTCTTGCGAGCCACAATGATCCAATGCTCAGTGTGCACAAACCATACAAATAAAAATAAAATTAAATATCTAGCAGCAAACGCAGTTCACGTATTCATCACCATGCAAAGAATATAAATAAAAAATATTGCGCTGCGCTTAATTTTATACCATAAAAAGGTAATACCCGAAATCACTTTTAAAAATAAAAAACAAAAAAATATATATTTATACCCAATATTTCCTACGTGCAATGTGCACAACACCATCTAAGATCCAATATATATATGTATAAACAATTCTAAGTGCAATGTGCATACATGTAATTATAACAACAATAAGTCATACATATTTGTGCTTATAATAAATATCAAATCCAGTGACAGGCTAAAAAACATGCAATAACTCACATAAAGTGTGACATGCAAAGATATGTTAAATTTTTTTTTAATTAATTTGCATACAAGTGCCCAGTGAACCTTGAAAATCAATTAGTACGATCTGTGTTATTGAAATCCTTATAATAGTGTCCACAATATCCAAAATAAATGTGAATCCATATCCAAAGGAAACTATTAAATGTCCAAATCATCCAGCATGCTGAATTCAAGTGTCACAAACAGCCGTGATGTGCCTCGGTGACCCCCTAGAGTGATTGCGCTCACCTTAGAGCGTGTGACACAGTGATTAGCTGCGTCAAATCACGCTGTGTAGCCACCCCCTGGGCTCTGCATAGCAAGCTAGATAACGATCTCCACTCTGGGTTAATATGGCTCCATAGACATCTGTCTCCATGTATTCCTCTCTAGCTTGCTATGCAGAGCCCAGGGGGTGGCTACACAGCGTGATTTGACGCAGCTAATCACTGTGTCACACGCTCTAAGGTGAGCGCAATCACTTTGGGGGGTTTTCTGGTATTACCTTTTATGGTATAAAATTAAGCGCAGCGCAATATTTTTTATTTAACTCCAGAGGTAAAACGGTAATTCTCCCGCTCTACAAGACTCTGGTCCTGCTGCACTTGGAGTATGCCGTACAGTTCTGGGCTCCAGTCCTCAGGAAAGATGTGCTGGAACTGGAGAGAGTCCAGAGAAGGGCAACAAAGCTAATAAAGGGACTGGAGGATATTAGTTATGAGGAAAGAATACACGCACTGAACTTATTCTCTCTAGAGAAGAGTCGCTTGAGAGGGGATATGATTTCAATGTACAAATACCGTACTGGTGACCCCACAATAGGGATAAAACTTTTTCTGCGATAGGGCATTTAAAAAGACTTGTGGCCGTTCACTAAAATTAGAAGAAAAGCGGTTTAGCCATAAACTGCATAGAGGGTTCTTTACTGAAAGAGCAGTAAGGATGTGGAATTCTCTTCCACAAGCAGTGGTTTCAGCAGGGAGCATCGATAATTTAAAAAAATTATTAGATAGGCACCTAAATGTCCACAACATAAAAGCGCACACACACAGGTTGGACTTGATGGACTTGTAACTATGAGCCAGGCCTTCTCATCCAACATCAGTGCCTGACCTCACAAATGCGCTTCTGGAAGAATAGTCAAACATTCCCAAAGAAACACTCCTAAACGTTGTGAACAGCCTACCCAGGAAGAGCTGAAGGTTTTATAGCTGCAAAGGGTGGGCAAATTTTGAACCCTATGGACTAAGACTGGGATGCCAATACTTTTGGTAATCTAGTGTAAGTGTAAAGCATGAACATTTGATTAATAACAATTGGTTCATCTAGACTTAACCAGATTTGATTTTAACGAGTGTCCAAAGTATGTTGGGTCACTTCTCACCTGAAAAATAAGATGTGGTCAATAAGTGCTGAACATTTGTAGTCTCAGGACAATGCATGAATTGAATGAAAATGAAATGAAAAAAATTGAAATGAAATCCACAGCTAGATATTATTTTGCTTGAAGGATTACTCCCTCCCAAAAAAATCATTCCCCTCCCCCTCAAAAAACAAATTGCAATTCCATTACCAACCTAAAAATGCACCAAATGTTCTCATAAGTGCTTCCTCAGATACCTGGTATGAACTCTGCTGTAAAGGGCCCTTTCACGCCAAAACACGTTATTGTGTGCATGATGCACACCCATTGGTGTGCATTTTAAAGCACACAGCTCTGCAATCTGTTTTTAAAATTCACTACAGTGTTTTTCTTTCTTTCTGGTATTGTTATATGCTGCAGTATGTTGTGATCAGTTACAGTACCTTGGAACTCACTGTGCTGCACAAAACGCAACATGTCCTAATTTTTTTTCAGTACACACTAACATGGCCTATTGCACTGGAACAACAGGACATGAGGCAGTGTGCCTTATTCTTGCATTGGGACTGTATTGGGCAGTGCAGCCCATCACTGCTGGTGTGAATGGGCCCTAACAGAGGAACTTGCACTGACTGCTGCTTAATCCATACAGCTGCTTAGAGGGCACTTGTAAGTTGATTTTGGCTACATGCTCTTTGGTTACAAAGGGGTCCTTGGTACTGTGAGGATGCAGCCAATAGTTGGTATCTGTTTTTAACCCACATGGAGCATTAGGTTGGGGACAACCAGTGATCATAAATCGCTGCCTCAAAGTTACTAGTAAATGTAACAGCCCTGCAGACTGCATCATGGATTAAGTTTAGTTGAATTCCTTTATAGCACAAGCATCCTTGCTAAATACTGGCCAGCACAACCAGGAAGGGCCTTTTTTTCTCAGAACATGTGAAAGTAGTTAAACTAGGAAAGGGGGGTTAAGTAAATCAGGAGAGGGCAGGGGGGAGAAGGGGGAGCAGTGAGATCAGCTGTGTGTCCTCTCTCATCCTCTGCGAGAAAGGACGGACGGGCAAATAGAACGTTAATGCCGGTGTCTCTGTGCTACTGTTCCATGACAGACACCGATCTCCGCTCAGAGCACTGATGGAAATTAATAGCATTCACTGATGAGCACTGATAGAAGGCACTGATGAGCACTGATAGAAGGCACTGATGGGCACTGATGGGCACTGATAGAAGGCACTGATGAGCACTGATAGAAGGCACTGATGGGCACTGATAGAAGGCACTGATGGGCACTGATAGAAGGCACTGATGGGCACTGATAGAAGGCACTGATGAGCACTGATAGAAGGCACTGATGGGCACTGATAGAAGGCACTGATGGGCACTGATAGAAGGCACTGATGAGCACTGATAGAAGGCACTGATGGGCACTGATGAGCACTGATAGAAGGCACTGATGAGCACTGATAGAAGGCACTGATGGGCACTGATAGAAGGCACTGATGGGCACTGATAGAAGGCACTGATGAGCACTGATAGAAGGCACTGATGAGCACTGATTGAAGGCACTGATGAACACTGATAGAAGGCACTGATGGGCACTGATAGAAGGCACTAATGGGCACTGATAGGAGGCATTTATGGGCACTGATAGGAGGCACTAATGGACACTGATAGGAGGAATTTATGGGCACCGATGAGCACTGATGGGAGGCACTGATGGGCACTGATAGAAGACACTGATGGACACTGATAGAAGGCACTGATGGGCACTGATAGGAGGCACCAATGGGCACTGATAGGAGTCATTTATGGGCACTGATAGGAGGCACTGATGGGCACTGATAGGAGGCACTGATGAGCACTGATAGGCCACATTGATGAGCACAGATAGGCAGCACTAATAGGAGGCACTAATGTGGGCTTTGATGGGCAGAATTGAAGAGTACTGATAGGTGGAACTGATGGACACTGTTAGGCGGCATTAATGAGCACTGATACCCTGTTTCCCCGAAAATAAGACCTAACGTGATTGTCGTGATGGCTGCAATATAAGCCCTACCCCCCAAATAAGCCCTAGTTAAAGTCCTTGTAGGTCCTGTTTTTTAGGGTAGGGCTTATTTTCTGGGAACCAGGTTAGGGCCTATTTGTGGGGTAGGGTTTATATTGCAGCCATCTCTGACAATCACGCTAGGTCTTATTTTCGGGGAAACAGGGTAGGTGGTGCTGATAGGCAGAATTGATGGGCACTAATAGGCGGCATTAATGAGCACTGATAGGTAACACTTGTAGGTGGAAGTGATGGACACTGATAGGCTGCATTGATGAGCTCTGATAGGCAGCATTGATGGGCACTGATAGATGGCACTGATGATTGGGGCACTGATTATCAGTGTAAACAATTTACTGACATTCTTGACAGTTAACGGCAGTCCTTTCCTAACACAGACACAGTGTGGGAGGAAAGGGCTGTGGATAACCTGCAAGTCTGTTTACATGTGATCAGCTGATTACATGGTAAAGGGCCGCTGTGATTGCGCTGGATGCATGTCCCAGGGGTCATGCGGGAAGCACAGTTTTGGGAGGATGTCCATGGACACCCTCCCAAAATTGGAAGCCCGGGGCTCAGATGGAAGGGGGGCAGGGGGGCCCATCATGGTTTCTTGCACTGGGGCCCTGAAGGTTCTAGTTACGCCTCTGGGTCAAAGCATATTTATGCGTTAGAATGGCCCAGTCAAAGTCCAGACGTAAATCCAATTTAGAATCTGTGGCAAGACTTGAAAATTGCTGTTCACAGATGCTCTCCATCAAATCTGACAGAGCTTGAGCTATTTTACAAAGAAAAATGGGCAAAAATTTCACTCTCTAGAAGTGCAAAGCTGGTAGAGACATACCCATAAAGACTTGCAGCTGTAATTGCAGCGGAAGGTGGTTCTACAAAGTATTCACTCAGGGGGGCTAAACACACATCCACGCCACACTTTTCACTTATTTATTTGTAACAAAATTTGAAAACCATTTATCATTTTCCTTCCACTTCACAACTATGTGCCACTTTGTGTAAGTCTATCACATAAAATCCCATCAAATACATTTACATTTTTTGGTTGTAACATGGCAAAATGTGGAGAATTTTGAGGGGTATGAATACTTTTTCAAGGCACTGTAACTGTGTAACTGGGTATTAGGTGATCAAAGCTAGATATTTGGTCACAGTGCAAAATTTGTAAAAAGTTTTATGTGATTACTGATTACTGTTTTTTGGATTTTTTTTTAGAAATGAGATGAAAGAACTTGGTAGGAACATTAGAGAGCTGGAAGAAAAGTATTGCTTCCTGTTTGTACCATATGAATCTGCAGCAACCATATCTAACCATGGATTACGAGTTGGTAATTTGGCTACAAAAGTGCTTGGCTGTCCTCACATGGGAACGTACTTGTTTCGTCATGTTGATGTTGCACTGAATTTTACTCACCAAAGGAAATTGACATCAAATGTGGTGGTCGTTTTTAAAGTAAGTACACTGCTGCTCTTGGTTTGTAAGTTAACTTGTAGTGGCTTTATTAAATATCTCTCTTAGCTAGAATTTGAGGTTATCCATCACATTTGATTTTCTTCCATAATGCTATTCTGCTAGGCTTGCTAGGACATTCACTCAACCTCATTTTATACTTCAGGCCCAAGTTCACTTCACACTTTAGTAAATCTGATCCAAAGTGTATGATTCAGCTTTTATACTTTTTTTTTTTTAACATAAAGTTTATTAAAGATTTTAGACAAAATAAAATAAAACATTACATTGCCAGTTTATACCATCCAATAATCAAATGTCAAGAATTGCTTCACACATCCGCACATGCAGTACATATTGCAATATTTCCATTAGTATGTAATTATCAGAGTAATATCAGATAACTCCTACCCTGTCATACCAAGGAGATATTCAGGATCAACCCTAAGAAGGGGGGGGGAGGCAAAATGGTGGAGCAATCCCACTCCTAAATAACATTTAGATTACCACTATGGAATAGTAAGGTGTTTTGCCTTTACCCATTCCGACCATATTTTCCCAAATTTTTTTGCACAGTTTCTTCCCATATACGTCAATTTGTAGAGTGGGAGTGCTGTGTTTATCAGTGATTGCCATAGCTGTTTAGTAGGTGGTGAGTTTTGGTTCCATTTCAACAAAATAGCCTTCCTAGCATAAAATGTGGTGTAGAAGAGGAACAGCTTTTTACCCCATGTTAAGTCGAGGAAGTCGCTTATGCCCAGAAGAAGAGGAATCGGGCTGTACGGAACTGCTAGTCTCCCAATGCTATTGATTTCAGCTAGGATTTCTTTCCAGAATTCCGTCACTACAGGACAAGACCAGGTTATGTGAAAGAAGTCTGCTTCGTGATAGTTACATCTGGGGCATGTAGCCGTACGGTCAGAGTTAATTCTTGCCAGGCGAACCGGGGAATAATATGCTCGGTGAAGAAATTTCAGCTGAATATATCTGTCCCTGGCCGAGATCACAAGGGGCAGATACTGTTGGACACCCTCCTCCCAATCATCATCTGTTAGCTCCGGGATATCCCTTTGCCATAAAGCAAAGAGCCGGGAGACACCAGAGGTATCCAACGTAATAAACAGACTGTATAAGGTAGACATCGTTTTGGTTTGATCAGGCGATCTAAGCAATTTCTCCACCGGGGACATCTCGAGTGAGATCGAGGAGGGGAACTGTGATCTAAAGGCATGTCTTAATTGGATGTACCTGAAAAACATATGGTTCGGGATATCACGGTCTTGTTTTAGTGCATCAAATGTAATCAGCTGTCCCTGAAACGTTATGTCGCTCAATTTTTTATTCCACACCTGGCCCAGGCAATAGGATCAGGTATGGAGCGAAAATGCGGTAATCGAGGATTCCCCCACAGTGGGGTCTCAGGGGACCACCTCCCAGAGCCACCCACCTGTCTGGCCACTGAGTCCCACACCTTCAGGGTCGCAATCATAGGAAGGGTGACCCGAGAGTTAGAGCCAGGGCCCCTATGTATCAGGTTCCTAAGCTCCGCATATGAACCCAGCAGCGCCGCCTCCAATGAAGAGGCTGGGTTAGCTGGCTCCTCCGACAGCCACCACTTGACCGTCACCAAGACCGCCGCCCAGTAATATTTCAACAGGGACGGCAGTGCCAGGCCGCCAAGCGACGTGGGCATCTGCAGCTTCACTTTGGCCACCCTGGGAGCTCTCCCATTCCAGACAAAGGATACCAAAATGCTATCCAACCTCTTAAAAAAACTATGTGGTATTGGTACAGGGGCTTGGCGGAAAAGATACGTGAACTTAGGAAGAATCGACATTTTAATTAAGTTAACTCTTCCGACCGGTGTCAGGGGGAGTGACCTCCATCTGGCACAGCTCTGGGATGTCTGCTGAACTACCGGATTGAGATTCAGAGGGATAAACTGCCTTAAGTCCCGATGTATCTCAACTCCCAGGTACCGAAACTGAGAAACCCTCCGCAGCTGTCCATCCATTTGCTGGCCTCCTGTCCCAGAATGTAAGGGAAATATCACTGACTTCCCCCAGTTTACTCTTATTCCTGAGAATCGCCCAAAGCCATCTATAATTGACAGAGCCGACCGTAGCGAGCACCCATCATCCCTCAGATACAATAGGGTGTCATCTGCATATAGGGACACCTTTTCTTGCAGTGGTCCTCTATCAATCCCTTTAGTTTGTGTTAATGCCCGAAGAAGTGCCGCCATAGGTTCAATTGCTAGAGCAAAAAGTCCCGGGGACAGGGGGCACCCCTGACGCGTTCCCCTGCCCAAGGCGAAGGGTGAGGACAAGACTGTACCGGTACGCACCCTGGCCCTCGGTGCCCCATATATCAATCTGACCCAGGAGATGAAGGATGGCCCAAATCCGAATTTGTGGAGGACCTCCCAGAGATAGCCCCATTCCACTGAATCAAAGGCCTTCTCCGCGTCCAGAGAGGCCACCATTTCCTCAGCCCCTCCCTCATCTCCAGAGGCCAGGATTGCATAAAGCCTTCGTAGGTTGATATCTGTTCCCTTGCCAGGCATGAATCCCGATTGATCTTCATGGATCAGGGTAAGTATAATTTCGTTTAGACGCCTGGCAAGAATTTTGGTGAGTACTTTGGCGTCAGAGTTGAGCAGGGAGATGGGTCGGTAGGAGGAGCACAACTGTGGGTCTTTTCCCGGCTTGGGTATTACAACTATGATGGCCTGGGACATGGATGGTGGGAGGTCCCTGTCCTGCAGTGATTTTGTAAACATGTCATGTAATTTAATAGTTAGGTCATCTAGGTACTGCTTGTAGAATTCAGGGGGGATCCCATCCTCCCCTGGAGTCTTCCCTGTCTGCATAGATTTCAATGCCGCTCGCACCTCCGGGATTTCGATCGGGGCGTCTAGATTTTCCCTCGCCTCAGCAGAGAGAGTCGGGAGGGTCACCCCTTCTAGAAAATTGTGGAGCTCATCCGGGGAGTAATTTACCCTAGTGGAGTACAAGGCCTCATAGAATTCTTTAAAGCATCGATTGATGCTCAATGGGTCTACCACTTTAGTCCCATCCTCCCTTCGCAGACTCGCAATGGTGGAGATTGGAGACTGCTCCTTGGAGATCCAAGCCAGCAGTCTACCTGGCTTGTCACCATGTTCGAATATCGTTTGAGTTTGGGTGAGCTGACGTTTATGAACCTTATTTACCCTAAGCAACATTACTTCTCGATATGCTACCTTCATATCTTGAGCCGCGATAGGATTAGAAGTCATGGCAAACCTAGACTCCAGTTCCTGTGCCCTGGCCTCCGCCTCCTCTAGTGTAATTTTATCATTGTTTCTTTCTCGTGTAATAGATGATATATAGCACCCTCGTATATAGGCTTTAAATGAATCCCAGACCATTGCCATCCCTGTGGAATCGGCATTAGTCAACCAAAAACTCCTTATCTCTTTGGCCACCTCTATTTCTATGGTCGGATGTTCAATCCAGAATCTAGAGAGTCGCCAAAGTCTGTCCGCTTGGGGAGTATGAGTTTGTATTGTGCAGAGTAAGGGGGAGTGGTCCGAGATGCCCCTTGGAAGTATCTCTACTGAAATAACCCTGGGGAGCACTGCGCCGCCAACATAGACCACATCAATACGGGACAAGGTGTTATATGAAGAGGAGTGGCAGGTGTAAGCTCGTTCTGATGGATTCTTCCATCGCCATACATCCACCAGCCCGTACACATCAGCCCATTTGGACAACGCTGAGCCTCTTGCGGGATCAGGAGATAATTTATCTATACAGGGGTTTGGTGGTATATTAAAATCTCCCGCTATGACCACATTGTCAGTCTGAAATTGGGCAATCAGCCCTATTAGCTTCTGCAGCACAGAAATATTAGCCGGGGGTGGCAAATATACTCCCACCACCACCATGTCTACTGTGTCAATGTTAGCATGTATCAACACATATCTCCCCTCCGGGTCCGTAACCACATCCATCAATTCAAAACTGAGATTTTTGTGTACCAGGACACTAACTCCTCTAGAGTAACTGGAGTAAGTGGCATGGTAGTGTCGGCCAACCCAAGGTCTTTTTAGTCCCATCACCTTACCACCCACCAGATGCGTCTCTTGAAGGATGCAGATTTGAGGGGAATATTTTTTAAGATAGTCAAAGACCAGGGAGCGCTTAATTTTGTGATTTAGGCCCCTGACATTCCAGGACAAAATTTTAATAGGGGCCATCATACAGTTTAGTGTAGTGGATTATCGGAGGGATCCGGAGGAGAGAGTATCCCACACAGCTAGGGTCCAACAGAGACATCAGCGACCACTGAAAGCCGTCATGGCGGGTATGGCAAAGCAATCTTATAGACTGTAAGGCATAGCAATAGGCAATTAAAGTAAAATACATAAAGAAAAACTGAAACAAATCAAACTCCCCTCCCAACCCACCCCACACCTCCATTTGAAACTCATGGGGTGTATGTATACCCGAACCTAACCCAATAAACATTTCAGATAGGAGAAATCTCCCTTGGGGGGTGGCGCGTAGTACTGAGCATACCAAGGACCTAGAGCCCCAGCCAGGGCTAGGGAGCCCCGCCTACAACCGGTCATAGAGACCACTGTCACCAAGGGAGCCCCAACAGAATTATCCGTCTTGGAGACCCCCGGCGACAGTTCACCTAGAATTATCTAGGGGCACAATCTTAAAATAACTTTTTCCATAAGCATTATACACAGTTTCCTGGGAACTTGTGGATGGCCACATCCCCACCCCTATATCAAAATCACTTTTGTTTCTCTCAGACTCACTAAGGGCAAACATCTGCCTGGAGATACCTCCTGCTTCCCCCGTTGCAGGGGGAGAAAGAGGCATGGAGCAAAACCTAACCCAAGCATCCCCATCCTCCCTTCAATACATCCCCATCTGACGGATGGTACCGGACAGGAAACATATAAATCATGCCTAACCTCCCATCTGTGGATAGAGAGTTACTGTTCCTGCCTCAGCCCGGCTAAGCACATTGATCCCCCCCCAACCTCATCCGAAGCAAGCCAAGGGTATTTTCAAAATTACATTATATATTAATATGCAGTTGTAACCCTCGAGTTCCTCCCCTAGCAGCGGCAGGGCCAGTAATAGAGTGTCAGCTGGGGATGGGGGGCCTGTCCTCCCGAGAGCTAGATCAAGACTTGAATTCTCCACGTTAAGGTAGAAAGGCTCTTTTAAGTCCCCTTCTATGGTTGCCAGGAAAAATATGTCAGTCAGAGTAGAAGTACAGAGCCGGGAGGAGGAAAGGTGGGGACTCCTGCAGCATTAAACACCATGAGCATCTAAGGGTGGTCGGCCTTTCCGTCCTGAAGGGAGAGCCCCCGAGTGTTAAGGAGATATGATCTCATGTATCTTCAAAGCAAGTATGCTGCTTCCCCTCTTCCCTCCCGCCCCCACAGTAAACAAACTGCCCGTCAGGGGAGTCCTCAGGGAAAGCCAACTCACATAGTAAGTCCGTAAGTAGCCATGCACCTCACCGGCAGCTGCGTACTTCACTAGGAGCCTTCAAAGTGGTCAAAAGAGAAAACCAAAGCAATCGAAAAAACAAAAAATAGGGGGGGAGGGGGACAAAGCGGCGGGCATCTTAACGGTGCCTAGGAAGGGATTCGACCCATCTGGAAGCCTCCTCCGGGGAAACGAAAAACTTGGTGGTTTCGCCGTCAATCACTCTAAGGCGTGCTGGAAACATCATGCTGTACTTGAGACCTTTGCTCCTTAATTGGGCCTTGACCTGGTCGAACGATCTTCGTTGTCGTTGTGTTTCGATGGAGAAGTCCGGAAACAGCATGATCTTTGCGTTCTCATAGCGCAGTTCTCCAATCTTCCTGGCCTCTCTAAGAACCAGATCTCGGTCTCTAAAGTTCAGTAGGCGAAAAATAAAAGTACGTGGCGGAGCACCAGGGGGGCCTGGAGCGGATGGCATTCTATGAGCCCGCTCAACTGCAAAATGGGGGGAGAATGGCGCCTGCGGGAGAAGCGTACGCAGCAGTTGTTCTGCATAGTTTTCAGGATCTCTCCCTTCAGCCCCTTCTGGGAGACCAACCATACGTAAATTGTTCCGCCGATTTCTATTCTCCTGATCTTCTGCTCTGGATTCGATCGCCTTCATTTTAACCTGTAGCGTGCGTAGGGAGGTGGAATGTTCCCTGAGCGTGTCCTCTGTCTCCCCCACTCTCCGCTCCGCCTCCGTTAATCGGTCTGGATGTTTGTCCATGTCCCACCTAATAAGGCCCATTTCGAGCTGCATCTGCTCGATTTTGTTGGTCAGAGTTGTTTGGCAGCCTGTGATGGCTTGCATAAGGGCCTGGAACTGATCGGTTCCCAGTTGGGGCGACTCAGTTTGCTCCGTCTGGGACGCCATGTTGGTGTAGGCCGCCCCGCATGCACCGCTGGATGTGAGCGAGGTCCTAGGAGCCTGCTGCCTCTTCCTCTGGGAACCGGAGCTTCCCCTTCTCATACCCGCTCGTTTCCTCCACTGCTTGGTAGCGTCAGGGTGAGGATATGTCCCCTAAGAACGGATGAGGTATCGGTATAGGACGGAGCTCCCTTCACACACGTCCTATCTGGTCGCCATCTTGGCCACGCCCCCGGATCCAGCTTTTATACTTTACATGTCCCTCATTAACATGTGAGGCCACTGGATGTGAGGTATAAACTGTATGTAGCTGAGGCTACATACTGTACAGCATACCGCACTGTGTTCTGGTTTCGAGCCGAGACTTCCTGTCTCATACCCAGAACACAGTAAAGTCTATCTGATCGGTGCTTAGCCATTCAGAGAAAGCGATGTAGTCTAGCTATGAATACAAAGCTTCCTCTGATTGGCTGAGTCAGAGAGGCAGGCTGATGATGTCACAACCAGCGGCCTCATATGTTACTGAGGGACATAGTTTGTTTGCCAGCTTGGTCCAAATTAACCATGTAAAGTATATCAAAAGCTGGAGTTCAGCTTTAAAGTTTTAATTTGGTATTAAAAGGCTGCTGTTGGCAGAATTTAGAATCTGCTAATGCTTGTAGCCGTTGTTAATTCAGTGAAACACTTTTGGCATAATATTGGCTGATTGTTCAAGACCTCCAGTTCCTGTAAACTCTTGGGCTGTCTTGCATGAACTGAACGTTTGAGATCTCCCCAGAGTGGCTCAATGATATTGAGGTCAGGAGACTGAGATGGCCACTCCAGAACCTTCACTTTATTCTGCTGTAGCCAATGACAGGTCGACTTGACCTTGTGTTTTGGATCATTGTCATGTTGGAATGTGCAAGTACATCCCATGTGCAGCTTCCTGGCTGATGGATGCAAATGTTCCTCTGGTATTTTTTGATAACATACTACATTCATCTCGCCATCAATTTTGACAAAATTTCCTGTGCCTTTGTAGCTCACACATCCCCAAAACATCAGTGATCCACCTCTGTGTTTCACAGTAGGAATGGTGTACCTTTTATCATAGACCTTGTTGACTCCTCTCCAAATGTAGCGTTTATGGTTGTGACCAAAAAGCTAAATTTTGGTCTCACCACTCCAAATGACTTTGTGCCAGGTTTGAGGCTTGTCTCTGTGCTGTTTGGCGTATTGTAAGCTGGATACTTTGTGGCATTTGCGTAGTAATGGCTTTCTTCTGGCGACTCGACCATGCAGCCCATTTTTCTTCAAGTGCCTCCTTAGTGTGCATCTTGAAACAGCCACACCACATGTTTTTAGAAATTCCTGTATTTCACCTGAACTTATTTGTGGGTTTTTTCTTTGCGTCCCAAACAATTTTCCTGGTAGTTGTGGCTGAAATTTTTTTGGTCTACCTGACCCTGGTTTGGTTTCAACAGGACCCCTAATTTTCCACTTCTTAATTAGAGTTTGAACACTGCTGATTGGCTTTCTCAATTCCTTGGATATCTTTTTATATCCCTTTCCTGTTTTATACAGTTCAACTACCTTTTCCCACAGATCCTTTGACAATTATTTTGCTCTCCTCATGACTCAGTATCCAGAAACCTCAGTGCAGCACTGGATGAAAGATGCAAGGGTCTATCAGGAGTCCAG
The DNA here is from genome assembly GCA_037952925.1 of Lithobates clamitans. Classification (NCBI taxonomy): domain Eukaryota; kingdom Metazoa; phylum Chordata; class Amphibia; order Anura; family Ranidae; genus Lithobates; species Lithobates clamitans. The sequence continues at coordinate 783,791 of JBBGZY010000501.1, read as the reverse complement.
AAATGAATTGTCCTTTTATACACACACACACACACACACACACACACACTAATTACAAGAAAACAGATCAACGGTGAGGATGGTTACCTTTACTAGCCATTAAAACCCCTTTGTGTCAAATTGTGTGCATGTTATCAGGCCAAAATCACCAGGGTATCTAAACTTTTGATCAGGGTCATTTGGGTAGTTTCTGTTGTGATTATGATTTAAAAAGAGTAAACACGGTTGATTGATAATAAATGTCCTCAGCCAAACACTAACCATGAGTGAAAGAAATGTTCTTGTGTTATCATTCATATTCTCTGAAAAATGGCCAAGAAATCATAAATTCTGCCAGGCTATGTAAACTTATGAGCACAACAAATGACACTTAAATGTTTTATGCAGAATTAAGTTACACAAATAAATATTAACAACAACTTTATCACCCGTGCCTATTAATACAGCCTCACCCATGCCCATCGTGACCAATGCCCACTAACGCAGCCTCACCCATGTCCATCAACGCATTGTGACCAGTGCCCACTAACGCAGCCTCAGCCGTGCCCATCAATGCAGCCTCACTCATCTCCATCAACGCAGCGTGACCAGTGCTTACTGACGCAGCCTCACCTGTGTCCATCACTGCAGCCTCACCCATGCAGCCTCACCTGTGTCCATCATTACAGCCTCACCAGTGCAGCCTCACCTGTGTCCATCATTGCAACCTCACCTGTGTCAATCATTGCAGCCTCACCTGTGTCCATCATTGCAGCCTTACCTGTGCAGCCTCACCTGTGTCCATCATTGCAGCCTCACCTGTGTTCATCATGCAGCCTCACCAGTGCAGCCTCACTTGTGTCCATCATTGCAGCCTCACCAGTGCAGAGGGGGCAGCCGGATCATTATAGCGGAAGAAAGCGCGGAGGAAGAGGAGAGTCGGCTTGATCACAGAGCAGGGTTTTCCCGCTGTAACAGCTTACATTACAATTGCAGTCCACGCGCCGTCACACACAGCCCCGCCCTCCTGACCCCGCACCTGTGACAGACAGAACACGCTCTGGCATTGGAAAATTTTAGGGCTGTATATATATATATATATATACCGTATATACTCGAGTATAAGTCGAGTTTTTCAGCACATTTTTTTTTGTTGAAAGTGCCCCCCTCGACTTATACTCGAGTCAAGCACTTTTCTGCAGCAAAAAATTTCATTTTCCGAACCGACTTTGGGGCCCCGTATCTCAGGGCTCCAAAGTCCTGCTGCAGAAAAGTGCTTGACATTTTCTGAACCGACTTTGGGGCCACGTATCTCAGGGCCACTAGGTGCTAGGAACACCAAATGTGGTGTGCAAACCCAATGGTACCATAACATATCCAAAGCTGGGGTTCCTAGGACCAAATGGCCCCGAGATACGGGGCCCCAAAGCTGGTTCGGAAAATGTCATTCTCTGCTGCAGAAAAGTGCTTGACATTTTCTGAACCGATATTTGGGGCCCTGTATCTCAGGGACACTTGGTGCTAGAAACCCCAGCTTTGGATATTTTATGGTGCTAGTTCCACTGAGTTTGCACACCAAATTTGGGGTTCCTAGCACTAAGTGGCCCCGAGATATGGGGCCCCAAATTCGGTCAACTGTGTCCATCTGCAGCAATGTCATTTCAGGACCATTTGGGTTCAGAGACCCCAAATTTTGGCTGTAGCTAGGGGGCATCTAGGAACCCTTGGCGCTCCCTATGGGATTATATGGGATGGTGCATTGGGGGAGGGGGAGTTCTGTAAATATAGTCCCTAGCTTTCCTAAAGTAGGCTATACCAAGGGCACTATGAGGTAAAGTTCCCAAAGTGTTTTATCCCCCCACTTATACCCCTGTGTGTAGTACCAACACAAAATTAGTGAAATACAAAAATAATTAAATACAAAAAACGATCTACAAAGGTTAAGTATTGCAAAATCAAAAACCTTATGTGTGAGCACACTATATAGAGCGGTGTATGCTAAACATCTAACATCCGTGATAGGTCTACACCACCACAGATGATAGTGACCTCAAACATAACCATAAACATAAACATACAAGTGCACCTCTGCCCAGGTGGTGCAAAATGTGCAAATTAATTGATATTAATAGTGGTGATCAGTGTCCAAAGAACAATAAAATTGCACATCAACCTAATTGGTGCAAGTACAAATCAATTAATGATTAGTGATCATAGTCCATAAATGGGCCTCTTCAGAACCAGTGTTCAGACATTTGTTCTTTGCAAGAAAACAGTGACTGAAGTGCTCTTGAGTGGTTTTTGTGACTTTTGTGCTCCCCCTCAAGGGTCCCCACTCACCGAATCCAACAGCCCCAGAAGGGGCAAACAGCATGGAATATCTCAACCACGATCTCCTCTCAGTGTAAGGCATCCAGGGTGTCCTCCTTATTAGTGGTTAAATGGTAATCCCAATGGCTCCCTTGTAGAAGTAGATGACAATAATCCAGAGATTTCTTGTATCCCAAACTGCTATTTAAACCAAGCTTTTAGCAATCCAGCAGAGTGTAGTGTCTCCTGGGGGGTGATCCGGGTGTCACCCAGCACAGGCTCCGGGCTCCTTGTCCTCTGATCCGGGCTCCTTGTCCATCTATTTCCCAAAGACAACCTCTGGATATGGATATGACGCTGCGAATGTGCAATCAACTTGTTTGGTCGACCATGAAGAGGCCTGTTCTAAATGGAACCTTTCCTGTTATACCGCTGTATGGCCTTGGCCACCGTGCTGCAGCTCAGTTTCAGGGTCTTGGCAATCTTCTTATAGCCTAGGCCATCTTTATGTAGAGCAGGAGTCTCCAAACTTTTCAACACAAGGGCCACATTGTAGATTTTACAAGTATTCGGGGGCCGAAGAAAAACAGTTATGTATAAATGAATGAATAACATTTTAATAAATTAATATATTTTACATTGATCGTTTTTGTAATCAGAATGATATGACTGAGAACAAAAGAGAAACAACTTTAGTAAAACAAAGCGAAGACATTCAAAATAAACTTGGGCCTTTAATATGAGTCAAAGAAAAATTAAATCAGTCTGCATATACACCTTTCAACACAGATCTGGTAATTTTGTGTAAACAGCAAAACGTAATGCAAAGAATTTTGTGCTTCATGTTCACAAAACAAAAAACGTGTACACAAATTTAATGTGAACGATGGAGCTGATTTTTTTATTTCAAAATTTCACCAAACTGAGGTTTTAAGCTTGAGGAGCCAATTATTAGAATGAACTTCAAATGATCATCTGATAAATTTGCTCGGTATTTGGACTTTACATACTTCATTTCTGAAAATGTTTGTTCACACAGGTATGTTGTACCAAAAACTGACACAATTCTATGAGCACATTGCTTCAAATTTGGAAACTGCACAGGCTGCAAAGATTTATAAAATTGAATCAAATTTCCTTCTTTATATTTGTCTTTCAGCATGTCATCTGATTGTAGGTTAATAATTTCCAATTGAAACTGACTTGGGAGTGTTTCAACATTGCAGTCAAATTCGATTTTGACCAAGATCAGAAAATCGCTCCTGAAATTGTCTTGGCAAGTTCTGAATTATTTCAGTTGCAAATGAGGGAAATTCTTTCATTCCTCCTTGTCTTCCAATGTTAGTCTAAGACAGGAACATACTTGTGCAAGAAGACATGGCCTTCCAAACCAGACAAGGCCTCTCCACAAGCTGCTTGCTATGGGGCACTTGTGCATTCTCGCTCCCAAGCCTCGCTCTGTCTGTAAGACACACAGAGTGCGACTCGGCCCCGATCCCTTCTCACTGGCTGTGGGAGCCTATGGCTCCCACTGCTGTGTCTGAGCCAATGAGGAGAGCGAGAGAGAGAGCCAAGAGAGCCTCTGCTCGCATGTTCATCACTGGATCAAGATCAGGTTAAGGTAAGTATAAGGTGGGGCTGGGGACTGCATACTGAAGTTTTTTTTACCCTAATGCAGTCAATGCATTAAGGTAAAAAACCTTCAGGGTTTAGAACCACTTTAAGGCTGGGTTCACACATGTCCTGGCTGCGGGTTGCAGTCCCGAGTCCGGTGCGTTTGTGTTCACCGATTCAGGTGTGATTCAGGGCCAAACTTTTCCTTGAATTTGCACCTGAACTGGACACAAAAACACACAGTACCCTTTTCAAACACGCAACACGGCCGTCCCACGCATATGTGAACCAGCTCCATTGAGAGCCGGTCACATTCACATGTCATGTGAATTGGATGTGGTTTAAAACCCATCCAATTTGCATATATGTGAACCCAGCCTAAAGAAGCCAGTAGAATTTACTGTACAACTGGTAAAATAGGATTTTTGACTTTTCAGCAAAATTTGTTTACTGAAGTATAGTACAGGACACAGGACCCTCCAGTACCCTCCCCTTTGTTCTTATATCCCTATTGGTTGCTACAAAACTCATCAGATCTCCAGTCATCAGGAGGGATACGAGGAAGCAAAGCTCTGCTTCTTTGTCAAGTTGGCCATCTCCAGAAATACAGTGTGAAACGAGGTATAGTAAGCCAGTAATAGGGAAAATATAAGCTGCGGGGATTATTGATAACTAGTCCTTTGTCCTCTACATGTCCTTTTTAAGCATGAAGATGATGATGCCTCTTTAAAGAATATGAAGTCTCAATAGGATATAGCATCAAATTTGTCTTCTGATTGTTGTCAATGCATTTTTTACCTGGTACTCTAAATATTTTCTTATTTAAAATAGGTGCTGTTTGGCAAAGTTAGAAAAGTTGCCAGCATTTCTTCAAAGAAAACGGCACTGGATCCGACACCAAATTTCGACAGTCATGTATCAAAACACCCACCAATGTGGAATGATCCATTTGATGAGCAGGCCAAAAATTCATTGGTATGCTTATTTTAACCTATTATTTGTTTTCTATTAATTATTTAAATATTATCACACTCACGTGACTGTGACATTGTTTCTTTTGCTAAGAATAATATAAGGCAGGGGTCTCCAAACTTTCTAAACAAAGGGCCAGTTTACTGCTCTTTAAAAATTTGGGGGGGGGGGGGGGGCGGCGGAGTGTAGCCTGTGGGAGTAGAAAATAGTATCAATGAAAATGAATAGTGGCCCCATCATTGATGGTGTCAGTGATAAGAATAATGTCCCATCTTTGTCTCGGTGGAGAAATAACACCTTATTATTGATGTCAGTGGAGGAATAGTGCTTCATATCAGTGTTCAATAGTGGCTCATATCAATAGTGTCCCAAGGGCCAGAAAAGGCAAGCAAAGGTCCCTGGACTGCAGTTTGGAGACCACTTTTGTAGCAGCATAGTTATAAAGCAATATTTGTCACATACCCTGCCTCAAAATACGCTCCGTAGTAGAGCTGCACAATCCTGGATAAAATGAGAATCATAATTTTTGTTGCTTAGAATAAAGATCACGATTCTGAAGAACTTTTTTATCCTAAAGATTTACAACACCTGAACATTACGTTATCAAACGAGATGGCAACAAAAGAAGACATACTGCTCTTTGCTTTAATAAAATTGAAAGAAATGAAAAATAACATAATGTGTAAAGAAATAAAAAAAATTACCATTGAGTTTTAGTCAGTAAAATGAGCACTAAAGTTCTGGCTGCAGCTGCCCCAAAAAAGGATTGGAAGACCTTAAAATCTATGTAAAAAGGAAGGTATAGGAAGCACCACCATCTAAGTGCCGTTATAATTTAATGAGTAAAACAGTGATGTATAAAAAAATTACACACATTTATTTGAAGAGTTAAAACCATGTATATCCTAATGGAAAAAACTTGCAGAGCTCGGCAGAATAACGGCTGGATCTCTAGATTCTAGGCTGTGGGAGCTGCTAGAGAGGGGTTGCCCATCTGGTGGTGAAGGTTCTGTAAATGGCGGCAGGCCAGCCGCAAGGCATAGACAGCAGGGGTTGGTGATGTTCAGCTGGAGGGAGGTATGTCCAGTCGACAGGCTGGGATAACACCGCTGATGGAGGTGCTGTGGATTGCGGCAGGTCTGCCACGAGGCGGTGGGGGCCAGTGATGCTCAGCTGGAGAGGTGGGTGTCCGGTCATTAGGCTGAAGTGACACAGCTGGTGGAGGTATTGCGAATGGCGGCAGGTCACTGTCTATGGTGATCAGCTGGCGGGATGTGGCAAGAGGATGGATCTCCTATCAACAGGCTGGGATAGCGGAGCTGATGTTCAGAGCTGATGTCTGGGAAAGAGCTGGGACTCGAGCCGGGGAACCGAGGATGCGGTGCATACAAGTTCCAAAAGGAGAACGTGGGGGGGCGTAGCTATGCTTTTCAGGGCATCAAGGACTGCCTCTTTGTCAAAAAGACAATGGTTTTAACTCTTCAAATAAATGTGAGTGCAATTTTTTTATACATCCCTATGTTTACTTTATTGGTTAAATTATAATGGCACTTACTGTAGATGGTGGCGCGTCCCATACTTTCCTTTTTACATACATTTTGAGGTCTTCCAATCCTTTTTTGGGGCAACTGCAGCCAGAACTTTAGTGCTCATTTTACTGACCCTAATATAACCTAATGAAAATTTTTTTTATTTCTTTACACATTACATTATTTTTTCATTACATTTCTTTACATTTGATTGACACAAAGAGCATCATTTCATTGCCATCTTGTTTGATAACCTAATGTTCAGGGGTTGTAAATCTTTAAAAAAAAAAGTTCTTCAGAATCGTGAGGAAATCATAATCTTTATTCTAAGCAAAAAAATTGTGACTCTCATTTTATCCAGAATCGTGAAGCTCTAGTAGATGGGTGCAATAGCAGGTATAAGTGCAACAACAAATATTTAAAAAAATGTATATATAAATTACTGTAATTGTGACTGCATCACTTACTGATATTCACACATCAAATATTCAACAATTGTTTCCAAAAATAGTGAACCATCCATCCAGGCGGGGTCCATCATTCTAAAGTGCTGTTAGAGCTCTTGAGATGTGGGGTCTAAATGTAATGTCTTTATTTGTATAAGGTGCCTGGTGCCCATTTAGAGTAAAGTGTTTGTATTCACAGTGGACTACCTGAGTTTGAGTTTAAATTTTTCACTAGACTCTAAATTTGATAATATTATGATTTATGCACACCTTCATGAATTTATGATTTATGTGATACCGCAAAACTATTTTTGGAAAAGATCAGTAGATCGACTTCTGTACAACCAGTGTGCCCATACATGGATCCAAATTCGGCTGGTCCCTGCTGAACCAGTTGAATTTTAATCCACGTATGGCCCTCTTAAAGCAGTATTAAACCTAAGAGCAAACATTTATTATATTGCTTTTTAACAGTTCTTAAAAGTGATGGCTGTTTTAGTTTCCTTTTTTAGGCTTGCTTTCTTCTAGTTTTCATCTGGTGATCCAGCCAGCAAGTGTTGTTTTTCACAAGCACAAGCTCTTCAGCAGAATGTATCAGTTTAAATGGATGAGACAAACTAGTTAACACTGGCAGGGGTCATTAAAATGATCAGCTTTTATTTATTCATGTAAAAACTTTAATCCCAAAAGGAAAAAAAAAAACATTTGCTGTAACTGATTATAAAGTGTGAGCTGGGGTTTGGCTTCAATTTGCTAGTGTATCTAAATCTGCTAAGGCATTTAAGACTACTATCCCCCCAGACTGACAGTGCTGCTGTCTGCTGTGCTGTGGTCATTCCTCCTTAATTGTGTTTCACTAATACAGGAGATGTGTTACTGGCCAGGTCACCAGGTGAAAACAAAGGGTAAAAAAAGCCAAAGAAAAGAAAACAAATGCAGGGCCCCATGCACACAGGGTGTTTTGCAAAGTCTCATAGAAGCCTTTTTTCCTGGCAGCAGCGTTTTGGCAGAAAAAAAGCCTGAAGCTTGTAAAAGTGTAATGCCTCGTACACATGATCAGACTTTCCGATGGGAAATGTTGGATGTGAGCCTGTTGGCGGAAAGTCCAACCGTGTGTATGATCCATCGAACAATTGTTGTCAGACTTTCCGCCAACAAATGTTGGCTAGCATGTTCTGAAATTTTCCACCAACAGATGTTTGTTGTCGGATTGTCCGATCGTGTGTACACAAGTCCGTCGGACAAGAGTCCAAAGTACAAACACGCTTGCTCTGAAGCAGAAGCAGTCTGTCTTGTAAACTAGCGTTCGTAATGGAGAATTAACATTCGTGACGTGGCAAATTCTGAAATCTCCAAATGCAGCGCATATTCTCTTCTTCTTTAATGGGATAATAATGAATCTGCTTTACTGGGGATTCTAATGGAGCTATTGCAAACGAAGTTTCAAAGGCTTTTTTTTCTAGTGATATCAAGAATAATATTATTATGCTTTTTTTTTTTATTTATTATTATTCTACACAATTTTTTTATTGTCGATTAAAAAAAAATTAGACATGCTATCTGCCAATAGAACTTAACCAAAAAAATTCATCCTATGCATCCAAAGATAATGAAAATATACCAAATCAAATCATTATTATTCAACCCAAAAAATAATGTCCAAGCAATAACTCCAAGGCCAATAATAAATAACACGTTATCTCCTCCGATTCCGCAACATGTCTGGTTGACCAACGGCCGTTCGGAAAGGAACTGAAAAGCGCTAAATGAAAAACGCAAAACGAAAAACGCGAATCAACACTCACCAAACTTCTACTAACACGAGATTAGCAGGAGCCCAAAGGGTGGCGCTAAAGAGCTTAAAAAACAAGTAGTACGTCTAGTTTGTCACTACGTTCATAATTGTTGGCCAACATTTGTGTGACCGTGTGTGTGCAAGACAAGTTTGAGCCAACACCCTTCGGACTAAAGTCCACGGTTTTATTGGCCAACAATCCGATCGTGTGTACGGGGCATTAGGCACGTTTACAAGCGTCAAGCACTTGGGCATTAATTATTTTATTTGCCAGAATAATAATTTATGCTGGCCATTGAAATGAATAAAAGCTCAAGTGCTAAAGACACCTAGCATTAATGCGTGTTTAGACACATTTGAAAGCGTCAAGAGTTTTTTCTGCCAAAACTCTGCTGCTTCTGGACACACTGGCTGTAGGGTTTTTTTCTGCCTCTAAAAGCCCCTGTCAAAACTATATTTTTATGAATGAGAATTTTGAACAAAGTATTTTATATTTTGTCTAATGTGAAATTTATTAAAATTGAAATTAAAAAAAAAAGGTCCTGTAACTAAACGCTGCTAAAAGCCTATGTGCGCATTGACACATAGGCTAATGCCGCGTACACACGACTGGACTTTCCATCAGAATAGACTCCGACGGTCTTTCCGACGGAGTTCCGCTGAAACGGACTTGCCTACACACGATCATACCAAAGTCCGATCGTTTAGAACGCGATGGTGTACGACGGGACTAAAAAAAGGAAGTTCAATGGCCAGTAGCTACCCTTGCATCGTTTTTGGTCCTTTGGACTAGCATACAGACGAGCGGTTTTCCCGATAGGAACTGATTCGGTCGGAAAGATTTGAAACATGTTCTATTTCTAGGTCCGTCAGAATTTTAGAAAGAAAAAGTCAGATGAAGCCCACACACGATCAGAATGTCTGACGGAATGATTCATGCATAACATGTAGGGGAGTTTAAAGAGAGGAAATATAAAATGCCTGACACCCCCAGAAGCAGCTGCAAAAACATCCAGTGTGCATGAGGCCTAATGATTGGTAAGTTGCAATATAATACAGTTTTGGTTTTGCGTTTAATATCGCATTAAAGCAACTCTGAAATTACACCGTGTAAACAGTGCTCTTCTGATTTTTCTGATGATCAAGAGTCTTGCAAGCAACTAGTGTTTGTTGGAATAATCTAATATCTCAGCCAGCAACTCGTAACACACTCACAATATATATGTGACAAAGTGTTGAACAAATAAATAAACAGATGCGCTAATTGTTGCGATCCATATTCGAAATCCAAAATATATAAACAGTGCCATTAACATTATTTCATTTCTTCCTTAACCACTTGCCGCCCGCCATATAGCAGAATGACGCCGGCAAAGTGGTTTCAATAACCTGACTGGGCGTCATATGACGTCCTCAGGATATTAAGCTGCTGCACGCCCCCGGGGGCGCACACAGCGGCGATCGTTGTTGCGGTGTGTCAGTCTGACACACCGCAACTCCGATCTAGGTAAAGAGTCTCCGTCCAATCACGGCTGATCACGATGTAAACAGGAAGAGCTGGTGATTGGCTTTTCCTCACTCGCGTCTGACACGCGAGTACAGGAGAGCCGATCGGCTGCTCTCCTGACAGGGGGGGTCTCTGATGATTGTTTATCAGCACAACCCCCCTCAGATCCCGCCGAGGACCACCATCATGCCGCCCAGGACCACCAGGATGGCCATCCACACTGTACCACCAGGTATGCCCCCCTAGACCCCCAGGGAAATGCAAATCTGTGCCCAGGCAGCTGCCAATCAATGCCCAAGCAGCTGCCAATCCGTGCCCACTCACAATGCCTACCACTGCCAGTGCCACCTGGGATGCCTATCAGTGCCTCATGTCAGTGCCGCGTATCAGTGCCCCTCAGTGCCACGTATCAGTGCCCAGCAGTGCCGCCTATCAGTGCCACCTAGGGTTAATTACACAGGTTCTGTGGCTGATTAAGGTGGTAATTAAACTCACTTTGTGCATTATCTGCATTTAATTGGCCTCAGAACCTGTGTAATTCAAAGGTGTTCGGGTTTAAAGGGATGAGGTGGCAACCCTAGTGCCACCCATGAGTACCTATCTTTGCATCCTTTCAGTGCCCATCAGTGTCGCCTATCAGTGCCACCCATGAGTGCCCATCAGTGCTGCCTATCAATGCCCATCAGTGCTGCATATCAGTGCCACCCATCAGTGCCGCCTACCAGTGCCCATCAGTGCCCCATATCAGTGTCCATCATTGGTGCCCGCTCATTGGTGCCACCTCATCATTGTGCCCGTCAGTGCCGCCTTATCAGTGCCCATCAGTGAACGAGAAAACTTACTTTTTTATTTACAAAATTTTATAACAGAAACAAAAGCAAAACTTTTATTTTTTTCAAAATTTTCGTTCTTTTTTTATTTGTTTAGCAAAAAATAAAAACCGCAGAGGTGATCAAATACCACCAAAAGAAAGCTCTATTTATGGGAACAAAATGATAAAAATCCAGTTTGGGTACAGCGTAGCATGACCGCGCAATTGTCATTCAAAGTGCTTCAGCGCTGAAAGCTGAAAATTGGTCTGGGCAGGAAGATGTATAAGTGCCCAGTATTAAAGTAGTTAAAGTGTGCAGTGAACTATTTAATCCACTTGTGAAAAATCAAAACATCAATCAATACATTTCAGTGACACATACAAGTGTTTGTTAAGGTCAAAAATGTTCTATAGTTCCCTCTCGTATATAACACTAAGCTCCCCAGTGGATGTAATTTTTAAAAATATGCGGTATAATAGCTTACTTCAGAGCGCCCTTAGGTGCTCAGCTGACTGCCTGCCAGTCTCCTGTCTCAATCTGATAGCTGCAGGGGGAGGTGCTGGGAAACCACCTCTGACGTCAGCCGAGGAGAGGAGGCGAGGAGACCGGTGGGCTGTCACGTAAGCGCCGATCGGCGCTCTGAAGTAAGCTATTATACTGCATATTTTTAAAAATGACATCTGCTGGGGAGCTTAATATTATATAATAGACGGAACTATAGAAGCAGAGCAGGAGGGGAGGATCAGGGATCACGGGGCTGACAAGTAGGCAGGGCAGGGGGAAGGAGGACAGAGGGAGACACAGAGAGCATGCCCGTGGCTGACGGAGGCACATACTACGATAATCAGGGCTCAGCAGCCCTGATTATCGTGGTCAGTGTTCAGAGGGGAGGGCAGAAACTGTCAGGATCACCCAGGTATTTCAGGTGATATAGGGGGCCAAATTACACAGCACAAGCACTGTGCTGTATAACATGCTTTAAAGAAATGGATCAATATTTTTCTTTTCGGTTAACAAGCACTTTAACCACTTCAGCCCCGGAAGGATTTGCCCACTTCCTGACCAGGCCATTTTTTTTGCGATACGGCACTGAGTCTCTTTGACTGACAATTTCGCGGTAGTGCGATGCTGTACTGAAACAAAATTGACATCCTTTTTTTTCCCACAAATAGAGCTTTCTTTTGGTGGTATTTGATCATCTCTGCGGTTTTTATTTTATGCGCTATAAACAAAAAAAGAGACAATTTTGTAAAAAAAAAGAATATTTTTACTTTTTACTATAATAAATATTCCCCCCAAAATTTTTAAAAACAAATTTCTTCATCAGTTTAGGCCAATATGTATTCTTCTACATATTATTGGTAAAAAAAAATCACAATAAACGTATATTGATTGGTTTGTAAAAAAGTTATAGCGTCTACAAAATAGGGGATATATTTATGGCATTTTTATTATACTTTTTTTTTTTTTACTAGTAATGGCAGTGATCAGCAATTTTTAGCGGGACTGCGACATTGCAGCAGACAGATTGGACATTTTGACAATTTTTTCGGACAATTGACATTTATACAGCGATCAGAGCTAAAAATAGCCACTGATTACTGTATAAATGTCACTGACAGGGAAGGGGTTGACACTAATGGGCGATCAAGGAGTTTAATTGTGTTCTAGGCAGGTGTTTCCGACTGTGGGGGCAATTTACTGTCGGTGTTCCTGATCACTAGGAACACCAGATCTCTCTCTACTTCCCTGACAGAATGGGGATCTGTCTGTTTACATTGACAGATCCCCGTTCTGTTTCTCTCTGGAGCGTTCGCGGGTCGCCGGAGGACATCACGGTCGGCCACGCGCATCGGCTATAGGTCTTAAAGCAGACACCATACAGCTACATGGAACTACGGCGATTCGCGCAGGGGAGCCAACCTGCCGCCGTATAACGATGGCGGCTGGTCGGCAAGGTGTTAAACCTCTATTTCAATGTGTGATTTTATCTATGTAGTTTTGGATCAAAGTCCTGATTTTTCAGTCATTTCTGTCACTGCGGAGGAGTAAAAGCAACTACAATATATATATATATATATATATATACTGTATATATTTTCATTTATATATATATATAATATATATTTCACCCCAAACTGGCTCATCCATGTCTTCATGGACCATGCTTTGTGCACTGGTGCCCAGTCATGTTGGAACAGGAAGGGGCCATCACCAAACTGTTCCCACAAAGTTAGGAGCAAGAAATTGTCCAAAATGTCTTGGTATGCTGACGCCTTAAGAGTTCCCTTCACTAAGGGGCAAAGCCCAACCCCTGAAAAACAACCCCACACCGTAATCCCCCCTCCACCAAATGATTTGGACCACTAAGCAATGTCAATAAAGACATGGATGAGCGAGTTTGGGGTGGAGGAACTGGCCTGCACAGAGTCCTGACCTCAACCCAATAGAACACCTTTGGGATTAATTAGAGCGGAGACTGCTAGCCAGGCCTCCTCGTCCACATCAGTGCCTGACCTCACAAATGCGCTTCTGGAAGAATGGATAAACTTTCACATAGACATAGGGGCGGGACCCGTCCATTAAGGGTGCATGGGGGCTGCCCCCTCTATCCAAGCCACCCCCTAGATGATTAATAGATAGATCTATCAACGGCCGCCGCAGCCATCCCCTATTCATGCGTCCAGCCCCTTTCAGGACGCCAGGCGCATAAATTACAGCGGCGGGGTGTTTTTTTGAAGCACCTGATTAGAGCCATAGACTTCAAAATAGGGTGGACCCCACCCAGGTGTGTTAGAAAAGCAAATGAATATTCGCTTTTCTAACACTGACTCGCCTCTCTGCCAATCAGGAAGAGCGGGTCTGATACCCATTTCCCAATTGGCTGAAAGGTCAGGCGATCCTATTGGATGCCTAGGAGGAGGGGGATGCATGGTGGAAGCTGCCGTGATCCACACCACAGGAGGAGAAAAAAAAGCATCCTAGATAGGGTAGGTGCTGGGCTTCTCCGGGGGGGAAACACCAGCTGCTACTGCTTAGACACACTCCTAAACCTTGTGGACAGCCTTCCCGGAAGAGTTAAAGCTGTTATAGCTCAACTCAATATTGAACACTACGGATTAATGCCGCGTACACACGAGCGGACTTTACGGCAGACTTTGCCCGGCGGACGGGATTTGGTCAGACAATTCAATCGTGTTTGGGCTCCAGCAGACTTTGTTTTCTCAAAAGTTGGACGGACTTAGATTTGAAACATGTTTTAAATTAATCCGTCGAACTCGAGTCCGGTCGAAAAGTCCGCTCGTCTGTATAATAGTTCGACGGACAAAAAGCCACGCTAGGGCAGCTATTGGCTACTGGCTATGAACTTCCTTGTTTTAGTCCGGTCGTACGTCATCACGTACGAATTCAACGAACTTTGGTGGATTGTGTGTAGGCAAGTCCGTTCATTCAGAAAGTCCGTCATAAACTCTGTCAAAGTCCGCCGAGCAAAGTCTGCCGCAAAGTCCGCTCGTGTGTACACGGAATTAGACTGGGATGCCATTAAAGTTCATGTGCGTGTAAAGGCAGGCATCCCAATACTTTTGACAATATAGTGTATATATATGTATATATATATATATATATAATATATCTATATACAGTATCTCACAAAAGTGAGTACACCCCTCACATTTTTGTAAACATTATATTATATCTTTTCATGTGACAACACTGAAGAATTGACACTTTGCTACAATGTTTTGTTGTCTGAAAATTTGAGATCCAGATCTCAAGTTTTGTGTGACGGAAATTCCGATGGAAAATGTCAGATGGAGCCTACACACGGTCGGAATTTCCGACAGCAAACTCCCATCAAACGTTTTCCATCAGAAAATCCGACCGTGTGTACGGGGCATAAGAATGTCTATGCTTTGTGTGAGAATTAATTTGTTAAAGTGCCAACTTTGTGAAAAAATTGTATAAATTGTATATACTTTCTTCATTTTGCTACAATGTAAAGTAGTGAGTGTACAGCTTGTATAACAGGGTTAATTTGCTGTCCCCTCAAAATAACTCAACACACAGCCATTAATGTCTAAACTACTGGCAACAAAAGTGAGTACACCCCTAAGTGAAAATTGGGCCCAATTAGCCACTTTCCCTCCCGGTGTCATGTGACTCGTTAGTGTTACAAGGTCTCAGGTGTGAATGGGGAGCAGGTGTGCTAAATTTGGTGTTATCACTCTCACTATCTCATACTGTCACTGGAAGTTCAACATGGCACCTCATGGCAAAGAACTCTCTGAAGATCTGAAAAAAAGAATTGTTGCTCTATATAAAGATGGTCTAGGCTATAAGAAGATTGCCAAGACCCTGAAACTGAGCTGCAGCACGGTGGCCAAGACCATACAGCGGTTTAACAGGACAGGTTTCACTCAGAACAGGCCTTGCCATGGTTGATCAAAGAAGTTGAGTGCACGTTCTCAGCGTTATATCCAGAGGTCGTCTTTGGGAAATAAACCTATGAGTGCTGCCAGCATTGCTGCAGAGGTTGAAGGGGTGGGGGTGGGGGTGTGTCAGCCTGTCAGTGCTCAGACCATACGCTGCACACTGCATCAAATTGGTCTGCATGGCTGTCGTCCCATAAGGAAGCCTCTTCTAAAGATGATGCACAAGAAAGCCTGCAAACAGTTTGCTGAAGACAAGCAGACTAAAGACATGGATTACTGGAACTATGTCATGTGGTCTGATGAGACCAAGATAAACTTTTTTGGTTCAGATGGTGTCAAGCGTGTGTGGCGGCAACCAGGTGAGGAGTACAAAGACAAGTGTGTCTTGCCTATAGTCAAGCATGGTGGTGGGAGTGTCATGGTCTGGGGCTTCATGAGTGCTGCCGGCACTGGGGAGCTACAGTTCATTGAGGGAACCATGAATGCCAACATGTACTGTGACATACTGAAGCAGAGCTTGATCCCCTCCCTTCGGAGACTGGGCCGCCAGGTAGTATTCCAACATAACGACCCCAAATACACATCCAAGAGGACTACTGCCTTGCTAAAGAAGCTGAGGGTAAAGGTGATGGACTGGCCAAGCATGTCTCCAGACCTAAATCCTATTGAGCATCTGTGGGACATCCTCCAACAGAAGGTGGGGGAGCGCAAGGTCTCTAACATCCACCAGCTCCGTGATGTTGTCATGGAGGAGTTGAAGAGGACTCCGGTGGCAACCTGTGAAGCTCTTGTGAACTCCATGCCCAAGAGGGTTAAGGCAGTGCTGGAAAATAATGGTGGCCACACAAAATTTTGACACTTTGGGCCCAATATGGATATTTTCACTTAAGAGTGTACTCACTTTTGTTGCCAGCAGTTTAGACATTAATGGCCGCGTGTTGAGTTATTTTGAGAGGACAGCAAATTTACACTGTTATACAAGCTGTACACTCACTACTTTACATTGTGGCAAAGTGTGATTTCTTCAGTGTTGTCACATGAAAAGATATATTAAACTATTTACAAAAATGTGAGAGGTGTACTCACTTTTGTGAGATGTGAGTGTGTGTATGTATATATATATATATATATATATATATATATATATATATATATATATATATACATATATATATACAGTGGGGACGGAAAGTATTCAGACCCCCTTAAATTTTTCACTCTTTGTTATATTGCAGCCATTTGCTAAAATCATTTAAGTTCATTTTTTCCTCATTAATGTACACACAGCACCCCATATTGACAGAAAAACACAGAATTGTTGACATTTTGGCAGATTTATTAAAAAAGAAAACCTGAAATATCACATGGACCTAAGTATTCAGACCCTTTGCTCAGTATTTAGTAGAAGCACCCTTTTGATCTAATACAGCCATGAGTCTTTTTGGGAAACAACAAGTTTTTCACACCTGCATTTGGGGATCCTCTGTCATTCCTCCTTGCAGATCCTCTCCAGTTCTGTCAGTTTGGATGGTAAACGTTGGTGGACAGCCATTTTTAGGTCTCTCCAGAGATGCTCAATTGAGTTTAAGTCAGGGCTCTGGCTGGGCCATTCAAGAACAGTCACAGAGTTGTTGTGAAGCCATTCCTCCATTATTTTAGCTGTGTGATTAGGGTCATTGTCTTGTTGGAAGGTAAACCTTTGGCCCAGTCTGAGGTCCTGAGCACTCTTGAGCAGGTTTTCGTCCAGGATATCCCTGTACTTGACCGCATTCATCTTTCCCTCGATTGCCACCAGTCATCCTGTCCCTGCAGCTGAAAAATAGCCCCCACAGCATGATGCTGCCACCACCATGCTTCACTGTTGGGACTGTATTGGACAGGTGATGAGCAGTGCCTGGTTTTCTCCAGAATTAAGACCAAAAAGTTCTAGGTCTCATCAGACCAGAGAATCTTATTTCTCACCATCTTGGAGTCCTTCGGGTGTTTTTTAGCAAACTCCATGTGGGCTTTCATGTGTCTTGCACTGGGGAGAGGCTTCCGTCGAGCCACTCTGCCATAAAGCCCTGACTGGTGGAGGGCTGCAGTGATGGTTGACTTTCTACAACTTTCTCCCATCTCCCGACTGCATCTCTGGAGCTCAGCCACAGTGATCTTTGGGTTCTTCTTTACCTCTCTCACCAAGGCTCTTCCCCCCCCGATAGCTCAGTTTGACCAGACGGCCAGCTCTAGGAAGGGTTCTGGTCGTCCCAAACGTCTTCTATTTAAGGATCATGGAGGTCACTGTGCTCTTAGGAACTTTAAGTACAGCAGAATTTTTTTTGTAACCTTGGCCAGATCTGTGCCTTGCCACAATTCTGTCTCTGAGCTCTTCAGGCAGTTCCTTTGACCTCATGATTCTCATTTGCTCTGACATGCACTGTAAGCTGTAAGGTCTTGTATAGACAGGTGTGTGGCTTTGCTAATTAAGTCCAATCAGTATAATCAAACACAGCTGGACTCAAATGAAGGTATAGAACCATCTCAAGGATGATCAGAAGAAATGGACAGCACCTGAGTTAAATATATAAGTGTCACAGCAAAGGGTCTAAATACTTATTAGAACCATGTGATATTTCAGTTTTTCTTTTTTAATAAATCTGCAAAAAATGTCAACAATTCTTTGTTTTTCTGTCAATATGGGGTGCTGTGTGTACATTAATGAGGAGGAAAAAAAATGAACAAATGATTTTAGCAAATGGCTGCAATATAACAAAGAGTGAAAAATTTAAGGGGGTCTGAATACTTTCCATCCCCACTGTATATATATATATATATATATATATATATATATAGAGAGAGAGAGAGAGAGCAAGAGAGATTTTGGAATGACAGACAATGCCCTATTGTTTATAGTTATGTGTATATAAGTATTATTTGTAATATCATTTACATCACATTTTAATGCCGACATATCTACAGTACCAGTGTATTTCCAAACATATCCAGATTATGGATCACAGGAGAGCCAAGTAAGTGCACTCCTGTGCACTTACTTGTGCCAAAAGAGCTTTGGCTATGCCTCTCTTTTAAAGTGGTTCTATTGGCTCGAGGATTTTTTACCTTCACGCATTCTATGTAGAAGGTAAAAATCCTTCTGTGTGCAGTTCCCCCCAGCCCCCCTAATACTTACCTGAGCCTCATCGTGATCCAGTGATGTGCACGAGAGTCTTGGCCATCTGGGGACTCTGCCTCCTCATTGGCTGAGACAGCAGCAGGAGCCATTGGTTCCCACTGCTGTGAATCACAGCCAGTTAACCAATGAGAAGAGAAAGGGGGCAGCGCCGAGCCGTGGCTCTGTGTCTGAACAGAATTGTATGTCCACCCTTAAAAAAAACATTGATGTGTTGCCAACATACCATGTGATACACAAAATATAGAGACTACCCCCTTATGGTGGGACTGTAAGGGCAAAAAAGATACTTGGTAAAAGATTCCATGAAATCACAAAGTTTTTTTTACAGCATATAAAAGCATAACAAGGAACACAATTACATAAAATAATTCATAACAACAGCTGAATATTCAATGGGTGAACCCAGATTTGGTGCAATTGTATGTCCTCTTCACTTTGACGCATTTCAGACACAATAATGTCTTTCATCAGGGGTAGGTAGAGGAGAGATGCTAATTATTTGTTCTACAATATAATTAACATTATCAAGAATTTGATGTAATTACAGCTCCACAAATGCGTTCTTGAACATTGGAAAGAATACATACCATCAAACAATGAATGACAGCAAGTATAGCTGTTTTAAGGTCTAAAAACAATGCCCACCATTGCCAATAGGTGAAAGCACACCTCTGGCACCCAAGATTGGACCCCAAGCGCCTCACACTGGGATCACCCAGCAGCCGATCTAAGTGCCCTGCACACGCTGGATCAAAAGGATCTGAGATGGAAGAAATAATGCATATATATAAGTGGGTATCAATAGGGATCAATGAGCATCTACAGTGTGGTATAATTGGACCACATGCTCCCAATTTGGTATAAAGTATATATAGGTGAGTATTAGATCTGTGGCTGAATAAACATGCAGAGCAACGGGTCGGGAGCGAGCCTGCATGGGTGACCCCACAGCAAGCTGTTTGCTCTAGGGGCACACGGCAGGAGAGAGGGGAAAGGAGTGCCGGCGGGCGACCCAAGAAGAGAAGGACCGGGGCTGCTCTGTGCAAAACCACTGCACAGAGCAGGTAAGTCTAACATGTTTGCTATTTAAAATAAAAAATAAAACTGCGTTTAATATAACTTTAAGGAAGTTTGCATGCACTTAATTCTGGTAAAGATGGACAGAGCATTCACGGTTGTTTAAAGATAGAGGTGGAAATAAGCCGTTTTTATCACATTATTGAAGAGTCCAAGGTTTCATTAAGTCGATTTGCATTTCTTCTGCAGATCTACATATATGAGTACGATAGCAGCCTTAAACCTGTGAAAACGCCAAGACAGTGCCTTCCAGTTGCCCTAGTAACTGCAACATTTTTTTCCCAAAAAACGGCTTTAGCTCCAGCACGTCTCTCATCCAAGCCCAACCCATCAGGTATGAAGCCATGTTTGATTCTACATATGTTGTGGGCATACGCATTAACATTAGAATCTTTTTTTTCAGATATGGCAAATGTTAATTAAAAGGTCAGGCCACCCAAAACAGACATTTCACTCTTAAGTAGGTGACAGAGATTTTCACCTTGTTGCTTTTTGGGTCTGGCAGTAACTCCAGGATTAAATATCAATGCTTATGCCTTTTCATGCATTCTCCCTGCTATATTTTCTATCTATTTCATATTATAGTTAATTCAGCTGGGGAAATGGAAACACCCAAAGGTAAGTGAGAAAACTCAAAAGGACAAGGCTGGAAACAGTTCCATGAACAGTGCTGGTAAGATCTTGACACTGAAAACTAAGGATGAGCTCCGGCGTGTTCGCACAGCCCACGTGCAGAGCCCGCCAGGAAGTCGGCACTGCGCTGCGCTAATCACAGGCGGTGAGACATTTCCTGATCTCTGCAGCCACGCATCGGGACAATGTCTCACTGCCTGTGATTAGCGCAGCGCAGTGCTGACTTCCTGGCGGGCTCTGCACGTGGGCTGTGCGAACACGCTGGAGCTCATTCTTACTGAAAACCTGAAGAGATTAAAAAGGTAAAGAGGTGACTCAGGTCAAAAACTTCGCCTTTAATCTAAATATCACTTTGGATGACCTGACCTTTTAGAGTCTAATGCCGCGTACACACGGTCGGACTTTGCAGCTACAAAAGTCGGACAGTCTGTCCGACATACTTCCGGCGTACCTTCGGCGGACTTGGGGCAGACTTTCTTACGAACGGACTTGCCCACACACGACCACACAAAAGTACGCCAGTTTAGTACGCTGTGACGTACACCAAGTCCGACGAGACTATAAAACGGAAGTTCAATAGCCCGTACGACACCCTTTGGGCTCCTTCTGCTAATCTCGTGTTTATCTCGTGTTAGTAGAAGTTTGGTGAGAGACGATTCGCGCTTGTGAGACTCGTATTTTTCAGTTCGTTTTAACTGTTGTTCAGTCTGTGCTTGTGAGGTTTGTATCTGCTTTTCAGTGCGTTTGGTCAGTTGGCATTGAGAAATCTTTGTTTTATTGGCCGCTCGTTCCTGATTTTCAGGTCGTTCTTCACAGGCCTTGCTGTTCTTCAGTGCGTTCTGTTTAGTGCGTTCTGACCAGCCGACCGTTTTGAAGCCATGTTACCTGTACGTACTCGTCGTAGAGCTCGTGCATTGTATGTGCTTGGTGCTGTAGTTTATTCTTCAGCCCAAGACCAGTCCATGAACAGGGCGAGGAGGAGTTCATGGACCAAGAATTGGTTGCTTCAGCGTGACCAGTTCTGTCACATGCCTTTGCTCCGTGAGATCCGTGAGAATAATCCTGAGGATTTCAGGAACTTTCTCCGGATGACGGACCCCGTTTTTGATCGTTTGGTGGCTTTGCTGACCCCCTATATCAGCAGGCAGGATACCTGCATGAGGCAAGCCATCACTCCGGAGCAGAGGCTGGTCGCTACCTTGCGGTATTTGGCCACAGGGAGAAGCCTGCAGGACCTTAAGTTCTCGACAGGCATCTCCCCCCAGGCTCTGGGGATCATTATCCCAGAGACCTGTTCTGCCATCATACAGGTCCTGCAGAAGGACTATATTAAGGTAAGCTATTTTTATTTTATTAGCATCACATGTTCTTTTATGTAATCTTTGATAATGTAATGTATTTCTTGCTTCAAACACTACTTCCCATCATTGCAATATAGTGTGAATGTCCCCTTTTTATCCTCACACATGCTGGGATTTTTTCCTGTTATTTTTTGTCATGCATGTATAGTTTCCTTCAATAACCTTCCCAGCATGAAGTGATGGGAACATATCCACCTAGTCTACTCATTTTGAATGTATTTTGTTGGAGTGTATTTAGTGTGCTTATAATTAGCAATTAGCTAGATTTCACAACCCCCCCCCCCCCCACCTGAACTCACTCCAAATAGTGTGCTGCTAATTAGCAATTAGCTAGATTTCACAACCCCCCCACCCCCACCCTCGTTAAAATTTGCTTGAATGTTCTGTGGTGTTGATTTGTCTAAAGCAAATCTATGTTGCACTTTGCAAAATGCATGTGCACTCTACAAGTGCATTTGTTCCAGTGCTTTAGTAAATGAGCAGAAGCTCTGCTGATTTCCATCATCAAATCATATGCAAGCCTCAAAGTGTTTTCATTAATTGCCCTTGCATGTGATTGTGTACTGTTTGCAACATGAATGCCTTTTGACATTACCTCATTTACTGTAAGCTGGTTAGCAACTGCACCTGCAGAGTGCGACAACTGCAGTCTTGTAGCCTTTGTTATCCCTAAATTCCTGCGTGTTGTTAAAGTAATTTTTTTTTGGGATTTCACAACCCCCTAAAATGTAATCAATGTTCTATCAGAGGGGGTGAGCAATCTGATAAGTGTGCCTTTTTCCATATTAGTTATTCCAGAAGAATTAAATTATTGAATGTTATACTGATGCTGGGGAATAATGTTTTTAATTGTCTAATTTTCTTGCAATGTTAGCTTCCAAATTAATTGATTTTGGTTTTCTTGTTTGATTCCCCAGTTTCCTTCAACGCCACAGGAATGGCAGACTGTGGCATCCCATTTTGCCAGCCGTTGGGACTTTCCCAATTGTGGAGGGGCTATAGATGGGAAACATGTCCACATTGTGCCACCACCCCATTCGGGGTCATATTATTTTAATTATAAGGGGTTCCACAGTATTGTTTTAATGGCGGTGGTGTCGGCACACTATGATTTTTTATATGTGGACGTGGGGAAGAATGGCCGGATGTCGGATGGAGGAGTATTTGCCCAGACGGAGTTCTGCCAGCGTCTCCAGAGTGGTGGCCTGGGATTGCCACCTGATGAGGATAACGTGGAAGGACTCCCCTTTGTCTTCATTGCCGATGAAGCCTTCGCTCTGAGCAAGCACCTCATGAGGCCATTCCCCCAAAGAACCCTCACCCCGGAGAGGAGGGTTTTTAATTACCGGCTGGCCAGAGCTAGAAGAGTGGTTGAGAATGCGTTTGGAATTCTGGCCAGCCGGTTCCGCCTGTTTCAAACAGCCATTAATTTGGCGGAATACAAACTTAATTTTATAATTTTATCATGCTGCATTCTGCACAACTTTTTAAATAAGCATTCTGCCAATTATATAGGCACAGTTGGGCCTGAGGCCGGACAAATAGAAGCCAACCTTACAGGCCTGGATACTGTCCGTACTGGCTTGGCCCCCCAAAGTTCCCGTCAGGTTAGACAGCAATATGTTGATTATTTTATGGGTAGGGGGGCCATTGCAATGGGCCAGGATATATAATTTTTTGACAATAAAAAAAATATTGCTGAAATCTGGCATTATATTTATTGCTTGCCTTTCTTTTGGGCTGTCTCCTAGGTTATGGTCGAGCAGTTGTAGTGCCAACTGTATTAGAATTTTAAAAATGTCTAAATAAGCTCCATTGCCACTGTAAACAACTTTTTGACAATTATAACCAAACTGATACTGAGCCTTGAAATAACAAACCACACATTTGTTAAAATCCTATAAAAGGAGATGTTTTTATTAATGGTTGGTATGCATTCAGTTCTGCATTTAGTATAAAATGTTCATAGACAAAAATATAATGGTATCTTAATGATGTAGCAAAATATAATTATATTTAAATATTTCTACCTAATCCACAAAAAAATATTTTGGGCTTTTGGATTTTCAAAAACAGGCTTTGTTTTTGGAAAATCAAGTTTTGTTTTTTTTTAAAAGCAAGTTTTTTATTTTTTATTTTTTGTTTTTTAAAATCAATTTTTTAATTTTTTTGGGTTTTTTAACATTAATTTTTTTAATTTTTTTGGTGTTTTAAAATCAATTTTTTTTACTTTTTTTGGTTTTTTAACATTAATTATTTATTCGATTTTTTTGTGTTTTAAAATCAATTTTTTAATTTTTTTTGGTTTTTTAACATTAATTATTTATTCGATTTTTTTGTGTTTTAAAATCAATTTTTTAATTTTTTTGGGTTTTTTAACATTAATTTTTTTAATTTTTTTGGTGTTTTAAAATCAATTTTTTTTACTTTTTTTGGTTTTTTAACATTAATTATTTATTCGATTTTTTTGTGTTTTAAAATCAATTTTTTATTTTTTTTTGGTTTTTTAACATTAATTTTTTTAATTTTTTTTGGGTTTTTTAAAATCACTTTTTTTTTTTTTTTGGGGTTTTTTAAAATCACTTTTTTTTTTTTTTTGGGTTATTTAAAATCACTTTTTTTTTTTTTTGGGGGGTTTTTTAAAATCACTTTTTTTTTTTTTTTTTGGTGTTTTTTAGAAAATCAATTTTTATTTTTTTGTGGATTTTTGACAGCCCTCCTTTTTGACATTAGGTTAAACAGCCATTTATGTTATGCCAAAAAAACAAAGAGAAGGCCCAGAATGGGGTCAGCAAAACAGGAAATGAAGGACATGATTGATGTTTTGGGGTTTAAAAAAGGGCATTTAGATTCGACCCAAAACATCAATCATGTCCTTCATTTCCTGCTGCATACGATCCAGCCTATTACGCATTTGATCCATGTCTTGATTCCAGGCCATTATTTGACCAATTAGACGTTGGGCACTTTCCGAGGTGAAATAGTCACTTCTTGTTGTTCCTAAAGTGGAATGAAACCAAAAAATGTCTTTAGAAATATGCACACATACATAGTTTACCTTACCAGAAATAAAGCTGTTGTCTCAGACACTGACCTGGTGGGGTGGCCATGTAGCCTAATTCCTCCACATCCTCGGGGGTGTCACTGTTGCTTGAATGAAGCACAACCAGATCCCCTAAAATAGAGTAGACAAATTCAATTAAACAAAAGGCAGCCATGCATAGATTAACGTAAGCTGGTGTGTCAGACACTCACCTGGTGGGGTGCCCATGTCGCCCACCTCTCCTTCCTCCACATCGTCAATGGGACTTGGACTGATTGCCCAATCCTGTTTTGCTTGGGGTGGACTGTGTTCTTGTGGTTGGCTGAGTGATTTTTCCCCTATGTGAAACAAAAAATTAGTAATCTAATTAGCACACAGATATTTTAGGACATAATAATTTTCCAACATTTGTAGTGAAGTGGTTTGTGTAGAGTTCCTATTTTAGTTCAATATTTAAAATTATAAAGACATACCGGATAGATAGATATCAATATCTCAAAATATAGTTAATAATCTTTTGATCTCTCTCTATATCTGTAACAAAATCTCTAAATATCTAACTAAATGTAAATCCAAAAAATTAAGAGAATTTCAAATAGATATATATATATATATATATATATATATATATATATTTATATTTATATTTATATTTATATTTATATTTATATTTATATATTTATATTTATATATATATTTTTATATTTATATATTTATATATAGATAGATAGATAGATAGATAGATAGATAGATATATATATATATATATATATATATATAGATATATATATATATATAGATATATATATAGATATATATATAGATATATATAGATATATATATAGATATATATAGATATATATATATAGATATATATATAGATATATATATATATATATATATATATATATATATATATATATACATATATATATATAGATATATATATATAGATATATATATATATATATAGATATATATATATATAGATATATACATATATATATATATATATATACATATATATATAGATATATACATATATATATATATATACATATATACATATATATATATACATATATATATATATATATACATATATATATATACATATATATATATATATATACATATATATATATATATATATATATATATATACATATATATATATATATATATATATATACATATATAGATAGATAGATAGATATATATATAGATAGATATAGATATGGATATGTAACGAGGTTTCTTCAAAGATCGTTTAGAACGATGAACAAAAATCGTATAGGAAGGAAAAGCACATGGAGCAGTATACAAGGTAATAAACACAAGAGAAAAACACGACAAGTACTTACTTTTTTTAAGAACTTTCCGGATACGTCGGTATTGATCCGGCTCCCTGAGTTTCAGGTCAGACCATCTTTTGCGCAATTGATCTTTGGAGCGCTGGACCCCAAATGATGCCTGCAAAGTCTCCACGACCTTCGCCATTATTTTGGCCTTGCGCAAATTTGGCCGTGCGTACGGCCCATAATTGCCATCATAGTCGTCTTTGCGAAGAATGGCCACCATCTCCACCATCTCTTTGAAACTCATATTAGAGGCCTTAAATCTAGGCCTCACAGATTTGGTTGACGTTCCAGACGTTCCAGCCTGCGGGCTGTCTCCACTACCTGAGGTCGTCAACATTTCAGGTGTCTCCGCCATTCTTTAACTCCACTACGCGCCGTAACAAAAAAGGGGCGGAGAACATGAGTTCATTTCGAACGTCAGGGGCGGGCGACGCAGGCGGAGTTTCACACATGCGTAGTGTATAAAGGAGGGCCTTTCGCGCGTGTCGTACGTACGTTCTGTGCGTCAAATTAGGGGGCGGAGAACATGAGTTCATTTCGAACGTCAGGGGCGGGCGACGCAGGCGGAGTTTCACACATGCGTAGTGTATAAAGGAGGGCCTTTCGCGCGTGTCGTACGTACGTTCTGTGCGTCAAATTAGGGGGCGGAGAACATGAGTTCATTTCGAACGTCAGGGGCGGGCGACGCAGGCGGAGTTTCACACATGCGTAGTGTATAAAGGAGGGCCTTTCGCGCGTGTCGTACGTACGTTCTGTGCGTAGGTGATAGTGGACCAGGACGTTCCAAAACGAAGGTAATTTGAGATATATATTTTTTTTGGGGGGGGTTTATGGTCATGACTTTGTAGCAAGCGGCCTATATGGCTTGATAGATTGATGAGGCCTACATAGGGAGAAGATGATGAGGGGTTAGCAGAAACATATAATAAGTTTTTTTGGTCTTGTGACTTTCTCTTTTCCAGATATAATGAATCCCCTATTGAAGGATCCAGAGTTCCTTACTTCTTTTATTTCAAAGTATCGAGAGATGAGGAATTTGTGGGAGGTGAAACACCCTCAGTATTATAACAAGCATGTGAGGAAGTCAACGCTGGAGAGACTTCTGTCCTTTGTCCAGGAGACCATCCCGGGAGCAACAATGGAGACAGTGCACAAGAAAATTGGGGTCTTGAGGAACATGTATAAAAGGGAGCATAGGAAGATCCAGGAATCAAGGAGATCAGGAGCATCAGCAGATGATGTTTATGTACCCAGGCTGTGGTACTACAATCAACTCCGTTTTCTTGATGACCAGAATGAAGCCAGGGCATCACTTTCAACCCTTCCCTCCACCCTTCCCTCCACCCTTCCCTCCACCCCAGCAGAGGCTGATGAGGAGCAAGCTGGGTCTTCCATCCTGGATGAACCGGATATGACCATCTGGAGTCAGGTAAATTATTTTAACAAATATTTACTGTACTAATATTAATGATGTTAACTGGATGTTATAATTGTCTCAAATAATTTAGCACTCCAAATTGTGTATACATATCAAATGATAGTAGTGACTAAATATGTTTGGCACCTGCTTGAAATAATTAGGGTGTCTGATTAGACTCTTTTATTAAAGAGATGTATTCACATTGAATTTGCTAGTCATGAGAAGCAAACTGTGTGTCATTGATGAACCCAAAAAAAGAAACTAAAACTATTGTCCTTTTTTTATACACAGGATGAGTCCATCCAGGAGGAATGTGGGGAAAGTGGCAGGCAGGAGGAGACCGGGCCCATGGACAGCCTGGAGGAGGCCGGATTCACCATCATCCTGGAGGAGGCTGGGCCCAGTGTCAGGCAGGAGGTGGCTGCTCCCAGTGAGGTGGCTGGGCCAAGTGAGGTGGCTGGGCCAAGTGAGGTGGCTGGGCCAAGTGAGGTGGCTGGGCCCAGTAGGAGCCTCACCCAATCCCAAGTGCCTCCCCTCCACCTTCCCAAAAAAAGGGCCAAGAAGGGGATGGTCACACAGGACGCGTCCCTGCGCCTCATGCAACAGGCCACCCGTTTTTTAACAAGCCCCCCCGAAGCGGAAGAAGCCTATGGCTGCTACTTAGCCAGCAGGCTTCTTCAGATGGATTGGGAGCAGCGCCTCATTTGTGAGCGCCTATTTGGGGAAACAATCCATAAGGGGCTGCAGGGCACGCTAACCAAAAACACCCAACTACATGAGGCAGCCCCCCTCCCTCCTCCTCCTCCTCCTCCTCCTCCTCCTCCTCCTCCTGCCACAACTGAAACACCAGAGCCACAGCCTCAAAAGAAGGCTACAGGGAAGGCTACAGGGAAGGCTGCAGGGAAGGCTGCAGGGAAGGCTGCAGGGCAGCGTGGAGGAAAGGCTGCAGGGAAGAGAAGAAAGTGATGACCTGGGTTCAGTCTGGTCTGACAGAAGACGCAGGCTGTTGTAGGACCACAGTCTGGGGACATCTAGATCATCTGCTGGTGCTGTTGATCTCTGGGATTCTTGGACCAGATTGTGCTCCCTCTTATATGGACTCCTCAAGATCCCAATTTTCTTGTACACCGACTTTTTCCAGCGTTGACTTCCTCTTTATTTTATTTTGACCATGAATAAATGGATCTTTTTTGAGTTTAGCAAAAGACTTTTATGTGTTTTCTTTTAAATCATTGATTTTACACACAATGTTAAATTAACAAGGGACAACAATCTCATTGAGTTTTAAAAAAACACACCAAAAATACATTACTAATGTTAAGAATGTTCAAGTGGTAAGTCTTGAAAAAAAAATATATACATAAACAAAAACGGTGCTTTGGGTTAACTTTATCTAAAAATTAAAAAATAATCACTAGAAAAAAAATAAAAAAGAATAATGGGTTCTTTGTGGTAACTTTACAAACATAAAAAAAAAAAAAAAAAAAGGGAAAAAGTATTATTAGTATGGAAACATTGTTTATAAAAAGCATACTATATCATTCATGAGATCAAAGAGAAAAAGAATTCAGAAATCAGTTTGGGAGAACTCTGATTATGAACAGCAAAACACCTTCGTTCTTTAGAGCATTCGTAAAGAAGAAATAAAATGCGCTGCATTCAACGATCACAGATTTTGCAGCGTGATGAATGTGCTACCTACAATACAAACACTAGTTTTACTAGACCGAGTGCTTCCGTTTAGTTTTTGCTTATGAGCATGCGTCGTTTTTTTGTCCGTAGGACTAGCATACAGACGAGCGGACTTCGGGGTCCGTCGTAGTTACGACGTAAAGATTTGAAGCATGTTTCAAATCTAAAGTACGTCGGATTTGAGGCTAAAAAAGTACGTTGAAAGTCCGAAGCAGCCCACACACGATCGGATTACCAGCCAGCTTTAGTCCGTCAGCGTCCGTTGGACTTTTGTAGACGAAAAGTCCGACCGTGTGTACGCGGCATAACTGTTGGTTAGTAAAAAAAAAAAAAATGTTCAATTTCTTGTGTGCTCTCAGGAAGTGTGTCCACCCTGAAAAAAACATTGATGTGTTACCAACATCCCAAGTGATACAAAAAATATAGAGTACCCTTATGGTGAAACTTTAAGGGCTCATGCACACAGGACGTTTTTACAGCTGCTGTTAGGGGCGCTTGACATTTTTTTTTTAACTGCCTCTTATGCCCTGTACACACACTCGGATTTTCCGATGGAAAATGTGTGATAGGACCTTGCTGTCGGAAATTCCGACCGTGTGTAGGCTCCATCACACATTTTCCATAGGATTTTCCGACACACAAAGTTTGAGAGCTTGCTATAAAATTTTCCGACAACAAAATCCGTTATCGGAAATTCCGATCGTGTGTACACAAATCCGACGCACAAAGTGCCACGCATGCTCAGAATAAATTAAGAGACGAAAGCTATTGGCTACTGCCCCGTTTATAGTCCCGGCGTACATGTTTTACGTCACCGCGTTCAGAACGATTGGATTTTCCGACAACTTTGTGTGACCGTGTGTATGCAAGACAAGTTTGAGCCAACATCCGTCGGAAAAAATCCATGGATTTTGTTGTCAGAATGTCCGATCAATGTCCGACCGTGTGTACAGGGCATAAAAGCCCCTCCATGTTAGCCTATGTGTCCATGCACACATAAACCCTCAGAGGCGTTTGGAGGCATAAGCGTTTAGGGGCAGTAGAAAAAAATAACAGCCTGTGCTTCCAGAAGCTGTAAAAACGGAAAACTCATCTAAACGCGTCAAGCTGCGATTAGCTGCGTTTGACGTTTTTATGTGTTTTTACATTATAAAGAGTGTTTTTTATGTAAAAACGATAACGCCAAAAAACATGAGTAAACGCGCAATGACGCTTATGTAAAAATGCGGCTAAATGTGAAAAAACTGGCATTTTTAGCGATGCTGTAGCACTGGTGTTTTTAAAACGTCCTGTGTGCATGAGCCCTTAGGGCAACAAAGATACTTGGTAATAGATTTCATAAAATCACAAAGTTTAATTAGAGCATATAAAAGTGCTGTTAGGATCTTGGCACTGAAAACCTGAAGAGATTAAAAAGTAAAGAGGTGGCTCAGGTCAGAAACGTCACCTTTGAAGTGGTTGTAAAACCACTTGTATAAAATGCTCCCATCCCCTCTGTATTAGAACAATAAGTTCCCCTGTGTCATATCAAAAATATATTTATCTGTACTGATAACACAGCGTCTTCCTGCGCACAGGTGCCTTCTCTCTCCTCTGCCCAGCTCACTTTATATATTTTCTGAAAGCAGACACCATATAGAATAAAATAGTGGTAGTTCAAATTTTTTATGTCACTTGATGTTACCGCAAAGTAAAAAAAACACTAAAGTGAACTTTAGAGCAAACAGACACAATAAACTACCCACATTTTTGGTAATACAAAAAAAGATGAGACTGCAGTTAGTAAATACATACCCAACATGTCAAAACTTTGCGAGCGCCCGTGAAATGGCAACAAACTTCAGTACCGTATATTTTCTATAGGCAACACTTCAAAAGCCCCCTATAGGTCATCGGTTTAGTGTTAAGAAGGAGGTCTTGTGCTAGATATATCCGGCGTGCGTGGCGATAAATAACGTGTATCGCAATCAATGTTTTTTTCATGCTTAGGTGCCCCAGACGCTTGCGTTTACATTCGCACGTGCATATATGTGTCGTATATATATATATATATATATATATACAGTATCTCACAAAAGTGAGTACACCCCTCTCAGTTTTGTAAATATTTTATTTATATCTATCTTTTCATGTGACAACACTGAAGAAATTACACTTTGCTACAATGTAAAGTAGTGAGTGTACAGCTTGTATAACAGTGTAAATTTGCTTTCCCCTCAAAATAACTTAAGACACAGCCATTATTGTCTAAACCGCTGGCAACAAAAAGGAGTACACCCCTAAGTGAAAATGTCCAAATTGGGCCCAAAGTTGTGTGGCCACCATCATGCTTGGCCAGTCCATCACCTTTACCCTCAGCTTCCTTAGCAAGGCAGTGGTCATCTTGGAGGTGTGTTTGGGGTAGTTATGTTGGACTACTTCCCTGCGGCCCAGTCTCTGAAGGGAGAGGATCATGCTCTGCTTCAGTATGTCACAGTAGATGTTGGCATTCATGGTTCCCTCAATGAACTGTAGCTTCCCAGTGGCAGCAGCACTCATGCAGCCCCAGACCATGACACTCCCACCACCATGCTTGACGGTGGGCAAGACACACTTGTCTTTGTACTCCTCACCTGGTTGTCACCACACACGCTTGACACCATCTGAACCAAATAAGTTTATCTTCGTCTTATCAGACCACAGGACATGGTTCCAGTAATCCATGTCCTTAGTCTGCTTGTCTTCAGCAAACTGTTTGCAGGCTTTCTTGTGCATCATCTTTAGAAGAGGCTTCCTTCTGGGATGACAGCCATGTAGACCAATTCGATGCAGTGTGCGGCCTTTGGTCTGAGCACTAAAAGGCTGACCCCCCCCCCCCCACCCCTTTAATGTCTGCAGCAATGCTGACAGCACTCATACATCTATTTCCCAAAGACAACCTCTGGATATGACGCTGAGCATGTGCACTTAACTTCTTTGGTTGCCCATGGCGAGGCCTGTTCTAAATGGAACCTGTCCTGTTAAATCACTGTATGGTCTTGACCACCGTGCTGCAGCTCAGTTTCAGGGTCTTGGCAATCTTCTTATAGCCTGGGCCAACTTTATGTAGAGCAACAATTCTTTTTTTCAGATCCTCAGAGAGTTCTTTGCCATGAGGTGCCATGTTGAACTTCCAGTGACCAGTATCAGAGAGTGAGAGCCATAAAACCAAATTTAACACACCTGCTCCCCATTCACACCTGAGACCTTGTAACACTGAGTCACATGACACCAAGGAGGGAAAATGGCTAATTTGGCCCAATTTGGACATTTTCACTTAGGGGTGTACTCACTTTTGTTGCCAGCGGTTTAAACATTAATGGCTGTGTTGAGTTATTTTGAGGGGACAGCAAATTTACACTGTTATACAAACTGTACACTAACAACTTTACATTGTAGCAAAGTGTCATTTCTTCAGTGTTGTCACATGAAAAGATTAAAGAATAAAATATTTACAAAAATGTGAGGGGTGTACTCACTTTTGTGAGATACTGTGTATATATATATATATATATATATATATATATATATATATATAGTGACAGGTTCTCTTTAATGAGACATGCAGGCTCTAAAAGACACTATATTCCTCATATTATAATTTTTTTCTAGCTTTTTTTTTTAAGATAAAGTTTATTCATTTTGAAAAAAAACCAAAAAAAAAACCAGTAGACAGTGGTACGTTTACAACAGTCTGTGAGAGTAGTTCAAATAGTACAAAAACGGGAAGCCATTTGTAAAAGACAGTAAGACAGTATCATAAAGTCAATAGTAACCTTTCATGTTTAAATTGAAGGATGGCTAATCCTATACCTAGGTATGGAGACAAATGTGTAAATAAAAACAAAATGGGTGTGGAATGGGGAGAGTGGAAGGATCAGTGAAGGTAGTATGCACCCAGTTTCATACAGAAAATCACAGAGAAGTAAGAGAAAAGAATGGGGGGCACTTGCAGAGGAACAGGAAGAAACTGCATGTATATTCGGTAGATAATTCCCTAAGGGGTTCATTTGTAGTTTAATCTTATGTACCATATCCCAAGAGTACTGAACTCCTGGCTCCTCACGAACCCATGCCACCCAGATCTTAGATCACAAAAGGGGTATGGGGAAAGGGTTGGGGGGGATGGAAAGGCGCGAGTATTCACCTGTATCTGGTCGTATGGAGATAATGATGACCGATACTCAACCCCTTGCCAATTAAGGTACCGTTGCTGTAACCATATGCATATATAAACCAAAAAAAGGAAAGGTAGGGGAAAAGGGTATGGTAAAACCGCCTGTTTAGAGACAGGCTCTGAAAGGGGTTACTTTATGCAACAGAATCATCCGGGGTACATTTAATTAAAAAGCATTAGAGTTTAATGATTTTAAAACATAAAGTGCACATTGTTAATGGTTTTGCAAAATTATTGCTAGTAGCTACAAATCTTGCGGACACAGACAAACATACAAGATCTTATCGAACTTTCTAGGGCAATTGCGTCCCAGATAGGTCAGTTTGGACCTATTCTTCAGGGGAAGATCCCTTCCATTGTAGCAGAATTGCCTTCCTGGCATAGAAGGCTGCATAGAATACAAATAGTTTTTTTGGGTTGGGGGGCTTCCAATGTGTCGACTATACCAAGTAATAGGGGTATCGGGTCACAAGGGACTCTTAGTTTAGAATTAATGTCATTGACGACTCTCCTCCAAAAAGTTTGTAAGTGCTGGCAGGACCAGACAACATGGAAAAAGGAACCTACCTCCGAGGCACATTTAGGGCAAATCGCGTTTCTATCGGGGTAGATTTTGGCTAACCATTCTGGGGAGAAATAAGCCCTATGTAAAAACTTAATCTGGGTGAATCTGTCCCTTGCAGAGATCACCAGAGGGAGATATTGCTGGATACCCTCTTCCCAGTCATCATTGGCCAATGTGGGTATATCTGCCTGCCACATCGAGAACAGCTGAGAAACCTTGGAGGTGTCTAGTCCGGCTAGGACAGAGTATACAGTGGATAAAGGTTTAGTTTCCTCCATCATACTCTGTAAACGTTCCATACCCGTGGTCTCTATTACAATAGATTGAGGAAATTGGGACAGGAAAGCATGACAGAGCTGTAGATATCTAAAAAACATGTGGTTAGGTATACCCCGTTGCCTTTTTAGGTCATCAAACGTGAGGGAGCCATCAGGAGATACAATATCTGCCAGCCTCTTAATTTCAAAGCGGGCCCATAGCACAGGATCTGGAACAGATTGAAAATGCGATAATCACTGGTTCCCCCACAGCGGAGTGCGGGGAGGGCAGCTCTTACGCTTCTGAACCTTGGCTCTAACAGTTTCCCAAACCCTACGTGTGGTCCGCATCGAGGGAGTGATATTTGGGTTGGATCGGGGCCCCCGGTGGATCAGATTGCATTGTTCGGAGTAGGATCCAAGCAACGCTGCTTCCAATGTGAATGTGGGGTTGGCCGGCTCCTCTGACATCCACCATCGGACCAAAACCAGGACAGCAGCCCAGTAGTATTTGATAAAGCAGGGTCGAGCAAAACCTCCCAATGTGATAGGTAGTTGCAGAGTTGATTTGGCTATTCTGGGAACGCTACCATTCTATATAAATGAGGTAATTAAACTGTCTAGTTTGTTAAAAAAAAAACTCATTCAGAATATGAACCGGGGTCTGTCTAAAAATGTAAAGAAATTTAGGAAGTAGGGACATTTTGACAAGGTTTACCCTTCCAACCTGGGTAAGGGGCAACGTCTTCCAAGCAACGCATCTCTGAGTCAGGAGAGACATCACTGGAGTTAGATTGAGAGGGTTGAACTGTGATAGGTCTCTATGGATTACAACGCCCAGATACAGAATCTGTCAGACCCGCTGTATTGGGGTATTCGCTGGTATCAAGGCATCGGAGGAGTGTAATGCAAAAATAGCAGATTTCCCCCAGTTAATACATATGTCAGAGTATTTACCAAAGGTGTTGATAAGTGATAGGGCAGCTCCCAGTGAATTTAATTAAACAGTAAATAGTGCTGTGCTGTTATGTATAATCACTAATTAATAAATAAATAAATATAAATAATATTATACTATTAGTGTGAACTAAAATACATACATAATTAGATAAAAAAGTGACTATGTGCTAAATAATTCATCATAGTGGAAAAAACAATATAATATAATAAAATTACAAGTCTTAGTAAGGGGATGAGCCCAAGTGTCAGATCCCCTCTGAAAAGTTATATGGGAAGTGTCTTTTCCTTCTAATGTGCATAAAATGAGTGACTTTTCTTCTTCTGTGCAGAGGATTTTAAATAGAGAAAATAAAGTGCAAAGTGACTTCTCAGTGCAGCAGACTATAATGTTAGGTGGCCTCTTACCTTACGGCTGTTATGCCGCATACACACGAGCGGACTTTTCGACCGGACTGGTCTGCCGGACTATCCGACGGACTTTCGACAGACTTCCAGCGGACTTTCCGAATGAACGGACTTGCCTACACATGATCACACCAAAGTCCGACGGATTCGTACGTAATGACGTACGACCGGACTAAAATAAGGAAGTTGATAGCCAATAGCTGCCCTAGCGTCGGTTTTAGTCCATCGGACTAGCATACAGACGAGCGGATTTTTCGGCCAGACTAGAGTCCGTCGGAAAGATTTGAAACATGTTTAATTTCTAGGTCCATCGGACATTTGGGAAAAAAAAGTCCACTGGAGCCCACACACGATCGAATTGTCCGACAGAGTCCTGTCCGCCGGACCAAGTCTGCCGGAAAGTTCACTCGTGTGTATGCAGCATAAGGTAACAGCATATATAGATCACGGGTATTCCCACTGTATATCCTGATAGTAATCGTGCTCTTAATCTGGCGCTTTTTAGTATGATAGTATATATCTGCTCCTTTATGGCTAATCGCGGCAATGGTATCACTCCCTCAGTTAGTATGTATATAAGGTATATGGGGAAGAAGAAGGGGGATTCCAGATTGTGTAGTGCATTTTTTAAAACATTTTATTATTTAAAAGCTTTAGGTACTCACATTTCACAATAACAGTACAATTCCTAACACCACGAGCAGCGAGCTCGCCGATGTCACTTCCGGTGCCTGTGTGTTCTGACGCGTATTGTCACAGTCACGTGACTTCATCAGGGAATTAAGTCATCCTGGTACCCCTGTGGAGATAGAAGGGCAGGGGGAGAGTCGATCCAGTGCGGAGTCTAGCCCTCAGTGACTTGTAGAGGGCCCTCACCCATGAGATAAATTTGGGGCCAAAACCAAAGCAATGCAGGACCTCCCAGAGGTAATTCCATTCAACCAAATCAAATGCTTTCTCCACGTCCAGGGAGGCCACTGCATTGAATTGGGTGAGCCCAGGACTGTGTACAGTCTTTGGAGATTTATATCCCGTACCCGGCATAAATCCGGTTTGGTCTTCATGTAATAACTTCATTAAGTCTCCTCGCTAGGACTTTGGTAAGAATCTTAGCATCAGCGTTGAGCAGAGATATGGGACGGTAGAAGGCACAAAGTTCTGGATCCTTACCCAGTTTAGGGACTACAACTATGATTGCTTCTGCTATAGAGGCCGGAAGAATTTCCTTTTTTAGAGTCTTAACTATCATCTCGTGTAATCTAGGTGATAACGGTTCCCCATATTGTTTATAAAATTCTGGGGGGAGGCCGTCCACTCCCGGAGTCTTCCCCGCCTGTAATTGACAGAGAGCCTGCTGTATCTCCTCAAGAGTAATTGAGCTATCAAGACGGTTACGGGCCTCATTAGTAAGAGTGGGAAAGGTGATCTGCCCAAGGAAGGAATCCAAGTCCTCCCCCGAGTAATCTGCCTTGGAGGAGTATAGGGCACCAGAGTATGAGGCAAAGCAGGCATTGATAGCCACCGGGTCTATCACAGATACCCCGTTGGCATCCTGTATACGAGCAATGGTGGCTATTGCTGTTGCTCCCTAGATAGCCAAGCCAGAAGTTGTCCGTCTTTTTCCCCCTGCTCAAAGATGCGCTGTGTTTACGCCAATTGCTCCCTTTTTGCCTTTGCCACCTGTAGAAGCATTACTTCCCGGTAGGCCACTTGCATATTCAAATAGGTAATTGTTTTTTTTAGCTAAGACATATTGGGATTCTAGAGTTTGCGCCTTGGCCTCCTCGATGGTAATTGTAGTATTGTGGCGGGCTCGGGAGATAGAGGACTGGTAGCATCCCCTGATATACTCTTTAAAGTCATCCCACATATTGTTTAGGGGGGTATATCCGGCATTTGTTAACCAAAATTCGAAAATACACTTGGAGGTCTCGATTTCTATTGTTTCATCAGCGATCCAGTAGCGAGATAGCCAACACAATCTCTCCGATGGGGGCGTCTGGGTTTGCAGGTCTGCAGAGCACAGGCAAATTATCCGATATGCCCCTTGGGTGTATAGTGACCTCATGTACTAGAGAAAGTAGCCCAACACTAACATAGAACAAATCTATCCTGGACATTGTGCAGTAGGAGGTGGAGTGACAGATATAGGCCCGATCTGCTGGGTATCTCCACTGCCAGACATCTGTCAGACCGTAGAGAAACGCCCACCTGAACAGGGGAGAGTCTGTATTAGCATCCGGAGAGACAGATTATCTAGGGATGAGTTTGGAACTATATTAAAATTGCTAGCAATAATGAGATTGTCAGTAGGGTACACAGACAGGAGAGGAGTCAGATACTTTAAGATGGATACTGTAGCAGGTGGCGGCATATACAAACCAAGAATCAGCATTTCAACAGTGTCCACAACTGCATGTAATAACACATACCTACCCTACGGGTCAATCTTGACAGCTAACAGGTTATAAGATAAGGACTTATGTATTAATATACTAACCCCTCGGGCATACCCAGAGTACGTGGCATGGTGGTAGTGTCCCACCCATGGTTTTTTCAAGCTTAGTACCCTACTCCCCACCAGGTGGGTTTCCTGCAATATGCAAACATGAGGGTTGTATTTTTAAAGTAGGCCATAACTAGGGATCGCATGACCCTGTCATTGAGTCCCCGGACATTCCATGAGATGAACCTTATGGGGGCCATGTCAGAGATATCAGAGTAAAACCACTAGGGGAATAAAGACCTGTCTGACCCGGAGCGAGGCAAGCATCGTTCAGTACATAAACTACAATGACTGAAGCATTGGACACCCAGCCTTCATGCAGTACAAAGGCTAATTGAGGCATCCAAGGTGTACCACTGCAGTAAACAAAATCTAACAGAGAAAAATAATAAAAGAAAAACTAAAACACGTAATCCCATCCTCACCCCACACATCCGTTGGGGAACTCTGAGTCCTCAGACCCAAAACCATAGTTCAACAGACCCTTCACACACTAGGAAATTCTCCTATGGGGGCAAATGGAGAAGTCAGCGCCCACCAAACACAGAAGTGGTCTGTGGGATCAGTTCGGTCCAAAGGCAACCGCCTTATAAAACTACGCAGGGATCTACGCAGATGTGAAAAATAAAAAAACACCTAGTGCTAGCTCGGGGCACACACTTAGTAAAACTTAACATCATGTAACAGTATAAGCTAGGATCT
Source organism: Lithobates clamitans (assembly GCA_037952925.1). NCBI lineage: Eukaryota > Metazoa > Chordata > Amphibia > Anura > Ranidae > Lithobates > Lithobates clamitans. The sequence continues at coordinate 745,045 of JBBGZY010000501.1, read as the reverse complement.
CCCCAGAGCAGAGTCTCTCTGTATATTCCCTAATTCTCCACGTGGGGGGGGGCAGGCATGTAGCAGCATCAGTGGGGGGAATGAATCAACCAAGGAGGCCGAAGGCTGGATATAGCATTCCCAGCTGCCGCGTGGGCATCACTGAGGAGACAGATATGTAGAGCTTGGGGTGTGTCCATCTTCAGGTTTTGCAGACCCACTTTCCAAGATATGACCAGTGCTGCAGCGCAATAGGAGAGTACCGGGTTCAGCCATGCATCCTGCTCCAAAGAAGCCATGATAGCCTAACTTGACAGGAACCAGTCAACAGGAAAGGGCAGGCACCTTAGTTGGCAATAGAATGTTCCAGTAGAAGTCCGTCCCGTACCAGTTGCTAGACAGGACAACCATAGCAGAGGCAACCATCGTGGAATGGGCGGGGGCAAGGAGCCATATAGAGAACACAGTTCACATCATGGCACAAAGATCCAGCTAGTCACAGCCCGGGGGAAGGGAGACAAAGGGATAGACGGGGTATCCCAAGGGTAGAAACAATAAAGTACATATATTTACCGTGTTCTGGTTTGGGTGTCCGACCACTGGGAAGCTTCGTCAGGCGAGGTAAAATAGCTGGTGGACACTCCATCCACAAACTCATAGGTGGGTCGGGAACAGCATGCTATACTTTAGCCCTCTGGTACGAGGCTGAGCTTTGACGTGGTCAAAGGTTCTGCGGAGCCGCTGGGTGTCAGCAGAATAATCCAGGAAAAGCATGATCTTTGTATTTTCGAACCGAAGCTCGTCCACCTTTCGTGCTTCTCGGAGTGCCAGATGTCGGTCTTGGAAATTCAGCAGCCTAAAAATGAAGGTGCGCGGGGGGAACCTGGGGGGGGGGGCACCCGGTTGGACCCGCAGAGGCGGCATTTGGTGGGCTCTTTCCACTGCGTAATGTTGAAGTCCATGGGGTCTTGGCCCTTGCCTCCCTCTGGCAGTCCCACCACCCTCAGGTTAATCCAGCGGCTCCTGTTTTCACTGCCCTCTGCTCGGGACTCCAAGGCCTTCATTTTCACTTGAAGGCTGTGGATAGAGGCGCAATGATCCCAAATGGAGTCCTCAGAGTCACCCAAGCGCCACACAGCCTCACCCAGCCAGTCGCGGAATTTGACAAGTCTCCGCATCACCCCAAAATCCGTCTATAGGAGATCAATCTTGACCGTCAGGGTATTTTTGCAGCTGGAGATGGCCTGCATAAGGGCCTGGAAGCGATCCTCCACCGTCGCTGGATCTGCTGACACAGTTTGGGTCGCCATGTTCGAGTGGCCTACAGCGGCGGGGATGCCGTGGGAGCGGAGCCACTTTTCAGTCCAGAGCCAGATTTGCCTCTTTTCATACCCAGTGGTCACCGAGCAGTATTAGCAGAGGTTAAGTGGAGGTAGATCCCTTTTAAACTGGATTAAAGGATCAGGTAGGAGTGGAGCTCCACTCAGGCCGCCAGTTTGACCACGCCCCCTTTTTTATAGCTTTGAAGCCCAACTCCAGGCAAAAAAACCTGCTTGATTTGTCCAGTGTAGTGTAGAAAGCTTATACTCACCCATTCTCCATTCTACCAGCGAACAGCTCAACTTATTGGGAGACACCCCATGGTCTAAGAATCAATTCCTTGTGTAATTGTAGACTCCCTGACTGGACAACCACAGTATGTGCATTTGCAAGACTGTGTGTCTGATAGGGTGGTAAGCAATATTGGGGTTCCACAGGGGACAGTTCTCTCTCCTCTTTACTGTCTATACCACTGATTTCAGCTACCAGACAGAGTCTTGCCATCTTCAGAAGTTTTCTGATGACTTTGCGGTAGTGGTATATATAAGGGATGGGGAAGAGACTAAGTATAGGACTGTGGTGGAGAACTTTGTCACATGGTGTGAAGTTAATCATCAGTATTTAAATGTCACTAAGAGAAAGGAGATGGTTGTGGATTTGAGGAGGAAGGCACCAATGACCCCTGACTCCATCTAAGGAGTAGATGTTGTAGAGAATTACAAGTTTCTGGCACATAGTAATAAGCTGGACTGAAGCAAGAACACTGAAGTGTTCTATAGGAAGGGCCAGAGCCGTCTCTATTTTTTGACATTTAACTTGTCTTTTAACATTTGCCGAACAATGCTGAAGATGTTTTATGAGTCTGTGGTCGCCAGTGCTCTCTTGGCATGCCGGGAAGCAAGCTTAGGGTGGCCGACACCAACAGAGTCAACAAATTGATTCACAAGGCCAGTGATGTTGTTGGTTTGGAGTTGGAGTCTTAACAACAGTGTTGGAGAGGAGAATGTTGTCCAAGGTATGTTCAGTCCTGGACAACTCCTCCCACCCACTCCACATTAGGCCGGTCTGTCTGAGCAGTACCTTCAGTGATTGATTGTTACAATCACGCTGCACCACAGAGTGACACATGAATTTTTTTTTGCCTGTGGCCACAAATTATATAATTCTTCTCTGAGTTCTGGATTTGAGGATATAATCTGGTTTATGATCCAGATTTTTATGTAGTTTTATTATTATTTTGATATTAGGTTAACTATGTGTAATGATTTTTGAGTAATGTTAGAGAAAGTGGTGTAATATTTGTATGTTGGTAGTTTGATTTTCTGCTATTTTTTTTTCAATCTGCATTATTTACTCTATGTAGTATTTAAATAGAATGGTATTGTTGATTACAGTACAGTAATAATTTGGTTTGCTGTTATTGGTAATTTTATTGTTGTGCCTTTGTGTTGTCTTGTTGAATGTAATTGTATTTTAGTAATTTCCCTTTGGGATTAATAAAATATTCAGAATCTGAATTTTGAATCTGAATGGAGACCAGTGACTATAGCAATAGAGAGGCTTCTAACAACTAGTTGGATTAGCACAGAGGCAAGTCACTCTGACTGATAACATGGGCTCATCTGTGTCAAGCAGAAGATATAGCAGGTAGGGATCAAGCAGAAGCGTAGTCAGTAAGCAAGTCAAAGGCTGGTTTCAAGTGGTGTTCTGGGACCTGTGTCGCAGGTGGGGGATGTGGACCTCCTGGTCTCCAGGTTCAATAACAAACTGGAAAGGTTTTCTCTGTTGTTACAGTGAAGCTCTAGAGCAGTGGTTCTCAACCCCTGTCCTCAGGACCCACTAACAGGCCAGGTTTGCAAGATAACTGAAATACATCACAGGTGATATAATTTGCTGCTCAGTGATTGCAGTATTCTAGTCTGCATCTCCCCAAGGTAATACTTAAAATCTGGCCTGTTGGTGGGTCCCGAGGACTGGAGTTGAGAACCACTGCTCTAGAGAAAGCTGTGGATGCTCTGGTGGCTTTGTGAGATCAGTACATCCTGATCTATGCCTTTCCTGACATTTCTTCCTCATCTGCTTCACAGTATTGAGATTCCAGTAATTGTCATTGCTTCAGACTGGCCAAGGCAGATGTGGTACACTGACCTGGTAAGGCTTATGTCATCTGCCTAATTGGCCCAACCTAATCGTTGGGAATCTTTTGTACCAATGACCAATCTGCCATCCTGCTTCACAGTTGCTAGTTTTAACGGCTTGACTATTTATAGTCCAGGTTCTGAGGGAAAGGGACATCTATGAATCTGTGATTCCTACAATGCTGTAAGCTAGGTAGTCTACCTCCTGTAAGGCCTGTTATTGGGCATGAAAGGCATACTTCATTGATGTGAGATTCCGGCTATCCACCTCAGGAGTTTTTTCTGTGGAACAATTCTTCTTCATGTAGCTTGGTATGGACCAGTATCTGACTCTTAGCTGTCAGGATACTCACCGAGGCCGAGCTGCTGAGAGTGGCTTCCCTTGTAGCTAGGCGCACGATACCCCTGGGAGTGACACAGCAGGTATCGGGCACGGAGGAGCACGGGTCACCAGCAGGTTGGGAAGGTGGCGGGAAGGTCCCAGATAGGAGGTCCGTGCAGAGAGACTTCACACTGGACGGGAGCTGACCTGGCAGGAGCCCAAAAGCGGAGACTGGAGATGGAGAACTGGTGCTGGCCGGGGGTCAAACACGGAGGGACAAGCAGTAGTAAGTAGGCTGATGATCAAACACAGGGATCAGGCAAAGGCAGAGTCCATTAGGAGGCAGAGGGTCAAACACAGGAATCAAGCAGGCAGAGAAGTCCGTAGGAAAAGCCAAGGGTCAGGTGCTGGAGAGATTCAGGAGAGGTCAGGTCAATCTGAGTCACAACGGGTAGGCACAGGTACAAACGCTCAGGAACAGGATACAGGAAGCTGAGAAGACAAACCAGCAATGAAACACCACACAGGGCTGTCTTTTATAGGCCCCTCAGGGGAACTCCCACTGTGCGCACAACAACGCGCACGTGCCAATGCAGAACGTCGCATCGCGCACCCACGTGCGCCGGCCTGCAGTGTCGCACACTCGTATGCATGAACCCGCTAAATTGCGCACCCGTGAACACCGTAGCGCACCTCTGCTGCGCAGGCGCACAGGAAAGCGCCGATGCTGGCGGATCAGATCTCTGCTATTCCTCTGACATTAGCACAATTCAGAGTCAGGCTTATTACCTTTCTTTTCTGTTCCTTTATTCTATTCTTGTCGCCATCACTATTGAGAAGCAAATGTGTGAACTGGTGGCCTTATCCTGCAGGAAACCCTTTTTGGCTTTGTACAGAGACAAGGTGCTGTTGAGGCCCAGGACTTTCTTCTTGCTTAAAGTGATTGTAAAGTCTTGTTTTTCTTTTAGTTAAAAATAATAAACATGTTCTACTTACCTGCTCTGTGCAGTGGTTTTGCACAGAGCAGCCCAGATCCTTCTGTTCCCAGCTCCCTCTTCGGTGCTCCTGGTCCCTCCCTCCTGTTGAGTGCCCCCACAGCAAGCAGCTTGCTATGGGGGCACCCAAGCCTAGCCACAGCTCCGTGTGTCCATTCAGACACAGGGCTGCTGCCTGCCCCCGCCCCCTTTCTCTCCTCATTGGCTGATTGACTTTGATTGACAGCAGTGGGAGCCAGTGGCGCCATGCTGCTGTCTCAGCCAATGAGGAGGGGAGTCAGCAGCCGAGACACTCCTGCAACATCGCTGGATTTAGATGGACCTCAGGTAAGTATGAGGGAGGCTGCACACAGAATGCTTTTTATCTTAATGCATAGAATGCATTAAGATAAATTACCTTCTGCCTTTACAGCCACTTTAAGGTAGTTTATGTCTTTCACCTTACCCAGGACATTGTTCTTTCGTTCCACTTTTTGGCTCCAGTTCACCAAAAGGAAATTTTCCACCATTGAATGAGTGCTAGTCTCTTTCTTAGCCACTGCTTCTTTCAGGAAGACTTATTGTAATTTTGTATGTACCCTGTAAGGGTATGCCAGCTTCTTGTTCCACCCTCTTTAGGTGGCTCAGACAGGCCATCACCTAAGCTTATAGTTTCAAGAATCGGGTTTCACCCTACCTTATCAAAGAACACTGTACTAGATATGTGAGTGCTTATTAGACTTTTCAGCATCAAGCAACTGTTTCCTAGGTTTGTAAGATTGTCACCTGTTTTTTTGTTCAGTATTCTACCATGTGGATGTTTCAGCCTCTTCTGATACCAACTTCAGGTGTAAGGTCCTTCAGGTAACTTTTTGTTTGAGCTGCAGACAGTCCCTAATTCTCTGTTGTTTTCTGCTGTTTTCTTGTGCCTGGGTTTGTTCGCTGTATTGCCTACTCGTCATTTGGACTGCTGTTCGATGTCCGCAAGGTGAAAAACTACCTGTGTTCCTCAAGGGACAAGACAGAATGTAGGATTTTTGTACACATCTTAAAATCTTTTTCTTGGAGTTCATTGAGTTACACGGGTCCCACGCCCCTGTGTTTCTGATCATGCTCTTGGTACTGTATTGCTACAAAACTGAGGCATGCTGGTATTAGGAGGGGTTATCCTGAACCGGTCTACAGTTTTTTTTGTATGTCAGTGTCTAATTCCCCTGTAAATTAAGGACTTTCTGTGTCCCTTAATAGGCTCAGAGAAAATATATTTTTTTATACGTTTCATAGTTGGATTGCCATTGAATTTACTTAACCACTTTATTTTATGCTGTACAGTATGTGCTCAAAACATTGATTTATTACTGATGATATTTTTGTTCCCTAGGAAATGATGCCTTGGCAAATTGCACAGTGGCCCAAAGAATAGGGAAAGGCAAAGATGCTACAGTTATCTTTCACAGTGTTCGTACACCAGCAACCAAACCTTCTCTAAGAGAAATTTCTCAAAACAGTAGCTTGCAAAATGAAGTCCAAAATCTACCTGTTTTAAACAGGCATCATGTTCCTCCTACACCCGTGTTTCAGAACCAGATTGCTCTTCCAAACTTTAGCACGCCCTATAATCATTTCTCTATGTCTCTAGAAAGCCTAATTGCATCTTCTTTGGGGATTTCATCAAAATGTATTAAAGATCCTAGACTTTTAAAAAGGTGTGAACAAGAAGTTTTTAAATTCACCGGACAGTATCTTTTAGGACAGCAAAATCAAAAAGAACTTGTTTTGGAAAGTGAAGTGCCCAGCTTACCAGAAACAGAGCCTAGCAAAGAGAATCTGGGCACATTAGAAAACAGCGGAAGTAAAACATCACTATACGTAAGTTTTGAAGAAGCACGTTTTTCAGATGAGAACTACATGAATGAGCAGAAAATTAGGAACATGGATGAAAAAGAAGACATAAAGGCTTGTGATCAGCATCTTACAGAGCAGCAAAGACAATCCAAATGTGCTTTTGATAATGAAGTGTCCAACCAAGATGAAGATCTTATTAAAGAAAGAGAGAGCTGGGAAAATATTGTAAGTAAAACTTCACTGTATATAAGTTTTGAGGAAGTACGTCTTTCTGATGACAGTCGTAGTAAGGTAAAAGAATCGGTAATGAAGACAGAGAGGAAACAGTCGTCATTTCTGACTCTTACTGAAAATGTGGAAGATGCAGATGGTCAGTCTTTGCACTGTTTATCCACGAAGGAGAACTCAAAACTTTCTGGAAAAGCGTGTGTATATGGTGGGTCCCAAACACTGCATGACAATCAGTTAGGTGTTGCAAAAGATGAAGAGCCCGTAAAACTGAATTCATCCTTGGAAAAAACACCTGCCCCACTTAGAAGTATTAATAAGTCCAAAATCCCAGCTAAAATAAATGACAAGAACCATCTACTTCAAAGCAAATGCCAAGTATTATCTTCTGGAATAAATAGAGGACAGTCTGAAGACAGTGATGACATGTCTTCAAAACAAAAGCAGAAAGACGCACTTCTAAAAGTTGTTCTAAATGCCAGTAACAGTAATGAATGTTTGTCTTCAGGAAAACTCACTGAGGATGAGAGTGCTGAGGTTACTACACAAACAGGAACCTTGCGAAATAATCGATACTCAGTCTGTGATGGAGACAAAGTATGTTCTAATGGTAACAGAAGTAAGCTTGTCACAACTAAAGCACACCACATCGATAGAAGTATAGTTCAACCTGAAAAGACGTTTTTACCATTAAGAAAAAAACAACTTGAGAAAAGTGTTCAGTCTGAAACCTGTACATCAAATTCTGATATGAAAGCTAAAAAGACTGCCGATCATACAAGTCCCCAAAAGCATATGTCTAATTCTTTATCCTGCCTTAATACAAAATCCCCCAAAGGTGCAGAGAAACGTCCAATAAAGACATCTCCTGAAAAGAAAGTGCAAGAACAGTCTTTACACAAGAAAGAAAAGTCCATCAAGATAGTGCCTGCCGCTTCTCCTAAAAACATGAAAGACGGTGACAAACACAATGCTGTGAGCAAGTTGACTAATGATCCTAATGGAAAGAATGCATCTGAAAAACCCAGATCCTTCACAGCTCCAATTCACGAAGTGTACAAGGACATAACTGAAAATGAACTAAATAGTAAAAGTAGTTTACCATGTACAGGACTTTGTACTACCAAAGAAGATAAAGAGGTTAAGAAGAATTATGATATGAATTTAATTTCCAAAAATGTCCATTGTAATGATTCATTTGGAATGTCACAGACAGAGAAAGCAAGTGTGCATAATTCATTAACAGAAAACAATACATTTGGAGATGTGCAGCGTGATTTGCAGTGTTTGATAGAGTTAGAGAGCCGCATAGATTGGAAAGGTATTTTTGGAACCCAGAATGATAAAGTAGAAGACACGACAGAGCTGTGGAAACCTTCAAGGAGATTGAGAGAGCCTAGTGGCTTGAGGATCTTTCCTGACATGGAAATTACCATTAGAAACTCTCACTATATGTGTGTAGAACAGGATGTCAACAATGTTGTTGAAGTATATTCATCTATGACTGTAAAAGAAAAGATAAACAACAGTGCAGAAAAAGATGCTCCTTCAAATCCTCAGACAACAAGTGATGTCTCAGAGACTGTAACTAACAAAACATCTTCAATGTCCCGGGATTGCAAAGCGCTACTTGATAATAGACCTGAACTCCTATCTCATAGTGTCAGGATAAATGAAAGTGTCCGTTTAGATAGAAAGCTAATAACTCAAAATCAGGGTAAATCTGAGGCCATTAATGATAACAATTTGACTTGTATCAAAACTGGGAAAAGTTTGTCTCATTCAAAAATTCTAAAAAAGAAACTCAGCAGCACAAGGAGGCATTCAGTAGTTATTAAAAAATCTGTTAGAAAAATGAACAAGTTCTCTCAGTCTGAAAAAAATATAAAGGTGGTTTTAGGATTGTTATCAGGTGAGATTCCTCTGTGTAAGAGCAAGCGAATTTCCAAAAGACTAGACCGAGCTATGCTTCACCTAAGAAAAGCACACAAAAGAGTGCAAAAATCCCTGCAGCTTGAAGCTAAGTCTGGAAGGAGATGTAACCTTACAGAGTCCTTGCAAGCCACAGGAAACTCTGGTCAAGAAAATTATCATATTAAAAACCTTAATACTTTTAAAATAAAAAGTCAAAATGGCAACAAAATGGACACCAAAAGAAAACAAGCTAAAAGTGTGAAGGTAGAGTGTGGAGGTAAGCAGTTGTTACAAACTCCACATTCTTTTAAGGTTTCTGTCTCTGATAAACGTCAGCAAAGGTCTTCTCCTGAAGACAGAAAATGTCTAAACCTGACAACTCAAGCACTCAATGGAAAATATGCTGATCACTTGGCTGCAACTTCTGGCAATTCAGCTTCATCAAAAAAATTGCCTCCATCACCTCAAAACAGAAATAGTGTAGGAATTGCTGCAGATTCTCCTATTGCTAGCATATCAGACATAGAGAATGCAGTACCAGCTATTTGTTCACCAAAATCAACAAGTGAAAAGAAAGAGACTTTTACAAAAAAATGTCTAAAAGTTAAAAAAGACAGGAAAGAACTCATCTGCACCAAGAAAATGTTATTGCATGCAAAGAAGTACCATTCATGCCATACTAAAATTAAAACATCCAAGAAAAAAACTGATTCAGCTTGTGAAAAAAATCAGCATAAAGGAAAAAAAGTTAAGCACAGTACACTTACCACAGCAAAAAAAAATGAGGTGTCAAGATTGTTATTGGGGAAATTGTCAAAGATTTTGCAAAATGCAAGTGAGACAGACAGCCTAAAAAGTCTACAGGACTGCCGATCCTTGTGCAAAAAAATGCTCCCTGTTTTTATTAAATCATTTGAGAGAAAGCAGAAATGTACCTGGAGAGATGTATTAGTAGATAGGAAATTGTTGTTTTCCAACCATCTAAAAACCTGTTTTAGAAGTACTTTACAGCCACAGGCCGTAGAAGCTTTTCTTGAATTACAGATGATGATAGAAACAACTGAGTTTATTGAGAATCGCATTCGTTTTATTGAGGGAAGGCCTACGTTCCGCAGTCTCCTATGGTATGATGGTTCGCTTTATAGGGAATTATTTGCTGGCGAGGCTGGCTATCAGCAGCAGTCACACTTCTATACAGCATTTCAAGAAAAACTGAATGAAAGTGCAGTTACTACTTTGGAGAGCCTTTGTAGCAGGCTGTCTGATTTTTTGCAGGAAATAGATGACAAGAACAGCTCTTACTATGTCTACTTGAAATATAACAGAGAATTGAAAGAATGTGAAGATGTTTTAAAGCATGATTGTGACTATTCCGCATTTTCCCTCTCCATACCTTTCAGCTGTGGAGCACATCTGGGAGACACAGTAGAAGATTTGGTGGCCTTGCAAAAAAGTACTTTAGAGATAATAAGTAGGTTTATTCAACTTCCTAAAGTAGAACCTGAAAAGAAGGAACATGCACTATGTCTTCTAGAAATGATCTCAGCTAAAATTGACTTTTTGAAGACCTCGGTGTCTAAAAGTATGAATTTGTCACTCTTCGGTATTCAGCACTTACTGTTTGATGCATCAAAAATGATGGTTTTTAAGGAAAGGAAAGCACTTGATGGGAACAAAATGATAGTTCTTACAAAAGAGATCATTGGTCAGGTTAACATCAATGCCTTATCAAAGTTGTATGAAGTATTTTGTGTCCCTGGTGAAGAAGCTTGGGTGGCTGATGACATAGATGAGTTGTGGAATAAGAACCCAGATGCACACAAAAGTCTCTCTTCTCACAATGATGAGTTTATTGTTAGCAAGTTCATAGACCAAGCCCTTCATGCAAAACCTTGTTTGTTAGAACGAATGATTAGTGAATGCCAAAAACACTTACACTCCCAGATAAAAAACTTTCAGATTTTACAGGAATGTGATATAGAAAAAGCCCTCATCAAAGATAGCAATGTTAAGGAAATGACTCAAAGAAAAGACCCACTTACCACTCTGATAAAGCCTGAAGCAGTTGAACCATATATTGAACTAGCAATGACATATGAAACCTTGCATTTTCTTAACTGTGTGATGGCTTCACAGAAAAAAAAAGAAACACAAAGAGGATTACTGTGGTATGACACCTCTCTATTATCGGATCTAATTCAAATTCAACAAAGATTTGCCTCCTTTGTGACTGGGAACATGATGCCCAATGCTGTTGACACACTTGAAAGCAGAATAGTAGACATAAAATCAGAGCTAGAAGTCATCAGCAGCTGCTCAGATTCAGTGAATTATGCGTATGCTTTTCAAATGATGACAAGAGAACTTTCAGAGCTTTCAGAGCTAAAAAAAATGTTTTTTAAACTCGACTCAGCAATACATGAATACATCAACTTTTCCCCATGGGTTGTCTCATTACACTATGGAAGCTTATCCATGGAGCTGGACCATAATTACAGACAGTTTTCAGATTTTCTTGGAATTCTAATGTCTTCTCCTAAGAAAGATTTAGGAAAAATGGCCCATACAATGATGATAATGAAAACAATCGAAGTAGCAAAAGCTTTGAATGACAAGAACAACAATTCACCGTTTGATATAATTACATGTCAGATTCTGCAAAACAGAATGAAAAGTGATTGCATGGTTAAGAAGACACCAAATGAAGGCAAAGCCAAGAAGTTGAATGATCAATCTCCCAGGAAAAGAAAATCTACATCTCCAGAGGCTGTCTCTCCTAAGAAGAAGGTTAGTGTTATTGATGGGTTTCTGAGTGTGTTTAGATTGATTTATGCTATATATATATATATATATATATATATATATATATATATATATATATATATATAAGCATAGGCCCTAGGGAATAAAATGGTGGGTGTTGTCTATTTTTATGTCACACAATATTTGCTCAGTAGTTTTTCAAATGCAAACATTTTGGAAAAAATACACTTTATTGAATTATAATGCACAAAAGCTCAATTTAATACCTAATTGTTTGGTAAAAAATAAAAGATGATGTTATGCAGAGTAAATAGGTACCAAACATGTCACTCTTAAAAATTGCGTCCACCTGTGGAACGGCACCAAACTATAGTACCTAAAAATCTCCATTGGTGACACTTGTCAGGTCTGGGCTCAGCCCTTCCTTCTCAGAGCAGGCCGCTCAGCTGTCGGTTAATTGCCAGCTCTAATCTTTCCACAGTGACTCACCTGGTGATGATATCCTGCTTGTCAGTCCTGCTGGTTACTTAAGCTGTTCAGTCCAGATCCTCTCTGCCTTCACCTTGGTCAAGATATCAAGAGACTCACCCCTGTGTTCCTGTTAAGACTTGCTTGGCTGACGTCCCTTCTGGTTCCTGATCCTGCTTGCTGTTCTACTACGCTGATTTTCCGGTTTCCTGATTTCCTGGCCTGTTCTGAAGTACACTGATCCCTGGGTTCCTGACATCCTGGCTTGTCTGACCATCCGTTCCGGTTACCGAACTCTGGCTATGTTTTGACCACATTTGCTCTTTACCTTTTACCATTATTATTATTAAACAGTGTGATTTTTACTGCACTTCTGTCTCAGTCTGATTTGTGGTTCCTTACAGTAGGCGAAGGCCATGAATTCAGAAGATGCCGTCAATCCATTTGTTGGTAATATTTTCTTTCCAGATAGGATGAGCAGGATCACCGCAGACTCTTCTGAGTCGCATGGCTCACCTGGAATCTCCCCCTGTGTTGCAAACCGTCCCTGCTGCTGCTCCAGTTTCTGTGCAGGCACCCGCCTTGAATATTACCTCTTTAACAGGTATGACTGGTTCCGCTCCGCTTCCCCAGTGATTTGGGGGCAATCCAGTTCAATGCAGAGGGTTTCTCAACCAGGTTGACATACACTTTGAGATGCTGCCCCAGGAGTTTCCCACGGACAGAAGCAAAGTAGGTTTCATGATATCTTTGCTTTCTGAAAGAGCCTTGGCCTGGGCAAACCCTCTATGGGAGACGCAAAAAAAACGCTGTCCTGAGTTACCCAGAATTTGTGGCTTCCTTCAAAAGGGTATTTGACGTTCCCGCATGCTCCACTTCTACTGCCAAGAGCCTCATGTCCATCAGAGTACGAGAACTGTTGCCGATTACTCCATTGAATTCTGTACTCTGGCAGCAGAGGTTGCTTGGAACACTGAGGCCCTCGTGGCTGCCTTTTCTCATGGTTTCTCTGATACCATCAAAGATGAGATAGCAGCACAAGATATACCCACTGAGCTGGAGAAGTTGATCACGTTTGCCATCCTCATTGACTCCAGACTCAAAGAAAGACTCTCTTTTAAGGTGGTTGTACACCCTGTACTACCACTTTTACCTACAGGTAAGCCTATATTAAGGCTTACCTGTAGTTGCTTGTATATCTCCTAAACCTCCATGGTTTAGGAGATATTTACAATAAAGCCACGCGCCAATGACTACGGCGCATATGTCTATGGCACATGCGCACTTTGGAAAGGGCAGATAGTGCCGTTTTTAATAGGGGTCATCCCGTGACTGGCGGCTCCTGTGCACACGTGCGGGAGTGACGTCACGCGACTCCGGCCAGTCACAGAGCTGGAGTTTGCGGCTCTGGAAGGAAGAGGGGTGAAGATGGACGCTTGCTGCTAGTGGGGACAGCAGTGACATTGCAGGCTTCGGTTTCAGGTAAGTGACACATAATGGGCTACAATGCGATGCATAGTAGCCCATTATGCTTTACCTGTGCAGGGAAATAAAGAGGAAGTAAAACCCACCAGGGTTTACTTCCTCTTTAAGGAGCGCTTGCGGAAGCCTCCTGTACATTTGTCTCCCAGCTTTGCAGTCCCACCCTTGCCTCCCTCACTTCTCATGCCTCCTTTGTCCGGAGTCGGTCAGTGAAGTGGAACCCATGCAGTTGGGCTTCACACGTCTCTGCGGATGAGAGAACCCTTAAGAGGAGGGAGAGATTGTGCCTTTATTGTGGCCAGGCAGGTCACTTTTTGAAGTCTTGTCCTACCCGTCCAGGGAACGTCCGAACCTTGAGGTCCTGTAGGTGGCGTTGTTTCGCCCCCAGCTATCCAGAAGGATAAGCCCCTGGTTCGGGTTTCCCTTTCTTGGTCTGAGTCGTCCGTCGAGATACAGGCTCTAATCGACTCTGCGGTTGCAGGCCTGTTCATTGTTGCTGCCTTTGTATCTAAGCACTCGATTCCGCTGCAGCTTCATGCCACTCCACTTGCCATTGGGGCTCTTTTCTTGTTAAGTTTCAATTACATAGTCTCTTTCTTACTCGGTACTAAGAATGTAAGGGCCGATGCTTTGTCATGACAGTTTTCCTCCACTTCCAAGATGGAATCGGTTCCTGTTCCTGTAATTCCTCCTGATTGTATTCTGGCTATGGTTCACACGTCTCACTTCTCCTTTGGGTGACAAAATTCTTGCCGCTCAGATCCATGCTTCTCCTGAGAAACCTCATGACCGCTGCTTTGTCCCTGAGGGTCTCCCTACTGCCATTCTCCAGACTTACCATTCTCCTGACTTACCATTCTCCCAAGTCTGATGGCCACCCAGGGAAGAATCAACTCTTTTGGGCAATTTCCCAACAATTCTGGTGGCCTAGTCTTCGTGCTGATGTAGCCACCTTCGTAGCTGCTTGTTCTGTGTGTGATCAGAGTAAGACACCACGACACCTTCCAGTGGGCCTCCTACAACCCATACCCAATGGAGAGAGGCCTTGGACCCACCTGTCTATGGATTTCATTGTGGAGTTACCCAACTCTCAGGACAACACAGATATCATTTTGGTGGTTGACAGTTTCTCGAAAATGTCTCATTGTATTCCACTTAGGAAGTTGCCCACATCTAAGGAACTGGCTTCCATTTTTGCTTGAGAGATCTTTGTGCACAGTTGGGAATTCAGCTTTCTTTATCCTCTGCGTATCACCCGCAGTCTAATGGGGCTGCAGAATGAGCCAACCAGTCCTTGGAGCAGTCTCTACGTTGCTGTGTTTCTGACCATCATTTCAACTGGTCAGACCTCTTACTTTGGGCGGAGTTTGCTCACAATAGTGCCATGAATTCTGCTTCCCAATTGTCCCTGTTTATGGCGAACGGTGGTTTCCAACCATCCATGTTGCCTGCCTCATTTGCTCCTCAGAGCAGTCCTGCGTTAGAAGAGCATCTCTGTGGTCTTCGTTCCACTTGGGTACAAGTCCAGGAGTCCTTGCGACATGCCAATGATAAGTACAGACTCCATGCTGACCGCAGACGCCTGCCTGCGCCTTCCTACCAAGTTTGGGACAGGGTCTGGCTGTCATCTCGCAACCTCCGACTCCGTGTTCCCTCACTGAAGTTGGCACCTCTGTTTATTGGGCCTTTCCGTATTCTCCGCAGGATTAACCCAGTGGCTTACGCTTTAGACCTTTCTTCGAATATGCGTATCTCAAATGTATTTCATACCTCCTCATTAAGACCTTTGGTCTGTAAACGCTTCACCACCTCGGTGCCACGTCCTCACCCAGTACAGGTTGAGAACCATGAGCAGTATGAAGTACAGTCCATTGTTGACTCCTGTAGGTTTCGTGGGCGTATACAGTACCTGGTTCATTGGAAAGGGTACTGTCTGGAGGAACGCTCTTGGGTCTCCTCCTCGGACGTACATGCCCCTATCCTCCGTGCTTTCCATAGACGTTTTCCCCTCAAACCTGGTGGTCCTCCGAGGGGGAGGGGTCGTTGAAGAGGGGGTACTGTCTGGGCTGGGCTCAGCCCTTCCTTCTCAGAGCAGGCTGCTCAGCTGTGGGTTAATTGCCAGCTCTAATCTTTCCACAGTGACTCACCTGATGATGATATCCTGCTCGTCAGTCCTGCTGGTTACTTAAGCTGTTCAGTCCAGATCCTCTCTGCCTTCGCCTTGGTCAAGATATCAAGAGACTCACTCCTGAATTCCTGTTAAGACTTGCTTGGCTGACATCCCTTCTGGTTCCTGATCCTGCTTGCTGTTCCACTACGCTGATTCTTCAGTTTCCTGATTTCCTGACCTGTTCTGAAGTACGCTGATCCCTGGCTCCCTGACGTCCTGGCTTGTCTGACTATCTGTTCCGGTTACCAAACTCTCGCTATGTCTTGACCACGTTTGCTCTGTTTACATTTTACCATTATTATTATTAAACAGTGTTATTTTTACTGCACTTCTGTCTCAGTCTGATTCATGGTTCCTGACAACGCTTTAAAAGCCTTTACGGGTTACCAGTTGAGTTACAGAGGAGGTCTGGAGCTAAAATTATTTCCCTCGTTCTGACGCTCGCTATGCTTCACATGTGTGGTGATATTTCACATGTGCGGTGCGATCACAGTTTACCTACATACGCGTCGCATTTGCGCATGGGGGAACAGGGGCGCTTTAAAACATTTTTTTATTTTAGTATTTATTTTATTTTATTTTTAAAATATTTTTACATTTTTTTTTTATCCTTTATTGCTATCAGAAGGAATAAACAACATCCCTTATGATAGCATGGGCCATGACAGGTCCTCTTTATGGAGAGATCTGAGATTTATTTGACCCCATATCTCTCCTCTGCCCTCCTAGTCATTTGATCAAACCAAGATCGGTTTGATCAGATGCTTGATCAAGCCAGTAACGTTCTGTTTATATAAAACCGGAAGTGAGGAAACCTTGTTGTTTTCGGACATCACACAGTGAACAACATGAGCTCTTCTCACTGTGTCCCAGGAACCGGATGCTTATGGCCACACAGGAGAGCCTGATAAAGGAGGATGGTGGGACCCCCTTCTGCCCCCTGTAAAAGTAATTCAGAGGCTGTATAGCGGCTAGGATTATTTTGACATGGAAAATTATATCTCAACCATTGCTGCAGCAATGCCCGAGATATCACCCTTCCTATTCAGGGATTATTATCCTTCCTTGCTTTATTCAAAATTTATATATATATATATATATATATATATATATATATATATATGTATATATATATTTGGCTTTGGATATACTTTATTTGTTGTCTTCTGAATTTAACTATAATGCCCCGTACACACGGTCGGATTTTCTGATGGAAAATATCCGATCGGAACGTGTTGTCGGACATTCCGACCATGTGTGGGCTCCATCGGACATTTTCCATCGGATTTTCCGACACACAAAGTTTGAGAGCAGGCTATAAAATTTTCCGACAACAAAATCCGATCGCGTCAATTCCGACCGTGTGTGGCCTGTTCCGACGCACAAAGTGCCATGCATGCTCAGAAGAAATTCCGAGACGGAACAGCTCGGTCTGGTAAACTTAGCGTTCGCAATGGATACAGCACTTTCGTCACGCTGCAATGTTAAAAATGGTTTAATACAGAGCACTCTCTTCTTCTTTATAATGTGAGAAGAATGAAGTAGTTTTGCTGCTCATATTCACACAGACTTCTCACAAACTTATTTCTTTACTATTTATCGGGATTCCCTCAATATATTTTGATTTGTCACATCTGACATTATTTTTGTGTTGGATTTTTTTTTTTTTTGGTTTTAAGGCAGATTATTTTTTTTTGAAGGCTGATCTTTGTTTTATTGTATTTTTTTTTTTACTCCAGAATATTTTTGTGTGTGTTTTGTGTGTCAAGTTACCACAACACAATTGATATGTTGTATTATTTAATCTGTAGGAGATTGTTTGGTGTTGGTGTCCCTTGTTAATTTCACATTGTATTTTGAAATGTACCTGAATCCTCACCAACAAACTGTCCTTTTTGGATTAAAACACACATAGGAGAGTATAATTTTCCCAAAAAATTCCTTTATTAAGGGCTCACAACTAAACAAAGAGGGAGGCAACGCTGGAGAAACAGCGGAAATGGGTGAAGCCTTGGACCCCCAGGGCACACATCAACTATTTTCAAGCAAAATTGGTGGCCTGAGGAGTCCTTATCTAAGGGAGTGCAGTCTGGTCCAGAAGTCCCAGAGATCCGGAAAACAGCAGATGACATCTGTGTCCCCAGGCTGTGGTCATACAAGAGACTGCAGCTTTTGTCAGACCAGACTGAACCCAGGGCCATCACTCTCTGGTCTTCCTTCCACGCTTCCTTCCACGCTGTGGCTCTGGTGGTGGAGTTGTGGCAGCAGGAGGAGGATGGTCCAACTCAATCACGTCGGTCTTGGGTGTGATTTCGCCACTCACCCCCTTAGTTAGGACTTTATAAATAAGTTGCTCACACATGAGGCCTTGACCCTCCTGCATGCCCTGCAGTTTTGTGGCAGCCATGCAGGCAAAGGCCTCTTCAGGAGTGGGTAAGGCTCGGAGGGACGCAGAAGCCTCCTGAATAAGCCTGAGTGCTGAATCCTGAACGTGACTCCCCTTCATTGCTCTTTTGTATGGAAGGCGGAGGGGAGGAACCTGCGATTTGGTCATGCTGCGACTGGTCCCAGGCTTCTCCTGGCTGACACTTAGCCCTGCCTCCTGGCTGCAACTTAGCCCCGCCTCCTCCTGGCTGCCACATTCCACAGCCTCCTCGTGGCTGAGGTCTTCCTGTGTATAAAAAAGGGACATAGTTTTAGTTTTTTAGTCATCAATCACACACAATTTTCACCTCCTGACTGTTGCAAATTGAATTTTAACAAATATAACAGACTATCATTCTGAGCCCAGCATTTTTCATTCTTGTCCCAATTTTGGGTGCCCACTACTGTCTATTGATTTGTATAACACTTTTTTCTTGTACAAAAGGTTTTATTGAAAAAAATATACATCAACAAATAAGTACAAAACGGTGATGTATACATCATGAGTTTACAGGTATTAGACTGCCGGTATCCGGCGAGAGAAACTATTATTCAAAAATTTAAGCCTGGACTAGGGCGGAACAATGCCGAGGTCAGGCGACATACCATGACATATTCTCAACCGCATATTCTAGCGTAGTGGTATGGTGTCAGCAGATATTAATATAGTTGCAACCATACAGGAATAACTAAGGTTTCTAAACGAGATGTTGTTGTAATACATAACGTTTCATGAAGAAATAAGTAAAAAAAAATAAAATAAAAAATAGAAATATAAAATATAAAATCAAAAAGAACCAGTACTAAAGTCAGATTAAATTGAATAACCTTAAAGAGGATCAAATACCTCTAAATGCACTAATTTGTGTAATTTATTAAATTTACGGTCCTTATAGAGTTAAGCCCGAGGGCCTGAAAAAGGAGAAGGAGAGAGAAATTAAAAGTGGGAAAGAAGGGGGGAAGAAAGGAGAGAAAGGGGAGGGGGAACCTGGGGTGGGGGGAACGGAGGCTTGTTATAGAGAAAGAAGCGTTTGATCAAATCTTGATGGGCGATTGTAAGTCACCCAGGGTTGCCATATCCTGAGGAACTTATCATGAGTGTCCATCAATATGGCTGTAAGTTTCTCATTTACCATGATATCATTCACAGTGTTTTTAACTGCTTCAAAACTAAGGTTCGGGGTTTTCCAGGCTCTTGCTATGGTGAGTTTAGTTGCAGTGAAAATCTGTGTTGCTAACTGACGTTCAGGATGAAGAAGTTCTGCAATTGGTTTCCATAAAAGGGCCTCAAAAGGATCCCGCTTTATGTTGGTGTTAAAAAGATTACGTAATAGTGCATATACTCTAACCCATAGTCTGCAAACCCTGGGACAGGTCCACCAAATATGCGCCATTGTGCCCTCCTGTGAGCACCCGCGAAAACAAAGGGGGGAGTAAGATGGGATAAAACTTGCTAGTCTAGCCGGAGTAAAATACCATCTATAGAAGACTTTATACGCGTTCTCTAAAAAGAGAACATTCTTGGAACATTTTGATAGCACTATCGTCATGCTGTGCCAGTCCTCCGGATCTAATTGTTTCCCAAACTTAGCCTCCCATTGGAGATGATAGGGTCTCAATGGTATTGTCTTGGAATTATTTATAGCGTTATATATTAGAGAAATCAAACCCGAGGATTGGGGGCGTGATCTACAAAGGCTTTCAAATGGTGTCATGACAAAGGGGGCAGAATGAGAAATTGTAAGCTGTCGGAGAAAATGTCTAATTTGCAGGTAACTGTAATGCTCCCTAAGGGGGATATCGTGTGATGAACGTAAGGGAGCGAAAGAGATAATCTTGGTAGGGGTGAATAACGAATGGATATCTATGAAGCCATTGTCGGACCACCACTTAAATTGCAATGGGTTATCACAACCCGGTTGAAATAAAGGGCAGTGGAGGATACGAAGTAATGGGAGATGAGGAGAAATTAGGCCTGCTGAATACTTGACCGCATCCCACAATTTGAGGGAATGAGCTAGACAGGGACCTATTGTAGAGGGGGGGGGGGTTGTGCTCTAGGAAGCCAAGGAAGAGAAGCTAGAGGTGTTGGGTGTGCGTCGACCAAGTCAATGGTGGCCCATAGGGGCATTTGTTGCTTTGCATGAAGATGAGATAGTGGGGCGATACCCGCTGCTATGTAATATGCTTGCAAATTAGGAACTGAAAGGCCACCATTGATTCTGCGCGCGTAAAGCACTTGTCTCTTGATTCTAGGTCTCTTTTGGCCCCATATAAATTGCATAATTTTACGTTGATGTATTCGAATGATATGGGGAGGCACTGGAACTGGCAAAACTCTAAAATAATAGAGCAATTTGGGGAGGTACGTCATTCGTACCGTCGCTATTCTGCCGAACCACGAAATCGGGATTGTGGACCAAGAGGCTAACATAGCCTCCAGCTTTCGAAAAAGCGGAGGAAAATTAGCTTGATATAATCCCAAGTATTTTGGGGTAAGTTTAATACCCAGATAGGGTAAAGAGGTTGACCACTGAAACGAAAATGCCGACTGCAGGGCATCTATTACCGGGGGCCGAAGATTAATAGACATCGCTTTAGATTTTGCCGGGTTAACTGGAAGGCCCGAAAACGAGGCGAAGGAGTCTAAGAGAGAGAATAAATTGGGGAGGGAGATTCTGGGTTTAGTAATAGTTAATAAAATGTCATCCGCAAACAGGGACAGTTTGTGCATGTTGTCTGCTATTTCTACTCCTGAGATATCTGGATGAGAGCGTATGGCTTCCGCCAGGGGTTCAAGTGCTAGTATAAATAGAAGGGGGGAGAGCGGGCACCCCTGCCGTGTTCCCCTTTTAATAGGGAAAGTGAGCGATTCATATCCATAGTAACGCACTTTAGCCTGAGGGGAGTGATATAGGGCTGAAACCCAGCCCAAAAAGGAGGTGCCGAAGCCGTAGTGTGCAAGGACCTGTGTCAAATAGGGCCAGGATAAGGTATCGAAAGCTTTATTAACATCTAAAGAAAGAAACATTGTACCCAGGGACCCTTCATGCACTATATGTTGGATTTGGAGGAGTCGTCGAATGGCATAACTTGCCTGTCTGCGGGGGACAAATCCCACCTGGTCTTTTTTTATAAGGCGCGGTAGGAAAGAATTCAAACGGTTGGCCAGAATTTTCTCAAATATCTTCATATCAATATTGATTAAAGAGATTGGCCGAAAATTTGCCCAGGAGGAGTGATCTTTGTCTGGCTTAGGAATCATCACTATGTTGGCAGTTAACATGTCTGACGTAAATGAGTGACCTCCTTTGATCGAGTTATACATAGTCGCTAGGTGTGGGGCCAGGATTTCTGCAAATTTTTTGTAATACAAAGCAGTGAAGCCATCTGGACCTGGTCTTTTGCCCACTTTCAGTTCCTTAATGCACTGAAGTATCTCAGAGACCTGTATATCTCGCTCCATTAGGGAGATATGGGATTCCGATAGGGAAGGTAGAGTTAACTTATCTAGAAACTTATTCAGGCCCTGTGTTGAAGAATGATTTAGGAGGGAGTAGAGTTTAGTAAGCCAGTAACGGAATTCTTCCAGAATCCGCTGAGGGTTACCCGTAAGGATATTATGACGGGTGCGCAGGCTTATGGGAGTAAATTTTAGAATGAAGGTTCGTAATCTGTTGGCCAACTGCGCATTAGGTTTGTTTGCCTTAGAATACCATTTCTGGCGGGCCCAATGTAAGGTGCGGTCCGCCTCATATGTCATACATAGATTCAAGTCTGTACGGGCTTTGTCTAAAGCTCTGCGGTTAGCAGGGGTGGGGGTTAGTTTAAAGGTCGTCGAGCAATCCTCTAAGATCTTTTCTAACTTACGTCGTGCCTGAAATCTTTCTTTCTTACGCTGAGATGCTATTCGAATAACACGACCCCGGAGGACTGCTTTATAAGCCTCCCATAATGTTATTGGGGACGAGACCGAACCTGCATTAAGACTAAAATATTCCATAGAAGCTTCTTTGATTTCATTGAGGATCGGTTTGAATGACAAAAGTGAATCATTCATCACCCAGGGAGCTTGTTGTGGTTTATTGAGTAGAGAACGACAGACAGTTAGAACTGCGTCGTGATCAGACCAAGGGACTGTTAGGATCGATACCGATCCTATTAAAGGAAGGTGTTTCCGTAACATAAACGTATGGTCAATTCTAGAGTGGGAATGGTGGGGATGAGAGTAGTGGGTGTAGTCCCTGCCCATGGGATGAAACTCTCGCCATAGATCTACTAGGTCCAAATTTTGTAGGGCCCGCCAGAATTTTTTGGCCGCTGGAGAGGGGGATTTGTGGTCCGCCGGGTACTTATCAATGGCCGGATTAAGCGTCACGTTCGAGTCACCCGCTAACAGGAGGTGCCTCTTTGGTGGACCTGTAACAAGGAACAAACATGAGACAGAAATGGGCCCGGATTATCGTTCGGGGCGTAATAGGTCATAATGGTTACTTTGTTGTCTTGAACAGAACCCTGTATGAGAAGATATCTGCCATTAGGGTCAGCTATATGTTTATTGCAGATAAATGGGACCGATTTTCGTAGAGCTATAAGAACCCCTCTCTGTTTAGTAGGACCATTAGCTAAATATACTTGGGGGTATAACACTTTTTTCAATCAGCAATTAGTGATCAATAATAACATCTAGTAAAGATCATTTCTTTATTGACAAGAAATCTGTAGAAGAATGCTATACCTGGCTCCAGCTGGGCTCCTCCACTTCTTCCTGGCTGGAAGGCCCAGGTTGGACATCGGAAGCCTCAGCTGGGGTGGAAGGAAGAGTGGAGAGGGATTCCCTGACTTCAGTGTGGTCTGACAGAAATCGCAGTCTCTCATAGTACCACAGCCTGGGGACATAAATGTCATCTGCTGCAGCTCCGGATCTCTGGGAATGCGTGACCTTCTTGCACTCCCTAAGACAAGTGCTCCTCAGGCCACCAATTTTGGTTTTTAAATAAGGAATGGTTGCTGTGGGGATCACCGGCTTCACCAACTCCAGCAGTTTCTCCAGCGCTGCCTGCCTCTTTTGTTTATAATTATATAGGGGATGTCTTACCTGCCACAGACAGGGCAGCTTCCTGTATTTGTCTATGAACAGGGGAAGGAAGTTGTGGTCATTGAAGCCATCCATTTTCTCTGCAAGACACAACACAAGACAAACCCTAAGGTCAGGCCAAACTCTCCTAATCTTGTTACAATATAGGCTTCAATTTCGAAGCAGTATAGGCCCAAGTTTAGATCTTACCTTCGTTATCACGATCGGCGCCTCCGATGTTCCTTCCTCCGCTCACAGATCGTACGTAATACGCACACGTGTTACCCTTTATACACACTGCGCATGCGTGTAACTCCGCCCGCCCCTGACGTTCTTTCTAGTCTATTCCCCGCCCCTTTTCGCTCTGTGCAGTGGGGGAAGAGCACATGGCGGATACACAGCAGGTGCGTGCTAATTACAGGAACGGGAGGAGGAAAGCCCGGAGCCAGAAACGTCCCGATCCAGAAGGAGATTTAAGGCCTCAAATATGTCCTTTGGGGAGATGTTGGAGATGGTCGACATCCTGTAGAGGGCCGACTATGATGGAAAGTATGGACCTTACCCCAACCCCAATGTCAGAAAGGCCAAGATCATGGCGAAAGTGGTCAAAAGTCTGCACCGGTATTTCGGGGTGCGTCGAACGAAAGATCAGCTCAGGAAGTGGTGGTCGGACCTGAAATTACAAGAACATGAGCAGTACAGAAAGATCCGGAGAGTGCTGCAAAAAAGTAAGTAGTTGTGCTGTGTTCCTATTCTTTTTGTGTTTATTACGTTCATGCTGCTCCATGTGCTTTTCTTAAAAGTGTACATTTTAAAATGGCAATTTTCATGTTTATGGGCACATTATTCGTTCGTATCAAACATTTTTTTTTCGGCCTATAAAAAACCATTGTTTTGGCCATATGCATTTGCCCACATTTTTTACGCCCTACTTGTATGAAACTAATTTGGTTGTGTAGATGTGTTTGTTACTAGAATGAAATGCAAACTAGATTCTGTGTAAGGAGAGGACACTGAGCAGCTGTTTTCACATCTGGACACTGGAGCACTATTGTGGGACCCCAGAACACCATTTTTATTAGGGGGGCCACACAGGTGCTCCAGTGTATACTATAGGGGGTCTCCATCTGTGAAGCTTGTACCAAACAGGTAAAGTATTGCAGCTTGACAAAGGACACTGAAAATGCTACATTTTGGAACTCTGCCAAAATAGACAATTGTACCCCACTTCCAAGCAATGTTTCCTATTTATAGTTCTGCCATCAACTATCTGTGTGCTAAGTATTCCATTTTTGTTTTACATAGGGGAGAAAAGACTCGGAGGACACACCTCATCCGAGGAGACCACAGACCGCCCCACCTCTGGAAGAAGGGGAAATCCCCCCAACCCACGAAGAGCAGGAGGAGGAAGAAGATGTGGTGGAAATTGTCACCACAACAGGTGAGTGTCTGCGACCACAGGCTCAGGTAAGAGATGGATGCCGGCATATTTTTGATACCTGTTTTTGTTTGGTTTCTCTCTTAGGTGATTGTGATGTTGTGGATCCAGATCCTTTCACATCAGAAAGTGCCCAGATCCTGATCGGAGAGATCATGGGGTGTAATTTAGAATTGGAAAACCTCAAGAAAAACATCAATGATGTTATTCAAAAAAATAAAAACATCATTGATGTTTTGGGGCGAGTTTAAAACCCCTCCAAATCCCTTTGTTTTTTTGTGTGCTACAATGTTAAAAATGTTTTAGCGAATTTTCGAAAAGCAAAATTTGGAGGATGCACACAGTGTGCCAACATGTGCTATCTGCCATCACGGGAGATCAATGGACGCGTTTTGGGGGTGCAACCCCTTCCTCAATAATAAAGTAGCTGAGAGGAAGGGGTTTCTCCCCCAAAACACGTCCCTTGATCCCCGTGATGGCAGCTAGCACATGTTGACATTGGCAAATTTGTGTGCATCTTTCAAATTTGGCTTTTCCTGGGGTGACTTCACCCCATCTGAACGCAATATCAAACACAGTTCCTAAATAATCATGTCTGATATTGCCTTCAAGTTCTACCAAATGTGAACTTTGTAAGTTCAAGATTTGTGTCTTTCTTGTTGGTTTTACACATGCCTGTTTTAGCTTAAATGGACATTTATATTTTTTATAATGCCACCCCAAAAATTGTTATACAACAAACATGTTGGTTTGTTTTAAAAACCTTTTCTAAATGCACATGTGATTGTGCAGGTATTAAAAAGATTGTTAATCAAGAATGTGTGGATTATTGTCTCAACGCTACAACACTTTTATGGTGATGTAATTGCTGCTTTCTGTGAAAATGGGGGTTATTTCCTAAGGGCAAATCCTCTTTGCACTACAAGTGCAGTTTCAAGTGCACTTGTAGTGCAAAGTGTCTTTGCATTTAGTAAATAACACCCAACAGTGCTTTGTATAAGGTTACCCAATCACGCCATTTTCAGGACTCCCCACATTTCTGTCAGGGTCAGCTAAAACAAACACAAGCAGTAAATGTCAACAAAGATTTGCTTTTTTTTTGTTTTTATTTGATAAAGGCTTCAAAATTTGCTGGCATATTGATGGCCATCCTACCCACAAAGAACTCAAGGTATCTTAACCGGACATCACGGGCACTCAGGGAGGGCAAGCCAGGATGGCCACTTTCAAGCGGCGTCAGGGTTTTTTTATTTAGAATTCCGGCCTCAGGCCCAACTGAGCCAGCATAGTTGGCAGAATGTTGGCGTAAAAAGTTATGTAGAACACAGCACGCCAGGATCATATGATTAAGTTTGTACTCCGCCATATGGATGGGTGTCAGAAATAGGCGGAACCGGCTGGCCAGGATTCCAAATGTGTTCTCTACCACTCTTCTGGCTCTGGCCAGCCGGTAATTAAAAACCCTCTGTTCCGGAGTGAGGGTCCTCATCGGGAATGGCCGCATAAGATGGTCCCCCAGCGCAAATGCTTCATCCTCAACGAAGACGAATGGGAGTCCTTCCACATTCTCTTCTGGAGGTGGCAAGTCCAAGCTGCCATTCTGGAGACGCCTGTAAAACTCCGTCTGGGCAATGACTCCACCATCGGACATCCTGCCATTCTTCCCCACGTCCACATACAGAAAGTCGTAATTAGCCGACACCACCGCCAACATCACAATACTATTGAACCCCTTGTAATTATAATAGTACGACCCTGAGTTAGGTGGTGGGACGATGTGGACGTGTTTCCCATCAATTGCCCCTCCGCAGTTAGGAAAGTCCCACCGCTGGGCAAAGTGGGAGGCCACAGTCTGCCATTCCTGTGGCGTGGAAGGAAACTGTTGAGGAAAACAAAAAAAACTTTTTACACATAAACATGGAAAGCAGATTAGACACAAACATTCTTGGCCAACATCCAGATAACATTTATTAAGGGGAATTTTACAACACCAAAGTATAAGGTACACCTATCATATCCCCCCCCCCCCTCATGGGCCATTTCTAACATTATAGGGGGGGGGGATCTTGGACAGGTAACCCTCTTCACTTCATTGAGAGATGAATGCCTAAATAATGGGTATTACTTGGAACAGCCCCTCCTTAGTTACACTATTGGCAGCCCACTGGACAGGTAAGAAGTGTCATACTACAAAGATATATATACACACTGTACACATTTGAGCACATTTGGACATTCTGCTATTACCTATTAAGATAATAATAGTATACAAAAACTTTCAACAGTACCATTGGAAAGTATACAGGCAGGCCCTTGCACTATATGCTTTGGGGAATTCATCCATAAATCTGAGCACAAAAGAGGTGGGTATAGTGTGTATGGGTTTGGCAAAGTCAGCAGATAGATGATTGAGGATAGATAGAGAATTGGTATCTGCTGACTTAGCAGTTGGGGGGAGGGAGGGTTCCAAATGATTTGGGAACCCCCCAAAAAAAAGCCTCTGGCACTCTGTCTAAATTTAAAGCACAAATCACATTTCTAAACATTTTAGGGGGTGTTTGGGGTAAAGCACTACTATGGAGCTGATAAAATACATTGTTAAGTGACTACATGAGGTGAATATAGGGCCAGGAAACCATGCTGGGGAGGTAAGTGAAGGCAAATATGTATGAAGGAGCAAAATAATAATTACATAAAAATCCAGCGTGCATGAGAACAAAGGGGACATTCACAGCATATTACAATCATGGTAATTAGGGAATGAGGAAAGAAATACAAGATATTAGCAAACATTCAATAAAATAAAATGTGATATTAAAGGATAAAAATCTTACCTTCATATACTCCTTCTGCAGGACCTGAATGATGGCAGAACAGGTCTCCGGGATAATGATCCCCAGAGCTTGGGGGGAGATGCCTGTCGAGAACTTCAAGTCCTGCAGGCTTCTCCCCCTCGCCGAGTACCGCAGGGTAGCAACGAGCCTCTGCTCTGGAGTGATGGCTTGCCTCATGCAGGTATCCTGCCTGCTAATATAGGGGGTCAGCAAAGCCAACAAACGGTGAAATACTGGGTCCGTCATCCGGAGAAAGTTCCTGAAATCATCAGGATTATTCTCACGGATCTCACTGAGCATATGAGAGAACTGGTCACGCTGAAGAAATCAATTATTGGTCCATGAACTCCTCCCCACCCTGTTCATGGACTGGACTTGTGTCAAGGTCAGGACTCCAACACCAAGCCCCCGCACAGCATGAACTCTACGAGGAGTACGTATACGCAACATGGCTAGAAAACGGTCGGCTGCTCAGAACGAAGTAACAGAACGCACTGAAGAACAGCAAGGCCTGTGAAGAGCGACCTGAAAAACAGTAACGAACGAACAAGAACACAATGACAAAGTCACGCGGAGCTTGCTTGCACGCACTTAAGAGCAGATACAAACCCACAAGCACAAACTGAACTGCAGAAAACAATCTGAAAGCCACGAGTCTGAAAAAGCGTGAATCGTATCTCACCAAACTTTTACTAACACGAGATTAGCAAAAGGAGCCCAAAGGGTGCCGCGGCATACGTGGTGTACGTGGCCGCGTTGTTGGCGATCGGAAGTTCCGACAATTTTGTGCGACCTTGTGCAACAAGTTTGAGCCAACATCCATCGGAAAAAATCCTAGGATTTTGTTGTCGGAATGTCCGATCAATGTCCGACCGTGTGTACGGGGCATAATATATAGTTTATGACTGGGACTGTTCAAGTGCAACTGTGATAATGTTAACAACAAGGATGATAAAACAGATTCTTTGTTTCAGAAATGTTTAAAACACATAAAAAAGCAATCATTGCATTAGCTACTACTAAATACGAGGGGCGTTCAAGTCAAACCGGGACTTTTGAGTTTATTTACTGAAAGAACACATTTCAACGAGTGGAAACTGCATTTATTTTTTGACACATTCCCCTGCTACATTTATGCATGTATCCCAGCATTTAACTAATGCCTGAAAAGCTTTGGCACAGAAAGATTTGTCAGTACGCCTGAACCTTCCTAGGACAGCCTGCTTCACTTCGTCTTCAGTGCATCACAGTTGCTTCGATTATCCAGGATTAGGCGTTGCACGCGCTGAATGTTCACAGAAATGACTGATGTGGGCTGAGAGCCACCACGGCCGGGATTGTCACTTACGGACATACGGCCATTTTTGAAGCGTTTACACCATTCAAATGCCTTACTGCGGCTGAGCGTCTCATCGCCATACTGTGCTTGAAGTCTTCTGTAGATATGCGTGGGTTTTACACCTTCGTTCACAAGAAACTTCATCACCACGCATTGTTCAATGCAAGCACTAACAATATTGTCTGCCATCTTGATTAACGGTCTCCGGACTGGCCCGTGACATGTGCGCTGCCTATCAGTAATAGTATACACTTAGTACTGTGTGTAGTACCGCCACGCTAGCATCCCTTTTTATACCTGTAAAATTGAAAGTCCTGGTTTGACTTGAACGCCCCTCAACACGCTACATATGAAAATTCCCTATTAATTAATAACAAGTCTATTGCGTAATGCTAATCTATGGCATGGGGCAGGGGCAGAACTCTTAGATTGGATATTATGCTTCATCAGGCTTACCTATGTTATGTTGAAAGTGACACATCATTACAAATTATTATTATTAAAATGAGTTGTATAAAATATAAAGTAATGTTCATCAATGAGAATCACAAACAAAAATGTTAAGCCATGCCTTATATTGATGTGACAAGTGAACACCAGGGGAACAGAGGGGGTTTAAAAAAGGGTAAAAATCAGGTATCCAATACCAGCAGGGTATGAATGAATGAATAAATGAATGATTTGTATAGCGCTGCACATGCGAACTGAATCGCCTCTCGGTGCTTTGTCCCTCCTGTGGGTCCAGCTTGTTAGAAGAGGTAGGTCTTGAGTTTCTTCCTGAAGGCCTGATGGTTTTCTTCCATGTGGATGTTGGTCGGTAGAGTGTTCCATAGCTTTGGTCCTTAGACTGCGAATCTTCGTTCTCCCTTCAATTTGTAGCGGGATTTGGGACGTGGAGGAGGTTTTGGTAGGTTGATCGAAGACTGCAATTACGTACGTAGCGTTTTATTTTCTCGCATAGGTATTGAGGTGCGTTTCCATGTAGGCATTTGTGAGTGAGGCAGAGGGTCTTGAATGTGATCCGATCCTTTATGGTTAGCCAATGTAGGCTCCTCAGGGATGGGGAGATGGATTCCCAGGGTTTTTTTCCTGTTATCAGTCTTGCTGCGGTGTTTTGGATGAGTTGTAGGCATGCAATCTGGTATTTAGGTAGTCTGGTATAGAGGGAGTTTGCGTAGTCGAGTCGGGAGTTAATGATAGTTCCAACTACTGCCGCTTTGTCCTCCTTTGGAATGAAGGGAATAAGTCTGCTTAGCAGGCGGAGAAGATGGTGAGATCCGCTGACTACTGATCCAATTTGTACATCCATTGACATTTCTGAGTCAAAAATGACTCCAAGACTTTTGACTTTGGTGCTTGGGGCGATGGTCTATCCAAAGATGGTGGGCGGTGTCCAAGGGTTCTTGTTTTTTGTATTTTGGTTTCCGTGTAGTAGAAGAAGCTCTGTTTTGGATCCGTTGAGTTTGAGGTAGCTAGTGGTCATCCAGTCTTCTATCAATGTGAGGCATTTTTCTAGTTGTTGATAGTGGTCTTTTTGTCCAGTGATGCAAAAGTAGAGTTGCGTGTCGTCAGCATAAGAGTGGTAGCGAAGGTCCGAATTTCTGATGATTCTGAGGAGCGGACGGATGTAGATGTTGAAGAGACTGGTGATAAAGGTGACCCCTGAGGGTAAGCATATAATGTCTTAAAATGTCTAAAGAATATGTTGTACCAAATAAATATAATAATGAATAAATATACACTGTAATAAAGTGGCTGCATAACAAAAATGTATATTGTGATCATAATTCAGTATTTACCATGCTGACAGATAGACTCTCAATTATCTTCCACAGGTAAGCATAGTAATGTGCAATTAAAACCTAAAGAAGGTTATATAACCACTTCAGCCCCGGGAGAATTTACCCCCTTCCTGACTGGGCCATTTTCTGCGATAGGGCACCACGTCGCTTTAACTGACAATTGCGCGGTCGTGCGACACTGTACCCTAACAAAATTTATGTCCTTTTTTCCTCACAAATAAAGCTTTCTTTTGGTGGTATTTGATTACCTCTGCGATTTTTATTTTTTGTGCTATAAACAAAAAAACAGCGACAATTTTGAAAAAAAAAACGCATTTTTTTTTACATTTTGCTATAATAAATATCCCCCAAAAATATATAAAAAAACATTTTTTTTTTCTCATTTTAGGCCGATCGTATTCTTCTACATACTTTTTGTTAAAAAAAAATCGCAATAAGCGTTTAATAATTGGTTTGCGCAAACGTTATAGCGTTTACTAAATAGGGGATAGTTTTATGGCATTTTTATTAAAAATTTTTTTTTTTACTAGTAATGGCGGCGATCAGCGATTTTTATTGTGACTGCGACGTTATGGCGGACATATCGGACATTTTTGACACATTTTTGGGACCATTGTCATTTATACAGTGATCAGTGCAATTCAAAATGCACTGATTACTGTGTAAATGGCACTGGCAGTGAAGGGGTTAACCACTAGGGGGCGGTGAGGGGTTAAGTGTGTCCTAGGGAGTGATTACTAACTGTAGGGGGATGGGCTGTATGTGTGACGTCACTGATCTCTGCTCCGATGACAGGGAGCAGAGATCGAGTGATACTTGTCACTAGGCAGAACGGGGAGATGCTGTTTACAATGGCATCTCCCCGTTCGTCCTCTCCGTGAGGCAATCGTGGGTATCCCCACGGTGATCGAGTCCAGGGGACCCGCGACCGGACTCACGGAGCTCCAGGCCGGCGGCGCACACGCAATGGCACGGCGGGGAATTTAAATGGACTTCAAATTCAAATGGACGTACAGGTACGCCCATTTGCCCAGCCGTGCCATTCTGTCGGCGTGCGGCAGTCGGGAACCGGTTAATGTTGCTGTAGGCCTTTTGGCAACCTCCCTAACCAGTTTTCTTCTTGTCTTTTCATCAATTTTGGAGGGATGTCCAGTTCTTAGTAATGTCACTGTTGTGCCATATTTTCTCCACTTAATGATGACTGTCTTCATTGTGTTCCATGGTATTCTTTTGTGCCCTTCTCCTGACTAATACCTTTTAACAATGAGATCCCTCTGATGCTTTGGAAGCTCTCTGCGGTGCATGGCTTTTGCTGTAGGATGTGACTAAGAAAATGTCAGGAAAGGCCTACTAGAACAGCTGAACTTTATCAGAGGCACTTTAAATGGTGACTCCTATATAACATGAGTTTGAATGTGATTGCCTAATTCTGAACACAGCTACGTCCCCAGTTATAAGAGGGTGTGCACAACTATGCAACCACATTATTTTAGTTTTTTTTTACTTCCCCCCAAAAAGATTTCAGTTTGTTTTTCAGTTAAGTTGTACAATTTATAGGTGACATTAAAGGTGGAAAAAGTTCTGAAATGATTTCTCTTTGTCTCATTTTTTTCATAGAAACCTGACATTTTAACAGGGGGTGTGTAGACTTTTTATATCCACTGTAAGGAATAATTATGGACTGAATTTTGTTTTCCTGTTTTGATGGTATTCACACTTTTCTAACGTGCAGTATATGTATTGGTGTGCATTGCCTTCTATTCTGACACCCTAGTGCAAATATAACCAGAACAAAGTGATGAAATTACCACACCTTTAGACGTGAATGCTGTGTGCTGCACTGCCTAAAATAAATGCAGCTATGTTTTTTTATTTTTGTTTTTTTTTTAGTATTGAGGCTTGTTAAATGGCAATTCAGAGTGAAAACTTAAAGCGGTATTAAGCACAATACCAAAAATGTAATATATTGCAACTTACCAATCATTCGATTTTGTGACTGCATTTGTCTTTTTTTTAGGCTTTTTACCCTCTGTTTTCACCTGGTAATCTGGTTAGTAACACACCACCTGTATTCGGGTGCCTACCCTCTGGATGAAGGAGCAAAAGAGAAACCTTTGGACAGTAGAATTGTCAGTCTTGGGGGGAGGGGAGTGTTAGATGTACTACCAGATTTAAGTACACTAACAAACTGAAGCCAAACTCCAGCTAACACATTAAGCAGTTACAGCAACATTTATGTTCCTTTTGGAATAAAGATTTTACATACATAAAAGTTGATTATTATAAACACCCCTGTCACAGTTAAATGGTTTGTCTCAACCCTGCAACTGCTACATCTGCAGGATAGCTTGTTCTTGTCAGACTTACTGGCAAGATCACCAGCAGAAATTTAAAGAAAGAAAGCTTAAAAAAGAAAATGAATGCAGCTACAACATCAAAGAATTGGTAAGCTGCAATATAATAAATGTTTGCTTTTGGATCTTATACTGCTTTTTTATACTGCACATCAGTATGTGAAGCTTCAGCATTTGCCTAAAGCTCTTCTTGCACATTTGTAATAGTTTAGTCATGGAGAAGAGGAGGGTGCTGTATTGTTTATTATTACATCAGAAATAAACTTTTAGGACTCTTTTACATGGGGGGGGGGGGGGGGTAAAGCAGGTCAGTCCAGTGGTTCAGCTTTTTTTAGGGTTAAAACAGGCAGTGGGGTGACAACATTTTGCCTCCTCACTGCCTGTCAAATGTCCTCTGAAAAGTGATCTAAAGTGGATTGTTTTTTCAGAGGATTGGCAAGGGCTGCCACATGTGGGAACAAGCCCTTACTGTATATCCTATTGGGAGTAGTAGCTCAGCCAACATGTACTGAACATTAGATGTGCATGTTGGGTACAAAGGGAATCTCCCAAGGGTCTGCTTATTTAAAAATTAATTATCAAAGCCTCTCAGGACTCTATGCTTAGGAGGTGGCAGCTGTGTCTTTTTACTTTGTCAGTCCGGGATATTGTGAGGCACACCCCTGTAAGTGCATAGATTGTAGATTTAAAACTGTGTAGGGTGGTTCAAAATGGGACAACATATTGTTTATGATTTTGTTGCATTTTATTACCACCAGGTCTTATATCCTTGTGAAAAGTCTCCAGGAAAAGAGAAAAACGAAAAAACAGAATCTCCTTCGAGGTACGTTATTATTAAATGTTAAATCTTTTACAATGGATTTCTTAGTTCATAATACAGTAGATGTAATATGGTGAAGAAACAAGGCAGGTAAAAAAAAAATCTTCTTTTACCAACGTGAAAGCTGTACCCAGTGCCATATATCTACGACTCCTGTAAGATCTGCTGACTTTAGGGAGCTTCCAGTGGTAGCACACAGCTGTCAGGTAAGGGGCTGCCAAAATATTTGGATTTTTTCTTTCCTATGTTGATCCACTGAACCACTAATGCCCAACCTGGCGTTTATTCACTTACCATACCATACCGGGCACTTTCACACTCTTCCTGCCCAGGCCAATTTTCAGCTTTCAGCGCTGTCATACTTTGAATGACAATTGCGCGGTCATACAACACTGTACCCAAATAACATTTTTATCATTTTTTTTTACATAAATAGAGCTTTCTTTTGGTGGTATTTAATCACCACTTGGGTTTTTCTTTTTTGCTAAATTAACGAATAAAGCCTGAAATTTTGAAAAAAAAAACACATTTTTCTTTGTTTCTGTTATAAAATTTTGCAAATAAATAATATTTTTTTTTCAGAAATGTAGGTCAAAATGTATTCTGCTACATTTCTTTGGTGAAAATAACCCAAATCATTGTTTATTATTTAGTCTATAGGATACCACAAACTATGGTATACTGTGCCTTGAAAAAATATTCATACCCCTTGAAATTTTCCACATTTTGTCATGTTACAACCAAAAACGTAAATGTATTTTATTGGTGTAGGGGTTAAATTCTACCATTGGTCTCCCTATTACCTTTTAGCCTTAGCTACAGGGCCCCAGAAGTCCTGCCCAATCAGACACTGAACTGAAGAGCAAAGACTTATTTTGGCTTGTGTTTCATCTTAAGTACACAGGATGAGATGGGTGTTATTAATTTTCCACCAATAAGGGGTACATGTTTGGATGACACAAAAACAATAGGCACATTAAAATTACTATAACATAAGACCATGATACATAAATGAAGGTCATTTAAACCGTTCTCTCAACAGTATAGCAAATGTCCATGGAAAAACAAGGGGAAGGGGGTGTGACAGTCTTTAGGTTCCTCAGCAAAAATATAAAAGAACACAAAAAGAGTCTCTCTTTTGTATTGCTTGTAAATGTCCATAAAATCTCCAGTATACAAAAAAGTCCACATGATTTCACTCCTTAATTTCATTTCTTAAACTTTTAAAATACCTCCAAGGATTTGATTCTCCACCCATTAAAAACTTGCCTCTTTTTAAGGACAGAACTTGACATCCACATACAGACTGGAACTGATGCATTTGGACTAGGCTTGGGTCTTTGGGCTGGCACCTTGGGGTCTCTCTCTCACGATGTTCACTGGAACTCTCAGGCCTTGGGTTTGCATCATGGCTCCCCCTCTTAGGCATCATTTCCAGGAACATTTTTCCAGCAGGAGTCCCCCTTTACTCGTCCCAGGACCTCCTGTGGCATTAGAACAACAAAAATGAACAACAAAGATTTCCATGTAAAAGATGTAGTAATTTTTTTAGGCTGCATTCACACCTGAGCATTTCAAAGACGTACATTTTTACCACGATTTTGACGTGTTTTTACTATGTTTTTGCCGCGATTTTGTTCAGGTCACTAATGCAAAAGGCAGAAAAATGCCTGTAATCTGCCCCAAAGAAGCTCATGTTCTTTTTTGAGCTTATGGCGTTTTTCAAGCATTTTGCTTCACGTGACAAAACGCTCAGATGTGAACAGATGCCATTGAAATGAATGTGAATTTGCTTGTTGGGTGTTTTCTGGAGTATTTTTGGGTGTTTTACAAGCACTTTATAAGCTGCAGACGCTCAGGGGTGAATGCAGCCTCAAGTAGCGGGCATCCGGATAGAGGCATGAATGGGGTGGGGGTCATTTCTTCACGTAATGGGGCTGGGGGTGAAACTCTCCATCCAACATAAATAACCATAGAATCACCTAACACTTTATTTTGGTCCTGATTGCTTAATCTAAGTAACTCTTAAAGTATCTATAATTTCACCCCTTTTCCCTTCCTACTCTTAGGTAGGAAAAGAAACACAATACATTTGCTTTTAACCCTGAACACATTTTAAGACTTACACAAAATAACCTTGTCTTAGGTATTTCAACCATTAAATGTGAATCCATGAACCATAATTAATTTTTTTCTTGATACAATAAAAACACGGATAGAGGCATGAATGCGGTGGGGGTCATTTCTTCACGTAATGGGTCTGGGTGTGAATACTCTCCATCCAACAATAACTATTAGCTAACGCCTTCCTTACCCATTGGAGGTGTTAAAAAGATTCTTTCATTATTCAAACATAAGTCGATTAGTCCATTAAGCATGCAGAAATAAAATGTTTCTTAGCAACAGTTTTCATTATATAGATTCAATATATATATTCAACTGAACATTTTTCTAAAACCCAATATTGCAGCAGGATTCAATAAACATAAACACCTTTGGTTCCTTTTTCCCTCTGGACCCAAGTAAAGGCCGAGGGTCTCAAAACAGAACATTTTACCCAAGCACATATTCTGACTCAGAACTTAGTTTCCTAACTTTGTAAATGTATCTGACTATCATAAACAAAATAAAACAGTAATGAATAAGCAACATTACATCTTTAGCACTTTACAGCTGAAATTCTGGGAATTCAAGAAGTAATATATCCAATAAATAGTCACTTTAGGATTGTTATTCAAACTTTACCACCAAACTTTAGCATTTCACGGATTCAATATATGTAACACTTTATTTTGGTCCTGATTGCTTAATCTCAGTAACTCTTAAAATATTTATAATTTCACCCTTTTCCCCTCCTACTCTTAGGTAGGAAAAGAAACACAATATGTTTCCTCTTAACCCTGTACACATTTTAAGACATACACAATATAACCTTGTCTTAGGTATTTCAACCATTAAATGTGAATCCATAAACCATAATTTTTTTTTATTGATACAATAAAACCACCTACCCATTCCTTCATTCTCATTCGCTGGCCCTCCCATTCATTCATTCATTTAGAATGCATTCTTCCATATTTTCCTCTATATTTATATGACAAATCCCCCCTTTTTTATCACCAATATTGCATCAATTGCATTAACTATTAACTTTACAATAAAAAATAAAAAATTCCACTTAAAGTTCCTCTTTTTTTTTCCTTTGCAGAGACCCTTGCAAACTTTAGCAGACATCAGCTATTCACACCTTTTTATATATATATATCTCAGACTTTTTTCACTGTCTCCCTTGTGGTTTGAGACTAGCTGCAGCAAATTAACTTCCTCTTATTAAAACATTATTATTATTATTTTTTTTAAATGTATAACTGCAATTTTCATAACCCTTTAAATCTACCCGACTATCTGATCAGATACTATTTGGTTCCATTAAATACATGTAATCTAGTAGTGACGTCACGTTTTCCACATATAATTCCAGTTTTAACTTAATAATATGTGCCCAACAAACTTACTAATAGTTGTTATAAGTTGAAATCTCTCAACAACCAAACCAAACCAAAAAATAAACATACAATAAAAACATACTGTAAATTTATGAACTCATGAACACATTAAAGTTTTTTTCCCCAAATACAGTATCTCACAAAAGTGAGTACACCCCTTTTTGAAAATATTTTATTATATCTTTTCATGTGACAAGTGTACAGCTTGTATAACAGTGTAAATTTGCTGTCCCCTCAAAATAACTCAACACACAGCCACTGATGTCTAAACTGCTGGCAACAAAAGTGAGTACACCCCTAAGTGAAAATGTCCAAATTGGGCCCAATTAACCATTTTTCCTCCCTGGTGTCAAGTGACTCGTTAGTGTTACAAGGTCCCAGGTGTGTTAAATTTGGTGTTATTGCTTTCACTCTCTCATACTGGTTACTGGAAGTTCAACATGGCACCTCATGGCAAAGAACTCTCTGAGGATCTGAAAAAAAGAATTGTTGCATACGTATTCCTAACTTAAACCTATGGTCTATAAACTGAAAATATTGAGTAGGCTTTACTTAAACCTATGGTCTATAAACTGGAAAATTTTGGCTTTCGTTAAAACAACAAAGTTGAAAACATGAAAAGTCTAATGAGTCGGACAAAAATAAGCTTAGTTGACAGTACTTAAAAAGCTGATGCAAATAGTTGCCTCAGTTTGTTTGAGTAGACCCAACACAATATTTTTTACAGTGCATTAACTTGTCTGGAACCATAGTTTTAATTGATATTAACGTTTCTTTTTCTTGTAACTTAGGCAGGCCATACATTGTCGAATTTCAAACAAATTTTCTTTTCAAAATCAGAAAGTTTTTTTTTTTTTTGTGATCCGATGATGCCACCAATGATTTTCGAAATTCGGCCTACCAAGCCTTCAATTTCACGTCATGGTCCTACAGAAAAGAATTTTCATGGCCGGGAATCTTCTTTTCTCTCTGTAAATTTTCTTTTCTTATTACATTTCTTGCACAATTTTTCCATCATTGATTAGAAAATCGTTTGTTTTTCTAAAAATTTCCAACAGTCCTCAAAGTCCTCAAATTTTATTGCTGCACAAAAATCGGCAGTTGCTGCAGCCCACTAATGGTGCAAAATTCGTACGAAAATTCTTAGATACGATTTTCGAAAGAAAATTCTTTCGAAATTCGAACTGTGTATGGCCGGCATTACTCTTTTTTTTTAAGTTGGTAAAACTTATTTTCCAAATGTATTTGATATATGTTTGAAGGTTTTTATATAATAATAATGCAATAATATGGTTTAAAAAAAGGAATAGTTTCATGAAACAGGCTTACAAATCAAATTAACATTTATTATTTATAAAGTGTTACAAATGTAATATTATTAAAGCAGCATCAAATGTAAATGTAAACATCTTTTTTTTAAAAATGCCTCTTTGTCAGCTAACAAATGAAACTGAAACACACACA
Source organism: Lithobates clamitans (assembly GCA_037952925.1). Taxonomy (NCBI): domain Eukaryota; kingdom Metazoa; phylum Chordata; class Amphibia; order Anura; family Ranidae; genus Lithobates; species Lithobates clamitans. Next base: position 706,384 of record JBBGZY010000501.1, on the reverse strand, counting down.
TGTAACATGTATATCTGTAAAGAACATAGAACACAGAATGTATTAACTTTCTTTTTTAAGCTCTTCAGTAAAGTAATTTGCACTTTAACCACTTGCCACCCAGGCCATTCTGACATTTCTCTCGTACGTGTAAAAATCATAATTTTTTTGCTAAAAAATTACATAGAACCCCCAAATTATATATATATTTTTTTATCAAAGACCCTAGAGAATACAATGTCGGTTATTGCAACTTTTTATCTAGCACGGTACTTGCGCAGCAATTTTTCGAACGCGTTTTTTTTTGGGGGGAAAAGAACAGTTTTATGCTTTAAAAAAAACAAAATAGTAAAGTTAGCCCAATGTTTTTGCATATTGTGAAAGATGAAGTTACGCCGAGTAAATAGATACTTAACATGTCACGCTTCAAAATTGCACACGCTCATGGAATGGCGCCAAAAAATCCCCATAGGCGACGCTTGAAATTTTTTTACTGGTTACATGTTTTGAGTTACAGAGGAGGTCTAGGGACAAAATTATTGCTCTTGCTCCAACGTTCGTGTCGATACCTCACATGTATGGTTTAAACACCTTTTTCATATGTGGGCGGGACTTACGAATGCGTTCTCTTCTGCATGTGAGCACACGGGGACAGGGGCGCTTTAAAAAAATGTTTTTTTTTCCTAATTATACTTTCTTTTTTTTATTTTATTTTGATCACTTTTATTCCTATTACAAGGAATGTAAACATCCCTTGTAACAGGAATATGACCTCTTTATAGTGAGACATGGGGTCAATAAGACCCCACATGTAACCACTAGGCTGGGAAGCCTGAAATAAAAAATAAATAAATAAACCGATCATCGCTTCCCAGCCGAAGCGGCGCCGTTTTTTTGAATGCAGAGGCCGGGCGTGATGTCATAACATCGCGCCAGGCCTCCGGCGATCATAGAGACTCCGGCGGCCATCTGGTCCGCTGGAAATCTCTATGATCAGCATCCGGGGCCGGCAGATCCTGTGTCCGACTCACCGATCGTAGCGGTGAGTCGGTAGAAGCACCAGAGGGAGGGGGGGGACTTCCCACCTCCCGTAAGAACGATCAAGCGGTGGAACAGCTGCTATGATCGTTCTTATGGTGTAGGGAGTCACCAGCTGAAAACGGCAATATCTGAATGATGTCTCTAGCTACAGGCATCATTCAGATATCCCCGCTCAAAGTCCGTAACATCATATGACGGCGGGCGGGCTTGAGGAGGTTAAAGTGTGAACTTTTGAAGATAGATTCCCCACATCTAGCTCTAAAAAGAGCTTCTGAAAAACTTCAAAGGTATATTTTAGGGTAGCTCAGGTTAAAAGCATAAATGTGTCCCATAAGAAAAACGCATGCTTGGGGTACATCAGAGATTCCAGTGAGTACCTCTCCTCCCTCAATAACTATCCCCAAGGTGGTACTGTTTTCATCAGTAACTTTGTGGATAACAAAAATTATTCAGGATCAAGGTAGATAGGTCTTCTTGGATCCATGAGGTATTCTCATCATCCAGGTCCTGTGGAGACAAAAAACAGTGTTATAAGATAAAGACCAGAACAGTACGTCACAGAGGGCGTAACAAGGTCCTTTATTTGCACCAGCAATTTAATAGATTTATATCATAAAATCCCCAAGTTAACTTGGAGTGGAGATGTGAACCATCTCCATAGAGAATAAATGATTTTTTTTACTCCTCCAGCGTTTTGGAGCTTTGAGCTTCAAGCTACAAAACGCTGAGGTTTGAATGAGGCCTAAGATTTATATCTAAAGTACTGTTAGCCACAAAACCCTCACATCCTCCTGTACTGTAAATGTCGATGCACTAAAGTCCAAGGTTAGTATGAATGATCTTAAAAGTGGCATCTTTAAGAAGCCACTATTGATTTTGAAATATGGTATATTACAAGTTAGTGTCACTATTATTTCATCCTTAATAGCTTGAGCTCAAGCAATTTACCCCACTAATAAGTAAAATGAAAATAATGTAAAATTATTTTTTGTTTGTTTTTCAGCATGGGCCCACTATTTGATATGAATGTTTCACAGAGGAGTGGGTCTCAAAGCCCTGTGAAAAAATATAGTATGAATGGCACTGTAAAGAATGATGTCAAAGCAAGTCCTAAATGTAGGGAAAAAGACACTGTTACTTCATCAGAGATCACTAAAAGCATTCAGAAGAACACTAAAACCAGATCACCATCACAGCATAGCCTCTCACCAAATAAAGTAAACATGTCTTCTTCACCCAACCCTTCTCCAAGAACCTCAGTATCCACTGATGATATTTGTTCTGCTTCTAAATCTAAGAATGACCAGAACCAAACAGGCAGAAAATATTCAGAATCTCTTAAGGCCAACATTTCAGATCATAAAATCACCAATGAACTATCTGATATTCCTACTGGAAAAACACATGATGAAACCGAAACTGAAATGGAAACTGAAATGGAAACTGTTTTAGCCAAACCTTCCGAAATAAAGGATGTTACTGATTTAAATAAACCAAACACCAGACCCTTAGAAAGTTGTCAAGGAAACCCTTCTGGTGAAGAAAAGCAAGATACCAATGCTTCTCTGAATGGGCAGCAGACACAAACTAATCTTGATGGATGGAGCAACCAGTCAGCAACATCTATGAATAGCGTATATCCACAGTATCCAGGATCATCTAATCCATGGCAGCACTCCCCATACTTATGGTATCAGCCTGGCACTCAAGCATTTCCTGGAGTACCTTATGATGCACAGAATACGAATCTTTACAACCAAGCATCTAGATATCCAATGTTAGCTTCTTACTCAAACTACATGGGCCAGGTTCAACCACAGGGGTATCCAGCCTCTGGTCCTTTTGGTGCTGCTGTGACATACAATTACGGTGCTCCATCCTCAACGTCAAATCAGAATGGTGTGCCAAATCCATATTCGTACACTTCCACCATGATGGCTGGTGGGTGGTCATGGAGTAAGTATAGTGTTTAAACACTGTATCAGTTATTCAATGCATTCTACAAACTAATGAGAACAGTAGTCTTTTAAAGTATTTTTTTTTTAAGATTTTGTGATTGTGATCAGTTTAACCATTTCATGCCCAGAGATCATTAAAGCCTAGATAGCCAGGACAAAGATAGCAACATCTCTATACATCAGTTAATGCAACAACAGCTCATCACTAATTTGCCTGTATGAAACATTTTTACCGTAGGACTTTTATTTGGTATACTCTTTTAACCATTTCATTACTGTTCACTTTCACCCCCTTCCTGCCCAGGCCGATTTTCAGTGTTTAGTACTGTTGCACTTTGAATGACAATTGTGCGGTCATGTAACACTGTACCCATATGAAATTTTTATAATTTTTTGGAGACAGATAGAGCTTTCTTTTGGTGGTATTTAATCACCACTGGGATTTTTATTTTTTGCTAAGCACATTTTTCAAATAAATCATTTTTTTTCACTGATAGGCTGCACTGATGAGCACTGATAAGAAGGCACTAATAGGTAGCACTGATGGCTACTGATAGGCTGCACTGATGGCCGCTGATTGGCTATTTTATACATATTTATGGAAAAGTAAGTGTAGAGTACCCTTTTTATGTTCAGTTTGCACTTTTTACAATTTGGCACTGCGTCGCTTTAACTGCTAATTGTGCGGTCATGCAATGCTGTACCCAAACGAAATTTGCGTCCTTTTCTTCCCACAAATAGAGCTTTCTTTTGATGGTATTTCATCACCTTTGCGGTTTTTATTTTTTGCGCTATAAACGGAAAAAGACCGAACATTTTGAAAAAAAATGATATTTTCTACTTTTTGTTTTAAAGAAAATCCAATAAACTCGATTTTAGTCATACATTTAGGCCAAAATGTACTCGGCCACATGTCTTTGGTAAAAAAAATGTTAATAAGCGTATATTTATTGGTTTGCGCAAAAGTTATAGCGTCTACACACTAGGGTACTTTTTCTGGAATTTACACAGCTTTTAGTTTATGACTGCCTATCTCATGAGGTGTTGAAATGGCAGGGCAGTACACCCCAAGGAAATTGAGTCATGTTGAGCCCATTGAATATTTTTTTTTTTTTTTGTCCCAAGTGATTGAATGACAAAAAAAAAAAAAAAATTACAAAAAGTTGACACTAAATGATATATTGCTCACACAGGCCATGGGCATATGTGGAATTGCACCCCAAAATACATTTATCTGCTTCTCCAGAGTATGGGTGGGACTTTTTGGGAGCCTAGTCGCGTACGGGGCCCCGAAAACCAAGCACCGCCTTCGGGATTCCTAAGGGCGTAAATTTTTGATTTCACTCCTCACTACCTATCACAGTTTTGAAGGCCATAAAATGCCAAGATGGCACAAAACCCCCCCAAATGATCCTATTTTGGAAAGTAGACACCCCAAGCTATTTGCTGAGAGGCATTTTGAGTCCATGGAATATTTAATATTTTGACACAAGTTGCGGGAAAATAACAAACTTTTTTTTTTTTGCACAAAGTTGTCACTAAATGATATATTGCTCAAACATGCCATGGGTATATGTGGAATTACACCCCAAAATACATTCTGCTACTTCTCCTGAGTAGGGGGATACCACATGTGTGGGACTTTTTGGGAGCCTAGCCGCATACGGGGCCCCGAAACCAAGCACCGCCTTCAGGATTTCTACGGGCGTAAATTTTTGATTTCACTCCTCACTACCTATCACACTTTTGAAGGCCATAAAATGCCAAGATGGCACACAACCCCTCCAAATGACCCCATTTTGGAAAGTAGATGCCCCAAGCTATTTGCTGAGAGGCATGTTGAGTCCATGGAATATTTTATATTTTGCCACAAGTTGCAGGAAAATGACAAACTTTTTTTTTTTTTTTTGCACAAAGTTGTCACTAGATGATATATTGCTCACACAGGCCATGGGCATATGTGGAATTGCACCCCAAAATACATTCTGCTGCTTCTGAGTACGGGGATACCACATGTGTGGGACTTTTTGGGAGTCTAGCTGCAATGGGGCCCAGAAAACCAATCACCACCTTCAGGATTTCTAAGGGCGTACATTTTTGATTCACTCCTCACTACCTATCACAGTTTGAAGGCCATAAAATGCCAAGATAGCACAACCCCCCCCCCCAAAATGACTCCATTTTGGAAAGTAGACACCCCAAGCTATTTGCTGAGAGGCATGGTGAGTATTTTTCAGCTCTCATTTGTTTTTGAAAATGAAGAAAGACAAGAAAAACAATTTTTTTTTCTTTTTTCAATTTTCAAAACTTTGTGACAAAAAGTGAGGTCTGCAAAATACTCACTATACCTCCCAGCAAATAGCTTGGGGTGTCTACTTTCCAAAATAGGGTCATTTGGGGGGGTGGTTTGTGCCTCCTGGGTATTCCATGGCCTCCGAAACTGTGATAGGCAGTGAAGAGTGAAATCAAAAATTTACGCCCTTAGAAAGCCTGAAGGCGGTGCTTGGTTTTCGGGGTCCTATACGCGGCTAGGCTCCCAAAAAGTCTCACACATGTGGTATCCCCGTACTCAGGAGAAGCAACAGAATGTATTTTGGGGTGTAATTTCACATATTCCCATGGCATGTTTGAGCAATATATCATTTAGTGACAACTTTGTGCAAAAAAAAAAATTTGTCTCTTTCCCGCAACTTGTGTCACGATATAAAATATTCCATGGACTCGACATGCCTCTCAGCAAATAGCTTGGGGTGTCTACTTTCCAAAATGGGGTCATTTGAGGGGGGTTTGAACTGTTCTGGCATTTTATGCACAACATTTAGAAGCTTATGTCACACTTCACCCACTCTTCTAACCACTTAGAAAGCCCTTTCTGACACTTTTTGTTTACTTTGAACCCCCAAACATTATATATTTTTTTAAAGAAAATGCCTTACAGATTAAAATGGTGGGTGTTTCTTTTTTTTTCACACAGTATTTGCGCATTTTTTTGGGAAAAAACACACTTTTTAAATTTTAATGCACTAAAACACACTATATTGCCCAAATGTTTGATGAAATAAAAAAGATGGCCTTAGGCTGAGTACACGGATACCAAACATGACATGCTTTAAAATTGCGCACAAACGTGCAGTGGCGACAAACTAAATACATTTTTAAAAGCCTTTACAGGTTACCACTCTAGATTTACAGAGGAGGTCCACTGCTAAAATTACTGCCCTCGATCTGACCTTCGCGGTGATACCTCACATGCATGGTGCAATTGCTGTTTACATTTGACGCCAGACCGACACTTGCGTTCGCCTTTGCATGAGAGAAGGGGGGGATAGGGGTGCTTTGTTTTTTTTGCTTTTTGTTTTTTGCTTTTTTTTTTGCTTTTTTATCTTATTTTTAACATGTTCCTTTCATTTTTTTGTTTTTTAATCATTTTTATTGTTATCTCAGGGAATGTAAATATCCCCTATGATATCAATAGGTAGTGACAGGTACTCTTTTTTGAAAAAATTGGGGTCTATTAGACCCTAGATCTCTCCTCTGCCTCAAAGTATCTGACCACACCAAGATCGGTGTGATAAAACGCTTTTCCAATTTCCCAATGGCGCTGTTTACATCCGGCAAAATCTAAGTCATAAAATGCTCGTAGTTTTCGGTTTCTTAGGCCATAGAGATGTTTGGAGCCATTCTGGTCTCTGATCAGCTCTATGGTCAGCTGGCTGAATCACCGTCTGCATTCTCAGGTTCCCTGTTGGGACGGGTGAGCCAGAGAAAAACATGGAAGACGGTGGGGGGGGATTCCCTCCCACTGCTTGTAAAAGCAGTCTAGAGGCTAATTAGCCGCTAGGATTGCTTTTACATGAAAGCCGACCGCTGGCTGAAAAGAATGATACCAAGATGATACCTAAACTTGCAGGCATCATTCTGGTATAACCACTCAAAGTCCAGCAACATACAAGTACGTTGCTGGTCTTGTTGGGCATATATTGTAAACTTTTTTTTCATGCAGCCTGTGGGCCGAACGAAAAAAAGATATTGATTGGTGGGTATGCCCACCATTAGAATACCTCCCTTCATCCACCCACTTCTAATGATGGGCATACATGCACCGTTTATATATGCCGAAGCATGGGGGCATCCTCCCGCAAAAGGTAGGAGCAAATCGCTCCTCCACCCACTGCTGCCCCCACGCTTCGGCATATATGCTGAAGTATGTAACTGTGGTGGTGAAATCACCTCCGACAGCGCTGGAGTCACGGCTTTATGTATCGTGGAAGCAAACGCTGTTGCTGTCAAGATAAATAAATCCGCTCTGCAGCTGAATGGCGTACCTGAAAACAAAAAAATGGTTAACAATAAAACACAGTAAACCGTAAAGTATAAAAAAATTGCATACCTATACAGCAAACATGATAAAAACATAATAACAATAAAACATTGCAGAATAGAATACAGTAAAAAAGAGCAGAACAATAGAGAGAATAGAGATTTATATTTTTTTTGTTTTTTACTTTTTTTTTTTTTACACTTTTTTTTGTAACTTTTATAACTGTAACCGTTTCCAGGTTTTGGTTTTTCAAAATGCGATGGCATCTTGGGAGACCCTGTGAAAGTGTGTCCTAGTCTGTGCAGTGCTGTACCCTACGCTAAAACTCAACTAGTGTATGGTAGCGTTCAAAACATTCACCAATGCAAAGACCAGGATTGTCAGGACAGGAGGGACAATAATAGCGGGTGTCACGCCTATATCCGCGCTTTCTGCAGACACAACATTTTCTTTGGGGGGCTCGTTGGGTAGGGGTACGCGGGAGGACATAAGGAAAATGCCTCTCATGCAGCCGGCTTACTGCATTTGGATTGGGAAGGTGAGGTGGAGCACCATCTGGAAACAAAAGGGCTCTGACGATCTCTTCCTGGAATTTAAGGAAGGATCCAGTCCGTCCTAAAGCTCTGTATAGCACATGAGCGTTCAGCAAAGCCAATTGAAATAAGCATAAAGACACTTTTTTATACCAGCGTCTGGCCTTACGGGCAACTAGGTACGGCGCCAACAACTGGTCATTGAGGTCCACCCCTCCCAAATTTTGGTTATATTCGTGGACACAGAGGGGTTTCTCCACAACACCAGTCGCCGTAGTAATTTGGACCGTCGTGTCTGCATTAAGGGAGGTAAGAACGAAAACATTCTTATTATCCCTCCACTTCATAGCGAGCAAATTATTACACTGCAAGCAGGCTCTCTCCCCCAGCCTAAGACGGGAATCTACAAGCCGCTGGGGAAAGCCCCGGCGATTAGGTCGCACGGTGCCACATGCTCCAATCTGATGATTAAAAAGGTGACTAAAAAGTGGCACGCTCGTGTAATAATTGTCCACATATAAGTCTTTCCCCTTTCCAAATAAGGTTGACACCAAGTCCCACACAATCTTGCCAGCGCTTCTTATGTAGTCAGGGCAGTTTGTCGGCTCTTCGTGACTATCTTTTCCCTCGTAAACCATAAAACTACATGTATAGCCTGTGGCCCTGTCACAGAGCTTATACATCTTGACCCCGTATCTGGCACGCTTGCTGGGAAGGTACTGTTTGAATGACGCTAGTTAGGGAGGTAAGTATATAGGTTTGCCGTCAATGTTTTATAGCGACAGGGACCCCCATATACTACCTAATAAAGGTTTTAACCCCCTGATTGCCCCCTAGTCAACCCTTTCACCAGTGATCAACGTATAAGTGTTACGGGTGACGCTGGTTAGTTAGTTTGTTTATTATAATTTTAGGGAACCCGCTGTTTATTACCTAATTAAGACATGCTGGTAGGTCAATTGGCTTCTGTCCAAAAATTTGGCCCTAGTATATGAATATGAGTTGGGGACCTTGGATTGTGGGCTCCTTGAGGGTAGAGACTGATGTGAGTGTGTACTCACTCAGGTTGAACAGGATGGACTGGTGTCTTTATTCAACCTTACTAACCATGTAACTATGTAACTATAAATCACACAAATAGGAAACATAGGGGAATACAAAGACATTGAATTTCAAAAGAGCCAACTTCCCTAAACTACGAACCTTGCAAGACGGCATAAATTGGGATAAAATCTTAGGAACAAAGAACACGGAGGAGAGATGGGTTTGCTTTAAGAGCATATTAAATATGGGCATTAGCCAATGCATCCCATTGGGTAATAAATTTAAAAGAGCGAACAAAAGTCCTGGATGGCTTATCTCCAATGTAAAAATGCATATAAAAGCAAAGGAGAAGGCGTTCAAAAAATACAATGCAAACAAAGTGAGGTGGATTGAGCGCACTCTGGGTGAGGATGCAGCTGATAAACCAGCACATAAATGATTTAAATAAAGTCCATTTGGCAATGTCCATAAAAGCAGTAAAAACTAGTAGGAAGGAAGGCTGCCTGCTTGCAGATAGAAGTTGATCTGAAACGAAGTGAGGGAAAGAAAGCGGCGCCTTCTAAGCTTAGTATATTAAAAATTTAATGGATTCAATGTAAAAAAAATAGCGAATACACTCACAAACAGATGAGAGACACAGGCATGTATAATGGGTGTCATCCGCACTTATCCAGAGGATGCAGGGCTGGGACCGGTGCGTACCGAGATGCTGTCCTTGGTAGTGAACGCAGTGGTGGAGTCCAATGCCTTCAGTATCCAGGGGAAGGGATCCGTGAACACCGGAACGTCCTTTTGCGATGTCGTCACTTCCAGATTAAAGTTCAGCGGGAGGGTGCGAGCGTTCGAAGCATGCATGCTTCTTCCTCAGGCTCTGATGAGGCCATCTTATAAGTGGTATATATTATGCTCTCCTTATAAGTGGTATATATTATGCTCTCAGTCACATGATAAGCCAGAGATAAACCACACTGAGCACTAATGGAGATCAGGCTTGTTCAGTTAACACAATCGAAACTAATATAGACAACTATCATCTATGCTAAAGTGAACTGGTGATGAAATGAGACTATGATGGAAAATTAAAGTTAAATGACAGGTGGTGAAAAAACTAAAAACATGATAAAGGAAGTATAAAGTATAAAAGGTAATAATGGAAAAAACGGAACACTTAAAATGATAAAATAAGAAAAACGGAGCTATAGTAATTCCATCGATGCATCGATCGATGACAGGAAATGTGTATGGGTAAAGAGAAAATGTATTCCTAATATAACTGTATGAAAGTGGCCAATCATTGGAGATGGGTAATGTATAGAGAAGAGGAAAAGAAAATATAAAAATGAAAATAAAATGGTGACACCCATTATACATGCCTGTCTCTCTCATCTGTTTGTGAGTGTATTCGCTATTTTATTTTACATTGAATCCGTTCAAAAAATACAAGGTTGAGGGATCATCATCAGCATTCAGACTCTATAAAGAATGCAACAAGAAAAGGGTGCAATAAGGACGGCTAAGATAGAACAATAAGGTGCAATAAGGATGGCAAACGTATTGAATTCATTCTTCTCAGTCTTCACGAGAGAATCGGAGGGCTTCAGTAACCAAAACTGCAGTGTTTATGCTCATGACACATCACAGGAAGCACCTCCATGATTAACAGAGGACAGAATTAAAATTAGACTTGAGAAACTTAACATTAATAAATCACCGGGACCAGATGGCCTGCACCGAGGGTACTTAGGGAACTCAGTAAAGTAATTGCCACACCATTGTTCCTAATTTTTACTGACAGTCTACTGACTGGAATGGTACCAGCCGATTTTAGAAAAGCCAATGTAGCACCAATATTTTAAAAGGGCCCAAAATACATCCCTGGGAATAACAGACCAGTGAGCCTAACATCAATAGTATGTAAAATCTTGGAGGGGATGATAAGAGACTATATACAAGATTTTAGTAATGAGAACAGTATCATTAGCAGTAATCAGCATGGATTCATGAAGAATCGTTCTTTCCAAACCAATCTACTAACCTTCTCTTAGGAGGTTTCCAGCTAGATAAAGGAAGGCCTGTAGATGTGGTGTATCTGGATTTTGCAAAAGCATTTTACACAGTTCCCCATAAATGTTTACTGTACAAAATAAGGTCTCTTGGCATGGACCATAGGGTGAGTACATGGATTGAAAACTGGCTACAAGGGCGAGTTCAGAGAGTGGTGATAAATGGGGAGTACTCAAAATGGTCAGGGGTGGGTAGTGGGGTCCCCCAGGGTCCTGTGCTGGGACCAATCCTATTTAATTTATTCATAAATGACCTGGAGGATGGGGTGAACAGTTCGATCCCTGTATCTGCGGACGATACTAAGGCAATAATTTCTCCGCAGGATGTGGAAACCTTGCAAAAAGATCTGAACAAATTAATGGGGTGGCCAACTACATGGCACATGAGGTTCAATGTAGAAAAATTTAAAATAATGCATTTGGGTGGCAAAAATATGAATGCAATCTACACACTGAGGGGAGAACCTCTGGGGGAATCTAGGATGGAAAAGGACCTGGGGGTCTTAGTAGATGATAGGCTCAGCAATGGCATGCAATGCCAAGCTGCTGCTAACAAAGCAAACAGAATATTGGCATGCATTAAAAAGGGGATGAAAATCCAGAGATAAAACGATAATTCTCTCGCTCTACAAGACTCTGGTCCGGCCGCACCTAGAGTATGCTGTCCAGTTCTGGGCACCAGTCCTCAGGAAATGTGTACTGGAAATGGAGCGAGTAAAGAAGGGCAACAAAGCTAATAAAGGATCTGGAGGATATTAGTTATGAGGAAAGGTTGCGAGCACTGAACTTATTCTCTCTGGAGAAGAGATGCTTGAGAGGCGATATGATTTCAATATACAAATACCGTACTGATGACCCCACAATAAACTTTTTCACAGAAGAGAGTTTAACAAGACTCGCGGCCACTCATTAAAATTAGAAGAAAAGAGGTTTAACCTTAAACTACGTAGAGGGTTCTTCACTGTAAGAGCGGCAAGGATGTGGAATTCCCTTCCACAGGCGGTGGTCTCAGCAGGGGGCATTGATAATTTCAACAAACTATTAGATAAGCATCTGAATGACCGCAACATACAGGGATATACAATGTAATACTGACATATAATAACACACAAAGGTTGGACTTGTGTCTTTTTTCAACCTCACCTACTATGTAACTATGACCCTTTTTCCCCCCCCCCGTACCTGAATCGCATCACATCATTCTGGCAATTGCACTGCGTATGTAGTTCTGTTGCATTCTGTTTCGGGGTGTCGTTAATTGACAACCCGTAGCAGATTGCATGGACATCATGTGATTGCCAAGCAGTGTGATGTGATGCGGGAAAACACCGCAAATCTCTGACAGAGCTATCAGCAATCCTGAAATCGATGGGCTTAGTTCCGCTTTATGATTTACTGCTGTTAGGGGGCTCTGGGACTATGGAAGCCTCCAGAAGGAAGAAACGGGAACAATGCTGGAGGCAATTTACAGCACACACTACTTTTGGTGGCATAATTATTAATGTAGAATGTATGTTCCCTGCTAAAGAACATTATTTTATATCACGTTGTTATGGGTAAAGTTCCTGTTTTAAGTACTTTTGTATCATTCCTTCCTTTTCCCAATCTCAACTGTATCTTTGTTATGTTAGGTTGCATTAGTTGCTCTACAGCTGACTCTTTATCATCTTTTCCCTTTAGATACTTGGCAGTAATAGGAAGGAAGAAGTGATATAATGGACTGGCAATATTCTACAAGTAACGTGTGGATTTTCATGTACAAGAGCACAGTTTGCCTGCTGTAGTTTGAAAGCCCTGTTAAATCACCATGCCAAATATTCTAGAAGCTTCACTGAAGCTAACAATTAAAATATTGATACTGTTTCAAGTTATTTATTTTTGTATCTTTTAACTTTGTAGTGTTGGCTATTGACCCAGTATTTCCTTTTTACAAGCAAACTTATTTTTGTATATTTTGCAATTTTTTATACTAAAAGTTTTCTCAGGGTATTGCGATAGAGTTATGTCTGTGTCACTAAGTGACCAGTTTATATAACAGACATATTTTATATTTTTTCTACATTTTCACTTTTTATAGACAAATATTGCCCCCTTCCCAGTGATAATCTGTGTTTTATTCAGTTGATAGTGTGGTAATTTGCAAATTACTGTTACATTTGTTCCTTGTATAGCAACATTAAACTTTTTAGTCAGTTTGTATTTATAACAATTTGTAGCATGCCAAGTATGAGCTGAATTAAACTCCTGGTATGATCCTAGTTTCATACTTGCATACTGTAGGTCCAGCCTTGACCAATGAAAGTATGCAAGTTGCTTACTTGGGGGACCGTTTTAGAAGCTAGAAATCACTGTAGTATCTGGCACTACTACAGTGATCGCCGCTATCTTCTGAGCCCTGTGCTGTGTGGCAAAACATCTGCACGCAGACCACAGGGGGTTGCTTGCTATGCACTGCAACCATTCACCATTGTATTTTTGCAAGGCGTTCTCCGATTGGACAAGAGAATGCCCTGAATTCACTGAAAACATACAAGGTATTCTGTGAATGGCAGCGGGCGATGCAAGCAACCCTCTGCAACAGGACCTAGAAGACATGACAATCGCTGTAGAAGCACTGCCTATTACAGTTATTGTCAGAATCCACAGTGGCTCCTTGGGTATGAAATATGCATACTTACATTGGTCCAAGTTGGACCAATATATAATTATGCAATTACAGTGGTTCTAAAGGCTCAAGGATTTTTACCTTCATGCATTTTATGCATGAAGGTAAAAAACTTATGTGTTCTGCAGCCCCCCTAATACTTACCTGAGCTTCATTGTGATCCAGCAATGTGCCCAAGAGCCTCTGCTCTCTGGAAACTCTCCCTCCTCATTGGCTGAGGGCAGGAGGGAGGAGTCAGGAGCGCCAGCAGGGGCCCCCTAGAAGAGGAAGATCAAGGCAAGTATGACATGTTTGTTTTTTTTTTTAGTTTTGCCTTTAATATCACTTTAAAATCATGCCTGCAGCTTTAAACCAGAACTTCATGTTTGGTTTCTCTAGAAAAATGTAGACCCAACGTGGTCCAAATGATTGCTCATTATTGCAGAAGGCTCTGATCACTTCCCTTGTGTGTCCAGAAAGAAATTGCGTTGGTCGTGTGGTATTTCAGCCATTCATCAATTAATAGAAGGCATTACCTGATTTCCCGATTTGAAGCTTATGACGTTATCCACCCACCTCTTCATCTTGGCCAGTCAGGGCAACGTCCTGTACTCATTGATAAAAATACAATGAGCTCCCTAATTGGCTAGTATACAATGACTGACTTGATTTCTTTCCAGCCGCATAAGGGAAGTGAGTAGAACCCAGCATATATTACTGTATGCAGCATAAGCTGCTGAACTGTATAACTGGATACACAGCAGACAGAGCCTTCTGTAACAAGTAATTGTGTGGACCATGCTAGCCCAAACTAAATTTTATGGAGAAACCAAACAAGTAGCTCACTGAACCAAGATCATAATGTAACTGTTAGGGAATTGATTACCTCTCTTGGCTTGAAGAAGAAGTATTACATTTTTAAATCTTAAATCCCCCCAGCTAAAGTATAACATGGACTGAAAATGACTATTTTTGCCATCTGGCCACACAGCTCCTGTTCTTTATGCAGCACTATGAGAACATAGAAGGATTGATTGGTTGCTGTCAGCAGCACTGCCAGTTTTTTTCCACTTTTAATAAACCACCCAAAGTGTGTTCAGTGCTTCAGTACTCTTGGATGAACTCAGAACTGAGCAGAATAACAAGGCTATAAGCAAAAGCATTTTATGTTTCCAATGTAAGGACCCTTGGAGTCGGATGCATAAAAATTAGGTTAGGCAACGTTCTACCTGCATAGAGTGGATAATCCTTATTCTTTTATTTTCAAATTTAGTGAATAGGTAAGCACTGACAGAATTGATGGTTCAACATGCACTACAATTTTACAATTTTTAAAAAATAAAAAAAGAACAGCCAAGACAATAGTGTATCAGGGAATCACCTGTTGAATGAGCACTTTTGACATCACTACATGTTTTTTGGAGGCAAGTCTGATAGTGGTAAACTTACTAAGTGTAGAGTAGTAAACATGGGTATTGTTCCTTAGATTTTTAGAAATCATTATTATTATTGTTTATTGCAGCATTTATAGCATCCATCTTACCACGGTTGGAAAGTATGCATTGAAAAAAATGTCTATAAGCATTATGAGCCCTACAGCACCATACACAGTCATTTCCTACCAATAGTAGATATTACTATTGGAGATAGTAGTTAGTGTGTGACGTTAAGGAGAACCTGTTGACTCTTACAATATTCCACTTTTAAATAGTGCCTAGTATACAGTGTAGTTGGGGGTGTTTTTCAATACTCCTTTTGCTTAGGAATAAAATGCTTATATAATGTAAGAATACAAAGGCCCTGTGCTTTTTCGTTGCCTGCTGAAGGCAGCCCACTTTCACTGCATATGATAATTTGGCTGTAGAACTGATAGAGGCAAAATATACATTAGCACACCATCCGGGTCACTTAGACCCACAGCATGCAGTATCTCTATATTAGGAGTATTCTTTGCAGAGAAAAGGTATAGAGATATTTATTTTAATGTTCTAGCATTGAACACTAGGGCACCCATATATGTTTTTTTTTTACCATACATTGACTTCATGGCTTTGTACATAGGATTTTATTTGCAAACATCAAGTTCCTTTGCAAATTGAAAGGTCTTACAACACATATGCAATTAGTATTCACATTACATGCTGCCATTTTTTCAAGTTTTCAGCTCATGTATTATCCACCAGGTTTTCTCCTTCATTTAAAGTGGAAGTAAAGGCAAAACCTAACTAATTTTAAACCTACTACCACCCCATTCTAAGCCTAATTTATGCCCTCCTGTAAAGAAAACATCGTTATACTTACCTATTCTGAAGCCGCTCCAGTCCTGTCTCCAGCAGCGCTCTCTGTGTACAAGAGAAGGCCAACACCGGCTGGGAAGTGATGTCACCCATAGACTTACTATGGGGCTTCCATTGTCGGCTGCCTCTCCTGCACACTGAAGTCACCGCTGACAGCTCAGCCTGGAACTGGACCGGAGTGGCAGCAAAACAGGGCTAGATAAATTAGGCTTAAAATGGGGGTGGGAGTGGGTTTAGCGTTAGTTCGCTTTTGCCTTTACTTCCAGCTTCAAGTATTTTACAGCACTTGTTTTACAGTATTTAAAGAATGAAACACTTGAAGTCAGCATATAATTATTACAGTTCATAAGCGGTTTTATAGGGTTTGTGTCTAGTGCCCCTAAGTGAGTTTTTTGGTGCCATCCAGTATCCCAGGGTCACTTTAAAGTATACAGTGCCAAACCCAACCATGTGGCAGTAACTATGATGTATCTAGTGCCCTATATTTGTTTTGGTGTTGCATTTTAGTGGTCTTTGGAGTGTGCTCTCACCATCAAAACAGGATTTAATGTTTTTTTAAGTACAAGATGATATATGGGTACCTTATTGTTCTATAATTTTGAAATGCCTTGATTAACAATTTATTGGTGTTTTACTCTCCGGGAAAGTAGTTTTATATATATATATATATATATATCTATATATATATATAGATATATATATATATCTATATATATGACAATTTACAAAATGGAAGAGCTAGAACGACATTATCAACATCTCTTTTGTCTGTATTTGCAATATACAGTCCACCTACAAACCCTGCATTTACATGTGGAGTTCAGAATGTTACTCTTTTGAGTCAGTGGAATTTGCCTTTTTTTTGTCCAGTTATAAAGGGCTCTAGATATGATGTAAACAGCTAAAAAAAAGCAACAATTGGCAGGTTCTCCTTAAAATTTTATTGAGCGTGACACCCCTGTAGTTATTTGTAGCATGGGTATTTTAAAAACTTATTTCAACGTTGTGTGAGGGGAAAAAATAGCTATTTTTATTGTTAGAACATATATGTCCTATGTTCTGGTCAACACTGCAAAACAATAGTGCATACAATATGACTGAAACATATAGAATCTGCTTGCATTTAGAAGGCATATTCAGGTGTTCTATGTTCTAGGCCTTTAGATATTTTTGTATATTTTGATGGTATTTATGTTTATTTTATTATAGAAATGTTCCACTTCACAATAAAAGCGTTGTTGAAAGAACTATGTTTTTTTTCTTGTGCTTGAGTCAAACAAGTAATTGAGATAAAATAAAACAGACTAGGAAATATTGTGTGCTCTAAGATTTCCTAAAATGCTGGAAGACTGCTGAAGGCTTCCATTTGTCAACCAGTGTGTGTAATAATACCATCACTAAAACTCATAGTGATTCATCCTGTATTCTTTGGGATATGTTTGATAACCTAGTAAGCATGATTGTTCTGCAATTCCTAAAGCTTGCATGAATACAATACAATATATGAGAACTTGTATTAACCTTAAAAGTCAGTTCACCCATATACAGTATGTCTAGGATACTCCAATATCTTCGGTTTTTGGGAGTTACCACCCACTTTCTTTGGGTACCTCCTTGTGCATTCTCAACAAAATAAAGCAATAGTCAAGCAGGGGGGGGGGTGGAATCCTCTAATAATGGTCACAACAGGTATGCAGATCAAGTAACTGGGGTGCAGATATTTAACCAATAGAGTTTTCAAAAGATTAAGGAAATGATCCTGTTGTTTAACTCCAACTTCAACCAAAAACATTATTTTGGATGGACTGGCCCTTTGTTGATTTTATGTTACACAATAAGGATATGTTTTGTAACACTTGGTTTTGTCTAACTTCATTAATTTATAAAATTACCCTAATTATGACTAAAGTGACATTAACCACTTCAGCCCCGGAAGATTTGGCTGCTCAATGACCAGAGTACCTTTTACAATTTGGTGCTGCACTGCTTTAACTCCTAATTGCACAGTCATGCAATGCTGTACCCAAACAAAATTTGCGTCCTTTTTTTCCCACAAATAGAGCTTTCTTTTGATGGTATTTAATTGCCTCTGCAATTAAAATTTTTGCGATATAAAAATGGAAAAAGACTGAAAATTTTGAAAAATATGATATTTTCTTCTTTCTGTTATAAACATAAATCCAATAAACTCAATTTTAGTCATACATTTAGGTCAAAATGTATTCAGCCACATGTCTTTGGTAAAAAAAAATTCAATAAGAATATATTTATTGGTTTGGCAAAACTTATAGCGTCTACAACTAGGGTACATTTTCTGGAATTTACGCAGCTTTTAGTTTATGACTGTCTATCTCATTTCTTGAGGTACTAAAATGGCAGGGCAGTACAACCCCCCCAAATGACCCCATTTTGGAAAGTAGACACCCCAAGGAAATTGCTGAGAGGCCTGTTGAGTCCATTGACTATTTTATTTTTTGTCACAAGTAATTGAAAAATGACAATAAAAAATTACACAAAGTTGTCACTTAATGATATATTGCTCACACATGCCATGGTTATTTGTGGAATTACACCCCAAAATACATTCCGCTGCTTCTCCTGAGTATGGGGATACCACATGTGTGAGACTTTTTGGGAGCCTAGCCGCATACAGGACCCTTAAACCAAGCACCGCGTTCAGGATTTCTAAGGGCATAATTTTTTGATTTCACTCCTCACTACCTATCACAGTTTCGAAGGCCATAAAATGCTAAGATAGCACAACCCCCCCCAATGACCCCATTTTGTAAAGTAGACACCCCAAACTATTTGCTGAGAGGCATGTTAAAGCGGGGGTTCACCCACACCGCCAAAAAAAAAAAATATTAAAAGCCAGCAGCTACAAATACTGCAGCTGCTGACTTTTAATACATGGCCACTTACCTGTCCCAGGGTCCAGCGATGTCGGCAGGGGATGCCGAGAACCCGCTCGGTTCTCGGCAGCTGCCGCCGCCATCCTAGGTGAGGGAATCAGGAAGTGAAGCGTTGCGGCTTCACTTCCCGGTTCCCTACTGCGCATGCGCGAGTCGTGCTGCGCGTCCCTAGTGGTCCCCGCTCTTTCCTGGGAGCTGTGTGTTCCCAGCAGACAGCACGGTCGGGGCGGGAAGAGGCGTAGACTCCCATGGGAGTCTATGCCGGAAGTGGGTGCAAATACCTGTCTTAGGTATCTGCACCCCCCTCCCCCCTGAAAGGTGCCAAATGTGACACCGGAGGGGGGGAGGGTTCCGAAAAGGGGAAGTTCCATTTTTGTGTGGAACTCCGCTTTAAGTCCATGAAATATTTTACATTTTGCCACAAGTTACGGGCAAATTACAAACTTTTTTTTTGCACAAAGTTGTCACTAAATGATATATTGCTCAAACATGCCATGGGGCATATGTGAAATTACGGGGATACCACATGTGTGAGACTTTGGGAGCCTAGCCGTTTACAGGACCCCGAAAACCAGTCACCGCCTTCAGGCTTTCTAAGGGTGTAAAATGATGATTTCACTTCCTCACTTAGGCAATCAAAAAGTGCAGCGCTGGACTAAGTGATATAAACAAATATTGATAAACTTTTGTTAAACAATATAGCAACCACCTTAATGAAAAAGTGTAAATATCACTCATAAGCAACAATATAACAGTGCATTAGGTGAATCTAAGTAAACACAAGTAGTGTTGTGTGAAAAAACAGTCACAAAAAATTCCAAAGAAATTAAAAAGTCCCAAAAGGATGTGTAGATATTCCATACAGGGTCAGCAATCAATCTTCACCATTCAGTGTTGCCCACCACCTGATAGTAAAATGGAGGCTTACCAGAAAGCCTGTGACCGCCCTTACTCAGGGGGGTCCAAACAGGCTTAGTAGATGGAGAGGGACCACCTTGGGGATGCTCCAGAGGACACCGCCAGGTAAGCACAATGACCTCCTTCCTAGGCAGCAAGCTGGCTACCGCTGGGGGTGCTTTCCAAGATCCTATTCCGGGACCTCTTCACATATGGCTATTGGTAGTAGCTTCCCAGGTTACAGCCCAAAAAAATGGTATGATACCAAAATGGGGGAAAACAAAAGAAGAGACTCCGCTGGTGTAGATATCTTCAGTTTGTTTAATTTAAAACAGCAAGTAAATACAAACGAAATGCGGATCCTTCATAAAAGCAGCAGAAAGATAAAACCGACAATACTGCCGTTTCGAGCAACCATTTGTTTGGCCCCCTGAACCAACCACAATGCATTGCGGCGCTGAACAGTGCATTGCAAGCCCTGATTGGCCTAAGCAGTGAAAGCTTCAGCCAATCAGGGCACAGAGCACTGTCAGAGTCATGATTGGACACTGTCATCATGACTTTATCCAATCATGGCTCATTCCCACCCCACAGTATAAAAGTATTCTTTCAATGGCAACCATTTTCAGTGTGATTTCGGCATGGAGAGAGATAGAGCAGGGCTCTGTTCAGTGCTATTAGTGTGCTATACTGTGCTATTTTGCTTCAATTGTCAGTGTAGAATATTAGTTTAGTGTCAGTCTAGGAATAGTGTGAGTGTAGTGAGGAGGACCATCATTCAGCTTTGCATAGTGTGCAGCTAGAGTAGGGACAGCTCAGATTTCATTTCAGTTTCACTATAGTGTAGTGAGACCGTGTCATTCATACATACATTAGTGTAGAGTAGGGACAACTCAGATAGTTTCAGTGTAGTGTAGTGAGACCGTGTCAGTAATCTTTACATTAGTTTATAGCTAGAGTAGGGTCAGTGTATTGACGGTTGAACACCGTCTATTTGATTGCATTACTGCCAGTTTAACGCCATTTATTTCTGTGTGCGTTTCTGCCAGTTTAACGCCATATAGTTTTGAGTGCGTTACTGCCAGTTTAACACCATATAGTTTTGTGTGCGTTACTGCCAGTTTAACGCCATATAGTTTTGTGCATTACTGCCAGTTTAACGCTTTATAGTTCTGTGTGTGTTACTGCCAGTTTAACGCCATATAATTTTGTGTGCGTTACTGCCAGTTTAAAGCCATTTACTTTTGTGTGTGTTACTGCCAGTTTAACGCCATATAGTTCTGTGCGTTACTGTACGTTTGGTGCATTATATTGCAGTATATTATAGTGTATCCGTCAAGTATGTCTGTGTAGTGTGAGTACTCAAATTAAAGTGCACCAAACACCTCTTTACATTGATTAAAGTGCATCTATGTACAGATTTCAACTTCTTCTTTACATTTGCTTATAAGCACTGCCCCCTCCCTTCCAATAATGTCTGGGAGGACAACAAGGAGAGGCAGACATTCTCTTAGAACTGTAAGGGGGCCAGCAACAAATGTGTCCACAGGCAAAGGTGGACGTGGTGGTCAGTCCTCAGGCAGGGCATCATTTCCTCTGTTTAGTGAATTTGCCCGTGCTATCCAGTCACAGCATGCGGAGGAGGTGGTGGACTGGCTTACTAAACCTTCCTCATCCTCCTCATCCTCTGTCACACAAGAAGAGACAAGTGTGCAATCCCCTGCAGTTGCTAGAGTGGATAAACCTGCCTCCTTGTCCACATCTATTCCTGCTATAGCCCCAACATCAGCCATTGAGGAGTCAGCTAAGATATTTGATCACAGTTCCCAGTGCACTACATTGTGGCCTCATCATACACACTGGCTCCCCAGCTGTTGCTGAGCAAAATAAAGGAAGCTTGCAGGTGTCACGTACCTGGTAGGAGTTTGATATGACGAGGTCGGCCTCTCTTGTATCTCCAACCCAAGCCCCACTGAAGGTGGAACAGATGGTGGCTAGAGACAGGAGGAACACGAGTGCCTGAGAATGTTGCTTGCAGAACTTACGGTTGGAGTTGTAGGCTTGGTGGGCCCGTCAGGAAAACAGGCAAGGAGCTGGGATGAAGCTCAGTAGATCAGCTGGTGTTAAAGAGGCACTCCAACCAACTTACAGGTTCAGGTTTCGTGGCTTGTTAGAACTTCCTAAGGTCAGGAGACAGGAGGATACTGGACCCAGGAGAACTGAGATGATAGGGAGCCAGCACAGGTACTCAGAGGCAGTGTTGGAGCTGGACAGAGAACGAAAGCAGGGTTGTGAGGATAGCCGGGTTCGATAACAGACAAGGCATTAAGCAGAAGCAGGGTCAGATGGAAGCCGGAATCAGGAACCAGTAGTCAGAGTATATCAGAGTCCAAAAGCAGAGTCAGGGGAAGCCAGGATCAGCAACGGGTATCATGCAGGTTTAAACAGGGTTCAGAGAATCAGGACACAGCTGAAGACCAGTAAGCACTGTTAGAGAGTCAGGGCGCCCTTTAAATAGGCCGTCTGGCACCAATTGGAGTTAGGGATGCGCTCCTGCATGTGCACGCTGTCCGTTGCGCACGCGCATGCTCACTGGCATTCGGGAGAGTCCCTAGTTGTTCGCGATCGTGCACATGTGCTTTTTTTTTATTGATACTGATATTGATATGTTCCCCAGGGCAGGACCCAGACCCCTATAACCTATGTATGCCCAATTGTTCGGGTCCCATAGACTTTAATTGGGTTTCTTAGTCGGGGCCGAACTTTCGCGGTGTTCGGAAATTCTGGTGCGAACTGAAAAGGGGGTCATTCGGCCCATCCCTAGTGACTACCTCTTCACTCGTAAACCATAAAACTATATGTATAGCCTGTTGCCCTGTCACAGAGCTTATACAACTTGACCTCATATCTGGCACGCTTGCTGGGAAGATACTGTTTGATAGACAAGTGGCCAGAAAACGTAATCAGGTACTCATCAACGCAGACAACTTGATCGGGAGTAAACAAGGCTGCAAACTGTTGGATGAAGTGGTTTACGAGGGGCCGAATTTTGTGGAGCCGATCGTATCCAGGGTCACCCCGAGGACAACAAAGTTCATTGTCATTGAAATGCAAGAACCGCAAGATCTGCTCGTATCGTGTCCTGGCCATGGAGGCAGAGAACACGGGTATATGGTGAATTGGGTCAGTGGACCAATATGACCGCAACTCACTTTTTTTAACTACGTCCATGAGGAGGGATAGGCCCAGGAAGATCTTAAATTCGGAGATTGTAATAGGTCTCCAATCTCTGGCAAGGGCCAACTGGGGATTAGCAGCGATTAATTGACCAGCATACAAATTGCTTTGGTCCATAACAGATCTATAGAGATCTTCCGTGAAAAACAGCGAATAAAAATCAAGTAACGTAAAATCAACTTCCACCTGAATTCCAGGTTGTCCAGTAAATGGGGAAAGTATGGGTGCTGCAGCCTCTCTGAGACGTTGAGACGGCCGCTCCCCTCATTGGAGCGATGAGCTGTGGAGGATCAAAGCAGGAGAGGTGCTGACTGACAGGCAGCATCACTCTGCACGGGGAGGAGTGAGAACCGAGCCATCGACGGTGTTCGGTGGCTCAGTTCTCAGTGCAGAGACGCTGCGGACAGCTGCAGCATCGACAAAACACACGGCCAAGGCAACAAAGGAGTAGCTCAAGGAGAAGCACATTAAGGTCCTTAATTCCATAGAAAATATGTGGAGGGAATTGAAGGCTCGAGTTACCAAACATCAGCCTCAAAATCTTAATGACTTGGAGAGGATCTGCAAAGAGGAGTTGGACAAAATCTTGCCTGAAATGTGTGAAAACCTGGTGGCCAACTACAAGAAATGTCTGACCTCCGTGATTGCCAACAAAAGTTTTGCCACCAAGTACTAAATCATGTTTTGTGAAGAGGTTAAATACTTATTTCACTCATTAAAATGCAAATCAATTTATAACTTTTTTAAATGTTTTTTTTCTGAAATTTTTTGTTGTTATTTTGTCTTTCATTGTTAACCACCTCAATACTGGGCACTTTCATCCCCTTCCTTCCCAGACCAATTTTCAGCTTTCAGTGCTCTCACACTTTGAATGACAATTACTCAATCGTGCTACACTGTACCCAAATGAAATTTTTATCATTTTGTTCACATAAATAGAGCTATCTTTTAGTGGTATTTATTCACCACTTCATTTTTTATTTTTTTGTTATATAAGCGAATGTTTTGAAAAAAAAAACAACAATTTTCTACTCTCTGTTTTAAAAGAAACCAAAAAAATCAAATTTTGTCGAAAATTTAGGCCAAAATGTATTCTGCTACATGTCTTTGATAAAAAAAAAATCCTGATAAGTGCATGATCATTGGTTTGTGTGAAAGTTATGGAGTCTAAAAGCTATGCTACGCATTATTGAAAATGTACCAATCCTAATGCACTGTTGGCCTGTCTCATTTCTTGAGGCCCTAAAATGTCAGGACAGTACAAATACCCCCCAAATGACCCCTTTTTGGAAAGAAGACAGTCTGAGGTATTTAGTAAGAGGCATAGTGAATTTTTTGAAGTTGCAATTTTTTTCCCCACAATGCTTTGGAAAATTAAGAAATATATATATATTTTTCCTTCACAAAATTGTCATATTTACAAGTTATTTCTCACACACGGTGCAGGCATAATTGCAATTACACCCCAAAATACATTCTGATATTCATCCTGAGTATGGCGATACCCCATGTGTGAGACTTTTCCACAGCCTGGCCACATACAGAGGCCCAACATCCAAGTAGCACCATCAGGCGTTCTAAAGACATAAATTACACATTTCATTTCCTGAGTACCTATCACATTTTTGAAGGCCCTGGAGCACCAGGACAATGGAATTACCCACAAAATGACCCAATTTTGGAAAGAAAACACCCCAATGTATATTCTATGAGGCATAATGAGTCTTTGGACATGCCATTTCTTTCCAAAAGTTTTTGGAAAATGTGGAAAGAAAATGAAAACATATTTTTTTCTCACAAAGTTGTCATTTTAGAAGCTCAGCGAAGCTTGACCCCCTACAATCAGCACGAATAAAAACTCAAGCGTGTTTCTTTAGTGCTACGTTTGTGCTGTTTTGTGCTATAAAAATTTACATTTGTGCTGCTTTTATTTTGAAGATATTAGCAATTTTTTTTTCCAGACTATGACATCACCTAGCCCCCCTACAACAGCCAAAAGGCACAAAACTGGTCTTGTTGGTTAGTGCTACGTTTGTGCTGTTTTGTGATGTTTAAATCTCCGTTCTATCTTCTATCGTTTATGCGTTATTAATGATTTATTAAATGTCACCAAAGTTCACTGGTCTCGTTGGTTAGTGCTACGTTTGTGCTGTTTTGTGCTGCTAAAATTTCTGTTCTAACTTTTACGTTATTAACCACTTCCCGACCGGCGCACGCCAATGTACATCGGCAGAATGGCACGGCTGGGCAAATGGGCTTACCTGTAAGTCCCATTTGAATTCCCCGCCGTGCCATTGAGTGCACGCCACCAGCGGAGCACGCACGCGCCGGCCTGGAGCGCCGTAAGTCGGGTCGCGGGTCCCGCGGACTCTATCGCCGCGGGGACACCCGCGATCGCCTGATGTAAACAGCATCTCCCCGTTCTGCCTAGTGACAGTGTCTCATCGGGAGCAGAGATCAGTGACGTGCCCCAGCTAGCCCATCCCCCCTACAGTTAGAATCACTCCCTAGTACTGACTTAACCCCTCCCCGCCCCCTAATGGTTAACCCCTTTACTGCCAGTGTCATTTACACAGGAATCAGTGCATTTTTATAGCACTGATTGCTGTATAAATGACAATGGTCCCAAAAATGTGTCAAAAATGTCCGATGTGTCCGCCATAATGTCGCAGTCACAATAAAAATTGCTGATCACCGCCATTACTAGTAAAAAAAAATTATTAATAAAAATGCCATAAACTATCCCCTATTTTGTAAACGCTATAACTTTTGCGCAAACCAATCAATAATCGCTTATTGTGATTTTTTTTTACCAAAAATATGTAGAAGAATACGTATCGGCCTAAACTGAGGAAAAAAATGTTTTTTTAATTATTTTTTGGGGATATTTATTATAGCAAAAAGTAAAAAATAATGCGTTTTTTCAAAATTGTCGCTATTTTTTTGTTTATAGCGTAAAAAATAAAACCTGAAGAGGTGATCGAACACCACCAAAAGAATGCTCTATTTGTGGGAAAAAAAGGACGTCAATTTTGTTTGGGAGCCACGTTGCACGACTGCGCAATTGTCAGTTAAAGCGACGCAATGCCGAATCGCAAAAAGTGCTCTGGTCAGGAAGGGGGTAAATTCTTTCGGGGCTGAAGTGATTAATGATTTATTAAAGGTCACAAAAGGTCACTCAGCCCTCCTACAACACCCAAATGACACAACACTGGTCTCGTTGGTTAGTGCTATGTTTGTGCTGCTAAAATTTTTATTTGTGCTGTGATGGTTTTTAAGTTATAACAGTTTTTTTTTTCAAACCCCACTCACGTTGCCACCTCCTACAATCAGCACAAATAAAAACTCAAGTGTGTTTCTTTAGAGCTACGTTTGTGTTGTTTTGTGCTGCTAAAATTTCTGTTCTAACTTTTATTGTTTTTGCGTTATTAATGATTTACCAAAGGTCTCTCAGCCCCCCTACAACGCCGAAATGACACAAAATTGGTCTTGTTGGTTAGTGCTACGTTTGTGCTGTTTTGTGCTGCTAAAATTTTGGTTTTATCTTTTATCGTTTTTGCGTTATTAATGATTTATTAAAGGTCACCAAAGGTCACTCAGCCCCCCTACAATGCCTAAATGACACAAAACTGGTCTCGTTGGTTAGTGCTACATTTGTGCTGCTAAAATCTCCGTTCTATCTTATCGTTTTTGCATATTTATTGATTTATTAAAAAGGAGTACTCAGCCTATATATAAAAATATAAACATATGATAAATGTGACAAACTGAATACTAGGTTGGGAGATTGATCCCACTTCCCCTTAAAGGAATATATTCAATAATAAATCAAATTCATACATAAAACCGTGAGGGATTGCAGTATATAAAAAGGAATAATATCTTATTTTGGATAAAATATAAAAAATGGGGGGAAAGTCCATATGCAAAAAAACACCCTACAAGTGCTGGGGTAATGCCAAAAAAGTGCAAAAAAAGTCCAATTTAAATGAAATCCCAGATGTGTGGGTCCACCACCATAAATGAAGTGCCTGGCCGCTTACCGGAACCCCATGACCCCCCGTTACAGAGGGTCTAAATGGGCATTGTAGTCCTGCTGCTTCGGACAGCTCGGGAACCAGAATGATGACCAGATTGGAACCTCTGAAACTGTAATGCTGAAAAGGCTGTATTGCGGTATTGCGGTGCCCCTGGAAGACGCAATCCTTTTGCGAAACGTAGCGTAGGGCTGAGTGGTGTCATTGCGTCACCTTCCTCCATCGTTGTACTCCAGCAGGACGGGCGGCCTGTGAACATCCGGCCGGTGTCACAGACTGCCTCTCATCAGAGGATAATTGCTTTTTACATGTGAGTGTTTACTATGTTTTTTTTAATAAATACCAATTGATTTTACACTAAGGGAGCCTTCTTCTGTTTCCCCTATATGATGTCCACACTCCATTGAGGGCTGAGTTTTGCCTTTCCCTGTGGATCCATCCGCAATACAGCCTTTTCAGCATTACAGTTTCAGAGGTTCCAATCTGGTCATCATTCTGGTTCCCGAGCTGTCCGAAGCAGCAGGACTACAATGCCCATTTAGACCCTCTGTAACGGGGGGTCATGGGGTTTCCGGTAAGCGGCCAGGCACTTCATTTATGGTGGTGGACCCACACATCTGGGATTTCATTTAAATTGGACTTTTTTTGCACTTTTTTCGCATTACCACAGCACTTGCAGGGTGTTTTTTTTTTGAATATGGACTTTCCCCCCATTTTTTATATTTTCTCCAAAATAAGATATTATTCCTTTTTATATACTGCAATCCCTCACGGTTTTATGTATGAATTTGATTTGTTATTGAATATATTCCAGTAAGGGGAAGTGGGATCAATCTCCCAACCTAGTATTCAGTTTGTCACATTTATCATATGTTTATATTTTTATATATAGGCTGAGTACTCCTCTTCAGTCATACACATGTTAGTTTTTGTTTTGAGCGCGAGTTAATTTTTTTCTCACTTGATTTCTGTGTGTTTGTGTCACATATAGGACTCTGCAGCATAGATGGTTTACATTATTTTTTCTTGATGCGCAGTTATTTATTTATTCTTTATTGATTTATTAAAGGTCACCAAAGGTCACTCAGCCCCCTACAACACCCAAATGACACAAAATTGATCTAGTTGGTTAGTGCTATATTTGTGCTGGTTTGTGCTGCTAAAATTTTTATTTATTCTGTTATGGTTTTTAAGTTATAAGAGTTTTTTTTTTAAACCCCACTCACTTTGCCCCCCCTACAATCAGCACAAATAAAAACTCAAGTGTGTCTCTTTAGTGCTACGTTTTGTGCTGGTTTGTGCTGCTAACATTTTTATTTGTGCTGTTATGGTTTTTAAGTTATAACTGTTTTTTTAAACCCCACCCACTTTGCCCCCCCTACAATCAGCACAAATGAAAACTCAAGTGTGTTTCTTTAGTGCTACGTTTGTGCTGTTTAAATTTTCATTCTATCTTTTATCCTTTTTGCGTTATTAATAATTTATTAAAGGTCACTGAGCCCCCCTACAACACCCAAAAGATGCAAACATGGGATGGTTGGTTAGTGCCTCATTTGTGCTGGTTTGTGCTGCTAACATTTTTATTTGTGCTGTTTCTAGGGTTTCGGAGTTTGGGTTTTTTAGTTATAACAGCTTGTTTATATTTGATAACACCCCACCCACTTTGCACCCCATGTTATTAAATCTTAAAAACAAACTACCTTTGTGCTTTTTTGTGTCATAAAAATAAAAATTGGTGCTGCTTTTATTTTTAAGATAATAGCAATTTGTTTTTCCAGACAATGACATCACACCCCCTCCTGTCACATACCTGGTTAGTGAGCTCCTGGTTAGACAGCTGCCATGGGAGCACAGCGAGGTATGAGTGCCTGTGATCAACCCAGTAGACTGTGTGGTGGCAGCAGTCAGCAGGTGGATGTGGCAGCAGAACCAGCTTGTGGCAGATGAGCTGGCACTAGCTGTGTGAAGTTGGCACTCCATGTTTGTAAAACCTGAATAAAAATATACTATTCGTTTGTGCCGCATTTGTGCTGGTTTGTGCAGCAAAAATATACGTTTGTGCTGCTTTGGTTGCAGAGATATTGTGCGTTATAGTTGCTGAAACCCCGCCCACTTTGCACCCCATGTTGCTGAGTCTTAAAAACAAACACGCCATTTGTTTGTGCCGCGTTTCTGCTGGTTTGTGCCACAAAAATAAACTTTTGTGCCATTTTGGTTTTGGAGATATTGTGCGTTATAGTTGCTGAAACCCCGCGTCCAGAGGATCTCACAGCGCGGGCAGCAACTTGGATCCCCTGCAGTTGCTGGACGAGATGGCAGACATGGACAGGCTGCTTTCCCAGCTCAGGGCAGAGGCGGCATCCAGAGGAGCGGAGTGGCTGCAGGAGCAGCTCTCATCTGTCCTGCAAGATCGAGCCCCTGGGTCAGGGACAGGGGGGCAGGAGTCCATACGAGCTCGGAGGTCTCGGCCCCTGGAGCTCTTCTCTCCGGTCTCCTCCTCCAGAGCTCGGTGCCACATTGGGAGTCCCATGCGGGCCCCTTCAGGACTACCTGCAATGCGATCAGCTACGCCCGCAGGTGTTGCTCCTGGAAGGAATCCCCTTCATTGTCAGGGGGAAGGGCTTCCAGGGGTGTCTGTGTTCCTCCCCAGCCTGCTCGGCATCAGGATCAGTAACAGGCGGGCTCCTCCCCCGGCGATGAGTCAGCGGGGCAGAGCCTCGGCATGGGAATCGTGCTGCTATGGCCCCCAGGCCCTTTACCTCCGTGGCCGGTGGCTCTCCCAGGACCAGCCAGCACCAGGTGATGTCAGAGGTGGGAAGGAGCGGTGGTGTGAGACCAGTGGCGAGCGCCCAGGACTCTGGGCACTCCGGTAAGATGACCCAGAAATCGGTGGGTGGAGCCGGTGCAAGCAGGCGGGGCCAGCAGCCGCACAGGTCCTCAGCATCCAGGGCCACTACTCCTGGGGTGCTGCCGGAGAGAGGAGATGTGGAGATAGATGAGAGATCGAAGGGCAAGTTGTCCGCTTCAGAGGGGGAGGAGTCACATGGACGCCCTGCATCGATGGAGTTGGGACCTGCATCTGGTGGGATCCTTCCTAGGCAGCCTGTTAAGTCTACTACTTCTTCTAACATGTCTGTGTTTTCTGCTGTTGATGATAATGTGTGTCTAGGGGGAGGGCCCTCTCCCGCACGGAGTTGGTGGCTCTGCGATCTGATTTGCCCACGCTTTCTGCACCTTCTAGTGCCGGTGGTGGTCATGCCACATCTAGGTCAGATAAGGGGATGCAGGGGTTCCTTTGGGGTTTGAGGGAGCTGGTCCAGCTATTTGAACCAGTGCCCAAGCCATGCCATCGTCGGCGTGGATCCCGCCTGTGGGTGGGTCAGAGGCGACGAGGCTGGCTTCGGTGTCCAGGGTTGATCCATTTTCCGTAAATGTTTAAGGGCATTGGGTTTGGAGGAGAAGGAGTATGGGGTTGGTCTGGCAACTATTGGCTAAGGATGGAACATCTGCTCTACAATTACATTAAGGAAACCCAAGCTGAGTATAGGTTCTGTAAGTTCTATATGTAAGATTTAATAACAAGGTGTAAAGTCAGTGTGGTTTGGCAACATATAATGCACAATATCTCCGAAACCAAAGTGGCACAAAAGTTTATTTTTGCGACACAAACCAGCACAAGCGCAGCACAAACGATTGGCATGTTTGTTTTCAAAATTCAACAACATGGGTTGCAAAGTGGGCGGGGTTTAAGCAACTATGACGCACAATATCTCTGAAACCAAAGCGGCACAAAAATGTATTTTTGCGGCACAAACCAGCACAAATGCGGCACAAACGGATGACACGTTTGTTTTTAAAATTCAGCAACATGGGGTGCAAAGTGAGCAGGGTTTCAGCAACTATAACGCACAATATCTCCGAAACCAAAGCGGCACAAACGTTTATTTTTGTGGCACAAACCAGCACAAACGCGGCACAAACGAATGGCGTGTTTGTTTTCAGCAACATGAAGTGCAAAGTGGGCGGTGCTTACAATAAATTGAATATCTAATATCTCCGAAACTGAACCGGCACAAAACACTCATTATTGTGGCACAAATCAGCACAAACTTGGCACAAACGAATTGTATATTTTTATTCAGGTTTTACAAACATGGGGTGCCAACTTCAAACAGCTAGTGCCAGTTCATCTGCCACCAGCTGGTTCTGCTGCCACATCCACCTGCTGACTGCTGCCACCATGCAGTCTACTGGACTGATCACAGGCACTCATGCCTCACTGTGCTCCCATGGCTGCTGTCTAACCAGGAGCTCACTAACCAGGTACGTGGCAGGAGGGCGGGGTGATGTCATTGTCTGGAAAAAACAAATTGCTATTATCTTAAAAATAAAAACAGCACAGATTTTATTTTTATGACACAAAAAAGCACAGAGGTAGCACTAACAAATAGTATGTTTGTTTTTAAGATTTAATAACATGGGGTGCAAAGTGGGTGGGGTGTTATCAAATATAAACAAGCTGTTATAACTAAAAAAACCATAACAGCACAAATAAAAATGTTATCAGCACAAAACAGCACAAATGAGGCACAAACCAACCAGCCCAATTTTGTGCCTTTTGGGTGTTGTAGGGGGGCTCAGTGACCTTTGGTGACCTTTAATAAATTATTAATAATGCAAAAATGATAAAAGATAGAAAGAAAATTTAAACAGCACACACGTAGCACTCAAGAAACACACTTGAGTTTTAATTTGTGCTGATTGTAGGGGGGTGGGGCAAAGTGGGTGGGGTTTAAAAAAAAACAGTTATAACTTAAAAACCATAACAGCACATATAAAAATTTTAGCAGCACAAAACAGCAAAAATGTAGCACTAAAGAAACACACTTTTTATGTGTTTTTATGAGTTTTTATTTGTGCTGATTGTAGAGGGGGCAAAGTGAGTGGGGTTTGAAAAATAAACTGTTATAACTTAAAAACCATAACAGCACAAATAATAATTTTAGCAGCACAAACCAGCACAAACGTAGCACTAACCAACCAGCCCAATTTCGTGTAATTTGAGTGTTGTAGGGGGGCTGAGTGACCTTTGGTGACCTTTAAGAAATCATTAATAATGCAAAAACGATAAAGGATAGAATTGAAATTTTAGCAGCACAAATGTAGCACTAAAGAAACACACTTGAGTTTTTATTTGTGCTAATTGTAGGAGGGGGCAAAGTGAGTGGGGTTTGAAAAAAAAAAAACTGTTATAACTTAAAAACCATAACAGCACAAATAAAAATTTTAGCAGCACAAACCAGCACAAACGTAGCACTAACCAACGAGACCAATTTTGTGTCATTTGGGTGTTGTAGGGGGGCTGAGTGACCTTTGGTGACCTTCAATTAATCATTAGTAATGCAAAAACGATAAAAGATAGAATGGAAATTTTAGTAGCACAAATGTAGCACTAACCAACGAGACCAGTTTTGTGTCATTTGGGAATTGTAGGGGGGCTGAGTGACCTTTGGTGACCTTTAATAAATCATTAATAACGCAAAAATGATAAAAGATAGAACGGAAATTTAAACAGCACAAAACAGCACAAACATAGCACTAACCAATGAGACCAGTTTTGTGCCATTTGGCTGTTGTAGGGGGGCTGGGTGATGTCATAGTCTGGAAAAAACAATTGCTAATATCTTCAAAATAAAAGCAGCACAAATGTAAATTTTTACAGCACAAACGTAGCACTAAAGAAACACACTTGAGTTTTTATTTGTGTTGATTGTAGGGGGGGCAGCTTCGCTAAGCTCAATTTAGAAGATCTTTCTAACACATAGCATGTACATAGCCAACATGACACCCCAAAATACATTCTGCTACTCGTCTTGAGTATGGCGATACCCCATGTGTGAGACTTTTCCACAGCCTGGCCACATACAGAGGCCCAACATCCACGTAGCACCATCAGGTGTTCTAAAGGCAGAAAATAACACATTTAATTTCCTGAGTACCTATCACATTTTTGAAGGCCCTGGAGCACCAGGACATTGGAATTGCCCACAAAATTACCCCATTTTGGAAAGAAAACACCCCAATGTATATTCTATGAGGCATAATGAGTCTTTTGAACATGTCATTACTTTCCAAAAGTTTTTGGAATATGTGGAAAGAAAATGAAAACTTATTTTTTTCTCAAAAGTTGTCAATTTAGAAGATCTTTCTAACACATAGCATGTACATTGCCAAAATGACACCCCAAAATACATTCTGCTACTCGTCCTGAGTATCGTGATACCCTAAGTGTGAGACTTTTCCACTACCTGGCCACATACATAGGCCCGACATGCAAGTAGCACCTTCAGGCTTCTAACACATAGCATGTACACACCAAGAATTACACCCCAAAATACATTCTGCTGAGCAAAGGGTAAAAAAAGGCTCACCTGTGGTTTTTAGCAGGCAGGAATACCGTTCCAGAGCAGTCAAAGCATTGGTCCAGACAGCCAAAGGAAATGTCCAGGAATTGTCCAGGCAGCAGACAGATATGGAAAAGTATGAACATGGTTCAGTACAGTCCATGGTTTAGCAGGCAGTTCAGGTAACAGGCAGAGGCATGGCCAGTTCAGGTGGCAGGCAGAGGCATGGAAAGTTCAGGTGGCAGGCAAAGGCATGGCCAGTTCAGGTGGCAGGCAAAGGCATGGCCAGTTCAGGTGGCAGGCAAAGGCATGGCCAGTTCAGGTGGCAGGCAGAGGCATGGTCAATTGAGGTGGCAGCAGGCAGCACTATAACATTTAGGCCTTGGTCAGGTAAGACCTGAGGACAGGGGTAGAGGCTTCTTCCCACCCAAATCTCTACAAAGCCTCCAAGTCTCCAGACCCTAATCCGAGAAAACTAAAAATCCAGAGAAAAACATTTTCTCCACTCGGAAAACCATTTCTGGAGCCCCTCACATATGTGAGACCCCTGTGCTGTACAGTGGCAGTGCAAATGATCAGTTCAGGAGGCAGGCAAAAAGCATGGTCATTTAACAGGCTGAGGTCAATTCACGTTGCAGGCAGAAACATGTTTGGCAGAGGCATAGTCATTAACAGTCCTTGTCATTCACAGTTAATGGAAACTGGAAAAAAATCATCTTCACTTTACTAATAGTGTAGTGAAGTATGATAGCTCCGATAGCACTCTCCAATACAGAGGCCTAGCTGGGAGGGCCATTGGGGACTGTAGTATCGGGTGTCATGGCGAATTACTCTACTTGAACACACACAACATTTTTTGGGGGGTTTGCGACCTGTTTGGGTAAGAGGGAGATTTTCGGGAAAGTGCCTTTCATGGAGTCTGGCTAATGTATTGGAGCGAATTAGTTGAGGGGCTTGGCCATGGGGATAGAGAAGGGCTGTGATATTGTCTTCTTGGAATTTTAGATTAGGGAACTTTGGGTGCACTTAGAAAAAATAATATAGGAATTGAACAGGGCTAGTGGCATCAAATGAATGGCGACTTTCTTGTACCAAAACAGTTGTCTCCTGGTGGCCAAGTAGGGCTGCATCATCTGGTCGTTCATGTATCCACCCCCCCCCCATGTAAAGGTTATACTCATGCACACATTTTGGCTTCTGGACAGGGCCTTTTCTTTTCTGCAGTTCCGCCAAGGTGTTGTCATGCATTGTGGAAAGGATGTAGACATCTCTTCTTTTATCTCTCCACTTCAGCGCTTGTACCTCTTTAGGCCGCATACTGGCCATTTCATCCTGTTTCCATTTCTTGGCAACCAGTCTCCGTGGGAAGCCTTTGCTGTTGGTCCATGCTGTCCCACAGGCCACATCTTCTTTTGGTATAGATGGTGGAAAAGTGGGAGACTCGTGTAGAAATTGTCTACATATAGGTGGTAACCTTTCCCAAGCAATGGTTCGATCAGCTGCCAGACAATTTTTCCACTTGTTCCCATGTAGGTAGGGCATCCAGGGGGGTTTAGCTGTCTGTCTTTTCCCTCATAAATTATAAAATCATATGTGTAACCCGTGGCCCTGTCACACGCCTTATAAAATTTTACCCCAGATCTGGCTCTTTTACTGGGGAGGTATTGCTTTATTCCAAATCTTCCAGTGAAGTGTACTAGGGATTTATCTACACAAATATTTATATCAGGGGTAAACATCTGCTTGAAGCTGGCGCAAAAAAATTTGATTAGGGGCCGAATTTTAATTAATTTATCATAATTGGGATGATTTCGAGGGAGGTATTGGGCATTGTTGTTGAAATGTAAAAACCTCATAATCATGGCATGGAGTTCATTTTTTTTGTCAGCTCCATGTTGAGGGTTAGGCCAAGGAAAATGTTAAATCCTTCCCCCGGTGAGGGGTTTCCAGACAAAAGGACGAGCATATGAAGGATTTGGATTGTTGGCTATATGTTGGCTGGCATATAGATTACATTGCTCCACAATGTAATTTAGGAGATCATCGGTAAAAAATACGTGAAAATAATAAATTGGGGTACATTTTCTGACTGTACCTGAGGGCCTGGCTGGGCTGTAAAAAGGGGAATTACAAGTTCTACTGATGTATCGGGCAGCCATGTTGGATACAGTAGAACATCTGGGAGGCTAGTATGAGCCCTGCCTCGTTGTTGATGGGATGCTCCTCTAGGAAGGTTGCAGAACTGCTGGTGGATGACTGCCTATCCCAGAGTGCTGTGCTGCTGGTGGATGCCCTGGAGTGCTGCACTGCTGGTGGATGCCTGCATATCATCCTGGAGTGCTGCGCTGCTGGTGGATGCCTGCTGGTGGATGCCCTGGAGTGCTGTGCTGCTGGTGGATGTCTGGGCCTGCTTATATCTCCCGATTCTTCTTGTTAGGATTCTTTCCTCATCCTTTTCCATTTTGGAGCCACTGCTTTCACTGGCTCATAGTCGCTATCCGAGTCTGACAGAGAGAGTTGCCTGCTACTCTCATCCGACATACTCTGGAGCATCTGGAGAGCCTCCTCGGCGCTGTAGAATCTTTTAGCCATGTTGGCGGGCAGATGTGCCTGATGTTGGCGGGCAGATGTGCCTGATGTTGGCGGGCAGATGTGCCAGATGGCGGGCAGCAGATGTGTCAGATGGCGGGCGGCAGATGTGCCAGTTGGCGGGCAGCTGTGCCAGATGTTGGGCGGCTGTGCCAGATGGTGGGCGGCTGTGCCAGATGTTGGGAGGCAGATGTGCCAGATGTTGGGCGGCAGATGGGCCAGGTGTTGGCGGGCAGATGTGCCTGATGTTGGCGTGCAGATGTGCCAAATGGCGGGCGGCAGATGTGCCAAATGGGGGGCGGCTGTGCCACGTGGTGGGCGGCTGTGCCACATGGTGGGCAGCTGATGTGCCAGCTGTTGACAGCAGATGTGCCAGCTGTTGATGGGCAGATGTTCATTGGCACAGCTGTATGACACTGTGGAGACACTGTGTTTTGGGGAAACTAGCGCATCGGGATCACACGGGCGCATGCCCGCACAATCCCGCTCCTTCTGAGGGACGTTTGGGAACGTCCACTCAGAAGGAGTAAGCGCCCACCCGCCCATTTATGTGCAGTGGCTGGGTGGGAAGTGGTTAAAATAAACCCTCCATTAAAATTATATACTGATCATTTCTTTGTCAGTGGGTAAACGTACAAAATCAGCAGGGGATCAAGTACCTTTTTCCCTCACTGTATGTCTGGGCTGTGGGGTAGGTTGGCAAGACGGAAGCCTTTTCTTACTAAGAAAAACATCCAAGCCCTCTACATCTAGTCCGCAAAAAGCATGTGGGAAAATGTGTTATGGTCTAAACATTTTGGCCATAGATCCAAAAAGTACATCTGCCCATCAGACAGATAAAAAAGTGAAAAAAAATTCCCTAAATTCTAACCCCCTACTCCCCTCCCCTCTCCCTCTGGGGCTCTTCACCTGGCCGTAGCCCTCCCTCATTTTTTTCCAACCATGAAAACACCTCTGCAGGAGTGGTGAAAACTTTCACCTCCCCGTTTACTGTTACCCGTAAACGGGCTGGATACAGCAGCGCATAACTGAGTCTGCGCTGCTGCAAACTTCGCTTGCACTCTATGAACTTTGCTCTCTGTCTCTGCAGTTCAGGGGAAAAATCTGGATATAGAGATATTCTTGCACCATTATATATAATATTTTTCATCTCTCTTGCTCTCTGGAGGATCGTAACCTTATCTCTGAAAAACAGCAATTTAATTATAAGGGGCCTTGACTGACCCCCTGAACGTGGGACCCTCGCGGCGACTCTGTGTGCTCGTTCAATGGCGAACATGTTGGAGAGTGCGTCCTTGCCAAACGTGTCTCTGAGCCACCCCTCCATAAACTCTACAGGGTTATTGCCCTCACTCTTTTCAGGGAGGCCCAGGACCCTCACATTCTTCCTGCGTGCCCTGTTCTCAAAATCGTCCATTTTCTGAAGGCATGCATTTAGTTGTTCCTTCATCCTCTTAACCTCCTGTCTCAGTGGATTCACATCATCTTCCACCTGGCTGAGTCTCTCCTCTAAGACAGTGGTTCGGGCGCATACCTCCTGCATGTCCCTCTTCAGCATGGCCAAGTCAGTTCTAATACCTTTAAGTTGATCTGCTAAATCCGCCAGTGTGATCTTACAAACATTTACTGCTAGGAGAATGTCCTTTAAGGATGGTTCCTGTTCTTGTATCTCCTTATCTTTTAGTCCCACATTGCTAGGGCCACTCAGGTCCCTCTCCTTTTCCAGATGAGTCTGTGATACTGAATCAGTTACTGTGGGCACATGAATTTCGGCTGGACCTTGACTTTTCCTCCCCCCAGGGTTACTACCGTGTGCCCCTTGAGCTTGTGCGCCCCCCACTTGGTTACCTTTTTTTGGTGTACAATTTGGCGTATGGGCGAAGCGCTCAAGCTTTGCGGCAGCACCTTGAGCCACTTTATCCTTGGGGCCTCGCAAATTATGCGCCCCAACTCCCTCCTGTGCCGTGGCCTCTTCTGATCCTTTCTTCCTGGTCATCTTCTCTCCCCTCACCCCTTGGGGCTTCCGAGAGAAAAGGTTATACCTGTTGTTTTAGTCGCTGCCAAAAAAAAAAAAAAAGGGGGATTTTTTTTTCCCCCTCTCTCAAACGGTATATAAATTTACTGTCTCAAAGACAGAAAAGCCTCCTCCAAAAAGAGCACCACAACCCCTGGGATGGGAGTACTAAGGGCAGTATCACAACGTCCACTCCAGCTTTAAATATGCCCCCTCCTGTGCATCATAGCAGGAGCTCACCAAAAGATGTCGCTATGGGGGGGTTCCCCAGGTTTCCACTTTGCAGAAATGACACAGATGGATTTACCTTGAGGTACCCAGTGCGGAGTGTACCTGGGTGATGCCTCCTTCCCTCCTTCTCCCCCTCCGGTCTGCTGCTTTGATCAGCAGCTTCCACCTGTCTGCAGACTCGTCCCCTTGTTAGCCAATATGAGCGCCCTGCTAGGGGATACAATACTGTGTGGTGCGGGACAACCACGGCGGCGGCGTCCGCTCGAACCTTGAGGCGGCTACTTGTCCCTTAATTCCCCTGCACTCCGGCCGTCCTAGGTAGTGGGCAAGCCTGCTATGGCGTCCTAGGCATCCAGCATGGATGACGAGCGGCGGGTGTCAGTAAGCGCAGCTGGGTCCAGGTTCTCAACGCCCTCCCCTTCCCCTCAACCTCCGGTCACGCCCATAAGTTCCCTCAGATCCAAAAAGTAAGTTTGTTGAAAAACTAACACTATGCATCACCAAAAAAACACCCTACCCACAGTAAAACATGGTGGTGGCAGAATTATGCTTTGAGGCTATTTTTCTTTAGCTGGATCTGGGGTTTTATTTAAGATGGAGGGACTTATAAACAGACCCCTTTCACACTGAGACGCTTTACAGGCGATAAAAATAGCGTCTGTAAAACGCTTTTCCCGGGCTTTCACACTGGATCGGTGCACTGGCAGAACACTAAAAAAAGTCCCGCAAGCAGCATCTTTGAGGTGCTGTAGGAGCGGTGAATGCACCGCTCCTTCAGCGCCCCTGCCCATTGAAATCAATGAGCAGCACCGCTGAAGCAGTGCTCTGCAGGAGCTTTGAACCCTTTTTTGGCCGCTAGCAGGGGTTAAAAGTGCCCCGCTAGCGGCCGAAAAGTGCTGATAAAACGACGGTAAAGCGCCGCTAAAAATATCGGCGCTTAACCGTCGATGCTCCCAATGCCCCAGTGTGAAAGGGCTCTTACAAATATTATTTCCTTTTTTTGGCACAAAACGTGCAGGCCATATTGACTATAATGGAGGCTGGGCATTACTGAAAATAGAGGACAGTAGCTATGGGAAAAGAGTGCACTTAAACCGAGGCGATAAGGGTGAGAATGGATGGAAGTGGAAAATAATGGCCACAGAGTAGAGTGAGCATTGCTGGAAATGGAGGTGAATGCCCAGCCAGAGCTGATTTGGATGGTAGCAGGCATGTACTGGCCATCGGGACTACAGGGAGTTTCCCGGTGGGCCGATGGCTCAGTGGGCCAGTCAGATGCAGTCCTGGAGCTGCTCCTCTCTGACAGTGAGTGATCGCGATTTCACTCCTGTCAGGAGGAGCAGCTTCCGTCACTTGCTGGAGAGAGCAATAGGCTTTCTGCTCCCTCCAGCCTGCAGGGGGAGATAGACAGCCGGCATACTTTCCTTCCTCTCTCCCCTTATCACTTGTTATCACATGACTGGAGAGAGGAATGAGAAGCTGCCTTCAAAACTGTGAGTACATGTGGGAGAGGGAGGACACTCTGATGTGAATGGGGCTGCTGGTGGGGACTCTGATGTAAAGGGGGCTTCTGATGGGGACACACTGATGTGAAGGGGGCTGCTGGTGGGGCTGCTGATTGGGACTCTCTGATGTGAAGGGGGCTGCTGATGGGGACTGTCAGGGGATGTTATACACAACATCCAATGCAGGTGATCAGATCGCTGGGCTGCACCAAGGAATCAGGGACAAACGAGTAAATGAATAAAAAGGTATGTTTATTGTTAATGATAAAGACACACGTGAAATCAAGACAGCAAACCAAAAACAAGTAAATGGTGAAAACACAGCAAACCCCCAAACCCCCCTAACTATCTATCTAACTAATATAATATACCAGCAAGGAAACCAATATGAAATAAAAGATAAGGCATGAGCCAAAGTGACAAGGGAACAGGAAACAGGGTTCAAGGTCAGGATACACAAACGGGGTTCAGGAATAAATAGGAACAGGCTGGAACAAGAGCAGGTACTGGCAGGGACAAGGGCTTAGCAGAGGAATTCTGAAGCACTGAGCTTAGTTCAGGGCGGGTTTATATAGTCCAGCAAAACAATGACAGGTGTGCTTGATGACAAGTCTGCAGTCCAGGCAGGGAGACCCCCGCTGGTGGCCACTGGAATTACACCCTTTTGGTGCTGAATGTAATAGTGCCGCCAGCAGGAGAAACCGGAGATGACACAGTTCCTGACAGTTCCCCCTCCTAAAGGAGTGGCCTCCGGACACTCCATTCAGCCCTGGGTACGACAGTCCGAGTGGGTGCAGAAACACCTTAAAATGTTTCCCTACTGAGTCTGCGGACTTCTTCGCACTCCCAAGGCCAGAGTCTTTTAGTTCACTGGGGGACGTGCCATCAGAGTCTGAAAATAGGACACAAACCCCACCACCCGGGTCAGGAAGTTTGGATCTGGAGATGAAAATTAGCAGGGTAACGGGAAAGAAACCATCGGAGGCAGACCACACAGGAGCATTACATTCAAGCCAGGCAACAGACAGGATTGACCCAGCGGCAAGATGGCCATCAGTCAGGAACAGTTTTAGCAGGCACCATGTCATCAGGCTGAGCAGAAAGCAGAGGTACATCACGCTGGGCAGTGGCACATCCGCATCAAGCTGGGCAGCAGGCAAAAGCACATTGAGCTGGGCAGCAGACAAAAGCACATCGAGCTGGGCAGCAGGCAAAAGCACATCGAGCTGGGCAGCAGGCAAAAGCACATCGAGCTGGGCAGCAGGCAAAAGCACATCGAGCTGGGCAGCAGGCAAAAGCACATCGAGCTGGGCAGCAGGCAAAAGCACATCGAGCTGGGCAACAGGCAAAAGCACATCGAGCTGGGCAGCAGGCAAAAGCACATCGAGCTGGGCAGCAGGCAAAAGCACATCGAGCTGAGCAGCAGGCAAAAGCACATCGAGCTGAGCAGCAGGCAAAAGCACATCGAGCTGGGCAGCAGGCACAGACACTGGCACATCAGGCAGAACAGCAGGTTCTGGAACAACAGGCAGGACAGCAGGTGCATCGGACTGGATAGTCGGTACTGGAACTTCAGACTGGGCCGTGGGCACAGGCG
This sequence comes from Lithobates clamitans, assembly GCA_037952925.1. NCBI lineage: Eukaryota > Metazoa > Chordata > Amphibia > Anura > Ranidae > Lithobates > Lithobates clamitans. The sequence continues at coordinate 665,081 of JBBGZY010000501.1, read as the reverse complement.
CTGGCACGTCAGGCAGAACAGCAGATACTGGCACAACAGGCAGAACAGCAGATACATCGGACTGGATAGCAGGTACTGGAACTGCAAACCGGGCAGCTGGTACTGGAACTGCAGACTGGGCCGTGGGCACAGGTGCTGGCACATCAGGCAGAACAGCAGGTACTGGCACAACGGGCAGAACAGCAGGTACATCGGACTGGATAGCAGGTACTGGAACTTCAAACCGGGCAGCTGGTACTGGAACTGCAGACTGGACAGTGGGCACAGGAGCTGGCACATCAGGCAGAACAGCAGGTACATCGGACTGGATAGCAGGTACTGGAACTGCAAACCGGGCAGCTGGTACTGGAACTTCAGACTGGACAATGGGCACAGGCGCTGGCACATCAGGCAGAACAGCAGGTACTGGCACAACAGGCAGAACAGCAGGTACATCTGACTGGATAGCAGGTACTGGAACTTCAAACCGGGCAGCTGGTACTGGAACTGCAGACTGGACAGTGGGCACAGGTGCTGGCACATCAGGCAGAACAGCAGGTACATCGGACTGGATAGCAGGTACTGGAACTGCAAACCGGGCAGCTGGTACTGGAACTTCAGACTGGACAATGGGCACAGGTGCTGGCACATCAGGCAGAACAGCAGGTACTGGCACAACAGGCTGAACAGCAGGTACATCGGACTGGATAGCAGGTACTGGAACTCCAAACCGGGCAGCTGGTACTGGAACTTCAGACTGAACAGTGGGCACAGGTGCTGGCACATCAGGCAGAACAGCAGGTACTGGCACAACAGTCTGAACAGCAGGTGCATCGGACTGGATAGCAGGTACTGGAACTTCAAACTGGGCAGCTGGTACTGGAACTTCAGACTGGACAGTGGGCACAGGTGCTGGCACATCAGGCAGAACAGCAGGTACTGGCACAACAGGCACATCGGACTGGATAGCAGGTACTGGAACTGCAAACCGGGCAGCTGGTACTGGAACTGCAGACTGGACAGTTGGCACAGGTGCTGGCACATCAGGCAGAACAGCAGGTACTGGCACAACAGTCTGAACAGCAGGTGCATCGGACTGGATAGCAGGTACTGGAACTTCAAACTGGGCAGCTGGTACTGGAACTTCAGACTGGACAGTGGGCACAGGTGCTGGCACATCAGGCAGAACAGCAGGTACTGGCACAACAGGCACATCGGACTGGATAGCAGGTACTGGAACTGCAAACCGGGCAGCTGGTACTGGAACTGCAGACTGGACAGTGGGCACAGGTGCTGGCACATCAGGCACAACAGCAGGTACTGGCACAACAGGCTGAACAGCAGGTACATCGGACTGGATAGCAGGTACTGGAACTCCAAACCGGGCAGATGGTACTGGAACTTCAGACTGGACAGTGGGCACAGGTGCTGGCACATCAGGCAGAACAGCAGGTACTGGCACAACAGTCTGAACAGCAGGTGCATCGGACTGGATAGCAGGTACTGGAACTTCAAACAGGGCAGCTGGTACTGGAACTTCAGATTGGACAGTGGGCACAGGTGCTGGCACATCAGGCAGAACAGCAGGTACTGGCACAACAGGCTGAACAGCAGGTACATTGGACTGGATAGCAGGTACTGGAACTCCAAACCGGGCAGCTGGTACTGGACATTCAGACTGGACAGTGGGCACAGGTGCTGGCACATCAGGCAGAACAGCAGGTACTGGCACAACAGGCTGAACAGCAGGTACATCGGACTGGATAGCAGGTACTGGAACTTCAAACCGGGCAGCTGGTACTGGAACTTCAGACTGGACAGTGGGCACAGGTGCTGGCACATCAGGCTGGAACAGATCAGCTGGTGGGGAGGCAGGATTGGATACTGGCATGATGGTATGGGTTGGAAAAAACTTCCGCTTCTTTTTGCTTTTAGCCACTGGGGATCTATAAGTGGGTACAGGGCTGTAGGTAGGGAATGCAGCTGGTAGAAGCGAAGAGTGAAAGGATGGCAAGACAGAGGGAGTAGGTTTTGAAGGGAGATTTAGTGGAGCTGATGGAGGCAGTTGAGAAGCAGCAGGGGAGTTAAAGGCAGGGTAGGTGCAACAGGAGGAAACAGGGTACTGGTATTTCATTGGTAGAGAAGTATATTTGGAGCTAACAGAAGCTGAATGCAACAGACTTGACCAGGCCTGTATTAATGATTGCACTGAATCAGGTTTGCACTTGGCTTGTCTGACCAGAGACTGCACTGATTCAATGCATTTTGCAAGCACCTGCTGAGGACAAGCTGAATATTGTTCAAAAAAGAATGCTGAGTCATCCTCCAACAGCCAAACTAAAGATTCTACCTGAACTGCACTAAAAGGGGGTGTATAGTCATCACCTCCCTCAGCGACATCAGACAGGGCCAACTCAGTACAAATCCAAATTAATGGTTGCACATCTTCAAACAAAAAACTGCCTTGCTCAATAAAAACATGAGCTAGGCGGATGCCTTCTAACAACTGTTCCCTAGTGTATGCAGCCAATGTCTGATAACAAAGGTCTCTGTCATCAGTTGCCAGGAGCGATAAATACAAAATATTTTCAAAATCCATATTTCAACAATAGCTGGGACTCAGGCCCCAATTCCCAGGTGCAACCGATCTGATTGTATGGCTTCAGAATTCTGTCAGGGGATGTTATACACAACATCCAATGCAGGTGATCAGATCGCTGGGCTGCACCAAGGAATCAGGGACAAACGAGTAAATGAATAAAAAGGTATGTTTATTGTTAATGATAAAGACACACGTGAAATCAAGACAGCAAACCAAAAACAAGTAAATGGTGAAAACACAGCAAACCCCCAAACCCCCCTAACTATCTATCTAACTAATATAATATACCAGCAAGGAAACCAATATGAAATAAAAGATAAGGCATGAGCCAAAGTGACAAGGGAACAGGAAACAGGGTTCAAGGTCAGGATACACAAACGCAAAACAATGACAGGTGTGCTTGATGACAAGTCTGCAGTCCAGGCAGGGAGACCCCCGCTGGTGGCCACTGGAATTACACCCTTTTGGTGCTGAATGTAATAGTGCCACCAGCAGGAGAAACCGGAGATGACACAGTTCCTGACAGGGACTCTCTGATGTGAAGGGGGCTTCTGATGGGGACACACTGATATGAAGGGGACTGCTGGTGTGGACACACTGATGTGAAGAGGGCTGCTGATGGGGACTCTCTGATGGGGACACACTAATGTGAAAGGGACTGCTGGGACTTATGTGAAGGGGGCTGCTGATGGTGGATCTCTGATGGGGACACACTGATGTGAAGGGGGCTGCTGATGGGGACTCTCTGATGGGGACACACTAATGTGAAAGGGACTGCTGATGAGGACTCTGATAGGGACTCTGATGTGAAGGGGGCTGCTGATGGGGACTCTGAAGTGAAGGGGGCTGCTGATGGGGACTCTGATGTAAAGGGGGCTGCTGATGAGGACTCTCTGATGGGGACTCTCTGATGTGAAAGGGGTTGCTGATTGGGACTCTGTGAAAGGAGCTGCTGATTGGGAAATAAATTCAGGAATAAATAGGAACAGGCTGGAACAAGAGCAGGTACTGGCAGGGACAAGGGCTTAGCAGAGGAATTCTGAAGCACTGAGCTTAGTTCAGGGCGGGTTTATATAGTCCAGCAAAACAATGACAGGTGTGCTTGATGACAAATCTGCAGTCCAGGCAGGGAGACCCCCGCTGGTGGCCACTGGAATTACACCCTTTTGGTGCTGAATGTAATAGTGCCACCAGCAGGAGAAACCGGAGATGACACAGTTCCTGACAGGGACTCTCTGATGTGAAGGGGGCTTCTGATGGGGACACACTGATATGAAGGGGACTGCTGGTGTGGACACACTGATGTGAAGAGGGCTGCTGGTGGGGACACACTGATGTGAAGGGGGCTGTTGGTGGGGACACACTGATGTGAAGGGGGCTGCTGGTGGGGACACACTAATGTGAAGGGGGCTGCTGATGGGGACTTTCTGATGGTGACACACTCATAGGAAGGGGGCTGCTGATGGGGACTCTGATGTGAAGGGGGCTGCTGGTGGGGACTCTCTGATGGGGACACACTGATGTGAAGGGGGCTGCTGATGGGGACACACTGATGTGAAGGGGGCTGCTGGTGGGGACACACTGATGTGAAGGGGGCTGCTGGTGGGGACACACTGATGTGAAGGGGCTGCTGATGGGGACTCTGATGTGAAGGGGCTGCTGGTGGGGACTCTCTGATGGGGGCACACTGATGTGAAGGGGGCTGCTGGTGGTGACTCTCTGATGTAAAGGGGGCTGCTGGTGGGGACTCTCTGATGGGGACTGCTGGTGGGGACACTGATGTGAAGGGGGCTGGTGGTGGGGACTCTCCGATAGGGACACACTGATGTGAAGGGGGCTGCTGGTGGGGACTCTCTGATAGGGACACACTGATGTAAAGGGGGCTGCTGATGGGGACTCTCTGATGGGGACACACTTATGTGAAGGGGGCTGCTGATGGTGGATCTCTGATGGGGACACACTGATGTGAAGGGGGCTGCTGATGGGGACTCTCTGATGGGGACACACTAATGTGAAAGGGACTGCTGATGAGGACTCTGATAGGGACTCTGATGTGAAGGGGGCTGCTGATGGGGACTCTGAAGTGAAGGGGGCTGCTGATGGGGACTCTGATGTAAAGGGGGCTGCTGATGGGGACTCTCTGATGGGGACTCTCTGATGTGAAAGGGGTTGCTGATTGGGACTCTGTGAAAGGAGCTGCTGATTGGGACTCTCTGATGTAAACGGGACGCTGTTGGGAACACACTGATGTAAGGGGGTAAGGGGGACGCTGTTGGGGTCACTCAAAATTAAAGTGGGCCGGTCATGATGAAGTCCAGGGCCAAATTTTTGTCCCAGTCCAGCCCTGGATGGTAGTGTGTAATTACTGTGAAACTAGTTAAAGACAATAATATGATGACCAGTCATTACAGGAATAAGCATGCATAGAGCAGTACACTGGGCTAGACAGAGCTAGCACTAACAGATACAAAAAGATGGGGGATAGAATGGGTGCTAAGGAGGGAGCCTGTATTGCTTTAGCTCATGTATATACTTTCTCCTTTTGTGTGTTTTGTGAGTTTCCTCAGCAGCCACTGCACAGCAGAATAAAGTGGTGGGAATTAGAGCTTAATGTATTGTTAATACATGAGGCCAATTAAGCTGAATATATATGTATGTGAGCCAGCTGCAGAGTGTTTTACAGGTCCAGGGCCATGATGCACCTTTTTGGTGAAACATTGTTCATGAAAATGCTTTAGGGACTGTGCCCACAGGTGGGGGGTGGGGGTTGGGGGGGGGACCAATGGAAGCAGCATTTTCCCCAAATTCTACCTGTGGGGTAGAATGCCTGGGGTGGGGGACTGCAGGGTCTCTCATGACCCTCAGCTACAGACCTACTGCTCCTGAGCAAGTTCTCTTTCCTTGCTCACTGCATATACAGTATGCATTCCATTTTCTGGTGACCGCACAGACCTTGTTACCTTCCCACCATCTCCTTACCTATGCACCATCCTTTACAATCCTCTGGATGTGCTTCTTAGCTCCCTGCTACCTTACAGTGACCTAATCACAGACTGTATCAACCCTACTCGTTCCAGCAGCGGTTTGTGAGTACCCATTGTGGATACCTCACTTGTTTACCTATTATGGATCATAAGCGCAAGGGCAGCAGTCCTGAGGACTTTGCCAGATTAGGGTCCTCTAACATTGCTAAGGGGTATTGCAGTGTTCTTCCTAAGAGGCTTGATATTGAAAGCCTTTGTTCTCTGCCTGAGTCTTGACACTTCTGGGAGTCTTTCTTAACCTAAGCAGGAGCCACTCCCTCCTCTGTTTTACCTAGGGAGGAATTCTCTGTTACTGTGTCTGAGTTAATGGGTAAAATTGCAGCCATCTTAGCTGACCCAAAACGCAGAGTGCTTCCACTCTGATTACGCTGGACTGCAGCTGCTTCTGTACAGTCTGAATGAAGGCATCTGTAGCCTATCCTGATTTAAGGAGCTGAATGGAGTTGGTACAGTCTCAATCTGTAGACAGAACACCAATACTTAAGAATACCATATTGGTCCTTTTGGTGCAGTTTGCATATGCCTATACTTGGAGCTATCTGTATCAGCTATGCCTCAAGTTACCTGCTAGGTTTCTCTTAAAAGCCCTCAGCCTGTTAAGACTTTTCTAGTTTTTTCCCTCTTGCAACCTGTGCTGTATAGGAATTGGCCTTATCCAGACAGTCTTTGCCCAGCAACAATGTTAAAAAAAAGTGAACCATTTCTGTTGTGGACCATTTCCTGTCTTAACATAAGTGTCCCTGTAGAAGACATCCCGCTGTTTAAAGACCATGTTGATAAAACACAAGAAGTAATTTCCGAGGCCTTAATCTCTCTTTCCAGTCCTGCCTTGCAGCCTGTTATTGCTGCCATGTCTATCTGCCAGATGTTGGATGCCTAGTCCAAGAACATTTTTTCTAGGATCCTGGATCTATCCTAACATATCCTTCTGTCTTTCAACAACACAAACACATGCATGCCGCTCTGTTCTATTCTGATAATGTGCTAACCAAAAACATGCACAGAGGATGTGCCTGGGCACACCCTAATCACCCCATGCGGCACAGATTTCACTTGTCCTCAGTCTTTTTTTCTGTCTCAAAAGTGAGACATCAGGGGTCTGTTTAGACCCTTCATATTTCACTAAAGCCCACCATCGGGGCTCCTAAAAAAAAAAGAAAATAAATGACATAGTAAATTTAAAAAATGTGAAAAAAATAACATAATAAAATAAAAACTACTGACACCAATCACTGCCCTACTTATAAAGATTACTGCCCTACTGACACCGTCCACTGCTCCACTGACTGACACCATCCACTGTCCTACTGACGCCAACCTTTGTCTTACTGACACATCCACTGTTCTACGGAAACCATGCACTCCTCTACTGGCACGTCCACTGCCCTACGGACGCCGTCCATGTTTTAATACATTTTAAAATGTTTGTTTATAAGTATGTGTGTGTGTGTATGCACGCAGGCCTGTTTGAGCTTTTGGGTGCACACACTAATGCAATTGACTGTGCACACCTATGGTGCTAGCTGATATTATTTGAAAATATCCCAAATGAGCCTCCTTTTGGTAGACCTCCAAGTCCAAGTTGAAGTCTGAAACTTTGTTCCACTGGAAGTCCTGGACCTCCAGTTCCCAAAATCTGTGAACAAGTCCCCTCACAAAAAGGTGGTAGCCTCACTTGACAAAGTAGGGGACATCTGTTGGCCTTTCCAGCCATCTGGTCCTAGGGCATTTCAAACTTCTGGGTCCATAATATTGTATTGGGAGGCTACGAACTGGAATTTTGGTTTTGTTTGTCTTAAAGTGGTTGTATACCCCCAATGCTGAAGTTGTACCTATGTGTAAGCCGATAATAAGGCTTACCTATAGGTACTGTAAATATCTCCTAAACGTGCACCGTTTTGGAGATATTTACCTTGTAGTGCGTCAATGATGTCATTGGCGCTTACTTCCTCTTTAACCCCACATCATTAGCCAATAGCTGTTATCCCGTAAAGGGTAATGTTCCATGAGTTCTTTCAAATCAGTTTACTCTTCCAGAAGCCAGAGGGGACATCCATCTCCTACTGGATCTCAAGGTGCACAACACTTTTCTTTAGGCATGAAAACTCCACATGGAATCTGCCAGGTTGGTCATTGCTTCCCACCTTCTTGTAGGCATTTCCCCATCTTCCCAACACTACCTATAGTTTGTAATGGGCATGCAGCATTACTAATTTGTTACCTTTCCCTCTGGTCTGTCCACAGCATCTCAGTTTGTCACCAAGGTGCTAGTGCCTGTTCTTGCTCTGCTTCGTGCTCAGGGCATATCCATTCCTTTAGATAGTTTCTGTCCTTCAGACTGTCCAGACCCTACAGGGGTTTGGGTGGATCGTAAATGTCCATAAGTCACCACTGGAATCATCTCATTGCTTGGAGTATCTAGGTCTGGTCCTGGATATGACCCTGTTCAATTTTTTCCTTCCACGGTAGAAATTTCAGAGCCAAGTAACTGATACTTTTGCATGAGTATTGTAGGATTGATGGTGACTTCCCTCGAGGGAACCCTATATGCCTATTATTATTCCAAATTGTTGCAACTGAACATTCTGGCAGCCTAGGACAGGCAGTCTTATTCTCTTTGAATGAATCACAAAAGCATAGTTACCCTGTCCTGGTGAATCATGAATACAAATCTGGAGTCATGGAAATCCTTCCTCTCACTAATCTGGAAAGTTCCCACAATGGAAGCTAGCCTGTTGGGCTGGGGATGAGTCCTGGATACTCTCTTGGTGCAAGGGACTTAGTTGTTGTAACAAAGCTTGTTTCCTGATCAATATACTAAAACTCAGTTACCCCTGCAATGCTGGACCCCTCAACTGCAAAGTCATCTGACCAGGAGTCAGTCAGGTAATGCCAGGGTAGTAGCTTAGATCACCCATCAGGAACCAGGAGTCCTGCAGTTCAAAGAGAACCTGATCTGATTCTCGCTTGGGCTGATTCTTGCTTGGGCAGCCCAGGCATAGAAAATTGACAGTCTGTCACACGGAGGGAATACCGGACATGGACCTTCTGGTTTCCAGGTTCAACAACAAACTGAGCAGGTTTATGTCCAGGTCCATGGAACCTCTAGCCACATGCTGACCAGTCACATACCTGGTATGTCATCAATGTGTTCAAGTGGTTACACCCAAGGCTGTCTTTAACGCGGGGTAATCGGGGCATCTGCCCAGGGACCAGCCATTGTAGGGGGGCCCCAAAGCAGCTGAGCTGCCCCTGGAGTTTACAATCCACAGTGCTCCTCTCCCGGCTGCCGTTCACATCCCTCTCTGCTCTACACACATTGAGCTGTATACAAGAGCAGAGGAAGGGGGTGGGGGATAAGAAGCTCCTCCATGGAAATTAATATTGCAGCTTCTCTTGTGCAGCCGGGCCCCGCTCTGATGGTTTTTAGGTAATGGAGTCTGGAGGCGGGGGCGGGTGTATTGGTGCCGAGGAATGATGTGTATTGTAAGAGGGGGGTGTGGAATGGTGCAGTTGGACTGCTATGTATTGAAGGGGGGGTTTAAACTGGAATCAGGGGGAGGAAAGCTCTGTACTTGGAGGGGGGACTTGGATGTACACAACACACCCCTAAACCCTGCAATCTGTATATAGTGCACCCCTCCAACGTGCACTCCATACATAGCGCATTCCTCAATCTTGAACTCTGTACGTAGCACACCCCTCAACCCTGCACTCTGTATGTAATGCACCCCTCAACCCTGCACTCTGTATGTAACACACCCCTCAATCCTGCACTCTGTATGTAGTGCACCCCTCAACCCTGCACTCTGTATGAAACGCACCCATCAATCTTGCACTCTGTATGTAACGCATCCTTCAACCCTGCACTCTGTATGTAACACACCCCTCAATCCTGCACCCTATATGTAACACACCCATCAACCCTGCACACTGTATGTAACGCATCCCTCAATTCTGCACTCTGTATGTAACGCACCCATCAATCCTACACTCTGTATGTAACGCACCCCTCAATCCTGCACTCTGTATGTAATGCACCCCTGAACCCTGCACTCTGTATGTAACGCACCCCTTAACCCTGCACTCTATATGTAATGCACCCTCAACCATACACTCTGTATGTAACGCACCCCTCAATCCTGCACTCTGTATGTAACGCACCCCTCAATCCTGCACTCTGTATGTAATGCACCCCTCAACCCTGCGCTCTGTATGTAACGCACCCCTCAACCATGCACTCTGTATGTAATGCACCCCTCAATCCTGCACTCTGTATTTAACACACCCCTCAACCATGCACTCTGTATGTACCGGACCCCTCAGTCCTGAACTCTGTATGTAACGCACCCCTCAACCCTGCATTCTGTATGTAGGGCACCCCTCAACCCTGCACTCTGTATGTAACGCACCCCTCAATCCTGCACTCTGTATGTAACGCACCCTTCAACCCTGCACTCTGTACGTAGCTCACCTCTCAATCCTGCATACTGTATGTACTGTAGCTCACCTCTCAGTCCTGCATTCTGTACATAGTGTACCACTCAACCTTGCACTCCATACAAAGCACACTCCATACAAAGCGCACTCCCCAATTGGGCACTCTGTACGTAGCTTACCCCTCAACGCTGCTCTACTTCAGGCGGCATGTCTAGTCATTTATTTCTAGGAGCCTGTCCTTAGGGATACGACTCACATTGGAATCTGTGCCTACCTGCACTCAGTTATCCTTCATAGTTGTGTTCTCTGCTCTGCTCATTGCTAATAGCAAGTTCTAGGAGTTTTCTGTCTATTGGTGGGTCCCCTCACCTCCCCATTCCATGGTGTACAGGCAGTGGGAAGAAGATGTGCTGTAACCTTTAGCAACCAATCAATGAGCTGTATTGATGTGCTGTAACCTCTAGCAACCAATAAGTGTTAATGATGCACAGTAACCTCTAGCAACCAATGAGTGAGCAGGAATAATGTGCAGTAACCTCTAGCAACCAATGAGTGAGCAGTAAGCATGTAACCTCTAGCAATCAATCGGTTAGCAGTAATGATATGCTGAAGCCTCTGGCAACCAATCGCAATCACTTCCTGATCTGCCACAAGAAACTGGTTTTGAGTGGGGGGAAGCTGGGGGCCCCAAAGAAAATGTTTGCCCAGGGTTCAATCAATATTAAAGACAGCCCTGGTTACACCCAGATGATGCCTGCAGCCGCAGGCATCACACCATTAGCGTCTTTTAGAGGCGGCGGTCGGCTCTCCTGTAATAGCAAAAAGTGCTGCTAATTAGCCGCTTGATTGCTGTTACAAGTAGCTGGAGGGCCCCCCCTGCCACTTTGAGTGTTTTTACATGCAGAGGAGGGATTTGGGGTCTTATTGACCCCGGATCCTTTAATAAAGAATACCTTTCACATGCCTAATGGTGTCATAAGGATGTTTGCATTCCTTGTGACAGCAATGAACTTGATAAAAAAAATAAAAATATCGCAACAGTGTGCATGTATGCAATTTTAAAGCATGACATGTTTGGTATCTATTTACTTTGCGCAACATCATCTTTTATATTTTATAAAAAATTGGGGTTATGTATTGTGTTTTTTGCATTACAATTCAAAAAAGTGTATTTTCCCCCAAAAATTGGGTTTAAAAAAAACCTTGTGCAAATATCGTGTGACATAAAAAATTGCAAAACCCACCACTTTATTCTCTTGGGCTTCTGCTTTTAAAAAATATATGTTTGGGGTTGGTTTCTGAATAGTTTTCTATAAAAAAAAACCTGATTGTTACATGTAAACAAAAAGTGCCAGAAAAAATAGGATTTTTATAGACAGCTTACCTGTAAAATCCTTTTCTTGGGAATACATCACGGGACACAGAGGCTTGATAATTACTTAGTGGGTTAGGTAGTACCTTCAGGTGATTGGACACTGGTAACCCTAATTACAAAGTGAGTTCCTCCCCTATATAACCCCTCCCATATGGAGAGTACCTCAGTTTTGTAGCAAAGCAATAAGTACCCCAATGTTTAATCCCGAAGAGTAGCGGGAGCTCTGTGTCCCATGATGTATTCCCAAGAAAAGGATTTTACAGGGAAGCTGTATATAAAAATCTTATTTTCTTGTTCATACATCACAGGACACAATTAATAATAATTACTTACTGGGATGTCCTAAAGCAATGCCCAAATTGAGGGGAGGAAGACACAGATCGAGGGGAGGGAGATATAGACCGCCAACGGACAAGAGGATCTATACTGCTAGCTGCAGCACACTGTGCCCGAAGGCGGCATCCTCATGCCCTCTTACATTCACCTGATAGAATCTAGTGAATGTATGGACTGAAGACCAAGTTGCAGCCTTGCAGATCTGAGCCATGGAGGCCTGGTGATGCACTGCCCATGAAGCACTAACTGCTCTAGTTGAGTGTGCCTTAACCTGAAAAGGAGGAATCTTCTTCTTTATACCATAGGCCTGAATAATAACTTGCCAAATCCATCTAGAAATAGTGGATTTCAACGCTGCCTGGCCCTTTCCGGGGCCATCTGGCAGAATAAATAGACAATCAGTCTTTCGTATCTGAGCGGTTGCCTGCAGATAGATACTGACTGCACTTACAACATCTAGAGCAGTGGTTCTCAACCTCTCTAGTGCCGTGACCCCTTAATAAAATTTCCCAAGTTGTGGAGACCCCTAACCGTAAAATTATTTTCATAACATCGGTTGTCAGCACCCAAGGCAAGACAAGTAATTTGCGCCCCTAACCCAGGGACATTAAGTGCTCCCTGAGTCCCTTCCACTCGTACAGTATTAAAACCCCTTATGGTACATTTTAGGACGTACCACTCTTTCTCTTTGTTCCCCTTTCTTTCCCTTTTATCTCTCTCTATCCTAATTTCTTGTTTTTTTCCCCCATCCCTCTTTCTAGCCGTCTTTCTTGTTCTTTCTCTTATTCTTTCTCCCCCTTTTTCTTTGTTCCTCCCCCTCTTTTCGTCTCCCTTCCATGTATTCTCTATTTTTATTCCTTCTCTTACTCCTTGGTGGGGCGATGGGGGGACTGTAGTGGGGACTTTTAATGGCAACTATAATCACAGGTAGTGTTACTCACTGTGTCTCTGACTTTGTGGTGTCTCGTAGCAGTGACACCTATGCCGAAATCAGGACATAGGGTCTCCTCCAGACAGTTGTGTGGCTGCGGGTGCCAGGGACAGCCCTGCTGGGCGGCCGCAAAAATGCTGGGAGAGCGGTGCGGGTTTCAGAAACAGCCAAGGATTTGGTGACCCCTGGCAAATCATCATTCGACCCCCCAGGGGGTCCCGACCCCCAGGTTGAGAACCACTGATCTAGAGAGTGTAACAACTCCTCTTTCGCGGACTGCGGATCTGGAAAAAAGGACCTGGACCACATCTTGATTCAGATGGAATCCTGACACCACCTTAGGTAAAGTCAGGTGAGGACGCAACACCACCCTGTCCTTGTGAATAATCAAATAAGGCTCTTTACGAGAAAGTGCTGCTAATTTTGATACCCTTCTAGCCGAGGAAATGGCTACCAAAAAGACCAGTTTCTTTGTCAGAACTAAAGAAGCATTGTGCAATGGTTCAAAGGGTTGTTCTTGCAAAACGGACAAAACCAAGTTCAGATCCCATGGGCACATAGGAGGTTTGACTGGCGGATTCAAGCGCAGTGCCCCCTGAATAAAGGCCCGGACCAGGGAATGTGAGGCAAGTGGTTTTTGAAAGAAAGCTGATAAGGCCATGATCTGGCCTTGATAGTGCTCAAAGCCAGCCTCATTTCAATGCCTAACTGAAGAAAAGCAAGAATCCTGCTAATGGCATACTTTCTAGGATGCCACCCCCTGAGTTTACACCAGGAAACATATGCCTTCCAGATTCTGTAGTAGATGAGCCTGGAGGCTGGCTTCCTAGCATTAATCAGAGTGAAAAGGACTGACTCCGAGAGCCCACGGCTTTTCAGAATGTGGGTCTCAACAGCCAAACCGTTAAATTCAGACTTCGTAAAGCAGGATGGAATATTGGACCTTGTGAGAGTAGATCTGGATGCAGCGGAAGAACCCAAGGTCTTCCTACTGCAAGCTTTATGATCTCTGCATACCAGAGTCATCTGGGTCAAGTTGGGGCCACCAGAATGACCGATTTTGCTTCTCTTTTGACTCTCCGAAGGAACCGTGAAAGAAGCGGAATTGGAGGAAAGGCATAGATCAGAGAGTACCGATAAGGCATCTGACCCTTGTGCTAGCAGATCCTTTGTTCTTGACACAAAGCTGTCCAGTTTTTTGTTGAACAGGTTTACATCCGGGGTACCCCAGTTTTGACGTATGGTTTGAAATATGTCAGGGTGTAGAGACCATTCTCCTGGACACAGCTGCTGGCGGCTTAGAAAATCCGCCTGCCAATTTTCTACCCCTGGAATAAAGACTGCAGACAGGCAAGGAATATGCCTTTCTGCCCAGAAAAAAATGTGATTCACCTCCCTTTGGGCATCCAGGCCTCCTTGGTGATTGATATAAGTCACAACTGTGGCATTGTCGGACTGTATTTGGACAGGATGACCCTGTAGTCTGAAAGTCCAGACCTTGAGGGCTAAACAAATTGCCCAAATCTCCAGAATGTTGATGGGCAAAAGCCTTTTGGCTCTGGACCATCTTCCCTGGGTGGAAGCTTCTTCCAGAACTGCTCCCCAGCCCAATAGGCTGGCATCTGTGGTTACAAGTTTCCAAGTAACTGGGACAAAGGACTTTCCTTTTAGAAGATTCTTCCTCAGTAACCACCAATTGAGGCTCTGGCGCACCCCTGGGGATAGGCACATTGGGAAATCCAAGGCTTGAACTCTCTTGTTCCAGGCAGAGAGGATGCTGCTTTGTAAAGATCTCGAGTGAAACTCGGCGTAAGGGACCGCCTCGAAAGAGGCGACCATTTTCCCCAATAGTCTCATACATAGTCGGATGGAGGGATTTCTCCTTGCTGAGACTACCCGGACCAAATCTTTTATGGCCCTGGCCTTTGATCTGGATAAGAACACTCTGCTTTGGACTGTGTCTATGACCATACCCAATACTCCAGCCTTTTTAGGGGCTGCAAGGAGGATTTCTCTAGATTGAGGACCCAGCCTAGGTACTCTAAGTACTTTGCCGTGCAGAGCACATTGTGGCTTAGGCGAGTTATGGACTGTTCTATGAGTAGCAGATCGTCCAGATAAGCTGTCACAGTTATGCCCTGAGCCCTTAGATTTGCCAAGGGCTGGGCTAGAACTTTTGTGAACACTCAAGGAGCCTTAGCAAGACCAAAAGGAAGGGCCACAAATTGAAAGTGGCGCTGATCCACCGCAAACCTTAGGAATTTTTGGTGAGCAGGAAATATTGGCACATGCAAATATGCATCTTTGTGTCTATTGATGCCAGGAATTCTCCCCCCTGAAGGGTGGAGACTACTGAGTGGATAGACTCCATGCGGAAAGGACGAATGTCTAGAAACTGATTCAGGTCTTTTAGATCCAGAATAGGTCTGACATCACTGTTTGGTTTTGGAACTGTAAAAAGGTTTGAGTAGAACCCTGAGCTTTGCTCTTCCGGGGCTACCTCTATAATTACCCCTTGGGCTAACAGACATTCTAAGGCCAGAAGTAAGGGCCTTCTTTTTTCTGGGTCTATGGGGACTCTTGACCTTAGGAAACGAGATGGCGAAAGCTCCCGGAACTCTAGCTTGTAGCCCAGAGACACCGTGGAGTCTACCCATCTGTCCTGAATCTCTTCCTGCCAGGCGCCTGCAAACTGCAGCCGTCTTCCCCCCACTCGGCTGAGCGGGGGCGCCCCTTCATAGGGAAGCATTGGGGTTCTGTTTACCAGATCTTGGACCCCAAGGTTTCTTTTGCCCTTGGGCTTGAACAAAAGATATAAGCAAAAAATTGCCGCTCCAATCTCTCAAATCCATATCAAGACACCCACCCTAATGGAACTCACAGGTGCTGGCTCTGCACAAGCTTGAGGAAAGAGAAAAATCCTGGATGGCCGCTGATAGCTATCTTTCCTGTTCCTCCCTGTACAAGAGGTGACTGCATTTGGATTTTATTTCTTCATATCAATAAAGATGCTTTCTATGGTGTGCGGCCGTCCAGGGTTTTTTTCTTTCCTCGCCTTTGGACTTGACTTTGGACCTTTCCTCTAATATTTGATTGGGGAGGCCATCGCCACTGCCTGGAGTTTGAGGCTCCAGGGGCTGGGGACAGAGAACGTCTAAATGAAGGATGTTTACTCTTCCTTTTGACCAGTAACAACGTGGTTTTACCCCCCGGTAATCTTCTGGATATATATGTTCAGATCATCCCCAAACAGGCGTTCTCCACGAAACAAGAACCCAGTTAAATATTTTTTGCATGAAGCTTCAGCTGCCCAATGCTTAAGCCAAAGGGACCTGCGCATGTGTACCAGCAGGAGAGTGAGGCGAGATGCTTGCTGAGCAGAATCCATAATGGCATCAACCATAAAACACAAGGCTTTAGGAAGTTCTGCATAAGCCTCAGCCTCCTCAGTGGAAAGGAGGCTAAGCACCTGCTTCATTTGTTCCTTAAGGAGCTGGCACATGCCAATTGCTGCAACCGTAGGCTGGACCACAGCACCCGCCACAGAGAAAGAGGCTTTAAATAAAGTTTCCAGCTTTTTGTCAGTTGGATCCTTAAATCCTTGCGCATTGTCCATAGGACAGGTCAGGCTCTTATTCACACAAGAAACAGCCGCATCTATGGCTGGGACTCCCCATTTCATGGTGAAACTTTCCTCCACCGGATAAAGCATAGAAAACCTTTTAGGAGGGGAAAATTGTTTATCTGGGTGACCCCAGTCCTCATACAACATCTCATCCAGTAAAGGATGAGTTGGGAAGGTGTACGCAGCCTGTGGGGATTTCCAGGATCCCAGGGAGGAAACAGGGGAAATGGCAGCCTCAGCAGAGGGCAATCTGTATGTGAAACGCACCAATTCAGTATAGTTTTGGGGGGAGGACCCTTTTCCTGCTATTTTTTAAGGAAGCTGTGAAAAAGGTAGTAATCCTTCCTTCTAAACCATCCAATGCAGCCTTTAAAGCGTCTTCTGTGACGTAAACAGGGACTGAAACATTGGGAGAGGCTGCAAAACCTGACAGGGGTACAGACTCATCCTGTGAGGCTGCCTCCAGTCTTGCAGGGTGGGGGTGGTATCCTACAGGCATGTCCAGAACCCCTAGATGTGGGCAGTGATTTTCTGGTGCCTGTTTTACCGCCCCCTGAAGCCCACTTCCCATATGGGAGGGGTTATATAGGGGAGGAACTCACTTTGTAATTAGGGTTACCAGTGTCCAATCACCTGAAGGTACTATCTAAACCACTAAGTAATTACCAAGCTTCTGTGTCCTGTGTTGTATGAACAAGAAAGCCTGGTTTTCAAGTGGCTAGACTTTGCAGTGGTTCCCTGGTGACTCCATGGGATTGGTTCAATCTGATCTATGCCTTTCCTCCTTTGAGCCTGGGTTCACACTATTGTGAACACAGACATCACATGTGATTCGCACCCACACTGCTGTGCCGATCACATGCGATGTCCGTGCAATGCAAGTTTAGCCTACAGTTGTATGGCTGAACTCACATTGGATTTGCATAAAAAAAGGTGCAGGGGCTTTTTTTTCCCACACTGGAATCAGATCGCATGGGTGTTCACACCCATGCGATCTGATTTCTGTCCAAATCCACAGTTCACACTGCTATCTGTGAACCAATCTGGGGGTGTCATTAACATTGTATTGACACCCGCAGTGGTTCACAGAGGGCAGTGTGAACTGCCTGCGGGAAAGATGCGATGCGGGAACCGGCGCTGGAATCGAGCTAGTTCCCGCATCGCTACAGTGTGAACCTAGGCTGAATCTTTGCCGGAATGAGATGGATGGCATCCCAGTGATTCTTATCGCACCAAATTAACCCAGGCAGATGTGGTACTTGGACCTCCTCAGACTGCTTAGAGACCCCCCCACCCCAATGCCTCCCAGATCCTCTGTCCCAGTATCGGTTCTAGGTCTGCTTCTAGGTTGCTAGCTTTACAGTTCATGAGTGCCACACTGCATGTTGCTGCAGTACCATGTAACTCAGCGTGGCGCAATTTAAAATAGGGTCAGGGACTGTAAGACAGCCCATTGAAATGACTGGGCTGCCTACAGTGGCGTAGCGTGGGGGGTGTGAGGGGGGCGTAGGCCCCGGGCGCAACATTTGGGGGGGCGACATCCTGCTCCAGTATGTGTCACCCTCTCTCCATACAGCTAAATTCTGTTCTGTGACCCCGCGCTCCGGCCGCCATGATAATTCTCAGGCCGGCCCCTGGCGCCCTGTGATTGGGCGAAAGGGGTCATGTGCGGCAGGTGGGGCTGGCCATCCTCAATTGCGGGGGGAGCAGGGCTGGCCTTCGTTGTGGCCGCCGTCTTCTCCTGCTCCTCCTCTCCGGCCCGGGTCACCAATCATGTCGGCCATCGCAGAAGGCAGTCTGTGGCCGCTGTCTTCTCCTCCTCTCCTCCTCCTCCTCTCCGGCCCGGGTCACTGATCATCATGACCCCGTCGGCCATCGCGACAGGCAGTCTATGGCCGCTGTCTTCTCCTCCTCTCCTCCTCTCCGGCCCGGGTCACTGATCATCATGTCGTCGCCGGGGCAGGCAGTGTGACAGTCGGCGGCGCAGAGGCAGAGCAGATGGAAGAAAAAAAGGTAAGAGACTCACTCGGCCCGGGGGGGAGTAGATATGGTCTGGGGAGAGGGGGCAGCCAGAAAGTTAGTGTATAGTATAATGTATAGTGTTGTAGGTAGTGTATAATGTATTGTGTGTAGTGTATTGGTCTGTGGGTAGAGTGTTGTGTAGCAGTCAGTATGTAGTGTATTGAGTAGTAGTGGTCTGTGGGTAGTGTATTGTGTAGTGGTCAATGTGGTGTGTGGTCGGTGTGTAGTGTAGTGGTCAGTGTGTAGTGTAGTGGTGTGTGGTGTAGTGGTGTGTAGTGGTCAGTGTGGTGTGTGGTCAGTGTGTATTGTAGTGGTCAGTGTGTAGTGTAGTGGTGTGTAGTGGTCAGTGTGGTGTGTAGTGTAGTGGTCAGTGTGGTGTGTAGTGGTCAGTGTGTAGTGTAGTGATTAGTGGTGTGTGGTGTGTAGTGGTCAGTGGTGGTCAGTGTGTAGTGGTCAGTGTAGTGGTGTAGTGTAGTGGTCAGTGTGTAGTGGGTAGTGTGTAGTGGTCAGTGTGTAGTGGTTAGTGGTGTGTAGTGTAGTGTGGTCAGTGTGTAGTGTAGTGGTCGGTGTAGTGTAGTGGTCAGTGTGGTGTGTGGTCAGTGTGTAGTAGTCAGTGTGGTGTGTAGTGTAGTGTGGTCAGTGTGTAGTGGTCAGTGTGTAGTGGTCAGTGTGTAGTGTAGTGTGGTCAATGTGTAGTGGTGTGTAGTGGTCAGTGTGTAGTGGTCAGTGTGTAGTGGTTAGTGGTGGTCAGTGTGTAGTGGTCAGTGTGTAGTGGTTAGTGGTCAGTGTGTAGTGGTTAGTGGTGTGTAGTGGTCAGTGTGTAGTGGTTAGTGGTGTGTAGTGGTCAGTGTTTAGTGGTGTGTGGTGTGTAGTGTAGTGGTCAGTGGATAGTGTAGTGTATTATGTAGTAGTATAGTGTAGTGGTCAGTATAGGAATCAGGTAGGTCAGTGTGTAGTGTTTAGTGTAGTGGTCAGTGTGGTGTGTAGTGGTCAGTGGATAGTGTATTGTGTAGTGGGTAGTGTAGTAGTATAGTGTAGTGGTCAGTATAGGAATCAGGTAGGTTGGTGTGGTGTGTAGTGTAGTGGTCAGTGTATAGTGGATTGTGTACTGGATTGTATAGTGTAGTGGTCAGTGTCTAGTGTAGTGGTCGATGTAGGAATCGTGTAGGTTGGTGGGGTGTGTAGTGGTCAGTATAGGAATCAGGTAGGTCAGTGTGTAGTGTAGTGGTCCTTGTAGGAATCGGGTAGGTCAGTGTAAGGGTCAGTATAGGAATGAGATAGGTCAGTGTATTGTATAGTGTAGTAGTATAGTGTAGTGGTCAGTATAGGAATCAGATTAGTAGTCAGGTAGGTCAGTATTATTGTAGGAAGGGAAGGGACTCAGGGAGTGCGAATTGTCCGCAGGTTAGGGGGCGCAAATTACTTGCCTTGCCCCGGGCGCTGGCAACCCACGCTACTGGCTGCCTATATGCACAACGCAGGTTGCAATGATGTAAATGTAACCCCAGATCCTTCATATCACAATCCCATTAATACATCAGTATTCTCAGTTCCCCTGCATATCACCCCCCTTCATATGACCCTACCCCCTTCACGTCCCTGCCCTCAGTCCCCCTTTATATCATCCTCCTCCTCCTTCACATTCCTGTCCTGGCACCCCTTCATATCTACCCTGTATTTCTGTATTGCTTTTAGATTCCAGTCCTCTTTTTTACAGTATCACCACCCTAACAACTCTGTCCTCAGCCCCCCTTCATATCACCCCCACTCATTTATATTCCTGTCCTCTGCCCCCCACTTTTATATTCCCCCCGACTTCCCCATACAGCACAGCAGTGGTTCAGTACTCTCCCTTGTCTTACCTTACACAGGGCTGAGTACGGCAGACACAACAGGTCTAAAGCTGACATAAGGAGGCAGGACTGTTATGAATGGAGCACAGACCCTGCACCACTTTTTCTGTTGATCGGCTTGTGATTGGTTGCTAGGAACGCCTAGCAACCAATTACCCGCTGCTTAACTTGAAAAGTTAACTTTGCAGCACTGCCCTCCTCCAGAACTGTCTTGCCTCCAGATGCCGATAGCAGCATGTAGGGATGTCAGCGGTGGTGACGGCTGAAGGGGAGAGCCGGCTCCTAAATGGCAGGATTGCAATGGGCCAGGTGGAAGAGTGTCTCGGCCCCGATTTGGCCTGCGGTCCGTCATTTCGTGATGCCCGGTCGACATGATCCTGCAGCGGAAGCAAGCACACCTCACTGTCTTTCTGAAAGTCCATGCCAAAAGAGCTGCCATTGACCAGATATAACAATCTACTTATACATTCTTTTTTAATGTATGTTGCCCAAGAGTCTCACCATTCCTAATGGATTTTATACCATGTAAAACAAAATATTGCTGTCCCCTCAAAATAACAGACAGCCATTAATGTCTAAACCGCTGGCAACAAAAGTGAATACACCCTTAAGGGAAAATGTCCAAATTGGGCCCAAAGTGTCAATATTTTATGTGGCCACCATTATTTTCCAGCACTGCCTTAACCCTCTTGGGCATGGAGTTCACCAGAGCTTCACAGGTTGCCACTGGAGTCCTCTTCCACTCCTCTATGATGATATCACAGAGCTGGTGGATGTAAGAGACCTTGAGCTCCTCCACCTTCTGTTTGAGGATGCCCCACAGATGCTCAATAGGGTTTAGGTCTGGAGACATGCTTGCTCAGTCCATCACCTTTACCCTCAGCTTCTTTAGCAAGGCAGTGGTTGTCTTGGAAGTGTGTTTGAGGTCGTTATCATGTTGGAATAATGCCCATGGTTCCAGTAATCCATGTCCTTAGTTTGCTTGTCTTCAGCAAACCGTTTGCAGGCTTTCTTGTGCATCATCTTTAGAAGAGGCTTCCTTCTGGGATGACAGCCATGCAGACCAATTTGATGCAGTGTGCGGCGTATGGTCTGAGCACTGACAGGTTGACGCCCCACCCCTTCAACCTCTGCAGCAATGCTGGCAGCACTCATACGTCTATTTACCAAAGACAACCTCTGGCTATGACGCTGAGCACATGCCCTCAATTTCTTTGGTCGACCATGGAGAGGCCTGTTCTGAGTGGAACCTGTCCTGTTAAACCGCTGTATGGTCTTGGCCACTGTGCTTCAGCTCAGTTTCAGGGTCTTGGCAATCTTCTTATAGCCTAGGCCATGTTTATGAAGAGCAGCAATTCTTTTTTTCAGATCCTCAGAGAGTTCTTTGCCATGAGGTGCCATGTTGAACTTCCAGTGACCAGTATGAGAGCGTGAGAGCGATAACACCAAATTTAACACACCTGCTTCCCATTCACACCTGAGACTTTATAGCACTAACGAGTCACATGACATCGTGGAGGAAAAATGGCTAATTGGGCCCAATTTGGACATTTTTACTTAGAGGTGTACTCACTTTTGTTGCCAGCGGTTTAGACATTAATGACTGGGTGTTGAGTTATTTTGAGGGGACAGCAAATTTACACTGTCCCCTCAAAATATATTTATACAAGCTGTACACTCACTACTTTACATTGTGGCAAAGTGTCATTTCTTCAGTGTTGTCACATAAAAAGATAGAATAAAATATTTACAAAAATGTGAGGGGTGTACTCACTTTTGTGAGATACTGTATATTATATGTTTTGCTTCTGCCCCTAAATGCCAAAAGGGATTTTATAGTACAGATGTCAAGTTTTGAAAAGCAAGGAAATAACTTTCTAGGGGCAAATCTTTAAAATCTGTGGCTGACCCTGGAAATATAAGAAATTTGATTATGGTGCCTGCACACAGCAGCAAAACATCCAAAAGAATGTGTTGCTATGGTAATTCTTTTATTCTTATTGACTCAGTTTCCATGTAAAAAAAATCATGTTGTCAGTAGGCAAATATTTACATCCTTGCTTCTGTAATCGCTCACCCTCTTCAGTGTTTAATTGTGCAAGATAAAAGCTTCACTGAGTTTTCTTTAATCTTCTCACGTAGGTGGGTGGGGCGTTTCTCCTAGAGACAGATTCTTAATGTAAGACAGACAAACATAACATTGCACTTTTTAATGCTTGTACTAGTGCAGTATAATATATGTGGGGGAAAGATTACAGAATTACTTTACTGCAGAACATAAAATTCCATCACGGTGAGTTAATTTATTCCTTTTTATATCTTCTGTTTGCCTGCTATAGAGGAAAGTGCAAAGTATTACCTACTAGAACTAGAATGCTATAATTATTTTGCATGCAAGACGTAAAACATTACAAATGTATATATTCATAACAACCATGACATCTTGCCAAGGAGCAGGTCACAGATTAGCATTAACATTTTTGTCACAAGTCCTGTAATATGAATAAGATACAGGAGATTGTTTCAGGAGCTTATGATTCCTGCACAAATATCAAATAAAACTGTTACTATGGGGATTTCTTCCTTCTGCTACTGTATCAAATCAATATTTGGTGTGCCCACCTGTTGCCTTAAAAACATTATTAATATTTTTAACCACTTAAAGACCATGCCTTTTCTGGCACTTTTTGTTTACAAGTTTAAGGCCTGGTTCACACCTATGCAGGTTACAGTTTGCATATTCCAGTTGCCTTTTGCATTTTGCAATACACATTTTTGATCCATTGTCTATGGAACTAAAAAAACTGAAAAAAAGCCCCTGGCCCTTTTCATAAAATGCACAGACGTGAACATGATCCATAGGAAATCATGTTAAATGGACTGTAGTGTGCTTCTAGAAAACTACTTATAACCCCCAAACACTATATATAGTGTTTTTAGCAGAGACCCTAGGGAATAAAATGGCGATCGTTGCAATTTTTTTTATGTCACATGGTATTTGCAAAGCGTTTTTTTTTTTAATTTTTAATGAATTAAAGAAAAAAAAAAAGGCAATATACAGTTGTGCTCATAAGTTTACATATCCTGGCAGATTTTATGATTTCTTGGCCATTTTTTAGAGAATATGAATGATAACACAAAAACATTTCTTTCACGCATGGTTAGTGTTTGGCTGAAGCCATTAATTATCAATCAACTGTGTTCACTCTTTTTAAATCATAATGGTAACAGAAACTACCCAAATGACCCTGATCAAAAGTTTACATACCCTGGTGATTTTGGCCTGATAACATGCACACAAGTTGACACAAAGGGCTATTACATGTAACCATCCTCACCTGTGATCTTTTTGGAATTAGTGTGTGTGTGTAAAAAATTCAATGCATTTCTGGACTCCTGACAGACCCTTGCATCTTTCATCCAGTGCTGCACTGACGTTTGTGGATTCTAAGTCATGGGGAAAGCAAAAGAATTGTCGAAGGATCTATGGGAAAAGGTAGTTGAACTGTATAAAACACTAAAGGGATATAAAAACATATCCAAGGAATTGAGAATGCCAATCAGCAGTGTTCAAATTCTAATCAAAAAGTGGAAAATGAGGGGTTCTGTTGAAACCAAACCACGGTCAGGTAGACCAACTAAATTTTCAGCCACGACTGCCAGGAAAATTGTTCGGGATGCAAAGAAAAATCCACAAATAGCTTCAGGTGAAAAACAGGACTCTCTGAAAAGATGTGGGGTGGATGTTTCAAGATGCACAATAAGGAGGCACTTGAAAAAAGATGGTCTGGATGGTCGAGTCATCAGAAGAAAGCCATTACTACGCAAATACTACAAAGTATCCAGCTTACAATACGCCAAACAACACAGAGACAAGCCTCAAACCTTCTGGCACAAAGTCATTTGTAGTGATGAGACCAAAACTTAATTAAAACTTTTTGACCACAATCATAAACGCAACATCTGGAGAGGAGTCAACAAGACCTATGATGAAAGGTATGGAGGTGGATCGCTGATGTTTTGGGGATATGTGAGCTACAAAGGACCAGGAAATTTGGTCAAAATTGTTGGCAAGATGAATGCAGTATGTTATCAAAAAAATACTGGAGGAACATTTGCATTTATCAGCCAGGAAGCTGCGCATGGGATGTACTTGGACATTACAACACGACAATGATCCAAAACACAAGGTCAAGTCAATCTGTCATTGGCTACAGCAGAATAAAGTGAAGGTTCTGGAGTGGCCATCTCAGTCTCCTGACCTAAATATCATTACGCCACTCTGGGCAGATCGCAAATGTGCAGTTTATGCAAGACAGCCTAAGAATTTACAGGAACTCAAGGCTTTTGCCAAGTGGAATGGGCAGCTTAACTATCTGAGAAGATAAAGAGCCTCATCCACAATACCACAAAAGACTTCGAGCTGTCATTGATGTTAAAGAGGGCAATACGTAGTATTAAGAACTGGGGTGTTTAAACTTTTGATCAGAGTAATTTGGGTAGTTTATGTTGCCATTATGATTTAAACACAGTTGATTGATAATAAATGGCTTCAGCAAAACATTAACCATGAGTGAAAGAAACGTTTTTGGTTTATCATTCATATTCTCTGAAAAATGGCCAAGAAATCATAAATTCTGCCAGGGTTTGTAAACTTATGAGCACAACTGTATACCCCAATTTTTTTGTGTAATAGAAATAGATGATTTTAAGCTGAGTAAATGGATGCTGAACATGTCACACTTTAAAATTGTGCATGCTCGTGGAAAGGCGACAAACTATAGTACTTAAAAACCTCCATAGGCAAAGTTTTAAACGCCTTTACAGGTTACCTGTTTAGAGTTATAGAAGAGGTCTAGCGCTAGAATTATTGCTTTTGCTCTAACGTTTGCGGCGATACCTCACATGCGAACACCATTTACATATGCATGCGTGACTTACGTATGTGTTCGCTTTTGCGCGTGAGCACGGAGGGATAGGGGCACTTAAAATTAATTTTTTTAATTATTTATTTTATTCTTTATTTTTACATCGACTTTTTTTCCTATTACAAGGAATGTAAACATGCACAAGTAATGGGGGGGGGCCTCCCTAAAAATTGGGTACTTAAAGTGATTGTAAAGGCTCGTTTTTTTTTTATATAACAAACATATCATACTAACCTCCACTGTGCAGCTCGTTTTGCACAGAGTGGCCCCGAATATCCTCTTCTGGGGTCCCTCGGCGGCTCTCGCGGCTCCTCCTCGCATCTGATAACCCCCTAGGAGAAGCACTGTCCCGAGGGGTTACCTTGCAGGCGCGCTCCCGAGTCCAGCATTTGCGTCCATAGACACGAATGCCGGACTTGGCCCTGCCCCCTAGCGTCATTGGATTTGATTGACAGCAGTGGGTGCCAATGGCTGCACTGCTATCAATCTATCAAATCAAGAGCCAAGAACCCTGGGCAGAGGAAGAGCACGTCTCTGCTGGGTGAAATTCCAGAGCTCAGGTAAGTAAAACGGGGGGCTGGGAAGCCCAGTCACTGCCAGGTGTTTTTTCACCTTAATGCATAGGATGCATTAAGGTGAAAAAACATGAGGGTTTACAACCCCTTTAATGGGATTAATGTGGCATGTATCCAGACTGAGTAAAAGGTATTAACGTTCATTTCAATTTAAATTCAATATATGTGTGTACGTATCAAAAACATCCCAAATCTCTTCTTGACCTTTTTAAAGCAAAAGATCAAAAAAAAAAACATTTTTGATCTTTTGCTTTTAAAAAAAAAGAAATTGTTTACTTTCGCCCTAGACCAAAAGTGGGGTCATGACCTTGTTTCGGTCCTCAGAGGCCATAGAGGTGATCAAAGCGGATCTACTCTTTGATCGCCTGTGTGGCCAGCTGGCGGAACCGTCGGATCATTTCTTGGGCGGAAACGTTAACCTGAGTAAAACCAGGGAGCTTCTCAAAGCATTCCAGCGGTTCATGAGCAAATGAAAGACAGCCACTGCTGAACAAATACAATACTGGTGTTATGGCTGATAGCTTCAGCTATAATCCCGGTAAACCACTTGCAAACCGCAATGTACAGTATATATACGTATTGCGGTCAACAGGTGGTTAAGGAACTCAGCAGGTAAATTGTTCCAAACATTAACATTCTTCCATGGATTTAGGCCGTCTCTGTTGCCTCGGACTCTTCATGTAATCCCAGACACACTCAATGATGTTAAAATGGTCTCTGTGAAAGCTACAGTATACCATCTCCTCCAGGACTTTTCACTGAACATAGTTCTTTATGACTGGCTCTACATTTGGTGTAATTTCCCTGCTGCAAAATTAATGATGGATAAGTATTTGTACAATTCAGTATTGAGGAAAGCAATGATTCTGTCCAAATCTCCAACTTCCTGTGCAGAAATTCAGCCCCAAACCTGCAAGGAATTTCCTTTCCACCATGCTTCACTGTTGCCTGCAGACAGATACTCATACTTCAACACTCTTCGGGCCTTTGGCAAACAAGCTTCCTTCCGTTGAAGCCAAATGTTTTAAAAGTCCAAAGCACCTGCTGCCATTTTTCTGGTCAACAGTTATTGTGTTTTCATCATAGGCAAGTCAATTGGTCTTGTTTTTACATCAGAATGATGTTTTTTTAGCTGCAAGTTTTCCATAAAGACTATTTCTGCCCAGTCATTTTTGGGCTGTAGATGAATTTCCCAATGCTAGATATGAGCTGATTGTGCCACTGGAAATCTTTTGATTGCTAAGGACAGTCAGCATGATATGTCTTTTATTTGCTCCACTAAACTTCCTTATCACAAATAACAAATAGTTTCCCAGCACACTTACCAGCTAGCTTGCAAAAAAACAACCAAATTGACCCTGTTTTACAATTGTGAGGGGTTGATTAGCTTAGTGGTAGATTCGTTTTTCAGTGAAGTTTGTGCCTGTCGAAACTGTGTTTTAAGGGCCTGGTAACCCACTTTTATTAAAACAGATCCACAAACTTGGCCATGCAGGGGTTTCGGTTGCACACAACATAAACAGGTAACAAAATACCACGCTACCTGGCCCTCTCTTCAGCTGTACTTCTGCTCTCATTAATTGGTCCCTCAAACCATCTGCACTTCAATGCAAATAGCTTTAAGCCCGTCAACGCGCATTGATCCTCCTTATGCACACAGCTCCCCTTCAATGCACACTGCAGCACACAGTGATACCGGCTCATGGCTGTCTCCTAAGGTGAAGCCCTGTCCCCAAAATCAGAGCACACCTCTCTCCTGGCTGTAGCTCTCAGTCCTTTCATAAAGGCTGTGTGCACCTCCACAAACACCCTGCTGGTCTTCAACAAAACCTGGACACTGGGTTGGAAATTTCTTCTCTCTCAAGGCACTTCAAAATCTCTAAACTACGGAGCCAAATCCAGGGATACCAAAATCCAGGTTAAGCTGTAAAAACAGTTTTCCTGGTGCCTTCATGGTAGCATGCACATGGTTGGTTGTTCCGCCCCCGGCCAACCCACAGAACCATAAGAACTCTCTAAAAGAGAGCTACACCTCCCCGCCTCCATACTTTCTCCATCTTAAAGAGGATTTAACTTTCCCCTTGATGGAAGAGATCAAGGATGTTGTTCTGGAAGAAATGGAGAAGGTCAACAAGAGACTGGCACCATTCAACCGTTTCCAAAAGCTATATCCCCTGTCAGATACAGATGCAAAGCAGCACCGAAACTCACAATAGCTGGATGGCTTATGCAGATTATACACAGGGCTTACTGGTTAGAGGGCTTCCTGTTCCTCAGGAAGTGAATGTGCACTTGACTAGAGGGATTTCATCATCTTGGGCAGCCTTGGCAAAGGTCTCCCCAGAAATAATCTGCAAGGAAGCAAGCTGGTCCTCGTTCTCCTTGATTATGGCTCACTACAGCCTAGATCCAGCTAGTGTTACTTCCCGGGATTTTGGGAGGAAGACCTTGCAGTTTTGTGACAGTCAATTAATATTTTGTCTTCCATCAGCATTCCCTCCTTGGTAGCGAACTATTTACCATGCATATGCTGCCATGAAGGAAAATGGAATACTTACCTTTCCATACATTTCCTTTCCTGGTGCCTATCCATGACAGCATATTTCCTTCCCTCGTTCTTATCCTTGTGGCTGGTTTGAGTCTAATTATGAGAATGGGGGTGGGGGGGCATCACTCTCTTTTATAGAGTTATTATGGTCCTGTGGGTTGGCGGGGGCGAAGCAACCAACCATGCGTATGCTGCCATGGAAAGGCACCAGGAAAAGAAAATTACTGAAAAGTGAGTATTCCATTTTCTGAGCTCAAAATCAATACTTTGGAGTCCAAGATTCTGCATATGTGCAAACCCTTTTCCCTTTGTCCAACCATTTTCCCAGTGGCAGGGCCTCACACTGTCAGGCTTGGTTCACATTTACAGTGCCTTGAAAAACTCTGAACCAAAAACGGACTTGCATACAGTACCTTGAAAAAGTATTCATACCCCTTTATATTTTCCACATTTTGTCATGTTACAACCAAAAACCGAAATGTATTTTATTGGGATTTTATGTGATAGACCAACACAAAGTGGCACATAATTGTGAAGTGGAAGGAAAATTATAAATGATTTAAAAAATTTTTTTACAAATAAATATCTGAAAAGTGTGGTGTGCTTTGTAGTCAGCCCCTTTTAATCTCATACCCCTAACTAAAATCTAGTGGAACCAATTGCCTTTAGAAGTCACCTAATTAGTAGAAAAAGTCCACCTGTGTTTAATTTATTCTCAGTATAAATACAGCTGTTCTGTGAAGCCCTCAGGTTTGTTAGAGAACCTTAATGAACAAACACCATCATGAAGGCCAAGAAACACACCAGACAGGTCAGGGATAAAGTTGTGGAGAAGTTTAAAGCAGGGTTAGGTTATAAAAAAATATCCCAAGCTTTGAACATCTCATGGAGCACTGTTCAATCCATCACCTGAAATGGGAAAGAGTATGGCACAACTGCAAACCTAACAAGACATGGCTGCCCATCTAAACTGACAGGCAGGTAGAGCATTAATCAGAGAAGCGGTCAAGAGGCCCATGGTAACTCTGGAGGAGCTGCAGTGATCCACAGCTCAGGTAGGAGAATCTGTCCACAGGACAATAATTAGTCGTGCACTCCACAAATCTGGCCTTTATGGAAGAGTGGCATTGTTAGAAGAAAGCCATAAGAAGTCTCGTATGCAGTTCCCGAAAAGCCAAATCTGTTTGATTTAATGATGGTATTTTATCCCACATGTAATCTTGTTGATCATTACCATTGATCTGGAATAATTGTTTAATCACGTGCTGGACCATATGCCTGCAGAAACCTTAAAGTGGTTCTACAGGCTGAAGGTTTCTTTGCACACCTTCAGTGTGCAGCTCCCCCCTCAGCCCCCACTAATACTCAACTAAACCCGATCTAGCGATGTCCACAGGAGCAGAGCTCTCCCGTGTCTCTGCCTCTTCATTGGTTGAGACACAGCAGTGGGAGCCATTGGCTCCCACAGATGTCAATCACAGCCAGTGAGGAGGGAGCGGGGGTTGGGGCCAAGCAGAGCTCTGTGTGTCTCAGACACACAGAGGCGACTCGAGTGCGAGCATGCACAAGTGCATATCAAGCAGCTTGCTATGGAGGCATTTAGTAGAGGGGAGGGGCCACTTGTGGTTTTGGGACACTAAAAAAATAAGTGGCTGAGCTGTGTTTTTACCACCCTTAACCATTCCCTTTAAGTTGCAAAGGCAGCTGGATGGGGTTGCTCACAGGCTCACGTTCGGCAGGCAGTACTGCTCTGGAACATGACCTGAAAAGCCTGCACCAGTGCTTGTGGCGTTTTGGTGTGGGCTTTACAGGGTTAAAGCAGGTGGGGACAAGGTAATGATATTGCTTTATTTCATTCTTTTTTGAAAACATCCTCACTTTCTATAATTTTATTTTCTATAAATTTAAAATTTTTGCATAGTACTGTATGATGTAAATAACTGTCCTGTGTTCATATACATATAGTTTCAAAGAAATATTAGTGTGTGTGTATAATGTGTGTACATTACTAGTATTTCGTTTAATATTACATACTAACGTTCTGCTTCTCACTTTGCTGAACTGCACAATGGTTATACTTTCTAAAGCTTAGTACACAATAAGATTATCAGACGAACAATCATCCGTTTTTACATGCATAGGCACAATGTCACATGATAGTACAATATAAGTAACTTATAAAACGGATAATAACAAGATAAAAAGTAAGTATCTAGTCTGGCCATAGATAGGCACAATGTTGCACATATCTAGATGTTGCTGTGAATGAACGATGCATGGGTTCAGCATCAGTAGCTCGACGCGTTTCGTGGTTGATGTGTGTGTACATATATGTATTGACTCTATATGTATATATATGAAATGCATCATAAGATTCATAGTGCTGTGTGTCTTGTTTATATATTTTTTATATGGAATAAATTTGATACGAATTATTATTTATTTTATTGTACATGCTTCATTTTAAAGTCCCAATCCTTTATTCAGTTTTTCAGCTGAGAAAGCTCCTTCTCCAGATGAAAGAAAAAAAAAATCACAGGAAGACTCATGGGGTGACGTCATTTTGGCCTAGGCCAGAAACCAGGAAGCAACTGTTATGCCGGCAATAGACAGTTCGAATCTCAGCTGGTTCCTGCTGAATCAGCCTAGATTCGAACTGTGTGTGGGCAGGCCGAATGTACCAAGTTGATTGATCTATCAACTTGGGTACAACCAGCCTGCCTGATTCACTTGTGCTTATCGTTAGTGGCTACTATAGCCGCTAGCAATATTCACTGCCCCTGGGATTCCCCTGTCAACACTGTCTGTGTTGATAGGGGAATTGTGCGAATTTCTTTCAGTTGCAGGAAAGAAATTCGGACTGTCTATGACCTGCCTTAGACCTGTTTTGTCATTGGGGTCTAACTCACTGCTAAGTGGCTGTGTGGATCTTTGGTGGCTGGTACACAGTGGTGTTCATGTTATGAGAAGAATTATTTTCATTGACTTATGCACTTGGGATTTTCATAACGATTACAGACCTATTGATTTGAGAGGAGCTTAGTTTCATGTGTTTATTTATTTGGAAATGTTTGTCATTATTACAATTGGGTTTATATTATTTAAAGTGATAGCGCAACACAATTTTTATTTATTTTATTAAGATATACCTTATGTGTTGAAATACCGGTGAGTGCTACTGTTAAATTTAAATTCAAGACTTGGTTTGTGGAGCACTTTAGCATGAGTTACATCAATGTATTTACTTTTGTAAACAGAATAATTGTTGCTAACCTTCCTGGTGTCTAGCAGCTAATCTACAAATCTCTGCATTTAATACATGAATAAAACATGGAAAGAGCAAGCTTGTAAAAATGTGCAAGTCTCTATTCAAAAGTATTTTAAAGTAAACTCTGCAGTAATAACTCTAAATATGTGCTGATTAACCGCTTCAGCCCCGGACCATTTGGCTGGCCAAAGACCAGAGCACTTTTTTGCGATTCGGCACTGCGTCGCTTTAACTGACAATTGCGCGGTCGTGCGACGTGGCTCCCAAACAAAATCAATGTCCTTTTTTCCCCACAAATAGAGCTTTTTTTTTGGTGGTATTTGATCACCTCTGCGTTTTTTTTTGCGCCATAAACAAAAAAAGAGCGACAATTTTGAAAAAAAATGCATTATTTTTTACTTTTTGCTATAATAAATATCCCCAAAAAATATATAGAAAAATATTTTTTTTCCTTAGTTTAGGCCGATATGTATTCTTCTACATATTTTTGTTAAAAAAAAAATCACAATAAGCGTATATTGATTTGTTTGCGCAAAAGTTATAGCATCTACAAAATAGGGGATCGTTTTATGGCATTTTTATTAATGATTTTTTTTTTTACTAGTAATGGCAGCGATCAGTGATTTTTATTGTGACTGCAACATTATGGCGGACACGTCGGACAATTTTGACACATTTTTGGGACCATTGGCATGAATACAGCGATCAGTGCGATTAAAAATGCATTGATTACTGTAAAAATGTCACTGGCAGTGAAGGGGTTAACACTAGGGGCCAGTGAAGGGGTTAATGTGTGTCCTATTGTGTGTTCTAACTGAAGAGGGATGTGGACTGTGCAGGGAAACTAACAGATCCTCTGTTCATACTCTGTATGAACAGATGATCTGTCAGTTCTCCCCTCAGAGAACCAGAAACTGTGTGTTTACACACAGATTTCGATTCTCCGTGTGCCTCGAGCGATCGCGGAAGCCCGGCGGTGATCGAGACCACCAGGCATTCGCATCGGCTCGGGGGCGAGCGGGGGCGCGCGCGCCTCCAGCGGTGTGCACGCACCCCCTAGTGGCCACAGGGCGAAGCGACTTTACATAACGTCGTTTCGCCCAGCCGTGCCATTCTGCCGCAGTACAACTGCGGCGGCTGGTAAGCATGTGGTTAAATGTCATTGCTTTTACTCTTTTCCCTTTGCGTTTTGATAGCAATAATATATTTTATAGTATTCCAGCTCTTTTTCTACTACATTTGAGCCTATAATCCAGTTGAAAGATAGGTAACCCAACCATGGAAAGTTAAGTGGTACAAATGCAGTGTTTATACTTTAAACCATCCCACCAAACTCCATCATTGGTGTCATTGGGAAGGATTGTGCCCCTTCATTGGTTTCAGTGGGGGAAATTATGGCCCACTGTTGGTATCAGTGGATGAAAAAGTGCCCCAAGGGCCGAAAAAGCAAGCAAAGGGCCAAATCTGGCCCCCAGGCCACAGTTTGGAGACCACTGCTTTAAACTGTACATGTACTCACTGGCCATACTCATAAGTGTGCGCAGCCTATTGCATTAGGGTGTGCACCCCAGAGTTCAAACACACGTGTGTGTATATTGTCAGTAGAGCAGTGGACAGTGTCAGCCAGTAGAGCAATGGACTTTGTCAGTGGGGCTGAGGACGGTTTCAGTAGCTTTTTCATTTTATTATTTTATTACTTTTTACAATTTTATTTATTATACTTTATTTTGTAATAATTTTTTCTCAATTTTTTTGGAGTCCCGTTGGGGGGCTTTGGCAAAATATCAGAGGTCTAAACAGACCCCTGACGTCTCACTTTTGATATTCCTTTTCTCTGCAGCCTCATCTGCACTGGACAGTGAATAAATGCGAAATGCTCTGTGCTGAGCGACTCCCTGTTCATTCAAACTCTAGCATGGTAAACAGTTTACAATGCTTCAGGTATGAATGGACACAGTCAGTGAGTGAGTGTGTTAACTGTGTTCATTTTAAAAAGAAAGGCCCTGGTAAATGACATATTTACTAGCCCCTTCCCCTACTCTCCATCATGAAACATCCCCAGCAAACGGGGGGAGAGGAGGGAAGCCAGCAGCACTGCGGGGGTGGGGAGGCAACACAGGGGTCGCCCGGGCAGTAGAGGGAATCGGCACTGCCTGTAGTGATTAGGGTGTGCCCAGGGACACCTGGCACACCCCCTGCGCACGCCTATGGCCATACTGATTTTTTACTAAAACACTATTAACCTCTAATATGCTCTTATTTATGGTAATTTTTACTAATCCCTGTTGATTTCTGCTTGCATACCTATTTAGGTCTAAATATATATTCTTATTAATTAATTCTATGTCATCAATACAAAATTCATTTATATTTTATAGACTCTATATGATGATTATGGTGGTATATTATTGACAATGGAAGACAGTTTAATGTATCATTTGGATGAAGCAGACAGTGGATGCCCAAGGTATAGTTCACTTGTATATACAAAGATGTGATGTGCTTTTTACAGGCGCATGTGAGTGGCAGGTTTTGGAGATCTATCCCTGTGTTTTGGGAATCTGACAAACTGTGGGATTGACAATGATAGGCTCGGTTTGTGAAGTTTGAAGACCCCTGCTAAGGCAACCATATACAGTGCCTTGGAAAGGTATTCATACCCCTTAACATTTTCCACATTTTGTCCTGTTACAACCAAAAATAAATGTATTTTATTGGGATTTAATGTAATAGACCAACACAAAGTGGCACATAATTGTGAAGTGGAAGGAAAATGATAAATGGTTTTCAAAATTTTTTACAAATAAATATCTGAAAAGTGTGGCTTGCATTTGTATTCAGCCCCCCTGTGTCTATACTTTGTAGAACCCCCTTTCACTTCAATTACAGCTGCAAGACTTTTTGGGGATGTCTCTACCAGCTTTGCACATCTCAAGAGTGACATTTTTGCCCATTTTGCTTTGCAAAATAGCTCAAGCTCTGTCAGATTGGATGGAGAACATCTGTGAACAGCAATTTTCAAGTCTTGCCACAGATTATCAATTGGATTTAGGTCTGGACTTTGACTGGGACATTCTAAAACATGAATATGCTTTGATTTAAACCATTACATTGTAGCTCTGGCTGTATGTTTAGGGTTGTTGTCCTGCTGGAAGGTGAACCTCTGCCCCAGTCTTAAGTCTTTTGCAGACTCTAACAGGTTTTCTTCTAAGATTGCCCTGTATTTGGCTCCATCCATCTTCCCATCAACTTTGACCAGCTTCCCTGCTGAAGAAAAGCATCACCACAACATGATGCTACCACCACCATGTTTCACGGTGAGGATGGTTTGTTTAGGGTGATGTGCAGTGTTAGTTTTCCACCACACATAGCATTTTGCTTTTAGCTAAAAAAGTTCTATTTTGGTCTTATCTGACCAGAGCACCTTCTTCCACATGTTTGCTGTGCCCCCCACATAGCTTTTCGCAAACTGCAAATGAGACTTCTTATGGCTTTCTTTCAACAATGGCTTTCTTCTTGCCACTCTAACATTAAGGCCAGATTTGAGGAGTGCACGACTAATAGTTGTCCTGTGGACAGATTCTCCCACCTGAGCTGTGGATCTCTGCATCTCCTCCAGAGTTACCATGGGCCTCTTGGCTGCTTCTCCACTTATTTCTCTCCTTGCCCAGCCTGTCAGTTTAGGTGAAGGGCCACGTCTTGGTAGGTTTGCAGTTGTGCCATACTCTTTTCATTTTCGGATGATGGATTGAACAGTGCTCCAGTGCTCACTAAGGTTCTCTAACAAACCTCTGAGGGCTTCACTGAACAGCTGTATTTATACTGAGATTAAATTACACACAGGTGGGCTCTATTTACTAATTAGGTGACTTCTAAAGGCAATTGATTCCACTAAATTTTAGTTAGGGGTATCAGAGTAAAGGGGGCTGAATACAAATGCATGTAATTACTTTTCAGATATTTATTTATAAACATTTTTGGAAACCATTTATCATTTTCCTTCCACTTCACAATTATGTGCCACTTTGTGTTGGTCTATTACACTAAATCCCAATAAAATACATTTACATTTTTGGTTGTAACAGGACAAAATGTGGAAAATGTCAAGGGGTATTAATACTTTTTCAAGGCACTGTATATGGTTGCCTTAGCAGGGGTCTTCAAACTTTTCAGTATGAGTGCCACATCTTAAATTTTACACATTTTTGCAGGCCAAAAAAAAATCAGTTTTATAAATAAATGAATAACATTATTCAATAATTGCCAAATGTAATTGATCCACATTGATTACTTGCTTTTTGATTACTCTTGGGGCCATATGTATATAATATATTGTAGTTTTTTTTATTTGTAAATGTTCAACCTTAAAAAAAACAACTTAGGGGTTGATTTACTAAAGGCAAAAAGACTGTGCACTTTGGAAAGTGCAGTTGCACACGGCAAGAGCAGTGTGCAAGCAAAAATGCTGTTTTTTTTTTTTCCTTGCATGTGATTGGATATTCTTTGCAACGTAAAACTTTACCTCATTTACTAAGCTCTGGAGCAACTGCACTTGCAGAGTGCAATTGCACTTTCCAAGGTGCACAGTCTGTTGGCCTTTAGTAAATCAACCCCTTAGTGTCAGGGTCAGTGGTTAACTTCTTAGTTGTTTTTTCTTTATATATTTCAGTGGCAATTTTCCCTGCACTAGTTTGTGACTGACCATAACAACATTGTTGTTATCAAGAACAGCAGTGCAGCACCTATGAAATTATAAAACACATATGTGCAAATAATAAACAATGCATATGCTGTACATAGTACAAACTTCCTAAGTGCCAATTCACACAGGGGCAACACGACTTCAACGCGACTTTGCAAGGCGACTTCAGCACGACTTCAACACGACTTTGGGCGACTTACAACATGACTTCAAGTCGCCCCAGGACAGGCGACTTTGCCTGTGGCGAATCAGAGCTAATCAGCTCTTGTGACGTACAGTACCTGCCCACGAGAATGTGTTTCCAGCGCGATCCCATCGCGCTGGTTCCCGGACACAGGGTACTGTACATCTGGCGCTTGCTGCAATAGGAAAAACACACTTTCCTATTGCAGCGAGCGCGAGAGGGAATTCCCCTCCAGGGACATATCAGGCTCTTAGGTCTGGTATGTATGTTAAGGGGAACCCCTTACGCCGAAAGAACGGCGTGGGGGTTCCCCCAAAATCCATACCAGACCCTTATCCGAGCACACAGCCCGCCGGTCAGTAAAGGGGGTGGGGACGAGCGAGCACCCCCCCTCCTGAACCGTACCAGGCTGCATGCCCTCAACATGGGGGATTGGGTGCTTTGAGGAAGGGGGGAGCCCTGCGGCCTCCCCACGCAAAGCACCTTGTTCCCATGTTGATGAGGAAAGGGCCTCTTCCCGACAACCCTGGCCGTTGGTTGTCGGTGGGCTTATCGGAATCCGATCCCGGCCCCCCACCCTATGTGAATGAGTATGGGGTACATCATAAAGGGAAAAAAACTGCGCTAATTCAATGAACAATAAGGGTGGACAAAATCCCAAAAGAGCTGCAATTAATGTGAGATAAACACAAACATACATAAAAAAGAAAAAATCGCGCTAAATAAAGTCCACAGTGAAAATATATATGAATAAATTAAATGAATAATTAAAGAAAAGTCCCAATTATTTAACAGATGATACAGATGTTCGTTCACCAGTCAAATGGGTAAGCATAAAATTAACACCATGTGAAATACAAGCTTACCCGATTGTAAGCCAAAACGTGCAGATGGCCTTAACCCCAGCCTGGGTTGTAGATCTTGTGAAATGAACCAAAACGCTTGGAATTCTCTCAAAGCAGATGTGCAAAGGTTCTGCAGATATCGATATAAATCAAACAATAAAAATACATCATAGCGTGGTACTGTAAAAACTAAAAATTGTGCCCAGTGGATACAGAAAGCCCTAACATCGTGACCAGGAAAGGACAAACACCACCTTAGTGAAAAGAGCAACTTTGAGTGACCCGTCACCACATAGAGGGTCTCCTTACCAGACACTGGAAAAAACAGGTAGATGTCTCCTTTAAGAAGGCAAGATGTCAGCTGTAACCAAACATTGACTCGGATGATAGACGCTAATAGCACTCACAGCGTGGAATCAAAAAGGACCGTCCGACCATAGATGCCAATGGTTATTGACCCAAGGAAAGATATAACACACTATAGTGTAATACCATCAACACTGATTATTAAAAACGGGGAAATACACTTACAAAAGCGGTAAAATTCAGCATAAAATGTAAGCCGGCCAGCAATATTCAAAAGCTCCCGTCCTCCTCGACGAGACAAGCGTGGTGACGTCAGCACGTACCTCCTCAGATGCGTTTTGTCATAGATTCCACGCTGCGAGCGCCATTAGCGTCTATCATCCGAGTCAATGTTTGGTTACAGCTGACATCTTGCCTTCTTAAAGGAGACATCTGCCTGTTTTTTCCAGTGTCTGGTAAGGAGACCCTCTATGTGGTGACGGGTCACTCAAAGTTGCTCTTTTCACTAAGGTGGTGTTTGTCCCTTCCTGGTCACGATGTTAGGGCTTTCTGTATCCACTGGGCACAATTTTTAGTTTTTACAGTATCACGCTATGATGTATTTTTATTGTTTGATTTATATCAATATCTGCAGAACCTTTGCACATCTGCTTTGAGAGAATTCCAAGTGTTTTGGTTCATTTCACAAGATCTACAACCCAGGCTGGGGTTATGGCCATCTGCACGTTTTGACTGGTGAACGAACATCTGTATCATCTTTAAATAATTGGGACATTTTTTTAATTATTCATTTAATTTATTCATATATATTTTCACTGTGGACTTTATTTAGCGCAATTTTTTTATGGGGTACATCATACCCCTACCCATTCACCTGCGGGAAAAAAAGTGTAAATAAAAAAACACTACACAGGTTTTTAAAGTAATTTATTAGGCAGCTCCGGGGGACCTCTTCCGACTTCGGGGGTCTTCTTCCGACTTCGGGGGTCTCTTCCGACTTCTCCACTCTCTCCGGCCTCTTCTCCTGGTGTCCGGTTCTTCTCCCGCTCTCCTGTTCTTCTGCTGGGCTCCTCCGCTATCTTCTGCTCTTTTGCCGCTCTCTTGCTAGCGGTGGCCCGGCCTTCTCCATCGTCTTCTTCCCTCTTCTTTTCTTCCGATGTTGACTCACTGCTCTCTCCCACTGTAATGCTGTGTGAGCGGTGCGCAATGACTTATATACTCATGGGGCGTGGTCACCGGGTGATGTCATCTGGTGACCCTGCCCCCTTATGACTTCACAGTCCCAGCATGCCCCAGTCCCAGAAGTCGGAAGAAGACCCGGAGCTGCCTAATAAATTACTTTAAAAACCTGTGTAGTGTTTTTTTATTTACACTTTTTTCCCCCCAGGTGAATGGGTAGGGGTACGATACCCCATACTCATTCACATAGGGTGGGGGGCCGGGATCCAGGGGCCCCCCTTAATAAAGGGGGTTCCTGGATTCCGAGAAGCCCCCCGCCCGCAGACCCCGACAATCAACAGCCATGGTTGTCGGAAAGAGGCCCTTGTCCTCATCAACATAGGGACAAGGTGCTTTGGGGTGGGGGGGCGCAGGGCGCCCCCCTTCCCCAAAGCACCCCCCCCCATGTTGAGGGCATGCGTCCTGGTACGGTTCAGGAGGGGGCGCTCGCCCGTTCCCACCCCCTTTCCTGACCGGCCGAGCTGCATGCTCGGATAAGGGTCTGGTATGGATTTTGGGAGGGACCCCCACGCCGTTTTTTCGGCATAGGGAGTTCCCCTTAACATGCATACCATACCTAAGGGCCTGGTATGCCCCTGGAGGGAGAACCCATGCCGTTTTTTTATTTAAAATTTGGCGTGGAGTTCCCCCTCATAGTCTTCTTTTTCCTGTAAAGTCACTTCACTATAGATGAGGATCTGGAGGCGACTTCCATTGAATTCTATGGGTACAGGTCGCCTAGAAGTCGCCTTGAAGTAGTACAGGAACCTTTTTTGAAGTCGGAGCGACTTCAGTAGTGTACATTAAGACAGCTCTCATTGACTATAATGCAATTCCCACTTGGGGGGTGACAAGTCCGATCCCAAGTCGTTGTAGTGTGAACCGACCCTTATACTAGGACCACCACGCAAACTACCACAGTGCGTAAACAGTGGGGCTTACCAGGTTCCAATGACCCTCACTAAGGAAAGGCCAAACAGTGCTTATTTAGTACTCCCCACAACCTCCGATCTGCTTCTGGAATCTCATCAGACAATTACATCACAGTGTGGCACATCAGGGGCACATCAGACATTACGTATGATGAAACGTGTAGGGTGGAGCCGGAGCACAGGCTACTGCGCATGCAGGACCAGTCGCGGCCATTTTGTTTTTGGGGAAACTTGACATGCATTTATCCTTATTAAACATTGTTGTATTCATGGATTTACACTATGGAGGGTATTGTTTTCTTCCTTTATGGTATCATTCGTGTATAGAGCCTCATTGCATACTTAATTGGGGGACACACTGTGGTGTAATTGTCTGATGAGACCCCCAGAAGCAGATTAGAGGTTCCGTGGAGTACTAAACAAGCACTGTGTTACCTTTCCTTAGTAAGGGTCATTGGAATCTGGTAAGCCCCCACTCTTCACGCACTGTGGTGGTTTGTATTGTGGTCCGAGTATTAAGAAGTTTTGAGGCTTTTTCTTGGGATTGACTTTTTTTTCTATCATATACAGGGAATATTTCCTGCTCTTTATTGGGACTTTTATTGATCTTTTTTATGTCTTATACTCATGCACTTATACACTACATTGTCAAAAGTATTGGGACA
Source organism: Lithobates clamitans (assembly GCA_037952925.1). NCBI lineage: Eukaryota > Metazoa > Chordata > Amphibia > Anura > Ranidae > Lithobates > Lithobates clamitans. The sequence goes on along the minus strand of JBBGZY010000501.1, from coordinate 624,703 downwards.
CCTGCCTTTACAAGCCCATGAACTTTAATGGCATTCCAGTCTTAGTCCATAGGGTTCAATATTCAGTTGGCCCACCCTTTGCCACTATAACAGCTTCAACTCTTCTGGGAAGGCTGTCCACAAGGTTTAGGAGTGTGTCTATGAGAATGTTTAACCATTCTTCCAGAAGCGCACTTGTGAGGTCAGGCACTGATGTTGAATGCAGGGTCCATAAAGACATGGATGAGTGCATTTGGGGGTGAGGAACTTGACTGGCCTGCACAGAGTCCTGACCTCAACCCGAGAGAACACCTTAGGGATGAATTAGAGCGGAGACTGCGAGCTAGGCCTTCTCGTCCAACATCAGTGCCTGACCTCACAAATGTGCTTCTGGAAGAATGGTCAGACATTCCCATAGACAACCGATACAAAAACAGAAAAAGACTCCTGCGCACAAGTGGTCGACCCAAATAGATGAAAGGGATACGATAAGGGATAAGGGATTCCCATAGACACACTACTAAACCTTGTGGACAGCTTTCCCAGGAGAGTTTTTTTTTTTTTTTTATATCAACAAAGTTTTTATTGCTCAAGAAACATACAGTATCACCATATATGCAAATTATCACTTTCTATACAATCAGTTATATGTCATGTATACAGTCATTTAGCCATTTTTCCTGCTTATTCACCAGTACATATCTAAGTATACAATTGGGAGTTAAAGAGTACAATCTAAATAAATTTCTTTTTGACCAGTATGTCTTTTGTCATTTCTCCCCCCCCCCTTCTCCTTCCCCCCAGCAACTATCCCATACCTTTAACCCCTATGTCAATATTCCAGATTTTACAGTTTAATTCTTCTGCTCCTGTTCCCAAACATCTCTATGTACCTCTAAGTAGCCTCATTTGAACCAATTCTACTGGGCTTATGCCGGGTGTATCAAGTCATGCGTCCCATAACTTATCAAATTTCCCTGGGTTTCCCCTGTGTTGATATATATACTTTTCCATATCAAGAGTGGTACCCATCTGTTGAATCCATGTTTTGACCAGTGGCGGTGTGGCAGATTTCCACTGCAGGAGTATTGTTTTTCTCGCCTGAAATAGAGCTCTGGCAAAGGCCATTCTAGTTTTATTCTCTGGAATGACCTCCTCCAGTATCCCCAGGAAGCATCCCAATGGGTCAAGGGGAACATTGGTCTGGAACACCCTGTTAAGTAGTGTCATAACCCCATTCCAATATCTATGAAGTTTGGGACATCGCCATAGGAGATGAATCAGATCACCTGGCGCTTTCCTGCATCTGTTGCACAATGGGTCTTGTAATTTCGCCATTTTGTGTAGTTTTACTGGGGTATAATGCACTCTCAACAGAATATATAATTGGGAAACTTTTTGTGATACATTTAGTGAACAGGTATTGACAGCTTGAAGGGCCTCCTCCCACTGCTCCCCCGTAATAGAACCCAGGTCTTCCTCCCACTGTGCCACTGCTTTCATGGGATGCCCCTCCAAAAAGGAGGAGAGAAGCATGAGGTAGCATTGGGATATTATGCCCTTTGTATCTGTCGCCTCTTGTAACATATAAAAAATAGGGGTGGGTGACTGTCCCCATTCCACCGCCCTCCCTTGCGCCTGTACTGCATGTTGTAGTTGTAGGTAATAGAACAACATATTAGACGGTAGTGCATATTTAGCTTGTAAGTCTACAAACGACAGCAGTTTTCCATTCTGGAATATATGTTTTAGGTGACTAATTCCCAGGGGACGCCATCTAGGACCCTGTTTAATTTTGGCCAACTCCTCATAGGAGTTGTTTTCCCAAATTGGGTTATAGGCAGTGTATCCCGTGACATGTTGCAATTGTTTTTTCCCAGGAGAGTTGAAGATGTTATAGCTGCAAAGGGTGGGCCAACTCAATTTTGGACCCTACGTACTAAGACTGGGATGCTATTAAATTTAATGTGTGTAAAGGCAGATGTCGCAATACTTTTGACAATATAGTGTATGTTCACAATCATTATTTATGTTTTTGCTTTTTTGTACTATACACAGCATATGCATTGTTCATTATTTGCACATACTGTATGTGTTTTATAACTTCATAAGCGCTGCACTACTGTTCTTGAATTTATGTATGCCCTGTATTAAGGTATTGTGCTAGCTGCATTGAACTATTACAATTCCTTGGGCTCTTAGCGCATTTTTTGAATTATAATTCAATAAAGCTGCTGCGCCATTTTACTGCCGCTATTCCCTCTTGTAGTATGTCAAATTCATTAAGCATTTTTACCACTTTTGGTTCTGACAGCGGCTCGTGCACCAAATTCAGGTAGTTCTAAAATGCGTCCCTTTTACATTGTAATTGCATTGAATGCACCAAATGTAAAAGTGGAGGTATTTAAGACCAACTCTCTTTTGGTGTACGGAGAGAAAAACTTGTGTCTCTTGTGCATTCTAAAAATGGCGCAACGTGAGCCAAATTCAAGTACAAATTCTAAACAGGTACATGGATTTGGCGTATTCTTTACCACTTTTAGAATGCGAGACAAAATCGCAAAATCTGCCTACACCAGTCTTTATGAAATCCAGGGATTGTCTTGCTCTTGTAACTGGATTTTCCAGTTATGTTCGCAGTGTACATTATTACGAATCTATGCAAAGTGACTCTGTCGTTGGATGAAGCTGGCCTTTAAATACCCTTAACCAGTGTTTCTTGTCATTTCCAAAGTTGTTCTTCAAGTCCAAGATATTTGGAGGATGAATTAAAAAATGAGTTTTCTTGGTCAGAGAAGAGGAGGTTTGCTCTTCACCAGAGCCTAAGGAACGCTCACCATGCCTTACAGCATCAGAATGACTGCTTACAACAGCAAGAAAATGACATAGCCAGCAGTGATGTGACACTTGAACATTTGTTGCTGAGACAAGAGGTACATTTCAAAAATAGCATATTTGTAAAATAGACTGTGCACATATAAGTCACAGTTTTAACATAAATGATCTAACCATACCATGATTAGAAAGAAAAGTTGAACATAATCTTACATGATACATGTTCCATGTTCTGTTTTCATATGTCATTTTTGTTTTGTGATTTTTGTTTAACCCATTTCTGCCACCTCCTCTCGACCCTTTAGGGGCTTCTAACTGGAGGCGGGCATTTTGGTCACGTGACCACTGTGATTGGCTGTCACAGCGGTCACATGATCGGAAAGCTCCCGATTGCAAGAATGCATCGGGCGGTTTCTGGTCCCCACCGGTGACTGTGCTGGGAGCACACAGGGCACGCGTTCTGAGCACAGAAGAGTCTTTACATTGGTCCGCATATATACGGCCTTTCGGTCTTAAAGCCCACCCACCAAGAAGCCGCATATATTCGCCACATAGGCCGGAACAGATTAATCAAAAAAATAAAAATAGTCAATACAGGTTCTTTTGATGGCAATCTACCAAGACTGTAAACAAATGAGTTTTAATTTAGACACTCGGCATCTGGAAATTAGTAGCTGAATGTAGAAGTTTTAAAAGACATTGTACACTTTCAAATGTTTTTTTGTTTTAACTAGGGATTAGTGTATTCCCCATGTCATTTGCATGCCTTGCCTTGTAATGATGTTCACAAAAGCATATATAACTGAAGAGACTTGTTTTTAAAAATGAGCATGTTGAGGCATGTACAGTATCTTACAAAAGTGAGTACACCCCTCACATTTTTGAAAATATTTTATTATATCTTCTCATGTGACAACACTGAAGAAATTAAAATAAAATAAATCACTTTTGTTGCCAGCAGTTTAGACATTAGTGGCTGTGTGTTGAGTTATTTTGAGGGGACAGCAAATTTACACATTTATACAAGCTGTACACTCACTACTTTATATTGTAGCAAAGTGTAATTTCTTCAGTGTCAAATGTGAAAATTAACTCCGCGCCAACCTAAAAATTAAACTACAAATATGCTACTCCCCTGAAAAAGTGATAGACACTACTAGATTCAATTAAAGTGAGATAGGGGGCGCTAATTACATAATACACAACTGCATACCACATATATTCATGAATTAATGTGCATAACTAAACCATATAAAGACACACAATGAAAGTCCATAAGTGAAAATCTTGAATCTAATGAAAATATATAAGTGCTAAAAAAAACAGTCCCAAAAAACGAAAAAGCATGATTTTCCAATTCCAAGAAATTTGTTGCAAGGTGCTCTGGTTGTCTCCTGTGGTCGGTGGAATGCACGCCATCCATGGAGGTGGACGCGGTACAGATCCAGCCACATCCATTTGTGACAAGCCAGCAGCCCCAGTGCTGGTTAGGCACTTTTTAATGTAAGGAGCCTATTGGCTACTCTTTTTTTATTACCTTTTTAATAAACAGTATCACGCTATGGATGCTTTTCAATTGTTTTACACTTTGCTACAATGTAAAGTAGTGAGTGTACAGCTTGTATAACAGTGTAAATTTGCTGTCCCCTCAAAATAACTTACCACACAGCCACTAATGTCTAAATTGCTGGCAACAAAAGTGAGTACACCCCTAGGTGAAAATGTCCAAATTGGGACCAATTAGCCATTTTCCCTCCCCGGTATCATGTGACTCGTTAGTGTTTCAAGGTCTCAGGTGTGAATGGGGAGCAGGTGTATTAAATTTGGTGTTATGGCTCTCACTCTCTGATACTGGTCACTGGAAGTTCAACATGGCACCTCGTGTCAAAGAACTCTCTGAGGATCTGAAAAAAAGAATTGTTGCTCTACATCAGTGGTTCTCAACCTTTCTAGTGCCGTGACCACTTGCTAAAATTTCCCAAGTTGTGAGGACCCCTAATGCCCTGTACACACGATCGGACATTGATCGGACATTTCTGACAACAAAATCCATGGATTTTTTCCGACGGATGTTGGCTCAAACTTATTTTGCATACACACGGTTGCACAAAGTTGTCCGAAAATCCGATCGTTCTGAAAGCGGTGACGTAAAACACATACGTCAGGACTATAAACGGGGCAGTAGCCAATAGCTTTCATCTCTTAATTTATTCTGAGCATGCGCGGCACTTTGTGCGTCTGAATTGTCCACACACGGTTGAAATTTACGGATTTTGTTGTCGGAAAATTTTATAGCCTGCTCTCAAACTTTATGTGTCTGAAATTCCAATGGAAAAAGTCCGATGGAGCCCACCCATGGTCAGAATTTCCGACAACAAGCTCCGATCGCACAAATTCTGTCGGAAAGTCCGACCTTGTGTACAGGGCATACCAGTAAAATTATTTTCGTAGCGTGGCTTGTCAGCACCCAAGGCAAGACAAGTCATTTACGCCCCTAACTCACGGACATTTAGCCCTCCCTGAGTCCCTTCCACTTGTACAGTATTAAAACCCCTTATGGTACATTTTAGGATGTACCACTCGCTCTTTGTTCTCCTTTCTTTCCCTTTTATCTCTCTCTATCCTAATTTCTTGTTTTTTTCCCCATCCCTCTCTCTATCCTCCATGTATTCTCTATTTTTATTTCTTCTCTTACTCCTTGGTGGGGGGTGGGGGGAATGGGATGAGTGGCAGTGCTGACAGGGAGTTAGGATGAGTGGCAGTGCTGGGGGGAGTTCTGATCAGCCAACTTAGGTGCTCTTGATCAAGGTCATCTGCTGATCTGAGAACTGTAGTGGGGACTTTTAATGGCAACTATAATCACAGGTAGTGTTACTCACTGTGTCTCCGACTTTGTGGTGTCTCATAGTAGTGACACCTATGCTGAAATCAGGAGATAGGGTCTCCTCCAGCCCCTCCCACTTCGCATTCCTCACCAGTCAGGTGACCTGTAGTCTTTGCCCCCCAGCCATGCCGTGAACTGAATGGGCAGCTGCAAAGAGGTTGAGTGGACGGCTGCGGGCTCCAGCCACAAAATAGCTGGGAGATCGGTGAGGGTTTCAGGAACAGCCCAGGATTCGGTGACCCCTGGCAAATCATCATTCGACCCCCGAGGGGGTCCCGACTTACACGTTGAGAATCACTGCTCTACATGAAGATAGCCAGGCTATATGAAGATTGGCAAGACCCTGAAACTGAGCTGCAGCATGGTGGCCAAGACCATACAGCGGTTTAACAGGACAGGTTACACTCAGAACAGGCCTCGCCATGGTCGACCAAAGAAGTTGAGTGCACGTGCTCAGCGTCATATCCAAAGGTTGTCTTTGGGAAATAAATGTATGTATGTGCTCAGACCATACGCCGCACACTGCATCAAATTGGTCTGCATGGCTGTTGTCCCAGAAGGAAGCCTCTTCTAAAGATGATTGCAAAAGAGAGCCAACAAAAAGTTTGCTGAAGTAAAGCAGACTAAGGACCTGGATTACTGGAACCACGTCCTGTGGTCTGATGAGACCAAGATAAACTTATTTGGTTCATATGGTGTCAAGGGTGTGTGGCGGCAACCAGGTGAGGAGTACAAAGACAAGTGCGTCTTGCTTACAGTCAAGCATGGTGGTGGGAGTGTCATGGTCTGGGACTGCATGATTGCTGCTGGAACTGGGGAGCTACAGTTCATTGAGGGAACCATGAATGCCAACAAGTACTGTGACATACTGAAGCAGAGCATGATCCCCTCCCTTCAGAGACTGTGCCGCAGGGCAGTATTCCAACATAATAACGACCCCAAACACACCTCCAAGACAACCACTGCCTTGCTAAAGAAGCTAAGGGTAAATGTGATGGCCTAGCCAAGCATGTTTCCAGACCTAAACCCTATTGAGCATATGGGGGGCATTCTCAAATGGAACATGGATGTCGTCATGGAGGAGTGGAAGAGGACTCCAGTGGCAACCTATGAAGCTCTGCTGAACCCCATGCCCAAGAGGGTTAAGACAGTGCTGGAAAATAATGGTGGCCACACAAAATTTTGACACTTTGGGCCCAATTTGGACATTTTTAATTAGGGGTGTACTCACTTTTGGTGCCAGCAGTTTAGACATGAATGGCTATGTGTTGATTTATTTTGAGGGGACAGCAAATTTACACTGTTATACAAGCTGTACACTCACTACTTTACATTTTAGCAGTGTCATTTCTTCAGTGTTGTCACATGAAAAGATATAATAAAATATTTACAAAAATGTGAGGGGTGTACTCACTTTTGTGAGATACTGTATGTGTCTATTAAACTTTTGCTTTTGGTGCAGTGAGTAAAGTATATTTTGTGGATAGAAAGACTGTGGCATGTGAGACGTGTATAGAATGGGCTCAGGTTTTATTTAACCATGCACCTATAAGCTCCTTCCAATGTTACTGCAATTTGCCAACACTCACAATTTGAAGCATGGGGGTGCCAATGACTGCTCCAGGTGTTTCACAATCCTACCAATAGCCCTGTGAGCTGCTGTCAATTTTCAGAATTAATTATTCCACAGTGCCTGCAGTTACAGAGGTCAGTAAGGGCTTGTAATAATCCTAATAATGATTGTTAAAACTTGTAATATTTAAATATCTGTATTTCATTTTAGGCCTCGCTCACACCATAGAGCAGAGACATCAGTTTTTCTGCAGGCATTCTGCATGGGCTCAAAGAGAACAATAGTTCTCTATGTGCCTTATTCACACCACACTGATTTTTTCTGCACAGGGATCTGCAATGTGTATGCAGTTTTTGGCAAGAGAACAGGGCACATAAATGACGTGTGTGAAAACTGATGTCAATGTGCATAGAAACTCACTTAAATGCTCATAAAAATTGATGTAAATTAATATGAAATTGATGTCTCTGCAAATAAAATCTGCACAGTTTTCCCATCAGTTTTTATGCATGTATGGTGTGAATGAGTCCTTAAATGCGTCATAATACAGTACTACTGTGGAGCACACCAGTTTATACCATTTTCACACAGAAAATTTAGAGTTTAAGTGAAACCCTTTATTGACTTAAAGGGGTTGTAAAGTTTCCAGGTTTTTCACCTTAATGCATTCTATGCATTAAGGTGAAAAACCTTCTGTGCTTCAGCTGCCCCCCAGATCCCCCCCCCCCCCTTTTTCTTACCTGAACCCAATTGTTCCAGCGATGAGCATAAGCCCAGCGGCTCTAGCCGCTGTCTCAGGTTCTCATTGGATTGATTGACAGCAGCGGGAGCCAATGGCCAAATCCAGTGACATGAGAGCCGGGGGCAGGGCCGAGTCCTGCTGTCTGTGTCAATGGCGCCCCTATGGAAAGCGGCTCTCCGTGGGGGCACCCAATGAAGAGGAGGAGTGCTGCCGGGGCACCCCAGAAAAGGAGGATTAGGGCTGCTCTATGCAAAACCTTTGCACAGAGCAGGTAAGTATGACATGTTTGTTATTTAAAAAAAAAACTAACCTTTACAATCACTTTAAGCTATGAAAGATACAAGCTTTTGCAATGACATATACTTTATTCAGATTTTATTTAACCCCTTTTTATATAAAACCTGAAGAAGGGATCTTAGTCATCCCACTTGCATCTCTACTAATTTAAAGTTAAACTAAAGGCATTTTTTTTAGATTTGTGTAGAGTGATGAGGGGCTAGAACCAATATCAGGTTTTTATTGCTTTCTGTGTCCCATGGGGAGATTCAACCCTCTCTAACTGTCCTGATCACCAAGGTCCCCAGGAATAAAAGTGAGGGTAAATCAATATTTTTGATTTGTCAACAAAACATTAATAGAGGGAAAATATTCCAATGGGGAAAATTGTTTCCATGACAACAGTCTAAGATGAAATTTTCCTCAAATAAACTAATATCTCAGATAATTTCAAACAACACATTGATCCCTCTGTCCCAACTTTCACAGATGTATAATATACCAAATTATTACATATTCCGCTACCTGCAACTTTCTCATGCTTTTACTGCACAATACCCGCGGTCCTCCTGCGTGGTTGTCCAGTCCGGGTTGGAAAAGACACTCCGCACTAGATGCGCCGAAAAACCAACCTCTCATCTTTATGAACACCTGATATTTGTGTCTCTCCAACCCATGGACAAACTGTGGTCCCGCTGGCAAAGGGACATTCCAACACTGGACAACGATGACTGGGATGATGTGTGGGATTTCCCCTTTAGCTCCCTGGTTTCATTAAGAGATAGACTAGTGCAATTTAAAATTGTGCATAGAGCATACTTTACACCATATAGACTTCATAAAATGAAACCTGAACACTCGGCGGAGTGCTGGAGGTGTCACGCCTCACCGGGAGACTTTACACATATTTTTTGGACCTGCCCTATCGTTCGGCGGTATTGGACCGAGGTGCTAGATACGATTAGTCTGGTGGCCTCGGTCACGACGCCGGCGACGATGGAGGTGTGTCTTCTGGGCCTGGTGGAGACATTGGTGCCAACAGTGGCAAAAAGAACCTTAATTGGGCTGCTGCTCTTTTATGCCCGGAAAAACATTGCTATGCACTGGAAAAAACCTATGGTACCTTCCTTGTCCCAATGGAGGCGTCTCGTCAATGAGAGTCTTCCATTATACAAAGACACATATATCAATAGAGGGTGCCCCCAGAAATATGACAAAATTTGGCGCGCTTGGCTTGCTGAACCAACTACGGCTTGAGGCTGGAAATAGGGAATAATAAATAAGGTAAACAGATAATCATACTAAAAAGCATATCCAGTTGTGCCTAGGAGGGAGAGTGGAGGATACTATACATGACTAAGATATAACATACTTTAAAAAAGGGGAAAGAGACACCAATAATCCTAGATGCCTTGCTGCACTCCGACTAAAAATGTACATGAAGCCATAAATGACTTGAAACTTATTCAACATACGAATAACTGTTGAGCACTGTTGTTAATTTTTGTGTAAGATTTTGTTATCTTTATTTTTCTTTATTTATTTTTTTTTTATTTTTGTTTGTCTAAAAATACAATAAAAAAAGATTTAAAAAAAAAAAAAAAAAAAAAAAAGAAATTTTCCTCAATGCTTGTTTATATACTGTATTTGAGGGATATTATCCAAAATTACTGTACATATTTGTGTGGAACACATAGAATGTGAACCTTTGCTTCCAGTAACTGGTGTCTCCCGCTTTGGGCAACAATAACTACAACCAAACTACCAAACAACCAAACTTTTCTTGTAACTGTTGATCTGTCCTGCACATCAGCTTAGAGGAATTTTAGCCCATTTCTCTTCACAGACCAGTTTAAACTCAGGGATGTTGGTGGGATTGTGAGATGTTGGTGAACTGTCCACTTTAGGTCTTTCCACAACATTTCTGTCAACTTATGGTCAGGACTTGACTCAATAATTCCAAACCATTAACTTACTTCTGCTTTAATAATTCTTAGGAGGATCATGTGTAGTTTATTTCTGCATGACTCATTTTGTTCTGAGCTGTAGTTCATGATACTCTGAAAGATACTCTAAAAAATTCCTGCAGAATTGTCTGGTACAATTCAGAATTCATGTTTTCATTAATGCTAAAATGTAGTGTTTGCCTTTCTCCAAACAGAATGCGTTTCATTCAAGCCAAACATTGCTATTTTGTTTTCATTCATCGACAGAACATTCTTTCAACAGACTTCGAGCTTATCTACTTGGTCTTTAGCAAACTGTAAATGGAAGTAATCTTTTTTGATAGAAGTTTCTTTCTCTTTGTAACCCTGGCATGCATTATTGTTCCGTATTCCCCTGATGGACCCATGAACATTCATTAATTCAAAAGAGGCCTTCAGTTCTCTAGACACTAAGGCTTCTTTGAGCTCATCCCAAAACGTACTCACCTTGCTCTTGTTTTGATCCTTGTTTGTCAAAAACTCTTGTAGAGACTGACAATGATGTTGAATTGCCCCCTCTTACATATGATCTGTATGATCTTTTTCAGCCTGGTATCAATACCTGTTTTTCGGAGATCTTTAGAAGTCTCCTTTGTTCAAGCCAACAAGTCAGGGCTTTCCACCCTTACACCTAATTATCTTACCATTAATTGAAGTACCAGACTTCCCCCCTCCTCAAATAAACTGAGAATCACATACTTTTGCAACAACCCAATATGTAACTTTAAATCATTTCCCCCAATAAATATTATTTAGCATTTATAAAGGTAAAAAAAACACTGTATCTGGGGAGAAAATACCCACTGGGGGTTGATTTATAAAAAATTCACATAGTCATTCACGCAGTTAAAATTTAAATGCATTTGAAAGTAAATGCACCCATGGACTATGCAAATAGGACAAAATTCAAATGTAAAACGGCTATATCCTGTGCTGTTTGGTTATAAATCATTGATTTTTAATTCTAAAATACCAAATTTGGCTTTTAGTTGGGGCTAAGTATCAAAGGAATCAAAAGGAAGGGAGACACCTGGGAAAGGCAAGACTGCACACCCCAAGGTGATTTCAAAAATGGGAATTTACCCCCAAGAGTGAAGGGGCTTTCTAAGCAGCGAACAACAATGCAGATATTGTATGGTTTAAAAGGTAGCTTTATTAAACGTAGGACATTGGAGTAAAAAACATGAACTGTGTACATAAAGTTATAGAAAGCACAGGAGCATGTACAAAGCTATACATAAATTATGCAATACAAAAGCGCTTGGATAGTGCTGATGCATTTCGACCCCCATCGGGTCTTCTTCAGAGGAAATGCATGCGCTGTGGAATAATTTCGTATACATAATGAAAAAATACCAATATGATTGTGCACAGTTGTATATAATGAGAGTTTTAAACATAATTACCAAAAGTCTGTGTGAAGCCATGTCTCCTGAGCCTACGATTTTCAGAACAGCCTCCACTATCCGGTCCCAACACCAGGGCCCCCCGGTCTGCCAACACCCCAAGAGAGGTAGCCAAGCAGAAGCTGCGCGACTTGCGATGACTTACATCTAGGAAATACCCAGCGTTTGGCAAGGGACAGGTGGGTCAGCAGCGCCTGTGGCCTAAACATCAAGCAGCAACATCAATGAAAGCATTTAGAAAGAATAGTATCATCTGTTTGTATAAACTTGTATAAATCCAGTGATAATGATATTAATAATATCATAAGCTTTTTTAAGGCTGTTAGCCTTAATTTTAACACAGGTAAAATATCTTTGTAAATTCTAGTCAAAGATTGTAGGCCGTGTATAGATGTATGTACACTGTAAACTGGAAAAAGGAGGTTTGGGAAATGAAAAAAATGTCCAATTGAGAAGGACAAAAGGAAAATGGAAACAAAGAAAAAAGAAGAAGGAAAAAGAAGGAAAAGGGGAAAGGAAAAAAAGGAAAAGGAGGGGAAGGGGGAAAAGGAGAGGGAGGGGAGTGGATGGGAAGAGTGAGGAAACTGGTGAGGGATTATGTGAATGGTGAGGGGGAAAAGGATGGGAATGGGGGTGGGGGGGGGGGAGAAAACACGAAGGTGGGGAGGGAAAAAGGGGGGGGAAGGTGCTGCCTAGGCCTAGGACAAGACAAAGGAAAAAGAAAAGAGGACAAGAAAAGGACACAGAGAAAAGAAGTAGAGGGGAGAGAAAGAAAGACTGGGTCAGCAGGAACGGGAAGATTAAAGTGTCTAGAAATTGTGCTGAAAGAAAAGAGGAATTGTAGTGTGTGCAGAACTGGGGAGGGTGAAAGTGAGTGGCAAGGAACAGCTGAGAAAAAGAAAAAAGGAGGAAAGGGTGTGCATACAGATTGTGTGATCAGTGTAGGGGTGAAAGAGCGAACAACAATGTGAGGAAAAAAAAAGGAATGCAGCAATAAATGTCAAAAAGTCATAAAATGCCAAAGTGTGGATTTTTAAAATGGTTTACCTGGAAATGCCGAACGTGTAACAGCACACCAGTGTGCGAAAAGCAGTCTGTGAGGATGCACCAAAGAGATATATGGTAGCTGGTGTGAGATTGTAAAGCAAGTGTTACAATCAAACTGACAAAACGAGGAATAGTCAGGTGTAGGAAATGGGAAAATACCTGTGTTTCAGGAGCCCCTGTAAGGATCATTCTTCCTGCTGGGACTAGGGAGGTTCAATGCAGATCCCCATATGGGACCTGCTCTCTTTAAATGTAAAGGACTCGGACACTGATTGGCTGCTGGTGATGACCACAGGCGTGTGCCGGCCACCCCCTCCCTACTTACCTATGCGGGGATAGTGCTGACTATCAGCACTCCATGTGTAAATCACCTGGCGTTCCGAAAGACGCTGTCTTGGCTCCGCCGTCCTTACCGACGTAATAACGTGGCGTCATGACACGTGCAGGCGCGCGTCTTGGGGTGTTGGCAGACCGGGGGGCCCTGGTGTTGGGAAAGGATAGTGGAGGCTGTTCTGAAAATCGTAGGCTCAGGAAACAAGGCTACACACAGACTTTTGGTAATTATGTTTAAAACTCTCATTATATACAACTATGCACAATCATATTGGTATTATTTCATTTTGTATACGAAATTCTTCCACAGCGCATGCATTTCCTCTGAAGAAGACCCGATGGGGTCGAAACGCGTCAGCACTATCCAAGCGCTTTTGTATTACATAATTTATGTATCGCTTTGTACATGCTCCTGTGCTTTCTATAACTTTATGTACACAGTTCATGTTTTTTACTCCAATGTCCTACGTTTAATAAAGCTACCTTTTAAACCATACAATATCTGCATTGTTGTTCGCTGTTTAGTATCAAAGGAATTTCCTATAATATTTAGCGTGGCAAAATGCGATATCTTCCATTAAAAATAAATGAATTAAACAGCACAGGATATAGCCTATTTACATGTGTTTTTTGCCCCATTTGCACACAACAAACGTACATCAACTTTCACTGGGTAAATGGCTGAGCAAACTCTTTCTAAATCAACCACTGTTGAAAATGCGCTATGCTTTTCCTTTACATCAGTTTGCACAAATGGAAAAACTACCATTTATTTTTTTCAGCTTTTGGAATCAAGATTTTCTAATTTGAAAAACAACAATTTCAGCCTAGGGTTTGTCAGTCGAGATGTAATGGGAACTAAAGAAAAACGTTGTATTCATTACTTACCAGCTATCACTGATTCCAACAGGTATGTAAAAAGAGATCATAATATCACATGAGATAATAAATTATACTGTACTCTTTTCAAAACATATTTATGGTGTTTGCATTTTAGGTTAAGAAGCATTGGCCTAGGCTAGTGGACTGATGCTTATATTACATTTATATCACTTTTCTTTGACAAAGACTTAAAATAAAAAAGCAACATCAAACATGTGCTTTCATTATCTCCTCCATTAATACTTTTGTAGATTATTATGATCACAATTATTATTTATTACTAATATTATTATTAATTATTATATTAATGCAATTAATATAGAATATTTCACAAAAATATTCTAGCATGCTAAAATATTATAATGTCTTGTCTGCACAAATGGCATGGATACATGCAAATAGGTGGGCATGAAATCTGATTTTTTTTTAAATTTATTTATTTATTTATTTTAAAGCTTTCTGTTTTTTTTTTTTAATCTCTATCTATGCCTCGTCGGAGACATAGCAGGGTGCGAAAATACCCTTTAGACCAGACTTTCTCAACCTTTTAACCACAGAGGAACCCTTGATATAATTCTCAGGGAACCCCTGTTAAAATGAATTGATCAGGGCTATTGGGAAATGTCCCTTACATTGGTGGTCAGTGAGAAGAATACACCCCTAATTCCCCGTACACACGGTCGGACTTTGTTCGGACATTCCGACAACAAAATCCATGGATTTTTTCCGACGGATGTTGGCTCAAACTTGTCTTGCATACACATGGTCACACAAAGTTGTCGGAAAAGCCGATCGTTCTGAACACGGTGACGTAAAACACGTACGTCGGGACTATAATCGGGGCAGTGGCCAATAGCTTTCATCTCTTTATTTATTCTGAGCATGCGTGGCACTTTGTGTGTCGGATTTGTGTACACACGATCGGAATTTCCGACAACGGATTTTATTGTCGGAAAATTTTATATCCTGCTCTCAAACTTTGTGTGTCGGAAAATCAGATGGAAAATGTCCGATGGAGCCCACACACGGTCGGAATTTCCGACAACACGCTCCGATCGGACATTTTCCATCGGAAAATCCAACCGTGTGTACGGGGCATTACAGATCACTGGTATCCTGCTGCTGGCTTTGCAAACTGACATTGAACCCAAAACTATGCAGGAACCATCAGATGGGAGATTAACCAGCCATAGCTCAAGGAACTCCTAGCAACCTCTGGAGGAACCCTAAGGTTCCATGGAACCCTAATTGAGAATGGCTACTTTAGACTGTTGTCACCAAAACGGGTGCAAGATTTCCCTTCACTTTCGTCTAATGCCAATTAGACTTTTGGATTTTCACTTAGTGTCCTAAAGACAGTGGTCACCAGGACATATAGAGGGGGTGAATCTCCCCTGTGTGGAATTTATTAGCAATAAACACCTAATATAGGTTATCACCATTCACCACCCTATGCAAAGAGCCTAAAATGTGTTGGTTTTAGAAACACTATAAAGCACAACTTAAAGCAAACTTGTTTGTTTCTTACCCAGTAGCACATACCTTTTCTACTGTAACCCCTCTATATCATTTAAAAGCAAATTCCTGGAATTTCCAGGCATAAAGAATCATACAACTCACTCCCATGCATGTGACAGTGCTTGTGCTTGGCAGTTGGTCCACACATGACAGTGGATATAGAATATTCAGCCCTGTGTAGGCTCTGACTGGAGCAACTCCTAGTTTACACAAGGCTTACTCTTCTTAGTGGATGTGTAAAGCTGTGGGAACAAGAGGGAAAGATAATTATGTTTTGTTGGAGAGGGGTGAGCACTAAAGCAAACTAGCTGTATGCTGTACTTGGTATTCAAAATAATTATATCTGTTTATAGAATTACTGATTTAGAAAGGGAGATAAATGACATCAAAATGAAGATGAGAAGATATTCTTTGTTAAAGGAAAATAATGTACATAGATGGAACTTATATGAAGAAAGAAAAAACAAAGAAGCAGAGGTACATTACAATAAATTGCAATAATGTTTTGCCATAAAGGATTTAACACTCTCCAACAATGACACAATCACTTACAAAAGCTTCTAAAAGTGCTTATTGATTTTTTTTTTACCTCTCTATCTATATAGTAAATGTGAGAAAATTGATGAATGCTCCATCTTTTATCTATCTTCATTGCCATGAAAAAAATGACATCCCAAATCTGTGGCTACCCTCAGAGGCTGTTGTCATTGACAGAAGTTTACCATGATATGATACAATACCTAGACTGTGTTTTAGGCAAACCTAACTAGATTTAATTACAAGCATAAAACTCTTAAATAAACAAAATAAATACATAAATATGTTTCTAAATAATAATACATTTTAATAATAGTTCATATTTCAACCTATAGAGATTGATTTACAAAAAAGCAAATAGAGTGTGCACTTTCCAAGTGCCATTGCTCCAGTGCTAAGTAAATGAGGGGAAGCTCTGCTTACCCTAATCATCCAAATATTTTCAATTTAAATTAAAATTTTCTATAAATTTTCCCTGCATGTTATTGCGTATTCTTTGCAAAGTGAATCGCCACCCGGTTTACTAAGCTCCGGAACAACTGCACTTGCAAAGTGTACAGCATATCTGCCTTTAGTATGTCTATGTGTTTGCCCTTCCATGTGCTCCTTGCTGTGAAGGCCAGTTATAGATGGGGGCAGGGGCCATTTGTTTGTTACTGGTGTAAAATATGGTCTGGGGACACACTGTACACCTTTGCTGCCATTGTGCTCTTGCTGGGTGTCCAGTGTGCTCCTCTTCCTTTAAGGGGGATTGGGCTGCCTCCAGGCACACCTGCCCCTCATCTATCCATTTATTGCATGTGCTTCCATTGTGGAGACGCTTATAAATTCAGTAGCGTTAGGACTGCAAGCATACACAGGGTGCCGTGAAGAGGCCTTGCAGCTTATGCATGCGTTTGCAAATGCGTGCTAACTAAACCCCTGTTTTTAACGCAGACTGTTGGACAGGTTAATTTGGACAGTTGGCAGACTGGTTGGTGAGTTGAGCTATGGAATGTTCTGTTTTTGCCTTTTTTAGTATATCTACCCCATAGGGTCCATAAAGATATATTATACAGTGTGTGAAGCAATAAATCAGTGCCTATCCAGAGATATAATCCAGTTTCCAATTTCACATTTTCCCCTTTTTCATACAGTGTACAGTCTTTAGAAGAAATGTTTGTCTCCCATTTCCTTTGACTCCTTAACTAAATACATAGGTAAAAAAACACAAAAAAAACACTGGTTTATGATAAATAAATACACATGATAATAATCTGTGTTCCTTCCCTTTTATGTCCCCCATGCAAGCTCTATTGTGAGGTATAAGAAGAGGAGAAATACATAGTGCAACTTCTTTACATCACACAAGTTAAAACCACTGACAAATATAGTGCTAAAACCCAACACTAATGCCCCGTACACACGGTCGGATTTTGTTCGGACATTCCGACAACAAAATCCTAGGATTTTTTCCGTCGGATGTTGGCTCAAACTTGTCTTGCATACACACGGTCACACAAAGTTGTCGGAAAATCCGATCGTTCTAAACGCGGTGACGTAAAACACGTACGTTGGGACTATAAACGGGGAAGTGGCCAATAGCTTTCATCTCTTTATTTATTCTGAGCATGCATGGCACTTTGTCCGTCGGATTTGTGTACACACGATCAGAATTTCCGACAACGGATTTTGTTGTCGGAAAATTTTATCTCCTGCTGTCCAACTTTGTGTGTCGGAAAATCCGATGGAAAATGTCCGATGGAGCCCACACACGGTCGGAATTTCCGACAACACGCTCCGATCGGACATTTTCCATCGGAAAATCCGACCGTGTGTACGGGGCATAACAATGAGCGCTTAAGCCTCGTACACATGATCGGATTTAACGATGGGAAATGTGTGATGACAGGCTGTTGGTGGAAAATCCGACATTGTGTATGCTCCATGGGACAATTGTTGTCGGATTTTCCACGGACAAATGTTGGATAGCAGGTTTTAAAATTTTCTGCGGACAAATGTCTGTTGTCGGATTTTCCGAAAGTGTGTACAAGAGTCCGTCGGACAAAAGTCCAAAGTACAAACACACATGCTCAGAAGCAAGAGGACGAGCCAGAAGCGGTCTTGTAAACTAGTGTTCGTAATGGAGAATTAATATTTGTGATGTGGCAAATTATGAAATCTCGAAATGCAGCGCATATTCTCTTCTTTTTTTAATGGGATAATAATGAAGCTGCTTTGCTGGTGATACTGATGGAGTTATTGCAAACACATTTTCAAAGGCTTTTTTTTCTAGTCATATCAAGAATAATATTATTTTTTTATTTTTTATTTTTTTGGGCAAGTTACCACAACACTACCACAACACTATTATCCCGTAGTTTTTAAGATCAAAGCTACAACTATGTTGGAGTCCCTTGTCAATTTTACATTGTATTTTTTTAAATGTAACTGCCTACTCCCAAACTGTCATTTGAAGTAAAACATATAGCCAAGTATTATTCTACACAATTTTTTTTTATTGTGCATTAAAAAAAAGAAAACAAATAAAATTAGACATGCTATCTGCCAATAGATCTTAATCAAAAAGTGCATTCTATGCATCCACAAATATAGAAAATATACCTAATCAAATCATTATTCAACCAAAAAAATAATGTCAAATCAATAACTAAGGCCAAAAATAAATTACATGTTATCTCCTCCGATTCCACAACATGTCGGGTTGACGAACGGCCATTCAGAAACGAACTGAAAAGCACGAAATTAAAAGCGCAAATCAACACTCACCAAACTTCTACTAACACGAAATTAGCAGAAGGAGCCTAAAGGGTGGTGCTAAAGAGCTGAAAAACCATGTAGTACGTCACTATGTTTGTGATTGTTGGCCAACAATTGTGTGCCGTGTGTATGCAAGACAAGTTTGGGCCAACTCCCTTGGGACAAAAGTCCACGGTTTTGTTGGCTAACAATCTGATCGTGTGTACGAGGCTTTAATCCTGTCTAGGAGTGATGCACCATCAGCTCCTACTTTCATGCTTGGTGCATAAGCTTTATTCAACTCGTTTCATCTCCAAAATACTTTATCAGGAGCATCTACTTGATGCATATGAGCACATTTAATATGTGTTTATAGACACTGTTCTGTCATATTTGTATTTTTTTGTGTTGTATTGAACTGCATAAAGTATTTTAATGTTTTGATGTATACTGACATCTAGTGGTGGCTTAGGGCCATTACAATTTGCTTGCTTATGTATTTTGGTATCTTCCTCTGTCCTCCTCTCCTGTTTATTGTTGGTTAGTCCAGTGCTTGCTATATCTTCTCTGTTTCTTCCATATTACCTCAGTTGATGTTAGTATTTTAGAGGGCTTAGGAAGCCATTGTCTACTTACACTTCAGAAGACTAGGAAAACATCCTTTGTACTGCAATTATGTGAAGCAAAATTGCAATGGAATCAACTTCTGTGTCTTATTGAAGAGTAAAGCTGCATGCGGATGGTGCGATGTCAGCATGTGACCATACTGTCCAGACAGACTGGATCTGTCACGTACCAGGTGTGAGGCCGAGATGCTGAGAGGGCTTCCCTTACGGCTAAGTGCAGAGCTTCCCTGAAAGTGGTACAGGGAGAGTAGTGCCCAGAGAAGCACGGTTTGCCAGGTACTGAGATGAGATGAGCTGGTCACCGTGATGTAGCAGAAACAGGCTGGATGAACTGTAAAGCTGGTGTGCTTGCGGAGTACCAGGTAAGCCTGACAGAGTAGCAACCAGAGACAGAAACGGGAGCCGGGCCGGCGGTCATACACGGTAAGATCAGTTCAGATGATGAGATTGGATAGCCGGGGTCATACACAAGAAGATGGATCTGTAGCAGAGTCGATAAGCCAAGCCAAGGTCAGACACGGTGGAACAAGCCAGAAAGAAGTCAGAAGTACAAGCCAAGGGTTAGTTCAGGAGATCAGAATCACAGGCCAGAGCAAGCCGGGTCAATAACAGAAGTTCAATCAGGATACACAGGATCAAGGAGAAGCTGAAGATAATCCAGCAATGAACAGCTCCAGCAGCAGGCTTAAATAGACCAGGAAGTAAGTCCTGTGATCTGTTCAGGTTACAAGGAGGAAGTACCGCCCACATTAGTCACACTGTGCACCATGGTGGCCATGATTATCTTGGGTGGAATTGCCAGTCCTTCTTCGGCCATTTCCCTGACAGGATCTATGGAGGTATATTAATGAATAAAGTGGCATTTGAAACATAAGAGTAAGAAAACATATTTCTATTTTTAGAAGCCACTGAGAATTAGATTACAGTTATCTGCAACATTCTAATGTGTCTGCTCTCACTAATTAGAATCAAAATTTTCCACAGTTTGTAAAGGGGAATTACAAGTATGGTTGTTGCTAGACTTTTCTAAACTTAAAACTATAAGAGAATTTCAGCTAAATATTCTTCTCATATATGGAGTCTCTGCAAGAGTTAAATAGTTCTACTACTCTTCACAACGAAAGATGCATAACATCTTTGAAAGCTAAGTCACAGGTAGATTACAAGATATCATAACTGTATGTAACTGCATTGTGCCACTATACTTCCTCCAAGCACGCTAAGATATCCTCCAGATCACTAAGGTCCCACTCACAGCAATTGTCACTATGACCCTGCTCACAGCAATCATCTCAGGGTAACCCACTGATATTACTTTGGGCAAAGGTAGAGGCAGGAGAAGTGCAAGCATGCTGCATTAAGAGGGAAGCAGCCATCAAAGCACAGGCTGTCCAAGTTTATGCACAGGCAGAAGAGTAAGCTGCCCAGGCAAAAGCACAAGCCACTCAAGCTCCTGCACAGGCAGAGGCACAAGCTGCCCAGGGAGAGGCGTAAGCTGCCCAAGCTCATGAAAAAGCAGAAGTGCAAGCTGTCCACGACACTAGCCCAGGTAAAAATAGAAGCTGCCCAGGCAGGAGCACAAGCTGCCCACACACCAATGAAAGCAGAAACAGCTCAAACAGAATCCCAGCTAGATGTGCTTAAAGCGGAGTTCCACCCACTTTTGAGAAAACACCCCCGTTGTCTTCTGGGATCTGTGTGTGTCCCAGAAGACAGGCTTGCCATTCACAAAGCGCCGCGGGACTCATGCATTTGCAGATGGAAACCTTAGTTTCCCTTAGTTAGAATGGTGGCTCTTGCACATGGTGAGCCGATGGATGGATCGGCCTCGGGGGGGCTGAAATCGCGGGCTCCCTGGACAGGTAAGTGTCCTTATTAAAAGTCAGCAGCTGCAGTGTTTGTAGCTGCTGATTTAAAAAAAAAAAAATTGCGGCTGGAACACCACTTTAAGAAAGAAAGGATGGAAGCAGCAGTCAAAGCTGAGCTATACATTTTATAACAAAGTGTAGACCTGTCCCATTGTGACAATCTGGTGCTCCTACAAGGCAGACCTTGCAACTTATCCTAAGCCAGAATGATGTCAACAGAATTGCAAAGGACACTTAAAATATTGTACACAAACGCACAGTACATTTGCCATTGGGCGAAGTTGCAGCAATCAGCCACACCTGTCATCCTGGTGCAACAGACAGTTCTCCACCTCCCAAACTATTATCATCCTATGGAGCAACTCATGTGTCATAACAGACCCTCCTGAATCTAGCTCACCAGATTATCTTAAAACCACCTGAAACTGGTCACACTATTCTTGAGACTCATCTGAGCCGTCACCTGGAGTGAACCTGTCTGCTACTCTATTCTCTCCTTCAACACCAAAACACCGGGTATTACATACCCCCACCTCCAACAGTGAGGGAACACTTTTTACGACAAGGCCTAAAATAACTGATATATCAGACTTTGTCAAGACCATGACTTGCAGAGTACTAATTAACACTGGCATCATGAAGTTTGATGATTGTCCAGAGAACAATAGAAGCTGGAGATCAACCTTTAACTCAGTAGTCCAGGACCTTAGCATCCCACATATGCATAAAATTGGTCTGTTGGTCGGCATGGACCATAGGGTAAGTACCTGGATTGAAAACTGGCTACAGGGGCAGGTCCAAAGGGTGGTGATAAATAGAAAGTACTCGGAATGGTCTGGTGTGGTAAATGGGGTCCCACCAAGGATCTGTCCTGGAACCAATTCTGTTTAATTTATTCATAAAAGATATAGAGGATAGGCTAAACAGCTCAATCTTAGTATTTGTGGATGATACAAAGTTAAGCAGGGCAATAACTTATGCGCAGGATGGGGAAACCTTAAATGAAGACCTAAATAAAAAAATGGGGTGGGCAACTACATGGCAAATGAGGTTTAACGTTGAAAAATGTAAAGTAATGCATTTGGGTGATAAAAATACGAACGCAAGTTCCTCGCTAGGGGGAGAACAGCAGGGTGCCTTTAGCCAATCATGGCTCCACACACACGGCATATATAAGGCTGCTTACATGATGGCCGTATATAGTGTTATCATAATCATTGAGAGCAGTTTAGTATATTATTTATATATATATATATATATATATATATATATATATATATATATTATACTGCACTGTATATATATACAATATATATACAGTGCAGGCAGTCTAATATATATATATATATATATATATATATATATATATATATATATATATATATATATATATATATATATATATATATACAGTGCAGTCAGTGTACAGTATATAATACAGCGTATTGAGGTGGTTAAGGGGAACCCTATGACAGAATTGAGCAAAAAAAAAACAGCCTGTGTTCCCCCCTCAGTCCATACCAGGCCCTTTGGGTCCGCTATAGATTTTAAGGGGAACTCCACGCCAAATTTTGAAAAAGAAAACAGCGTGCCCCCCCCAAAAAAAAATTCTATACCCGGCTTTTTGGGTCTTGGATAGATTTTAAAGGAAACTCCATGCCAAAATGTTAAAAAGAGCGAGCGCCCCCCCCTCCTGAACCATACCAGGCTGCTTGACCTAAACATGGGGTCCCCCCAAAGCACCTTGTCCCCATGTTGATGGGGAAAAGGGCCTCATCCCCGCAACCTTTGCCCAGTGGTTGTGGGGGTCTGCGGGCAAGGGGCTTATCAGAATCTGGAGCCCCCTTTAGCAAGGGGCCCCCAGATTCTGCCCCCTTCTATGGGCATGAGTATGGGGTACATTGTACCCCTACCCATTCACCAAAAAGTGTCAAAAAGTAAAAACCACAAATGACAGTTTTTGACAATTCCTTTATTAAAAAAGAAAAAAAAAGTGTCCAGCAATGTTCATCTATCTTCACTCACGCGGCCCGATGGGCCCAAAAAATAGTTAAAAAAAATAAATCATCTGGTTACGCCAGTGGGTAGCCCCCCGCCCTTGCCTTTATAAAAGCTGTCACAGCCAAGAGACAGCAGTCGCCAGGAGGCCTCCCATGGAGGTGGAGTTTTTTCATTTTTTTCTATTTTTTTTTCGGGTCCATCGGGCGGCCTGATTGACGATGGATGTACATCCATAATTCCTTTTAATAAAGAATTGTCAAAAACTGTCTTTTATGTTTTTTACTTTATGACACTTTTTTTGGTGAATGGGTAGGGGTACAATGTACCCCTTACCCATTCACATGGGGGGGGGCAGGATCTGGGGGTCCCTTGTTAAAGGAGGCTTCCAGATTCTGATAAGCCCCCCACCCGCAGACCCCCACAACCACCAGGCAAGGGGTGTGGGAATGAGGCCCTTGTCCGCATCACCCTATCAACATGGGGACAAGGTTTCTTTGGGGGGGACCCCAAAGCACCCTCCCCATTTTGAGGGCATGTGGCCTGGTATGGTTCAGGAGGGGGGCTCGCCCACCCCCCCATTATCCTGTCCTCCAGGCTGTATGTTCGGATAAGGGTCTCATATGGATTTTGGGGGGAGACCCCCACAGCAATTTTTTTTTGTTATGCAGGCCCAATGCAAGGACAACGCAAAAAGCCTTATGTCCTATGATTTTCAGTTTACACCAAAGCATCACATTGGTGTGCTCTGAAAAAACTAGGACTTTTTTCATAGCAAAGTACATTTCAATGTGCTGCAGCACAATTCACTGTAGTGCAGTGGTTCTCAACCTTTCTTTTGCTGTGACCCCTTGATAAAATTTCCCAAGTTGTGGGGACCCCGCACAGCAAAATAATTTTCGTAGCGTGGAGTGTCAGCACCCAAGGCAAGACAAGTAATTTGCGCCCCTAACCCATGGACATTTAGCGCTCCCTGAGTCCCTTCCACTCGTACAGTATTAAAACCCTTTATGGTAAATTTTAGGATGTACCACTCTTTCTCTTTGTTCTCCTTTCTTTCCCTTGTATCCCTCTCTATCCTAATTTCTTTTTTTCCCCCATCCCTCTCTCTAGCCGTCTTTCTTGTTCTCTCTCATTCTTTCTCTCCCTTTTTCTTTGTTCCTCCCCCTCTTTTCCTCTCCCTTCCATGTATTCTCTATTTTTATTCCTTCTCTTACTCCTTGGTGGGGGGGTCAGCTGACATTTCTAACCAGTCAGCTGACCTCTAGTCTCTGCCCCCCCATGCCATGAACTGAATGGGCGACTGTGAAGAGGCTGAGTGGGCGGCCGTGGGCTCCAGGAACAGCCCAGCTGGGCGGCCACAAAAAGGCTGGGAGAGCGGTGCAGGCTTCAGGAACAGCCCAGGATTCGGTGACCCCTGGCAAATCATCATTCGACCCCCAGGTTGAGAAACACTGTTGTAGTGCATAGCAATAAAATGGAAATAGCAAAGAAAAAAGGAGCATTCCAGGGTTTTTGTTTTTTTTAACAGAGGAAGCGGTCTTTGTTAGTGATAACTGAAGACAATTTAGTTTTTTCCTTTTGTGTCATTTTTCTTTTTTTTTTGTATGTTTTAGGTGTATCTTTTATTATTTGAGTTTTTGTTAACTATAGAAAAAAGGGAAGAGAAAACATACACTTTTAACAGTCAATATACAAAAAACAAAAAATGTTTTGTACATTTTTCATTATTTTGCTTTTCTGTTTTCATCACAGCATGATCACCCAAAAAAATACTCCTTCAGTAATTTAAATTATTTAGTTTTTTTTGCTTTAAGTACCCATGCGGTTTAGTTTTATTTTACATAGGGGAGACCACACAGAGAGTGAAAGATTGGATCTGCTCAGCCATTTGCGGTAAATTTAAAGGTGTACCAGATTTAGTTTTCTTTTTATATGGTGTCCCAGTTAAAATCTGAGCTTTTAGGTTTCAAAAGTATGTTATTGAAAAGAAACACCTAACACCTAAATAGAAAAAAACAAGGTTACAGCGGGCTAAAGAAAAGCAATCATGGACAGTGGATGACTGGATGAAAATGATATTCAGTGATGAGTTACGGATCTGCATTGGGAAGGGTGATAATGCTGGAACTTTTGTTTGGTGCCATTCCAATGAAATGTATAAAGACGACTGCGTGAAGAAAACATGCAAATTTCCACAATCATTGATGATATGGGTTTGTATGTCAGGTATGACAGTCATTAAGTAGAAAAGAAAAAGCTGCGCTATCAAACAAGACAAACTCAAAAAAATGAAAATAACTGCAGCTGCTAGCACACAACAAACCAAGTCTCAAATAGTGTAGGAGTAAAAAAGTGCAGCGCTAATCTATCAGTGTAAATAAACAACTATGTGACCATATATAACTAAAGTCAAGTGACAAAAGGTGAAAAAATGACATTTCTGGCATGTGAAAATTAGTGTCTCTGAACAAAGTGGCACTTCAAAAAATGGCAAATCACAAAAGTCTGTAAACAGTGGAATCAGAGGGTCATCTCCGAGGCAAAAAAGTAACAGTATCTTGAAGGGGCTATGGACACTTGTAAGAGGGCGACCGTAAGTTGCAATAGGGCGACCTTAAGTTGCAATAACACTCCAATCTTCAAGACAAAAGGTGGGTACTCTTACCGGATCAGTAGGACGCATCTACCATATAGCAGTGCGTCAGTAAGGCGAAAAGGAGTAGTCATTCAGGATATCCAACCGGGTAAGGTCTTCCGGGTCCCGACCACCAATGGGGGGGTGGTTGTCCTAGACAGGTTATGGATCTCCACTACACCCGATCTCCGATACCAGAATCAGTCAATCACAGACAGATGGTTCTTAGTGAGCCCATTGAGGAAAAGAAAAAGGGACTCCACATAGTGTAGATCAAAATGGGGTTTAATAATCCAAAAAAATTGTACAAAATGTAGGTGATCATGAACAAATAAAAAGCATAAAAGTAGCATAAAAATAGCAATGTGGGAAGCTGGAGTAGCTGGCCCTACGCGTTTCGACCACACAGTCATCAACAGGGGCATCAAAGTCATTTTTCCGCCTTTGTCACTTGACTTTAGTTATATATGGTCACATAGTTGTTTATTTACACTGATAGATTAGCGCTGCACTTTTTTACTCCATGATAGTCATTAAATCTTCAATAAATGCACAAGTTCATATTGAGATTTTGGACACTTTTCTTAATCCATCAATTGAAAGGATGTTTGATATTGATGGCATCATTTTTCAGGATGTAATCTGATGCAGATGTTTGTTTTAGAACTGCAAAGTACATGGTGATTCCATAATACTTTCCTCAGAATTAGGTGATTCCATATGTTTTGCCCTCGGCTTGATCTGCAAAAACAGTTGCAACTGACTACAGTTTTCTTTCTTTTCTCTGTGCAAATTTGCACAGGAGCCCTGTGCGTCTTTTGGTCCGTTTCAGGTCCAAATTCAGCCCAAAAATTCGGGCTGAAATCAGACCTGAAACGGTGAACGGGGACCCCTGCTGTGAGCCGCATGCGGCAATAGTGTGAACCCAACCTGAATGGCTAGAAGATTTAAAGGACCGTTTTGGAAAAAAGTTGACAATTTTTGTTTGGATACAAACATTAGTAACCCTTACTTTAAAGGAAACTCTCATTTTGATGAAAAAATTATATAATATATAAAAGACTCTACACAAACCATTTTGCAATGTAATAGTTTATTCTTTTTTTTTCTTTTTTCAATTTTATTTATTTACTTATTTATTTATTATAGGTATTTATATAGTGCTGTAAATTTTTTGGAGCGCATTACATATATATTGTACATTCATATTAGTCCCTGCCCTGAAGGAGCTTACAATCCAAGGTGCCTAACTCACATTCATATATATACATACTAGGGCCAATTTAGACAGGAGCCAATTAACCTACCAGCACTACTTTGGAGTTCAACCAGCTATTATTTTCTCTAACTTCCAAAAATGAATTTGTCACTTCCATACGACAATGGCATCTATGGGAATACTGGATGCATACTGTACACTCTGTGTGTAAGGAATGGCCTCAGAAAAGAGAAGAAGAGAAGAAAGTTTCTCCTCCTGTGGTTGGATCACTGTCTTTCGTAGCACTGGGTGCGGTCATGGGATTATAGCAGGCACACTCTCTCATGTAGTATTCCTTAGCAGTTTTTTTTATTGGAATCATGATATGTAACCTCTTATGATGGCTATTCAACTTTAATTGATTTATTTAGATTGATCCGTGAATTACTGTTATTAAACTCGGAACTCTGTACTGGAAAAATTCTTATATCTTGAAATCTAAAATATACACTTATCGTCCAGACAGCTGTCATATGCATAAAAAATTACACATATTTGGAGACCCTGTACATAGTAACCCTGTGTTCAGGATAAATAGAATTAAATAATTTAGAGAAAATGTTATTATATTATTTTTGAGTTTTTTTACATTTTTAATCTAATTTAAAAGACTACCAAATAAAGACGTTATGTGTGCTAAAATATGGTGTTAAAATAATTTTGCCATACAAAGCAGTTAAAAGGTTTTTTGTTGAGTATACTAGTGTATATAAAAACATACATTATGATAAATAAATGCAGCGCTAAATGAAAAGAAAATGAAAAATTGGGTGAACTAATACTTCATGAGTATATATGTTGCGTGTGATAGCAAATAATTCAACGTGGTAGTGATTGAACAGTACAACAAATAAGGTGAACCAGCATATTCAAATAATTGGAGGCAATGTCCATAATAAAAGTTCATCAATGTAAACAGTGTAATAATTTCAGTGATATGAAGAAAAGATATATATATAAACGTGATGTTCGATCAGGTGAATGGTCTTCATGCAATCAGAATCCACACGTGAATGGAAGGTGTAAATGCGCTTACCAGACAGGATGGACACGCTCACCATACGGCGGAGTGTCGTTCAGGCATATGGATCAACCGATCCTAGAGGTGCGTGTTAGCAAGCGTTGGTAACAGGTTCCGAAAGTCCCATCTAAGACAACCCTGGATGTGGATAGTACCTCGATCACCAATAAATGGAAGAATTCCTCTTCAGGGCTAACAGGCAGTTGTCACTGGATACAGCTTTCACCGCAGCAAATATTGGTTCATATGGAGAAAGAAAAAGGTCTCCACATGAAGTGCATTAATCAATTAGAAAGGTTTATTAAAAACCACAAAAAAGAGAAAATTTTCCTTTGTAAACAGCAAGTACAAAAGATAAAAAAATCGTGATCACAAAGAGTTAAAATGGTAAAATCGCGTGGTAACAGACAGACGGCTTCAGCGACCCGACATGTTTCGGACCATAGTCCTTCTACTGGGGCATATAACCTTGTGTCTGGTACCACGCTATTATATACAGCAGTAAAATAATGAAATGACAATCAGCTGTGTGTGCCGCTGTTCGGCAAACACATTAGCCAATCAGAAGGAAAACAATGACATAATGAAATAGTAAACTAGCAATCAGCTGTGTGTACCGCTATCCAGCGGACACACCAGCCAATCAGAAGGAAACTCTGTGTAGGTGACACAGGTGTCACAAGGGCATGTGACGGCGCCAGCCAATCTAGACATCTTGTGCGGAGTCCACGTACCAGAGGAGTATCTAAACTTGAAACTTTCTGGATCTACCAGCTTAAAAGCTACTCCCCCTATGGGCTAAATGTTGAATGGGACATAAACGCATTTATAAATAAGTCTTAATTAGTAGTGATCTCCTTGTTCTTGCCAGAGTTGGAAGTTTTTCTTTTTTAAATAACCGTTCAAAGGACCCGGTGTGTGACTACATTTGAATTTTTAGAACCATATGGTAGGCAAGACATGTGTTCTTTTTTGCCTTGTTAGGGCATGGCCAATGTGGAGGACTCACAGGCCAATTATTACGTATGTCCAAGCTTTACATTATAACGTCCATTGAGTGCCGACACTCCGCCGTATGGTGAGCATGTCCACCCTGTCTGGTAAGCGCATTTACACCTTCCATTCACGTGTGGATTCTGATTGCATGAAGACCATTCACCTGATTGAACATCACGTTTATATATATATCTTTTCTTCATATCACTGAAATTATTACACTGTTTACATTGATGAACTTTTATTATGGACATTGCCTCCAATTATTTGAATATGCTGGTTCACCTTATTTGTTGTACTGTTCAATCACTACCACGTTGAATTATTTGCTATCACACTCATGAAGTATTAGTTCACCCAATTTTTCATTTTCTTTTCATTTAGCGCTGCATTTATTTATCATAATGTTTATTGTACGGTTATTACACTGGTGATGCTGGCTGCTATTTTGTTTTTTTTTACTTTTTTTAGTAGCGCAACGATATTCTAGTTTTCTTTTTATATAAAAACATAAACATTTAGTCTGGATACAGAGGTTTTGATTACTTTTGAACCTTGTATTTTGCTTTAATTAAATGTAAAGCTTTTTTGGGATATATGTTAATCTATTATTCATCTTTCTTGGTGTCTACAAATGTGTTTAATTATGCCCTTTCCTTTTCTTCTATGGTAAAATATAACATGTAACATTATTAGTGCTACACAAAAGGCATCCATGCACAGAACAAAATGGTTGCACGTTATCAATGTCTTTGGTCAGCGATCACATGGCAATGCTGACAAATCAGAATTGCTCTGATCTGTCCCAGAGGCCCTACAGAAAGAAGACGAAGAAATGCAGGGATTTAAAATCCCCAGACTCCTACACTGGCTGCGTGGGCACTAACAGCTCATCTCCCATGGAGGTAAGTACAGCAGGAACCGGGGGTTGGGGAAATTTAGGATGTTAGCTAATCTTTCAATTTTTTCTAAAAAGGTGAACTTACATTTCAAGCAGAAAGTAAAAGGTCTGTTCTAATCATTAATTTCTATGACCTGTCCTTAGTATGTGCAGATGCAAGAAGAGCTGAGACAACATGCAGAACTTGTGGAAGCTAAATGCAACAATGCACAACGTGAGAAAGATACCCTGGAACTAGAGATCACTTCACTTCATTCTGGACTTCACCAAGAAAAAGTCACCTCCAAGGAACTGGAGAAGAAATGTGTGAAACTTCAGTCGCAAATACTGGCCAACAGAAATGTTAGTGCATAGACAACAAGTCATTATAGTTCCTTCTTGATTTAGCAGCATATTAATGCCGTTCAGGGGCCTTGTTGCCAACTGCATACAGATCCCACAAATTTATTACAATTTTAAAGATATGACATTCTCAGGTCATGTGTCGACAGCTTTTGTTCACCATCACAACTGCTTTTCTCCCTATACATGCCTAGAGGAACATAAAATTAGCTTGAAGCAGCTTAGAAGGAGCTCAAATGCAGGCCAAATGCACCTGTCAATGAACCCCTGTTGATCTAAGAGCATCTCAACTGATGTTACAGGCAAGCCTCATACACCTGAAAGAATCTTGCATTTGCCCATTGACAGAAGCCCTAAGGCTCCTTCCACACAGGCCACCAGGGGCAGAATTTTTTTTTGCCATGCCACATCAGCCACCTAGAGGCAGACATGGTGCTACTTGGGTGAGTACACATTGCTGCAGGTGTGATGCTTTGCCTTGTGGTGCAGCAATTTTAACTTGACATGCCAAGTTTGACAGACAGCACTGGCTGTCAAACTCACTCACGGAAGTCAGTGCGACCGCCTCACAACCGTGATCCAAATGCTAGGCTTGCAATTGTGGCATGGTCCCTCATTGCAAAAACCTATGTTAGGTAGTTAAAAAAAAGCCTTAAAATGTCAGGAGGTGGCAGCATCGCCTCCTAAATGAATGCAAACCTCTTCTCATCAGCCTCTAAAAAATGATCCACTACAGATAGCTTTTCAGGGGGGTGATAATCACTGCTGCCAGTGTGAAAAGAGCCAGAGATATCTCCATTCCCCTGGAGTTTAAAACCTTCATTCCTACTCTACATCTCTATAGCTATAACCTTGATACAATTAAAATTTTTTCTTGAAAATATTTCCTAATAATGGCTAATTTTACAATTTGGTTGTCTTCACAGTCAAGTTTAGTTTTGAGCTATGATATCCTTTGCAATATTCAATAATTGACACGCAGTTTGCATGACATGAAAAAAAGTCCACTACACGTGAAGATGACCAGCACTGCCTGCTACTAATCTAATTCAGTGTAATTTATTCTGACTGTCCAACACATGACATTAGACTTAAAAAAAACTCACATTTTGAAATACACTAGACGTATTGTATATACTCTTGCAGGAGATAATCTTATGACGTAAAAAGGCTGATTTATTGTTCCTGTTGTACCATAGGGCATTCTGAATGCTAATATAACACATCATATTATATTGTAATTTATGACCGATTAACATAATTCAATTACTTCTAAAGTAATAGTATTGTGTAAATTAAAACCATAGGGTCTTGTGCTGCATCTGGGTGACATTGAGGGGCCTATTAATTAAGGCATCAATGATAAGGGAAAATATAATACCATCTTAGTGGATATAGGATAAATGTCACATGTGTTTTAATTGAAAACAGATTAATGAGAGTCTTCATCTTGAAGTGTCAGCTCTGAAGAAGCACAGCCACACACTGGAAAATGCTGTCACAACATCGGCAAGTGAAAATAAATCACTCCATTCACAAATAAAAAATCTACAACAAGAAAATCAGAGTTTGTGTTCTCAAAAAGAACTTCTGTATAGCATAATGAAGAAAAAGGGTAAAAGGAAACATCACCGTGAGGAGCAAAGCAAAAGGTACAGTAAATCTAAACATTTAGTGGCAGACCCATGTACAGCCGTGTGCGAGAGCTCCTAGTGTTGTGTGTTTTACAGTTTTAAAATTGGTGAGCATATTTCAAATTTGTTGCACAAGAGCATTGATACTGTGGAGAAAGTGGAACATGTTGTTTAAAGTGAAGAAAAGATCACAAAGATATGAAAGAGTTTTAATAAAAGATACGGTTTTTATATATTCATTTTATTCTATTATTGTATATGGGCATATAGGACTGTATATTTGTACACATATATAGACTGCTTGTCACGATTTAGCCTGCAGTTTTCCTGCCTGCCTAATACTTACTGCCTTGCTGCAGTGCTTTTCCTAGTCCTCTGATTCCTTTCTATTATGTTGTTTGGCTTCTAAGCTCACCTATGGGTGCTGCCTGCAATTCTGCGGGTTTATATTTTCTTTTCCCTTCCATCACTTTTTGGCCCACCTCCCAGTTTGCTTTCTTATATATACATATGATCAATGCACCAAGCGTTGCCTGAGCAACTTCTCACTTCTCTGAGCTCCTGTTTCCTTATTATTATGCCGCGTACACACGACCAGTTTTGCCGTTGGAATAAACTCCGAAGGTTTCTCTGACGGAACTCCGACGAAATTCCATTCAAGCGGTCTTGCCTACACGCGTTCAACCCAAAGTCCGACCAAAGTCCGACCGTCAAGAACGCGGTGACGTACAACACTTACAACGGGACTAGAAAAAGGAAGTTCAATAGCCAGTAGCCAATAGCTTCCGTCTCGTACTTGCTTTGGTCCGTCGGAACAGCATACAGATGATCGGTTTTCCCGAT
The DNA here is from genome assembly GCA_037952925.1 of Lithobates clamitans. Classification (NCBI taxonomy): domain Eukaryota; kingdom Metazoa; phylum Chordata; class Amphibia; order Anura; family Ranidae; genus Lithobates; species Lithobates clamitans. The sequence continues at coordinate 591,842 of JBBGZY010000501.1, read as the reverse complement.
AGGAATTGGTTCCGTGGGAAATATTTAGAACATGCTTCATTTCTAGGTCCGTCAGAATTTTCGAAAAGAGAAGTCCGATGAGACCTACAAACGATCGGAATAGACGATGAAAAGCTTCTGTCGGACTTCTTCTGTCGGACATTCCGCTCGTGTGTACGTGGCTTTATGTGTATTCTTGGTCTGACTTCCTGTGCACTGACCCTGATTCGTGTACTGTCTGTGCTTGCCTGCCGCCTGCCCTGACCTTGGCTTGTTTCCTGGATTTCCTTCTGTCTTTTGCTGTTGTACTCTGCACACATGAGTGGTCGCCACATCCTCTGCAGAGCGTACCGGGGGGCCACAACCTGGTTCTAGCTTGCTGCAAGTCCATATCCACCATCAGGGGCCCTGGTGAAGAAGTAAGCTGGGGTTTAGACTATGCACCCTTGAGAACCCTATTTGGCAATCTGCAAGGGCTCACTATCACAGACTCCTGACACTGCTCCCATGTTATAATTTATAGAAACAAAGCAAGTTTCCCTCTGAATATGCACCTAACCTAACCCACAGTAGTATTATTCTCAATAAAACCTGGCAGTCCGCAAACAAAACAATGTAACTTGTTCTGATATTTACGCCATATTTAGGGTGACTTTGTATGAACCCTTTTGTAGAAATATCTCAGAAAGTTCCTGCATGTTTTCACTGTGAGTGGTATTTGGTGAGATCAGTTTGCCACTCTAACTAATTACCCTGCAGACATCTTCAAACTGAAAATGTACAAAGGAGACTACACTGCATATGTGTAGAATGTTTAGAATCTTGTTATTGTTTTTGATCATTGCTGACGGAAAAGATTTCTATACACCTTGGCTTCACGGCAAAAAACAAAAACCCCAAAAAACTGGGAATGCCAAAAAGGCTGCTTCCGGTGCTCAATAGGGTGAGCCATTTTATGTCTATTTTATCTGAGGTTTTATGGAACAGAGAGCGATGCAGGTTGCGTAAGACCATCTAAGTGCATCTTTAGCTGTACTCTACCCCTCACCTTTTAAGTTTGACTTTTTTAGGGGGTTCTATCATTTGTGTCCTGTGTGGTCTGCGGGTCTATTTACATTCCTTCTCTAATACCAGTCTGTTATAAGCAACACATATATTGCCCAATTTAGGCCTCAAAAGTCTAGAACAATCTGCAAAACATTTTGAAGTTAATGCTTGTATGTGCGCCTTAACATGAACTATATGCTAATTTATAAAATGCATCAGTGGATTAATTGTTCCAGGGAATGATGGTAAGGGACAGCCATTGCTGGTGTCATCAAAACAAAACATTTTTTTATTACCCATGGTCAGTTGTTGTTTTTTTTTTTTTTTTGGATAAACAGAACAGTTTCAGAGGTAAAATAAATTCCTAGGATTGAAAGACTTTAGCCTTTTTTCTACCTTACTAGGTTACTGTTTGTTTCAGAGCTACTAGAGAAATCCAGATTGAGCAACCTGAAGATAACAGTTGTGTGAGCCCTATACATGGCAGTTTACTCTCTGGTTCATCATGTGATTCTAGCTTCAGAAATTCTAGGAGGCCACAAAAGCTAAGAAGAAAAAAGGTATATTGTACTAAAGGAAGATTTTTTTTATAATACAGTGGGGGCGGAAAGTATTCAGACCCCCTTAGATTTTTCACTCTTTGTTATAGTGCAGCCATTTGCTAAAATCATTTAAGTTCATTTTTTTCTCATTAATGTACACACAGCACCCCATATTGACAGAAAAACACAGAATTGTTGACATTTTTGCAGATTTATTAAAAAAGAAAAATTGAAATATCACATGGTCCTAAGTATTCAGACCCTTTGATGTGACACTCATATATTTAACTCAGGTGCTGTCCATTTCTTCTGATCCTCCTTGAGATGCTTCTACACCTTAATTTGAGTCCAGCTGTGTTTGATTATACTGATTGGACTTGATTAGGAAAGCCACACACCTAAGACCTTACAGCTCATGTCAATGAATGTCAGAGCAAATGAGAATCATGAGGTCAAAGGAACTGCCTGAAGAACTCAGAGACAGAGTTGTGGCAAGGTACAGATCTGGCCAAAGTTACAAAAAAATTTCTGCTGCACTTAATGTTCCTAAGAGCACAGTGGCCTCCATAATCCTTAAATGGAAGACGTTTGGGACGACCAGAACCCTTCCTGGAGTTGGCCGTCCGGCCAAACTGGAAGAAGAACCCAAAGATCACTGTGGCTGAGCTCCAGAGATGCAGTCGGGAGATGGGAGAAAGTTGTAGAAAGTCAACCATCACTGCAGCCCTCCACCAGTCGGGGCTTTATGGCAGAGTGGCCCAACGGAAGCCTCTCCTCAGTGCAAGACACATGAAAGCCCGCATGGAGTTTTAAAAAAAAACACCCGAAGGACTCCAAGATGGTGAGAAATAAGATTTTCTGGTCTGATGAGACCAAGATAGAACTTTTTGTCCTTAATTCTAAGCGGTATGTGTGGAAAAAACCAGGCACTGCTCATCACTTGTTTAATACAGTCCCAACAGTGAAGCATGGTGGTGGCAGCATCATGCTGTGGGGATGTTTTTCAGCTGCAGGGACAGGACGACTGGTTGCAATCGAGGAAAAGATGAATACAGCCAAGTACAGGGATATCCTGGACAAAAACCTTCTCCAGAGTGCTCAGGACCTCAGACTGGGCCGAAGGTTTACCTTCCAACAAGACAATGACCCTAAGCACACAGCTAAAATAATTAAGGAGTGGCTTCACAACAACTCAGTGACTGTTCTTGAATGGCCCAGCCAGAGCCCTGACTTAAACCCAATTGAGCACCTCTGGAGAGACCAAAAAATTGCTGTCCACCAACGTTTACCATCCAACCTGACAGAACTGGAGAGGATCTGCAAGGAGGAATGGCAGAGGATCCCCAAATCCAGGTGTGAAAAACTTGTTGCATCTTTCCCAAAAAAAGACTCATGGCTGTATTATATCAAAAGGGTGCTTCTACTAAATACCGAGCAAAGGGTCTGAATACTTAGGACCATGTGATATTTCAGTTTTTCTTTTTTAATAAATCTGCAAAAATGTCAACAATTCTGTGTTTTTCTGTCAATATGGGATGCTATGTGTACATTAATGAGGAAAAAAATGAACTTAAATGATTTTAGCAAATGGCTGCAATATAACAAAGAGTGAAAAATGTAATGGGGTCTGAATACTTTCCGTCCCCACTGTAATACTAATGATGATGAATATGAAATGAATGATTGTTTTACCACACCAGCAACCCTGTGTTTAATTATTGTAATTTTGAATTTTCTTTATTCCAAGAAAGTTGTGAATTGAGACATTTGGTTGATGTGTAAAGGGGTAAACATAAAGCAAACATAAAGCCACACTGCACAAAATAAACTGATGCAGACCTTAAACAACAAGCACCTTTAGGTTCTTTTCACACCTATGCCCTGTACACACGATTGGACATTGATCGGACATTCAGACAACAAAATCCATGGATCTTTTCCGACGAATGTTGGCTCAAACTTGTCTTGCATACATACGGTCGCACAAAGTTGTCGGAAAATCCGATCGTTATGAACGCGGTGGCATAAAACATGTATGTCGGTACTATAAACGGGGCAGTAGCCAATAGCTTTCGTCTCTTAATTTATTCTGAGCATGCGTGGCACTTTGTGCATCGGATTTGTGTACACACGATTGGAATTTAACCGAACGGATTTTGTTGTCAGAAAATTTTATAGCCTGCTCTCAAACTTTGTGTGTCGGAAATTCCGACAGAAAAAGTCCGATGGAACCCACACACGATCGGAATTTCCGACAACACAATCCAAGATCGCACTTTTTCCTTCGGAAAATCCGACCGTGTGTACAGGGCATTACAGGTGGTTGATCTGCATTTTTACCACAACCTGACATCCCACTGCCTACTATATCATATGGCATAGCAAAAGAGATAAACACAGGGGTAGAGCAAGAAATGGAATCACCCAAAGAAGAAATTGCCAGCAATCATGCAGTAAATGCAGCATTATTGTCAAATTACCAACATTCCGGTTACTTTCATGTTTACTTTACACTGCTGGGCGGCCATGGACAGCACCAGAGATGTTTGTTTCTTGGAGACAGACCCTCCAAAATAGGAATGAATGGTAATCTTATGGTAGGTTGCTGAAATTACATATCAGATCACCCCAGTATTAATGCCTCTCAGGGTGCTTACTGAATAAAACAACCTGGAGGTGTCTGCTACTTTACATGGCAGTTTCAAGCCCAACTCTGGGCAAAAAAAAAATGTTTTCCTATGCAGTGGGGCTGTGCCCGCACTGCACAGGTCAACTACTCGTTTTTGTCTAGGGGATTAGAGAACAGCGATATACTTACTTAATTCCCTGATCCTTCCCACATAAGACCAGTCCCTGTGAGTCCTACCCCCAGCAGTCTAGCGGTCTTGTGCTGTGGACTGTTCCTGCTCTGGGTGGGAGGACTTCAGGAAAAGTCTACCGCTGGATCATGGCAGAGCGTTTACCAATGGACCGGAGGATCGGTTGAATAAACAGCTTTCTACTCTCCCCTGAACCCCTTCAATTATGATGGCGTTTCACCATTACTGAATAATTTTTTTACATTACAGAAGATACAGCAGAAATATTGTGACTTTATTGTTTGCTTCATAAGGGCAATTTAGGGCTATTTTCATAAAGCTCTAGATTTCAGAAAGATACACAGTGCCAATTCATTATTACTTCTACACCCACCTTTCCTATATCAGAGTATAACCTGTGATGAACTTCTAAAAAGAAAACACTGTCAGCTACCTTTTGCAAATAATTTAGATTGATAGTAAAAATGTTTCCTTTTCCATGTAAATACTATCTAGCCATATCTAGTCACTTATAATCTTTCCACAGGAAGTGAAACGTGAGTCAAAGGATGATGACCGTAAAGAAGGAAATGGACTTCAACTGGATTGTGAGAGGTATACAATTTATGATAAATGGTATATTTATTATTATTATTTTTACAGTGGTCATATTTCTGTATATGCCAGACATGTTGTGGCCTAGAATGACCCAGGTGGTGTGCCAAGTTGACTTATTGCCATGCTTTTGACAGTTCTATTCTAAAGTAGTTTCAGCCTTACACATTAGTGTCATAAGTGGTTTGATTTATTAGTGTGAAAACCTACAGTGCATCCAGGAAAGTATTCACAGCGCTTTACTTTGTCTACATTTTGTTATGTTAGAGCCTTATTCCAAAATGGATTAAATTCATTATTTTCCTCAAAATTCTACAAACAATACCCCATAATGTCAATGTGAAAGAGAAGTTTTTTTTAAATCTTTGCAAATTTAATAAAAACAAAAAAAACCAAAAAAAAAAATCACATGTACATAAGTATTCACAGCCTTTGCTCAATACTTTGTTAAAGCACCTTTGGCACCAATTCCAGCCTCAAGTCTTTTTGAGTATGATGCTACAAGCTTGGCACACCTATTTTTGGGCAGTTTATCCTATTCTTCTTTGCAGGACCTCTTAAGCTCCATCAGGTTGGGTGGGTCAGTGCATAGCTATTTTCAGATCTCTCCAGAGATGTTCAATTGGGTTCAAGTCTGGGCTCTGGCTGGGCCATTCAAGGACACTCACAGAGTTGTCCCATAGCCACTCCTTTGTTATCTTTGCTGGGTGCTCTTGGCTGTTTGAAGATAATCCTTCGCCCCAGTCTGAGGTCCAGAGCACTCTGGGGAAGGTTTTTTTATTATTATTATTATTATACAGTATTTATATAGCGCCAACAGTTTACGTAGCGCTTTACAACTTGAGGGTAGACAGTACAAATACAATACAATTTGATACAGTAGGAATCAGAGGGCCCTGCTCCTTAGAGCTTACAATCTAAGAGGGAAGGTCAAGAGATACAAGAGGTAATAACTGTGGGTGATGTGCTGATTGAGAAGATAAATGTACAGTTGTTAGGTGGGGGCCAGATAGGCTTCTCTGAAGAGATGAGTTTTCAGGGATCGTCTGAAAGTGGATAAAGTAGGAGAAAATCGGACGGATTGGGGTAGAGCATTCCAGAGGATGGGGGAGGCTCTGGAGAAGTCCTGAAGGCGAGCATGGGATGAGGTGACAAGGGAGTTTGAGAGCAGGAGGTCTTGGGAGGAGCGAAGAGAACGATTAGGTTGGTATTTTGTGACTAGGTTAGAGATGTAGCTAGGGGCCAGGTTGTGGATGGCTTTGTAAGTTATAGTTAGTATCTTGAATTTAATTCGGTGACTGAGTGGCAGCCAATGGAGGGATTGGCAGAGAGGTGTAGCAGACGCTGAGCGGTTTGTGTGGTGGATGAGCCTGGCCGCAGCGTTCATGATGGACTGAAGTGGGGATAGCCTATTTAGAGGTAAACCAATGAGAAGGGAGTTGCAGTAGTCAAGGCGGGAGATGACCAGGGAGTGGATTAGAAGCTTTGTGGTGTCATTGGTTAGGAAGGGGCGTATCTTGGAGATGTTGCGAAGACAGAGGCGGCAAGCTTTGGATAGCGATAGAATGTGGGGTCGAAAGGTTAGTTCAGAGTCCAGGATTACACCTAGGACCTTGGCGTGGGGAGATGGGTTCATAGTTGAGCCGTTGATCTTGACAGGGAGATCAGGGGAAGTGGCACCTGAGGGAGGAAATATCATGAGCTCGGTTTTGGATAGGTTGAGTTTGAGAAAGTGATGTGACATCCAGGCTGATATGTCTGCTAGTAAGTTGGTAATGCGTGAGGAGACAGATGGATAGAGCTGGGGGGTGGAGAGATAGATTTGGGTGTCATCAGCGTAGAGATGATATTTAAAGCCATGGGAGGCAATCAACTGACCCAAGGAGGTGGTGTAGATTGAGAAAAGGAGAGGTCCGAGAACAGAACCTTGGGGGTTTTCATCGAAGATGTCTCTGTACATTGCTGCATTCATCTTTCTATCGATCCTGACTTGTCTCCCAGTTCCTGTCGCTGAAAAACATCCCCACAGCATAATGCTGCCACCACCATGCTTCACTGTAGGGATGGTATTGGCCAGGGGATGAGCAGTGCCTGGTTTCCTCCAGACATGATGCTTGCCATTCAGGCCTAATGCCGCGTACACACGAGCGGACTTTACGGCGGACTTTGCCCGGCGGACTTTTCGACGTACTTTCCGACGGACTTTGTGAACGAACGGACTTGCCTACACACAATCCACCAAAGTCCGTCGAATTCGTACGTGATGACGTACGACCGGACTAAAACAAGGAAGTTCATAGCCAGTAGCCAATAGCTGCCCTAGCGTGGCTTTTTGTCCGTCGAACTAGCATACAGACGGCGGACTTTTCGACCGGACTCGATTTCAACGGATAAATTTTAAACAAGTTTCAAATCTAATTCCGTCCAACTTTTGAGAAAACAAAGTCCGCTGGAGCCCACACACATCGAATTGTCCGACGAAATCCAGTCCGCCGGGCAAAGTCCGCCGTAAAGTCCGCTCGTGTGTACGCGGCATTAGAGTTCAATCTTTGTTTCATCAGACCAGAGAACTTTGTTTTTCATGGTCTGAGAGTCCTTCAGGTGCCTTTTGGTAATCTCCAGGCGGGCTGTCATGTGCCTTTTACTCAGGAGTGGCTTCCTCCATCTGGCCATTCTACCATACAGGCTTAATTTGTGGAGTGCTGCAGAGATGGTTAATCTTCTGGAAGGTTCTCCACTCCACAGAGAAACGCTGGAGCTCTGTCAGAGTGGCCATTGGGTTCCTTGTCACCTTCCTGACTAAGGCCCTTCTCCCCTGATCGCTCCGTTAGGCTGGGCAGCCCGCTCTAGGAAGAGTTCTGGTGGTTCCAAACTTCTTCCATTTAAGGATGATGGAGGCCACTGTTCTCATTGGGACCTTTAATGCTGCAAATTTTTTTCTGTACCCTTCCCCAGATCTGTGCCTTGATACAATCCTGTCTTGGAGGTCTACAGGCAATCCTTTGGACTTTATGGCTTGGTTTGTGCTCTTACATGTACTGTCAACTGTGGGACCTTATATAGATAGGTGTGTGCCTTTCCAAATCACATCCAATCAACTGAATTTCCCACTGGTGGGCTCCAAACAAGTTGTAGAAACATTTCAAGGATGATCAGTGGAAACACGATGCACCTGAGCTCAATTTTGAGTGTCATGGCAAAGGCTGTAAATACCTAATTACATGTGTTTTTTTTTTCATTTTTTTTTTAATACATTTGCAAAGATTTGAAACAAACTTTTTCACGTTGTCCTTATGGGGTATTGTTTGTAGAATTTTGAGGAAAATAATGAATTTAATCCATTTTGAAATAAGGGTGTAACATAACAAAATGTGGAAAAAGTAAAGCACTGCAAATACTTTCCGGATGCACTGTACATCTTACCTACCACTATCAAGCTGGTTCACACTAGATGCATTTTATTTTACTGCATAAAAAAAAAGAAAGCAATCAAATTCATGGACAAGAGAAATATATTGTTTCCAATATGATCTTTTGTTGCAGTACTTAAGAGAACATTCTTGCATAAAGCGTAAGTTAGAAGGGGTTAAAAAAGCAAAAAATAGCACAAACATAGCTTGGTAATATACAAGGTTGGGTAGTAGGTAGCTTGTCAATGTTTGGAAATGCTATCATCAATAAGAGATGTAAACCTTGTTATAAATCCAGCTGTGGGCAGGAACCTGCATTGTAATGGATCAAGTAGATCAAAGAAGAAGTATGTCTCACTCGGGGGTGGAACTGGAATACTGTGAAAGAATCTTGTCCTCCAAGTTGTTGCATGCTGATAGGTGAGTATTTTCCCTCCAAGAGTCAAGTAACTCTTTAAATGTAACAATTTGGGAAAATATTGCATAAGATGGGTTAAATGTTCCCATAGTACACATAGTAATCATTGTATTCTTACCCTAGTTTTGTTTGTGATAATTATAGAGTATACATTTAGATTGGAACACATTACTGTTGTGCATACCAGTGTAATTTTCAATTAACATTTTAATGTGTGCTGACTGCTCCTAGGTTTCTGTAGTCTTGAACACGTTAATTACAAGATGTGAGTTGAAATCAGCATTGCTTCATTCATTTTTGGGTACTAAGACATTTTGTTTTCTTTCCAGTAAAAGATCTGAAATGAATACAGAGATTATTCTTTCCTGCTATCAACATCTGGCAGATTTACTGAGGAAACTGGAATGTAAGTTTGGGTTGTACATATTGAAATATTGTACAAATGGCAGTAAAGATGAACATCATTTCTAGTAGTGTTTAATGTTCTTGTTATTTTTATAGGTCATCTCAAGAGCAATGTAAAATTAGATAAAGAGAAAGAACAGATTTTTACATTTCTTTTGGGAACTCTAAAGGAACTTAAGGTAAGATATGTAGGGTATCATAAAGGTAGAGTAGACACAGACATGAATGTTATGTCCCTACATTAATATATTCTGGGTCTTGAAACAGGGAATTGATTGCAAAGCTTTTTGGGTTTGGCAAAATATTAAAAGGATGAGAAGGGTGCTGAAAAGTGGTACAGTTGCAAAAGGGTCTTGCAGGGTGGTAGGGCCCAGAGTAATAACTCTTGTTACCTGCCACTGTGAATATTTAGACATCCCCATACATCATTGTTGTACACATGTAGACATTAGAGTACGGTTTTTGTCAATTTTTTGTCAAAATGGTATTGAATACATTCTTTAAACCTCTTCCTATATATGTTTTTTTTTTTACAAGTAAATGCCTTTTTAAGGTGTTCTTTGGAACATGTATGTAAAATGGTGACTGTATGGTGTTAATTTACTAAAACTGGAGAGTACAAAATCTGATGCAGCTGTGCATGGTAGTCAATCAGCTTCTAACTTCAAATTGTTTAATTAAGCTTTGACAAACACAACTGGAAGTTGAGTGGTTTCTATGTAGAGCTGCACCAGATTTTGCATTCTCTAGTTTTAGTAAATCAGACCCTATTTTTCTGTGGAAGTCCCGATGTCTGACTGCCAGCAATAAACACCAATAATAAATAATTTATTTAGTTAAATTTATGTCGTTTCATGGAAACAAGACACAGCGTTCGCTCTAATGGGGTTAAAAAAAATGTGCTGTTAGGAAGATTTTGGAGGTGAACAGCAAAGCCCATAAGATGATAGACAAGGTTAAGGACTCTTAGCTCTCCTCTTCTGGAGGGAGAGTAGTGTTTCAGGAGTTTGTTCACCAGAGGGGTCTAAGGAGCCCTCTGTGACAAGTTGCTCAGTGCCACAGCCCTCTTGAATTGATACTGGCAGTTAGACACAGGTGAAATAACCAGTGAGTTCTGGAGCCTCCTGGTTTTTCTAAACCAATTCTATTGTTGCATTAGCTTGTTTCTTTAACTTCCTTTTCTTCATTGTATCATAGGATGGTAAGCTTTCAAGTGATAAAAGCAGAGATCAAGTGGAGGAACTTCTAAATGAGCGTAAGGACTTGCAAGAAAATTACCACATGAGACTTAATCAGGTAGATGATATAAAATATATACTGTACCTTTGTCATAAATCAATAGTAGAAAGTTGGCTCACCAAAACTGATAATGTTTTGTTAGCCAACTTGGAGGATGTTCTTTCAGAAACTTCACCTTCTGCAGGAAAAAAGTTGGATTTTTTGGTAGTGGATTACCAGTAAATTTAGTTTGATCGACTCAAAAATGTTCCAATTTAGAACAGGAATATAAGATATGAAGGAGATCACCTTGAGAAGTTGTACATCTCCAGCAGCAATCTGATGTGTTCAGGAATATGAGGTGGAGTTAAGATTTTATATACCGATCCTTGGTATGTGTTGCTAACGGAAAATTTGAGGGACAAGGAAAGGAATTGGGTGCATGTTTTTGCGTTAAACTGAAGATTAAGGTATTCCATCTGTTCAAGAAGGGGAGGGGCAACAGGGTCCTCTTGTAGAAAAAAATAAGTGAAAGATGGGAAATGTGGGGCTGGGTCAGTGTTATAGCACTTCTGTTTAAAAAATATCAAGAGACAGTCAAAAGTAGAGGCACGGAGGAGTGAACAAAAAGGGTGAGAGCTGTATCTGTCTCCAATGTCCCAGGGGAGTGAGGGCATGGTCAGTAGACATGGTAATTTGGTATTCCCTAGAATAGAGAAACTTGAAGAAGGTCACAGAGATGCCCTTCCAGACAAGAAAATACCCAGGTAGGCGTCAGAGTTTGGTGCCATTTAAGGTCTAGTGGGAAGTATGTTACACCACTGGAGTGCATCTACTACTCCATCTCTCCAATTTCAACATTTTGTGAGCTAATGTCTACACCAGTCTGTGATTTTGGTATGGTGGGCTGCAATATTAGAGTTCAATATATGGCAGGAATTTGTCACCATTTAGCTGGCAAAGAATGGTTCTTTTTGATCTGGCAGGTTTCTTGATCCATAAAAATGTAGAAGGCTCCTTTTCCCTTCCCTCCTTCTTTTAAAAAGAAATCAGAACTGATATAGGTAGGACCTGCAGTAGGTGTAGGATCCATGGTATAATGTTTTGGATGATGACATTACACCTGCCAAGCCACGAGAAAGTTCCTTGAGTCCAAGAATTATTATCTTGTTTTTTTTGTTTTTTTTTTAAATGAGTGGTAGGAAGTTGAGGGAATACATTTGGTACAGAGCCCTGTGTAGGTGGGCTCTGTGGTAATTCAGGAATGGGGACATCCATTTGAAAGGGAAGTTTTGCTTTATTTTAGAGTATTGGGAGTGGGAAATAAAACTATTCATTGTTTCTGATTTTAGTTTATCTAAAAGTCAGATAGCTCTTCATATATCTAAAAATTCTGCCATAAGAATAGGTATAGAGATGTCTGGAACATGGAGAAATAATTAAAGATCATCCACTTAAGCAGATATTTTATATTGGGCTCGCCTCATCTTAATTTCCTTGATGTTGGGGTTAGCTTTTACTGTCTTAAGAAAGGCAAGGGGACAGCCCTCATTGGTCCCATTTGTTATAGGGAACGCATCTGAGAGGATACAAAGAAACCACCTTTGCTGAAGGAGTAGAATAGAGTGAATGGATTTATGTCAGCATGTGTGGACCCAGGCAAAAAGACTTCAAAGTGAGGAAGGACCAGTCATAAGTCTTCCTTCTGAGCTCCTTCTGAGCTTTAACAGGCCTGAGTGTATAATGTTAATGGCACAGGTTGTATTGTCTCTCGCCTCTCTGTTAGGCGTCTTATTACCTGTTTACCATGAATAACATTTTGAAGATGTGGTGGCAAACTACTATTCTGTAGAGTGTACTTTTTTGTTGCCTTGTTTAGAGAAGAAACAGATTATAAAAGATTTTGATTGCTGGAGCCAAAGAGCATGGGCTAGAAGCTTTCTGCACTGATTACAGTATTCAGAAAAGTTTAATTGGCACTTGACCAGAGTGGCTTTGACTTTGGAACGGTAAAGAGATTTCAAGGATTCCCGAAGTTGTATCATCTTAGCTTCTATGTCAGTGTTTTGGAGATACTTATGTGTTACTTATAGAATATAATGCAAACGTTTATTGTAATGCAGCTCACCAATTCTTAGATGTGGTGGCTGCATTAGTTTTCTTTTTTAAGGCTTTCTTTCCTTTATTTTCATCTGATGATCTGCCCAGAAAGTCTGTTTTTTCTAACAGAACAAGCTGCCTTGCAGATGTAGCAGTTAGAAGGCTGAAACAAACCATTTGACAGGGGTACTTACAACGATACGTTTCTTTGTTTATGTAAAACCCTTATTCCAAAACAAAACTGTTGCTGTAAGTGCTTTTAAAGTGTTAGATGGAGTTTGGCTTCAATTTGTTAGTGCATCTAAATCTGCTAGTACATATAATACTCCCCTTCCCCCATATTAACATTGCAAGGTGCCTTTCTTGTTCCTTCATTCAGAGTGTAGACACTCTAAGACAGGAGGCTTATTACTGGCTTTATTAGGTGAAAACAAAGGGAAACAAACTAAAAAAAACCCAAAACTAATGCAGCCACCACATCTAAGGTTTAGTAAACTGCAATATATTACATTTTTGGTTTTTGGTTTAATACCACTTTAAGTTTGGATCTATGTTCAATCAGGACTCCCTGAGTGTGTGCTTAATTTGCTGCCCAGATTAGAAAAGAGGACATATCTGAGGTATAGTTGGTTTTGTTTCAAAATATGATTTGAGCTCCTTCATTATGTCCAGCGCAACCTCAATGTTTTTTTGTAATGAAATGAATTTAGTTTCCCAAAGGCAAGGTCTTAAGGTGTTACATCAACAGAGATAGGAGCATAGTCAGAGAATGTGATGTTACCAATATTCATGCATGTGACCAAGGGAAGCTACGTCTGTGAGTTTGTGTAAATGCAGACCCTTTTTAAGTCGTTTAAAGTGTTTGTTACCCCAACATTCATATTTCTGCTCTGTGCCTGCTGTACCATGTACTTGTATGAGAAAGTATCCTGTTTTCTTTGTATTACTTCCTTTGTGTGAAATATCTGGTGTTCTGCCTGTCCCTCTGCTCTCTTATTAAAAACTGACCACACTAAGCAGTAAGCAGGAGAATACACTGTGGTAAGTTCTCTAACTGTGCTGGGAACTCAGCCTGTTCTCTTCCAATGATTAGACTTGTCCTGACACACCCCACCTGCACAGCCTTTCACAGGGAAGCTCAGTGTAATGCTCCTCCTCCCCCAGCTCTTATGCAGCTGAGAACAGATAGAACAGGGGGAATGTAATAACGTATAAAAAAAGGGAAAAGGGTATTTATAATGTTTTTTATATCTATACACAAATGTTTTGCCTTTCAGTTCTATTTTAAACTGAATGGGCTGTTTTACAAGGCAATAGCTTACAATCACTTTAAGAGCTACGTGGGAGAACCTGGGGGACACTTTAGAGGAGTCTGGAGCATGGTTCAGTATGAGATTAATATCACCCCTCAGAACCAATACTTTTAAAAATCTGCCAGGAATCTAAGTGTCCAAGACTGGATTTGGTTTTTGTTTGGCAAGTACACACTGGCTAATAAAACTGTTTGAGTGCCAATAGTGCCTTTGACAAAAATAATCCAACCCTCTTCATCCTTGTAGCTGTTTATCAAAAAACAGAGGTATAGCTGGAAATAAGAATACTCACACCTGAAGACTTTCAGTCCAATTTGCCATTATGAAAGACCCTAGGAAAGGATCTGTCTTTCATAACAGATTGTTCCTGTCTGAAAACAAGTTTCTTGAAAGGAAGTAATGTGCCTGCAGATCAAGGTTGGGTGTACATATCCTGGGCCAGTGGGGATTCTGCCACCACCTTGGGACTTATATAAGTTTTGAGGGAGTGCCATCCAGATACCACATCTCCTTCACCCTGCTGAAAGTAGGTGTGTAGTTCAGGCTTTTAAGGATCCCTGTAAGAACCGAGTTTATGTGAATCACCACATAGAATGGGGCAACAAGGTGATGGGCATGTCCCTAAGCAAACAGAGAAATAGTGGAAAGCTGAAATGTGAAGTCTGGGATCACTGTATAACTTTAGGATGTGAACATGGAGGCCACAAGAGGGGTCAATCAGACTGTTGCAGGTGTAAGGAAATGTAAGACAGGGCACAACTAAAGTTACAATGAAGTCAGAGGGTGGGAGTATTGTGCAATACAAAAGGTAATGGAGTAAATTCTCACCCTCCATCATGAGTACTCCACTGGATCCAACAAGAAGAGTCAAGGGAAACCCACTGTGTGGATTGAAAGATGCTTAGGAGAACATATTAAACTCAAAGGGGCCTTAAATTCTCATTGTGTTGAATGTTTTCCGGTTGAGCAGATCATGAACAAATGCAGATCTGCTGTTCCAGTGGCATTGCTGCTTGCAGTGAAGGTTGGTGCAGTTTCCTTGGCTAGCATGTGACACTGCTAGTTCTTTAACTGAGGTGGCATAATATTTAGCATGTCATAAGAGCATGGTGTCTGAGAGAGTTCCTTGAAATATTTGGCATGATTTACAGTTGTGCTACCAGGTCTTTTAAAGGATTTCCTTGTTTACTGTGAAAAAATGGACCCAGCATAGTGTCAGACCCAGCAGAGTCTGTTGTCATTAGCCTATTGGCCAAAGGCCCTATGGACCCTGTCTAACTTAATGCCAATGGAGTTGGTGTTTTCTATAAGACGGCTGAGAATATCCTGGATTCTGACCTTAAGCTGCAAAGCTGGAGTAAGCTCCAGAAAGCCCTTGATCTTTAGATTCTTTCCTTGCCTGCTGTCCTCAGGATGAGCTGCTGAATCCGTGTGAGCTGGGCAACAATGATTATGTTGCATCTTTCCAAGTGACCTATGTGGTCCACCATTTTGTCTGAGTCTGCGATATCTCCTGGACTTGCTTTTTTATAGTACATTATGCACTATGGTGACTAGTGACTTGAAATCCATCTTGGTTAAAATGTACATTGTATTTTTGGAGAGAACACAGGTTGTTCAGAATGTCCGTTGGCCATTTGTATGTGTCTGGTAAGGAGGAGTCCACGGAAATCTGAATATCAGTCCAGCTTTATCTGTGGGTTTTTGCTGGGAGCATAGGTGTGCACAGCCTATTGTATTAGGGTGTGCACTCTAAAGCTCAAGCACACATGTGTGTCTACATATATATGACGCAGACAGAGAGATCAGTCTCCCTGCAGGCACAATGAAAGAGAAGTGTGTAAGTACTGTACTTTTCTTATAGCAGAGCTGGTAAGATGTAGATCTTTCCCATCTTCCTGCTGGCACACAGAGCGATAATGCTAACGTGCATGGGGTGATTAGGGTGTGCCCAGGCACACCCAGCACGTCCTGTGCGCAACCTATGGCTGGGAGACCTGGGTTCACTAAAAGCAGCTGATGGGCATCTGCTAGCCTGTGAGCTAAAGGCATGAGGAGGCATGTTGGTGTCTGATCTCGCTAGTGAGTCTGCTGGCATAGCAGTAAAGTACTTAAGAAGGACAGTCACAAATATGGTGTATGGTTGCTCCTAGCCTTTCCAGTCTTAGGCATGCCATTGTGGCACTGTTAGGACAAAGTAGTGGCGTACAGTCTTTTCTGAAAAGAGAAGCTGTCATAAGTAGGACATACCCCTAGGCCTCACTTTTCCAATTTTTGGGGTCCTTGTTCGGTTATAATTCTGCAGTGCAATGCAATGCTATTATTTTGTCTCAAATTGATGGTGCACATTTGCCAGCTTGTTCTACAGGAAGACCTATATGTTCCTTGGCATGTCTCACCACAGGTTTCAGTGCCTTCTTGATTCATCTGGAGATATTATTATTAACATAGTATTATCCGAGTAATATTAGAAGTATTTTTTTGTTTTTTGAACAGAAAATCAACTGAACATTTTTGTTATTCATACATATTTTTGCAGTGGCTCATAACCACTTTTTTCAGCACACCTATTAGTACTTCCAATTTTGTGGCAATGACACAAACATTGTCTCTGTACTATATTCTGTATTCATTTTATATTTCAGGCATTAATAAGTTGTGATGTTGGAGTCTGCTCAAAATTGAAACTCCATTTTGTCAGTGTTCATGTGCCAATCTGTCAATATAATCCTTAATCCTTTATCAGTAACTGCACTGCTGCCAAACACACGAGTGTTATGCCGTGTACACATAGTCGGACTTTCCGATGGGAAATGTTCGATGTGAGCTTGTTGTCAGAAAGTCCGACCGTATGTATGCTCCATCGAACATTTGCTGTCGGAATTTCCGCCAACAAATGTTTGATAGCAGGTTCTCAAATTTTCCGCCAACAAAACTTGTCGTCGGAAAGTCGGATCGTGTGTACACAAGTCCGTCGCATAAAAGTCCACGCATGCTCGGAAAGAAGCAGAAGGAGCTGCACTGGCTATTGAACTTCCTTTTTCTTGGTTCGTCGTATGTGTTGTACATCACCGCGTTCTCACGTTCTGAATTTTTGGCCAACATTTGTGTGACCGTGTGTATGCAAGACACGTTTGAGCCAACATCCTTCGAACAAAAATCCACGGTTTTGTTGTTGGAAAATGCGATCATGTGTACGCAGCATAAGGCATCATCTCTTGGTGAGTTCAATACTGACGGGGAGCGGTTCTTGAGACACGCATGGTGTTGTATGAAGATTCTTTGCACCCTTTGGAAGATCATTCATATGTTTATGGGCATTCTTTTTTTCATTACTATTGATTGTCTGTGGACTCTTACTGCATGTTCTATCTATCTATATTTTTTTTTCATTTTCTGTATCCGCATTTTTGGTATGTGGTTATTTTAGCGCTGCTGATCGCTTCAAGTTTTCTTAGGTGATATTTTACATTATTGATTTACTTACAAGCAGCTGCTTTTTTGTGCATTTATTTGTTTATAGTTGTGATCTATTTTCTTTGGCTCAACGGTGAACAAGTGATTGGTTTAATCACTGGTTATTTTTTACACATATTTTATAGTGTCTGAAATATTTCTGGAGGAGTTTTGTGGTCACAGCATACACTTTTTTTTTTTAAACATCAGCATTGTAATAGCAATACAAGCAACTGATATTTGACCAATAAATACTTACTTAAAAAATCTCCATTCATGTTCTGAGTTCTTCCTGTCTGCTGGCCATCTCTTTCCATGACCTCTAAAGGCCACAAATCCCATTGTACCTTGTTGCCTGCAAGCAACGATTCCTGTATTGACTCCTGATTGACTTCCTTTCAGCACCTCTGTCGTCTGGAAGGCAGGCTCTGTGAAATGTGTGATGCAGCCTACTCACATTAAAAAGGTGTCATAGAATTTAAAGAGGAGGGCCAGTCAAAAAATAAATAAATAAATAAAAGTCAGCAGCTACAAATACTGCAGCTGCTGACTTTTAATTGGACACTTACCTGTCCCAGGGTCCAGCGATGCGGGGGATCGAAGCCCCGCTCGTCTCCCCCCTCCGTTCAGTGGCGCCGGCATTGCAACTGTGGGCGCCGGGCTGTGGCCTCACAGCCTGGCACCCACTGCGCATGTGCGAGCGGCGCTGTGCGCCGTGATTGTCCGCTCAGTCACCTGGGACCTGTAATGGGTCCCAGATGATTGACAGGAGGGAGGGAGCGGAGCTGAGCCCTTCCTGTGCAGAGGGGGAAGTGATGTCACCAGCCCAGGCACTGGAAGAGGCAGACTACGAGGGACCACCTAGCAACAGGCATTTAGAGGTAAGTAAAAAAAAAAAAAAAATATCCAAATGTATTTTTTTTAGGCACAATCATGACTTTTTTTTTTTTTAGGGTGGAACACCACTTTAAGGAAGTAAATGACTGAGATTTCTTCACAAAGAAAGTTTACTTCAAGATTGTTTAGATTAATAGGAATAGGCTAGAAAAACTTGAAATACAATGTAGAAATTAATATTATGGCATTTTGACTATAGATACACTTTAACTCTTAATAGATTACAGCTGTTTTAATTGAACTGAATCATCTGGGACAAGCATATGATGGGATTTTAAAGAATTCTTTGGATCCTGATGACAGGGATGCAATAGCGTGGATAAGCAGAGTACAAGCAATTAAGGTAGGAGTTCCTATAGCTAAAATTTGTCATAAAACAAAATTGTTCTTCTAATATAGTACACATCCAGAATTCCAAAAATTGTGCACAACATGATTGAAATGTATTGTTTAGACTCACCTCAGTGCCATTGACTTCTTAGTATAAAACATTTAGAGTTCCACTTTCCAAGTGCTTCATCAGCACTGTTGTTTTAAATGGGCATATCTACTACCTGTGTGGCCTTGTGCACAGGGATCCAAAAGCACCATGGTGACCCAAAAGGAGTCTTTACATAATAAGGCAAATTGTTAGGGTGGAAGAGGGACTTCTCCTGTGGTACTCATTGTCTACGCTGCTCTGTATTGGGACCTCATCTTTGTAAGAGTTTGTTCATACCAGTTCAGTTAAGCTATGTTGATTGTCACAGATTAACGTAGGCTCAATGTCAGGGCACACAAAAAACAATTGCTACAAAATGATTTGCTACAAAATAGCAAACATAGATTTAAAAAAGAAAACTCATCTTTTTTTTTTGTTTTTTTTAAGTCCTGACTACAATGATTACAAAACATACATAGAAAGCCATTATATCATTTCTTTAGGTAAAGAAAATATTTGAAATAATTTTTGCAAATTGATTTTACAAGCATAATACTACAAAAATAGTAAATAGATACTAATGAAAGTATCTAATGTCTTTTCTTTAGTGAATTGTAGCCAGTGTAGCTTGTATAAGAAACATTTTTGACAGACAATGCATGCTTCAACATAGATTTCAATTTCAGGACTCACTAAAACTCCTTAAGCTTCACGATCAAGCAACTATGAATTCACAGAAAGGAAGACATTTTCTAGAAGAATCACACTGAAACGTATCAAAACCTACCAAAAGTTTATTCACATTTTACACTTTTTACTAACAATGATTATTTTGGTGTGGCACGTTTTACCTTCTATTTTAAACAAATTTGTTGATTTTAAAAATGTGTTGTTGTTAATTCCATTGCATAGAGTAAAATCCAGTGTAACATTATGTTATTGAATTGCATCATGAAGTATACTACCATCATTATCACATGGTTGATATAAAATCAAACACATAAAGCTCTGCAGTACAATTTTTTAATTTTATTTATTTGCCACATTTTTTATTTAGTAGAGCTAGTGTTAAATGCACAATATTATTATTATTATTCACGATTTATATAGCGCCAACAGTTTACGCAGTGCTTTACAATATATAGGGGGGGGGGGCAACACAATTACAGTACAGTTCAATACAAAAGGTACAGGAGGGCCCTGCTCGTAGAGCTTACATTCTAAAGGGAGGGGAATTTGCACTAATCAATATGCACTAATCCATAGCGGCAGGTAAAAACTAGTTTTACCTGTTACTTGTTTTACTTGTTATGGTCAGTATTTCATTGTTATTTGCACAACTTTACTAAATTAAATTGGACTTTCAGTCATTTTTTCAACTTTCTGTCAATTAAATCTGCCCTTATTTTAACTTTGGATAGTAAAATATTTTTTTTCTGGCAGTAAATATCTTATACAACCCACTTCCTGTTTCTTGTCTGGTTATTAGCTTAGGCTTATGACATCGTGCATAGCTCTCTCACTCTTGTGAGAGTTTGCCAGGAAGGGAGGGGGGATGAGTCATAAGAGGGCCAATAAGAGCTGCAGAGCTGGAGGTGTGCCTCTGTGTGTCTGTGTAAATCCAGGAAATACGGGCAGTAGCTTCAGCTGCCCACAGTTAAAATGGCTACAGCCAGACTTAGTGGAGGGAGATTTCTGCAGCATATTTGGCAAGTACAGAATGACAGTATATAAAAAATACTATGCAAAGTGGTTGGAGAGAAGCTTCAGAATGGCAAAGATGTTTTTATTACAAATTATTTGAGCAGACTGCAGTTCCTCTTTAAGCTTTTTGTGTTATGTGCACAACAGTGTCAAATGCAATATCTCAATGCCTAAAATCCAACACTCAAGTCTTTTTTTGCAGCAATCTCCTAACTATAGGAGTACCACAGAAGTCAGTAGATCTTTAGGAAATAGACTGCAGTGGAGCACATTTGGATGAAAGTCTTAAGACACAAATTCGGTTTACATCACAGAATTTTTCTTTTTGACTTTTTGTTAACATGTACTTGTGTTTAAAATAAATTAATGACATGTTAGAATTTTTCAGGTGCTACACAAATGTATTACATACATCAATTATTCTTTTTAGAAATCTTTAATTTTATTGACATAATCATATATTTAAATAAATATTTTAAATCTTAATAATAAGCTATATGGTGTACTGAGTCATGAGGTCAGTCCAAATTTATATTTAATAACATGAATTGGCACATTTTTGTGATTAAATAGTTTGTACCTAAAACAAATAAACAGTTATATTTCTAAAAGAAGCTTCACTGTCATTTCTGTTGTACTATACTGTATATGGGGCCTAAACCAGTATGTTGCTTTCCCTGTTTACAGTTGTATACATATTTTGTAAGACCTGCTGTATGCAGAAAACATTTTTTTTAATGGTTTTAAATGCATTGTTGCTACTAGGAGTGAAATGGCTATATGTTTCATATCATAGAACATCACATTTAAAATAAGTGTTAACCGCTTGCCGACCGTATAACTTACAAATACGGCGGCAAGACGGCTCTGCTGCGCAGGATCTAGTATGTGATCTAGTATGTGATCTAGGTGTCCGTTTATGAAGCAGTGAAATCTATTCACTGCTTCATTCTCCGGCATTCACAGTGAAGATTTTTCTCCTCTGTGTGCAGTTTATGAAGCTTTGTAGATCACTTCACCTTTGGAGGAGTGAAGAGATCTACAAATGCTTCAAATAGTGGAGAACGTCTCCTGATACTGGAATCTCGTGAGACTTTACGAGATTACAGTACCAGATGTCAGTTTATCAAGCAGTGATAAATTATCACCGCTCAACGGCGCGTGGATTAATGTTAATAAAATAATGTGTCCCCCTACATTATACACATATGTATACACACACACACACACTATATATACATGTATATACACACACATGATATATATATACATATACACATTATATGTATATATGTATAAATATGTATACACATAAATATGACAGGGGGACATGCTTACAGTGTTGGGGGGTCTGAACGAGGCATAAGGAAGTTAAAAAACTTCCTCCTTCCCCCTCAGATCCCCCAAGATTTCCTCTTCACTCCCCGATTCACCACCTCTTAGCTGGTGAACCTGGGAGTGTGAATTCTGACTCAGATCGCCAGTGAAGCGGTGAGATCACCGCTTCATAAACTGGCCGTTTCTGTGTCATTCAATGAGGATTCTCCATGTGCAGAGATCATCGGCGGGAGAACAAGTTCAAACATGTTCTCCCCCGATTATCACTGTTTCATAAACTGTTTATGGACTGTGATCAGCGGCGATCCTCGGGATCACCGCTGATCACTGCTTCATAAACGGACACCCTAGTATGTGATCTTGCATATCCAGGTTTGGGGCGTGCATGCGCGCTGCTGGCGACCCGCTCCTGCTGCGATTATATACAGCAGGGGCTGATCTACAGGTACCACAGACTCTATATCCGCTGGCACCCGTCGTTCACTAGGCAAAGAGCCAGCACGTCTATTGAAACAAGGCAGATCGCTGTTCTGTAAGTAGGGAAGGCATTGATCCTGTGTTCCTGAAAAGGAACATTAATCAATGCCTTCCCCTATCAAAAGCACACACAGTACACAAGCACTGGCTAGGCACACAGTTAACCCTTTGATCGCCCCTTATGTTAACCCCTTCCCAGCCAGTGTCTTTAGTACAGTGACACTGCATATTTTTTTTAGCACTGATCACTGTATTAGTGTCACTGGTCCCCAAAAAGTGTCAAATGTGTCAGTTAGTGTCCGATTTTTCCACTGCAATATCGCAGTCCCGCTATAAGTTGCTGATCGCCGCCATTACAAGTAACAAAATAGGAATAAATAAAAATTCCATAAATATATCCCATAGTTTGTAGATCCTATAACGTGTGCGCAAACCAATCAATATAGACTTATTGGGATTTTCTTTACCAAAAATATGTAGCAGTTTACAAATTGTCCTAAATTTATGAATTTGATTTTCTTATTGGAAATGTTTTATAGCAGAAAGTAAAAAAATGTTTTTCTCTTTCAAAATTGTCGGTCTTTTTTAGTTTATAGCTCAAAAAATAAAAACTGCAGAGGTGATCAAATACCACCAAATTAAAGTTTCATTTGTGGGGAAAAAAAGACATACATTTTATTTGGGTACAGCGTCGCACGGCCGCGCAATTGTCAGTTAAAGTAACGCAGTGCTGTATCACAAAAAATGGACTGGTCATGAAGGGGGGTACACCTTCCAGGGGTCAAGTGGTAAACATACCAGTGTTCTGAGTAGGTTAAATTAAGTTAAAGTAGACAAAAGTGGAAATATCTACTAGAACAAATAAAGATGGCACCACTGTATCACAAATCTCTGATCTTATCATGACATTATATATCACTTGAAAGTTAATAGATTTCAGAAGGCGCTAGAGTAACAGTAAAATTCAAACCTTAAAGTGTTACATTTCCACAGTGCGATGTTATTAGAGGTTTATGATAATATGTAAGTTCATTCTTCCCTCATCTTCTTAAATGCACAATTCTTACATTCTTGCAGTGTGTTACTTCCTATTTTATCATGCATTGTGTTAAGGCAACTAGTGCAGTTTGAATGTGCTGTCAATGTACTGTAATGCAAGAAAAACGCTCTTCCCCCATTTTTACTAACATTTCACCTTGTGTTGCTGCAACATACAGTTACAATTTCAGATTAGTTTAATATGTACTCAGTGTCTAAATGATTGGTGCTTTAGCCTTGCAGAACAGCAGACATGGGTTTTAAACCCAGTAAGAACACTGTTTGCATTGAGTTTGGATGTGCATGTGTGGGTTTTCTCCCACAATCCAAACAATATTGTCAGGATTATTTATATTAGCAATATGTACCTATATGCACCAATCAACCATACCATTAAGTTGACCCACCCAATACTGAGTAGATCCCCCTTTTGCTTGCACAGCAGCATGGATGCCATTACACCTCCGATGGTATTCTGTGGTATATGGCAGCAAGCTATCAGCAGCAGATCCTCTAAGTCCTGTGAGTTGCGAGCTGGGGCCTCCATGAATCAGACTATTTTTCAAGCACATTCCACAGATGCTCGATGGATTGAGATCTAGAGAATTTGAAAGCAATACCTCAAACTCGTTAATGTGTTCCCCAAACCGATCTTGAACAATTTTTGCAGTGTGGCAGGGTGCATTACCCTACTGAAAGAGGCCACTGCCATCAGGGTATACCATTTTCATGACGGGGTGTACTTGGCCAGCAACAATGTTTAGGTTGGTGGCACATATCAAAGTAATATCCACATGAATAGAAGGACCCAAGGTTTCCCACAGAACACTGCCCAAAGCATCTCACTGCCTCCACCAGCTTGCCTTATTCCCATACTGCATTCTGGTGCCACCTCTTCCCCAGGTAAGCTATGTACATTAACCCAGGCATCCACATGAAGTTGAAGTAAACATGATTCATCAGACCAGGCCACCTTTTTCCATTGCTCCGTGGTCCAGTTCTGATGCTCACGTGCCCGTTGTAGGTGCGTTTGGTTGTGGACACGGATCAGCATGGGCACCCTGACCGGTCTGCGGTTACACAGTCCTATACACAACAAACTGCAATGCCCATTTTTTCTGCTTTCAGCACATCAACTTCATTTAATCAAGATGGAGGCAACATTTTCATGGGTTACAGCTTTAGCAAGAGCAATGGTGTTCAGTAAGATATGACAATGAATTAGTATTTTTCCAGCTTTGTGTAGGTAAATGAAAGTTGACCTATGAATATTTGTCATGGGTTAGATCAGACTCTTTGCTTCATCTTAATAAATAAGCCATTTGGCCTGATTTACTAAAGAAAACTACAATTTTGTATGGGAAAAAAATCCACTCAACTTTATTTCTGATTCAGGAATACTTGTGTGGGCACCAATAAGAGGCAACACTGTGCACATTACTCTTCCTATGTCATTTGCAGATGAAGTGAAGCATGTTCAAAGTTCTTGTGTGCATAAAGCTTTGTATGCGCAAATATTTTATGGTGTTCCACAGTTGGACCTTTCAGCTAATACTCTTTCACCATACTTGAGGTGTTGTGCCTTACTCAGGACACTAGATGTCACTATTTATTCATAACTCAAAGTGAACACTAGGAAAATCTTTATACTATGTAATTGGTTTATCAGAATGGTTCTAAAATGCGAGGACAAGCACAGAAATTCTTAACATAACTACACAGTTGTTTACTGACTCCTTTCCAAAGCCTCTGTACTTACATGCTATGTTAGTTGCACAATAAAGTTGATTTACTAAGGCCGTATTTCACTTTGCAAGCAAAGGTGTGATCTGCAAGGGAATTTTCCGTACAGCTAAGTAAATGGGGTGAAATTTCACTTTGTAAAGAATACCCAATCATGTGCAAGGGGAAAAAAAACAATATTGGTTGATGGAAGTCAGCAGAGCTCTAGGGATAATCCCCCTGCAGAATGCAACAGCACTTACAAAGTGACACAGTCTATCTGCTTTTAGCAAATCAACCCTAATGTGCCTGATTGGTCAAGTGAACACATTCTCCTCCAATCTGTTTTAAATTAAACTCTGGGGTTGATTTATTAAAGGTAAATAGGCTGTTCACATTGCAGGGGAGGTTGCATTTTGCAAGGGAATTATCCCCAAAGCTTAGTGAACGTGGTGAAATTTCACCTTGCAAAGAAAAAAAAACACAAATTTTGCTTGCACATGATTGGATGATGGAAGTGAGCAGAGCTTTACCTCATTTACTAAACTCTGGGGAAAATTCAGTTGCACAGTGCAACTTCCCTTGTGAAGAGAAGTAAATCAACCTCTTTGTCTGTACATATCCAGACTGACTTGTGAATGTTAGGCTGTTACTAAAAAGGCCTGTAATTCTATAAATACAAATTAAAAGGAAATAAAATGCACATATATGGATCGTAATTGGATATAGTACAAAGAAATATGCCAGTGTTAGCAAAATATGCGAACAATATTGCAGACCGTCTTACAAAGTCTCCAGTGTTTTTAGCAGATAATAAGCATGAGCAATTTCCCTTCACCTTTTGTTTGGTGCACTCCTTTCTCTCTCTTTTTCAATCCCACTCAACCCTTCTTGATTCCTTAAAGCGGAGCTCCAGCTCCCCCCACCAAAAAATGTAAAGCCAGCAGCTACAAATACTGTAGCTGCTGACTTTTACTATTAGAGCACTTACCTGTCCAGAGATCCCAGGGTGTCCTCACCAAAGCTTGTAGGGCCATGCAGTGTCTGGTGTATGGAGGAAAAAAGGACTTGTTAGCATTACTTAGTGGTACAGTGAATTTACTGAACTAGTAGGCTGCACAGGGAAGCATGCCATTCCTTTCACAGCCTGGACTTATTGCAGAGCTGAAGGCCTTTGAAAATAATATTACAGGTACATTTCACTGCAGCTTTTGGCACATCATACTGCATAGAGCATACTACAGAAACATCAAGACATGAGGCGTGAATTTATACCTTTACAAGTCATATCAGTAGCGAGAACTCCATTAACTTCCAACATTGTTCTCAGTGTGTAGCCCTTTTAGCAACATGGGAAGATGCTTCCACATAGATGTTAACATGTTTTGCACCTGCATGGTAACTGAAGGCTGAACCTGTGCTCATTTGGGAGTATTCTATGTGTATCTCTATGGTAGCAACGCCATTCATTTCAATCTGGTAAACTCAAGTGGGGCCCTAAATTTACATACACTGTGCCCCAGACAACTTTACTTACATAATTTAAATCTTAACCAGTCTTGGACCTTATGGAAAAAAAAAATTGAATAAAAAACAAAACAAAAAACAGAATATGTAGCATGTCTTATCTTTCTCCTGCTGTTGTCAATACACCTACACCTTGACCTTGGTTTTATTTAAAAAGACATTATATAACGGCTAAACATGTGTCTTTAGTTTGTTCAAACCTTAATGCCATAAATAAAATCATGTTATTCGATTTTTACTCCAGGAGTATATAATGAGTTTGGAAATTCTAGAGAAATGCTTAAATTGTGCTTTACAATTTAAATAAACCTATTCGATTTTAGTCGACTAAAATATGACTAAAGCTAAAGCAATTCAGATGACTAAAATACAACTAAAACGGCAAAAGACTATGACTAAAATGAAAATTTGACGTCAAAATGAACACTGCCGACAGCGGGACTTTATTCAGTTGTGACCTACAGGAGAAATATAGTCAAAAAATCTTTTTTTCTATACTTCTCCTTTAACCGGTTCCGGAAGGCCTTCCACACATTTATTGTGGCAAGGTGTCACGGCTGCGTGAAATGACGTACCTGTACGTCGTTTTGTGCAGTAGCTCTGGGGGGGCGTGCGTGCTACCAGAGGCGCGATCGCACGCTGATTGGACAGAGGGGGGGTAAATTAGCGGGTCCGGAGGTCCCAATGTCTGCCGGCCACCCGCGATCATTCCTGGAAGAGGCAAAGCGGTGATCTGCCTATGTAAACAAGGATCACCGTTCTGTCAGAGGGAAAGAGAGAGATCTTGTGTTTCTGCTAAGCAGGAACATGGATCTCTTTCTTTCCCCAGTGAAATCATCCCCCACACAGTTAGAAAGCATCCCCTAGGGACACACTTAACCCCTTTGAACGCCCCTGGTGTTAACCCCTTCCCTGCCAGTGTCATTAGTACAGTAACAGTGCATATTTTTAGCACTGATCACTGTATTAGTATCACTGGTCCCCAAAAGAGTGTCAAAAATGTCAGTTAGGTGTCCAATTTGTCCGCCACAATGTCGCAGTCCCGCCAATAATCACTGATCACCGCCATTACTAGTAAAAAAATTAATAAATACAAATTCCATAAAAATATCCCATCATTTGTGATCAAATACCACCAAAAAAATTAAAAACACAGAGGTGATCAAATACAACCAAAAGAAAGCTCTATTTGTGGGAAAAAACGGACATCAATTTTTTTTGGGTACAGCATTGTACGACTGCGCAATTGTCAGTTAAAGGAACGCAGTGCCGTATCACAAAAAATGGTCTGGTCATGAAGGGGGTAAAACCTTCTGGGGCTAAAGTGGTTAATTCATTTCAGCCCTAAATTTCCTCAGAAAATCTTTAAATATATATATATTTTTTTGGGAACATGCAGAAGAATAAAATCTTGAAGATATGTAGTATCCTCTATACTAAAGCCATCCACCCCCAAATCCCTACAACAGTTAATCCTCCTATTCCAAAACACTTAGCACCCAACCAACAGCTCCAGGTCACTATTTATGATTGGGAGCCATTGAGATCGGCTCCCAATTATGTGCTTGTTAATAAGATTAGAATATATACTTTATTATCATTGTATTCAATAAAACATTTTACATGGTAACTCTCTGATAGCAGTAAAATATACATGCATATATAAGGTGCATTTGCGTTTTGGGGAATTTGTAAATGATGAAGTAATGGACGTTTGCAGATGCTGTAGCCCTTTTCCTTTGTTGGCCAGCGTACACAGTTTCTAGGTTTGGTATGTCAGCACCAATGCACTGTTGTGATAGTAAAAAGCTATAATAATAATATTTACTAAACCCAAGGTAATATTCGTGCACTTGCAAAAAAAAACAAACAAACAAAAAAAAGAACTGTAAACCTTAGTGACAAAAAACTGAATAAAACAAATACAATAAAAGCTAAATTAAATCAAATGGACAGCAGCATCTAAATCACCAATCCAAGTAGGATGTGTAACTAGCTGCAGCCAAACAATAATTAAAAGTGCGCTATTCTTGTGCTAGGTATAAGTTAATAAATCACATAAAAGACACAATAAAAGTGCATTAACTACTTCAGCCCCGGAAGATTTTACCCCCTTCCTGACCAGAGCACTCTTTACAATTTGGCACTGCGCTGCTTTAACTGGTAATTGCACGGTCATGCAATGCTGTACCCAAACGAAATTTGCATTCTTTTTTCCCCACAAATAAATCTTTCTTTTGGTGGTATTTGATCACCTCTGCGGTTTTTATTTTTTGCGATATAAACGAAAAAAGACTGAAAATTTTGAAAAAAAATTATATTTTCTACTTTTTGTTATTAAAAAATACAATAAACTCAATCTTAGTAATACATTTAGGCCAAAATGCATTCAGCCACATGTCTCGGTAAAAAAAAATCAATAAACATATATTTATTGGTTTGCGCCAAAGTTATAGCGTCTACAAACTAGGGTACATTTTCTGGAATTTACGCAGCTTTTAGTTTGTGACTGCCTATCTCATTTCTTGAGGTGCTTTAATGGCAGGACAGTACAAACATCCCCCAAATGACCCCATTTTGGAAAGTAGACACCCCAAGGAATTTGCTGAGAGGCATGTTGAGCCCATTGAATATTTTATTTTTTGTCACAAGTGATTGAAAAATGAAAAAAAAAAAATTACACAAACTTGTCACTGAAACGATATATTGCTCACACATGCCATGGGTATATGTGAAATACACCCCAAAATACATTCTGCTGCTTCTCCTGAGTACGGGGATACCACATGTGGGACTTTTTGGGAGCCTAGCCACGTACAGGGCCCCAAAAACCAATCACCGCCTTCAGGCTTTCTAAGGGCAAAAATGTTTGATTTCACTCTTCACTACCTATCTTAAATGCCAGGATAGCACAAATCCCCCACAAATGTCCCAATTTTGGAAAGTAGACACCCCAAGCTATTTGCTGAGAGGGATGTTGAGTATTTTGCAGATTTCGCTTTTCGTCACAAAGTTTTGAAAATTAAAAAAAAAAAAAAGTTTCCTTTTCTTTCTTCATTTTCAAAAACAAATGAGAGCTGTAAAATTCTCACCATGCCTCTTAGCAAATAGCTTGGGGTGTCGACTTTCCAAAATGGGGTCATTTGGGGGGTTTTGAACTGTCCTGGTATTTTATGCACAATATTAGAAGCTTATGTCACACATCACCCACTTTTCTAACCACTTGAAGACAAAGCCCTTTCTGACACTTTTTGTTTACATTAAAAAATATTTTTTTTTTCTAGAAAATTACTTTGAACACCCAAACATTATATATATATATTTTTTAAGGCAAAGGCCCTACAGATTAAAATGCTGGGTGTTGCAATTTTTTTTTCACACAGTATCTGCGCAGCGATTTTTTAAACACAATTTTTTGGAAAAAAAAAACACTTTTTTTTAAAATTTTCATGCACTAAAACACACTATATTGTCCAAATGTTTGGTAAAATATAAAAGATAATCTTTTGCTGAGTTCATAGATACCAAACATGACATGCTTTAAAATTGCACACAACCGTGCAGCGGCGACAAACTACATACATTTTTAAAAGCCTTTAAAAGCCTTTACAGGTTACCACTTTAGATGTACAGTGGGAGTCTACTGCTAAAATGACTACCCTCGATCTGACGTCCGCGGTGATACCTCACATGCATGGTGCAATTGCTGTTTACATATGACACAAAACCGACGCTTGCTTTCGCCTTTGCATGCAAGCATGGGGGGACAGGGGTGCTTTTTATTTTTATTTATTTTTTATTATTATTTATTTTGCTTTTTCATTTTAATTTTACACTGTTCCTTCATTTTTTAAAATAATTTTTATTGTTATCACAGGAAATATAGCAATAGGTAGTGACTCTTTTAAAAAAAATAGGGGTCTATTAGACTCCAGATCTCTCCTCTGCCCTCAAAGCATCTGACCACACCAAGATCGATGTGATAAGATGCTTTCCCAATGGCACTGTTTATATCCAGCAAAACCGCAGTCATGAAATGCTCATAGCTTTCGATTTCTTAGGCAATAGAGATGATTGGAGCCATTCTGGTCTTCGATCAGCTCTATGGTCAGCTGGAGGAACCACCAATCTCCTGCCCCGATGGGACAGGAGAGCCTGAGAAAACCATGGAAAACCACACGGGGGGGACGTTCCCTCCCACTTCTTGTAAAAGCAGTCTAGCGCCTAATTAGCCACTAGGATTGCTTTTACATGAAAGCCAACTGCTGGCTGAAAAGAACAATACCAAGATGATAACTAAACCTGCAGGTATCATTCTGGTATAACCACTCAAGGTTCAGCAACATACCAGTAAGTTGTTGGTCCTTGTTGGGCATATATTGTAATGTTCTTTTTTTTTCATGCAGCCTGTGGGCTGAACGAAAAAAGAGATTGATTGATTGTATGCACACCATTAGAATACCACCCTGCATCCACCCACTTCTAATGATGGGCATACATGCACCGTTTTTTTTTAACTGTGGTGGTGAAATCACCTCCTACAGTGCAGGAGTCGCTGATTTACCTATAGTGATAGCAAATGCTGTGGCTGTCAAGATAATAAATCAGTACTGCTGCTGAATGGTGTACCTGAAAAGCAAACAATGGTAACAATAAAGCATTGACTCAATAAACCAATCTGTGCCAAAAAAAGATTTAAAAAATATATGCCGAAGCATGGGGGCAAATCACCCCTCCACCCCTGCCCCATGCTTCGGCAGCACTGGAGTCGCTGATTTACGTATAGTGAGAGCAAACTTAATAAAACACAGTAAACAGTAGGGTATAAAAGAATTTATATAAAACACAAAGCGCTGTGATGCTAAATAGCTGATAATTACACATAAAACCAAGTGAGGCTGCTATCAAAAGAGAGTGTTTTCAGAGTCACTTAAAAAGAATAAATAATGATATTTGAAGCGCTTCACAATGTGCATGAAAATGAATATATAAGAATAAATATAAATACTCAAATAAATCCAGCGGTGAGTAAAAATTCCTAAAAAATCCAGCAATCAAAATAGTGTAAAATTATAAAAAATTAGTGACACCAAATGTGTAAAAAAATTCACATAAAAAATCCACATAAAAATAAATATATAGGGATGTATTCAGAAGGTTCAATTATACAGGTGTAGAATCCTGATTGGTATATCACTAGCAAAGCTGTTTAAAAACACTTGCTTAATTAAGGTGCTCATTGACCTTTATAGTAACAATGTGTTTTTTTCTTCTGTTCACAACCAATGTGAGAATCATAAACAGGTTTCATTAGACAGGCAGATAAGAGAAAAAACCAATCATTGTGCAATAGTTAGGATAGCAGTCAGCCGCCTTAGACAGGAGCAGATTCAGTGCAGTACACTGTGTGATACTGCTGATCTGCACAAAGCGTCCTTGGCTCCTCCTGTAGGATGATATGCCTTATCATTATAAGGCACACGTGAGTGGATTGAAGTTTGCCTGTGTACCTTGGTATCCTAACTATTGCACAATGATTGTTTTTTTCTCTTATCTGCCTGTTTAATGAAACCTGTTTATGATTCTCACATTGGTTGTGAACAGAAGCAAAAAACACATTGTTACTATAAAGGTCAATGAGCACCTTAATTAAGCAAGTGTTTTTAAACAGCTTTGCTAGTGATCAAAAGCTCTATACCAATCAGGATTCTAAACCTGTATAATTGAACCTTCTGAATACATCCCTATATATTTATTTTTATGTGGATTTTTTGATTGCTGGATTTTTTAGGAATTTTTACTCACCGCTGGATTTATTTGAGTATTTATATTTATTCTTATATATTCATTTTCATGCACATTGTGAAGCGCTTCAAATATCGTTATTTATAAAAGAATTATATACCTTAAAAGAGAACATGATAAAGCATATTAACAATAAAACATTGCAGTTAAAAATACAGTAGCAGAACAATAGAGAGAGAATAGAGAAATGACAACTATTTTTGGCTTTTTTATTTTATATATATATATATATATATATATATATATATATATATATATATATATATATATATATATATATATATATATATTAATATATATATAAAATAAAAAAGCCAAAAATTGTTGTATTTAATATATAGAATTATTTAATGATATATACTTATTTACTTTTTTTAAAAACAAATTACACTTTTATTTGTAACGGTAATGCCCTGTACATTGTTTCCGATGGAAAATGTATGATCGGACCATGTTGTCGGAAATTCCGACCGTGTGTAGGCTCCATCACACATTTTCCATAGGAATTTCCGACACACAAAGTTTGAGAGCTTGCTATAACATTTTCCGATCGTGTGTACACAAATCCGACGCACAAAGTGCCATGCATGCTCAGAATAAATTAAGAGATGAAAGCTATTGGCTACTGCCCCGTTTATAGTCCCGACGTATGTGTTTTACGTCACCGCGTTCAGAACGATCGGATTTTCCGACAACCTTGTGTGACCATGTGTATGCAAGACAAGTTTGAGCCAACATCCGTCGGAAAAAATCCATGGATTTTGTTGTCGGAATGTCCGAACAAAGTCCGACCATGTGTACGAGGCATTAGGGGTGTGTTCTTCTCACTGACCACCAATGTAAGGGACATTTCCCAATAGCCCTGATCAATTCATTTTAACAGGGGTTCCCTGAGAATTATATCAAGGGTTCCTCTGTGGTTAAAAGGTTGAGAAAGTCTGGTCTAAAGGGTATTTTCGCACCCTGCTATGTCTCCGTCGAGGCATAGATAGAAATTAAAAAATTTCCGACAACTTTGTGCGACCGTGTGTGTGCAAGACAAGTTTGAGCCAACACCCGTTGGAAAACATCCATGGATTTTGTTGTCTGAATGTCCGATCAATGTCTGACCGTGTGTACAGGGCATAACTGTAACAGTTCCAGGTTCGGGTCTCTCAAAATGCTATGGCATCTTTGGATAGCCTGTGAAAGTGTACTCCAGACTGTGCCGTGCTGTACCCTACGTTAATACGCCACTAGTGTGTGGTAGCGTTGGAAACATTCACCAATGCAGAGACCAGGTTGGACAGGAGGGACAATAATAGCAAGTGTCACGCCTATATTCGCGCTTTCCACAGACACGACATCTTCTTTGGGGTGATTATTGGGTAGGGGTACCAGGGAGGACATATGGAAAATACCTCTCATGCAGCCGGCTCACTGCATTTGCATTGGGGCACAGCACCGTCTGGAAACAGAAGGGCTGCGACAATCTATTCCTGGAATTTAGGGAGGATCGAGTTCGTCCTGATGCTTTGTACAGCACATAAGCGTTCAGCAGAGCCAATTGAAATAGGTATACAGACACTTTTTTGTACCAGCGTCTGGCCTTACGGGCATCAACTGGTCATTGAGGTCCTCCCCTCCCATATTAAGGTTGTATTCGTGGACATAGAGGGGTTTCTCCGCAACACCAGTATCTGCGTGAAGGGAGGACAGAATGAAAACAGAATGAAAACAGAATGAAAACATTCCGATTATGCCTCCACTTCACTGTGAGCAAATTATAACACTTCAAGCAGGCTCTCTACCCCGTCTAAGTCGGGATTCTACAAGCCGTTGGGGGAAGCCCTGGTGATTAAACAGTGCCACATGCGTCAATTCCATGATCAGACAAGTGACTAAAAAGTGGCACGCTCGTGTAATAATTGTTCACGTTCAAGGGGTACCTCTTTCTGAATAAGGGTGATATCAAGTCCCAAACAATCTTGCCAGCAGTCCCTATGTAGTCTGGGCAGTTTTCAGGCTCTACGTGACTCTCTTCCCTTGTTAACCATAAAACTATATGTATAGCCTGTTGCCCTGTCACTTATACAACTTGACCCCATATCTGGCACGCTTGCTGGGGAGATACTGTTTGAAAGACAAGCGGCCAGAAAATTGAATCAGGGACTCATCAACGCAGGCAACTTGATCGGGAGTAAACAAGGCTGCAAACTGTTGGTTGAAGTGGTTTACAAAGGGCCGAATTTTGGGGAGCCGATCGTATCCAGGGTCACCCCGAGGAGGACAGGGTTCATTGTCATTAAAATGCATGAACCACAAGATCTGCTTGTATCTAGCCCTGGTCATGGAAGCAGAGAACACAGGCATATGGTGAATTGGGTCACTGGACCAATATGACCACAACTCACTTTTTTTTAGTTATGCCCATGAGGAGGGATAGACCCAGGAAGTATATAAACAAAAAAGTCAGTGCTACTACCCATACATCACATAGAAAGCAGAGATCCCGGGTGCTCGATCCACAGTCGCTGGCT
Source organism: Lithobates clamitans (assembly GCA_037952925.1). Lineage (NCBI taxonomy): Eukaryota > Metazoa > Chordata > Amphibia > Anura > Ranidae > Lithobates > Lithobates clamitans. The sequence goes on along the minus strand of JBBGZY010000501.1, from coordinate 557,093 downwards.
GAGTAGGTAAATGAGAAAAAGATGATCCGCACTCCGGTTATGCTCTTAAGAAGTATAATATTTATTGACAAGCCACAGTGACCAAACGCAAATAAGAACAGTTGACGCGTTTTAGCCTATAAGGCCTTAGTCATAACCAGGGCCCAGGAAGGTCTTAAATTCGGAAACTGTAATAGGTTTCCAATCTCTAGCAAGGGTCAACTGGGGGTTAGCGGCGATGAATTGACCAGCATACAAATTGCTTTGGTCCACAATAGAGCTATAGAGATCTTCTGTGAAAAACAGTGAATAAAAATCAAGTGACGTAAAATCAACTGTTTCCGCCTGAATTCTGGGTTGGCCAGTGAATGGGGGAAGTACGGGTGCTGCAGAAGTAGTGGGCTCCCAATCAGGGTTGGCATATTCTGCAGGAAGGGCACTATGGGCTCGACGGGCCTGTCTTTGGTGGTTGCGGGACGCTACTTGTGCTAGCCACTGCACCAGCTTGAACTGCACTTATGGGGCTCGCCACGTCACCACGTGATACTGCAGTGCTGGATGTATGACCAGGGTGTACTAGGCCACTAGTGCTTGCCAGTTCAGCAGAAGGATGAGCGGCACTAGTACTGCTCTTTGCTCCGGCGTCGGGTACACCTGACCTTAGCAGGGACCACTACTCTGTCATCAGAGCTATCTGTCAGGGTGCCGCTGCTGTCTACTGGTTCGTATACTGAGCCTGAATCTGACAGTGAGGTGGCTTCCCCTTCGCTCTCATCTGTCATGCTCAGCAACATGTAGGCCTCTTCACTAGTATACTTCTGTCTGGACATATTGGCCTCTAAATTTATAGGTACAACTAGTGCGACTCACAGGCAAAAAGAGTACCTGATTGTCATCAACTGCTTCAATCGCTACCAAAAAAACTGTTAGCGGTTCGCAGGGATCAAGCCTGATCCTGCGAACGCTGCAGTTATGTGTGTTGTGTTTTATAAGTGACAGTGATCACTGCACTTGGGTGGGCTGGACTGGGCGGAGGGGCTAAACGCAGGTGCTAGCAGGTATCTGGGCTTATCCCGCTATCACTGCATTTTTGGGAACCCTAAACTACTGGGGACGCTAGTATAGATCTGATCAGATCAGATATTAATCCGTTCAGATACTATACTACTAAGGGAGGTGTACGGAGCGCGCATGGGTGTTAGCACTACTGGCACTAATCTGACGCTGCCTGGGACTGACGCTGACCCTAACTGATGCTAAAACCTAACTGATGTCACCCGCTGGGTTAAACCTTTATTAGGTAATATACGGCGGATACCCTGACGCTCTAAAAAACAAACTAACTAACCTGCGTCACCGTGACACTAATACGGTAATCACTGGTGCCAGAGAGTGAAAGGGTTAACTAGGGGGGAATCAGGGGGGTTAAAACCTTTATCTCTTAGGCCAGGGTTCGACAGCCCACTAAATGTCCGGCCTGTCAGTGCCCGTGATTAATTCATGGGCACCCGGCACACGGACCTTTTTTGCCGCTGTCCTCTTCATTGGACAGCGGCGAGAGGCCGGTATCACAGGGCTGGATGGGGGCGGGAACGGCTGGAGTTAACTTTTTACATTAAGCAGCAGGTGACTGGTTGCTGGGCGATCCTAGCAACCAATCACCAGCCTGTTAATGTGAAAAGTTAACTTCAGCAGTTCCCGCTCTCATCCAGACCTTTGATGCCGATCTCTGCTCTGCTGTATACCTGTGTAAGGTAGGAGAGTTCTACCTACACGGTGTGTTTTTGTGTGTGTGTGGGGTGGGGTGGGGTGCAGGAGGGCAGAGGACACTACAGAGGAGGGTTGCAGGGGACAGAGGACACTGCTTTGGGGGGCACAGGAAACTTGCTATGGGAAGAAGGGGGCAGAGGACACTATGGGAGTGATGTGAAGGGGTACAGAGAACACTGCTATAGGGGGATAGAGGACACTGCAATGGGGGGGACCCTATTAGGGTCCCCTTCTCCCCTGGGGACAAGGACCCCATCACCCCTGGGGACAGAGCCTCCTTCTCACCTGGGGAGAGGGACCCCATCACCCCTGGGGACAGGGAAACCATCTCCCCTGGGGACAGGGACCCCATCTCCCCTGGGGACAGGGACCCCTTCTCCCTTCGGGGACAGGAACCCCATCTCCCCTGGGGACAGTGACCCTTTCTTACTTGGGTACAGGGACCCCATCACCCCTGGTGACAAGGCCCCTTTCTCCCCTGGGGAAGGGGCCCCCATCTCCCCCAGTAATGGAGACCCCAACTCACCTAAGGGCAGGAACCCCATCTTTCCTAGGGACAGGGACCCCATAGGGACCCCATCTCCAGACCATGATGCCTGGCAGGGCTGGCATCAGCCACCCTTGGGTGCCAGGATGGGGGAGGGGGCAGTAAAATCTGAATCCCCAGACACATGCTCCCTCAGGGTGAACTGGCTTTGTATTATTGAAGCACCTTAAAGTGAGGTAAACCTGTACTGTTATTATTACTGTGTTAGGATTATTATTATCTTCACTTATTAGTAGGTGAATGCGGCCCTCCACGCCTTCACATACATTGAATCTAGCCCTTAAGTGAAAAAAGGTTGCTGACCCCTGCCCTAGGCCAAGATAGACTCCATGGAGGAAGTTAAAGTACAGAGGAAAATACACATAGTGTAGTATTTCACCAAGATTTTAATGTAATGATAAAATCACACTTATGCCCCGTACACACGGTCCGATTTTCCGATGGAAAATGTCCGATCGGAGCGTGTTGTTGGAAATTCCGACCGTGTGTGGGCTCCTTTGGACATTTTTCATCGGATTTTCCGACACACAAAGTTGGAGAGCAGGAGATAAAATTTTCCGACAACAAAATCCGTTGTCGGAAATTCCGATCGTGTGTACACAAATCCGACGGACAAAGTGCCACGCATGCTCAGAATAAATAAAGAGATGAAAGCTATTGGCCACTGCCCCGTTTATAGTCCTGACGTACGTGTTTTACGTCACCGCGTTCAGAACGATCGGATTTTCCGACAACTTTGTGCGACCGTGTGTAGACAAAACAAGTTTGAGCCAACATCCGTCGGAAAAAATCCTAGGATTTTGTTGTCGGAATGTCCGAACAAAGTCCGACCGTGTGTACGCCCTATAACAATGTTTAAGGAATTACACAGCATGTGTTACAAACAACCAGCAGGTACAAGCAGTCAGGCTGAACAGCAGAATAACATCACGTGTGATGCCCTCCCAATGCGTTTGTCTGTAAGCAGCGTTGTCTGGGGATATGAGGCTCCTATCTGCCTACTTTCAATAGCACTAAGCCGTTGCACCTGCATGTGCCCCCCACATGTGATTGACAGCCAAACATGGTGAGCACATGACCAGTAAGCCCATGTACCCCATACTAAGTTGCTAACTTTTAAAGGGCCAGCCCCCATACCCTGGAAAGTGTTAGTTTTCATAATGTTATACAAACTGGAATTTTGAGCATATGGATTGCCATGTTTTTGATCACCTTTTGTAGTCTTAAACACAGCAATTTAAAGGCTGTTGCAACCACTTTAAAGAGGTTGTAAACCCACGGGGATAAATAAAAAAAAAAAAAACTGCAAGACAAAGGCATAATGAGCTAGTATGCATAGCAGAAGAAAAAGAGATTAATAGGTGATGGAATAATAAATATCAGTGGAGTGGAACTAACAAAAGACGAAATCAAAGTATTGGATAAAGGTCTCAAATTTGCACCAAAAAAGAACTTGAACAAATTCAATGCTTATGTAGACATTAATCAATTTGCTAGGAGTCCTCATATCAATAAATACATGTTAAATAATCCCGGAGAAAATATATCAAGAAACAATATTGTGGAAAGTGAGATCAAGTTTAGCGATCTAAAGAATAAATCCTTATTTAACCCCCCATTGGGAACAGAAGGGCAAATTGAAGTATTCCGAAGAATGGTCTTAAAGGATCTTCCAGATCTTAAGATCACAAAAATAAATGACCCTGTTGATATCAAGAATGGCATAAAAAAACTTGAAGAGAGGAAAGATGTTGTGGTAAGACAAGCTGACAAAGGGGGAGCGATAGTAATCCAATCAAAGAAAGACTATCAGGAAGAATTAAACAGACAATTGAGTGATGTTGACACTTATCAGAAATTGCCTGATAATCCAATAGTACGATATAAAGATGATCTAGCCTACCTAATAGAAAGAGGGAAGCCAAAAGGTTTATTAAACAAAAAAGAAGCAAAATATTTGCAGCTGCGTGGATTTCGTATTACAGTAATATACACTCTCCCCAAGATCCATAAAAATAAAGAAAAGCCACCGGGAAGGCCGATAGTAGATGAAATAAACTCAGTTGGAGCAAGACTAGGGGAGTATATAGACTGGTTTTTACAGCCGTTTTTATGTTTAATTACTTGAGACAATCACATTTGATGACAGACCAGTGTATCTTGCAACGGCAGATGTGGCATCGCTTTACACGATAATCAACCATGGAGAGGCAATACAAGCAACCAAATGGGCCTTGAAGGAATTCAGTGGATTGAAGGCTATGCAGAGGAAGTTCTTGCTGGATTGTCTTAGATACAGCCTGGACCACAATTACTTCTGGTATGAAAGTGATTTTTATAAGCAGATTTGCAGAATAGCGATGGGCGCCAAATATGCACCCAGTGTAGCCAATCTCTACATGGCCAAGTGGGAGGAAGAAGCTCTTTATAACAAGAAGCCGCAGCAACTCCTCCTATTTAAGACATTCATTGATGATATCATTTTCGTCTGGGCTGGTGACAAAGAAAGCTTGATGGACTTTGGATTTAATTTGAATTCAAACAATAAGAACATCAGATTGACATGGGAGATAAGTGATGAGAAGATACAGTTTCTAGACCTGGACATTTCAAAAGAAGATTGTAAATTGATCACACAAACACATTTTAAACAGGTCGATAGGAATAGCTACCTCCCATTTGACGGCTGCCATCATGCCCCTTGGTTAGAGAATATACCTAAAGGCCAATTCATTAGGCTAAGAAGGATTTGTACCAAACAGGAAGTGTTTATGAAACAAGCGGAATTTATTGGCGAAAGATTTGTCCAAAAGTGTTATCAATATGGCTTTATCAAGGAAAAATTTAAAGATGTAGGGGCCTTGGACAGAAGGATATTGATTGAAGATTCAACTAGAAATATAGATTTTTATGAATGCTATACCTCTTGTTATGGATTACAGCATTCAGCATAAACAAATAGAGAATATTTTTAAGAAATATTGGAATATCGTGAAAGCAGATCGACATTTAGGAATAATACTACCAGAAAAGCTAAAATTCACTTATCGGAGAGCACCAACCTTGAGGGATCATGTGGCAAAGAATGTGTTGGATCCCCCTACTCAAAAAAAGTTTTCCTTCTTTGATGAGAAAGGATTCTACCCATGTAAGACATGTTATACATGTAGGCATACAAATGAAAAAAAAAAGAAAAAATCTAGTTTTAAATCTACCATCACGGATGTGGAATACCAGATAAAAGACTTCATATCCTGCTGAACACAAGGAGTGCTTTATCTTCTGGAATGTCTGTGTCAGATTCAGTACGTTGGATGAACTAAAAGGGAACTCTGGAAGAGATTAAGGGAACATACCCAAAATATAAAGAATGGCTTCCCAAAACATAGTTTGTCTAGACACTATGAGCAGTTTCACAATAGAGACCCCTCTTCTTTAAAGGTATGGGGGATAGATAGATATAAACCCCATTGGAGGGGTGATAATAAAGTGTTAAAACTCAGTCAGTCAGAATCTCGCTGGATATATGAGCTTCGCACATTGGCGCCATTAGGACACAATGTGGAATTTGACCTCAATTGTTTTATTTCTGATTATTGAAGTTAGTTCCTTTTTTCTTTCAATTTTTTACTTTCACTCCCTATATATTTTTTGTTTTTACCTTGTCCTATTTAAAAACAATTGAGATGGTTTAATCATTGCCCTCTTTGCCAAACATTATTTTCTGTTATCTATTTAGATGGCAGGCTTTATGTTATGAGGGGCCTTCTTCATGAAATCAATGTTTGGTCTTAGTTTAAATAATTGATTTTGGCTATTTTTCATCTTCTGTGATGAGTTTTAATTATTTATAGTTTTATTAATTTGAGTTAGTCATTTCTTCTTTATGAGTACTGCATGGTCTTGTGGCTGTTGCAGTTTAAACTTTTTTAGTTACTGTATTAGAACTATGAACTTTTCATTAATGAACCTTCCATTTAAGTAATTTACAGTTTTGAAGCAATAAATCAGTTGTCCACTAGATGGCAGGTTTATGTCATGAGCAGATGTTATTCCATGTGATTGTTTTTAGCTTATATTTATTTTGCCCACTAGATGGTACTAGTATATTCATTATATTGATTAAAATCCTGATGCGATCTTATTTATCAATTTTAACATTATATATACTATTAGGACAGATATGCTTTTAATATATTATATGAAATGTTGTTATTGTGATTATTTGTTTTATATATGAAGACTGTCCTGCTATATGAGTCACCATAGTGCACCCGTCTCCATACCTTTTGAGAAAGTCACGTGATCAGTGACGCAACGCGTCAGAAAGAGAGGCAGGTGAGGTTCGGCTTCACGATCACGGCCGTGATCGGGAAGCACTAGCATTGATACGCTCGTTTTTATTATTTAAATGTAAGTGAAATACCTTTATTAAACGTATTAGTTTTGAAATACTGCACCATGGAGTCCTTCCTCCCTTTCTTTCATATCATTCACCAATTATTTGGTTGAGAATTTGGGGCGCCTGGAGAACGAATCTGGTGGAAAGGCAGGAGATCCATAGGAGAGGTGCCACTGAGGGGGCTGCCGAACGGATTGGATTTATTCTACCTGTCAGCAGGGCTTATTCCGTTCTGCCTTGAGGTGAGAGGCTGGGGGGACCACATTTGTTGACAATTGGAGATTGGCTGAATGGTGGCACCGGAAATCACAATCTGATTGCACCGTGTATGGGACTTTTTCATACATTTTTTTTATTTTATTTGGGATTTTTTCCACTTTCCCTTTCACTTTTTAATTAAGCACTTTGTTTTGGATTACAGTGAATTCATTATTATTAATTTATTCTGTCATTATAGCAAGTTACACCCTTGCTTATTTTTGCACGTTTATTACCCGCCCTTTACTATTCATCTTGTAACTTGATTTATTTGTATTGCCTTTGCACTGATTGTGCATGTGCACGTATATTTGCACTTTATTATCGTGACATGCGTTCTTAGTGCGATTCAAAATTTTATTTGTTATTGTACTTTTGTTTTTCTTCACAGATTTCAATTAGGCACATTATTATGCACTTTATTGGTGAGATTTGCACCTATATTATGATTTAGTCCTTTATCTGTTATAGGAAGATTTTTTAATCAACTTTTATTATTTTTCACATATCAGGTTTAAGGATTTATTCATCTTACAGGCAATATTTACCCTCTCCTTAAGGGCTTTAGTATTTGCTAGTTTCTGAGTGGGGTATCCTTGATACATTTATTGATGTAACATTGATTCTATAATCTTTGGTTACGCAATTTGATGGAAGATAAATGTTAGGACGCATCATCCGTTTTGATTTTCCTACTTGAATCTCCATTAGATTTTGTCTCTGTACATTTTTTATCCTTTATTTATGTTTCATTTTTATGTTTAAGTAAGCGCCGCATAATTAATTATTTATACCATGTCTCCTGGAGTTACTTCCGGGTATCGCTGTGTTTGGCCGGAGCCGCGATGACATCACCGTCAGTCACTGCCGGTAACAGCACGTCAGCTGAAGTAACGGCATGAACGAGCCGTTGCTTCAGTGCGCATGTGCCGATGACGTTGGCACATGCTGATACAGGGGATATCTCCTAAACCATGTAGGTTTAGGAGATATCCATGGTAGCTACAGGTAAGCCTTATTATAGGCTTACCTGTAGTAAAATGTGGTTGTAAAGGGTTTACAACCATATTAAACTAGCTTTGGTTTACAAATACAATAACAAAGATCAAGTCGACAAACCACTGTTGCATTTTATTTGGTTGAAACAGTTAACTGTTGCTTGCAAGTTGCCCTTGCTCTGTATTTTTTGTGTTCCAAAGCTGGACGAAAGTGCCTGAAGATTTGGACTGCCTTAATACAACAACCCTCAATGCACAAGAAAATGTAAATGCATATCTTAATGCGATAGATCGTCTGAATGGACCATACGGTGCCTTAGAAAAGTATTCACCCCTCTTGGCTTTTTACCTATTTGGTTACATTACAGCCTTTAGTTCAATGTTTTTTTAATTTGAATTATACGTGATGGATCAGAAAACAATAGTCTAAGCTGGTGAAGAAAAATTAGAAAAATATATACATAAAACAATTTTTCAGAAATAAAAAACTGATAATTGGCATGTGCGTATGTATTCACCCCCCTTTGTTATGAAGCCCATAAAAAGCTCTGGTGCAACCAATTACCTTCAGAAGTCACATAATTAGTGAAATGATGTCCACCTGTGTGCAAAGTGCAAGTGTCACATGATCTGTCTTTACATATCCACACCTTTTTGAAAGGCCCCAGAGGCTGCAACACCTAAGCAAGAGGCACCACTAACCAAACACTGTCATGAAGACCAAAGAACTCTCCAAGCAAGTAAGGGACAATGTTGTTGAGAAGTACAAGTCAGGGTTAGGTTATAAAAAAATATCCAAATCTTTGATGATCCCTAGGAGCACCATCAAATCTATCATAACCAAATAGGAAAAGAACATGGCAAAACAGCAAACCTGCCAAGAGACGGCTGCACACCAAAACTCACGGACCGGGCAAGGAGGGCATTAATCAGAGAGGCAGCACAAAGACCTAAGGTAACCCTGGAGGAGCTGCAAAGTTCCACAGCAGAGACTGGAGTATCTGTACATAGGACGACAATAAGCCGTACGCTCCATAGAGTTGGGCTTTATGGCAGAGTGGCCAGAAGAAAGCCATTACTTTCAGCAAAAAACAAAATAGCACATTTTGAGTTTGCAAAAAGGCATGTGGGAGAGTCCCAAAATGTATGGAGGAAAGTGCTCTGGTCTGATCAGATTAAAATTGAACTTTTTGGCCATCAAAGAAAACTCTATGTCTGGCACAAACCCAACACATCACATCACTCAAAGAACACCAGCGAAACATTGTGGTGGCAGCATCATGCTGTGGGGATGTTTTTCAGCAGTCAGGACAGGGAAACTGGTCGGAGTTGAGGGAAAGATGGATGGTGCTAAATACAGGGATACTCTTGAGCAAAACCTGTACCACTCTGTGTGTGATTTGAGGCTAGGACAGAGGTTCACCTTCCAGCAGGACAATGACCCCAAACACACTGCAAAAGCAACACTTGAGTGGTTTAAGGGGAAACATGTAAATGTGTTGAAATGGCCTAGTCAAAGCCCAGACCTCAATCCAAAAGAAAATCTGTGGTCAGACTTAAAGATTGCTGTTCACAAGCGCAAACCATCCAACTTGAAGGAGCTGGAACAGTTTTGCAAGGAGGAATGGGCAAAAATCACAGTGGTAAGATGTGGCAAGCTCATAGAGATGTATCCAAAGTGACTTGGAGCCGCAAAAGGTGGCTCTACAAAGTATTGACTTTAGGGGGGTGAATAGTTATGCATATTGACTTTTTCAGTTATTTTGTCCTATTTGTTGTTTGCTTCACAATAAAAAAAAATCAAAATCTTCAAAGTTGTGAAAATGTATTCTGCACTGGCCAAGGGTTAATGCGAATGATGTAAGATGAAGTAGAGGCTATGTATTTAGAGAGGCGTTCAATAAAGGATCCTTGCCTCCCAGACTTTACCTGGTGACAATGTGAGCAGCAGGGTGCAGTCCTTTCCAGGTTGCTGCCTGGAGAGAATGTAGATTCAGAGCTGTCCAGTCTTTGCTCCCAAGCCTTTTGCCTGGATGAGAAGTGTTTGTTCTCCTAGCTGCCCATCTACTTCTAGAATGTCCTAAACTAGTTTGTGCCTGAGACCTAAAGTGTCCTAGCCCGGCCTGTGCATTGGCATCTGAAAGATAGCTGCTTTCCTGGGTCTAAAAAATATGTTGGGCTGTGGCAGAAGCCAAAATATCGCTAAAGCTGACCAATGGCAGAGGTCAAAAAGATACTGGAGGATAGTAGCCTATCTAGGCCCAAAGATTTCACTGAGAAGTTTACTGAGTGGAGGGAATTTTTGCTGCTTGTTTTGGGTACCCCGTACCCCTAACCCTTTCTCCCCAAGAGATATGGGCCAATTTATTGCAAGTAACGTTTTGAAGGATACTGAAGTCTGTCTGTCGCTGTTGGTAGTTCGGCAATTACCCTGGTGCAGCTACATGGCAGGTCACTATTGGAAAGACTAGGAGAGCCTCCAAAAAGCCAGTAGCTCCTAAGAGGTTATTGCTACATATACATAATTAAAATATAAATAGAAATATAAAGGGAGAAGAAACTCATGCTATTCATAGTCACATTTTTTCCCAGCTAGCTGTGGTTTGGTATGACTAACTATATACACTGTCTTCCATTTGTAGCTGTCACACAAGAATACATTATCCTTCTGCATGTGCATTTAAATAGAAGAACATGGAAGTTGTCATAAATGACTACTATGTACATTTCATTCAAAAGATAAAATATTTAAAGGCTCACATGATGATTTATAGGAGCACTGGCATGAAAAAGGTTTGGTGTAGGAGGAAAGCATGATAGTATGGCCTCTTTCAGGAAGTGTTTGTACTTGGTGTTTCTATGGAAACACATTACATTATTTACAGTGTGTAGAAGCATGTGCACTGTAGAACAGAATATAGAATCTGAACCAATTCATAATTTACATTTGAAAATCTAGAATCCAACATGACTTTTATTAGTACCATTACAAGATGTGTAACAAATGCCCCGAAAATGCCACATTAACACTGTTAAACGAATTTCAATTTAAGACTGAGGTGTGCACAAACTTCACTGTTTTTAGTATGGTTTTAAAGTATAAGTAGCCAGCTAGCTGTTTACTCCTTTACACCTCTAGCGATTACTCCTTTTAAAATAAAATTACAGTGATTTTGAATTTGTATTGCAAAGTTTAAATGAAAATACATTTTGATATATTTTGTTATATTGTATATGATTGCAGGTTTATGCTTTTTTATTTCATTTTACATAATGATCCATAGGTTATTCTCCAACTTTGTATAAAGTGTGTTTAGTTGCCTGGTAAACACCTGCTGAAATATGCCACATAGAGAGTTTATTGTTTTAAATCAGTCTGAGTAGAGAGACTTGGCACCTCAGTGTGCTCTTTAACTTTTATGGGTTGTATTCCTTTTAGGACAAGGCATGTCTTATAGTATTCAAATGCCCTCAGGATAAACTGTCTAGTGACCTCCCGTTCTGTACCTTGTCAAGCAATGCTGCTAGAATCTGTAAGACCCCTTTCACACTGAGGCAGTTTTCAGGCATTTTAGCGCTAGAAATAGCGCCTTAAAAATGCCTCCCATGCTGCCCAAATATGAAAGCCCGAGTGCTTTCACTTTGGGGTGGTGTACTTGAGGGACATTAGAAAAAGTATACAGCACTCCCACAACGCCCCTGCCCATTGAAATGAATGAAGCGCAATACGGGCGCTTTTAACCCCTTCTTTGGCCACTAGTGGGGGTTAAAAGCACCCCTCTAGCAACTGAAAAGCGCCGCTAAAATGAGCGTCACTTTAGCGCTAACGAACAGGTGGCCCCAGTGTGAAAATAGCCTAAAGAAAGTGAATGCTGGTATTAGAATTAGAAGATTAACATAGTGTATAGGACCCCCTTTCTTAGCTAGGGTTCCTCCAGAGGTTGCTAGGGGTACCTTGAGCAGTTATCAATTTTTGCCTCTTAGTTAAGTTGGCATTCTTACCATTTAGCACCAATGTAAGGGACATTTTTTCCATTGACCACCGATGTAAGGAGCATTCCTCCTTCTGACCACTCTGGGAAGGTCCCCTTAGCAGAAGTGTGAGAAAGTCCTTTTTCTACTGACTGCCAATATAAGGGGGCCCTTCTCCATTGGCCACCAATGTAAGGGAGTACTTCACTTTCCCCAACAAATAAAAAAAAAGACTACAATTTTCACTATCTGCATCTCTTTTATGGCCATTATTACAATTTTTTTCATTCCATTGTTATTACTGAAAATATTTGTGCCTTTTAGAACAGCATTAAGTGTCAAATACATAAAGTATGCAACATTCCGTATTATTTTATATATTCTCATATATCAAATTACTGTTCTCCATAATTTATGGTAAATGGTAGATATAGTAGTTATTAGCAGTGGTCCTCTAAAAGTTATTTCAAGGGTTTCTCAGAAAGTTTGAGAAAGACCATTATTAAAGTAAACTTGGATAAAAAGAAAGGAGCGCCTGCTGTCCAGAGAAATGCAGCTTCTAAAGTATTTTTTTTAATGTTTATTAAAAAGTAGCATCGCAGGAAGGGGGGGGCATTGCTGGAGCACACGGAAGATGGCTGCCTAGAAGCCGAGCTCCTCACCAGCACAGACAACTGGAGCTCCATACCGCACACAGGGACACAGGAGATCGCCGCTTTTTGCCTCACACGATTGTGGGCACACATCCCAGACATGTCTTGCAAAAGAAAAGAGAAAAACTGCCTGGGGCGGCTGATAAATTTCCTCTCCCCGTCACCCAGACATAGCAGCCAAGATGGCGGCAGAGGCTCTCCATGCTCTCCAGGCAAGCAGCCTCAGAGGACAATATCAACAGGGCTGCTGGGCAAAGGAGGATACACTGATTCTCAGCAACATTCCAAGGTGAGCTCATAATGTTCATCCAGTTTTACCAGCCCTGCTGAAACTTAATTATTATAAAGGAAAAATAACTGCTCTATAAACATGAACCCTAAAAGCAGCAACAAATTGAGTTTCTCCAAAACATCTGCTATGATTAAGTGTGAAAAGGAATTTAATCTATCTATCTCAGATCAACAATTGGTGAAAGCTGTTATGAACAATATATTCTAGATGTGCCACGCATTGGGAATTGGCCAAAAAAATTCACCTTTGCTGGTATCTTACTCCCTATGCCATTTCCAAATTCTCCAAAGAGAAGCTCTAACCACTGCTGGAGAGGCTGCAGACAAGTGGTAATTCTAGAACATATATTTTGGCTCTGCAGCCAATTGAGAGCATTCTGGAAAACTGTATACCAGCTTATTGTAGCTGTGACAGGGGTGGCTCTGCCAGCATCAGCACCATAGGCATGCGCACGGGGTATGCCTGGGTACACCCTAATCACCCCCTGTTAGTGTAGCTGCATGCCGGCTGTCTCCCAAGTTCTCCTGTGAAATGCTGCAAGAGTGTATAGCACTTTCACATTGAGCAGATTGCCAGGCTTGTAAGAGCCACTAAGTGCCTTCAACTGTCATGTAATGTTCCTGCTTGCAGAGACCATCTGTCAAAACTCGGCGGTGGTGTTGGGGGTGGGCGGGGCCAAACAGCTATCATACACCAACCAACGGGATAGGGACTTGGCGGCCGCTCCATGTATGTGACTCTGCCCCTTTTTAAGCAGTTCAAGCTGGTGCTTGATAGCTGATAGAAAGGGACGGAGCCACATACACGGAGTGGCCCTCCCAGCCCCTATCCTGTTGGCTGGCCCATCTCCGACATCACCGCCGAGTTTTGACAGATAGTCTCTGCAAGCAGGAAAGTTACATGACAGTCTAAGGCACTGAGAGGCTTTTACAAGCCTGGTGATCTTCTCAACGTGAAACTCCCCCTCTCCTCTATCAGTGCCAATCAATGCCACTTTTCAGTGCCAATCAGTGCCAACCAATGTCACCTATCAGTGCCAATCAATGCCACCTGTCAGTGCCAATCAGTGCCAACCAATGCCACCTATCAGTGACAATCAATGCCAACCAATGCCACCTATCAGTGCTAATCGGTGCCATCTGTCAGGGCCAATCAGTGCCACCTGTCAGTGCCAATCAATGCCACCTATCAGTGCCAATCAATGCCACCTGTCAGTGCCAATCAGTCCCAGTCAATGCCACCTATCAGTGCCAATCAGTGCCACCTGTTAGTGTCAATCAGTGCCAACTAATGCCACCTATCAGTACCAATCAGTGCCACCTGTCAGTGCCAATCAGTGCCAGCCAATGCCATATGTCAGTGCCAATCAGTGCTGCCAATCAGTGCCAACCAATGCCACCTATTAGTGCTAATCAGTGCCTCCAATCAGTGTCACATATCATTGCCTATCAGTGCCCATCAGTGTGCCTATCAGTGCTGCCAATCAGTACTGCCTATCAGTGCCAACCAATGCCACCTATCAGTGCCCATCAGTGCTGCCAATCAGTGTCACCTATCAGTGCCAATCAGTGCCGATGAGTGCTGCCTATCAGTGCCAATAAGTGCTGCCTATCAGCGCTGCCAATAAGTTCCCATCAGTGCTGCCAATCAATGCCCATCAGTGCACTGAGTGCAGGGATGGGGAGATGAACTCAGCAAACAGGCACATTGTTCATGGGGGGCCGGCCTGGTGGGGCACAACTAAAATCTGTTGATGTTTATTAATTCCACATGCCAATCTTTAGTAAAATAGGTAATCACCAGACTACTATTTACAATAAGCTACTGGAGGTAAAATAAAAAAGTGTCAGTAAAAGGACTGCTGCTAAGCACTGTTATTTGTTCCCACACCACAAAAAAAAAAAGTGTAGCGCTAACTTACTAATCAACAACTTAACAATAATCTCTAATGTATGGAAATCTCAATAAACTTCAATATTACCACAATACCGGTCTCTGTGATATGTAACGTCATATATAATACACATCAAACTGAAAAAAGACATAAAAAATTTAACTCTGCAGGGATGGTGGAAACCCCTCTACAGATAATTGCAATAAAAATTAACTTGCAACTTAAGTGCAACAACTTTTTAGTTGGGAGGTTCGCACCATTATAGCACTTTGGAATTTTTATTTTTTTAGATTGTTACATTTAATTCTATATGTTTTAGTTATTATTATAATGTGAATTTTTGCATTTGAAGTTCATTTTCCACCACCCTTGCTAAGTCCATGTCTTTATGGACCTTACTTTGTGCACTGGTGCGCAGTCATGTTGGAACAGGAAGGGGCCATCTCTAAACTGTTCCCACAAAGTTGGGAGCATGAAACTGTCCAAAATGTGCACGTGCTCAGCGTCATATCCAGAGGTTGTCTTTGTGAAATAGACGTATGAGTGCTGCCGGCATTGCTGCAGAGGTTGAAGGGGTGGGGGGTCAGCCTGTCAGTGCTCAGACCATACGCCGCACACTGCACTGCATCAAATTGGTCTGCATGGCTGTCATCCCAGAAGGAAACCTCTTCTAAAGATGTGTCTTGCCTACAGTCAAGCATGGTGGTGGGAGTGTCGTGGTGTGGGGCTGCATTAGTGCTGCTGACTCTGGGGAGCTACAGTTCCTTGAGGGAACCATGAATGCCAACATGTACTGTGACATACTGAAGCAGAGTATGATCCCCTCTCTTCAGAGACTGGGCCTCAGGGCAATATTCCAACATGATAACGACCTCAAACACACCTCCAAGACGACCACTGCCTTGCTAAAGAAACTGAGGGTAAAGGTGATGGAGTGACCAAGCATGTCTCCAGACCTAAACCCTATTGAGCATCTGTGGGGCATCCTCAAATGGAAGGTGGAGGAGCGCAAGGAATCTAACATCCACCAGTTCCGTGATGTTGTCATGGAGGAGTGGAAGAGAACTCCAGTGGCAACCTGTGAAGCTCTGGTGAACTCCATGCCCAAGAGGGTTAAGGCAGTGCTGGAAAATAATGGCGGCCACACAAAATATTGAGTTATTTTGAGGGGACAGCAAATTTACAATGTTATAAAAGCTGTACACTCACTACTTTACATTGTAGCAAAGTGTCATTTCTTCAGTGTTGTCACATGAAAAGATATAATAAAATATTTACAAAAATGTGAGGGGTGTACTCACTTTTGTGAGATACTGTATATGAAAGAGTTTAAAGAAGTACTACTAATTGCTTGTGCTATTACTAAGCAATTGGCTGTTGTTTGAAAATTGAGATATTGAATATACTGATGACAATTTTTTTTAACATATGGCAATGGTTACAACATTGATGTTGAACTGTCTGTAAGAAAATTTAATAAAAACAATTTGAAAGAATATCTTTGTAACAAAAAAAAGTAGCAGCACCTACATCAAGCCATCTTGTTTCAGCGAATAGACTCTTATGCAACTAAAGCTGGCATGCTGATACAAACATGATACAAAACTATTAAATAAAATTATGGTAGATTAATAACTAAAAGATGGGGTATATGAGAGGGATATAATAAATATTTGAGGAGGTGTTATTTAAATAGCAACATCATGGTGTGATCTACAAGGGGAGGGGCCACAAACGGGACTGTAGCATATATTAAAAGAAAAGGGAAGAGGGAGGGGGGGGGGGAGTTTACAACTAAGAACAAACTATGGAATGGGGAAAGCTGCGCTAAAAATAAAGTCCAAAACAGTTGACATCAATATAGTTATAATAACACTACAGTGTGCATCCACAAATAAAGTGCCCGACCACCGTAGCTGTAGATTAGGCTTACCGGACGGCAAGCTTCAAAGGGCAGGTGGCTATAGCCCAGCCCAGGCCTTTAAGCTTGCTGATGACCACAATAGGAACCGTGTTCAAATGGTGAAGGTCGCTCCCCAGAAATAGGGCATGGACACAAACGCCAGCGGCGTTGAGTCAAACAAGCATGTATGGATACCTAAGTCCAAGGTCATGATCTCCAATTAGGAAAAGGTGCAGGCACACGTTCTCAGCAGTGGGATGGGCAAAACAAACCAAAGACCTGACAGCAACCACAATCTCCTGATCTTGTGTGGTATCTTTTAAGATTTTTCTCCAGCTCTCTGCACACCACGCCCCAGCACCAATGAAAGAGAACAAACTGTATCAGGATGAAAAATTAGATTTATGTTTAACACTAAAAAGGGAATTATATTAGTACGATGCATATATGTATGCACCTCCACCAAAGGGTGAACACGTATATGTGCATCTGTGAATAAAATACATGGGCGGACATGAAAAAACATCAAAATATATATGAGCACAGAAGAACAATAATAAAATCCATTATAGTGTATGCAAGCATGGACCATCTACAAACTCCATCATACATTTAAAATTACATGCATGAGGAATATATATTGACACACATATGTATGATAGGGGAAAAATTTTTTTTATACATATAAACCTGTACAGTATGTAAAATATGTTGAATATGATTAAAACTAAAAAATAAAGAGTAAGGGCTGGTGACGCCCATACGGAATAAAAGATAATATTACATACAGGTAATTGTATTCTAAAAAACGTGTATAGTGTGTAAACCAATATTGTCATGTGATCACACTGCTTGAAGGTGTACTAAATATATTCAAACAACCATGCAGAAAAAAGGGGGGTAAGGTAAATGTATACTGAGATCATCTACGCTAAAACATTGTGTCTATTCTCTGGAGACAGATGTGATGGCTATCAATATTAATGTCACCTATGTATATAACATACTATAAGTAACAGTTACATGAGGTAGTACTTACTATGTGAAGAATACCGAATGTATAAAAAGGACCATAAGGGTCAGCTGTGGAAGGAAGCAGAGTATGGGAAATTGGTGAATAATTCAGTAAGGAGGAACACAGTCTATAGTTACAGGAGGGTATGGACCTCAATATCTTCATTTAACCCTCTGGGTGCTAAAGTCCCTAAAGGATAAAGAACATTATGGCCTCTAAGATGAAGGACATTTGTCTGGAATTAATTATTGGGTCCATGGAGAGAAAATGTTCAGTTGCTTGAAGACCTACATCATGAGGGATGGAGGTGTACAATGATGTTACATCCAAGGACAGCCACCAATAGGAGGGTTCCCAAGTATAAGGTTTTAACACTTCTAATAAATGTGGTCCATCGTGGATATACAATGGTAAATTCTGGGCCGAAGGCTGCAGGAACTGGTCTATGTAGACTGAGAAACCACTGAGCTATCCATAGCTGCAACTATGGGTCGTCCGGGAGGTTTGGTAGGGTCCTTGTTTATTTTTGGGACGTGATAGAAGTAGGGAGTACTATAGAAATTCTTCTTAATGAAATTGGCCTCATGCTTACTGATTATATTATCCTTACGGGCCCTGTGAATAATGTCTGCAGCTAAAAGGGAATATTCATTAGTGGGATCATTGGGAATCATTTTATAGGTGCTGTTGTCAGACAGTAGTCTTAGGGATTCCTGTAAACAGTCGGTTTTGTCCTGGATAACTATACTGCCCCCTTTGTCAGCTGGTCTAATGATAATACTATCATTCCTCGTGAGTTGGGAAACGGACGTGCCTTGTTTACACATTTGGATTAATTCAGTGTATACTACTTGATAAAAAGATTGAAGATAGGGTCCTTTACAGTGGGTTGGGTTGAAAATTAACTCAGGGCGTAAGTTAGTGTATGTTACGGGGGGATGTGGGTGCATGTTGAGTTAGCCATTCTAAGTCGTCCTCATGATAGTTCTCCTCATATAGATCTTGTAAAATGACAAGATCTGTATCAATTAGGGAAACCTTGGCAGGGGGTAGGCTAGCGGGTATGTCTGGGGGTGGTATGTTTTTTGACGCTTGTATGCTATAAAACCTTTGGACAGTTAAATATCTGATAAATTTGTTCAAATCTTTGAATAATGTAAACGAGTTGGGCCATGTGGTTGGAGCAAATGTAAGTCTTTTACTTAATAAGGAAATGACAACTCCATGGAAGATAGGTTGTAAATTTTTACAGTTTTCTCATTTTGTCTTTTCTTTCTACCTCTTCCCCCTCTCCTTCCTTTTCTACGTGTTTTCTTTTTGAGAGGCATGGAGAGGGGCCCTTCTCTAAAAAAGTATTAGTATTGACAATTATTAAAGGACTATCGGTAAGATGGTTACTACCAAAAACAGGGTTGGATGGTGGGTCACAGGGGTTAATCAGGTCACTGGATGATTGTGATGCCGTAATAGTACTGTGTTGAACTATAGTAGATATGGCTGTGTATGGGATAGACGTAGGGACAGGTGTGGCTGAAACTGGGATGTTATCCGAGACTACTTGGCTATACAGTCTAGTGGGGGCAGGGATTGGTTTGGGTGGTCTCCTAATACGTTGGGGTTTGGGTGTGGGAACCAATGGTGCATGGGGCACCAACGGATCCAAAGTAACTAATGGTAACCTAGCATTGGGCCTAGTTTGGGTAGGTTCCATGATTTGCCTGCCGTATGGACGACAGGACATGAGAGGGACAGGATCCGTACAGTATCTGGGCTTCTTCCAACAGAATACTCGGTTGAAATTGTAATCGTCTAGATCTCTTCTGAACTTGCCGAGTTTATTGCAGATAAGGTCATCCTCACGCCGAATGGAATTCCGTTTCAGCGTAAGTAGCCAAGTGTGCGGCAAGTGCAGGACAATGTTACAGATATAAACACATAAACCTTGTATTTTTTCTTTCAGAGCAAGAAATTTCATTTCTCTCTGCTGGATGACGATGTCTATCCAATCCGATTGCTGGTCCATCCTATTCCATTAGGCCTGTAGAAGGAGCTGTTGACTCGGAGCGTGTAGCCTGTGTGCTCTCTCCAAGATTTCTCCTCCTTGACGCTTCCCGTGTTTCTGCTTCCGGTGATGTCATTGGATGCATTCCACCTGCGTTCCACGACGGTTCCGGCCGTCTTCCTGGTGGCCACAGGATAGGACTGCACACCTCGTTTCCCACGACTGCCCAACCGTGAGAATAGGATGGACCAGCAACCGGATTGCACTTTGTGCCTACAGCACAGATGAGCCTGTTTTTATTCTTCTTCTTGTAAGTGCATTAATTGCTGTGCCATTAAAATTTCATCTAACTTATTGCATTGTTTTCTTTTCTCTTAGTATGCAGCAACAGCCCTGAAGAAAGGGGAGTCTATTCCCCCAAAATGTGTTGGCTTGATGTACATATTGCTACTCTTTAATAAACGTCTATGAATCATACTTTAGAAGTTGCATTCCTGTTTCTTTCTCTCTTTTTTTTATCCAAGTCTACATGCTGAAACGACCATAAGGTCACACAGAAAAGGCAGCAGCCCAAGCCCCAAGAGGGCTCATCGCCACCATCTATTACTGAGCACTATCCACCGAAAGGCATTCCTTCCTTTTTGCCCACACAAATACTCATCCAGGACCAGTGACCAATCTCAATCAATCGAGCGTGGTCTCTATCCAACACAAGCATTATTGAAGTAGGTCAAGGACCAGGAAAAATAATACTTAGAAGGAACAAGCTAAAAAAATACTGAGATATGAGACACTATTCAAGCCCAAAGATGACAAACAAGGAGGATGCAGGGCACTGAAGCCATAGAAATTCCATAGAAATACAGAAAAGCGTGCCAGACATAAATCGGATAAAATAGTACAAGATAATTTTAATTGTTGATAAAAAAAAGTAATATAAAAATATCCATTTTGTTTCAGCGATGACACCACCCCCCTTCATCCGGGCTTTACACAGGATACAACTTGGATGGACTCAGAGAGAACAGTAACTTCACAGATCTATATTAGTTCAATTATTGATCTCTCCCCATGGAGGAACAACCTGACAGCAGTTTCTGAGCTGCAATGGAGCCCTCATGTCTGCTCTCATTTTATTCTTATCACCTATGCACAAACTGAGGAGTTAATGGAGTTAGAAAAATAACTACTGGAGGTGTAAATGTTACCCAGAGATCACCATGACAGATAAGGAGTTCTCACATACTACACAAATCCAACAGATATGCAATACTGTAAGATGCATTAGGGAACAGACCCTGTCATAGAATCCACTGAGTACACAAAACTATAATTGCCTTTATTCATACTGTGATAAGCTACATTTTTATTTCAAAGTAGAACTCCTTTTAACATGCCCTGAATCTCACAACCACTGAAATACATATCTAGCCCAGAAATGTACAATGTTCATGACTTAATTTATTGTGCATGCAATTTAAATGCATTTTCCTTCTGGATGTTAAACGTGGCTCAGTAATGTTCTCGTTCAATTACAGCACTGAATATGTTCCCCTAATTATCACTCTGCTGAGGAGAAAATGTAAGTCTGTACTTATAATTAGTCATAAAGTCTATATGCCATAAGTCCTAATACTTATGACAGAATTATCTGAGCTTGTTAATAGGTAAACCCCAAGGGGTTCATAAGCATAACAAGAACAGTTGATAAGTAAGATCAAAACACACACATCTTTACACTGTGCACATCTCTGGCTTCTCAAATAGCAGTAAAAAGGTTCTTATATCAACTGGAATTAGAAACAAGATGTGACATTGATAACTGAGTCACATGCACAGCTCCTCTAAGCTGTGAGTCACATTTCCTGTTTTCTTTTGATGGGTAAAACTAAACGCTAGATTAATAGTCATCTGGACCCACTCCTGTGCCATTTTGTTTTTGTTGTTTTGGATATACAAAATATTCCAATTGCAATATGATAAATATAGTTAGCTGCAATTAATTTATTTTGCATCTTCTATATTATTTGTCTTAAAAAACAGTATCAACCAACAGAGGTATTAGTTATTTAGACAACACAGTTTCTACTTACTGTTATTTTCTTGGTGCTACTCAGTGCACCAGAGGCGTAACTAGAACCTTCAGGACCCCGGTGCCAGAAACCATAAAGAGCATCCCTGACCCCCAGCTGAGGACACCTCTACGGTGGCAGAATGCCAGGGTCTGATCAAAAGTGGGACCTTTGCGCCACTAGTGTCAGTAATTTTTTATTTTTATTATTATTGCACCATTTTATTTATTTTTATTTCTTTACAGTTTTAGTTTTTTTCAATTTTGTAGGAGACCCGTTGGGGGGCTTTTGTGAGATATCAGAAATCTAAACAGACTTCTGATGTTCCACCTTTGAGAAAGAGAAAGAAAATTGAGGAGATAGCCCTCAATCTCCTTCTCTTCAGTCTTAGCTGCGTAGAATGAATGGACAGGAAAAGCTCTGTACAAAGATTCCCGTTCCTCCACAAACTAAAGCATAGTAAACACAGTTTTGAACGAACACAGTTTAACATGCTTCAGTTATTAATGGACAGAGGGGATTGGTTCCTCTATATGCTGTCCCTGCCGCCCCTCCTATCCAGGTGCACAGGGGGCCGCATGGGCCCCCTGGAGTTTGGGGCTGGATCGCAATTGTGACCCCTGTACATATGCCCCTCCTCTTAACTGTATTGGTTTTGGTGGGACATTCCCAAGATTTAAACAAAATCCTGGTGTCCTGTGACTCCTGGCTGAGTTCTGGAGGTCAAGTTCTGACACTTGGCTCCAGTAACTTGCCTGACAGGGGCATGCCAAAATTGGCACCCGGGGCACTTGCCCCGCATCACTTACGGGTGCCAGGGTTCCCAGACACCGCAAAATGCTATGTGGCAGACAATATTTCTTTGATTTGGGAGAGGGGGGTGGCAAGACGATACAGCATGTGCTGGGGGTTGCTTTGGGAGGGAGAGGGCTAGAAGGTGTTTTGGGGAATTTTGAATCTAACTCCCAGCACAAGTCCTCTCCCCTCCCAAAGCACCCACCCCAAGCATATATACTCTTAACCTCCCCATCACTCCTCCTGATGTAATATCCTTATTACCCCCCCCCAGTTACTGTGTCCCCCTCCTCTGTATAAATCTATAAACACAGACCTCAGATCATCAGCATGGCTCTTTCAGTGTAATGTCCCTCCTTCACGGCTCCTCCTGTCTGTGTACAGGACAACATTGGAGGCGAGGAGGCTTCAGAGAGTTATGTGTGCAGGCATTGATCGGGGAGAGATGCTGGCTGCCACAGAGGGGGTGATTGCCAGTGTGGGACCCTGGGCACCCCGCAAGAGATGTTGGGCAGGTGTCCCGGGTGCCCATGCTAGAGCACCCTGTTCGGCAAGTAACTGGAGCTCAGAACTTGTTCCGGCTCTGGAATTCAGCACAGAGTGCCTTATGCTGGCACCGTCTCTTGGCACCTACAGTGGCAGAAAGCCAGGTCCCAGTCGCAAGTGCGACGTTTACGACTCTGGTAATTCAGCCACTGCAGTGCACGCTTTTATTATTTTGTGGTTGTATTTATGCATTCATCAGTGTGATCCTTGCCCATTATTGAAATGTATGTAAAGACTAAACTTTTTTTTATAGTTTTTTTATAGCGTGGGAAAGGTCTAGAAACCTTGTTAGGTGTTTTACTGTTGTGTTTATCCATTAAGTACAGTAGATTCAACCCTTCTGTTTGTCTAGCAACCATTGTCACCAAGACAGAAAACCACAAGAAATTACACATTTTAGAGGTGTATATACACTTCTTTTAGCTAAGTGTCAATGTTTTTGCTCATGGAAGGAGCAAAGTAGAGAGTAGAGAGAAATCTTGGGTATCTGTTTGTCCAACCCCTACCTCTGAAATGTGTTGTTTATTAAATATCTAGCGTAGTGAAGGAGTATCCATAGATTTGTTTTCATACAATCGTTCCATTATCAGAACAGGCAGAGATGAAATGTCTGATGGTATCATAACAGTACCTATATTCGAACAGAAAAAGAGATATATGACCCATATTTGACATTTTGTGCAATTTTTTTTTTTGCCATTCTAAGCTATTGAACTATTTTGTACCAAAATTTGGTTGTAATTCGAGAAGTATTACATTTCACAAAAAAACACCTTAAAGTGGTTGTAAACCCTTACATATACCCAGTGACGGGACAAGCCTTATGCCGTGTACACACGGTCGGACTTGTCAACGGGATAACCTCCGTCGGCATTTCCGACGGAAAAATTTAGAGCATGTTCTCTATCTAAGTTCGTCGGAAATGCCGACAGAAAAAGTCCGATGGGGCATACACACGGTCGAAATATCTTTTTCTGTCGAAAATTCCGACCGTGTGTACGGGGCATTAGGTGATCCACAAAGATGAAATAAATCCTCTTTTATTAGTTTTACCTGTTTTTTTGATGCAATTTCTCCTGTAGATCATTCTAAAACACACAGATCAAAGAATTTTGCAGTGAAAAGCAGTAAACAAAAGCAGTAAAAAGCAGGGAGTAGTGATCAAACATCACACATACTGCAGAGCTAAAGCACAGAGCTCCGTGAAATCTGATAGCTGATTGAAGGAAAGGGACACACCTCCTCTAACAGGTTCATAGAGAAAAACACAGAGCCAAGTCTATAAGTAACCTGCTGTGTGCTGGGGAAGGGGGCGTGTCGTCTCCTGGGATGCTGAGGTGTCAAGTTCTATTAGTGACTCTGTAGATAGCAGAGAGATCAGAGAGAAGCCCCACTCAGTGCTTTGAATTCAGGCTAGTACATATTATAGAATGATGTAATTTGTTAATTTTTCATGTTTGATTTTTCTAACCACTTTAAATGGTAAGTCCTGCTAACGATATTTTTGCTAGTTATGACTAAGTTTTTGTTTCTGTATGGTAGTATATTGCCACTACCATGACCATCAGGGCCATTACTCTACTCTTCTTGCAGATACAATAACCCAAACATTTGGCATTTACTTTTTTTCTCAGGTTGGAATTGTTAACATATGCACAATTCATTACTTGAAAAATAAATAAGCAAATAGTTTCTGTTGCGGTTACGCCCCTAAATATACAGTTGTGCTTATAAAGCCCCATACACACTATCAGTTTTTCTGCTGACTTAGTCCTTCAGATTTACCAAAACCATGTAGTGCAAGGGCCTGCCTGATTGCATACACATTGAAACTCCTAAGGTTTGACCTCATATTATATGGTTTTGGTAAATCTGAAGGACTAACTCAGCAGAAAAACTGATAGTGTGTATGGGGCTTAAGTTTACATACCCTGGCAGAATTTGATTTCTTGGCCATTTTTCAGAGAATATGAATGATAACACAAAAACTTTTCTTTCACACATGGTTAGAGCCCTTTCACACTGGGGCGGTTGGCAGGCGCTATTGCGCTAATAATAGCACCTGCAAACCGACCCGAAAGTGCCGCTGCTTGCATTCCAGTGTGAAAGCCCCGAATGCTTCCTGGCTGATGAATGCAAATACTCCTCCGGTATTTTTTGATAACATATAAATAAAAAAAAATACTGCACTCTAAACAAAAACTAAAAAACAAAGCAGCAACTAACGTATGAAATATACACAAATAAGATATCAAATAAAGAAACAATAGCTGCGCTAAATGATATGGACATGGTATGTGATGAATCAGTAAATCAATATAAATATAGTGAAAAGTAAATAAAATTGTGAGTATGACGTTCACAAAAAACAAACCTAATCTCGTGAAAAACCAAAAAAGAAAAAACTAAGAATAAGGTGATAAAAAGTGACGATAAACTTGACATAAAAGGGCGGACAGGACGCACTGACGTACTGCGTGTGATTCCCGGAGTGTACGGGCGCTCGCAAGCTTCTTTTTTGCTTGCCTCTGGTAAGCATGCATTTCTCTTGGTGATTTACACTAAATGGTAACGGAAGACTGCACTATTTTGGTTTATTTTAGTATCCAGCAATTGGCTGATTGCTTTGGACTTTTATGTCACCTTATTCTTAGTTTTTTTCTTTTTTTGTTTTTTCATTAGATTAGGTTTGTTTTTTGTGAACGTCATACTCACAATTTTTACTTACTTTTCACTATATTTATATTGATTTACTGATTCATCACATACCATGTCCATCATTTAGCGCAGCTATTGTTTCTTTGTTTTTTAATAACATACTGCATTCATCTTGCCATCAATTTTGACCAAATTTCCTGTGCCTTTGTAGCTCACACATCCCCAAAACATCAGCGACCCACCTCCGTGTTTCACAGTAGGAATGGTGTACCTTTCATCATAGGCCTTGTTGACACCTCTCCAAATGAAGCGTTTATGGTTGTGGCCAGAAAACTCAGTTTTGGTCTCATCACTTCAAATGACTTTGTGCCAGAAGGTTTGAGACTTGTCTCTGTGCTGTTTGGCACATGCAGCCCAACTTTCTTCAAGTGCCCCCCTTATTGTGCATCTTGAAACAGCGACACCACATGTTTTCAGAGAGTCCTGTATTTCACCTGAAGTTATTTGTGGTTTTTTCTTTGCATCCCAAACAATTTTCCTGGCAGTTGTGGCTGACATTTTAGTTGGTCTACCTGATCGTGGTTTGGTTTCAACAGAAACAGAATAGTGAAGGATACTCTATTTACAATAGCAAATATAATATAAAAATCTCTTTGATTTTCCTTTTCTCATGAATGGTGAAAAGTTCATATATAGCGATCCACATTTTGTGCCAATCCATATAAATCATATGCCATCATTCATAAATGCCATCACCTCCATATTTGACCTGTCGATCCCAAGCCATACTGCATTTTCCCCTCATAGGGTTGCACAGACAGGCTCCTCTGAAATCCTCCTCCTTGTTCCCTTTTTATACCTAGGTGTCACAGACTACTCCACAATATGGGTGTATGGCCCTTTAATTTCTCGATAAGTCACTATGGGCAACTCACGCAACACAGGATAACCTCATAGTGTAGTAGTTAAAACCAATCACAGTTTATTAAAACATATTGAACTTACATAGGTAAAAGAATGACAGCTTGTATTATTAACAGCGGGGTGTATGGCTCCCGCGTCACTTCTGGTTTCAGCAACGTCACCCGGCTCCGCCCCAATGCGTGTTGTCATGGTCATGTGATTTCCTCAGTTACCCCTGAGGAATGTGGTAATGCAATAGTGCAATACATGTTTAAACTTTTATGTGCTATTATTATAGGCTGGGGATGCTACTGGAAGATGTTTACAATTCAATTTACTACTAAATAAATTCAGTCCAAAAACACAGCACTTTATATTGATTTACTAAAAAGTATGAGTTTCAAAAATAGTAGCTTCTGGTTTTATTTTTTAAATTTTTTTTAATGTTTTATTTAGTTTTTAGGTTTTTTTTTTTTTTTTACTTTAAGAAAAAAGTTGTGAAAAAAGTAAAATAAAAATATAAAACAACAATACAGAGCCATAAATATAAAGAGCACTAGATGAAATAAAAGTAAGCAACCATATTTAAGAAAAAACACACATTATAAATGAAGAGCATAAAAGAGCAGCTAAGCAAAATTAAGAGCTTCTGCTTTTATGAAACGTTGCTAATAGTGAAATTGGTAATTTGTAAAATCAATTTCATCTACATCATTCCACCCACGCCCAGTATTAAAACAATCTTTCAAAATGTCCCTTTAACTTTCTACCCAAAGACTACACATGCTCGTTTAGAAACTGCAGCTGAAAGCTCAATTATTAAACACATATTGCAATTGAGTATAAACTGATTGCTGTATGATTGCTAGGTATTCTAACATCAACCATGACATTGTTTTAGAACATATTAATTGTTCTTGCTATTTTGATGTCTCTGCTTTTCTGAATGGTTTGTGCCACTACGGTTTAATCTTCTTTGGAAAACTCTCCTTGTCAGCATTTATACTGCTTTGAAGTTGGATCTACTATTACTGGCAACAAAAAGATTGTCACAAACATTTCTTGGCTTGTTAGCAAAGTTTATTATTCTGCTGCTCATAATATGAGAATGAGCTTTTTGTTAATATAATAGCTGGTAGTGACCTAATTTTAAAGGAACACTAAATACATGGTAATCACAGACTTGGCATTGCTTCTCTCTATTTAATACCCCGATTCTTCTAACTATGAAATTTCTTCTTCACTGCATACACTTTTGTTGCTCTCGATGAATCATTTTGTTCAAATGCATGTTTATTTTAATCTGTGCACTCATTTGTACCTTTCTGGATATCTCCATAATTTTGTTCTATTCTGACATGTGCGTAGGCAGGAAGATTATTCATTCTTTTCACTATGCCATAAGCAGGAATTGTTCGGATTATCATTTCTTTCATAAAATCCTCTCTAAAAGTGTGAAAAGGAGTGACTAAAACTCTGTATTTCATACTGCAACAAAATTATATTGGACAGTTCAATTCATATTTATATTACTTCCAAAGAATCTAAAGCACAGATGTAAATGGTGCCTGTGCTAGAAACTTATAATTAACATTATGGATGAGCTTCGGGTTCAGGTTGAAGATACATTCAATCCAAACCCAGCCTGTTTGAAGTTCAGTGAAAGGGGGAACAAACTGACCCTATCTGGCTAGTTTGTCCTCCTGAACCCCCAGCTGATGTATGCAAATATCATATGGAAGTCTGTCATTTTGTGGCAGTGGCTGCCAGCTGGTGTATGTAAACAGACAGTCCAGGAAATCTGTGTGACATCATTGACTGAATATGGTCATGACCATATACATTATTGACCGAATATAGTCATGACTATATTTGTTCAATAACATCACCCAACATCCCTGGCACGGGATCTGTTATTTGCAATGGGAGTAGTAGCAAGTGTAGTAGCAGAGGGTTTCCTTTGTGGTGGGTCAACTTCAGCAGGTCATCACAATTGACATGTATCTGCATAGCTGGACAACATGAGTGACATTGGATATACATGGGGGTGAGGAGGGGGCTGCATTTTTTTATTTTTTCAATAAAGGCCTTTTTTAATGATGTGGGTATTTTTATGAACTTTTTCACTTATTATTGTGAATGAGTAACAAGAGGTACTATGGATCACAGGCCGGTGTGTTTACATTCAAAAGCCATCAAAGGATCTGTAATTTTCAAAGGGAGCAATGGTAGGTAAACATCATCACAGGCCAGTGTGTTTACATTCAAAAGCCATCCAAGGATATGTCATTTGCGATGGGAGCAGTGGCAGGAAAACATCATCAGGCAAACATTGTTGTGTGGCGAGCTGTCATATCAGTAGGTGAACCCTGTTGGGCAGAGGGTCATTATGATTGACATGGATCCTATAAACTGAAAACAGAAAGAATAAAGAGTACTATCTTCACATGAATGCCATCGCGTTTGGGATGTTTGCTTGTTAGTGAAGGTAGCAGCATTGCAAGTAATGCCCCGTACACACGGTCGGACATTGATCGGACATTCCGACAACAAAATCCTAGGATTTTTTCCAATGGATGTTGGCTCAAACTTGTCTTGCATACACATGGTCACACAAAGTTGTCGGAAAATCCGATCATTCTGAACGCGGTGACGTAAAACACGTATGTCGGGACTATAAACTGGGCAGTAGCCAATAGCTTTCATCTCTTTATTTATTCTGAGCATGCGTGGCACTTTGTGCGTCGGATTTGTGTACACACGATCGGAAATTCCGACAACGGATTTTGTTGTTGGAAAATTTTATAGCCTGCTCTCAAACTTTGTGTGTCAGAAAATTAGATGGAAAATGTGTGATGGAGCCTACACACGGTCGGAATTTCCGACAAAAAGGTCCTATCACACATTTTCCGTCGAAAAATCCGACCGTGTGTACGGGGCATTAGAATTAATGAACATCACACTAACATACGCAAAGGATTTTGTCATCATAGCTTTGCCATTTTGCTAACAAACATCACAGGGACCCTTCTTGCCTTAAGGTCATTAGTATCGATAGGTTTGTGGCACATTGGGGTAGCAATAACGTACGTGAAATATCGAAACATGAAGCATATTGGATTTTAGATCTCCAGTCCCATTCTCCCCAGGGACTTAATGTGAATGGGATATTAACTGATTTATCAACAACAGCTAAACTGCAGATCCATTTTTCTGTGTCTCTTATTTCTTTTTTTTTTATTCATTTTTTTTTAATGCTTCTTTCTTAGTGAGATTTACGTATTATTTTATTATTAACATATTTTTATATTTTTTTCATGTGATTTGTATTTAACATTTATTTTCATTCTTGGTGTTAATTATGTTTTTTGTGTTTTTAATTAAATTTGGGTCTTTATATAGGATTTATGCTTCTATTCCATTTTTTTATATCTAAATGACTGCGATTGTCTCCAGATGGTAGGGGTGTTGAAAACAATTGTTTAATCAATGCATCACGATTCAGCATTACACAATTATGCATCGTTGTAGAGAAAGGCTGAATGGCGATTGCATCGATGACGTCATCCTGGCGCTCCCCTCCTTCCCTCCTTCTCCTCTGTGACACACACAGTGGGGATCTATCGCTGTGTCACGGAGCTTGATTTTAAAACACCCGGTGGTGGCCACTCACCATTTCCTGGATTACACACAGCGGACATGTCCCGCTGTGTCACGGAGCTTGGATTTCAATATCCTGGCGGTCGTTGTAACAAAGTCCCGCCTCCTAGACCGCCTTTTGTGATAGTCAGCACACTGATCCAATTCCGGGAAATTGAATCAGTGTGCTGTCCATCACAGAAGTCGGTATGGGGGCGGAACTTTGTTACAGCGGCCGCCAGGATATTGAAATCCAGGCTCCATGACACAGGAGATTAGAGGTCGACCGATATGGGTTTTTCTCTGGCCGATGCCGATGCCGATATTTAGAAATCGCGGTGGCCGATGGCCGATATGTGATGCCGATTTTTTTGGGCCGATATATTTGGCCGATTTTTTTTTTTTTTCTTTTTTCCCTTCATCTCATAAAATCTAACAGTTAAACCCCTTTCACACTGGGGCGTTTTTCAGGCGCTTTTGGGTTAAAAATAGCGCCTGTAAAGTGCCTGTAAAACGGCTTCCCTGCAGTCTCAGTGTGAAAGCCCCAGTGCTTTCACACTGAGGCGATGCGCTGGCAGGATGTAAAAAAAAGTCCTGCAAACGGCATCTTTGGAGTGGTGTATACCACTCCTCCACCACTCCTGCCCATTGAAATGAATGTGCACCGCTGCCGAAGCGCCTGCAAAGCGTTTTGGCAGCGGCGCTTCAGGGGCGCATTTAACCCCTTCCTCGGCTGCTAGCTGGGTTATAAGCACCCCGCTAGCAGCCGAATAGCGCCTCTAAAATGACGGTAAAGCGCCGCTAAAACTAGCAGCGTTTTACCATCAACGCATGCCCGCTCCAGTGTGAAAGCAGCCTTAAGTAATACAGAAATTTTTTTTAATTTAAACATTAAACAAAACAAACCTCCAATCAGTTCACTTGTATGTATAATTTAGAAAACGAAAAAAAAAAAAAAAAACCATCTTAAATATTAAATACACAAAAACAGGTAATCAAAACTTTTGGACGAAAAAAAATGGGCTAACTTTACTGCTTAGGTTTTTTTTTTTTTCAATTCATTACTGTATTTTTTTTTTTTAAACTGCGTTTGAAAGACCGCTGCGCAAATACCGTGTGACATAAAATATTGCAACAATCACCATTTTATTCCCTAGGGTCTCTGCTAAAAAAATATATATAATGTTTGGGGGTTCTAAGTGATTTTCTAGCAGAAAATACAGGATTTTTACTTGTAAGCAACAAGTGTCAGAAAAGATTTAGTCTTTAAATGGTTAAACTGAAAACTTCTCCACAGGAGTTCAGTCTATTGATAAAAAGAACCTGAAAGATACAAATGTATCTTCTTATCAGACTTGGCAGGCTGCCCAGAGGAGGAGAGAAGACAAACTTCACAGATAACTTAGGGAAACTTGCATTAACTTCTATTACAGAAGTCATTTGCAAGTCACGGCTGAAGTTACAATCGGCCTTTTTTATCAGCACAATCGGCCGATGCCGATTAAGTAAATAACGCCAAATATCGGCCGATATATCGGCCGGCCGATATATCGGTCGACCTCTACAGGAGATGCTCGCTGTGTATGATCCAGGCACTAGTGAGTCTGCACCGATGGGCACAGTGAGTCTGCATTGATGGGTGGGCACAGTGAGGCTGCATTGGTGGGCACAGTAACGTCTACTTGTTACAAATCACATCACATTCCAGAGTAAGAGCAACAATTCTAGGCCCATTACTCAAGGTTAACTTTAAACTGAGAACCTGAATTGTTAAAGCATCACATATAGAAAATGTAAGGTTCCAAAGCTTGTCACTGTTTCACAGGTGCAGACAATTTGTCAAAAATCTTGGCATATTGAGTATCTATTTACTCAGTGCAACCTCATCTTTTGTATTTTGCTAAACAATTAGGTAATAGTTTACTTTTGCATTCCCTAAAATTATTATTATTATTGTTTACTGTGATTGTGCGCTTGATAAAGCTTTGCACTAATATGTGACAAAATATTGCAACTTATAACATAGATTGATGCGCTCTGATACAAAGTTCAATCAATGTGAGAAAAAAAATTTTTGTGCTAAAAAGCCAATGTGATCATAAAAATTGCTACCAAGTCGCTAAAAAATCGCATACATATAAAAAATCGCAAATATATGAAAAAATCGCAAATATATAAAAAACTGTGTCACTCCAGTTATACAAGTCCACTGGAAGTTATATTAATGTGCGATATCTCCAAAGTAAAATAAGCAACAAATATTCAAATTGTGTGTAGATATACTAAAAATGCGTTTGCAAATAGCAAAAAATATTGATCAATCCAAATTAGTGCCAATAAATAAATAAATTCGATATATTCCCTGTGATAAGTGTTAAATCCTCCATAATAAAAAATAAATAAATAATATGCTTATAAAGGTGCAATATATATATATACAATTGATGGATATAAATAGATAAATAGTGCCGGTAAGGTACGATTAAATATAGATGATTAAGTTCATGAGATGGAATAAGTAATAGGCAACAGTTCAATCCTCAGTAACCTGGGATATCTGGATTCCTGCAGTACTTATTTGTTCACACTCTAAGCTATTTCTTCCACAGCCACAATAATTTTCTCAGTATCAGGCGGTTTTATGTAAAATAAACACAGAGAGAAAACATTGCGCAATATTGTTACAATAAAAGTCCACAGGCAAAACAGCACAGTGATACACTCACGTGTGCCTGACTTGTTTTAGGCATGCAGATAAGCAGATAGGCAGATCTCAGCTGGCTTATAAGGACAAGGCTTGCTATGCAAGCTGCTGCTGCTTGGTACAATGCATTCAGCAGACTGCGTCCTAGGCTCCTCCCACGCGTTGCGTCACTGACACGTGACTTTCTCAAGGCTCTTTGTATCAGAGCGCATCAATCTATGTTATATGTTTTAATTTTTAGGGGATTCTGACCACTGTATAATTGATAGCAGCTTGATATCATTGTCAATCTAACAATCTTTATCATTATTTAGTTAATTGCACGTGCATTCACATACATTTGATCTACACTTTTTTGATTTTATATGTCACGCTAGAACATTATTGCGCTTGGTGCTTTTTGTTTACTGAAAATATTGCAACTGCCACTATTTTATTCTACAGGGTGTATGCTTTTAGAATATATACAGTTTGGCAATTTTAAGTAATCTGTTAAACATGTGTACAAAGCATAGGGGGTGCACGGGCATCGCCCCCCCCCCCCAAAGCTGGTTACCAAAAATTTTTTTTTAAATTTAAATAAATAAATAAATAAAACAAGGTCCTTTAAGTGCACTGTGCATGGGCGCCGGACACAGTACACTATCGCAGCATGACTTCTATGCAATCACATGTAGGTGAGACTCCTCATTTGCCTGGTTTTGGGAGTCCTTGTGGCGCAAAGAAATGCACCGCAACACTCCCATCTTACAGCATTCTCCATGTTGTGGAATTTTCTATTGGCACCACCATAGGACATGGGTGGTGCTTTCCAGGAGCCGTGGCGTCAAGTCCGGTTTCCCCTTGGCCCTGAATGGAACGCAAGGCCTGATCGGCGCCTCCTTGAGTTTTGGACGGACAGGAAAGCACCGGCGGCGAGTTACTTACTGCCTTTTAGCTGATGCGGATGGGCTTCAAACTGGGCCTAAAACTACTGGAGCAAGATATACAAAATATATACCAGACCCTTAATGGTCCACCTGTTTTACAAAGCAAACCACTTGGTAGGAAAATGCCATTTATCAACACTTTAAAAGGATTATTTTTATTTGGTAAATGTCACATTTGCTGTACATTGTGCTACTTCACAGGCAGGTTTAGGGCATTACCCAAGAAATTTATTTAACCCTTTCACTGCGTCATTTTTGCATTCTTTGCACCAGTGGTGGCAAAGTTTTTTTTTGGGGGCGCACAATATTAAAAAAATTCAGAAAATGCTGCAGCTCAGCTTAAAGGGTCAGTCCACCCAGAACCATCCCTGTGCTGAGTTCCCGGGTCTGTACACCTGCTATGCCCATTATGAGGGGCGCCCACCATCCCTGTGCTCAGTTCAAGGGTCTGGACACCTGCTGCTGTGCTCTTTATGAGGGGTTCCCAGTGAGTGCAGGAAAGGGAAGTGTGGTTGGTTGCATGGGCATAGGAAGTAACTCATCATGTGATGTGTTTGTTAGCTGGTGGTGGACTTCAGACTACAGATGCTGTCCCTGACTCTCAGACTAGTCCCTGTGTGTTGCTTCTGCTGGCAGAGCTGCATCACTGGGAACCCCTCATAAAGAGCACAGCAGCAGGTGTCCAGACCCTTGAACTGAGCACAGGGATGGTGGGCGCCCCTCATAATGGGCATAGCAGGTGTACAGACCCGGGAACTCAGCACAGGGATGGTTCTGGGTGGACTGACCCTTTAAGCTGAGCTGCAGCATTTTCTGAATTTTTTTAATATTGTGCGCCCCCAAAAAAAATCTTTGCCACCACTGGTGCAAAGAATGCAAAAATGACGCAGTGAAAGGGTTAAATAAATTTCTTGGGTAATGCCCTAAACCTGCCTGTGAAGTAGCACAATGTACAGCAAATGTGACATTTACCAAATAAAAATAATCCTTTTAAAGTGTTGATAAATGGCATTTTCCTACCAAGTGGTTTGCTTTGTAAAACAGGTGGACCATTAAGGGTCTGGTATATATTTTGTCAGGCCTTTGGAGGAACCCCCTGGCAAAGCACCTTGTCCCCATGTTGATGAGAACAAGTGTCTCTTCTCTACAAACCTGGCTGATGGTTGTGTGGATCTGTGGGCAGGGGAGCTTATCAGAAACAAAAAAAAGGGGCCCCCAGTACCACTCCTTTACGCGAATAGGGAAACAAAATCACCAAAAAAAAAGTAAACAGTAAATAAACCCTGGCCATGGCTGTATTTATTTACTCATTTTAGCCACAATCCATGCCCCTTTGTTTACATTCAGGAATTCTTGGCTGACAACTAAAAGGGTTGGGTGCGGATATGTCACTGGTTGCTAAGAAGTTGACAGCAGGGCCAGGACAAGGGGTGGGCAGAATTGGTGGCTGCCCTAGATGCAATGGTTTATTGCAATGATGGTGGCACCCTGTGCTGAGTTCCTTCTGTTACAAGGCTTAAAGGAATAGTGACAGCAGCTTCACTACTCTTGTCAGCCCAGTGCTGGGAGCAGTAAGGAGAGAGCCGG
Organism: Lithobates clamitans; assembly: GCA_037952925.1. Classification (NCBI taxonomy): domain Eukaryota; kingdom Metazoa; phylum Chordata; class Amphibia; order Anura; family Ranidae; genus Lithobates; species Lithobates clamitans. The sequence goes on along the minus strand of JBBGZY010000501.1, from coordinate 521,575 downwards.
GAGGAGGTGCTGATTGCACACCCCTAAGTGGATCCTCTAATATCATGAACAGGAAGGGGGGCACAGTCTGGCAACTTTGCCCAGGGTGCTGGATGACCTTGCCTCAGCACTGGTTGACAGCCATTGGTAATACCACTGCTAAATGTATCCATGTCTAAACCTGAAGTTCATCCCTATTTGGGAACAATTAACATTTTTAGATGTTCCCTAGAACATAGTAAGTCTTTCCTTTTTGAGTTCAGATTCACTGTAAAGAATACAGTGATGCCACTACCCCCAGATTGCAAATTAACCTTTTAATCAGAGTCATATGTCATTTCTACATGCTCTGTAGTAATTGTATTATCAGCATCTTATCTGTGTTTAATAAAATATATGTTTTGGAAGGATTTCCAGCTCATTCCTTTACGTTCTGACGTATATTACCCAGTGTCATTTGCATATGCTGATAATTAAAGGCAACATTATAAGTTGCATACATTCCTGTACATTTCTTTATCCAAGCACAGAGCATTCGGATGGTGATACAGATGCTTGTCATACTTATCCAAGGCTGGCTATATATGTTCAGTTTTCTTGTACAACTTTCCTTTAGATTTACCTTAAACCCAGTGTTTCTCAACCTCTTTTCAGTCAAGGCACCCTTTAAAATTATGGACAGTCTTGAGGTGCCCTGTTCTAAAATGTAAAAACTATTCTAATTGTTTTACATAATGAAGCAACATCAATACACGTAGGACACCCAACGTTAAAGGTGATTTAGTCACCAAGCAAATACACTTTTGTAAACTAGTACTGATTAGTAGTCCAATGTTTCTCTTCTCCCTCAGTTTTTCTCCATCACTCAGCTAATGTGACCCCAAAGCTAACAGAGAGGCAAGAGAGGGTCAAACAATGATGATATGCAGGTATCTGACATCCTCCTTATGAACTGATGATGCAATTGGTTGTTAGGAGAATGGCAGCTAGAAGGTTGTAATGGTATACAATGAAAACAAGTGGCTTTGTGTAACTAAAATGCAGGTTTCATCCTCCCACCATCTTGTATACAATTTTGGGGCAATTTTTGGGCAAATTGCCAAGGCACCCCTGAAAAAAACCTCAAGGCACCTCAGGGTGCCTGGGCACCCTGGTTGAAAAAGGCTGCCTTAAACTATGTAGTGAAAGGGCCTGCCTAATTAGATACAATTGAAAGTTGTTTAGTTTTGACCTCATATTATATATTTTTTGGTAAATCGAAAGGAAAATTGTACAATAGGGTTGAACGTGTATGGCCAGCATAAGTATATTTAAAGGGAAACTTAACCTACCAACTTAACTGTTCCCAAAAACAGATACATTTAGGGCCAGTTCACACCTCAAAAATACACTAAAGATACTTTCCAGATCAGTTTTTGCTTACAGTTCACACCACATGCAGTTCCAGTGCGTTTTTGATACAATTTGCTATGTTCCAGTACAGTTCTGTGCATAGAAAATGCAGCACGCTCTACTTTTTTTTCTGCACCGAAACCTGACCAGAAACTGAACTAGAGCCATTGGAATACATGGAAAACACTGTGCATGCATTTTTGGTGCAGAAAAAAGCGCACGGAACTGCATCTGGTGTGAACTAACACTCAAGGGATGCCAATAATTTCAACTGTTACAGTTACTAGTGTGCTTATGTCAGCTCTTACCTGAACTCTCAAGCTATCAAACCACTGGTGTCATAACTGATCACATGCGTAGCACCATGGCAACTGCACATCAAACAAAAGCTAAGATGGCAGCTTCCTTCGATGTAAAGGATAGGAGGGTTTAGTTCCACTTTACCTGTTTAGTCCCTCAATAAAATATTTTTGATTTTTTGACACTTTAATATCATGAAGTAAATGAAAGATGGTTTCTATTTTTGTATATATTCTCTATCATTGATGTCTTCAGTGTTGGTTGTAAGGCTACACTGCCGCGTTCCCTTACCCGCAATGGCGACAGCAGCACCCAACAGCTGATGGAAACATCAGTTGCGATGCCGGCATCGCTGGACTCCAAGACAGGTAAGTGTCCTATTTTTAAAAGCCAGCAGCTGCAGTATGGGTAGCTGCTGGCTTTTATTTATTTTTTTTTTCTGGGCTGACCTCCGCTTTAAGGTTGAATATATTTTTATTAACCATTTTTTAAAGAAAAGCAGTTGGGGGTACAGAATAAAGAAAAATAGATAGGGTGAATGGTAGCGGCTGAAAGCCACCGCCACACTTATGGTACATAGAGTTGATTTGTGGAAATGCAGGTATCACAGTGTAGTAGTTGCAGTCAATATCTTAAGCATTTAAGGTATCTATGCAGTTGGGTATACAGAGTTAAACATAAACCTGAAGTGGGGAAGGAGGGGGTAAAGTAGGAGAGAGAAGAGGGGGAAAATGGGGTGGGGGGGAGGGTATAGATATACATTTAGTGTGACTGTAGCTGTTTTCCACAACATGGATGAACTTGGGTAGTAAGGAGGCTGTTCACCAGTGCGTGGTCATCAAGACATCTGTTCCGGCCCTTAATTCTAGGGTGCTGTTCAGTTCATCCTCTAGGGATTCTATTCAATAGTCTATCCGATGTAGAATAATGCATCCAGACATAGCACATTTTATGGTGTTTATCCCAGTCGTCTCCCTCTCTGGCACGCATCTCCTCCATTAACATAATCTCATTGAGAATGGCAATCCACCTATGAAGGGGTGGGGTTACCTCAGATTTCCAATATTTAGTGATCAGCTTTCGGGCTGCCGATAGAAAAAATCTACGGAGGTTGGTTTTCTGGGATTTGATTGATCCCGGTAGCATAGACAATAGGGGTATTTTAGGGGAGAGGGCAATAGAGACATCATACATTTCATTATTAATTGCAAATATACCTTTCCAGAAGGGGTGAACTCAAGCGCATTCCCACCAGATATGAAGGTCCTCTGTGACAGCACCAACAGGTATCAAAAGCACTGGGATACATCCTGCGAACCGAGTCCGGATCCCTGTACCACCTGGAGAGTAACTTATAGTTTTTCTTTTGCGTGAAGCTGGTGATTGAGGATTTGTGGGTGAATGTGAAAGAGGTCTGCCATTCCCCTGGAGAAATGTCCATGTCCAAATCTCTGGACCACTTTTGTGTGAAAGTGGGGGGTGACGCTATGTGTGTGGGAGAGGATTTTCTTGTAAATTATAGATAGGATGTGTCTGGGAACCTGGGAGAGACCACGCATTTCCTCGAAGGTCATTAGGGTCCTATGTATGTGACCGGATAAGTGCAAGTTTGAGCAGAAGGTTTTGAAGGATATCATGGATAACCAATTGGTTAAGGAGGATTGACTTCCATCCTGTGTTGTGAATCCGCCTGTTGTCGCTTGGACAAATGAGCGTGCTGTTGGCCAGTCCTACGTACATATTCGCCAGCACACCATGGATCAGCAATTAGTCGTCCAAAAGATGTAATGAAAAGAAGTCACATCACAAAGGAAGGTGCAACGTTTTGGGGCCGCGCAGGACCCCTTCGTCAGGCATGTGATGATTTTATGAGCCATTTTTACCAGGAATGTGTGCGATAGGAATATTGATCAGACTGTTGGCCAGTCCGTCCTCTCGTAGCCTCCTATTTGTCTAGAGGTTTCACAGTCAGGGAGTGTCGGGTTATTGGAAAGCGATGTTAGGGGACTGGAATTGGTGGATAAAGCGTAGATGGTATGTCGGCGATACCACAGTGACAGCGCTGCTGCGGTCAATGGGGAAAGCATGAGGTGGTATCATGAGGTGGTATCCCCAGAGCAGAGCATGTGGGTCTACTTGTGCCATGTCTTGTTCTATGATTGTTGGTTTGGTCAATGGGCCTGGAGAGTATGGCAGAGTCATGATATATTTCAAAGTCAGGAAGGCCGAGACCGCCTGTGTGTTTGTGGGAGCATCGGACCTTGTGTTTTAATCTGGGGGGTGGTGGTGCCATATGAATTTAATTGCAAGGGATCGTAATGTGCAGTAAAAGGAAGTTGGGAGCGTAACTGGGAGGGCCTTGAATAGGTATAATAGTTTGGGGGGGATATCCATCTTGAGTACATTTATACGTCCGAGCCATGGCAGTTTAAGGTGGTGCCACGAGTCTAGGGATCGTCATATTTTAGTCAGTGAAGGGCTGAAGTTTAGAGGGTAGATGTCTTTGAAGTTACTTGGGATCTCGGTCCCCAGATATTTGATTGGCTTAGTTTGCCAATGGAAGGGAAAGTTTTGTTAGATAAATGAAAGGGTGTGGGTGGGTAGGGATATGTTTAGGGCTTCCTTTTTAGTCATGTTTAGTTTAAAGTTACTGTGGGAGCCGAATCAAGCTAGTTCATGGAGAAAGGAGGGGATGCTGATGTGTGGCTGTGTCACATAAAGTAATAGGTCGTCGGCATAGAGGGAAAGCTTACAGTGGGCTGAGGGGGTGAGGATACCATGTATGGATTTGTTACTACTTATTGCCCGGGCTTAATGTTCTATGGTGATGGCGAAAAGGAGGGGGGATAGTGGGTAGCCTTGTCTGGTTTCCGTTGTTGATTGGGAATGCCTCTGAGTGTACACCATTCGCTGTAACTTTCGCTGATGGGTTGGGTCCTAATCTGCTGAAGCACTAGTTTGAGAAACGGCCAGCTGACCCTGTCGCGCGTCGCATGCTAACAGGCATGCGGGGATGTGTTTACGTTGTGCGTAGGTGATCAAATGGAGGGTCTTCGTGGTGTTATCTCTGGCCTCACGGCCTGGGACAAAGCCTACCTGGTCACTATGTAGTAAGTCGGGTAGTATGAGGCTGAGGCGGTTTGCGATTATCTTGGAGAACAGTTTGAGGTTTACATTTAGTAGGGAGATGGGTCTGTAATTACCACAATTGGCTTGGTCCTTTCCTGATTTGGGGATGACCACTATCTGAGCCTGTAGTATATGGGAGGAAAAGGGGTGGGAGTCATCCACTTCCTCAGAGGTTAGTGCCATGAACGGGGCTAGTTGTTAGGGTGTTCCAGTATGTGTAGGGTGGTCTGTCTATGTGGTCTGGGGTGGAGGGTTTGCGCTAGGTGTTTGCGACATTTGTTAGCTTGTGCGTAATGTAGGTGTCTTCCCTTGTCTTCACCCCAGCATTCTGTTATGAGGTGAATAGGGATGAGCCTAACACCCCCCGGTTCGGTTCGCACCAGAACCTGCGAACGGACCGAAAATTTGCACGAACGTTAGAACCCCATTGATGTCTATGGGACTCGAAAGTTCGAAATCAAAAGTGCTCATTTTAAAGGCTAATTTGCATGGTATTGTCCTAAAAAGGGTTTGGGGACCCGGGTCCTGCCCCAGGGGACATGTATCAATGCAAAAAAAACTTTTAAAAACGGCCGTTTTTTCGGGAGCATTGATTTCAATGATGCTTAAAGTTAAAAAAAAGTGAAATATTACTTTAAATATCGTACCTGGGGGGTGTCTATAGTATGCCTGTAAAGTGGCGCGTGTTTCCCGTGCTTAGAACAGTCCCTGCACAAAATGTCATTTTTAAAGGAAAAAAAGTCATTTAAAACTGCTTGCGGCTTTAATGTAATGTCGGGTCCTGGCAATATGGATGAAAATCAGTGAGACAAACAGCATGGGTACCCCCCAGTCCATTACCAGGCCCTTTTGGTCTTCTATGGATATTAAGGGGAACCCCGCACCTAAATTAAAAAAAGGAAAGGCGTGGGGCCACCAGGCCCTATATACTCTGAACAGCAGTATACAGGTGGTGCAAACAAGACAGGGACTGTAGGTTTGTTGTTAAGTAGAATCTGTTTGTAATTTTGAACTGGTACATTTTTAACGTGTTTAGCTCCAGCCAAAAAATCTATTTTAAGCTTTTTGGAAAACACAGGGAATTGTTATCACCCCTGTGACATTTGTTTTGCTGTCTGTGCTCCTCTTCAGAAGATTTCACCTCATTTTTTGTCCCAATGACAAATGTTTTTTGAAAATTTGGGGTTTTTTGTGAAACAAGGATTGGTGATAAAGCATCAGTGGAAAGGAGAAAAGTTTTTCCCATATTAACTCTTACAGGAGAGAATTTCCCTTCCTAGGGGTAGATTTCATCTCACTTCCTGTTGTCTCCTTCTGTTTGCGAGTAGGAGTCATTTGTAAGTTGGATGTTTGAAAGTAGGGGCCTGCCTTATATACTCAGCAGAAATTTGGGCCTTAGGTGTTGTTGTGGCCACAACACCGTAAGCCCTCACAGGGCCCTGCTGTGAAATTGTAGATCAAGAATTGTAATTACATGCCCCTGTTGAACAGGGGCAGAAAAATTGTGCCTTTGGTGGTGGTGGTGCTAGTGCCACAACACTGTAAGCCCTCACTCGCTCTTGGTGGGCGCAGAAACGGGCCCTGCTATGAAATATTAGATCAAGAATTGTAATTACATGCCCCTGTTGAACAGGGGCTGACAAATTGGGCCTTAGTCACTGGTGCTGGTGCCACAACACTGCAACCCCTCACAGATACTCTAGTTGGAACGCAGAAACGAGCCCTGCTGCAAAGTATTGCATCAAAAATTGTAATTACACGCCCCTGTTAAACAGGGGCTGAAAAATTGGGCCTTAGGCACTGGGGCTGGGGCCACAACACTGCAACCCCTCACAGACACTCTAGTTGGAACGCAGGAACGAGCCCTGCTGTAAAGTATTGCATCAAAAATGTTAATTACACGCCCCTTTTAAACAGGGGCTGAAAAATTGGGCCTTAGGCACTGGTGCTGGTGCCACAACACTGCAACCCCTCACAGATACTCTAGTTGGAACGCAGAAACGAGCCCTGCTGCAAAGTATTGCATCAAAAATTGTAATTACACGCCCCTGTTAAACAGGGGCTGAAAAATTGGGCCTTAGGCACTGGGGCTGGTGCCACAACACTGCAACCCCTCACAGACACTCACAAATACTCTAGTTGGAATGCAGAAACGAGCCCTGCTGCAAAGTATTGCATCGAAAATTGTAATTACACGCCCCTGTTAAACAGGGGCTGAAAAATTGGGCCTTAGGCACTGGTGCTGGTGCCACAACACTGCAACCCCTCACAGATACTCTAGTTGGAACGCAGGAACGAGCCCTGCTGCAAAGTATTGCATCAAAAATTGTAATTACACGCCTATGTTAAACAGGGGCTGAAAAATTGGGCCTTAGGCACGGGTGCCACAACACTGCAACCCCTCACAGATACTCTAGTTGGAACGCAGAAACGAGCCCTGCTGCAAAGTATTGCATCAAAAATTGTAATTACACGCCCCTGTTAAACAAATTGGGCCTTAGGCACTGGTGGTGGCGCCCAGAACCAGAAATGTTCTTACAAGCTATCAGCGTGATCATTGAGGAGGAAGAGGATAATTACTGAGGATAGTCACTCAGCATCAGCATAGGCAGTCTTTGAAGGGATCTGAGATTTCCAAAAAAATTATTCGGTTACATCAACATCAGGTTGATTTCACCTCATTTTTTGTCCCAATGACAAATGTTTTTTGAAAATTTGGAGTTTTTTGTGAAACAAGGATTGGTGATAAAGCATCAGTGGAAAGGAGAAAAGTTTTTCCCATATTAACTCTTACAGGAGAGAATTTCCCTTCCTAGGGGTAGATTTCATCTCACTTCCTGTTGTCTCCTTCTGTTTGCGAGTAGGAGTCGTTTGTAAGTTGGATGTTTGAAAGTAGGGGCCTGCCTTATATACTCAGCAGAAATTTGGGCCTTAGGTGTTGTTGTGGCCACAACACCGTAAGCCCTCACAGGGCCCTGCTGTGAAATTGTAGATTAAGAATTGTAATTACATGCCCCTGTTGAACAGGGGCAGAAAAATTGTGCCTTTGGTGGTGGTGGTGCTAGTGCCACAACACTGTAAGCCCTCACTCGCTCTTGGTGGGCGCAGAAACGGGCCCTGCTATGAAATATTAGATCAAGAATTGTAATTACATGCCCCTGTTGAACAGGGGCTGACAAATTGGGCCTTAGTCACTGGTGCTGGTGCCACAACACTGCAACCCCTCACAGATACTCTAGTTGGAACGCAGAAACGAGCCCTGCTGCAAAGTATTGCATCAAAAATTGTAATTACACGCCCCTGTTAAACAGGGGCTGAAAAATTGGGCCTTAGGCACTGGGGCTGGTGCCACAACACTGCAACCCCTCACAGACACTCTAGTTGGAACGCAGGAACGAGCCCTGCTGCAAAGTATTGCATCAAAAATTTTAATTACACGCCCCTTTTAAACATGGGCTGAAAAATTGGGCCTTAGGCACTGGTGCTGGTGCCACAACACTGCAACCCCTCACAAATACTCTAGTTGGAATGCAGAAACGAGCCCTGCTGCAAAGTATTGCATCGAAAATTGTAATTACACGCCCCTGTTAAACAGGGGCTGAAAAATTGGGCCTTAGGCACTGGTGCTGGTGCCACAACACTGCAACCCCTCACAGATACTCTAGTTGGAACGCAGGAACGAGCCCTGCTGCAAAGTATTGCATCAAAAATTGTAATTACACGCCTATGTTAAACAGGGGCTGAAAAATTGGGCCTTAGGCACGGGTGCCACAACACTGCAACCCCTCACAGATACTCTAGTTGGAACGCAGAAACGAGCCCTGCTGCAAAGTATTGCATCAAAAATTGTAATTACACGCCCCTGTTAAACAAATTGGGCCTTAGGCACTGGTGGTGGCGCCCAGAACCAGAAATGTTCTTACAAGCTATCAGCGTGATCATTGAGGAGGAAGAGGATAATTACTGAGGATAGTCACTCAGCATCAGCATAGGCAGTCTTTGAAGGGATCTGAGATTTCCAAAAAAATTATTCGGTTACATCAACATCAGGTGCTTGATAGCTGATGGTGATCCAAGACTGATTCATTTTTATAAAGGTCAGTCGATCGACCGAGTCGGTGGACAGGCGCACCCTGTGATCAGTTACAAAGCCTCCAGCAGCACTGAATGTGCGTTCCGAAAGAACGCTGGATGCAGGACAGGCCAGTAGCTCAATTGCATACTGTGCAAGCTCTGGCCAGTGATCCATCCTCAAGACCCAGTAACCCAGAGGATTTTCGGTGGGAAAGGTGTCCAAGTCACATCTTGCCCCTAGGTATTCCTGCACCATGTAAAACAGACACTGGCAATGGTTGCTGGAACCGATCATACCTTGGGGCTGCGGACCAAAAAATTGTCTGAACGCATCGGTCAGATGGCCACCTTCTCCACCGCTCCTTCCTTGACTGACCGAAGCCTCAGCAACACGTTGTCCAGAAACAGGAGTTTGTAACCTCACAGACTCTGGGAACGCGTTGCACAGTCCTTTCTGCAAGGCCTCCCGAAGATGTTTCATCCTCTGCTCCCTCTGCGATGGCAAGATAAGGTCCGCAACCTTACCCTTGTAACGTGGATCAAGGAGGGTTGCCAGCCAGTATTGGTCCTTCTCCTTGATACCACGAATACGAGGATCCTTACGCAGGCTTTGCAGGATCAGGGAGGCCGTGCAGCGTAGGTTTGCTGAGGCATTCGGTCCGGAGTCCTCTGGGTAACTAAGGACGACATGGTCCGCAGCCACCTCCTCCCAGCCACGTACAAGTCCATGTGTTTCTTGGGACTGAACCCTTAAAGACTGCTGCTGATGCTGAGTGCCAGGCTCCACCTCCATACTGACACAATCCTCCTCCTCCTCGTCCTCGTCCTCTTCCTGTGTGATCGGCGGGCAAGCAGGAACACTGTCTGGAAAAAGGGGGCCTTGGGGGCTAAGGAAGTCCTCCTCTTCCTGCCTCTGTTCTGCCTCAAGTGCCCAGTCCATTATTCCACGCAGCATGTGCTCCAACAGGTGGACAATAGGGACAGTGTCACTGATGCATGCACTGTGACTGCTCCCCATCCTCGTGGCCTCCTCAAATGGTGACAGGACAGTGCATGCATCCCTGATCATGGCCCACTGGCGTGGGGAAAAAAAAACAAGCTTCTCTGACCCTGTCCTGGTGCCATAGTCGCACAGGTACTCATTGATGGCCCTCTGCTGCGTGTGCAGCCGCTGCAGCATTGGCAACGTTGAGTTCCACCTGGTGGACATGTCACAGATTAGGCGGTTCTTGGGCAGGTAAACTCCTTTTGGAGGTCTGCCAGCCGAGCACTGGCATTATATGACCGGCGGAAATGCACACAGACTTTCCTGGCATGCCTCAGGACATCCTGTAAGCTCATGTACCTGCCCAAGAACCGCTGCACCACCAAGTTAAGGATGTGAGCCAAACAGGGCACATGGGTCATTTGTCCCTGTCGGAGAGCAGAGAGGAGGTTGGTGCCATTGTCGCAACCCACCATTCCTGCCTTAAGTTGGCGTGGCGTCAACCACCTCTGAACCTGCCCCTGCAGAGCTGACAGAACCTCTGCCCCAGTGTGGCTCCTGTCCCCCAAGCACACCAGCTCAAGCACCGCATGGCATATTTTGGCCTGCGTACTTGCGTAGCCCCTTGAACGGCTACGGAGCACCGCTGGTTCCGAGGACAAAGCACAGGAAGAGGCCATGGAGGAAGAAGAAGAGGAGGGGGTGGAGGAGAGAAGTGTGTCACAATAATTAGTAGTGGCATTTTGGAGGCGTGGTGGTGGAACAACCTCCAACACTACTGCACCTTGTCCTGCATCCTTCCCAGCTGCCAGCAGAGTCACCCAATGCGCAGCAGAACTTAGGTAACGTCCCTGTGCATGCCTGCTGGACCATGAGTCAGCGGTAATATGCACCTTACCGCTGACCGCCCTGTCCAGCGAGGCATGGACATTGCCTTCCACATGCCGGTAGAGAGCCGGAATCACCTTCCGTGAGAAAAAGTGTCGTTTGGGTACCTGCCACTGAGGAACCGCACATTCCACAAACTCACGGAAGGGGACAGAGTCTACCAACTGAAAAGGCAGCAGTTGAAGTGCTAGCAATTTTGCCAAGCTAGCATTCAACCACTGGGCATGTGGATGGCTGGGAGTGAACTTCTTTCGGCGGTGCAGCAACTGGGGCAGGGAAATTTGCCTGGTACAATCTGAAGTCGGTGTACCGAAAGCAGATTGCCCACAAGTACTTGGCTGTGACACACCTAATTCTACACCTTCATTTCTCTCAGTGCAGGTCTCAGAGAGGACTGAAGGTATAGTGGGGTTGGAGATCTCAGCTGATGAGGAGCAAGGAGAGGCCCTCTTTGTTCTTTGGTGTGGGTCTTTTAAATACGCTTGCCAACGAACTGCATGGCAGGTCAACATATGTCTGGTCAAGCATGTGGTGCCCAAGTGGGAGATGTTTTGGCCACGCGAGAGACATATGTTGCAAATAGCAGCGGTGCGATCTGATGCACTTGTCTCAAAAAAGGCCCACACCAAAGAACTTTTTGAATAACGCGCAGAGACTGCAGCGCCCTGCACATGCGGAGCTTTGGGGTGTGATGCAGTCAGTGTGCTGCCCTTAGGCTGGCCCCTGGAGGGCATCCTGCCTTGTTGGTGATGTGCCGCCTCCTCCTCCTCTCTCCTATCAGGCACCCACGTTGAGTCAGTGACCTCATCATCCCTTTATAACTGGAGCAAACCTGGCAGTATGCTGCAGCAGGGGGAGCATGACTGCCAGATTGCTGTCCTTCTTGGGCACCCCCTCTGTCCATGCTCACGTTACTGCCTTCATCTAGCTCAGTATCATCATCAGAGCCTTCCAAACTCTGGGCATCCTCCTGGAGCATGTACCCAACACTGTGGTCAAACAGTTCGAGGGACTCCTCAGGAGGACATGGTGGGGCTAGGGAAGGAGTCACTGATGACATTAAGCCAAGGGAAGAGGCCGCTGCTTTTCCAGACAAAGTACCCTGAGCATGGGTGAGAGAGGATGAGGAGGATGAGGATGGCTTGGTCATCCACTCGAACAAGTCTTCCACATGTTGCGGCTCAACATGGCCAGCTGCCGAAAAAAAGGCCAAGCGTGTCCCAGGGCCACGTGCTGATGAGGATGCACCGTCTCCACGACCAGCACTGTTGCCTCTAGACACAGAGCCTGCTTGCCCTCTTTTATTGGCTTGTAACTGTCTACAGCTCCTTGTTGACCTTCCAGACATACTAATGGCCTGTAGCTGCACTAAGCTGGGATATATATATATATATATATATATATAGCTCGCCAAAAAATAACTTGTAGCTTATTTAGCTGCCTGCGGTAGTGATAGGATCAGGAAAACACCACCAACCTTCTACAGGTAGCTTTAGGTGAACACTGTGCAGAGCTCGCACTACACTAACTTATAGCTTATTTAGCTGCCTGCGGTAGTGATAGGATCAGGAAAACACCACCAACCTTCTACAGGTGGCTATAGCTGAACACTGTGCAGAGCTCGCAAAAAAATAACTTGTAGGTTTAGCTGAACACTGTGAGGAGGACGCACTACACTAACTTGTAGCTTTAGCTGAACACTGTGCAGAGGTCGCACTACACTAACTTGTAGTTTTAGCTGAACACTGTGAGCAGGACGTACTACACTAACTTGTAGCTTTAGCTGAACACTGTGCAGAGGTCTCACTACACTAACTTGTAGCTTTAGCTGAAGACTGTACAGAGGTCGCACTACACTAACTTGTAGTTTTAGCTGAACACTGTGAGGAGGACGCACTACCCTAACTTGTAGCTTTAGCTGAACACTGTGCAGAGGTCACACTACACTAACTTGTAGTTTTAGCTGAACACTGTGAGCAGGACGCACTACACTAACTTGTAGCTTTAGCTGAACACTGTGAGGAGGACGCACTACATTAACTTGTAGCTTTAGCTGAACACTGTGCAGAGATCACACTAAACTAACTTGTAGCTTTAGCTGAACACGAGGAGGACGCACTACACTAACTTGTAGCTTTAGCTGAACACTGTGCAGAGGTCTCACTACACTAACTTGTAGTTTTAACTGAACACTGTAAGGAGGGCGCACTACACTAACTTGTAGCTTTAGCTGAACACTGTGCAGAGGTCGCACTACACTAACTTGTAGTTTTAGCTGAACACTGTGAGGAGGACGCACTACACTAACTGTAAATAGTCTAGCTGCCTGACTGTGGTACTAATAGGATCAAAAGAACACCAGCAATTTTCTTCGGGTAGCTGTAAATACTGTAACAAGACAAGCCTGCCTGTCAGTAGGAAGATAACAGGAACGGATCTAGCTAAACTGAATACAGTATATATATATATATATATATATATGGAACACCTGGGATGCATATATATACACAATACACTGTAAGTGCAGCTAACTCACTGACTGTCCTGCCTAATCTAGCTAACTCAAGTGAAATGACACTGTCTCTCTCTCTATCTCTCAGCACGCCGGAACACACTACACAGGGCCGCCGTGTAGGCGGCCTTATATAGTGTGGCGCGTGTTCTAAACCCCCTGAGCCATAATTGGCCAAAGCCACCCTGGCTTTGGCCAATTACAGCTCTCTCTACCGACGGCGCTGTGATTGGCCAAGCATGCGGGTCATAGTGCCAGCAGTGAATTATTGGCCGTGACACGCCACACGAATTTGGCGCGAACGGCCCATAACGTTCGCAATTCGGCGAACGATCGAACAGCCGATGTTCGAGTCAAACATGGGTTCGACTCGAATGCGAAGCTCATCTCTAGAGGCGAAGTAGGTCACACCGCGCGTTAGAGAGTTCAACCAGTGTTTTAGGGTCGAGAGTGCATTTTTGAGTTGCTTCAAGTGAGGCAATGAGGGCAAACAGACGTGTGATGTCTGCAGTGCGGGCCTTTTTTAGCCAAGAGCCATGTTGTAAAAATATTCTTCTCAGAACGCACTTCAGTGTTTCCCACTTGTTTATGTCTGAGGTCTCGTCTGTGGCATGGGTTTGCATGAAGTCTTTAATTGCCGCAGAAATCGCTTTTGTGCAAGCCAGGTCAGATAGTAGGTTGTCGTATTATCGCCACTTGTGTCGTGAGGGGGGTCTGGGGCGTCTGTCTAGTGTGAGGTGCACCAGGGCATAGTCCGACCAAAGTCTGATCCCTATACGGCACGCTGGCTCAAAGTCAAGCAGTGACTGAGATAGTAGAATGTACTCTATTCTGCTGTATAACCCGTGTGCCAAGGAGAAAAATGCATAGTCCCTACCAGAGGGATTAATTGTTCTTCAAGTATCCACCAAGGACAGGTTGGTGAACATGGAGCGTATTTTGGTTAAGGTGGACGGTGGTATGTGGGACTTACCGGTAGAGGAGTCCAGTCTCGGCACCAACGTGTTGTTCAGGTCACCTCCCAGTATCAGATTAATGGTCCCAAATGCTTCTAGGCGCGCTGCCACGGAGGATAGAAATGCGAATAGATCCTGGTTAGGGAGATAAACGCTAGCCAATGTGAAAATCGTTTGCATATGTTTCATTTTCAAAAATAGATAGTGCCCTAAGGGGTCAATATATGAGTTTAGGATCTCTGGGGTGAAGGAGTTATGGAAGGCTATTGAAACACCCTTCGACTTAGCAGTTGGGTTTGTGCTATACCAGGTGGCGAAGTATTTATTTGGGAGAGAAGGTATTGAAATCCTATCTAAAATGAGTTTCCTGGAGGAAGAGTATCTGGGTGTGGGCTCTGTGGAAGTGGTATAGTAGCTGTCTGCGTTTCTCTGGGGTGTTGAATCCTCTGCAATTACTGTAAGCGAGGAAATCTGAAGGGCTAAGGTGGCTGCCATGGGTTAGGGAATATGTGATGGCAGGCCATGAGGGAGAAGATGACTGTATATCAGGTGAGCTGAATGTAGTATATCAGGTAAGGGGGCAGGGGGAGGGGTAGGAAGGGAGGGGGGAGAAGAGGGAGAAAGGGTGCAAAGAGCGGAAAAGAAAAAGAGAGATGTTCCCAGCGCTGATGGTGTAGACCCACTTCAGGGGCCGTCTTTCTGCTCAGACAGGGGGATGAGGAAACGTTGCAGAGTTGTCCAGGTTGTCTGTAATCTGAGCTCTGAAAGGAGGGGAAACAGTGCCCTCTAGTGGGGGGGGGGAGACAACCACGGTCTCCAGAGAAAGGCGTAACTAAATCTAACATTGAGAACAGAATCAATAAAGACTCTGCAGTTCCTAATGTGGGAAACGTGGCAGCACACGCGGTGGGGGGGGGGGGGCGCAAAACCCTTTACATGTCAACATATATATCTGTGGAGACCCCCCGGTGCCCCCGATGAGGCCCCTAGGGGGATGTCCCGGGTGGACCAGGGTAGACGACCCTCATCGGGAGGGTCTCCCTTGTCCACTCGTTTGAGTGCAGATAACAGGTTATAATGAAGTAAAATAAAATAAAATATAACAGTTTGAAGTATGAATAGTTGCTATCTGGGTCCAGTGCAGTGCTGTATCAGACATAACGGTTGTCTCGTCAGCACACTCGGCACATCCCAGAGGATCCTGTCTAACTGAGGTCAGGCAACCAATTGTGGGTTGCTAAACACAAACACACAGGGCCCCTGGGGTCAGGAGAAAAAAGTGAGTCTGTCCCACCAGCCGGTGGGGTAATTATGGAGTTCATACAGCTGGGGATTTGGAGGTGGTGGAGCGGGAGCGCTTCTGCTTTGTGAAGGTAGTCCATCTATTTGAAAGTGGTAGGCCAGGTGTCACTGCTTACAGGGGCCAGTCAGGGATGCGGATTTGGGGGAGTCCGAAGGTCCCCAGAAAGTTAGCCAGGTCACCAAGCGTGCTAAAAGTTGCTGTCTTGCCTTCATGGGAGGCCGTGAGCTGGAAGGGGAATCCCCAATGGATCTTTTTTGATTGCAGAGCATCTGTGACCGGTTTAAGGGCCTTTCTCATCAGCAAAGTTTGCTTGGATAGATCTGTTAGCAGGATGACTGGGATGTCATTGAACAAATAGTGTCCTGTGTGCGTGCTGCTTGCATAATATCAGCCTTAACCTTGAAGAAGTGGATCCTGCATATGACATCCCTTGGGTATGCCGGGTTTGGGTTGCGGGGTCCCAATGATCTGTGAACTTGGTCGATTTCGATCGGGTTTTCCTTAGGTTGAGCCAGGATTTGATTAAATATTGCTGACATTATTAGCTGTGGCTAAGTCCTTCGGTTCAGCCGTTTCTGGGAGGCCGCGGATCCGTATATTATTAAGTGTTCTTGCATAGCAAGACCACTTACTGTTATCTCACATATATATTATTCTTATTATTATAGCCAAATTTACCACCCTAACTCCTCCCACAGTTTTTACACTACATAGACAAGTAATATACCGAAACGTGCGGATTGTTCCCGAATGGTGTGCTATTACTTTGTGGAACGTTTCGCCGAATGGTTCACGAAATATTGTCGTTTTTGCGGTGAAATTGGTCCCATAGGAATGAATGGGGAAACTAGAGTGGGAGATGACAAAAGCTGGAAAATCAGAACATGATTTCTAAACTGCCGCCACTCCCTCATTTTCAAGCCCACCTACACAAATCTTATATCAAAACGTTCAGCTATCCCTGCTGCCACTAAACATGTCCACGGCTAAGCCATAGTCCTGATAGTTTTCACAATATGACCATTTGTTTGCAACTCACGCCGTCCATTGACATTCATTGAAACTACACTCTAGCCCCCTCCAAATTTGAAGGGCAATTTCTAAACTGCGACTGTGCCTTCATTTTTAATATTTCAGAGACATACTATACATCAAAATCTAGGTCTGGGTCTTGTGATTCTCACAATATAAAGATCTTCGCTGTAGGATGTATAGTTTTTAAAATACGGCCATTTGTTTAGAGGTCATTTCAGGAAATTTTAGCCATTAATCAGAGTGTACTGTTAGTGTTTGTTTTGTTGCCATGGTTACCAAAGCTTCTGTTATACACAGGGGGGAAGGTGGCTGGAGCATCTCAGCTGATTACAGAGCCCGGGGGAGGGGACAGACACACCATGTACTGATTTATAATAGAGGAATATGATGGGGCAGTTTTGATGGGGTAATTCTGATGGGGCAGTTTTGATGAAGCAGTATTTGGGAAGCATAAACAGGGCATGAGCGTTGCTAGGAAACAGTGGTTGTAAACACAAGATGCTGAGACACTCCAAATGCATGTGACTTCATCTGCTAGACTTGATAATGCTTGTAGACTCCTCCCACAGTTTTTACACTACAGAGACAAATAATATACCGAAACGAGCGGATTGTTCCCGATTGGTGTGTTATTACTTTGTGGAATGTTTTGCCGAATGGTCCACGAAATGACGTTTTTGCGGCGAAAATGGAAAGAATGCGTTGCGCTTAGGTATATATTCACCTTATCAATCTAAAGGTGCCCAGTGTATGTGCTTCCAATCTCAAATCAAAATATAAAATATGTGACATATAATTAAATCCACCGTATTATTGAATATAAAATACCAGTATATTGCGCTTAATGATAAGCGACCTATTTATATATAAAGGACATAACCAAATAAATATCAATAAATGCGCCTAAAATTTATATCAAAGTGCCATGCATAAATCCAATCTAAAGTGCTACGTGCAAGGAAAACTGCTTATATACAATAGTGGCAAGTGAAAAGGCATGCATTGTAAATACGATAATTAGCATACAAACTGTGAAAAAACTCTATAAGCAATAAGTGATAAAAACATATAAAAAACCATATATATTAATTGGGTGATAATAGTCTTTTAAATGTGAGGAAAATCTTCCAAATCCATATCACGTAACAGTGTGTGGCGGAAAAGAATCCAATGGTGCAAAAAGGTGCTTCACATGGGAGACGGATCGTGGAACCACAGTGACCAAATGTGCCCTGGTGACCCCCAAAGTAGCTGCGCTCACCTCTGAGCGTGTGACACAGGGATTAGCTGCGTCCAAACACGCTTTGGAGCCACCCCATGGCTCAGTAATTAGGACACCAAATGATCTCCCATCAAGCTCTCTTAGGACTCCATAGGCATCATACCAAAAGAAAAAGAAAGGACTGCATAGTGTAATATCGCCAAAATATTTAATAGTAACTAGTGTAAACAATCCCCACACCGGGGTACTCACATTGCATAGGTGCTTAATGTGCACCAAACAGTACAGGCAGAATATACGTCCGGAAATGCTGATTCAATGCGCTGTGGGGTGTTCAGATCATTCCAGCCCAGCTCAGTGCTGCTCGCTCCGTCCTGGCCCCTCCCCTACGCGTGTTCGACACAGGGAGTCACGTGTCTTCATGATGAAGACACGTGACTCCCTGTGTCGAACACGCGTAGGGGAGGGGCCAGGACGGAGCGAGCAGCACTGAGCTGGGCTGGAATGATCTGAACACCCCACAGCGCATTGAATCAGCATTTCCGGACGTATATTCTGCCTGTACTGTTTGGTGCACATTAAGCACCTATGCAATGTGAGTACCCCGGTGTGGGGATTGTTTACACTAGTTACTATTAAATATTTTGGCGATATTACACTATGCAGTCCCTTCTTTTTCTTTTGGTATGATGCCTATGGAGTCCTAAGAGAGCTTGATGGGAGATCATTTGGTGTCCTAATTACTGAGCCCAGGGGTGGCTCCAAAGCGTGTTTGGACGCAGCTAATCCCTGTGTCACACGCTCAGAGGTGAGCGCAGCTACTTTGGGGGTCACCAGGGCACATTTGGTCACTGTGGTTCCACGATCCGTCTCCCATGTGAAGCACCTTTTTGCACCATTGGATTCTTTTCCGCCACACACTGTTACGTGATATGGATTTGGAAGATTTTCCTCACATTTAAAAGACTATTATCACACAATTAATATATATGGTTTTTTATATGTTTTTATCACTTATTGCTTATAGAGTTTTTTCACAGTTTGTATGCTAATTATCGTATTTACAATGCATGCCTTTTCACTTGCCACTATTGTATATAAGCAGTTTTCCTTGCACGTAGCACTTTAGATTGGATTTATGCATGGCACTTTGATATAAATTTTAGGCGCATTTATTGATATTTATTTGGTTATGTCCTTTATATATAAATAGGTCGCTTATCATTAAGCGCAATATACTGGTATTTTATATTCAATAATACGGTGGATTTAATTATATGTCACATATTTTATATTTTGATTTGAGATTGGAAGCACATACACTGGGCACCTTTAGATTGATAAGGTGAATATATACCTAAGCGCAACGCATTCTTTCCATTTACACTGAAACGCACGGCTATGAATACGTGACCTGTGGCTGCAGCTGGGTATTTGTAGATTTTTACAGTAAGGCATAGGGTTATTGTGGCTCGCAAGACCTCTTCTCTCTTTTTTCTGTGTTTTTGCGGCGAAATTGGTCCCATAGGAATGAATGGCGAAATGTTCAAAACTAGAGTGGGAAGTGACAAAAGCTGACAACCCCATGATCAGCCAAAACATTATGACCACCCCATGATCAGCCAAAACATTATGACCGCCCCATGTAAAAAAAAAAATATTTTTGAAAAAAAAAAATAATTTTTGAAAAAAGTAAAAAAATAATTTTTGAAAAAAAAAAAATCATTTTTGAAAAAAAAAAAAATATTTTTGAAAAAAAAAATATTTTTGAAAAAAAAAAATATTTTTGAAAAAAAAATTTCTTTTAAAAAAAAAATTATTTTTGAAAAAAAAATATATTTGAAAAAAAAAAATATTTTTGAAAAAAAAAAAATTATTTTTGAAAAAAAAATTACTTTAAAAAAAATAATAATTTCGAAAAAAAAATTATTTTTGAAATAAAAAAATTCATTTTTGAAAAAAAAAATTACCTTTGAAAAAAAAAATTACTTTTGAAAAAAAAAATCATTTTTGAAGAAAAAAAAATCATTTTTGATTAAAAAAAAATCATTTTTGATTAAAAAAAATTCATTTTTGAAAAAAAAAATTACTTTTGAAAAAAATGTTCAGCTCTTTCAGCGAATGATGGAACTTTTTTACTACTATTTATACTTTTTAAAATATTAAGCTTTTTAACACTTTTCACAGTTACTCAAGCCACTCCACCCCACCCAGTTACTCCGCCCACTCCAGTTGTAGAGGCAAGAACACTTTTCACAATTTCCCCAGAAATTGTACCTTTTCTAGTTGTGTCTGCTCCTGTTCTCTTGGTCATCTAGACCATAGAACAGTTGCTGGATTTGTACAGTGTGATCGTGGAGGATCTCCTCATGTTCTGTGAATTTTGCAACTGAATCCTCCACAGTGTGCTCAATATCCTCTATGCGATGGCCAATGTCCCGGTCAGCTCCTGCTTGTATGATCTCTCCAGTCTGCTAATGTATGATTCAATGTCATTTTTTGTGGGGAGTGCTTTGATGTAAGCTTCCATATCCCATCCATCCCTGGAGCTTTGAGGGGTGGGTGAGGGGCTGTCAGAGTGTTGGAAGCCATGCTCTGATCCCTGTGGGGATTGCTGTGTCTGTCAGGGGAGTACCTGTGAGGCAGCCTGTGCTGTGGCTGCATGTGTCGCCGCCATCTTGGAAGCTAGGGCTGCCTTGCCGTCCGGGCCGAGTTTCTGCAAGAATTTGACGATTTTGCCCGTTTTTTGTGCTCCAGTGGGACGGGGAGCTGTGCTGGTGCCTCTCCTCTTCATGAGGTGAGGTGTGTGCCGAGGATGCCGTCGGATTAGCAGTGGTTAATGTGGCTGGAGCGGGAGCTCAGAGGAAACACGTCCTACTCCTTCATCTGCCAGACCACACCCCCCCGGACCTCCGCTTTAAGTGCAATATTCTCAATTACAGCATTTTGCAGATACGATCTAACTACTATTTAAATTACATTTAATGTGCCCTGTGCACAGCCATGCAGACCAATTTGATGTAGTGTGCGGCATATGGTCTGAACACTGACAAGCTGACCCCACCCCTTCAACCTACGTCTATTTTCCAAATAGGCCATCTTTATGTAGAGCAACAATTTTTTTTAGATCCTTAGAGAGTTCTTTGCCATGAGGTGCCATGTTGAACTTCCAGTGACCAGTATGAGAGAGTGAAAGCGATAACACCAAATTTAACACACCTGCTCCCCATTCACACCTGAGACCTTGTAACACTAACAAGTCACATGACTCTGGGGAGAAAAAATGGATAATTAGGGTCTAATTTGGACATTTTCACTTAGGGGTGTACTCAATTTTGTTGCCAGCGGTTTAGACATTAATGGCTGTGTGTTGAGTTATTTTGAGGGGACAGCAAATTTACACTGTTATACAAGCTGTACACTGACTACTTTACATTGTAGCAAAGAGTCATTTCTTCAGTGTCTTCATATGAAAAAATATAATAAAATATTTACAAAAATGTGAAGGGTGTATTCACTTTTGTGAGATACTGTATATATACTGTATGTATATGATATATATGTATATATAAATATTCTTGTGACTTTCCAAGACTCACACTCAGGGAGTGTGTTTGCTCTGGCTTTCTGCAAGTGGCGACTTGTCCAGATGTCCTTGAATGCTTACACAAGATGTCCTCTCTGCTTCCATTGTTTTTACAGGTGTTCTGGTCAGCTATAAATAAATCTAATAGCCTAGCTTCACCTTTTGACGTTTTTGACCTATGGCATGTCTGATATAAAAGAGCCATCTACAGTAGTGGCTGAATTTGAGAATGTTTTACTATATATATGTCATCAGTGTAAAAAGGCAGAAAAGGATACGCCCAGGTGGGATTGTCTTCTCAGGTGGGAGTGCCTTAGTGACTGAGAGTACCTTAGTGATTGGGAGTACCTTAGTGATTGGGAGTACCTTAGTACCTGGGAATACCTTAGTGACTGGGACTACCTTAGTACCTGGGAATACCTTAGTGACTGGGAGTACCTTAGTACCTGGAAGTACCTTAGTACCTGGGAGTATCTTTAGTGCCAGAGAGTACCTTTAGTACCTGGGAGTAACTTATTACCCGGGAGTAACTGGCAATGAGTACCTCTAGGACTTGGAAGTACACTTACTACCAGGGAGTAACTGGTAGTACCTTTAGTGCCTGGGAGTACTGAGAGTTCCTGGAATAACTGGGAGAACTGAGAATAGCTACAGTGAACCGGAGCAACTCTAGCACCTGGGAGTACCTTTAGTACCTGGGTCTATTGGGAGTAGTGACACGGGGTGCTGAGAGTGATATGGGGGGGGTGCTGAGAGTGACGCGGTGTGCTGTGAAGTGACGCAGAGTGCTGTAGAGTGACGTGGAGTGCTGTAGAGTGACGCGGGTGTTGTGAAGTGACACAGAGTGCTGTGAAGTGACGCAGGGTGCTAGGAAGTGAAGTGCTGGGAGTGATGCGGGGTACTGAGATTGATGCTGGGTGCTGAGAGTGACGCGAGGTGCTGAGAGTGGCACAGCGTGCTGATAGTGGCACTGCATGCTAAGAAGTGACGCTGGGTGCTATAAAGTGGCACCAGGTGCTTAGAGTGGCGCGGGGTGCTGGGAATGATGCAGAGTGGTGAGAGTGGTGCGGGGTGCTTAGTGACGTGGGGTGCTGAGAGAGACGCGGGGTGCCGAGAGTGAGGTGGGGTGCTGAGAGTGATGCGAGGTGCTGAGAGTGACATGGGGTGCTGAGAAGGGCTGTGAGGTAATTGGAGTAGCTGTAGCGGCAGGGGAGCTTGGGGTAGAGTACCAAAAGCAATTCTTTCCCTATTATCCCCAATAGAATAGAGGGTACACACATCCAACAGGATTGTTGATGCGACCCAGTGTACATCCTGCTCCATGTATGTGTTCCTTGATGAGCCAATTGAGGGCGAATACTGCTGTGCGAGATGTCAGCTAGTTGTTTCTCTGGAAGCCCAAATCCTGGATCTAGAAAACAAGGTGGCAACACTGCGCAGCAACCTGGAAAGGAGTATGGACATTACCCAGCAGGTGCTGGCCGGAGTCAGTGTAGAGGAGGTTGGGGACATGGAGGCACAGGAGCCAGAGGTAGGTAGATGGGTGACAGCTACTTGGAGGGGTAGAGGGAAGAATGCTAGGGAGGCCAGTCCTGAGTTGGTACTCCCCAACAAATATGCCAAGGTGAATAATTTTGGGGATATAAGCTCAGGGGTGGCAGTGCTGGAGAAGGCACCCTCCCCTAGCTGCCAGGGGACTGACTGCTCTGGTAAGGAGGGGGGCAGAGATGCAGGAAAGGTTAGACAGGTACTGGTAGTATGGGACTGAATTATTAGGAGGACAGAGAGGGCAATATGTCACAAAGACCTTGGTCGCCGAACAGTATGTTGTTTATCAGGCACATCGCAGAACGGATGGACAAATTATTGGGTGGCACTGGGGAGGACCCAGCTATCATGGTACACATTGGTACCAATCACAAAGTGAGCGAAAATACTACCTGTGCTTCGAGCCACACCAGAGAGGCAGCTGGAGCTTAGGGAACTGAACAAGTGGCTGAGGAACTGGTGTAGGAAAGAGTGGTTTGGGGTCCTGGAGAACTGGGCTGACTTCTCAGTTGGTTACCGCCTCTTTAATAAGGACGGGCTGCACCTTAATGGGGATGGTGCAGCTCTATTGAAAAGAAAGATGGCCACAAAATTGGAGGGGCTTTTAAACTAGGTTTTGGGAGGGGGGGCTCTAGGGAAGTGACAGCCAGCAGTGAGCAAAGATAATAGTGGAGCCAGTAGTGATAATATGGCCGTAACATCTAATCCCGCGGTGAATGAGTGGTCAAATCAAAAACAAAGCATGAGAAATCTTGAGGAGAAATTAATATGCACTCATACAACTCTGAGAGGAGTATACACAAATGCCAAGAGCCTAGCTAACAAAATGGAGGAACTGGAGCTGCTATTACACGAGGAGGACTTAGACTTTGTGGGAATAACAGAAACTTGGTTTGACAGCTTACATGACTGACTGGCAAATATTCAGGGGTATTCCATGTATCTGTAACGGTGCCCCCCGTAGGAGCCACTAAGTGTTGTGGTCCACCTGTCATCCTGCCCAGCCCGGCATTCACTTCCCAGTTACTTTTGAGACAATGAACAGTCCATGTGCTTGTTTTTGTTGTTTTTTTATTGAGGAGATAAACTTAGGGCTCTTTCACACGGGGCAGATCAGTCATAATCCGCCCCATGAACACCCGCTTGCTCAGCGGGGATCGCTCCGCCGATCCCCGCTGAGCAGGAAGGTGACAGGTCCATGCTGCACACTGTGCAGCGGCGGACCTGTCAGAGCTCCGCTCTCCCCTATGGGGGGATCGGATGATGACGGACCATAGTGTCCGTCGTCACCCGATCCGATCCGAAAACGGATGGAAAAGTAGGGTTTTTCTCCGTTACACTTTTCGGATTGGAGCGGGTCGGATGTCAGCGGACATGTCACCGCTGACATCCGACGCTCCATAGGGATGAATGTATGTCCGTTTTTCATCCGAAAACGGAAGGATGAAAAACGGACATACGGATCGTCCGTGTGAAAGAGGCCTTAGATGGGTAAAGGAATATATTGGACGCCCAGTAAAGATCATATTAATTTGGTTGGGACAAAACTATGTACAGTCCAGAAGATTTACTCCATTCTCTCCTCCAGCACATCGCTTCCTATCTAGTGGTTCACTCCATTCCTCCAGCCTTTTGCAGACAGGGACCGCGGGCCCCTATAGTGTAGCAGAAAATATGGAAAGTCTCTTTAGTGCTAGCTGTCCTAATAGATGGACTACTGCTTCCAGTCAGCCCTCTTCAGGCCCTGCCAGCCCTCCTCCAGCTGCCCAACTTCACTGCCTGCAACATCACAGTCCACACTACTGGCTCTGCACCCATCCCAGACTGCACACTCCCAGTCCTTTCAGGCATGTCTCCCCAGTCCTCCTGATTGTGCATTTAGCAGTATAGTCAGTGTTTATCTGGCGCTCCAGATGGAATAATCCTTAGGGGTATAGTCTGTGGCTGGAATAGCTGAATGGTGATGTATCCATAGAAAGGGGTTTTTAAGGGTTAAAAAGGAAGGCAGCCCTCCTTCAGAGTGTGCCCAGAACTCTGCAAGACATAAGGAAACAACAGGGAGGGGGAGGCACCAACCTGAGTGTAGTATTAAAATGATGACTTTAAT
Organism: Lithobates clamitans; assembly: GCA_037952925.1. Classification (NCBI taxonomy): domain Eukaryota; kingdom Metazoa; phylum Chordata; class Amphibia; order Anura; family Ranidae; genus Lithobates; species Lithobates clamitans. The sequence continues at coordinate 496,559 of JBBGZY010000501.1, read as the reverse complement.
AGGATAAGATTAAAAACACTTACAAGATGATAGAAGATGCATGCTCGTCAAAGTAAAGTGCAGTCCTGGCATTCCACATGGCTCTGTGGGTCCCACCACTGTTCCGGATAGCTGGAAAGGATTGAGAAGCTAGCTGGAATGGATCACAGTGTTTCTCCAGGAGCAAAGGAACTCAGCTCCTGGCGAAACACTCAGCTCCGAGCGTGTAGCCTTTCATCACTGCAGCCCTGATTGACAAGATTCCAGCAATGCCTAAGTCCAATCAGATGCCGGTGACATCACTTCCTGTTTCACGGTCCATGCTGGTCTGTGCTCCTGGAAAAACACTGTGATCCATTCCAGCCAGCTGCTCAATCCTTTCCCAGCTATCCTGAACAGCAGTGCGACCCACAGAGCCATGTGGAATGCCAGGACTGCACTTTTTTTTGACGAGCATGTATCTTCTATCATCTTGTATGTGTTTTTAATCTTATCCTATTAAAGTCATTATTTTAATACTACACTCAGGTCGGTGCCTCCCCTTCCCTGTTTTTTCCTGATTGTGCATGTCACTCACCAGCCCTCCTGGCTGCAACCGGTGGTTCCCTCCTGAGGACTTACCCAGCAGTACTAGCTCCTACTGTCCTCTCTGACTCCTCCTGCGCCTCCTGTTCAGATCCTTCATGAGTTCTTAAAGGGCTCCATCCTGCACCCGAGTCCCAGGCCCAAGGTCACCCCCCCAGACTGGGGTGCTCCCTCAAAGGCCCTGACAGCCTAGTATTCCATCCTCAGTTTGTCCACTCGATGACCCCTCCCCAGCTGGGCTGACACTATGTATTTAAGGAGGCCTGCCCCCTGCCAATCCAAGTTGGGGATTTACCTATACTTACAAAAATCCTAACCTTTAGCACCTACCTATGTAGAGGGTGCTACATATCGAAAAGACAGGGAAGGCAGAAGAGAGGGAGGGGTGTGTCTATATATCAAAAGCGATGTAAGGGTGGTAGAGAGGAGTGACAGTGTGAATGGGACAAGGGGGAGGTGGAATCTGTGTGGGTAGAACTCCAAGTAAGAGTGAAATTAATAGAAGGGGTATATAACAGCCCCCCCAACCTGAAGGAGGAGGAGGAGCTGGACCTCCTATCACAGCTAGAAATGACAGCAAGACAGGGAAATGTCATCATAATGGGGGACTTCAATTATCCCAATATCGACTGCGCAGAGGGGACAGCTCACTCATTAAAGGCCCGTCGTTTCATGAATGTCTTACAGGACAACTTCATGTCTTAATTGGTGGATTCTCCAACTAGAAAGAATGCATTGCTAGATTTATTAATTACGAACGCATAAAGTCTGATCTCAGATGTGGCAGTACAAGACAACTTGGGATCTAGCGATCATAGATGATCACAACTTTTCAGAACTGTGCTCAATACTACAAGACATCAATTGGTACCCAATCCTAGAAACATTGAACACCAACGAAAAATGGGAATGTTTTAGGAACATAATAAACAAAGGTATCACACTGGGAAATAAATATAGAATAAATATAGAATAGCGAAGGCTAAACCTGGGTGGCTAAATCACAACGTAAAAATTCTTATTAGAGAGAAAAAAATGGCCTTTAAAAAATATAAAGCAGAGGGGGCATTGTAAGCATTACAACACTACAAGGAATGCAATAAAAAGTGTAAGAACGAAATCAGGGTAGCTAAAAAAGACTATGAGAGACACATAACAGGGAAGAATAAAAAAAAAATCCCAAGGAATTCTTTAGATATATTAACAGTAAAAAAGCGAAATCAGAGCACATTGCCCACATAAAAGACAATGAAGGGAGGATGGTTACAGATGACACAGAGAAGGCAACTGTACTAAATGCTTTCTTCTCCTCAGTTTTTACACAGGAAAAGGAGGGGTATATTGACCACGAGAGTAATGTTAGTAACACATCACAAGATGTACCCTTGTGGCTAACAGAGGCCAGAGTCAAGGAAATAGAAAAAGACGATATATACTGAAGCGTGAGGGGTGACTCACCGGTGAGGTGTGGTTATGCCTTGAATGCAAATAGACAAAAAGGGAGAGAGACAGTGGTAGAGAACACACTGTCAAAAAGTAGGCACTAATAACCAAGCAGTGTAGTTACAAAAAGTTTATTAATTTAAAAAAGTATAGCAGATGTTCCACATAGTACTACCTTCCAACATTGAAAATTGCACATAACATACAGAAAAAACATGTGATTAAAAACAATCTATATTGTTGCCCAGTATGCTGAAAATAATCTGAAAGGGGCCTATATATATAGATTAGCATAGGGTGTATATGTTGTAATGGGCGGTAAAGGTGGCAAGATGGTACACAGATTAGGCACAGATTAATGCAATGAAAATCAAGGGTACATTGGAAGACTGCAAGACATCAATGGGTGGAGCCTAAACAGACTATATGAGTAGAATGAAAATCCCCAGTGAGATGATAAGCCGTATAATTGTAAATAGGGCGTTTTTCCCTGGTCACTGGGAGGGCATTCTAAGCATTGGCAAGCATTAAGTCAATTGCGCGGCCATGTAGCGTTCTACCCAAACAAAATTTATGTCCTTTTTTCCCCACAAATAGAGCTTTCTTTTGGTGGTATTTGATCACTTCTTGCGTTATGAGGAGCGACTACAAACACTAAATGTATTCTCGCTGGAGAAGAGACGCTTGAGAGGGGCATGATAGCGATTTACAAATACCTCAATGGTGATCCCAGCATAGGAAAAAACTATTCAGTCTCAGGGGGTGTAAGGGGACACGTGGCCACACAATGAGATTGGAGGAGAAGCGGTTTAACCTTAAGCTGCACAGAGGCTTTTTCACAGCAAGTGCGGTTAGAATGTCGAACTCTCTTCCACATTCGGTGAATGTCAGTGGGAAGTATTGATATTTTTAAAATACTCTTGGATGTGAATCTTAACCACTTTAGGACCGGGCCTATTTTTCAAACTTAAATAAATAAATCATGTGTTACACTATCCCCTTAAATCTGCTGAACCTGCAGCAAAAACCTAAAAAACTAAATTGATAACTAAAGTGATGTGCCTATCAAATCGAATCCAAGGATATAATAATAATATATGTAGCACTAACTCTCGGTGGAGCTGCTAGTTTAAAGCGGGCTGTTACCTTCAATCTCGATACCTCTGTTTCACCGGCACTGGGTCTAGGGTCCCGTTGAGTTTACCTCTGGACGATGTAGACACCAAACACTTGAGTATATTTTCCAATGCTTTAATGAACAAGTAACAAGAGAAGTAGCAGGAAAGAGGCAGAAGGAAAGTTGCAGGGAAGCTCAAATACCCTTCCTTAGTATTCTTTAGAACATTCTTTGGAATTGAACAATAATTGAATGCACTCCCCGTGTGGAATTCAATCTTTGCCCGCCTGGATAGGCCTCTCTCACTTGCCTAGCAGCCAGTACGCAGCACGAACAAAAGTCTCTGCCACAGACTTGTTTGGAATAAAACCCGTACGATCCTCTGCCACAGGATGTATTGGTTTGCGATAAATGTCAGACACAGTACTTGAACCTTTAAGCCAACCCGGCAGTACTATGCAGTAAAATTTCTTCAGAATATGTCCTCCAACCGAGTCACCAGGCCCCTCTCCAGACCAGCACTCTGCATGATCCTTCCATTAGGGGTCCTCCCCTGGGATCTCCTCGGTTGTCCAGCTTCTTCACTCAGGATAGACAGCTCAGGACCATTCCTCTGCTGCTGTGGTAGGCCCCAGACAGGCTTCTGAGCCCACCCCCACACCGCAGCGACGTGGGCCTCCGGAACCGAGGACCATGAGGTGGTACTCTTAACGCATACCTGTCGGCCAGGAGGGCCAGCAGGTGGCTGAAAACGAACCCCTAAACATGGCGTCTGTCCCATAAATACCCTCTCCCAGAATGCAACTCGGAGGACCACCTCCTTCGAGTTGTCTCCGGGACAGAGGAGCACTCATACGCTTCAACACGTTGCCTTTCTAACACCAGCCCATGGTGAACACGACACCCACCGGCACAGTGTGGAACTACACGCAACTCAGCCAAGCTGGAACAGAGGCAAATCTAACTTCACCTAATAAGTAACCCACAAGATTTACCTATCAGCGGTAGATTGAAAATCTACCAGCGCTACATATATAAGCGACTAATGTCGTCATACAGCTTTCAACATCATATAGCGTGAATATACACACATTTCATAAAATATAAATATTGATACAAAAGTGATCCATAAAGTGCTCAAGTGCATATACAGTTGGGACGGAAAGTATTCAGACCCCCTTAAATATTTCACTCTTTGTTATATTGCAGCCATTTGCTAAAATCATTTAAGTTCATTTTTTTCCTCATTATTATACACACAGCACCCCATATTGACAGAAAAACACAGAATTGTTGACATTTTTGCAGATTTATTTAAAAAGAAAAACTGAAATATCACATGGTTCTATGTATTCAGATCCTTTGCTCAGTATTTAGTAGAAGCACCCTTTTGATCTAATACAGCCATGAGTCTTTTTGGGAAAGATGCAACAAGTTTTTAACACCTGGATTTGGGGATCCTCTGCCATTCCTCCTTGCAGATCCTCTCCAGTTCTGTCAGGTTGGATGGTAAACGTTGGTGGACAGCCATTTTTAGGTCTCTCCAGAGATGCTCAATTGGGTTTAAGTCAGAGCTCTGGCTGGGCCATTCAAGAACAGTCACGGAGTTGTTGTGAAGCCACTCCTTCGTTATTTTAGCTGTGTGCTTAGGGTCTTTGTCTTGTTGGAAGGTAAACCTTCGACCCAGTCTGAGGTCCTGAGCACTCTGGAGAAGGTTTTTGTCCAGGATATCCCTGTACTTGGCCGCATTCATTGCAACCAGTCGTCCTGTCCCTGCAGCTGAAAAACACCCCCACAACATGATGCTGCCACCACCATGCTTCACTGTTGGAACTGTATTGGACAGGTAATGAGCATTGCCTGGTTTTCTCCACACAAAAGTTCTATCTTGGTCTCATCAGAGCAGAGAATCTTATTTCTCACCATCTTTGAGTCCTTCAGGTGTTTTTTAGCAAACTCCATGCGGGCTTTTATGTGTCTTGCACTGAGGAGAGGCTTCAGTCGGGCCACTCTGCCATAAAGCCCCGACTGGTGGAGGGCTGCAGTGATGGTCGACTTTCTACAACTTTCTCCCATCTCCTGACTGCATCTCTGGAGCTCAGCCACAGTGATCTTTGGGTTCTTCTTTACCTCTCTCATCAAGGCTCTTCTCCCCCGATAGCTCAGTTTGGCCAGACGGCCAGCTCTAGGAAGGGTTCTGGTCATCCCAAACGTCTTCCATTTAAGGATTATGGAGGCCACTGTACTCTTAGGAGCCTTAAGTGCAGCAGAAATTTTTTTGTAACCTTAGCCAGATCTGTGCCTTGCCACAATTCTGTCTCTGAGGTCTTCAGGCAGTTCCTTTGACCTCATGATTCTCATTTGCTCTGACATGCACTGTGAGTTGTAAGGTCTTTTATAGACAGGTGTGTGGCTTTCCTAATCAAGTCCAATCAGTATAATCAAACACAGCTGGACTCAAATGAAGGTGTAGAACCATCTCAAGGATGATCAGAAGAAATGGACAGCACCTGAGTTAAATATATGAGTGTCACAGCAAAGGGTCTGAATACTTAGGCATGTGATATTTCAGTTTTTCTTTTTTAATAAATCTGCAAAAATGTCAACAATTCTGTGTTTTTCTGTCAATATGGGGTGCTGTGTGTACATTAATGAGGAAAAAAATGAACTTAAATGAATTTAGCAAATGGCTGCAATATAACAAGGAGCGAAAAATTTAAGGGGGTCTGAATACTTTCCGTCCCCATTGTAAGTCTGTGATACTCTGACCACCCAGGATCAGTTTTTAGCGTCCTTAAAACAAAAATAATAAACATGACTTGATAGGTGACTGTGAATATAGCGATCTGCAGCAGTGATTACACTCAGGTGCTCCCTGCCCCAAGGTAATGGCCGCTCACCTCAGAGCATGTGACCTCGCAATTCAGTTTGGTCAATACACGCTTTTGAATCATCAAAACGGATTCCAGGTCAGGTTGCAAGGTCCAAACACTGCTCAAAGATGTAGCATGGGTCTGGTGCATTAGTGCACCGCTCTATAGCATGCCTTAATAGCGCCAAGCCGTGGATGAGATTGTGTGCTCCTACTCCATAAGACAGACCAGCTGCCGTTCAGTCCCCTCCCCTATGCTTGTCGATACAAGAGAAATGTCATATCTTCATCCCCCTTGTATCCAAACTGTAGCAGTTCTGACCTCCTCCCTGCTGCTGATTGCTGAAATGGGGACTTTCATTGGCTGCACTGAGAAGTGCAAGATCTGACAGAGGAGTTCTGTCCTCCTCTCTGCTGCTGACTGCAAAGACAAGGTGGGGAGAAGACGAGGGGGTACCACAGCTGGAGGAGAAGTGTGAGGGCTACATGAAATGGCCGGGCAGGTCAGATTTGGCCTATGGGCCTTGTGTTTGACATGTGTTCTAGAGGGTATTGCATGGTGCTGTAAAATGCTGTGGTAGTAGTTTTGGTTAAGGGTTACCACTCACTCGCCGACACTGGATCCAGCAAAAGAGCCCCAGACCATCACGCTTTCTCCTCCATGTTTGACAGTTGGTGTCTCACACCAAGGAACCATCCTTTCACCTACTAAACAGTGTACAAAAACCCTGCGTGAGGAAGATCTCAAATTTTGATTCATTGGTCCTGAAGACTTTCTTCTAGTCTTCATTCATTCACTTGCAGTGCTTCATGGCCCAGGCAAGCCTTTTTTCTTGTTTTGCCATTTTAGCTATGGCTTTCTTACAGCCACTTGATCAGATTAACCTGCAGTTGGAAGTCCTCTCTTAACAGTTGAAACTGAGACTTGCTTACTTCGATCAGTGCTAAGCTGTTGTTCTGTGAGCTGCCCATCCCGCAAGCTCTCTCAAGAAAGTTGTCTTCTAATTCTGTTATAGCTTTGGGTCTGGCAGACCTCCTCCTGTCAGAGTTTCCCTCAGTTTCTAATTGCACTTTCATGGTGTAGGAAACTGTACTCGCTGACAAATTTACTTTCTGTCAGGAACCATGAAACAGACGGAGACAGAAAATGCAGTAAAAATCGCACCTTTTAATAGAATTATAAAAATGGTACAACTGGTAAACGTAGTCAAAACATAGCCAGGGATCGGCAGTCAAATCAGGTAGTCAGAACAAGCCAGGAAATCAGGAAGCCAGAGATCAGTGTAGTCAGATATGTTGATCAAGGCAAAGGCATTGAAGAAATAAACCAGGCAGTTTAAATAGCCAGAAGGGACTGGTTGTAGGCTTGACTGACGAGCAGGAAATGATCAACAGGTCAGCCACCTTGGAACGATAAGTACTGGAACTTAACTGACAGCTGAGCAACCTGAGCACGGAGAAGGAAGGGCTGATAGCCCAGCCCTTACTGTACCCACTCCTCAATGACCCCCCGCCCTCGGAGGGGCACCAGGTTTGAGGGGAAAACGACTTTGGAAGAGGACAGGAGCATGTACGTCCGAGCATGAGACCCAGGACCGTACCCTTTCCAATGAACCAGGTACTTTACTGTATGTGCCCACGGAATCTATGGGAGTCAATGATCGATTGTATCTCATACTCCTCATGGTTCTCGACCTGCACCAGGCGAGGACTGAGTGGTACTGAGGTGGTAAAGCGGTTGCACACCAAAGGTTTTAATAGGGAGATATGAAAAACATTCGAAATACACATGTTAGAAGGAAGGTCTAATGCGTAAGCCACTGGGTTGATTCTATAGAGAATACGGAAAGGCCCAATAAGTCATAGTGCCAGTTTTAGTGAGGGAACACGGAGTCGGAGGTTACGAGATGACAGCCAGACCCTCTCCCCAACCCGGTAGGAAGGCACAGGTAGGCGTCAGCGGTCAGTATGGAGTCTGTACCTCTTATTGGCACGTTACAAGGACTCTTGGACCTGCACCCAAGTGGAACGAAGATCACGGAGATGCTCCTCTAACGCAGGAATTCAAGGTAGGAGGTCTGACCAGTTGTAATGGTGATCAGAAATATAGCAGCATAGAAACTGCTCCAAGGCTTGGTTGGCCCGTTCTGCGGCCCCATTGGAATGCCGCGCTCTTCTGGCAGATAAGCGTTTAGCCTCAAACAAGAATGTGAGATTCTTATGGTCAGTCATAATGAGGATCGGCACAGTGGTACTTTGGAGGGGATGCCTCCATTCTTTAAGAGCTAAAATGATAGCTAACACTTTTCTGTCTCCAATCTTGTAATTGCATTCTGCAGGAGACAATTTCTTAGAAAAGTTGCCACAAGGGTACATAGCGCTCTCAGAGGTAGGATGTTGAGACAAAAGGGCGACCACTCCAGTCTCACATGCATCAACCTCAAGAATGAAGGGTAGCGTAGGATCAGGATGTGCCAGCACAGGAGCTGAAACAAAGTCAGCCTTGAGTGCTTCAAAGGCTTTAATGGAATTTGGAGACCAACTGTGGGTTACCATCCTTTCTGGTCATATCAGTCAGGGGTTTGACCAGAGAAGAGAAGTTCCAAATAAATTTCCGATAATAATTGGCAAAGCCAAGAAAACGTTGTAACGGACGTAGACCTACGGGTCGAGGCCACTGTAGAACTGCAGATAATTTCTCTGGGTCCATCGAAAAACCGGCAGTACAAATGTTATAACCCAGAAATTACCCTGTTTACAATGGAACTCGTACTTCTCCAACTTACAATACAGGTTATTATTTCTCAGCCTCTGTAGCACACGGGAGACATCTGTGTGGTGGCTCTCTAGGGATTTAGAATATATGAGAATATCGTTGAGATAAACCTCCACACACTGCTGCAACATATCTCAGAGGACATCGTTGATGAACTCTTGGAAGACTGCCGGAGCGTTGCAAAGACCAAACGACAGTGCAAGGTATTCGTAATGTCCTGTCCTGGTGTTAAAATAAATGCAGTTTTGCTTTCGTTGCCCTCCTTGATCCTCACAAGATTGTATGCCCCTCTCAGATAGAGCTTTGTGAAAACCGTTGCTCCCATGAGGCAGTCAAATAATTCCGTAATCAACGGAATCGGGTAGGCGTTCTTAATCATGATGCGATTGAGACCCCTATAATCGATACAAGGTTTCAGTTCACCTCTCCTCTTTTTCACAAAGAAGAAGCCAGCACCAGCAGGAGATGAGGCAGATGAGCCCTCGAGAAAGTGCTTCAGCAACATAGTCCTCCATGGCTAAGGGTAAACCTGGCCATGGGGAGGCATAGAACTGGATTGAAGGTCAATTGCGCAATCATACAACCGGTGTGTAGGCAAACTACCGGCTTGACCCTTGTCAAAGACATCACTAAATTTGTGGTACTCCTCTGGCAAGGAGGAGAGAGGGAAAAGGTGCACAAGACCTTAGCTACTTTCCGAAAACATGTCTTACTGCATTGTGGTGACCAGGAAAGAACCTCAGCACAAAGCCAATAAAGAGGGGTAGTGCCTCTGTAACCAAGAATAACCAATAACCACCGGATAATGGGGAGAGGAAATGACTTGGTCAACGGAGCAGTCTCATGAATCACATGGGCAGGCTCTCCCATCAGTAGCCTCATTGGCAAGTGGAGTGGCACGAAGCTGCAGCGGAATCAAGTGCTTCGACACAAAGTGTCAGGGCTGGGCTCAACCCTTCCTTCTCTGAGCTGGCCGCTCAGCTGTCGGCTAATCTAGAGATGCTCCCCTGTGTTCCTGTTAAAGACTTGCTGGGCTGACATTCCTTCTGGCTCCAGATCATGTTTGTTTTTCTACTACGCTCATCTCTGGCTCCCTGACATTTTTGCTTGTTTGACTATCCGTTCCATTTCCTGAACTCTGGCTATGTTTTGACTAAGTTTACTCTGTTTACCTTTTTTATTGTTATTAAAAAAGTGAGATTTAACTGTACTTCTGTCTCAGTCTGATTCATGGTTTCTGACACAAAGGCACTGTCTATGAACAGGCCTGCAGCCCCAGAGTCGATTAGAGCCTGTGTATCGATGGACGACACAGATCATGAAAAGGTAACCAGAACTAGAGGCTTATCCTTCAAGTGTAACTGGGGACGTAACAAAGCCACCTAAGGTCTGTTCCCTAAAGGACTTCAGGTACAAGCCTTTCCCGGACAGGTAGGACAAGTGACCTGCCTGGCCACAATAAAGGCACAATCTTTCCCTCCTCCTAAAGGCCCTCTCATCCACAGAGAGATGCGTGAAGCCTACTGCATGGGTTCTACTTCACTGGCAGACTCGGTACCAGGAGGCATGGGAGGTGAGGGAGGCAAGGGTGGGAATGCAAAGCTCGGAGCCAAACATACAGGAGGCTTCCGCAAGCGCTCCTTAAAGGAAGGTCTCTCTCGGAGTCTGGAGTCAATAAGAATGGCAAACGTGATCAACTTCTCCAGATCTGTAGGTATGTCTCTGGCTGCTATCTCATCTTTGATGTTATCTGAGAGACCATGAGAAAAGGCAGCCACGAGGGCCTCATTGTTCCAAGTGACCTCTGCTGCCAGAGTACGGAATTCAATGGCGTAATGGGCAAAAGTTCTTATACTCTGATGGACATGAGGCTCTTGACAGCAGAAGTGGAGCATGTGGGAACGTCAAATACTCTTTTAAAGGGAGCCACAAACTCTGGGAAACTCAGGACAATGGGTTTTTGCGTATCCCATAGAGGGTTTGGCCAGGCCAAGGTTCTATCAGTAAGTAAAGAAATAGTGAAGCCTACTTTTGCTTCTGTCCGTGAAGAATGAGGCAGCATCTCAAAGTATATCCAAACCTGGTTGAGAAACCTTCTGCATTGAACTGGATCACCCTCAAATTGCTGGGGAAGCAGAGGGGAAGCAGACATACCTCTTACAGAGGTAATATTGGAGGTGGGTGCCTGCACAGAGACTGGAACAGCAGCAGGGACAACCTGCAACACAGGTTGTACTGGAACAGCCACAGTGGGAGGATCCAGGTGAGCAGTACGAATCAGGAGCGTCTGTAACACTATGACAAACTAATCCATGTGGTGATCCTGCCCCTTAAACCTGGAAAAAACTATTACCACTAGGTGGATTGCCTGTATCTTCTGAATTTATGGCCTTCGCCTACTGTCAGAAACCATGAAATAGATGGAGACAGAAAATGCAGTAAAAATCACACCTTTTGAGGTAAAAAAAATGTCAAAACATAGCCAGGGTTCCGTAGTCAAATCGGGTAGTAAGAACAAGGCAGGAAATCAGGAAGCCAGAGATCAGCGTAGTCAGAGGCAGCAGACAGGATCAGGTACCAGAAGGGACATCAGCCAGGCAAGTCTTCAACAGGAACACAGCAGAAAGTCTCTAGATATATTGACCAAGGGGAAAGCATTGACAAAATGAACCAGGCAGCTTAAATAGACAGAAGGGGTTGGCTGTGGGCTTGACTGATGAGTAGGAGATAATCAACACTGTGGAACGATGAGTACTGGCAATTAACTGACAGCTGAGCAACCTGAGCACAAGAAAGGAAGGGCTGAGAGCCCAGCCCTGACACTCTCTTTGCAATTTTTTTAAAGGATAAACCTACAGTTTTAAGGGCTATAATGTTCTATCTGTCTTCTTTTGTTAGTTGCCTTTTTCTCTCCATTTTAACCACTTTGCGCAAATCGCTGTATCTGTACGTCGGTACTTGGATGCTAAATACCTTTGTTATGAAAGCAGCTAGCCCTGGTATTTTCAGAAACGGTGTGCGGTTCTCTTTGAGATAAAAGTGGTCTCTGCGGCAGATTCGCTGCAAGATCACTTTTATCGGGGGGTGGGAGAGGGGGTCCCCCCTACCGCCGTGCTCCGGTCGTCTCTGCCGCTTACCGCTCAGTAGAGGCAGAGACAATTGCGTCCTTTCTCTGGTTGCCGAGTGAGGGAAAGATGGTCCCCACCTGGCTCCATAACATTAGATGGCGGCAGCGACGTCAAACGTCACTTCCGCCCAATGGTCTTAAAGGGGAAATTTTTTTTTTGCAAAAAAAATTACATTTAATTTTTTTTTTATTGCATTTTAGTGTAAATTTTAGATCTGAGGTCTTTTTGACTCCAAATCTCACATTTAAGAGGTCCTGTCATGCTTTTTTCTATTACAAGGGATGTTTACATTCCCTGTAATAGGAATAAAAGTGACCCATTTTTTTTTTATAAAAGGACACTGTAAAAATAAAACGTAAAATAAATAATAATAAAAAAAAAATGTAAAGCCCCCCCGTGCCGTCGAGCTCACGCGCAGAAGCGGACGCATGCGTAAGTCACGTCTGCATATATGAAAACGGTGTTCAAACCACACATGTGAGGTATCTCCATGATCATTAGAGCAAGAGCAATAATTCTAGCACTAGACTTCCTCTGTAACTCAAAATTGGTAACCTGTAGAAATTTTTAAACATCGCCAAAGGAGATCTTTAAGTGCCAAAGTTTGTCGCCATTCCACGAGCGGGCGCAATTTTGAAGCGTGACATGTTGGGTATCAATTTACTCAGCATTACATTATCTTTCACAATATAAAAAAAATGGGCTAACTTTACTGTTGTCTTATTTTTTAATTCAAAAAAGTGTATTTTTTCCAAAAAAATTGCACTTGTAAGACCGCTGCCCAAACGGTGTGACATAAAGTATTGCATAAAGTATATTCTCTAGGGGGTCTGAAAAAAATATATAATGTTTGGGGGTTCTAAGTAATTTTCTAGCAAAAAAATAATTATTTTAACTTGTAAACAACAAGTCTCAAAAAGAGGCTCAGAGCTGAAGTGGTTAAGAGCATAATACTACATTTTGCACAGTACAATACTATCCAAAATATTGCTTAAAGCAGAGCTCCACCCAAAAATGGAAGCTCCGCTTTTTCACCCCCCCCCCTCGCTGCCACATTTGGCACCTTTTGGGGGGGGGGTACCTGGTACCACGGCAAAGTCATCAGGAAGTTCGGTCCCCCTCACCCTTCCCCCACCGCCATTCACAAAGTGCAGTGTGCTTCGTGCATGTGCAGTAGCAAACTGGCTCTTAAGCCGCAAGGCTTCACTTCTGGTTTCCCTTACCTGAAATGTCAGCAGCAGCACCCGAGAGCCAATTGAAAAATCGGCTCGGGTGAAGACACCGCTGGCTTTGTGGACTGGTAAGTGTGCTAATATTAAAAGTCAGCAATTACAGTATTTGTAGCTGCTGACTTTAAACATTTTTCTGACAGAGCCTGGAGCTCCTCTTTAACCAGTTCCCTACCGCCGTATAGTAAAATGACGGTGTCAGGAACCTTTCGTCCCTCCGGGTGGGCGTCATATGATGTCCTCGGCTTCCCGGCATTGTGGAGAGCACGCGCACCCGCCGCATCACTTGGGACCCGATACGCGTGCCCTGCGGCCGCGATGTCTGCCGGGCACCCGCGATTGCTCCTCACAGAGCAAGGACGTGGATCTGTGTGTATAAACACACAGATCCACGTCCTGTCAGGGGAGAGGAGAACTGATCGTATGTTCCTTGTACAGAGGAACACCGATCGATCTCCTCCCCTCATCAGTCCCCTCCCCCCACAGTTAGAATCACTACCTAGGACACACATTTAACCTCTTCAGTGCCCCCTAGTGTTAACCCCTTCCCTGCCAGTCATTTATACAGTAATCAGTGCATTTTTATAGCACTGGTCGCTTTATAAGTGTCAATGGTCCCAAAATAGTGTCAAAAGTGTCCGTTCTGTCCGCTGTAATGTTATAGTCATGATAAAAATCACAGATCGTCGCCATTAGTAGTGAAAAAAAAATTAATAATAAAAATGACAAATCTATCCCCCATTTTGTAGACGCTAAAACTTTTGCACAAACCAATCAATGTATGCTTATTGGGATTTTTTTTTACCAAAAATATGTAGAAGAATACATATCGGCCTAAACTGAGGAAAAATTGGGATATTTATTATAGTGAAAAGTAATAAATATTGTGTTTTTTTCAAAATTGTCACTCTTTTTTTGCTTATAGCGCCAAAGATAAAGAACGCAGAGGTGATCAAATACCACCAAAAGAAAGCTCTATTTTTGGGGGGGAAAATGATCAAAATTTAATTTGGGTACAACGTCGCATGACCGCGCGGACACCTGTAGAAATTGGTAATTTACTTACATTGCCGCGGAACAACTGTGAGTTATTAACCCATTACTTTTTCTCTGAAAAGGGTATTTTTGTATAACTCTGAAATGCACATTACTTTTTAGTTTTTGTTATCCTACACTTTTTTTTCAGTGTCATTTTACCGCTTACCTTTGTACCATTTCAGGATATTCACTGGACTTGAACTGTTTCAATAAAAATGGGAATCATGGGGGTGTTCTAAAACTTTTAACGAGTGGTGTATGTGTACATTATATATATTGCAAACTGTTTAACACTTTTGTAACTATGCTTTGAGAGAAGGATGGAGCTGGCATGAAATGCAGGTTTTTGTGGCATATATGTAAAACCAGGGTGAGTTTTGTGTGGATAACACCAACGAGACTTCTTTCACTCATAGTGTGGTTCCCAAGCTTTTCTTTGCCCTGTACCCCTAGGAAATGCTTAACCACTTGCTTACTAGGCACTTAAACCCCCCTCCTATCCAGACCAATTTTCAGCTTTCAGTGCTCTCACACTTTGAATGACAATTACTCAGTCATGCAACACTGTACCCAAATGATTTTTTTGTCCTTTTCTTCATACAAATAGAGCTTTATTTTGGTGGTATTTGATCACCTCTGGGTTTTTTATTTTTTGCGCTATAAATGAAAAAAGACCGAAAATTTTGAAAAAAAACACATTTTTTCTAATTTCTGTGATAAAATTTTGCAAATTCGTAATTTTTCTTCATAAATTTTGGCCACAATTTATACTGCTACATATCTTTGGTAAAAATAACCAAAAATTTGTGGAAATTATTTGGTCTGTGTGAAAGTTTTAGAGTCTACAAGCTATGGTGCAAATCATAAAAAAATTATCACATCTGATGTACTGAGGCCTATCTCATTTCCTGAGACCCTAACAAGCCAGGAAAGTACAAATGCCCCCCAAATAACCCCTTTTTGGAAAGTAGACATTTCAATGTATTTAGTTAGAGGCATGGTGAGTTATTTGAAGTTGTATTTTTTTCCCACAATTCTTTGCAAAATTGAAATTTTTTTTTTTTTCCCCACAAAATTGTCATTGTAATAGCTTATTTCTCTCACATGGCATGTGCATACCACAAATGACACCCCAAAATACATTCTGCTACTCCTCCTGAGTATTACAATACCACATGTGTGGGACTTTTTCACTGCCTGGCCACATACAGAGGCCCAACATGCATGGAGCACCATCAGGTGTTCTAGGAGCATAAATTACACATCACATTTCTCAACCACCTATTACACTTTTGAAGGCCCTGGAGCACCAGGACAATGGAAACACCCACAAAATGACCCCATTTTGGAAAGCTAACACCCCAACGTATAATCTATGAGGCATAATGAGTCTTTTGAATGGTTTCTTTTTTTCCAGAAGTTTTTGGAAAATGTGGAAAAAAAATGAAACCGCATTTTTTTTTACACAAAGTTGTCCGTTTATAAGATATTTCCAACACATGGCATTTAGATAGCAAAAATGACACCCCAAAATACATTCTGCTACTCCTCCTGAGTATTACGATACCACATGTGTGGGACTTTTTCACTGCCTGGCCACATACAGAGGCCCAACATGCATGGAGCACCATCAGGTGTTCTAGGAGCATAAATTACACATCACATTTCTCAACCACCTATTACACTTTTGAAGGCCCTGGAGCACCAGGACAATGCAAACACCCATAAAATGACCCCATTTTGGAAAGCTAACACCCCAACGTATAATCTATGCGGCATAATGAGTCTTTTGAATGGTTTATTTTTTTCCAGAAGTTTTTGGAAAATGTGGAAAAAAATGAAACCGCATTTTTTTTTACACAAAGTTGTCCGTTTATAAGATATTTCCAACACATGGCATTTAGATAGCAAAAATGACACCCCAAAATACATTCTGCTACTCCTCCTGAGTATTACGATACCACATGTGTGGGACTTTTTCACTGCCTGGCCACATACAGAGGCCCAACATGCATGGAGCACCATCAGGTGTTCTAGGAGCATAAATTACACATCACATTTCTCAACCACCTATTACACTTTTGAAGGCCCTGGAGCACCAGGACAATGGAAACACCCACAAAATGACCCCATTTTGGAAAGCTAACACCCCAACGTATAATCTATGAGGCATAATGAGTCTTTTGAATGGTTTATTTTTTTCCAGAAGTTTTTGGAAAATGTGGAAAAAAATGAAAACACATTTTTTTTTACACAAAGTTGTCCGTTTATAAGATATTTCCAACACATAGCATTTAGATAGCAAAAATGACACCCCAAAATACATTCTGCTACTCCTCCTGAGTATTACGATACCACATGTGTGGGACTTTTTCACTGCCTGGCCACATACAGAGGCCCAACATGCATGGAGCACCATCAGGTGTTCTAGGAGCATAAATTACACATCACATTTCTCAACCACCTATTACACTTTTGAAGGCCCTGGAGCACCAGGACAATGGAAACACCCACAAAATGACCCCATTTTGGAAAGCTAACACCCCAACGTATAATCTATGAGGCATAATGAGTCTTTTGAATGGTTTATTTTTTTCCAGAAGTTTTTGGAAAATGTGGAAAAAAATGAAAACACATTTTTTTTTACACAAAGTTGTCCGTTTATAAGATATTTCCAACACATAGCATTTAGATAGCAAAAATGACACCCCAAAATACATTCTGCTACTCCTCCTGAGTATTACAATACCACATGTGTGGGACTTTTTCACTGCCTGGCCACATACAGAGGCCCAACATGCATGGAGCACCATCAGGTGTTCTAGGAGCATAAATTACACATCACATTTCTCAACCACCTGTTACACCTTTGAAGGCCCTGGAGCACCAGGACAATGGAAACACCCACAAAATGACCCCATTTTGGAAAGCTAACACCCCAACGTATAATCTATGCGGCATAATGAGTCTTTTGAATGGTTTATTTTTTTCCAGAAGTTTTTGGAAAATATGGAAAAAAATGAAAACGCATTTTTTTTACACAAAGTTGTCCGTTTATAAGATATTTCCAACACATAGCATTTAGATAGCAAAAATGACACCCCAAAATACATTCTGCTACTCCTCCTGAGTATTACGATACCACATGTGTGGGACTTTTTCACTGCCTGGCCACATACAGAGGCCAAACATGCAAGAAACACCGTCAGGTGTTTCAGGGACACATAGCATGCACATACCAAGAATTACACCCCAAAATACATTATGCTGAGCAAAGCGTAAACAAAAAAGATTACCTGTGGTTGTAGTAGCGCAGTTGTACGCAGGAGGATAGCACTGGTCCAGGCAGCAGGCAGGGACTTGGTCAGCAGCGGCGAACACAATTGTCCAGGCAGCAGGCAGGGTTACTATCCATATAAAGTCCAGGGTCATTGCAGGCAGAGATATTGTCCGCAGTGCCAAAAATATTGGTCCTGGTAGTAGGCAGGTCCATGTGGTGTGGTCAGTGCAACAGGCAGAGGCGTGACGGCAGTAAGTCCTACAGGCAGAAGTAGGGCCTCGTTCAGGACAGAATGGGGACAGGGGTAGAGGCTTCTCCCACCCAAATCTCTTTGAAGCCTCCGAGTCTCCAGACCCTAATCTAGGATTGAGAAAACAAAATAAATTGTTTTCTTCATCCAGAAAAACAATTCTGGAGCCCCTCACATATGTGAGACCCCTGTGTTGAATCCCACTAGTCCAGTTGCAGGGTACAAGATCAGTCCAAGAGGCAGGCAAATATCATGGTCAAACAGTCCAAGGTCAGTTCCAGATCAGGCAGAGGTATGTACAGAATCGTTGGGCAGAAGCATGGTCGAATAACAGTCCAGGGTCAGTTCCAGATCAGGCAGAGGTATGTGCAGAATCGTTAGGCAGAAGCGTGGTCAAATAACAAGCCAGGGTCAGTTACAGAGGAGGCAGTGGCATAAGGGGTGTGAGGGTAAATTGCAGGAACGGAGGCTTACGTTTACCATACTTTACTAATAATTTACTGAAGTATGGTAACGACGAAAACATTCACCTACGCAGAGGCCTGGTTCAGAAGGACATTGTGCACAATAATAAGATGTGTCTCTTCTGAATCCAGCTCTGGTACACACCTTACATTTTTTTTGCCGTCGTTGGCCTGTTGGTTTGGGAGGGATCTTATCTGGGAAGTGGCGTTCGGAGAGTCGACTTAGAACATCAGATCGGATATTTTCTGGGGGGCCGTTCGGGAATGTAAGGGCAGTGAAAACGTCCTCCTGGTAGCCAAGGAAGCGTTTGGGGTTTTGGGTGGAGTTACGATAAATGACATAAGAATTGTAGATGGCCAAATTAAAAAAATAAATTGCGACTTTCTTATACCAATGGTATGTCCGTCTTGTGGCAAGGTACGGTTCCAGCATCTGGTCATTCAAGTCGACTCCCCCATAAACAAATTATAGTCAAAGACGCATTTAGGTTTCTGTATGGGGCCATTTCTTCTGGGGACTTCCATGAAGGTATCATCGTGGATTGAAGACAACATGTATACATCTCTTTTGTCTCTCCACTTCACTGCCAAAATCTCGTTGTTTCGTAGACTCGCCGTTTCTCCTTTTCTCAATTTTTTATTGACCAGACTTTGAGGAAAGCCCTTCCGGTTCTTTTTGATGGTACCACATGCAGGCGTCTTCATCCGATGCAGGTTGTGGAACAGGGGCAGAGATGTGTAGAAGTTATCTACGTACAGGTGGTAGCCTTTCTCCAGTAGGGGGTATGTGAGATCCCAAACAATTTTCCCGCTTGATCCCAAGTAGTCTGGGCAATTAGGGGGTTGCAGCTGGGTGTCCTTCCCTTCGTACACTTTGAAGGCATACAAGTAACCTGTGACTCGGTCACATAATTTGTATACCTTCACCCCATAGCGTGCCCTTTTACTGGGAATATATTGCTTCATCTTAAGCCTGCCACTAAACTTAAGAAGGGACTCATCCACACATATGTTTTTGTCTGGGGTAAACAGCAAGGGGAATAGTGCAGAAAAATAATTTAAAAGTGGCCGAATTTTGAAAAGTCTATCATAGTTTGGGTCATTTCGGGGAGGGCACTGGGTATTGTCGTTGAAATGAAGAAACCTCAATATCATGAGGTATCTGTTTCTGGGCATCACCTTGGAGTATATTGGCAGGTGTTGGAGGGGGCGGGTTGACCAATAGGACAGCAAAGTGTTTTTTTTCGTGAGTCCCATGTTAAATGTGAGCCCTAAAAAAACCTTCAACTCCACCACCGTTAGGTCTCTCCATTCGTAGGGAGGGGCATAGTAGGACGTTGGATTATTCGCAATGAATTGATGTGCATAAAGGTTGCACTGGGCCACAATACTTGACAGCATGTCCTCGGTAAAAAATAAATTAAAAAAATCTATTGGGGAAAAATTCTCCGTGTTCACCTGGACTCCTGGCTGGGCAGTGAAAGGGGGAATGTTGGCTTCTCCTGAATTAGGAGGAAGCCACAAGGGGTTCTGCAGGGCATAGGGAAGGCTGGCTTGGGTCCTTGGCCTTTCTTGCCGAGGCACTGCGGTGCTGGTGGACGGGACTGCCATGCTGGTGGACGGGACTGCCGTGCTGGTGGACGGGACTGCCGTGCTGGTAGATGCCACTGCCTCCCCACCAGAACGCCTTTGTTTGGCGGGCCGAATCTCTTCCTCCTCTGAGTCACTCAGTGTTTCACTACTGAGGACTGGCTCATAGTTTATGTCCGACTCGGAATCAGAAAGGGAATCTGAAAAAGAGAGCTCCCCGTTGCTCTCGTCGGCCTGGGACAGTATTTGGTACGCCTCCTCGGCGGAAAAGCTTCTTTTGGCCATGGTTGCTAAGCCTGCACTGATGAGGCGGCACTGATGAGCACAGATGGGCACTGAGGTGGCACAGAGGGGCACTGATGAGGTGGAACAGATGTGCACTGATGAGGTGGAACAGATGTGCACTAATGAGGTGGAACAGATGTGCAGATGTGCACTGATGAGGTGGCACAGGTGTGCACTGATGAGGTGGCACAGGTGGGCACTGATGAGGTGGCACAGGTGGGCACTGATGAGGCGGCACAGGTGGGCACTGACGAGGTGGCACAGGTGGGCACTGACGAGGTGGAACAGATGTGCACTGAGATTGCACAGATGTGCACTTATGAGGTGGCACAGCTGGGCACTGATGGGACGGCACAGATGGGGCGGCACAGATGGGGCGGCACAGATGGAGCGGCACAGATGGAGCGGCACAGATGGAGCGGCACAGATGGGCACTGATGAGGCGGCACAGATGTGCACTGAGGCAGCACAGATGTGCACTGATTGGCACAGGTGGGCACTGAGGTGGCACAGGTGGGCACTGATGAGGTGGCACAGGTGGGCACTGATGAGGTGGCACAGGTGGGCACTGATGAGGTGACACAGGTGGTCACTGATTGTGCAGATGTGCAGCTGGACACTAATCACCGCTGGGCAGACAGGTGGACACCGATTGGCACAGGTGGACACCGATTGGCACAGGTGGGCACCGATTGGCACAGGTGGGCACCGATTTGGCACAGGTGGGCACCAATTGGCACTGTACTGATGCTGCACTGTACTGATGGGGCACTGTATTGATGGGGCACTGTATTGATGGGGCACTGTGTTGATGGGCACTGTATTGATGGGCACTGTGGGCACAGTAAATGTTAATACAAACTCACAGATCGCTGACAGTTTCTCTCTCTCCTCACACGCTGTCTCTGTGTGAGGAGAGAGAGCCGGCAATGAGAGATGATCTCAATTGTTTACATTTTAGATCATCTCTCATTGGAGGCAGCGATCGCGCTGTAAACGGCCGCTGTGATTGGCCGTTTACAGCGATCTGTGATTGGCTGTGTCCAAGGGACACGGCCAACACAGAATTTCCCCGTTGCGCGCTCGTGAGCGCGCACGGGGAGCGAGGAAAGGGGAGGCCGTCATATGACGGCCTCCCGGGAATTGACATCCGCGCTGAAGCCGTCATTCGGCTACGGCCGGATGTCAGGTGGTTAAATAATATTTTCACCCCTGCAAAAGGTGTAACATTTTTGACCCACTAAGTGAACCACATACATAAATTGAATTAAAAAAATAAGTTCCAAATTGTATTAATTTAGATTCATGATCCATTCTTCTGAAATGCTCAGGTCTTCAGCAGCAAAATATCCATACAGTTTCATGAGTGAAACAATAGTAAATTTATGGATTTATGAGTGTAAAAAATATGATTATGTCTGATGTTGTGGTATAATGATCTTAAAAGCAAATCTCTGTCAGTTACTTTCTTTACCTATATGTTTATTCTGTTTTTCTCTCCTTTTTAATTACTAAACATTAAGACTCCTATCTACCCAACACAGCCATCTACTACTACTCAAGGTACACCGACAGCTGGCTGAGTGGTGACTTGTCACAAAGCCTAGTACACACTATCGGGGTTTTTTTTTGTTCAACCCAACGGGTTGTACTAACTATCTGACGTTAGTACAGCAATCTCTCCTGCTGAGCTGTTGTGTTCTGACAGGGGGATGCCCCCACCCCCTGCTAGAACACTCCGGTCAGAGCTCTCAGCCATTGGCAGCTGGTTTTCCAGCATGCTTGTCCGGGTTCTGTCGGACCGGCTGCCATACACACAAGCCGAATGTCGCCTGACATTCGGCCTGTGTGTACTAGGCTTAAGGGATACAAGCCACTCTTTTTTGAACCTTCTGAAGTTCCATACTGCACCCCCTGTGAGTGTGGGTACCCCAGACTGGGATCCCCTCACCTAAAGAAATGACCAATACAACGTCATCCTGCTAAATATCAAGTAAGGGACTGATTGCCATTAAACCTTTCAAGTGTGGAGGATTGTGTTGCAAATGCTATGCCACGACCTGAACCAAAGACACAAAATGCAGGACAGCAAGACAGTCTACTGTACTGTGTTCCCCTATAGCACTGTAATGCCCCGTACACACGGTCGGATTTTCCGATGGAAAATGTGTGATAGGACCTTGTTGTCGGAAATTCCGACCGTGTGTAGGCTCCATCACACATTTTCCATCGGATTTTCAGACACATAAAGTTTGAGAGCAGGCTATAAAATTTTCCGACAACAAAATCCGTTGTCGGAATTTCCGATCGTGTGTACACAAATCCGACGGACAAAGTGCCACGCATGCTCAGAATAAATAAAGAGATGAAAGCTATTGGCCACTGCCCCGTTTATAGTCCCGACGTACGTGTTTTACGTCACCGCGTTCAGAATGATCGGATTTTCCGACAACTTTGTGTGACCGTGTGTATGCAAGACAAGTTTGAGCCAACATCCGTCGGAAAAAATCCTAGGATTTTGTTGTCGGAATGTCCGATCAATGTCCGACCGTGTGTACGGGGCATAAGTATGCAAGTATGACCTCCATTTCATTTTCAGTGATCTAACTTAATGGGCCTAAATATACTACATAACTTTGTAACTAAACCTTTTTTCTTTTTGAGGAACACTATGGACTAATATACTGTTCTCCCTATAGGATTAACACAAAATCAACAAAAAGTCAAGCTTTTATAGTATGATAGACATCCCCATTATTACCTTGTGCCTTCATGCCATCTAGAACATGTAGCTTATCAACCACCTTCTACAAACACCATGTTATATTTACATTCATTATTCATTTCAGTAAAGATAAGCCTCTATGTGTAATGTCTTTTCTGTGTGGAGAAAGCCTACTTTTTCCAAGAAAGTTTCAGTTATAGCATATTTGCAAATGAATTATCTATTAGGCTTACACTGTCAGAATCCACTGCTCTCCCAGTGCAGTCTTGCATATAATCCATTTTGCAGATCTCTAAAACTAAAATGTTTTGATCATTAGAGGTAAGTTGAGGTAGTGTCTGAGGTGCTGTTTTCAAACCAGATGCCTCATGCGTCATAGTCATTACTTTCAGAAATACTAGTATAATAACTAATAGCATTAGCACTGCTCTGTGTGCACATTTGCTAACGAAAAAAAAATGTGGCCCACCACTATGTTACCAGTTCTTTTTCTTTCTCTAAAAGCTGTCTAGCTCTTGAATGCATCAGCAATCCAATGATCTTATTATAATCATTAAATTATTGGCAGTAAATTATCTCTGGAAAGCTGCCAAATGCATGCCTCTTAAAAGCCAGACTTCGTAGGCTTCTATTTTTAAACAAAATAGATGCATTCAAGCTTTAACTCTCAAAATTCTCAAAGAAAAAATGAGCTCTACAACTTCAGACTTCTTTGCTTGTTTATTGAAAGCTAATGGCCTAATACACAAAGGTTCATTATGTGATGCTTTTTCCATGTTACACAATGTGCACACCATATTGCTTCTTCATTTTCAAAAGATTCAACATTATGATGTATGCCCCTTTGCCATGATGAAACCAGCTAGTATGCCTTCAAACACTTACATTGCTTTTTTGAGGAGGGATATTTAAAAGTGGAAACCCACCTTAAAGTGCACCTGTGCCCATACTAGGAACATTAATGCATTTGCATATTAAATAATCAGTAAAAAAAAGCTTTACTTCAAGCCATCCTTTAATTCTTTATGTGTATTTAGTATTGAAGTGGAACTTCAGTAATTTTTTCATCTTTCTGTCTATTAAATCTTCTGCTCTTGTTGTTTTAACTTTGGATAGTAAAACATTTTTTTTCTGCCAGTAAATTCCTTATACAGCCCACTTCCTGTTTCTTGTCTGTGAAAAAAGCCTAGGCTTATGACATCATGCACAGCTCTCTCTCTCACTCTCCTGAGAGTTTGCCAGGAAGGGAGGGGGCATGAGACATAAGAGGGCCAATGAGAGCTGCAGAGCTGGAGGTGTGCCTCTGTGTGTCTGTGTAAATCCAGGAAGTGAACAGGCAGCAGCTTCAGCTGCCCACAGTTAAAATGATTGCAGCCAGACTCAGTGCAGGGAGA
This sequence comes from Lithobates clamitans, assembly GCA_037952925.1. Taxonomy (NCBI): domain Eukaryota; kingdom Metazoa; phylum Chordata; class Amphibia; order Anura; family Ranidae; genus Lithobates; species Lithobates clamitans. Next base: position 472,404 of record JBBGZY010000501.1, on the reverse strand, counting down.
TTTCTGCAGCATATTTGGTAAGTACAGATTCACAGTATATATAAAATAATATGCAAAGTGATTTTAGGGAAGCTTCAGAATGGCAACAATGTTTTTATTACAAATTATGTGAACAGACAGAATTAACTCTGAAAAAAAACTCTACAAATCAGGTGTCAATTGGATTCTAACAGTTTAGAAAAATCTGTATGTTTACATTAGAAGGCTCGGGAAGCAGAAGAAAGGTGCTCCTAAAGCAATAGGTTTTCTCAGATCTTAAATTAGCTGTAACCCTAAAAAAAAAAAAAAAAACATGCTGCCTGTTCTTGTCTTCCCCTCTGTAAACTGACCACGTTTATCACGGCTGCTGATCTCTGATCTCATCAGTGTCTCTGCATCTCCCCCACTCCCCTCCCCCTCTCCCTATCAGTTTCTTAATCTGTGTGAGAGCCGATCAGCTCCCCACTTTGCCTCTCCCCTCTCCTCTCCTCCCTGTGTAATTCTACCCTGCAGCTGCTCCAGTGCTTGTAAAGTAAAGAAATATGTATTAATAACTTTGATCCTCTCTGTTTTAGGTCCCTGATCGGTACAGTGTGTGTGTTTTCCTAAAATTATAATGCTAAATACCTTCTTTGCAGAGCCCTGCTGTGCAGACATGTGGCCTCCCTCTGCTAGCTTGCATTTAACAGAGGGAAAGCTCAGCCCCTTCCTCTGTACTCCTTTATTTGAGAAGGGAAGCAGAGGGAGGCCACATGACAGGACAGTGGGGTTCTGCAAAGAAGTTCATCTAGTTCAACCAACAGAAAAAAAAAAACAACCAACAGAAAAAAAAACAGAAAACCTCTATACAGTTCCTTGAAAAAGTATTCATACCCCTTGAAATTTTCCACATATTTTTTCATGTTACAACCGAAAACGTAAATTTATTTTTTTGGAATTTTATTTGATAGACCAACATAAACTGGCACATAATTGTGAAGTGGAAGAGTGGAAGAAAAATGATAAATGGTTTTTATCATTTTTTACAAATAAATGTCTGAAAAGTGTGGTTTGCATGTTTTCAGCCCCCCAGAGTCAATACTTTGTAGAACCACCTTTCGCTGCAATTACAGCTGCAAGTCTTTTTGGGAATGTCTCTACCAGCTTTGCACATCTAGAGATTGACATTTTTGTCACTGTCATTGTCCTGCTGGAAGGTGAATCTCCGCCCCAGTCTCAAGTCTTTTGCAGACTCTAACACGCTTTCTTCTAAGATTGCCCTGTATTTGGCTCCATCCATCTTCCCATCAACTCTGACCAGCTTCCCTGTCCCTATTGAAGAAAAGCATCTTCACAACATGATGCTGCCACCACCATGTTTCATGGTGGAGATGGTGTGTTCAGGGTGATGTGCAATGTTAGTTTTCAACCACACATAGCATTTTGCTTTTAGGCCAAAAGGTTACATTTTGGTCTCATCTGACCAGAGCATCTTCTTCCAGATGTTTGTTGTGTCCCCCACATGGCTTCTCGCAAACTACAAATGGAAATTCTTATGGCTTTCTTTCAACAATGGCTTTCTTCTTGCCACTCTTCCATAAAGGCCAGATTTGCGGAGTGCACGACTAATAGTTGTCCTGTGGACAGATTCTCCCACCTGATCTGTGGATCTCTGCAGCTCCTCCAGAGTTACCATGGGCCTCTTGGCTGCTTGCCTTGCCTGTCAATTTAGGTGGACGGTCACGTCTTGGTAGGTTTGCAGATGTGCCATACTCTTTCCATTTTTGGATGATAGATTGAACAGTGCTCCGTGAGATGTTCAAAGCTTGGGATATTTTTTTAAAACCTAACCCTGCAAGTGCGCATGCGCGCGGGCACGGGAGCGGACATGATCTGACCTGCTCCGCACGCCGCCGGCCTTTCTAAGCTAAAATAAGCCAGAGGGAAGCCACACAACGAGCAGCCTTATAGGGGATCAGGAGATGAATCGCAGAGGAGGGGGCACAGCGAAGAAAAAACCCCCAACATCCAGTTATTCGTTCCGTTCGGGGAACGACGCTGCACGGACCCCCCCTTCCAAGATGGCGACTAACCGGAGGACAGAGACAAACGCTACAAAGCAGGTGAGCGGGGCCCAGAACAACCAATCCCCCCCTGCACAAAGAGCCCCCACTCCACACACTGCGGCTGCAGACACGGATTGCACACGGGACCCCTTTTCTTCCCAATCACAGGAAGACATATCAAGATCGCAGAAGGGTGAGTCCCCACATTGCTCTCTATCCCCCTCCCACACTTACCAGGGAGAGGGGATGGATGGAGCTATCTCCCCAGCGTCATCCATGGAGAGGAACATGGCTGAAATGGCTGAACTCGCCATGAGCCAAAACAGCACAGCAAGTGAGCAGCCTCCCCCACCTCCAGCTCCATATTCAGGAGACACTGTCCTCCTTGCTCGCTTTTCAGCACTATTGCAACAAGAATTAACTAAAGCCTGCCAAGCAATCACTGCCGAAATGAAGCATGATTTTAATGACATAGGAGAAAGACTGGATCACATTGAATCCAAAATGGATGGCACAGTGCGGAGAGTTAACCAAAACTCACATATGATATCCTTACTACAGGAACAATTAGATGACGCCAACGCCAAAATCGAAGATCAGGAAAACAGATCCAGGCGCTATAACTTCCGCATACGCGGACTTCCAGAAATAGTGATGGATTTGGAAGATGTAGTACATACACTAATGCAAGATCTGATCCCAGACATCACGCCTCACCACATGGAAATTGATAGAGTCCATAGGGCACTGACAGCCCCAAGACCAGACGGCCCCCCAAGGGATGTGATAGTCAACCCGCATTATTACAAAATCAAGGAGCAAATAATGACTGCAGCCCGGGGCAAGAATGAAATCACCCTTTTGGGGCATCCCATACAGATTTTCGCGGATATCTCACAAATGACTATCCAAAAGAGACGGGCCCTAAAGCCATTATTGGTGCAGCTTACCAACCGCCAAATTAAGTATAGATGGTCATTTCCTTTCCGCCTCTCCTTTACCTTCAAGGGAAAGACGCATTCTTTTGCTAACTTCTCGGACGGAGAAGACATCCTTATGGGCCTAGGCATAATTTCCAGAGAACCCTTACCCCCGAAATCTAGACCAGAATGGGATCGTCCGGTTTCACCGCTTTGGGAGCAACAACGCCCACGCCACTCCTCGAGACAACGACGACGTCCAGCAACAGATCCAGACGGATGACGGGAACAAATACCCTACTGAGAAGTATTTTCTTTTTTCCCCTTTGTGCATGCAGTGATGGATGGTACCACTGCACGGTCCCCACTCAGGGACATAGAACTTCCAAAAGGTTGGCTACGGTTGAGCCAGTTTAACACATCTTTATAGCATTAATGAGACTTCCACAATCTTGGAGGGACTTAACCTCCTCTCCAGAATTTGTTATTGAGTAATTTGAAATGCACTATTAATAGATATCAGTGTAAGATGTAGGCCTTACAAGTTACTTGAAATGGATTCCCCAGTTTGTTTAAGTTTAACTTGACGAGACTTCAGTTCTCACAGCATTTAAGTTTACTAGATACGCTAGGATTCCCTCCTCATAGAACGATATTCTATACAGAAGGGTCGGGGCGGAACCGCATGCCACTTCCCTGCGAGCTTGCCGCCATCAGTTGGGTGGCGACAACCTCGCTTTCTAAGACGGAGACTTTGTTCTCCTGGACCAGGTTGTATAAGTTCTCAGGTTTACATATGATGCTTAAGCACTTGATTTCCAGGGGGAAGGGTGGACAGTGGTCCAGTCCATCTTACCCCAACATTGTTTTCTCACTTTCTCTCTCTCTCTTCTTTTCCCTTTTTTTTGCCCGGAGTGCACCCCTACAAACGAAAAATGATGAAGACCCAGATCGAAATAAGTTCGCTCAGACGGAGATGGCTAGCAACTACAACAGGCAAGTGCAGTCTGTCAGACCATAATGATGAGTACGTTAACCCATAAATCTTATACCCGCATTTTAACACACAATGTCCAAGGCTTTAATTCCCCTACAAAAAGAGCCAAAGCTTTCCAAAATTATCACAGCTTAGGAATAGATTTCCTATTCCTCCAAGAAACACATTTCTCACGCTCCTCAGCACCCAGATATTTAAACCCTAGATTTCCCACCTTCTATTTATCGAATGGCCCAGATAAAAAGAGAGGGGTGGCAATATGTATTGCAAAAAGAGTCCCATTTACCCCCAATAAGGTTATCAAAGATAAGGAAGGGAGATACATCATGGTTGTGGGGAAAGTCAATGATAGTGCTCTTACACTCGTATCTTATTACGCGCCTAATACGGGCCAGGTGACATTTTTTGAAAATATGTTGAAAATTTTGCTCCCACACATACAAGGCAAATTAATACTAGGTGGAGACAGCAATGTCTCCTTAGATCAAATTTTAGATAGGTCAAATGTACACAAACCTGTAGTGAAACATATCCCTAAACAAGGGGTTAAACTAGCCCGGGCACTATATTCCCATGATTTAGTGGATGTATGGAGAGACTTTCACCCCACAACCAGAGATTTTACATATTACTCCCAAGTCCATAAAACATACTCCCGTATAGACCATTTACTCACACAATCCTCACTATTGCCGTCAATCACCTCTACTGAAATAATTCCCATCTCATGGTCAGATCATTCACCTGTATTATTAACATTATCAGACCTATGGATGAGACCACAATCCTCAACCTGGCGGCTTAACGCCTCACTACTTAATGACCCCCTAATATACACTGAGGTAGAGAAGGACCTCCGACAATACTTTATAGATAACCATCCTAGCGCCACCTCCCCCGGTATAAATTGGGCAGCGCACAAAGCTACTATCCGGGGTAAGTTGATCCAAATGGCCTCCAGAAATAAACGTGCCAATAGGCAGAAAATACAACAACAGGAGGATGAATTACATAAGATAGTCCAAGAACAAAAAGCTAACCCACAATTAGACCTACGTCATAAAATAGATGAAGCGCGTTCGGCACTAAATTTTAGTCTCACAACCAAGGCTGAAAAGTACCTCCGCTGGTCTAGGCATCGCTACTACACCAGGGGAGATAAACCTACCACACTATTAGCAAGAAAACTCACCCCCCGCCCATTCAATTCTGCTATGCCGAGACTTCGGACGAAAGATGGGAAACCCACCCAAAATCCCCAAATGATCATACAAGAATTTTCTAGGTTCTTCACCAAACTCTATAATAAACCTAACACATTTTCTACACCCAGAGCAGACGAATTCTTCCACGACATTTCATTACCACAAATTGCACAAGAACATGTAGAACTAATGGAAGCAGATTTCAATGAGGGGGAAATTTTGGCAGCTATCAAAAGCCTGAACCCTTCAAAAGCACCCGGCCCAGACGGTTTTACGGGCCATTATTACAGGAAATTTGCAGCCATATTGACCCCTCATCTATGTTCCTTTTTTAATGCAATACGAAAAGGTGACACACTAAGCGCACACGAAAATGAGGCCCTTATACAAGTACTCCCTAAACCGGGGAAAGATCATGGAGACCCCGCCAATTATCGCCCTATATCACTAATCAACGTGGATCTCAAATTGATGACAAAAGTGTTAGCGACCAGAATGAACGCTTTCTTAGCCAAATATATCCACCCAGATCAGGTGGGATTCGTCCCCGGCCGCCAGGCCCCAGATCAAACCCGACGGGCGATAGATATTATAGCCGCAATCAACTCCAACTGGGATAATCTTGGGAAACGGAAGGGTATGCTTCTCTCATTGGATCTTTGCAAGGCGTTTGACTCGGTAACATGGGAATACATCTATTACGTGCTACGGAGGTATGGGTTTGGGCCTCATTTTCTAACAATCCTGCAATCACTATATAATGCACCTACGGCTAGAATTCAGATAAAAGGTTATAAATCACATAAAATACATATACACAGGGGAACGAGGCAAGGATGCCCCTTGTCACCAATCTTATTTATTTTGGCATTAGAACCCTTAGCAATCAAAATAAGACAGAGCCAAGATATAAAAGGTATTCAATGCGGAGATGGCGAACAAAAGTGCTCTCTGTTCGCCGATGATATCCTGATGTTTATTTCCTCTCCGATCACATCCCTTCCCAACCTATTTCAGATACTACGACGTTTTTCGGTATTCTCGGGTCTCACGATTATTCACTCTAAATCCGAGGCCTTAAATATCTCCATAGAACAACAGACGGTTCAACAACTCCAAACGTCATTCCAGTTTAAATGGCAGAAGGATAGACTCCCATATCTAGGAATATTTCTAACCCCCACATTACAGACACTCTATAAAGCCAATTATCCTCCCCTGTATGGAAAACTAACCACAGATTTATCCAGATGGGCTGTTAGCCCTCCGTCATGGTTCGGCAGACTGTACTCCATAAAAATGAATCTTTTGCCAAGATTGTTGTACTTGTTTAGGACTCTTCCGATTGCCATCAATAGATCCGATCTTGAAACACTTCAGCAAAAAATAATGAAGTTCATTTGGGGAAACACAAGACCCAGGGTGAATAAGCTAACTCTTCACACCCCTAAAACAAAAGGAGGCCTGGGATTTCCCAACTTGATTAAATACTTTGAGGCAGCCCAACTGGCCCAGTTAATTCGCTCCCATTCGGGGGCTCCAGCTCCGACCTGGATGAAAATGGAATCAGCTCCTTATCCCACAAAACCTATCAGCCACATGTTGTGGCTTAACATGAAAGACAGACCAACCCTAATGTGCCCCACATTATCGTTTTCAATGAGTATGTGGGATAGACTACAAAAACCATTCACTTTCCGTTCTACACATTCTCCCATGGCCCCCTTGGTGGGAAACCCAGATTTCACCCCGGGTCTTAATCCTCAAAACCTATCATGGTGGACCAATAAGGGACTGATACGCATAGCGGACATGTGTGACCACAGAGGTATAATACCGAAACAAACCTTAATAGAAAAGTATCAACTTCCTCACACTGAATCCTATCGTTACCTCCAGATAGTCCACTTTTTGCATACTATACAACGCAAAACCGACATTTTGTCTGCCACCCCAATGGAATATCTATGCAAGTCCTATGACAAACATAGAGGCCATATATCACTAATTTATAGTATCTTGATTTCCAAAACGGAGAAATTACCCTATATGTTGAGATGGGAAGGGGACATGGAGGTGACGATGGAAACTGATAGATGGTATAAAATGGCACAGCTAGCTTCAAAAGGTTACATTAATACCTCTCTGATAGAAGCAAACTATAAGGTTTTATTAAGGTGGTACATGGTCCCGGCGAGAATCGCAACATATGTCGCTGGTGCCTCTCCTATGTGCTTCAGAGGATGCGGCAAAGAAGGTACAATATACCATACTTGGTGGACCTGCCCTAAGGTCAAACGCTTTTGGATACGCATCTATAACTTTATATACTCACTGACCCAAGTAAACCTTCCCAAATCCCCACAACAAGCACTACTAGGAGATCAAATAGAGGGAATACCTGGTCACACCAGGAAGCTCATATCCTTTATCTTCACTGCATCCAGAATAACGATAGCAGGATCCTGGAGAAGGCCCCTAATCCCTTTTGACAGGGTGAAAGCGAAATTGACATGGATCATGATCAATGAACGCCTCTCGGCATCTCTTCTAGATAAACAGGGGGCTTTTGATAGAATTTGGGAACCATGGTTGTCCTACTTATCAACAGGCTTTGACAACTAACGATTCCTGAAAGGGACCTCTAGGGGTGCACTCAACCCGAACTTTTTTCCCAACCTTTTTTCCCTTTCTTCTCTCACTCTTCCTTATTATTTCTATTCTTTTTCTTTTCTTCCCCCTTCCCCTAACACACCTCGTGGGACTTCCTATTCAAAATGGTGGTCGTCGTAACAGATGCGATGATTGCTGAAATGCAAATGATGGAGGGGGAGGGGTGTGGGGCGGAGACCCCCCCGTCCACAGTGGAGCCCCCGATTGGGGTGGGTGGTCGGGTCTCGGCGTCGCACCCTCTTTCCACACATAATGGAGAAGTGGATGATGTACGGTTAAATTGATGTATAACTACAATTAAAACAATACGAACCCAAATTAATAGTGCATGGTATTTGCTTTGGATGCCTATGCGGGTGAGGGGTGCCTGGCTGGCCTAATCTAGGCGGGCAGGCGCACTTGCATTATAATATGAAAGGCAACAAGGCATAGTATGGTATATTCATAGGATTCCCACAGGAAACTTAAGCTGAGATACGCCTTCCCCCTCCCTCTATCCCTCTCCCCTTTTTCCTTTATTTCTATACAATTCCATGATGTATGAGTTATGTATTTTGTATTTTGTAAATGTTCTTTTATAATCTTCAATAAAAATCATTGAAAAAAAAAAAAAAACCTAACCCTGCTTTAAACTACTCCACAACTTTATCTCTGACCTGTCTGGTATGTTCCCTGGCCTTCATAATGCTGTTTTTTCACTAAGGTGCTCTAACAAACCTCTGATGGCTTCATAGAACAGTTGTATTTATATTGAGATTAAATTACACACAGGTGGACTCTATTTACTAATTAGGTGACTTCTGAAGGCAATTGGTTCCACTAGATTTTAATTAGGGGTATCAGTGTAAAGGGGCTGAATACAAATGCACGTGTAGCGCTGGTAGATTTTAATCTACCGCTGATAGGTAATTCTAGTGGGTTACTTATTATAGGAAGTTATATTTGCCTCTGTTCCTGCTTGGCTGACGTTGCGTGTAGTTCCACACTGTGCCGGTGGGTGTCGTTGTCGCCATGGGCCAGTGTTGGAAGAGCAACGTGTTGAAACGTATGAGTGCTCCTCTGTCCCGGAGATGGACAGAGGTGGTCTTCCGAGTTGCATTCTGGGAGAGGGTATTTATGGAACAGACGCCATGTTCTGGGGTTCGTTTTCAGCCACCTGCTGGCCCTCCTGGCCAACAGGTATGTGTTAAGAGTACCACCTCGTGGTCCTCCGTTCCTGAGGCCCACATCGCTGTGGCGTGTGGGTGGGCCCAGAAGCCTGTCTGGGGCCTACCACAGCAGCAGAGGAATGGTCCTGAGCTGTCTATCCTGAGTGAAGAAGCTGGACAACCAAAAAGATCCCAGGGGAGGACCCTTCATGGAAGGATCATGCAGAGTGCTGGTCTGTAGAGGGGCCTGGTGCCTCGGTTGGAGGATGTATCCTGAAGTAGTCTTACTGCATAGTACTGCCGGGTTGGCTTAAAGGTTCAAGTACTGTGTCTGACATTCATCGCAAACCATTACATCCTGTGACAGAGGTATCGAGAGTGAAGGTAACAAGCCCGCTTTAAACCAGCAGCTCCACCGAGAGTTAGTGCTACATGTGGGTGCGTCGTCCGGGATTTGTTGGCCGTCAATTCTCGCAACCTAGAGAGGTGTTTCACCGGGAGTTTACGGTAAGAGCTGGACTTTGTCAATTTCTCAGGAAAAGAAGAGGTTAAAAGTTGCAGGACTTTATTTCTTACTGCATAGGCGGTGGGTGCCAGTAAAAGCCCAGGAGCTACGTGATCAGAAGAACAAGTGGGAGGAGCCTAACCTACTTGATACCGCGTGGGACGCATGTATGTGTTTGGCGCCAGAGAAGAAGAGAGGCCTCGTGATCATGCTGAGGAGATCAGAATGTGGCCATGTCTTTTTCAGCGATGCAGCCAATTATGGGACCAAGAATGTTCCCTGCGAGCACTGTGTCGACTACTGTGCTGACCGGAACCCTGCTTACAGATACCGGTATTCGTCTGAAGCCGTAGGGGAGGTTTGTTCTCTATACCGCCGGAGATATCGAAGGGCTGGGCATGATTTGCCACAAATGTGAAGGACTGGTCGTACATCTCCGTCCATTTGTTCGCTGCCCGCAATGTGGAGAATATCTGTTTGTGGTGGAGTAACCTACTATGTCTCCCTGTGCTTATTGAATAGATTGGGCTACAGGTATCGCCACAGTAGAAGCTGCTACTGCTGCGGAAAGAGAACGGCAGGCCGTGACTTTGCCTGTTGTTGCCGAGAATGTTCCGGAGAGAGACACTGCTGTTGCTGTCTCATCAGCGGACATTACCTTAATTTCTACGTCCACCACACCTATCCCTGTTGTACCTGTACAGAAGAAGGTGGGATATGTGAAGGCTTCCTGTGGCCGTGGTCGAGGCCTACCCCAGAGACTATCCGAACCGGATCCAATAAAGTCCACGACAGGAACGGGTGAGCAATTGATGGGAAATGTATCTGGGACTGTAAATAAATATCTGCCAGCAGAAGAGCTGGGAGATTCGGAGATAGAATCCATGTCGGATCTCTCCGGTGATGATGACCTGTTTGAGACTATGTCACAAGAGCTGTTATGGGCCCAAGGCGAAGATGTCTGCTCTGCTATGACTTTCCCTGAATGGACAGCCCTGAGTTCTGGGAAAACGTCACCTTGTGTGAAGCCACACAGCACTGTAAATGAGACATTGTCAAAAGTTGCTAGTTCACTTCAGACACTGGCTGGGTCTATAGTGAGCAAATCATTGAATTCATGTGTGCCTCCTGGTATGGGGAAAAATAGATCCTTACCGAAACTTGCACGTTTGCAGAGAATGTTGAACAAGCGTGTAGCTACAGAATATGGTTTGGAGTTCCCTCAGAACATAATGCAAGTGATTGAAGCTAACCAGGAGTTTTGGTACAGTGAAGCTGTTTGGGACTATTTGTCTGTGCCTAAGCCTTTCCGAAAGACTGGATATTCTGTTAAAATGGATGAACGTTACAGTGGATGTTTTATACACTGGAATTTCGGTCGGCACATCTATGATGACAGAGTGGTCATCTGCAGGCCCGGAAAAGATGACGTTGTGTATTTCATCACTACAGTGGATAAACTGGGAAAAGCACTGACATTGCCAGATCGCCGGTTTTATTGGTAATTATGGACAAAAGAACTTTGAGTTAGTTAGTTAGTGTCAGTATATAGAGATCTTCGTGGTCAATATCTGAATGCTCATCTCAGTTTTTTAAATCCAATCCACAAAATGTTAATCTTATAATGTCTTTCTACTGTCTTTCCTTCTTCTTTACCTAAATCCAAGTTATAATCTCAAATACCTGCTCTCAGGCTTGGGAGTTATTATTTTTGTGACAGACATTAAGGACAACGTCTATTGTACTGGGGGGAGTATATAGCACTGGTAGATTTTAATCTACCGCTGATAGGTAAATCTAGTGGGTTACTTATTATAGGAAGTTATATTTGCCTCTGTTCCAGCTTGGCTGATATTGCGTGTAGTTCCACACTGTGCCGGTGGGTGTCGTTGTCGCCATGGGCCAGTGTTGGAATAGCAATGTGTTGAAGCGTATGAGTGCTCCTCTGTCCCGGAGATAACTCGGTGGAGGTGGTCCTCCGAGTTGCATTCTGGGAGAGGGTATTTATGTGACAGACGCCATGTTCTGGGGTTCGTTTTCAGCCACCTGCTGGCCCTCCTGGCCGACAGGTATGTGTTAAGAGTACCACCTCGTGGTCCTTCATTCCGGAGGCCCACGTCGCTGCGGCGTGTGGGTGGGCCCAGAAGCCTGTCTGGAGCCTAGCACAGCAGTAGAGGAATGGTCCTGAGCTGTCTATCCTGAGTGAAGAAGCTGGACAACCGAGAAGATCCCAGGGGAGGACCCGTCATGGAAGGATCATGCAGAGTGCTGGTCTGGAGAGGGGCCTGGTGACTCAGTTGGAGGACGTATACTGAAGTAGTCTTACTGCATAGTACTGCCGGGTTGGCTTAAAGGTTCAAGTACTGTGTCTGACATTCATCGCAAACCATTACATCCTGTGACAGAGGTATCAAGAGTGAAGGTAACAAGCCTGCTTTAAACCAGCAGCTCCACCGAGAGTAATGCCCCGTACACACGGTCGGACTTTGCTCGGACATTCCGACAACAAAATCCTAGGATTTTTTTCCGACGGATGTTGGCTCAAACTTGTCTTGCATACACACGGTCACACAAAGTTGTCGGAAAATCCGATCGTTCTGAACGTGGTGACGTAAAACACGTACGTCGGGACTATAAACGGGGCAGTGGCCAATAGCTTTCATCTCTTTTTTTATTCTGAGCATGCGTGGCACTTTGTCCGTCGGATTTGTGTACACACGATCGGAATTTCCGACAACGGATTTTGTTGTCGGAAAATTTTATATCCTGCTCTCAAACTTTGTGTGTCGGAAAATCCGATGGAAAATGTGTGATGGAGCCTACACACGGTCGGAATTTCCGACAACAAGGTCCTATCACACATTTTCCATCGGAAAATCCGACCGTGTGTACGGGGCATTAGTGCTACACACGCCACACTTTACAGGCATTTATTTGTAAAAAAAATTTGAAAACCATTTATCATTTTCCTTCCACTTCACAATTATGTGCCACGTTGTGTTGGTCTATCACGTAAAATCCCAATAAAATACATTTACATTTTTGGTTGTAAAATGACAAAATGTGGAAAACTTCAAGGGGTATGAATACGTTTTCAAGGCACTGTAGCTGTGCAATAGCTGTACTCCAGGAGCTCAGTAAAAATACAAATTTTAAATGAAAGGTAAAATTAAAGAAATTAAATTAAAGAGCTAAGTCTATGAAGTGGCTAGTATTCCACGGCTAGTATTCCAGCACATTGTACAAAGTGCCTTAATTCTTGGAGTTCAGCTTTAACGTATAAGTGAACCCTTACTTTGTAAAACAACCCATTCAGTTTAAAAAATAAGTACAAGGCACATGCAATGCAAGAGAAAGTAAAAAAAGTTTGCAAAACTTTTTTTTTCAGTGACTGGGAGAGGTCCTTCACATGTCAGAGAGCAATCAGTTAAGTTAGTGCCTGGATGGTGAAGATTTATTTTCTGCTTTGTTCTGTTTGTTTTATTTCAACCTTTTGCTATAAAACTGACTATAAGTCAGACTTTTAAGGCTGGCCATACATTATGGAATTTTCTTGCTTTCAACCATGGGTTGAAGGCAAGAAAATCGCTCGATTCCCCCCATCAACACAGTTGTAGAATCATGGAGGTCATGATCAAAGCCTTGCTGCAGGCCACTGCAACCCAGCAGGAAACAAACTGCCAGTTTGCAAAGATTCAGCAACGGATGGCAGAGATTCATCAAAAAGCCTCTGCAGCTCAGCAGAAGATCACCAGTTTGTGGAGCTCCTCAAGGTAGTGGTCCAACACTTGATAAAAGTATGGAAGGGCACTACAGATACACTACCTGTGGAACAGATAATGGTGCGTGCCAGCTATTACCTGCAAAAAATTACGACGCAGATGACGTGAAAGCTTATCTCATAACACAAAGGAGTAAATGCAAAGAGAACATACTTTTACACAGGGCTTTTTTTCTCGGAGAATAGGTGCAGGAACTCCCCCCGTCTGAGTCACCCCTTGTCTCTGCCCCCTACCCACCTGTGACCACCGTCCCTTGATTCCACCCCCTACTCACCTACCAGTACTGCCCCTTTTAGAGAATACAGAACCAAGTATCATTTTGTGGTGCTAAATCATTTGTATGGCAGTAAAATAGATCCCCTGCAGCCAGCAACAATGGACTCCACCCCAACAACAATAGATTCCCTGCAGCAACAGTGAACCACCCACAACAAAATATCACACCCAGTAACAAAATATCCACCCAAGCAACATTAGACCCCCCAGCAGCAACAACTGATCTCCCAGCAGCCAGCAACATAAGACCCCCCAGCAACAATAGATTCCCCTTCAGCAACAATAGACCCTCACACAAAATCAGATCCCCACCAGTGACAATAGATCCCCCAGCAGACAACATCAATAGACCCTCCAGCACACCCCACACCCCATGCTATTACATACTTGCAGTGCTGGAGGTGCTGGAGGTGCCGGAACTGCATTCCCCCACGTTCCCCCATGTTCCCGCTGAAAAAAAGCCCTGCTTTTACATAAAAGTACACGGTACAACAGTAAAATAATATAGTGCAGCGCTAAAGTAACATAATATAAATAAGTAAGAAAATTTCATTAAAAAGTTCATAAGCAGTCATGAGAATATGTAAATTCATTTCCCAATAAAGTGACAATGTGCCTTCATTAAGAAATTCTGTGCCAAAAAGTGTGACCTCCACCATAAGACATTCTGTGCTGCTCACCTCCACACCGGGACCCCTGAACCAACAAAGGGTCATAAAAGCTTTCCTCGAAGTGCAAAATCCTGGAGGATATCTATACACCTCTTTTGAATGCAGATCACAGGGATCACCGCACAGGCTCATAGGTAAGGGATCGCAGCATCAAATCATAAGTGTCCTGATATATGCAAATAAAACAGGAAACATCTAGTAGCTCCCTTTTCATACACGTATCGTCCCATAGGGCAGGACTTCATAGGTCAGGACTTCATCAGCGTGAAGTGGAGGTCACACTTTTTGGAATGGAATTTCTAATCTTCATGAATGCACATTTTATTGGGAAATACAGTCAAGTCCATAAATATTGGGACATCAACACAATTCTAATCTTTTTGGCTCTATACACCACCACAATGGATTTGAAATAAAACAGAACTTGAACTGCAGACTTTCAGCTTTAATTTGAGGGTATTTACATCCAAATCAGGTGAACGGTGTAGGAATTACAACAGTTTGTATATGTGCCTCCCACTTTTTAAGGGACCAAAAGTAATGGGACAGATTAACAATCATCCATCAAACTTTCACTCTTTAATACTTGGTTGCAAATCCTTTGCAGTCAATTACAGCCTTAAGTCTGGAACGCATAGACATCACCAGACACTGAGTTTCATCCCTGGTGATGCTCTGCCAGGCCTCTACTGCAACTTAAATAGATAAAAAAAAAACAGCGCTCGCAAAATAAATAAATTATATTAAAACTAAATCATGTGTTGCAGCTGCTAGATAAAAAGTGCTGACACTTTGATAATATATAAGACAAAAAAGACCTGCGCTGGCAACTCACCAAGTGGATGATTATAGAAAAGAATCAAAAAATCAAAAAATATATGTACCATATAATGTCACACAAATACACATTTAGTGGACATTAGATGGAGATGTACACAGAAACTGTGCATAAAAACACTGCCAAACTGTGTGACTATAAGTAAATCAATAAACGTAAATAATATGGTCTAGATCAATTCGTCTGAGATCTAGATCAATTCGTCCAAAAGCTAACTCTTGGACGCTATGCGACTGGAAAGTCACTAGACTAATAAATAAATAATCCCATATATTCGTGAATAACAATATAGTGAATATATAGTGAAAACACCAAAAAATATAAATCAAAGACTACACATAACATAAAGTCTGTTAGATCACACAGTTCCTTCACAGGAGGACAATCTGCAGACTTCAAGCTTATTCATTCATATGGTAAATTTTGAATAGCAGATAAAGTCTCCTCTCAAGCAATACCGGCATCAGCCTTATCTGCTATTCAAAATTTACCATATGAATGAATAAGCTTGAAGTCTGCAGATTGTCCTCCTGTGAAGGAACTGTGTGATCTAACAGACTTTATGTTATGTGTAGTCTTTGATTTATATTTTTTGGTGTTTTCACTCTACTGCAACTGTCTTCAGTTCCTGCTTGTTCTTGGGGCATCTTCAGTTTTGTCTTCAGCAAGTGAAATGCATGCTCAATCATATTCAGGTCAGGTGATTGACTTGGCCTTTGCATAACATTCCACTTCTTTAACTTAAAAAACTCTTTGGTTGCTTTCGCAGTACGCTTCGGGTCATTGCCCATCTGCACTGTGCGCCATCCAATGAGTTCTGAAGCATTTTGCTGATTATAAGCAAATAATATTGCCCGAAACACTTCAGAATTCATCCTGCTGCTTTTGTCAGCAGTCACATCATCAATAAATACAAGAGAACCAGTTCCATTGGCAACCATACATGCCCACGCCATGACACTACCACCACCATGCTTCACTGATGAGGTGGTATGCTTTGGATCATGAGCAGTTCCTTTCCTTCTCCATACTCTTCTCTTCCAATCACTCTGGTACAAGTTGATCTTGGTCTCATCTGTCCATAGGATGTTGTTCCAGAACTGTGAAGGCTTTTTTAGATGTTGTTTGGCAAACTCCAATCTGGCCTCCCTGTTTTTGAGGCTCACCAATGGTTTACATCTTGTGGTGAACCCTCTGTATTCACTCTGGTGAAGTCTTCTCTTGTTTGTTGACTTTGACACACATACACCTACCTCCTGGAGAGTGTTCTTGATATGGCCAACTGTTGTGAAGGGTGTTTTCTTCACCAGGGAAAGAATTCCTCGGTCATCCACCACAGTTGTTTTCCGTGGTCTTCCGGGTCTTTTGATGTTGCTGAGCTCACCGGTGCATTCTTTCTTTTTAAGGATGTTCCAAACAGTTGATTTGGCCACACCCAATATTTTTTCTATCTCTTTGATGGGTTTGTTTAGTTTTTTCAGCCTAATGATGGCTTGCTTCACTGATAGTGTTAGCTCTTTGTATCTCATATTGAGAGTTGACAGCAACAGATTCCAAATGCAAATAGCATTGAAATTAACTCTGGACCTTTTATCTGCTCCTTGTAAATGGGATAATGAGGGAATAACACACACCTGGCCATGGAACAGCTGAGCAGCTAATTGTCCCATTACTTTTGATCCCTTAAAAAGTGGGAGGCACATATATAAACTGTTGTAATTCCTACACCGTTCACCTGATTTGGATGTAAATACCCTCAAATTCAAGCTGAAAGTCTGCAGTTAAAGCATATCTTGTTAGTTTTATTTCAAATCCATTCTGGTGGTGTAGAGGGCCAAAAAGATTAAAATTGTTTCGATGTCCCAATATTTATGGACCTGACTGTAGATTTGCATATTTTCATGACTGCTTATGAACTTTTAATGAACTTTTTCAATGAATTCTTCTTACTTATTTGATGATGTTACTTTAGCACTGCACTATATTATTTTATATTTATTATCTAGGATTTTTTTTGTAACTTTGCCTGGAGTGATCAGCAGCTGTTTTGATCTGTTTTATATTATTTTTTTACGCTGGTATATTTTACTTTTTATACATGGTACAACAGACACACATCAGGAATATGACATTTTGGGGTAACATACACTTTAAGGTCTGCTTATAATTTTGCTATATTATAGGTTATATATAGCAAAATGTCATCTGCACTGAAATGGCTAGCAGGCTTCCAAGATCCATAGAAAAAAAATGAAGACTTCAGTGCTTACGTTATGAGTTTTAAAGATAAATTTTCCACAATGCCTATAGCTTTAGAGGTGAATGAGGGCTTGTTTTAAAGTGTTCTTACTGCTCATGAGGTAGGTTTACTTTAAAGAGACTCTGCCTAATGCAGACAGGCATTTTACTTTTTGTCACTTCTGCCAAATGATTGGACTTGGCATGGGAAAGCTTATGTACAGTATAATAATATTGTCCTAAAGTAGGCTTTCTATTATGGTACGAAAGTAACTGATGACAGATGAAGGTATAAGGAAGGCTTCAACCTAGAATTACATACACATTTAAAATTGTTGCTATTCATTAAGTTGTGATTTATTAAGCTTTCCCTCAATCTTAAGCTAGGCACAAGAGTAATTTAAAGAGCAATTCCAGGTATGTAAGGTAACTATGTATATACCATACCTGGCCAATGCCCCTAGAAGTTGGAAAACACTGATACACCGCTACTCCAGTGATCTCCATTTGCTTCTGGGTCCCATGATGAGTGGCTCACCTGCATTGTGAACACAGGAGGTCAGGTGCGTCAGCACGGGTGCCATTCAGAGAATGCTCTGTATTTTCTGAATGAATTCAAAGAGTTCTGTGACTGGACAAGGTGGCATCACTGCCCCACCTCTCTACCACTAGAATTCTATTAACCTCAATGATGGATCTGTGAAAAGTTAACACTGATGTCATTAGCCAGATCCCTAAAAAGGCTCAGTTCCATGTATCTTTTAATTTAATATTGGGTCTGAACACAAATGGCATGGACATAAATGTTTCAACGGAAAAGTAGCAGGAAAAACTTTGCAGCAAAGTTTGTTAAAATCTTTGTACATTATGTACATAAATTACCTGGACAAAAACGTTACCCCACAGTTGCTTAGTGGTTAACACTCTTGACATGCATCACAAGAGTCTGCAGTTCAAATCCCAGGGCACTACCTGCATGGGATAGAAGGCAGCAGACATTTTTTATGTTTATATATAATAAATTCAGTCCAGACAAGCTATTTTAATTTTGAAATAAATATATTTTATTGGATAAAATATTTCGGCCATGGCTGCTTTTATTGGTTTAATAAATTTCTAAAATATTTATAAATAACTTTATTATAACATTAACTTAAAATATAAATAGAAAAAAAAATAAAATCAAAATAGCCACTACGGCTCAGGCTGAATAAATTCTCACTTCTGAGTAAACAAAAAAAAATTACCCCAACCGACAGGAAATGTGATAAACATACTGACTGTCACCTAACCCCAGTCCGCGGCTTTTTCTATGCATGTCTGGAAATCATTGTTTAAAACATCAAGTCCAATATCAGATAAATGGACACGTCTCCACAGTATAAACCACAAATACCACCCTCCAATTCTAAGTGCCTAAAACTAAACCCCAAAGGATGCAATAGGAACTTATTAATAGATCTATTCACTCTCTTTCGAATTTTCTCAAAAGAACGTAAATAGAAAGAATTAAGCCATCGGAGACGAGGTATAATTTCTGAAAATACAACTTTTAAATCAGGAAAAAACAAATTAATGAGATTAATAGTCTGTTGAATATCAAAAATGAAATCTAAAGTCTTCATCTGACCTATGTCATTACCTCCTAAATGAATAAGTAAAATATCAGGCTTAGGCCAACAGTCGCACAATCTATAACACTCAGACTGCAAGTCATTCCATTGCATACCTCTCCAGCCATTCCAGTATACTTTAAAAGAAGAATCGAGACCCAAATTAGAAGAATAAGATCTCGCTGACGCTCTCTTCTGAGCAAAAAAAAATAAAGGCGTGGCCGAGAATCCAAACCACAGTCACTTGACCTGTAATAAATTAAACCAAAGAATCAGGACGTATATATAACCTAAAAGAATCAAATCTATACCTACTAATTTTTTTAATAAAATTCTCTTGTAAGCCAATTATTTATTTATTTTTTGTATCTATTTAATGGAGAATTATCAACAGGGACAAACAAGTTATTATTAAAAACCGGACGTACCAGAAAATATTGTCTCAAAAGTCCAATAGGACAAATGTCACGCAAAGGACACTGATTCAAATAAATCCAATGTCCTGTTCCATAACCATCCCTCCTACCATAAAGAAGAGAAATCCTTAATTGGTTATATAAAATAAACACATTTTCAATTTTCATTAGAGAGAGCTTACTTTTTGCAGCAGAGACAACCTCTGATATTTGAAAATCTCCAAAGAAAAGCAAGGAAAAAACAGAAGATTTTCATAAACAGAAAAACATACTTTTTCTGAAACAGAACACAAACTGCACAGTATAGCAATATTAACAGGAGAGCGTTTGTCTCTGTGAAGCGTAGATTTTCTATATCATTTTAATGCCTGCTTGACAGAAAAGAAGCTAAGGCAATGCAGCAAAGAATTTAGCGTCAGATTTTTTTTAAACTGAAACACCAGCCAATGTTTTATTGATATGAGACCAAGAATATTTTTGATTCATCAGATAACTAAGAAAGAAAAAAAAAACTTCTCCAAAAGAAAATTTTACAAAAGTATCAGTTTGCAAAAAAGACATCCACATCTTCCATGAAGAAATATAACTTAACCAGGTAGACTTAGCTAATTAATGTTTAACATGTTCGAAAACTATATTAGATCCCATAAATGACAGGGGCATGTAATACCTTGCAGATCTGCTTCCGGCATCAGATGATAAAAACGCTCCATCTGTAATCGAGAAAGCAAGTCCGCCAAACTATTTTCTTTACCAGGAATAAATTTAGCTTTAATCCATACATTCAAAGATAGACATTTAAAAACTAAATATCGTCACATTTTGTTTACCTATATAAATCACCCCTTTATTATCAGTATTCACAAGCAACCTTCTGTTCTGAAAAGCATAACCCCATAATTCTAAGGCAACAACAATTGGAAATAATTCCAACAAAACAACATTCAAAAACCTTGCACAATCCATTTTTTAGGCCAAGAAGAAGCACACCAATGCATCTGCCAAATAGCGGAAAAAACCGACAGATCCCCCATTACCTTTCAAGGAGGCCAGCCCAGCTGATCGGGGACGCACTGTAGCTGTCTCTGGAAACGTCTCCTCTTACTCAGACTTCCATTGTCAGTCTTGCAGATGGAGACTGACGGAACTGAATTAGCATATGCTGGGTCAGCTGGTATATTTTTGGCAATCTTCGGAATTAGAACGCCGTCATGATGACACTGCGCAGGAACAGAAACGGAGGGGACGCTGTTACCGAACCTGACAACCTCACTAGCCATTGAAGTAGAAGGTAGGGAAAGAGAATTCCTCAACCAATGTACATCGTCAGAATCTGCCTTTTCAAGAAGTTGAGATAGCAGAGACCGTATAGTGCCAGACGAGCCCTCGGAAGCCATGGAAACGGTAGCAGAGCTGAAAGGAGTATAGAGCTGTCCTCTTCAGTTTCTTCTACTGCCAACTGTCATAAATAATAACCCCTATTTATAGGGGGACCGTTGCTGTATTTAAACATATATTGGTGAGTTAAACTTACCTATCTTTAGTTAAATTTGAAATTGTATAAGATGTTTTTGGATAATTCATGCTATCCTATGAAATTGTCTTAATTTCAAAACTATTTAAATAACATGTCGCTGCCTCAGATCCCATGAGGAAAGGTGGGGCCTATAAAATAGGCATATTTCCCCCCTTTTTCCTTTACATGGAATTTGCATGTTCTCCCTGTGCTTGCGTTGGTTTCCTCCTTTGCTTGAAAGATATGCTGGTAGGTTAATTGGACCCTAGTATGTGTATGAACGTGAGGTATGGACCTAAGGCTTCTTTTTAGGTTTAAAGAAGCACTGAGGTCAGTGTGAAACACACGTGTCACCTCCTGGGTTCGGACACTCTGTCTTTGTTGGAACGTTCCTGTGGTGTGCAGCTGTTCTTTTCTTTCTAGGTATGGGCCTTAGATTGGGAGATGGGATGGGGAATAAGCATGATAACAATGAGCAGATACCACACGAGCCAGAAGTTTGTAAAAGAATGAAGCTCCTAAAGGTGTATGGAAAAATTGAAAAAACCCTTGTTCAAAATTGGATCAGACTCCTCTCAAACCTTATAAATCAATCTTCAATCATACTGTTCAGCTGTTTAATAAAAAAAGGAAATGGGGTTTATGAAAAGACCTATAATTAGTAAGCAAGGGCTCCGGCGTGTTCGCAGCTGTACATGCCCGAGCCCGCCAGGAAGCTTACACTGTGCAGCGATAATCACAGGCAGTGAGACATTTCCCAACCTCTGCAGCCGCGGATCGGGAAATGTCTCATTGCCTGTGATTAGCAATGTAAGCTTCCTGGCGAGCTTGAGCATGTGCAGCTGCAAACACTCCTGATCCCATCCTTAATAATTAGAAACTTAAAGACCAAATAACAGAACAGAAAAGGGGAAAAATAAAATGGATATGCTACTTTAGACTGGTTTCAGAGATGCGTTACAAATCATTATGCAGCAATGACCCAAATGTTCCTTACAATATTTATACCTACACTTCCCATTAATTGCTCACAAATATATTAAATAATTAGGTTAATCCATGAGACCAGGTGTTTGGAGGCTAGGGGTGGTTGTTTCATGGGGGTCAGAACCATCTACCCAACACTTAATATTGTAATGCCTTCCTCTCCAGGGAATCTAAGCACACCGCTGGGAAATAAATGATGAATACAAGTTATGTGTGCCTACTATATGAATAGAAACATTGCACCCTCTCCTTCAAGCTACTTCCTATAATGCTAATGAAAAAATTACAAAATATTTAAACCTGCTAATAGAACCACAGTTTAGCATCTTACATTTTTTTCTACAATAATTTGAAAATTAATTCTTGTTTTTTTTATTCATATTGGGACTAGGTTAGCTACATAAATTAAAGCCACTGCAATCGCTAAAAAAAATAAGGAAAACTACTATCCTTTCTATGCAGTATCTGTGTTTATGATATCCTAATGTCTCTAACTGCAAAGCACAGATACACAACTTTTAAGTTAATTAGATTTTTTTACTAGAATTTTTAAATGAAATTAGAACGTGTGTCAGTTCTGGTTACAAATGAATATTGTCTGTTTTGCAGAAAATGAGAATAATGAGGATAATGAGCACCAGAGAAAAGGCAAGAGTCAAACTCAAAGCTGCTATTCAGCCTTTGGCCCAATTCACTAAAGGGTGAAACGAGTTTACACTTTTTATGTTGACCTGTTTTAGCCTGCTTTTTTAAAAAAATGAAATTCGATGCACTAAAAAAGTTTTTTTTTTGGGGGGGGGGGGGGTGTTTTATTTGATTATTTTTTGGAGCCCGAGTTAATGTGTCTTGCCTTTTTTGTATGGAAAATTTATTTTGAAATCATAATTTTTAACACTTGGGGGTGTTGCAGTTTAGTCAATCATGCTGACTTTGTTTTAATGCTTATTGTACGTTTTGCAGCCCTGAAATGCATTGTTTAACACTGGTTTAAATAAAGTGGCTATTCACAGGTTTGTCAACTCGTGACTTTTTTGGTGACATTTGTGAACCCTTGTACCTATTCTCATAGAATTTCTGCCACAACAACATAATCTTGGATATTGTTTCTATTCTATTCTATGGATATTAAAAGACATAAAGTAGGTCTCGTGTTTAATTATAATTCAGGGAAATCATTACTCTCTTAATGTTTAGATCAGCAACATCTTCAAAGTATCAAATCAATGGATCTATAAAATTATAGTGACTATCATATATATTTATATAAGTTGACGTACAGGTGGAGAGAGATGTTGTGTGCTCATTACTTTATTAATAAGTTTGTGCTTTACATTTAATTCATTGGTTTCTAGGGCAAAGGCCACCTGGTTCACTAAGGATCACATTATCCGTAACTACATCCTCCCAGCCACGTACAATTCCTTGGATAACCGAACAACCTGCCTGCTTAATCTAACTCAAACTATCTCTCTGTCCATGCCAACAACAATACACACGGCCAATACACATGTAAGCAGCCTTATATAGTGTGGGGCATGGACTTAGTCCCCCTGAGCCATGATTGGCCAAAGGCACCCTGCCTTTGGCCAACTATGGCACTCTCAGCAGAGTGTGCTGTGATTGACCAAAGCATGCAGGTCAGGTGCATACTTTGGCCAATCATCATACAGCAATGCACTGCGATCTCACAGTGCATTATGGGGCGTTCTACAGCGCTTGAATTTCCCGCGAACGCCTCATAATGTTTGCTGTTCACCGAATGGGCGAACACCCGTTGTTCGAGTCGAATTTATGTTCAACCCGAACAACAAGCTCATCCCTACTGATCACCTAACCAGAGTAGTACAGTGTCACTATAGTGACACTGCACTACTCTGATGACAATGTAAAATGAAAATGTAAAAAAATTGTAAAAACAACAATTATAAAAAAATAAAAATGGTAAAAAATGATTTTTTTTTTACATACTGTCACTTGTTAGTTTCCCTTATCACCGTTACCCACTTAGTGTCCCTAATTACCACTGTCCCAGTCACAGTGTCTTTTGTACCACCTGCCCCACCCTATTAGATTTTAAGCTCTTCTGAGCAGGGCCCTCTTAATCCTCTTGTATTTTATTGTATTATAACTGTATTGTCTCCCTTTTATATTGTAAAGCGCTGCATAAACTGTTGGCGCTATATAAATCCTTAATAATAATAATAATTGCCGCCACAACAGTTACAATGTCTGTGATCATAGCCACGCCAGTTACAGTGTCCGTGATCACCACCACACCAGTTGCAGTGTCCCTGATCACCACCACTGCAGCGTTTTGCGCGCAATTGTCAGCTAAAGCGGCACAGTGCCGAAACACAAAAAACGCTCTGGTCTTTTGCCAGCCAAATGGTCCAGGGCTTAAGTGGTTAACAACCACCACACCAGTGCAGTTTTGCCTCTGCCTGCTTCCTGTACTAACCCTGGCCTCTATGCATCTAGGCTGTGAAAAAGTCTCACACATGTGGTATCCCCATACTTGGGAGGCATAGCAGAATGTGTTTTGGGGTGTAATTATAAGTATGCATACGCGGTGTGTGAGACATAACTTGTTAATATTACAACTTTCTTAATTTTCCAAAAATTTGTGACTAAAAATTACAACTTAAACAACTCACCTCTTAATAAATACCTTAGACTGTCTGCTTTCCAAAAAGGGGTTATTTTGCTGGTGTTTGTACTGGCCTGATATTTTAGGGCCTCAAGAAATGAGATAGGCTGTAAGTACATCAGGACTGATTCATTTTCAAATATATATGCCATATTTTGTAGACTATACATTTCAAACAGACTAAATAATATACACTGTTATTTTTACAAAAGACATGTTGCAGAATATATTTTGGTCTTAATTAATGAAAACAAAAAAATATATTTTACAAAATGTTTTAACCGAAACTAAGAAAAACTCTGGGTAGATTGGTGTTAATTTAACCTAATAATTTGATGGTAAAGTGTTCCACTATTCCAGGACATGGATATTCTTCTACCACCCACTTCTCCAGCACTGATTCATTTTTCCCTCCGCTATAGGTGAAGGTAATAGTTATATTAGATTCAGCTGTTATGGTAACGCAAATGTCTTGTTGGTTTTATGTTTCCTTTCTTTTTACCTACTTATTTGAACTGGTAAATAAGGCGTTTTCAGACACTATCTTGCTAAAATGTCCTCTTTATTTCTTGAATTATTATCTTGCATCTTTTGTTTGATGTAGGGAATTTTATCCACCCTGTAACAATTACCCTGTTCTCTCTCTTATGTAATAGTCATATAATGCTGTAAATGCATTGGTCTATGTTTGACTTTGATTGTTTTTCAATAAAATTCAGTTTAAAAAAAAAAGAAAAACTTTTTTTCCAAAATTTTTGGTAGTTTTCATTTACAATGGGCATAGAAAAGAATCACATTTTGTTGCAGCCTGAAATGAAGATAGACACCTTTTTCGTTTTATCCAGCTGTATTTACTTATATACAAACATGGTGATATAACACCAACATGTCAGAAAATAAAATCAAAAACAGAACCACTGAGTTGGAAAAAGGATCACCCCTTCTAAAAATGATTTGTAAACTCAATCAAGTGTTCAGTCCCTGGTAGTGCAACTGAAGCAAACAATCAACTATGGGTGGCAAGGCACTGTCACTGGGATCTCTGGGATAAAATTGTGGACAGGCACAAGTAAGGAGATGGATACAAAAAAATTCAAAGGCTTTATCAATGCTTAGAAGCACAGTGTCTATTATTAAGAAGTGGGAGGTATTTAGTACAACACAAACCGTCCCTGGATCAGGACGTCGCTCCAAAGTGGATGAGAGAGCCAAGAGGAAACTGGTCAGAGAGGCTACCATGAGGCTTACAGCAACTCTGAATCGGTTGCAGGAATGTATGACAAAGAGTAGTCATTGTGTCCATGTGACAACAATATCACAAATTCTCTACGAATTTGGCTTGTATGGGAGGGGTTGCAAGAAGCCACTTCTCAAGAAAGGCCACATGCAGTCACGACTGAGCTTTGCCAAAACACACCTTAGAGATTCTGAGGCCACATGGAAAAGGGCGTTATGGTCAGATGAGACTGAAATGGAATTATTTGGCCTCAACACCAAATAATATGTTTGGTGGAAATCCAATACAGCTCACCGTCCAAATAACACCATTCCTACAGTAAAGCATGGAGGTGGTAATATCCTGTTATGGGGGTGGTTCTCTGCAGCAGGGACTGGACCACTTGTAAGGATAGAAAGAAAATAGATGGGGCAAAATACCATTAAATTCTTGAGTAAAATCTGCTGCCCTCTGCCAGAAAGGTTTATCTTTCAACATGACAACACACAGCAAAAATGACCACAAAGTGGTTGAAGGAGAAAAAGATGAATGTCCTTGAATGACCTAGTCAGAGCCCAGACTTAAACCCTATTGAAAATCTGTGTAATGACTTGAAGACTGCAGTCCACAAACGGTCACCTTCAAATTTAACTGAACTTAAGCAGTTCTGCAAAGATGCAAAGTCTATTGCAATAATTGCATCTATTGCAAGTCTAGATGTGCAAAGTTAGTAGAGACATATCCCAACAGACTAAAAGCTGTCATTAAAGCAAAAGGTGGTCTAACAAAATACTGACATAAGGGGGTGATCCTTTTTCCAACTCAGTGATTCTGTTTTTGATTTTTTTACATTTCTTTCTGACATGTTGGTGTTATATCTTTCAGTTGGATGTTATAAGTTGCACTGAGTAAATACAGTTGGATAAACTAAAAACTGTGTTTGTCTTCATTTCAGGCTGAAAAACAACAAAACGGGATTATTTTAAAGGGGGTGATTATTTTCTATACCCACTGTAATTAGCAACCCCCCCCGCCCAAAAAAAAACTGCTGTGATAAAATAACAGTAAAATAAGCCTCTATCTGTCTAAAAAAAATTGTAAAAATTGCATTTGGGTACAGTTTTGCATGACTGAGTACAGGCATACCCCAATTTTAAGTACACAATGGGGTTTATTTACTAAAGCTAGAAAGTGCAAAATCAGGCTCACTTCTGCATAGAAACCAATGAGCTTCCAGGTTTTATTACCAAAGCTTAATTGAACAAGCTGGGGTTAGAAGCTCATTGGTTTCTATGCAGAAGTGAGCCTGATTTTGCACTTTCCAGCTTTAGTAAATAAACCCCATTGTGTACCTAAAAGATGGGTATGCCAGTAATTGTCATTTAAAGTGTGACAGCACTGCAAGCTGAAAATTGTTATGGGCAGGAAGGGGGTGAGGTGGGTAAAAACTGATAACGATTAAACATCTGGGTTTTCATCTACAGTTATATTGGCTTCCAAAATCCCCAAGCTTTGCCTTTTACAGATGCTTTTTATTCTAAAATCAATATTTCATTGAAAACCTCTATATTTCTTATTTGCATTCAGCTGCAAAAAAGAAGCACAATAAGAAATGTACAAATGACTATATTACATCCTTACTGTTAGAAGCATAACCGTTACTATTATTCTACAGTGTAAGGCTACAATGAACACTTAATAAAATATTTCCTGTATAGCCACATATCATGAAATGAATTAAATCCTAGGTTTTTTTTAATGTATTTATTTCTTTAGCTTTTTATAATCGTATTCTGAATAAGTAAGGCATCTTTTTTTCCCCTCTTCCACTGATAACCTTTGGTCCTCAGGGTTTTGTGCTTTCCTCATTTGTTTATCAGCTCAGCACATGCATTTGCCTTTCAAGGGAACATGCTGGATGAGTCATTCCTGAGTCACAGTCACTTGTGCAACACATGCAATCCTTCCAATTCATTTCCTGGGAAATAGCATCTGCTAAAGCTGTGCAGTGGTAGACATTTCTCACTGTCAATAGCGGATGAAAGTCTCTGCGATTGGCTGGATTCATGAATGGAAAATGTGAAATCCCTTAAGGTAAGAGCCTGGAGATGAAATGGTTGAGTGTTGCTGTTATGCTGTTCATCCTTACTAAGAAATAACCCTTAAAAATGAAATGATCTTGTATCTATTTTTTTAACTATATATTTTTTCAAATGAATGTTATTTACACTGCATCAGATTTAGCACAAATACATTTTTTTGTACTTTAGTTAGGAGCTATACAGTACATACTTAAATGTAAATGATACGAAATTCATTTAACACTTGAAAATGAATCTTGCCTGGAGGAAGGCTGGTAATCACAGAATAATGTCATCCCACAGCAGTGAATGACCCTGAAGTGAGCCATTCTCCGATGCGGAGAGTTTAAGTTCTTAAAGTGGATGTAAACCCTCTTCTATACCCAGTGAAGTGAATAACCTCAGATGATGCACGGAGATGAAACAAATCTCCCTATATAAGTTTTACATGTATATCTGCTGTTTTCCCCTTTCTACATTCTTTAGAAAGTGCGCATCGTGTTACAAATCTTGTTTCCTCTTTAAGCTGTGGGTGTGGAGTCCTGGCATACACTGTGTGAGAGCTGATTGGAGGAAAGGCACACCCTCCTCCACATAGGCATAGGAATGAAGGAACATGCAGAGCTGTACTGTGAATAGACAAGCTTGCTGCTTAGCTATTTCTAAGCAACCTCCCCGACACAAATTTCCAGCTGCTGTTATCTCATGTGTCGGAGAACTTGTCAGAAGTCACTCTGCTGATAACAGAGGAATGGAACAGCAGAAAGACACAGCACTCAGAGCTTTGGAGAGAGAGAAGTAAACATTACAGATATACAGTATCTCACAAAAGGGAGTACACCCCTGACATTTTTGTAAATATTTTATATTACATTGTAGCAAAAGTGTCATTTTATTATAACTTTTCATGTGACAACACTGAAGAAATGACACTTTTGCTACAATGTAAAATAGTGAATGTACAGCTTGTTTAACAGTGTAAATTTGCTGTCCCCTCAAAATAACTCAACACACAGCCATTTATGGAATCAAAATAAAAGAAATTTCTGCGCTAACCCAAATGTTAGTAGAAGCAGCTCACAAAAAAATTGACAACATTTAAAGGGAATGTGTAACAAAATGTGGCGCTAAAGAGAAAATAAACCATATAGGTGCAGTATGTCATACATTGATGCAAACATATACCAGTGCAATACATCGAACAGTGATGCAAAACATGTATGATAAAAATACAAATAAAAATAAATATAAAGCGATGGAAATAAGAATAAAAGTTCCAGAAATCAGAACCAGTGGTGGTTCACTATATAGTGTAGTGAGTTCAAATGAGATAAAGCATGGGAATAGTCCACCCTTGAAGCAGCATTGGTATTCAGAAGTAAGTTGAAGCAGCCATGACAGCACACAGAACACCAGGGATGCTGCATCCTCCACCCAGGGTGAGGGGTAAATACTCTTACCGAATAAAGTGGATTCACGTACCAGCAACAGTGAGTCAATCATGCTAAGAACGCCAAAACATGGAACTCCAATGATGAACCCTGGAACTCACATGGATAGGGGTGAAGCTGGAACTCTGATGACGATCAATCAAGGTGCAGATAGTGGAAGCAAGACACTCTCATCCAAAGGAATATGGAAAGAAAAAAATGCCTCCATATGGTGTAGATCAAAATGGATGGGTTTTAAGTTTTATTCTTATTTCCAGCACTTTATATTTATTTTAATTTGTATTTTTATCATATAGGTTTTGCATCACTGTATGACATATTGCACTGGTATATGCTTGCATCAATGTATGACATACTGCACCTATATGGTTAATTATCACTTTAGCGTCACATTTTGTTACACACACAGCCAATAACATCTAAACTGCTGGCAACAAGAGTGAGTACACACCTAAGTGAAAATGTCCAAATTAGGCCCAATTAACCATTTTCCCCCCACGGTGTCATGTGACTCATTAGTGTTACAAGGTCTCAGGAGGGAATGAGGAGCAGGGGTTGTTAAATTTGTTATTGCTCTCACTCTCATACTGGTCACTGGAAGTTCAACATGGCACTTCATGGCAAAGAACTCTCTGAGGATCTGAAAAAAAAGAACTGTTGCTCTACATAAAGATGGCCTATAAGAAGACCCTGAAACTGGGCTGCAGCAAGGTGGTCAAGACCATACAGTGGTTAAACAGGACAGGTTCCACTCAGAACAGGCTTTGCCATGGTGGACCAAAGGAGTTGAGTGCACGTGCTCAGTGTCATATCCATAGGTTGTCTTTGGGAAATAGACGTATGAGTGCTGCCAGCATTGCTGCAGAGGTTGAAGGGGTGGGGGGGGGGGGTCAGCCTGTCAGTGCTCAGACAATACGCCGCCCACTGCATCAAATTGGTCTGCATGGCTGTCATCCCAGAAGGAAGCTTCTTCTAAAGATGATGTACAAGAAAGCTCGCAAACAGTTTGCTGAAGACAAGCAGACTAATGACATGGATTACTGGAACCATGTCCTTTGTCTAATGAGACCAAGATAAACTTATTTGGTTCAGATGGTGTCAAGCGTGTGTGGTGGCAACCAGGTGAGAAGTACAAAGACAAGTGTACTAATATTATCCTCATATTCCCATAAAATGAAAGGGTAAAAACAAACTTCTAATAATCTCACTAAATATCCAAAAAATGGTAGAAGTAAAAGGTAAAATACACTTCTAATAATAATTACTGCACTGTTGAGTGAGAAATAATGTGGTATAAAATATAAAATATAAAACTAATCCCACCAATGTGCCTAAATGTGCTCATAAAAAACGCACAGTGACAAAACCTTACTAAAAATGTGCATATGCTTTTAAACCAGCTAAAAGCTCCTTACAATAAATATAACAAGTGCCAAAAAATAAAACTAATTATATCGTGCTTCCATGAGATTCCTATAAAGAATATATATATATATAAATGTGCAAACAGTTCATCCTTTTACAACAAATCCTTCATGTGAAATTAGGACAATTCATCCAGTGTTATATAATCACACAAATTAGTGTCAATTAGCTGGTGAATGTTGAAACAAAATGACATAAAAAAGTGTCAAAATTAAAATGTTACTTTTACTTCTTTCTCTTCTTCTTCACTCCACTCAGGTTCCGGACATGTGGAAAAAAGATTAAATATCCATTGCGCAGAGATTTAAGCATTCATTGGATACTATATGGTTGTTACACTCACAAACTTATTCTGAATGGGATCGCTTAAGTGTAGATCAGGCTGCAGACAAGAGCTCAGCGGTACGGCGCTACCTACACCGCCGCTGATTCACACACTGCAGATGCTGGACGATACAGGCTCCTCCTACATGTTACGTCACTGTCACGTGACTTTTTCAAGGATCTGAGCTGAGCTCTTGTCTGCAGCCTGATCTACACTTAAGCGATCCCATTCAGAATAAGTTTGTGAGTGTAACAACCATATAGTATCCAATGAATGCTTAAATCTCTGCGCAATGGATATTTAATCTTTTTTCCACATGTCCGGAACCTGAGTGGAGTGATTAACACTGAAGAAGAAGAGCAAGAAGTAAAAGTAACATTTTAATTTTGACACTTTTTTATGTCATTTTGTTTCAACATTCACCAGCTAATTGACACTGATTTGTGTGATTACATAACACTGGATGAATTTTTTCTAACACCCTAGAGAATAATATGGCGGTCGTTGCAATACTTTCTGTCACACCATATTTGCGCAGCGGTCTTACAAGCGCGCTTTTTTTGGAAAAAATACACTTTTTGAATTAAGAAATAAGACAACAGTAGAGTTAGCCCAATTTTTATATTGTGAAAGATAATGTTATGTCGAGTAAATTGATACCCAACATGTCATGCTTCAAAATTGCACCCGCTGGTGAAATGGCGACAGACTTTTACCCTTAAAAATCTCCATAGGCGACATTTAAAAAATTCTACAGGTCGCATGTTTTGAGTTACAGAAGAGGCCTAGAGCTAGAATTATTGCTCTCGCTCTACCAATCGCGACGATACCTCACATGTGTAGTTTCAACACTGTTTTCATATATGGGTGCTACTCACGTATGCATTCGCTTCTGCACGCGAGCTCGTCTGGATGGGGGGCGTTTAAAAATGTTTTTCTTATTTATTTTACCTTTTATTTTTTATTTTTACAATGTTCTTTTAAAAAACAAAAATTGTGTCACTTTCATTCCTATTATAAGGAATGTAAACATCCCTTGTAATAGAAAAAAAGCATGACAGGACCTCTTAAATATGAGATCTGGGGTCAAAAAGACCTCAGATCTCATATTTACACTAAAATGCAATAAAAAAAAAATTTTGTAATTTAAAAAAATACAAAAAAATGGCCCTTTAAGAGCTATGGGTGCTTGGGCGTCGCTTCCGCTCTGCAACGATATGGAGATGGGTGGGGGGCCATCTTCCCCTCAGTCGTCTCCATGTCAGGCTAGGGAAAGAATCCGATCACCTACGCCACAGCCGACGGCACCGGTAAGCTGCAGAGGGCACAGGAGCGAGGCGGGAGGGGGTGGCCCTCTCCCACCGCCGAGAAAAGTGATCTTGCAGTGAATACGCCACAGAGACCACTTTTATCTTGAAGCAGACCGCCCGCTGAAGAAGAAGATACTGGGGTTATGGCAGCTAGCTGCTGCCATAGCAAAATACACCTCATCAAAGTACCAACGTATAACGACTGTTGGTGGTCCGGAAGTGGTTAATACCGTGCCATTCGTTTATACTGGGTGAGTATTGGGTTTACATACACTTTAAATGTGGTGATTGCATTTGTTTTGTTTAAATACTTCAATACAGGGCACTTTTACCCCCTTCCTGCCCAGGATCATTTTCAGCTTTCAGTACTGTCGCACTTTGAATTGCACAATTATGCAACACTGTACCCAAACTAAATATTTATCATTTTGTTCACACATATAGAGTTTTTTTTTTCCTCCGTATTTAAGCACCACTGCTTTATTTATTGTTTGCTAACTAAACGAAAAAAGACTGTAAATTTAGAAAAAAAAACACGTTTTTCTTTTGTTTCTGTTATAAACTTTTGCAAATAAATAATTGATTTTCATAAATTTAGACCAAACTGTATTCTGCTACATTCCTTTGGTGAAAATAACCCAAATCAGTGCATATTATTTAGTCTGTGTGAAAGTTATAGAGTCCACAAACTATGTATATACAGTATCTTAAAATGTATCAATCCTGATGTACTGGCATTTCTTGAGGCCCAAAATTGCCAGGACAGTACAAATATCCCCCAAATTACCCCTTTTTTGGAAAATAGACAGTCCAAGGTATTTTTTAAGAGGCATGGTGAGTTTTCTGAAGTTGTAATTTTTTGTCATAATTTTTTTGGAAAATGAAGAGATAAAAAAAAAAATCACAATTGTTTTTTTTACATATTGTCACCAGTGCAGTACAGCGTCCTCATATAACTACTGTGGCAGTGATCAGGGACACTGGTGACAGTACAAAAAAAAAATTAACAATTGTTTTCAATTTTTTTTTATTTTGTTATTTTTATTACATTTTTTTGCGATTTTTTTTAACACACTGTGACCAGAGCAATATAATGTTACCATAGTAACATTGTACAACTTTGGCGAAGTGATCAGGATTTTGATGATTGCTTATAGCAGTGTGTTTCATTGCTATAAGCAAGAATGTTACTGAATGAAACTGATTAATTCAGTTTTTTTTTTTTTAATTAGCTGTGATTGACCATAGCTAATCATATTGTACAGATGGGCTTTTATTGGCCCTGTCTGTACCATGTGATCACACTGACCAATCACAACTAGCTCACAATTGTACACAATGGATGGCGTGAAAGAAAGCTATCCATTGTTTGCTGCAATTGGTCACAGCGGTCACATGGCACTGACAGCGAGCTGGTACACTAATCAGTCATCAGCTGTGTCATTTTGAAAGAGGCTGAGTGGGAACTGGTTAATTAGACTAAAGGTAATGTGTACTGAGCACACATAAAGCTGTGTGTGCCAGCCATGTTGTTCAGGACCCAGGTCACCCAGGACATTTTTTAAATAAGAGACAGAGCAGCAGTGACTCCCTTTTTGGACAAGGCTACACCAGGACTTTATTGTACAGAATTAACAGACTTTTACCTGCATCCAGAACATTCTTATTAGTCAGGGGGTAAGCAGACCCTCTCAACACCGAATAAATAAGTCAGTTTCATTGCCCTCATAAAACCGTCAAACTTGCAAGCTTCAGTGATTAGGAAAGCAATCATTTATCCTTTGCACTAACTCCTTAACCTGTATCAGTTTAGTAGCAGCATGTTAAACCTAAACACCATTATCCCAGGAGGTACCAGAACCGATTGGGCCCCCTGCACCTCTCCTAATAGACATCCAAGACCCCTCATATTTATATTCATTCAAAAGGTAATTTCACACTGGACAATAATATACAAATTAGCAGACTGTAATTTGTAGGTATTTAAAGATACTAATACTTGTAGAAAACTGTATCTGTGGCATAGTCACAAACATGGCGACATCCCATCGGCCACACCTTAGATCTGGTGATTGCCCAAATCATTTCTGTCAATATCCCCTCAAGGTCCAGAAAAGAGGGGCTGCAACTACACCAAACAGATCTTGTTTAACATCAAACCAAGGAAGATCAGCAAAGACTTGAAAGCCGCATCCATCTTGTTCATGGATTGGACTTTGATAAACCAGGGCTTTTCATTCTTCAATCCTTTTTTGCTTTCTGTTGCATTATTGATGCATTGTTTCTTTGGTAATACCCTTTTTCTTATTTTATTTGTACCATTAAACCTTTTCTACTGTTAACTGCTTCCCATCCAGCGACGTATTAAAAGAGGACCATGCTATGCTATCTGAAGGGATGTTGTTCAAGCCTTGCTATAACAATAAAGTTGAACCAAAAAAAAATAAACAGACAGTATACCTCACACATGTGAGGTATTGCTGTGAACATCAGAGTAAGAGCAATAATTCTAGCTTCAGATTTCTTGGGTAACTCTAAACTGGTAACCTGTAGGCTGTAAAGTGTCACCTATAAAGATTTTTAGATAATGTAGTTTGGCACCATTCCATGGGCATATGCAATTTTTAAGTGTGACATGTTTGGTATCTATTAACGCAGCGTAACAACATCTTTTATATTTTACCAAAAATTGTGTATCATATTGTGTTTTTGTGCATTAAAATTGGTTAAAGCTTATTTTTGCCAAAAATATGTGTTAGAAAAACCACTGTACAAATTTCATTTGACATAAAGGACACCCACCATTTTATTCTCTAGGGCCTCTGCTTAAAAATATATATAATGTTTGGGGGTTCTAAGTAGTTTTCTAGCAAAAAAATTATGTTTTTTACACGTAGAAGAGGGATATCAGAATTGACCCGGAATGTTAGTTAAACATTCTTTTGAAAGTGGTAAAATTGTCTCTAATGCGCTAATGCAGAATTTAAAGAATCCCTGTGTCTCGAACAGTGCTATTTTTGTGTACATTTCTGGACATACCTGTCTGTGGTGACAGTGTGTGTTACAGATGTTTATTTAAATTCACAATTGTCATTGCTGTTATTGTGAAGGGTTCATAGCCTGAAACCTGTCTGGTGGCAGCTTGGGGTTTAAAGGTTTATATGCATACAATATATCAAATTAGTATTGGAGCTTGGAGAATCTACTAAATGCATCACCTCCTTTAACCGCTTGATATCCGCGCTATAGCCGAATGATGGCTACAGCGCGGACCTGTGTTCCCGGGAGGCCGTCATATGATGGAGCTGTGATCACGAGTCACTGAGACTCGGGTGATCACCGATCCAAGTAAGGGGCCGGTCCCGGCCCCTTACCATGTGATCAGCTGTCAACCAATGACAGCTGATCACATGATCAAAACAAAAGCTCGATAATCGTTTTTTTTTCTCCTCGCGCTGACAGTGCGAGGAGAAAAAAAAGCCGATCACCGGCTCAGCAGCAAGGGACATCGGTCCCGAAGAGGAGGAGGCAATAATGCCTCATACGTGCCTCGATTGTGCCACCAGTACCCCCTGCCAGTGCCACCTGACATTGCCACATCACAGTGCCTACAGTGCCCACCAGTGCCACGTATCAATGCCCATAAGTGCCACCTATCAATGCCTACAAGTGCCACCTATCAATGCCCACCATTGCCACCTAACAATGCCCAGCAGTGGTGCCAATCAGTGCCACCTAGCAGTGTACAAGATCAGTGCCCATTATTGCCACCAATCAGTGCCCATCACTGCCACCCATCAGTGCCCATCACTGCCACCCATCAGTGCCCATTGGTGCCGCCTCATCAGCGTACATCAATGAAGGAGAAAAATTACCCTTTTAAAAAATTTTATAACAAAATATAAAAAAAAAAAAAAATTTTTTTTTTTTAAATTCGGTCTTTTTAAATTTTTTTAACAAAAAATAAAAACCGCAGAGGTGATCAAATACCACCAAAAGAAAGCTCTATTTGTGGGGAAAAAATGATAAAAATTTCATTTGGGTACAGTGTTGTATGACCGCGCAATTGTCATTCAAAGTGCGTCAGCGCTGAAAGCTGAAAATTGGTCTGGATAGGAGGGGGGTTTAAGTGCCCGGTAATCAAGTGGTTAAATATGACAAAAAAAGGTATATACCCAAAGAGCAAAGAATGGAGTTTTAATGTGCAAAATCAAAACCAAATATACAAAAAATATATATTTTTTTTATTACATAGATAGTATAAAACTATTTATAAAATTAGGGCCAAAACAGCCCAATGGTCACAATACAAAAGAATAGATGCCTCTACATGTTTCACCGCAAACGTGGCTTCTTCTGGAGCTTTTGTAGTACCTTTTTTAATACATTACCACCTTTCAAAATGATCACGGTTCCAAATAATCCCCAAGACCCACCAAGAGGTCCAATGGGGGACATCTGTGCCACAAAGAGCGAGGGAAGAACAATTGCCCTACAGTCATACCTGTTATCTCAAGAAGTTTAGCAAATTGATCAATCGATATTCATGTCTTTTCACAAATGCAAATTTCCTCTGGTGACAGCAAATTTCAAGGTACTTGTGCTATCTGAGCACTCCTTACTTTTAATTTTCTACCGTTCCTTAACTCAGTATCAATATGACACCTTTTAACCAGGGAAGATCAAAACTTTTATTTAATCTATCCCGAAGGGATTGACCCTTTTGAACATTTTTTGGAGCCTCACTGGTAACAGAATTGGCCTGGGTGGCAAGGAGTTAATCACCATAAGTAATATACAAATAATTATTATATATTGTTTTTAAGGTAATTTACTATATTTTCAAAAACTGTACTGAAGCAGGTGGCTTAACGGACAAATTACTGAAGTTTGAAGTTATAACTTCAAACCAGTAATTTCACAGTAAATAGATAAATAATACATTATTGTCTTATAACATATAGCATAATAATATATGATTATAACAGTACCTTTTCAACAGCAGCAGTTTCTCATTCTCCCTCTTAACTGTGTGAGGAAAACATGGGATTATGGGTAAATCTTATTCACATAAACACATTTTTCCTTGTAGTTAAGAGGGCTGGGCTGGAAGGGAGCATACAGTATGTCTTTTAGACACATGCCCCTTCTATGACACTGCAGTGAGAGGCGTGCCTCCATTGCAGCATTTTTATTGGACAGCTGGGGCTAATGGTACTTTACCATTGGTCCAAGACTCCAAGCTGTCCATTGAGCTCAGTGCTTCTGACAAGAAGTGAGGAGAGGCACTGTGAGCTCAGCTTCTCAGTCTGCTGCAAACAGAGTGGGCCAGCTTGTATTTAAACTGGTCGCTCTGTATGTAGCTAATGACAGGCTATACAAGGAGACCTGTATCTTCATAACCATAGGTCATAATTTTTACCAGTGGTAGGGTAGGAATTAGGCTACCTACCCCCCAAATTTGGGGTCTCTATGACCTCAGGTTGCTGAGCTACGATCCTTGAAGCTCGATTTTTTTTTCCATGACAGGTGAGGCAGACTGCCTCCCTTGACTGCACATCCCTGATTGCCACGTGTCAGTGACAGTGCATTGTGAATTGGGCCGGCCATTTGTCACAAGTTGAAGGTGAAGATGGCAGTGGTCTGGCGCTGCGTGCATTGCTTTCTATCCTCTATTTTACCTGGTGATACGATCAATAACATATTTCCTGTCTTCGGTTGTTTCCACTCATGGGTGAGCAAAGGAGACACCTTTGGAAAGCAGCATTGTCAATCTGAGGAGAGGGTGATGTTAGATGAACTATCAGACTTAGATGGACTTGACTAACGAAGTAAAGCCAAACTCCAGTTAAAACTTTATAAGTAGTTACAGCAATAGTTTTTTTTTCTTTTTGGGACAACATAAATGGATAAAAGCTGACCATTGTATCCACCCTTGTCAATGTCAAATGGTTTGTCTCAGCCCTCTAACTGTCTCTTTTTCCAGACAGCTTGGTCTGTTCAAGGAAGTTAACCTGTTGGTGCTGTGCGCATGCAAACATGCGGCCTCTTGGCGGCGGGCCTTGATGCTGAGCGGCCGCATATTTGCGTGCAATATCGCCAATAAAGCTGCGCCGAGAGCAGTGCATGCGCACTCCTGGTACAGTGACCAGTGGCTAACAGTCATGTGACCCCCAATCACGACGGTCACATGGCCAAAGGTTCCACCCCGCCTCCTGGCATTAAAGGGATCGTAGCAGGTGGCGCCAAGGGGTTAAAAGAAAGTAAAAAAACAGACTTACTGGCTGGATCATCAAGTGCAACAAAAAAAAAGTGCCCTAGTAGCCAGTTTGCTTCTGTGCTTTGTACTTGAGAGCTACAGGCCACTGTGCCTATGCATGGCGTGCCTGTACTCCTGTAGTCACACTTCTGCTGACACCGGCCCCGCCCAGCCAGTACAGATTGAGTGACAGCACCTGCTATGTGAAGTTGGCAAAAGTCATACAAGGAAGGACTAGTGACAATCTTAACTACTTGCCCCTGTCATGCCAAAACAGCAAATGGGAAGGTGCAGTCACCACCAGGACTAGAAGGCACATACTTCAATAAAGCATTGACAGAAGTTCTCATCCGACTTTAAAGTTCTTGTCTGTGTGCCTGAGAAGAAGTAAGGGGAAAACTCCCCAAAATTGAAGCTGGAAGTAATAAATACCGTAAAGAGGCTCTGATGCTTCCTTACTCTATCCAAAACAATTGTTTTGGTTTGGAGTTGGGCTTTAGAGGGATGGAAGAAACCTAGAATAGAGGTTGTTGTAAAGGTCAGCCTCTGATAATTTTAGTAAATCTTTGCAGTGGGAAGTATGAATAGCGCTGCATTGTTACCAATTATGATTATTTACTGTAAATCTTATGGATAGAAACTACTTACAGTCTATATTTTTCAATATTTAGTTAAATGTGAAGGGTATGAGGGTGGAGACGCAACGGCAATGCTGCTCATGCCTGGTCACACCTGCTCCCCCATGATTTGAAGTTTGGGACTATTACGGTACTTAATAAAATATTGCAGTTACTTCTAAAAAATATAAGTATAAATTTTAATGATTCAACATATCAAAATACAATACAACAATACAACATATAATCATAAAAACAGATATCACACTGCATACAGCGAGGATAACCCGCAATTTATACAAAGCATGTGTGTGGAATTTTTGTCTCGACCGGTTTCGCGGCAGGAGCCGCTTCTTCAGGAGAATTCTATAAAGTAATTTTTAAAATGATTTAGCTGAATACATATATAGAAATTTACATATATAGAATAAAGCAGCAACATAATAAATCACAGTTATAGTCAAAAAGCTGAAATACATATATAGTAGCAATAAGGACAGGCTTACCCGCTCAAACGGAAGCAGTGGGACAGCGGACCCAACACAAAGTCCTCCCGCGGCGAACATGGGGGATCTATGAACGGACTCTAGTAGTGAGAAATGATGATAAATGATAATATTATGTTGATGTAGTAATGATTAGACCGTAAGTTACGTGGTGAAGATAGGGGAAGGTGAGGGGTAGGAAGAGGGGAGGGTAGGGAACCGAACGGGACAGGAAGGAAGGGGGGGAGGAAAAGGAGGGGAAGATGGGAGGGGGAAGGGAAAAGGGGGGGAGGGAGGGAAGGGGGGGGGGAGGGGAAACGGGGGAGCAGGGAAGGAGTGAGGGAGGGGGGAAAGAAAGGGAGGCACATTCTTTCGGATGAGAGATTTTCAGAATTTTGGACGATATCCTTGTGTGGTATCGCTTTATTGATGATCTACTCTTGGTATGGACGGGCTCCAGGGACAAACTACTGTGGTTTCTCCGTGAGCTGGATTTTAATGACTTAAACCTGAAATTCCCTTTCAAGATTGATACAGAACAGATCCCCTTCTTGGATTTAAAGATTATGAAACAATCTGACGGCACCTTGGGCACGGATCTTTACCGTAAACCAACGGCCGGCAATACACTTTTATTTGCTACTAGTGCCCATCCTAGCCCACTGGTGCGTAGCATCCCGTACGCTCAATACCTGCGTTTACGCAGAAACTGTTACACTTGACAGTGACTTTAGACTCCAGGCTCAGGCGCTTCGTGAACGGCTGCTTTTTACGTGGTTATTCTTCCACTACCCTTAGGAAAGCCTACAATCGAGCGTTATTACGCTCTCGTAACGCCCTACTTTTTGATCGCAAAAGCCCCCCACATCAAATGTTGCTGTGAGATTTATTACCACCTACTCGGCACATCACGATGTGCTTCGCAACATCCTAACCAAGCATTGGCATTTGTTAGCCGAACACCATACCCTAGCCAAGTATATACGGTCTACTCCGGAATTAGTATTCCGCAGGGCTCGCTCCCTGCGGGATCAACTAACTTCCAGTCATTACGTCCATACTAGGCTCCCCACGACAGGACCTAGTGGGACGTTTAGGTGTGGGGATTGTCCCCGCTGCCCCTGGTTCGAGAGGGCAGGCACTTCATTCAACCAAATGGAGAGCTCTTTGTGTCACGGACGTTTGCCAACTGTGACACAAAAGGAGTGATCTACCTGATGACCTGCTCATTCCAAGCCTTTTACGTAGGCAAAACTATCCGCGAGTTTAAAAAGAGAATTGGCGACCACCTCTACTACTCTGAAAATGGCAAACTGACCACAATTGTAGACACATTGGCCTTTACCATAAATTCGACAACACGGTCGTCCAATTCCTGGTCCTTGAGGTGGTTCGACCCGACCCCAGGGGTGGCGATTGGGACCGTTTGGTCCTGCAAAGGGAGGCCCTGTGGATTGAGCGACTTAATGCCGCCCATCCCCCTGGCCTCAATGAGATGGTATCCTACAAACCCTTCTTGTGACAATCTTGGGCCCCCCCCCCCCCCACATACCCTCCCTGCTTTTCCCTCTCCTTCCTCCCTCCTTCCCCTTCCTTCCCTTCCCCCTCCCCCCCCCCCCCTTCTTTTCCTCCCCTTTTTTTTCCCTTCCTTTTCTACTCCTTCTCTTCCCCATTCTTGTCTCTCCCCTCCCCCTTCCCCCCCCCCTTTTTTTCTCCCCTCTCCCTATCCACCTTCCTCCTTCCCTCTCCCGCTCCCCCCCCCCCTTATACACCTTCCCTTATTTTCCTTCCCCTCCTCACTCCCCCTTTTCCCTCCCTCTCTCTCCCCCCCTTCCCCTCCTTTTCTCCCCCTTCCCCTCCCCCTCCTTTACACTTAACCCCCCCCTCTCCTCTCCTTACGATGATAGTGGCTACTGGTGATTTCTTTTCAATATGCATGGGGTTCCATCATTCTGTTCGTTCTGATGTTTGACGGACTCACTGACTATGTGGGGAACCATTGACAGTCCCCAGGTAAAGTAAACCTGAGACTTTATATTTTTCCTTAGTGCACACCTATTTGAGAATCATTTGTAAAAAACTTTTGTATTTAAACATATTATTTATTGCTGTGAAAGGACAGGCTCTCCCCCTCCCCCTTTCCTCCCCCCCCCTCCCCCCTCAGTTTTGGCATCAGTGCTCAGCAGGGATCTGGTTCTCTCTCCACGCGGCGGACATGTGTTTGCCCTGGCAGCTCTTATTAGACTGCTTGTGTCCGCCTGTCAGGGAATCCTATGCCTACTGACATCGGCGCGCGCTTGCGCAGTAGCACCAATCCGTGCACCTGCGCAGTGCGGGCAAACAGACCCGGGACGTCAGGCCGCCCTCGGCGTGCTCTGACTTCCGGGTTGGGGAGCCCTTATAGCGGCCAATCTTGGACCGCTATACGGGCTGACGGACGCAGCCACTCAGCCTCGCAAGTGGACCGGTTCCCCCAGGTCAGTCCTTCTCTCCCCCCTCTCTCTCCTTTCCCTCCCCCCCTATACTGCATGGTGTTTCTTCCCCCTCACTCAGTCTCTTCATGCACACTTCTTACCCTCGGTTCCCTTCCTGTTTCGGTGTCGCCGACAGTCTTGCTCTCTTGTTTCCCTTCTGGTCTGTGGGGATATGGTGCATTCTCATCAGCCATCTGTTCTGACTATTAATTATATATTTTTCCCCCTTTCTTT
The DNA here is from genome assembly GCA_037952925.1 of Lithobates clamitans. Lineage (NCBI taxonomy): Eukaryota > Metazoa > Chordata > Amphibia > Anura > Ranidae > Lithobates > Lithobates clamitans. The sequence continues at coordinate 430,071 of JBBGZY010000501.1, read as the reverse complement.
ATCTACAGCTGATGGGCTTATCTGTATCGGTACCAGCAGCATTATAACGTTGAATTTTCATAACGTGATCATTTAACTTATTTTCACGTTACTCTTTTATTGCTGCCTATCGACTTTTGATAACATCCATAGCTTATGCGTATCAAGGTGGCATATTTAACATTGGTAAGTGTTAGCCGTGTGCTATATATTAGCCTGCATAAAAAGCTTACTTACACATTACATATACCTTATCTGGTGCCCCGCGGTGGTGTTTTTCCCTTCCCCCTCCCCTTTTTCCCCCCCTCTTTTTCCTTACCCCCTTCCTCCCCACTCCCCCTTTCCCCCCCTCCCCCTTTCTTTCCCCCCCTCCCTCACTCCTTCCCCTGCTCCCCCGTTTCCCCTCCCCCCCCTTCCCTCCCTCCCCCCTTTTCCCTTCCCCCTCCATCTTCCCCTCCTTTTCCTCCCCCCCTTCCTTCCTGTCCCGTTCGGTTCCCTACCCTCCCCTCTTCCTACCCCTCACCTTCCCCTATCTTCACCACGTAACTTACGGTCTAATCATTACTACATCAACATAATTATTATCATTTATCATCATTTCTCACTACTAGAGTCCGTTCATAGATCCCCCATGTTCGCCGCGGGGGGACTTTGTGTTGGGTCCCGCTGTCCCACTGCTTCCGTTTGAGCGGGTGAGCCTGTCCTTATTGCTACTATATATGTATTTCAGCTTTTGACTATAACTGTGATTTATTATGTTGCTGCTTTATTCTATATATGTAAATTTCTATATATGTATTCAGCTAAATCATTTTAAAATTACTTTATAGAATTCTCCTGAAGAAGCGGCTCCTGCCGCGAAACCGGTCGAGACAAAAATTCCACACACATGCTTTGTATAAATTGCGGGTTATCCTCGCTGTATGCAGTGTGATATCTGTTTTTATGATTATATGTTGTATTGTTGTATTGTATTTTGATATGTTGAATCATTAAAATTTATACTTATATTTTTTAGAAGTAACTGCAATATTTTATTAAGTACCGTAATAGTCCATGTGACCAGGCATGAGCAGCATTACCGTCGCGTCTCCACCCTCATACCCTTCACATTTAGACAATCCCGGGATGATGGTACCTATACCATAGTTTATTGTTTGATAAACCAAGGCCTTACTACTCTTTTCAATATTTAGTTAAGTAACATAAAAATAACTTGCACATCGCTGATTCTATTTTAAGCATGGCAAAGCCAGCTGACGTCCAATGAAAACCCACAAGGGTATTCCTTAATTCAACAGCTTACTGCTGCTTTAGGAAATCTGTGCTTTCCACTCTTCAGAAAATGCCAATAAAATTTTTTATCCCATAGGGTGGGTAGGAGCAAAGTTAATTAAGTATAATTATAGTGGTTTAATTGTAATTCAGTTCATCTGGGTCCATAACCAATGTTAAAATTAAATTCACTTTCATGTAAGAATTAAGAATGCATAATTAAAACGGAGCATGTTCCTTAAAGAAACAGAGATTGGTGGAGAACTAGGTAATTTTGCATATATTTGCATGAATTAATAGAAATTTCAATACTTTTTTTTTTTTTTTTAAGGGATTTGATAAAACTTTTCATATATTATACCAATAGAACAAATAAACTTTCAAACGATTTAAACAATTTTATATAACATTGATCAGCAAAGATATTCACTCCATTTTTAATAAAATACAGTATATTCATTTCTTCTGTGTAGAACTGAATCAAAAAGGTGCCCGATGGCTTTTGAGAATTGTTATTACAAGCCTATATCACGTGAATAGTTAAAGTGATTATAAAGTCTTGATTTTTTTTCTATAAAAATAACAAACATGTTATACTAACCAGTAAATTTGCACAGAGCAACCCAGATCCTCCTCTTCTCAGGTGCCTCTTCTGTGATCCTGGCCCCTCCCTCCTGTCGAGTGCCCCCACAGCAAGCAGTTTGCTTTGGGGGCACCCAAGTCGAGTCACAGTTCCCTGTGTCCATTCAGACACGGAGCTGCGGTACAGCCCTATCCCCTCTCTCTCCTGATTGGTTAACTGATTTTGATTGACAGCAGCGGGAGCCAGCGGCGTCACTGTTGTGTCTCAGCCAATCAGGAGGGAGGGTCCTGGAAGGCCAAGACACTCGTGGACATCGCTGGACAGAGAGGGAGCTTAGGTAAGTATTGGGGGGCTGAGGGGGGCTGCTGCACACAAAAGATTTTTTATCTTAATGCATAGAATGCATTAAGATTAAAAACCGTCTGCCTTTACAACCCTTTTAATTCTTCGGAATCTTAAACCTGGCATTGAGAGGTGTAACTAGACTCACCTAGCAAAAATGTGGATGGACCCCATCATTGGCAAAGTGTCTATAGTTCTATAAAGCCCCCCAATTTAAGCCCTTTAAACATTGGTGGTAAACGTTTGGCAGCCAATAGTTAATCCCATGAGACTTTTATTAACCCCTTTAATGCTGGGGATTACTATAATTTAACACCTTCAATCTGTACCCAGAAATCGGAATTAGACACTCCATGATCCATTTCTGTGGGCTGGGTTTCTTAGGAACTATTCTTTCTCCTCATAAGCCACTGCTGTGCTGAGCCTGTGCTTTGTTCCAAAGTTAGAGAGCTTCTTATCTGCAATCAGCCAAAACTAAACTGGGGAAGTGGATCAACATACAATCAATGTGAAGAAATTGGTTCTGTGACTTTCACTTCCAAAGCCAGCAATCAGACTGACCTTTTATTGTTAGGGGGAAACAGATGAATGTTGTAAGCACATTTTTTAACGGAATTCTAATGTAGGGCTACCCCTATAGGAGCTGCTTGATAACATGGTTCCTCTGTTCTTTGCCTTGACTTTCTCAAGATCCTCAGCCCCTCTGACACACCAGGTTGAGTGTACAAACATACAATATCACATGAATTCATTGAAAGCAATACTTAATACCCAATATTAGTGCTATATCAAAGAAAACAGGCATCAAAGTTAACCTATTCAATAATACAATTTTGCATACAAAGTGATTAATAGTAGGGATTAAGCATTAGATGACATTTGGCATCCAGGTCAGCATAAACAGTAGCAAGGCCACCTCAAGTGCAGCCATGACCACTAGAAAAGATTAAACTACCAAGTGCTGGAATGATACTGAGAAGGCATTTATGGCAGTAATTCTAGTTCTAGACTGACTTAGTATGCTCTGTCCAAAAGAAAGGGAGGATGGTAGGGGAGGATGGTAGGGGAGGAGGCAGGGAAACAAAGGGGGGTTACAGAATAATTATTATGAGAGGGGCAGTCCTTTGAGACATTCTTCTGCCGGCTATTATTGAGGCCCATTAAGAGTGTCTTTGCATTCAACGACAGTCCCAGTTAATCTGAATCCAGTATAGGTATAGTATAGGTATGGTATAGTCTCGGCACAGGTGCAAGGTAGATGTGATCCAGTATAGGTATAGTATAGGTATGGTATAGTCTCGGCACAGGTGCAAGGTAGATGTGATTCAGATGCGGTAAAAGTTCGGTATGAAGCGGTATAGGGTTGGTATAGTTGCAGTCTAGGTTTGGGAATAAGTGCAGTATAGAGTGCAGAATGGGTGCAATATAGATTGGGTACACTCTGTGTCCCTCTGTGGCTCTCACTGGCTCAGTCTGTGCTTGCAGTATTAGCAATGGATGAACAGTTCTTTAACCAGTCTCTAGGATGCTGCGGTGACCTCTCACTGTGGAAGGGGGTACCCCTCAGTCTCTCCCCAAAAATCTCAGGGGAGCAGCGGTGGGAAGCAGAGGGTGAGTGCATGCTCCAGTATTCCTGCGGCAGCAGTGCAGGTGTTGTGATGTGGGCGGTGCTGCGCTGCCCCCCCTCCCTATGTCCTCACTTCCAGTCTCAGGTTTGGATCTCCACTGGTATGGTCTCCCATTGGCAGGCAAACATGCAAACAAAAGTGCTCTCTCTCTCTCACACTCTCAATGCTACGAGGAAGAACTTTCCCAGGCAGTTTAATAAAAATCTCTCCACTCCTCCTACTGCACAGTGCCTATTGGTATCTGTGGGGTAAGGAATCTATTTGTCCCAATTTATGGCTACCGTCTCAAACTACAACTCCTAGGATTTTCTGCCTAGAAGTCTATGGGCCAGCTTGGCTTTAGCTCTCCCCCTGCTGGCCAGAGAATGGTGCAACATAACATCGGTATATCTGTAGCAGGAGAGCAGAATAAAAGGCAATGTCTTCTTCTCCATATTGCTGTAGCCCAACACCTGGCTACTGGCTGCACTGACATTGATCAGATCCAGAACATTAAAATACAGCAACATTTGTGTAAAGAAATGGCAGTGACTAATTTTACAATGGGGAATGGTTAGTATTTCTGTGAGACTTTAACAAAACGGTCAATTGGCCAAATGATCAGACAGGAAACAACTGTAATTTTCAATTTACTAAACAGATACAAAATGAGAAGAAATATTACAAAACAGTTTCCAGGTGGCAAAGAGCATGCATACACAGCAGACTAATACAAACAGATTATGAAAGCTGCACAAACATGGATTCTTCAGAGCAATATCTCACTCTGTGGTTCAGTTAGTGTAACACGTGGCTGTATAGCATAGCTTCTATAAGACACTAAAACAACATAGAGTCCAGCTGAGAATTACTACTTTATCAGAACCGTATGGAACACAAACAGCTACCTGTGAATATCCTCATGTATAGCATTTCTTTCAGTTCAGTTACCTCTGGTAACACAAGTGAACAGTTTGAGAGATCCAAGGACAAAGAGCCAATCTACTTGAACTTGGGTATTGGGTACTCTGGTAGTAATTGGGGAGTTGCTATTAGGATCCTGCTTGGCTGCCTGCATATGCTGGTTCTGGCAGTGATGGACAGCTCATCTGGCTGCAGATCACTTGCCCAGCTACCTCTGCCTTATCAGGTGTGGCTTCTCTGAACTGTTGAGGGAAGAAAACTGAGGAACTTATCTGCCCTGCATGTGTCTAGCAACCAAAGAAGTTGTGGGAAATTGAGTTAAAGGGGCCTGCACCAGCATCTGGACATGGCGAGTAAATGGGCACTCCACCACAAGACATTTATTGCTGTTTAGGATTTGACATAATTTTTAGTCATGGCAACTGTATGGGAAATGAGAAGAATCTTCTTGCACAAACCATAGCAAATTAATTTATGTTTTAACTCTTAACTTCTGGGCTTAAAACAAGCATGTAATGAAGAATATGATGCTTTATTTAAAATCTACACAAAGACATGTGTTGATGAAAGTTACACAAATCTAAACTTATAAATGAATAATGCATCAAGGCTTCTATAATGCATTTGTTTTAATGGAATGATCTTGTCTGCAAGGAATGTGGCAATAAGTACAGTGACAAACTGTGCAGCACCAGACAATGTCGTTAACTGCTTTAGCCCCAGAAAATTTTACCCCCTTCCTGACCCGAGCACTTTTTACAATTTGGCACTGTGTTGCTTTAACTGACAATTGCGCGGTCGTTCGATGCTGTACCCGAACAAAATTTGCGTCCTTTTTTTTCCCACAAATAAAGCTTTCTTTTGGTGGTATTTGATCACCTTTGCAGGTTTTTATTTTTTGCACTATAAACAAAAAAAGAGTAGAGTGGGTAGAGTTCTGGCCCTTGATCTACAGAGTCACTGACATTGCACTGGATGATTGTCCACGGATGTTTATACTGTATCTCACCCCACTCTCACCCCACTCTCAAGGCACAAATCCAAGAGATCCTTCCTGATATATCTACTCAATTCAGCCAAGGTCTTCATACTGCGAAGAGCGCAGACCCACCCGACAGATAGCCAATGTATATTGGTGGTAAACAAGATCAGTGACATGGAGCACCTGATGGTAGCACTGAAACAAAAAGATACATTTTTTTTTTTTAAAGTGTGTTCTTTTAGTTTAGGATTATGTTTAAAACTCTTACTGGCCCCAACTGGGTCTAGGCAAAAAAAATTCTGCTGGAAAATCCACCATTTTGCTTTCATCTCAGAAGTCAACAGACATCTGACTGGGAAGATTGTCATGTGTTTGGTATGCTCTGCTAAAAGACTAAATAAAACGAAAATACAAAATGAAAAGAGATGCAACAGAGCTATCGGGGCAACTCAAATAAACTATAAAAACATACCTTGCAAAATGAAGACAAATTCTTGGAGGATTTAAACTGACTGGGATTGGAGGGCCTGTGTCTTTTTTAACCTGATTTTCTATGTATTATGTAAATTCCCACATCCACAGTGATGGACCACATGTTGGCATGACAAGTCCCATGAGACCAAATGAAAAGTATTTCTTTTCATTATAATATGGCTTTTGTGACTCTCACATTTTTCCCGTCCAATGTATCTATACAATTAGAACTTTTTTTCCCACCAGAATTCTATGACGATGTTTAACCACAGCTGTGAAGTTGCCTTGGGAATTGCATGCTCCTTCCCACAAAGCTACACAGACTTTATGCACCATTGCAGATATAGTTGAGCAGAGATGCAAATGGAGCTACCGTACCAAAAAAAAAAAAAAAATTAACCAAAGCATTATTGGCTTTTCTTGGAAATCATGTTCGGTTCAGATTACTATACAAAACTATACATTACTGCTGTCAAAGGTGGACACTGGCAATCCGGTAAAGTTAAAGAATTTCCTTATACATAAGGACAAGGTATGTCCCAGTTACTGTAGGCCAGGGGTGTCCAAACTTTTTTCAAAGAGGGCCAGATGAAGTGAACATGCGTGAGGGCCGACCATTTTGCCTGACATTCTTTGAACCATTAAAATTCAGTCTAAATGTTTTCGCTCGAGCACTAATACACTGCCCAACAAGAATTCTCCTGCCTTTGTGGCTGTGTGTGAGTAAAGAGATGAGCTCGGGCGTATAATTTGGATATACCGTATTTATTGGCATATAACACGCACCTTCACTTTCACTAAGAGGGAAGTTTCAGGAAAAAAGAAAAAATTTAAATAAAGAACTGTGAAGCAAAATAAGGGTCAGTGCCAATCTGCAGCCTCACAACTGCCCATCTGCAGACTCACCATTGCCATGAATGTAGCCTCACCATTGCTAGGAATGCAGCACCCACCATTGCTAGGAATGCGGAACCCACCATTGCCAGGAGTGCAGAACCCACCATTGCCAGGAATGCATCCGCCATTGCCAGGAATGCACCCCCCATTGCCAGGAATACACTCACCATTGCCAGGAATGCAGAACCATTGCCAGGAATGCACTCACGAGTGCCAAAGATTACCTACAGGAGAATCTCCTGTTACACGGCGGCCTCTTTAATAGAAAGTCCTGCCTTCTTTGATGGACAGAACAGTCGTCCAAAGGCAGCGCAGGAGATAGGACTTCCTATTACAGAGGCCACCCGTAAACAGGAAATTCTCCTGTGTGTACGGCACTCGTCCCGCCTCCTCTCTGTCCCCTCCAAGGCATATACATCTTTTGTGGCCCCGGTGCTGGGAGATCATCGGGGGCCACAAAAGATATATATGTCCAAATAACCAAGCGGGCCGTTCAGAACCGGATCTTTTGGACATGCCTGCTGTAGGCACTGAGATGTTGAAAATTGTACCCAGTTTGTGCAACATCTTCACTGTGCCCCTCCAGCCCTCTGCCTCAATCTCCTCCTCTTAAGCAAGCACACAATTGTAAGCAACAGCTTTTCTTTGTACTCCATCTTAAGGTACAACACACTCTTCTCACTAAGTAAACTAGCTAGAAAAGGAAGAAGTGGGCTTGGAATTATGGATATATCAAAAATAGTATGTGACCTGCACTCACAAGATGGGAATAAATTAGGGTTGCACTGATATCGATTTTTATTGGCGAGTACAAGTACCGATACTTTCGGTCAAGTACTCACCGATACCGAGTATCGATACTTTGCGGTGCGAGTTGCGTCAATAAAAAAAAATGGAGCAAAACGCACTGCAAAAAATCACATGTGATTTGAACTGGAATGTGGTGCTATTCCTGTTTGAATTGCATGCGATTACTCTCAGTGCCCTGTCTGAAATGGAAATGTTCATCAGGTAAAGAAACCAATCATTATTCATTTATTCCTGCTATTTTCATATAATGCTAATTTATTTATTTGTCAGTCAAGTACTAGTAATTTAATGATTGAATCTTACACACTCCAATACAGGGCACTTATACCCCCATTGTACCCAAACACATTTTTTATCATTTTTTTCACACAAATCGAGCTTTCTTTTGGTGGTATTTAATCACCACTAGGTTTTTTTTTTTTTTTTGCGATATAAGTAAAAAATAAAATAAATAACATAAATAAAATTTTACAAATAAGCAATTTTTGTTCATAAATTTGGGCCAAAATCTATACTGCTACATATCTTTGGTAAAAATAGCCCACATTGGTGTATATTATTTGGTCAGTGTGAAAGTTATAGAGTCTACAAGCTATGGTGCAAATCATTAAAAATTGATTACACCTGTTGTTCTGACAGCCTATCTCAATTCTTGAGACCCTGAAATGTCAGGACAATATAAATAACCTCCAAATGACCCCTTTTTAGAAAGTAGACAGTCCAAGGTTTTGGGTGAGAGGTGAGTTTTTTGAAGTTGTAATTTTTTCCCCACAATTCTTTGCAAAATGAAGATTTTTTTTTTAAACACAAAACTGTCATAATAACAAGTTATTTCTCACACAAAGCATATTTCCAATTACACCCCAAAATTCATTCTGCTACTCCTCCTGAGTATAGCAATATCACATGTGTGAGACTTTTACACCTGGCCACATACAGAGGCCCAACATGCAGGTAGCACCATCAGGTGTTCTAGGAGCACAATTTCCCATCTAATTTCATTCCTACCTATCATACTTTTGAAGGTCCTGGAACTACCCATAGCATTACACCATTTTGGAACGCAAACAACTCAACGTATATTCTATGAGGCATGGGCTGGTGACAGGTACTCGGTTACTCTGATGAGCCGGTGACAGGTATTCAGTGTAAGGGTTAATTCTGCTCAGACACCTTGACGATCAGTGAACCTCTCGGAGCCCCTGGGAACATTCAATGCACACAAGACAGGATAGGTTCCAAGAATATTCATTTTATTGGCAGCATGAGCTGGGTTTTTTATGCAAACTTGGAACAAAAGGAGTCATGTAACACATATGAGGGGGGTCAAGACATACAGTGTGACATCTTGTTTAAACTAGTATCATAGGTCATGGGATGCTGACGGCTCATTTTGTCTGAAGACATAGTTTCACAATCAGTTCCTACCTGAACCCACTTAACCTATGGCCATTGCGACATACAAGACCCTAAAACAAAGATAAATTTGTCTGTCAGCTATTTTTAATGTCTCTGTTTTGTTAACTCTTTCTCACCCTTTACTCGGGTACTCTGATGAGCTGGAGATAGGTACTTGGGTACTCTGATGGGCTGGTGACAGGTACTCGGGTTACTCTGATGGGCTGGTGATAGGTACTTGGGTACTCTGATGGGCTGGTGACAAGTACTCAGGTACTCTGATGGGCTGGTGACAGGTACTCGGGTAATCTGATGGGTTGGTGACAGGTACTTGGGTACTCTGATGGGCTGGTGATAGGGACTTGGGTACTCAGAGGGGCTGGTGACAGGTACTCTGATGGGCTGGTGACAGGTACTCTGATGCTGATGACAGGTACTCTGTGGCTGGTGACAGGTACTATGTGACTGGTGACAGGTACTCTGATGCTCGTGACAGTTACTCTGGGGCTGGTGACAGGTATTCTGATGCTGGGGACAGGTACTCTGGGGCTGGTGACAGGTACCCTGATGCTGGGGACAGGTACTCTGGGGCTGGTTACAGGTACTCTGATGCTGGTGACAGGCAGGGGCGTTGCTAGGTCTACAAAAGATCTGGGGCTAGAGCCCATAGCAGCGTAGTAAGAAAGTCATACGCTTGGGCGGGCATACACATGTATATACAGTAATAAACCGTATTTATCGGCGTATAACACGCACCGGCGTATAACACGCACCCCAATTTAGGAGGGAATTTTAAGGAAAAAAAAACTTTTAGGAGGGAAGTTGAAGGGAAAAAAAAACTTACATTTAAACGCCCATCATTGCAGCCTTGTCAGTGCAGCCTTGTCAGTGCAGCCTTGTCAGTGCAGCCTTGTCAGTGCAGCCATGTCAGTGCAGCCTTGTCAGTGCAGCCATGTCAGTGCAGCCATGTCAGTGCAGCCATGTCAGTGCAGCCTTGTCAGTGCAGCCTTGTCAGTGCAGACTTCCCCAGTGCAGCCTTGTCAATGCAGCCTTCCCCAGTGCAGCCTTCCCCAGTGCAGACTTCTCCAGTGCAGCCTTGTCAGTGCAGACTTCCCCAGTGCAGACTTCCCCAGTGCAGCTTTACCCAGTGCAGCCTTCCCCAGTGCAGTCTTCCCCAGTGCAGCTTTACCCAGTGCAGTCTTCCCCAGTGCAGCTTTCCCCAGTGCAGCCTTCCCCAGTGCAACCTTGCCATCGGGGGTCCCAGCCATTCTGGGCTTCAAAATCGCCGATCGCGATTTGAAAATGGCGCTGCCGGCGCCGAAATACACAGTGCCGGTCCTCGGCTCTTTCCGGCGGCTGTCGTTCATTTTCGGCTCCACTCGTAGTCCCGAGCGGAGCTATCCGAACCTAGCCGAGTAGGTTCGGATAGCTCCGCTCAGGACTACGAGTGGAGCCGAAAATGAACGACAGCCGCCGGAAAGAGCCGAGGACCCGCTCTGTGTATTTCGGCGCCGGCGGCGCCATTTTCAAATCGCGATCGGCGATTTTGAAAATGTGACAGGTCGGGATCGCAGGGGATCGGCGTATAACACGCACCTGCGGCTTTCCCCTGATTTTAAGGGGAAAAAAGTGCGTGTTATACGCCGATAAATACGGTACTTTTGGGTGTATATATCCCCAGAGAGTCCCCCGCTTACATCAGGGTCCCCAGAGAGCCTCCCCCTTACATCACCTTACATCAGGGTCCCCAGAGAGCCTCCTCCTTACATCAGAGTCCTCAGAGAGCCTCCCCCTTCCATCAGGGTACCCAGAGGCCCCCCCACTGACATCAGGGTTCCCAGAGAGGCCTCCTTACATTAGGGTCCCCACAGAGCCTCCCCCTTAAATCTGGGTCCCTAGAGAGCCTAGGCCTTAAAATCAGGGTCCCCAAAGAGCCTCTCCCTTACATCAGGGTCCCCAGAGAGCCCCCCCACTTACATAAGGGTCCCCAGAGAGCTTCCCCTCCCCTTGGGGACCCCTGCAGAGACTCGGGGCTATTGGCCTCAGATTCGGGGCTATAGCCCCAAAAGCCACCCCCTAGGAACGCCCCTGGTGACAGGTATTCTGGGACTGGTGACAGGTCCTCAGATTCTGGTGACAGCTACTCTGGGGCTGGTGACGGTACTTTGATGCTGGTGACAGGTACTCTGATGCTGGTGACAAGTGCTCTGGGGCTGGTGAAAGGTACTCTGATGGGCTGTGACAGGTACTCTGATGGGCTGTGACAGGTACTCTGGGGCTGGTGGCAGGTACTCTGATGGGCTGTGACGGGTACTCTGATGGGCTGTGACAGGTACTCTGGGGCTGGTGACAGGTACTCAGATGGGCTGGTGATAGGTCCTCTTTATTTGTGGGGCAATCGGGGCACATCACTGTACTGCAACACATTTTTCTTCCAGGTCTCCTCCTCATACACTGAGGAGGAGAACCCGGAAATGGAACTACAGCCATTTGTTGACAATTGGACACAGCCGGTCATGTGGTAAAAAGGTGGTTAAGAGCCAATTGACGTCCTTTTTTTCCCACAAATAGAGCATTCTTTTGGTGTTTTTTTTTTAAAAACAGTTTGGGCCGATATATATTCTTCTACATATTTTTGGTAAAAAAAAATCGCAATAAGGGTATATTGATTGGTTTGCACAAATGTTATAGTGTCTACATAATAGGAGATAGATTTATCGCATTTTTGTTATTATTATTTTTTTTTACTAGTAATGGTGGCAATCAGCGATTTTTATAGGGACTGCAACATTACGGCGGACAGATCAGACACTTTTGACACATTTTTGGGACCATTGACATTTATACAGCGATCAGAGCTATAAAAATGCACTGATTACTGTGTAAATGTCATTGGTAGGGAAGGAGTTAACACTATGGGGCGATCAAGGGGTTAAACGTGTTCCCTCAGTGTGTTTCTTACTGTGGGGGAATGGGACTGACTAGAGGAGAAGCCAGATCATTGTTCCTAGCTAGTAGGAAGAGACAATCTGTCTCTCCCCTCCTGACAGAACAGGGATTCGTGTGTTTACACACACAAATCCCCGTTCTGTCTCTCGTGCCTGGGATCGCGCGTGGCTGGCGGTCATCGCGACCGCGGCCACGCGCATTGGCTTCCTCACCGTGCAGCGGGCGCGCCTGCTTTAGCTGATTAAAGGGCCGACGTACAGCTACGGTGATTTGCGTGAGAAAGCCGACCTGCTGCAGTATAATGACGGTGGCTAGTCAGCTAGTGGTTAAGTAAAACATTTCTATATTGGTTCTAATAGACTCCTTTAGCTCCTGAGAAAGCGGAACGTTTTAAGTCTAGGAAATGCGTTGAGCCATATGGCCTCTCACAACCACTATAAGACAAAATGAACTCTTTATGAGGAATATCCATTGTCTATTATTGAAGGCTTTGGAAGAACGTGTAATAGCGCATAACTGATTTTGGGGTCGTTGTTATCTGCACTATTTTTGTATTTTTTTTTACTCAAGAACTTTTTTACATTTTACAGTTTTTATTTTGCAAATAATGTGAATAAAGTTGATTTGTTTTTTTAAGAAAAAAAGGTTGTGATTATGTGGTGCCTTAGGCCCCTTTCACACGATCGGACCGTTCAGGTCCGCCTGTCAGTTTTGACGGCGGACCTGAACGGGCGCTCCATGTTAGCCTATGGAGCGTCGGATGTCAGCGGAGACATGTCCGCTGACATCCGACCCCGTCTGATCCGCTAAAAGCAGACGGATGGCTCTACGTCCAGATCCGTCGCTGGCGGATCGGATCGGGTGAGATCTGACGAAAATGGACACGCTGTCCGTTTTCGTCCGATCCCTCCATAGGCGGCAGCGGCGCCTGACAAGCCCCTCCCCGCTCAGTGAGCAGAGAGGGACCTGTCATCTGCCAGATCAGCGGAGATCAACGGAGAGATCTCCCGCTGAGCCGGCGGACCGAGGCGGGCTCCGTAGAAAAGGAGTCCGCCTCGTGTGAAAGGGGCCTTAAAAGTCCTGCCATCATAAAGCTTTCTAAGTACAGTATGTCTGAAAATCAAGGTCAATGTTTTTAATGTATCATCGTGCTAGGTTTACTTTTAACATATACACTTTAGCTTTTCACCTGTACACCCATTATTAACCAAACCATTTTTTTTTTACACTTCAACTATGGGCCTATTGATTCAGCAATAGTGAGAAAAAGCTACACTGGAGCCAGTTGGACACACATTTGCCAACATAAGTAACGCGGCGTAATCCTCCGGTTAAGTCACCCCTGAACCCTTGGGACTTGAATTTAGTTCTGTCGGCATTGCTGAAACAGCCTTTTTGAGCCGATACAGCTTATTCCCTTGGTCCTTTTGACAAGGAAACTAATTTTCTAGTAGCCATATCTTCTGCAAGAAGGGTATCAGAGTTGGCTGCTCTTTTTTGTAAAGAGCCATATTTGATTGTTCACAGGGATAAGGTAGGATTGCGTCCTCATCCTAACTTTCTACCGAAGGCAGTGTCTAGTTTTTATCCAAACCAGGATATTGTTCTACCTTCATTTTTCCCAGAACCCTGTTTTACGGAAGGAAAATTTCTGCATTCCCTTGATGTGGTAAGAGCACTCAAGGTCTACTTGAAGGCGACTGCTCAGATTCGAAAAACGGATGTTTTGTTGTGTTGCCTGAAGGTCCTAGAAAAAGGGCAGGCAGCATCGAAATCTACTATTTCTAAATGGATTCAGCAAGTAACTGTTCAGGCTTATGGTTTAAGGAGGAGGATTCCAGCCTCTTAAATCAAAAGCGCACTCCACCTGGACTGTTAGTGCATTGTGGGAGTGCATCACCAAGCTTCCATGGTTCAAATCTGCAAGGCCCTTAACTTGGTCTTCAGTCCATACATTTGCCAGATTTTATCAGGTGAATGTAAAAAGGCATGTGGATATCGCCTTTGGGCGCAGTGTGCTGCAGGCAGCAGTATAAGTCCTCTAGTCTCATGTTGCCCTAATTCTGTTGTTTCTCCCTCTACTCATTTGGCATTGCTCTGGGACATTCCACATAGTAATTACTATGGTTCTGTGTCCCGTGATGTACGATTAAGAAAATAAGATTTTTTTTAACAGCTTACCTGTAAAATCCCTTTCTTTGAAGTACATCACGGGACACAGAGGTCCCTCCCCTCTTTCTGGTATACGCATGTATTGCTTTGCTACAAAAGCTGAGGTACTCCCAGTAGTGGGAGGGGTTATCTAGGGAGTGGACTTCATGTCTTAGGGTGTGACAGTGTCCATCACCTGAAGGTGGCCTATAACCCACATAGTAATTACTATGGCTCTTTGTCCCATGATGTACTTCAAAGAAAAGGATTGTACAGGTAGGCTGTTATAAATATCCTATCTTTTTGAAACCCAGTGAAATGTATTTTTTTTTTTTTTTTTTTTGCTGACTAGCTGGTAAGTGTGCTAGGAAGTTTGTGTATTGTTTTGTTAGGGACACATCTCTACATATGGAACACACAAGCTGTTTATAAAAGCTGTTTGTAAAAAAGGGCCCATTAATGTCAGGTCTGACAAAATGCACTGAAAGTACACATCTGCCCAGTCATCCAGAACATTGTAATATAAGGTTCTGTCCACATTTGTCCAATGATTTCTGGTGCTTTCCCCACTGCTAGAGTATTTGTGGTGCAGGTGAAATGGCTGCCAAACAGCTTTCTCTAATATATTCAGGACCCATGTGCCTAAAACAAACATTGCTGGTATTTCTTTTACAGGTGTTTATTTGTGATGATTGCATAAATTAAGTCATTCTCACTAAAGCCTGTGATTCATTTTAAATTAAACAAAAATGCTTTAGGGTATTAAACAGATTATAACATTTAAATTCTACTAAAACTATATGTTGCTAGGCAAACACCATAATCCACTTACTAAAGCTGTTTTCTTTCAGAGCATTCCATTTAGAATTTCCTTCCTCACCAGTGAGTACATTTCATTGAGAAAATTAATTTCACTGTTGTGTAGTGGACAGTCCAGCTTATTGGTGTTCATCCAGGAAGTCATTATAGGCTAGGGGGCATGGATCAATTCCATTAACATGGATTTATGAAAAGAAAAACAGTGCCTTTAGGATTAAACCTGACCTTGAAATGCAGTGAATGAAAAGTGTATGGAATTGTTAAATGCCCTAATGGCGAAGAGTCCATGTTTCTGCAAGAGTTGTAATGAAAAGAAAAAAAAATTGCAATTATACCTTTCACTATATAAACTGAAAAAGTGAAATGGAAAAAGTAATGATTTAATGACAAAGGTCTTTTATTAATGTTTAGTACATGGATCCATGTTGCAAGAAATGAAATTAAATGAGGATTACCTGTGACCTTGTTGGTTTTTGGAAAGAGCTTCAAATTTTAGTGCTTTTTTTTGTTCTTTGTTATTAATGTGCCATACAGCTGTAGGCCTAAGAGATATAAAGGAGTCCAACAATAGCAACAATGGTGACAATAGCCTATTTCAGCCTCCAGGGCAGGGGGGGCATGGTGATATATACAGCACAGACAAATTATGACTCTCATCAACAGATTGATGTCAGAATGTATTATAGTTTACTTACTTAAATAGTGTAATTCAACATGTGCTATGAAGTCAACTTTTAACAAGTTGAATCACTTGTCTTTAATAGAAACCCGTACTGAGAGAAGTATGTCAGCTGAAAATTCTAAATGATTGGCTTCAATATTTTTTGCGTCTCTGACCCAGTACAAGAAAGTGTATAGCCTGTTTGAGAAATGGTGGATAGATTAGCTTCAGATATTTTGAAATAGTGTTACAAGCTGAGAGTGTGCCCAGATTGTACCTCCTTCTTGTAAGTTGGATTACAATTTGTAAGGGGTAGGGTGCGTCTTATGATAAACAGATGACATCTCCTCCATATGTGCTTCATTAACTTGTTGGGGGCCAAGTGTGGGTCACACAGGAGACCTACCGCTGGGGTGGGTTCTTCTGGGCTATGCCAGGTGGCAAAAAGGGTCAATTGTTATAACACAAAGATTACACCCTGCCCAAAGGCATTCTCATTAGTGCTGGGACCAGACAAGGGTTGCGGTCATGTGAAAGTCAAACATTAAGGCAGTCCTCCAACTTAGACATGAGCCACTTGTGTGTAGTGTTATGTGCAGTCTTTCCAAGGATAGCATCCCATGTTCTACACACTTGAACAGGTGCTTGTGTTGCATTAGGATGGACATGCAAAGCTTACTCCACCAATTAATATACCTCTGCCACATCACTCCCTGTAAAAGAATGGGGTCCTGCCGAGCACACAGCACAGATCTCATGCGTGCTCACTTAACTCTTGTTCCTCCATACCCAGTGATCAGGACATACAGTATCTCTTCCTTACACTAATTTGTTCCCAGAGACTGACAAAGATAGACAGCTGGGGAGGGAGTCGCAAAACCAGGGCCCTCCACTACAGAAGAACCTGTCACCTTACCAGGTACCACGTCAACGACTAGTTGCAGTTAACCTTTTGTTGCTATGATGTTACTAGAACCTTCTGTGTGCTGTAGTATGTGTGCGCCAGGAACCCATGTGCACCCCTTGAGTAACTTTAGACCAAGCTTTGTGTGGTTAACAACTTTTACTAAAAGTGCAGCATGATAAACACAACATAGCAGAACATCCTTTCTCTATCTAACGCTAACAGTGGCTGCCCCAGGTTACTTGCATAGGTAAAGTCTTTGTGGGTGAAGTCCATAGCTGGCACGACTCGAAGGGAGAGGTTCATGACTTAAGTGTATTCCAAAGGCTGGTGGTTCATAGATTAACTTTAAGTGTCTGAATGTCCTGTACGGTTCCCGTTCTTTAGCCCGCTGGCCCGAACTAAGAAAAAGAATGGGCAAAGATGTTGGCACCAGGAAGGGAGCTCCCAGACGTCACATTGCTGGAGAGAAGGCAAGTATAGGAGGATTTAAGTTCAGCATGGTCTTGAATATACTTAAAGGAGAAATACAGCCAAGGGCTGTCTGACGTCACAGAGCCGGTCCAGGCTTGGGCAAGATTGCGACAGCTAAATGTAAAAAAAACAATTGCCGGCAATTACAAAATGTGAAAAAAACGGCTCTATGTCAAAATTTTGAAAAAAAATGGCATGGGGCCCCCCAAAATCCATACCAGATCCTTATCTGAGCATGCAGACTGGCAAGTCAGGAAAGAGAAGGGGCGAGCGACCGCTCCCCCTCCTGAACCATATCAGGCCACATGCCCTCAACATTGGGGGTGCTTTAGTGTGGGGGGGGGCTCTGTCCCCCCAAAGCTCCTTGCCCCTATGTTGATGGAGACAAGGGCCTCTTCCCCACAACATGGTGGTTGTGGGGGTCTGCGGGTAGGGGGCTTATTAGAATCTGGAAGCCCCCTTTAACAAGGGGGCCCCCAGATCAGGGCTGTCTTAATGAGAGAGCACACCTGGGCACTGCCCAGGGGCCCCAGCTGCATGGGGGGCCCCTGCACTTTCCCCAAAGCAGCTGGTCCTTGAGCCCACGCTGCCCCGAAATTGGGGGCCCCATGATGGCACTGAGAGTGATGGATACACAGGAGAGACAGGTTGGCAGCAGTGCAGAATGATACCTATTATTTCACAGCCAACAGGGAGGAGCAGGGCCGGAGCGCCAGTGATGCTCTGACCCCGCCCCATGCAGCTTGAATTCTTGGGACTCGCAGGCCACGGGGTAGGAGACCTGGAGTGGGAGCTGCTGAGTCTGCCGCACTGAGAGCCCACCTGCGGAAGTAGCATTGTGGATGGTGTCATGGTGAGCCCAGCTGTCCAGCACTGTTTGCACTGAAGGGCTTGGAATGCCCGGAGGGATGCTCCCTCCTCTGCCCCTCCTTCTGCCTGCTTGATTGGTATAGATGAGTGCAGTGCTGGAGGTGGGTACAGAGCCAAACGTTTACATGCACTCATAGGTGTGTGCAGCCTATTGCATTAGGGTGTGCACCCCAAAACTCAAACAAACATGAATGCCATAGGAAGGAGGCTCTGGCGGCAGGAGACAGTTGATTGGGAGCATACAACCTAAATACGAGTTTAATGTGTTCCTAAAGTTGAACCTAGCCTTCAATATAATGAGGGTATTTACACTGGCCACTGGCATCCCCCAACCACCCACCTGGTGCCGCCCCTGGATAATGATAATTCGTATGGGGTGATTAGGCTGTGCCCAGGCACACCCAGCACACACTGTGCGCACGCCTATGCATGCACTGCATCTCCACTGGAAAATGGGGTACTACATGGATGGAATAATGGTGCTGGGGGATATCAAGGGTATATGGGGGAAAACAATCCTGAGGGGGGAGCTAGGGTGTATAGGAGGTAGCAATGCTTGGGGTAGCTTGGCTGGCTATAGTGCTAGAGGGATCAGGGATGTAAAGAGGCCACAGTGTAGGGGGTATCAGGGATGTAGTGGGGTCACAATACAAGGGGCATCTTATGGTATATGGTTACAGTGCTGGGGGGTATATCTAGGGTGTAGAGGGGTCAGAGTACTGGGGGGATATCTGGGGTGTAGAGGGGTCAGAGTCCTGGGGGGGATATCTAGGGTGTAGAGGGGTCAGAGTGCTGGGGGGATATCTGTGGTGTAGAGGGGTCAGAGTGCTGGGGAGATATCTGGGGTGTAGAGGGGTCAGAGTGCTGGGGGGATATCTGGGGTGTAGAGGGGTCAGAGTGCTGGGGGGATATCTGGGATGTAGAGGGGTCAGAGTGTTGGGGGGATATCTGGGGTGTAGAGGGGACAGGTTGCTGGGGGGATATCTGGGGTGTAGATGGGTCAGAGTGCTGGGGGGATATCTGGGGTGTAGAGGGGCCAGAATGCTGGGGGGATATCTGGGGTGTAGAGGGGCCAGAGTGCAGGGGGGATATCTGGGGTGTAGAGGGGCCATAGAGCTGGGGAGGCATCAATCTAGCAGATATATTATATGCACATGACAGCTTTGTTACTTTATGTATGTAGTATTTTCCCACTGTTTCTTTGCTGTACAGAATGATTGTTCATGTAGTTAATGTGGAGCTCCACCCAAAAGGGGAAGCTCCGCTTGTCTGCCTCCTACCTACTTGAAGTCTGTTTACCTGTGCTGTCTCAATTGTAGGGGTCCCTGAGCATTACTTTGCCCAGGGGCCCATGTTACTATTAAGACGGCCCTGCCCCAGATTCTGGCCCCCCTATGTGAATGAGTATGGGGTACATACTACCCCTACTCATTCACCAAAAAAAATTAGTAATGTAAAAAAAGACATTAGGCAGTTTTTGACAAGTATATAAATTGTGGGGTGGGGGGGGGAGCAATGCAAATACAGTATTAGTTAACGATCAGTACAATAGCTGATCGTGGTCTGACCAACCACCAGGTGTGGTGTTATTGCTCTAACTAGAAAAAGCGGTGGGGCGGGGATACTCGTTATATAGAATATCGAGGGAAAAAAGTAGTTATTATAGCAATAGTCGGTCAAGAATGGTGGTATCAAAAAGTATCAATTTATTAAATATAAAATCAAGGAGACATATTGAAGCGATCAATAGGAACATGCATCTGGTTGGTACAGTAATTCGTGAATACAGATATTGGACTAGACTAAGGACAGGACAACATAAAGACAAAAGACACACAAACCAGCACCGACACAGTACGGACTAGGTATGATGGTCAGCAGCAATATGATTCAATCAAATCTCTGCAATGACACAGTGGTGTTGCAGACGTGTGGATGAAAATCCATGCGTGTAGTTTAAATGGGAATGCTGCTGAGCATCATATAGCTAGGGAACATGGGGGGCAGAGGGACATGGATAGAGAAGGAAGGGGAATGGTCGGGAGTATACACCAGGCAGGCCGTGGATATATGCTGACCATGGGGTAGGTATAGGATGGCAGAGGTCCGCAGCACTGAAGTTAAGAGTGCTTCCTAGGTGAGTCATATAGGGCAGGTATCACAGTTCAATCAAATTTACTTCATTATTACGAGTGGATGAGGTAGCAGTCCCTGGTATGTAGTGTCATTCACTAATGGTAATTATTTGGTGCAATGAAGTGTCATGTGCCGTGATTCAGTCCGTTAGTAGCAGTAGTGGAAGCACTGTACCTCAATAGGCTGATAGTAAAGGCATCATTTCAAGTCTGCTTGGGATGTTCATACGTTACCATCCGTAGATTGTCAGGGCGCTGATCAAGGATCAATGGCCAGATGATGAAGATGAAGTCAGAATGACTTGAGGGTCGGTAGGATTCCTCCCGCTGGGAGTAACCGACACGCAGAAATAGCCGTCGTCAACGGGTGTGGAAATGCATTCCAAGGATACCTTTCAGTAGTGTGGACACTCCTGTGTTAGAGATGCCTTCCGTTTCGCGGGCTCTTTAAACTGACTTGTAGCTGTGTTGGTGTGGGTCCCGGCAGTTCAGTTATGCCGTGCAGCCATTCGTCCCTCTCAGCTCAACCAGCTCCGTGGACCGCGGCGATGCCATTGATGACGTCAATACGTTTCGCTTGAGCTTATTGGCGTAGTTTCTTCATGGACGTATGATTGTTAGAGCTAGCACACGCCTTTATGTTGTGGTGTGTTGCCATAGCTTATCCAATCAGGGTGTTATTTAGCAGAGATGTTATCGCTGTCTTCAAAGCAATTACGAACATATATTCATTATAATACATGCTTCACTGAAAAAACTGACAGGACATTAGTCACTTATTTACTGCTCAGTTCCTAGTTTGTGGGGAACGTCAATCATTTTGCATGATATATATGGATGTAATGGGATAAAAAGCTTCATGGTGTTGACCATGTAGGGGAAAAAGACGTAAGGGGGGAGGAGGAGGAGGGGGTAACGGTAAGGGGAGGGTAAGTTTTTGACAAGTCCTTTATTTAACCACTTCAATACAGGGCAAGTATACACCTTCCTGCCCAGACCAATTTTCAGCACTCTCACATTTTAAATGACAGATGCGCGGTCATGCGACGCTCTACCCAAACAGCATTTTTATCATTTAATTTCCCGCAAATTGAGCTTTTTTTAATGGTGAAATTTGATTAACCTCTGGGGTTTTTATTTTATGTGCTACAAATAAAAAAGAACAAACATTTTGGAAAAAAAAACTTTTTTTTCCGTTTCTGTTGCAAATGAGGTTGCACTGACAGGCACTGATGAGGCACTGATGAGGCAGTACTGATTGGCACTGATGAGGTGGCACTGATGAGGTGGCACTTATATGCGGCACTGATAAGCTGCACTGATGGGCACTGATAAGTGGCACTGATGGGCAGTGAAGGCTGGCACTGATGGGCGCTTATAGGCGGCACTGATGGGCACTGATAGGTGGCACTGATGGGCACTCATAGGTGGCACTGTTAGGTGGCACTGCAGAGCACGTATAGGTGGCACTGATGGGCACTGGTGGGCATTGATGGGTGGCACAGATAGATTGAACGGATAGGCATCACTGATAGGCACAGCATGCCATCCCTAATGGGCAATGATTGCCATCCCTGGTGGGCTCTAGTGTGCTTACCTGGTGGTCATGGGTGGGCATCTCTGGTGGCCATGGGTGGGCATCCCTGGTGGTCCTGGGTGGGCATCCTCGGGGGGGCTGCACTGATAATCAATTAGTGCAGACACAGCTGATCACGTGGTAAAGAGCCTCCATCAGAGGCTCTTTACCTAGATCGGAGATGCGGTGTGTCAGACTGAAACACCACACCACCGATCGCCGCGCTGCGTGCCCCCGCAGGTGCGCTATCGCAGCGAATCTTGCTGGACGTCATATGACGCCCAGTCAGGATAACTTAACCTACTTCCCGGCCATCATTCTGCTATAGGACGGGCGGGAAGTGGTTTAAAAAATAAAATAAACAATGTCCTCAGTGTAGATCCATCGATATATACGATGCCCGCCTCCATCGCAATTCTTTTTTTTACATTCAGCTGTCAGCGGGGTTCCCCGCTGACAGATGATGACTCATCAGTTGTTAAGGGCACGGCAGCCGGTACAAGAGGGGTCGGAGGCTGCGCAGACATGGTACAGGGGGTCAGAGGCTGCGCGGATATGGTAAAGGAGGGGATCAGAGGCTATGCGGACATGGTACAGGAGGGGGTCAGAGGCTGCGCGTACATGGTACAGATGGTCAGAGGGTTTACAGACATGGTTTCGGGGGTCAGAGGCTGTGCAGACATGGTACAGGAGGGGATCAGAGGCTGTGGGGACATGGTACAGGAGGGGGTCAGAGGCTGTGCGGACATGGTACAGAAGGAGGTAGTCAGAGGCTGCGCGGACATGGTACAGGAGGGGGTCAGATGCTGCGTGGACATGGTACAGGAGGGGGTCAAAGGCTGCACGGACATGGTACAGGAGGGGGTCACAGGCTTCATGGACATGATACAGGAGAGGGTCAGAGGCTGTGCAGACATGGTACAAGAGGGAGTCAGAGGCTGCACGGACATGGTACAAGAGGGAATCAGAGGCTGCACGGACATGGTACAGGAGGGGTCAGAGGCTGCGTGGACATGGTACAGGAGGGTTCAGAGGCTGTGCGGACATAATACAGGAGGGGTCAGAGGCTGCATGGACATGATACAGGGGGGTTCAGATGCTGTGCGGACATAGTACAGGAGGGGTCAGAGGCTATGTGGACATGGTACAGGAGGGGGTCAGAGCCTGTGCGGACATCATAGTGTCCTCACCCCCTCACAGAGTTCCTCTTCTGTTCCCCTTCATATTGTTTTCCTGTGTCCCCTTCACCCTCCTCAGTAGTGTGAGATACTGTGTATATATATATATATATATATATATATATATATATATATTTCCTAATATATTTTAAATGAAGCCTTTTCTTCTGGTTGCCTCCCTCTTTCCATGATAGGAGCATTTATTTTGGTGATAACCAAAAAAGATAAAGATCCTTTATACCCGGATTCATATAGACCAATATTGCTGCTTACCAGAGATGTAAACATTTTTTCAGAAGTTCTTTGCAATAGATTAAATAAGGTTATTTCTAAAATAACACTCCAAGATCAAATGGGCTTTATGCCTAATCGTTCCACTGCATTGAACAGCAGGTGTACTTTCTCAAATATTCAGACTTAAGTTGATGCATGCAATAGTAGAGGCCTTCTTTCACTCCATTTTGAGTAGTGTTATAGTGCCTCGAAAAAGTATTTGTACCCCTTGAAAGTTTCACAAATATCTGAAAAGTGTGGTGTGCATTTGTATTCAGTCCACTTTACTCTGATACCTCTAACTAAAATCTAGTGAAACCAATTGCCTTCAGAAGTCACCTAATTAGTAAATAGGGTCCACCTGTGTATAATTTATTCTCAGTATAAATACAGCTTTTCTGTGAAGCCCTCAGAGGTTTTTTAGAGAACCTTAGTGAACAAACAGCATCATGAAGGCCAAGGAACACAGAAGACAGGTCAGGGGAGAATGTTGTGGAGAAGTTTAAAGCAGGGTTAGGTTATAAAATAATATCCCAAGCTTTGAACATCTCACAGAGCACCGTTCAATCCATCATCTGGAAATGGAAAGAGTATGGCACAACTGCAAAACTGCAAACCTAAGAAGACATGGCCGTCTACCTAAATTGACAGACCGGGCAAGGAGAACAAGGCAAGCAGCCAAGAGGCCCATGGTAACTCTGGAGGAGTTGCAGAGATCCGCAGCTCAGGAGGGAGAATCTGTCCACAGGACAACTATTAGTCGTGCACTCCACAAATCGGGCCTTTATGAAAGAGTGGTAAGAAGAAAGCCATTGTTGAAAGAAAGCCGTAAGAAGTCCTGTTTGCAATTTGCGAGAAGCCATGTGGGAGACACAGCAAATGTATGGAAGAATGTGCTCTGGTCAGATAAGTGTCAGGGCTGGCTCAGCCCTTCCTTCTCTGAGCTGGCCGCTCAGTTGCTGTTCCTCTACTTGGATCCCTGACTTCTGGCCTGGCTGATTACCTGATCTGGTTACTGAACTCTGGCTTGGCTTATTACCCGATCTGGTTACTGAACTCTGGCTTGGCTGACTACCCGATCCGGTTACTGGACTCTGGCTATGCTTTGACTACGCTTACTCTATTTACCTTTTAAATTTTATTAATAAACAAGTGTGATTTTACTGTACTTCTGTCTCGGTCATGGCTTATGGTTTCTGACAATGAGACCAAAATTTAACTTTTTGGCTTAACTTTTTGGCCACTATGTGTGGTGGAAAACTAACACTGCACATTACCCTGGCCACAGCATCCCCACCGTGAAACATGGTGGTGGCAGCATCATGTTGTAGGGATGTTTTTCTTCAGCAGGGATAGGGAAGCTGGTCAGAGTTGATGGGAAGATAGATGGAGCCAAATACAGGGCAATCTTAAGCCGCGTACACACGAGCGGAATGTCCGACAGAAAAAGTCAGACGGAAGCTTTTCATCGTCTATTCCGATTGTGTGTGTGCCTCATCGGACTTTTTTTTCGAAAATTCTGACAGACCTAGAAATAGAACATGCTCTAAATATTTCTGACAGAACCAATTCCTATCTGGAAAACCGCTCGTCTGTATGCTGTTCCGACGGACCAAAAACTACGCTTGCTCTGAAGCAAGTACGAAATGGAAGCTATTGGCTACTGGCTATTGAACTTCCTTTTTCTAGTCTCGTCGTACATGCTGTACATCCCCGCATTCTGGATGGTTGGACTTTGGTCGGACCTTGGATTGACCGTGTGTAGGCAAGACTGCTTGAATGGAATTCCGTCGGAGAAACCTTCGGAGTTTATTCCAACGGCTAAACTGGTCGTGTGTACATGGCATTAGAAGAAAACCTATTAGAGTCTGCAAAAGACTTGAGACTGGGGCAGAGGTTTACCTTCAAGCAGAACAACAACCCTAAACATACAGCCAGAGCTACAATGGAATGGTTTAGATCAAACATCAAAGTATAGATCAAAGTATATTCATGCGTTAGCATGGTCCAGTGAAAGTCCAGACTTAAATCCAATTGAGAATCTGTGGCAAGACTTGAAAATTGCTGTTCACAGATGCTCTCCATCCATCTGACAGAGCTTGAGCTATTTTGCAAAGAAGAATGAGCAAAATTTCACTCTCTAGATGTGTAAAGCTGGTAGAGACATACCCAAAAAGACTTGCAGCTTTAATTGCAGCTAAAAGTGGTTCTACAAAGTATTGACTCAGGGGGGCTGAATACGGGGGCATGGCATGTTTTTCAGATATTTATTTGTAAAAAAATTTTGAAAAACATTTATCATTTACTTTCCACTTCATAATTATGTGCCACTTTGTGTTGGTCTATCACATAAAACCCCAATGAAATACATTTACGCTTTTGGTTGTAACATGACAAATTGTGAAAAATTGCAAGGGGTATGAATACTTTTTCAAAGCAACCTTTGTACAATAAAATATAAATCCTTTTTACAAACATTGGTTTAATATTTTAATTTTGCTGCCTAAAAACCGCATCTGGGGAAACCCTCTTTCCTGTTTTGAATACTTTTTCAAGACACTGTATATATGGAAAGTTCTGAAAAAAACCGCCCTTTATCACCCCCTAGTGTTAACCCCTTCCCTGCCAATGACATTTATATAGTAATCAATGGCTATTTTTAGCTCTGATCGCTGTATAACTGCCAATGATCCCAAAATAGTGTCAAAAGTGTCCAATCTGACCACTGCAATATCGCAGTCCTGATAAAAATTGCAGATCACCGTCATTACTAGTAAAAAAAAATTAATAAAAGTGACATAAATCTATCCCCTATTTTGTAAACGCTATAACTTTTGCGCAAACCAGTCAATATACGCTTATTGCGATTTTTTTTACCAAAAATATGTAGAAGAATACATATTGGCAAACCTGTTTATGGCCAAATGGGAGGAGGATGTTGTCTACTCCAACAGAAGACTCGAATTGTTCTTTTGGGGGAGGTATATAGATGACATCCTCCTCCTATGGGATGGTGATATGACATCATTGAGAGTTTTTTTGCAATAGCTCAATGATAATTCTTTGGGCATTGTTTTACAGGTTGAAACCAGTAAAGAAAAAAATCACTTCCTTGATTTAAATATAAATAGAAGATGGTGCTTAGACATGTGCAGGATGAAAAAATTTGTTTAATTTCTTTTCGATTCGTTATTTAATTAAATTTGTTTAGTTAAATTTGTTGCATTCGTTACATTCGTTTTTGGAATTCGTTTCGTTTCGTATTCGAATTCGAAAAAATTCGACCGCATTCGAAAAAAATTTGACCGCATTCGAAAAAAACATTAACTGAATTTGAAAAAGTAAACTATATATAACCATTTTGCGAAATTTGAAATTTGTATAGAATGAAATCGAATTCCAATAGAAAAGATGAGGATAGAATAGGAAATATAAAAGAATAGCATAGAAAAACAATAGAACAGAATAGAAAAAAATATAATATATTGTATTCTAATCTTTTCTATTCAAATTCAAATTCATTCTGTACCAAATTCCAATTTCGGAAGATGGTTATATATATATTATATTTTTTTTCTATTCTGTTCCATTGTTTTTCTATGCTATTCTTTTCTATTCTATTCTAAACTTTTCTATTCGAATTTGAATTAATTCTATGCGAAATTCGAATTTCGGAAGATGGCTTCTAAAATTTGAATTTCGTATAGAATGAATTCGAATTTGAATAGAAAAGATTAGAATAGAAAATAATAGAAATAGAATAGACTAGAAAAACAATAGAACAGAAGAGAATAAAATATAATATATATATTATATTTTTTTTATTCTGTTTCATTGTTTTTCTATGCTATTCTTTTTTATTCTATTCTAAACTTTTCTATTCGAATTTGAAAATACATTCTATACGAAATTCAAATTTCGGAAAATGGCTTCTGAAATTCGAATTTCATATAGAATGAATTTGAATTTGAATAGAAAACAATGGAAAAGAATAGACTAGAAAAACAATAGAACAGAACAGAATACAATATAATATATATATTATGTCTTATTCTATTCTGTTCTATTGTTTTTCTAGTCTATTCTTTCTACTCTATTCTACTCTATATATATATAATATTTTTTCTATTCTGTTCTATTGTTTTTCTATTATTTTCTATTATATTCTAATCTTTTCTATTCAAATTCATTTTATACGAAATTCGAATTTCGGAAGATGGTTTTATATATATATATATATATATATATATATATATATATATATATATATATAATTTTTTTTCTATTATGTTCTATTGTTTTTCTATTATTTTCTATTATATTCTAATCTTTTCTATTTGAATTCAAATTCTTTCTATACAAAATTAGAATTTGAAATGTTAATGGTAATATGGTAATGGTAATATAGAAATGGTAATATATGGTAATATATGGTAATATAGAAATAGAATGAAATCAAATTCTAATAGAAAAAATAGAATAGAAAAACAATAGAACAGTAGAACAGAATAGAAAGAAATAATATATATATATATATATATATATATATATATATATATATATATATATATATATATATATATATATATATATAAAACATCTTCCAAAATTGGAGTTTGGTATAGAATGAATCTGAATAGAAAAGATTAGAATAGAATATTTTATATTTTTTTCTATTCTGTTCTATTGTTTTTCTATGCTATTCTTTTATATTATTTTCTGTTCTATTCTAATCTTTTCTAAAAAAAAGGCCACATAAATAACAATGCGTCAACAATAAATTTTGGAAACTTTGAGGTTTGTTTCTGGTGTGCTGGCAATTTATTGTAATGGGTTTTTTCTATCTGTTCCCACTGCGGTGAAAAAAGGAAAGAAGGTGTCACTTGGACAGGAAGCTATAGATGGCAATAAATATCGGACAAATAATCTTCCCCACCTGTAAGTTCCTAATCTCTAGAACATGCAAGATAAATAATACACCTATTAGAATATGTAAAACAAGTGTTAAAGAGGACCAAAAAGTTCATAGCCTTCTGAAAGCATCACAATGCACTGCCTCGGTTCCCCATTCAAGAGTCTTCAGAACTGATGCAAGCAATGGGCTGGCTCTTGGAAGGAGTTATGCCAATGTCAAAATGCCTAGATGAGTGGTTGGAAATGTGCTAGATGACACTACAGCAGAGTTGCTACAGCTTCTGATACATACATTTAGAAGCTCACATTGTGCAGCAAAATTAGAGTAAGCAATTTCAGTACAGGAAAGGAGTCTGTCCTATCTAATCACAGGAGGTCGCTTGCTTGGAACAGACACAATTTACAGAACGCCTATTTTTTCCACGAAAACAAGGTGTTTTCTGATTGAATGAAGTAAAGATTTTAATGTCGCTGACCTAGCTCTTCATCTTGTCCAATTAGAGAACCCTTCTATTCACTGAAATATATATATAAGGTGTTCTGTGAATCGCGGCTGTGCCAAGCTAGCAACCCCATCTGTTCACTATTCCAAAGAGCAGCCACTCAGCACAGGGCCCGGAAGACCAATAGGATCACTGTAAGAGCACCAAGTCCTACAGCGATCCTACAGGTATGGAAATATACAGTATACTTACATTGTTACAAGCTGGACCAATGTAACTGCAATAAAAACCATATGTGGAAAAAGCCAATGTACCTGCAATAAAAACCATATGTGGAGTTCAGCTTTGATTGTTAAATTAATAAAATATCTGCAATATCACATAATCAAGAGAATATGTGTGATATCATTGCAATTTTTTTTGTTACACCTTCATGCAAAGGCTATTCCAAACGTTAAGCTTTTTTTGTACACATATAGTTCACATTTACTGTATATTTGTACATACGGTTTTATATGAGCTGCCTTATATTGCACATTGACTGGACCTTCATAGGTCAGTGATGTGAATGCTGAATGAAAGCGACATTGCTACATTAAAATTGAGATTATGCATTAATGGAAATGTGACCCATTTCTTATACATTAGAGGAAGAAGGTTGGTTTATTATGAGTGAAATACAAATATACAGGGTCCTGACTGCGGCAATAGCTTTATTTACAGGTTCACTTAATCATGTAATTGCCCCTGCAAGGGGACAGGATCAATAGTAATTTGTCTTCAGACAGAACATGTGGCAGCACATTATTCCAGGTGCTAAGCTGTCATGCTTCCTTTACACATACTATATATAATGTATTCACATCGTAACAAGGCGACTAGAAGCACATGTAATGGAGGTGCAAAAAAGACTTTCATTCTTTTCCTTTTTCTACTCCCTATGTCACAGTTTCCAAGGCAACTGGGTCTGAATCACCAACTTTCACTGTAGAATAGCAGAACACTTTTTTTTTAACTCTTTCACTTACTACTACGTTTCTACCATATACTAAGTGTGCCGTGACTATTTTTAAAACCAGACGTTGAGAAGAATGTTATCCAGCTAAAAATACACGTAAAAATATTGTGCTTTAATTCTCACTATTCCTGTATATTGGTTGTTGGCTGATCACTCTATATATTAAGTTATTAAGGCTACTTTCATACTGGGGCGGGGGGCGTTAGCGTTAAAGCGGCTCTTTCCCGTTGTAATAGCGGTGCTTTTTGGCCGCTAGCGGGGCACTCTTAAACCCCGCTAGCGGCTGGAAAAAGGGTTAATAGTGCCCGCAAATCGCTGCTGCTAAATCGCTTTGCAGGCGCTTCAGCAGAAGTGCCCATTGATTCCGATGGCAGGGGAGGTGGAGGAGCCGATTATTCACAGCTCCCGCACCGCCCGAAAGATGCTGCTTGCAGGACTTTTTCTAACGTCCTGCAAGCGCACCGCCCCAGTGTTAAAGCACTTGAGCTCTCACACTGGGGGTGCAGGGGAGGTGTTTTTCAGGCGCTATTTTTAGCCCTTTACCGCATGAAAAATGCCTCGGTGTGAAAGTAGCCTTAAGGAGGATTTTTTCAGGGGTGTATACATTTATAAAACCATTCAGACAGAATGTAATCTCACTCCGGTTGAAAACTGAGGGCTACATCCCTACTAAGCCATTAACATGGTTCTGTTAACAAAGGAAATGCAAATAGCTATAACTGCTAGGCCACCAATTATTTTTCAGTTTACTCTGGTCATATAAGTGTATAGATACTATCTTTTTGGTCACTATGTGTGCATTAGTTTGTATTATATGGCATTATTATTTTTTTTTTTTTGGGGGGGGGTTCTTTAATTTCTGTTTCTATAATTAACCAGTCTATTAATGCTCTAATAATATTAATGGTAATTTATAACAACAATATTGGCTATAAAAATAAACACAATGCTTAAAGAAGCAAAGGTCTTATTTATTCACAAAAAAAGTAGAACATTAACATAGAAAGCTTAAAGAATATTACAGCGCCTATAAAATAAAAGAGTATAGATGAGACTTTACGTAAGTTCACTCTCAGTATTTGCTGTCTCTCAGCTGGGCTCAATGAAAAAGAGGACATTCATCGCTGACCATTGCCTTTTTAAAGCACACTCAGACACAACCCACACAAACACCGTCTGCCCGCCCGTGTAGTCCTCTGTCCAATGAGCAAAAAGCAGTAAACTATCAGGACTTATGTTGCTATCCCGATATTCTCCATCAGAGGTCAATGATATATTGCGGGCAAACGTCTGGCCCAGGTCAACATCCCAGCTGGCCTCTTGATGTTCTGGTTGCAGACAAGGCAATTGCTGTAGGCACTTTAATCTTCCCATCACCAGGTGGTCTGAAGCAAAACTCCCCTATTCCCATAATGCCTTGCCAGGGAATCCTCTCCCAGATGTAAATTCTGATATGCGCTCTTCTGTTATACACACCCTGCTGGGTAATCTTGTTTTACTGACATTCCAAGACGGGTTCCAACAGGCCAAATGGCTTTATTAACCAGACAGTAAAAACCCATAAAGGTCTGATATAAAAAACAATGTTGCACCCTTCAGCAATTATGTAAGCACAGACAGCATTGAAGAGTAGCAGAAGATGATTCATCAGTCCTATAATCCTTCATTTGGGCCCCAGGAACCTCTGACATTTGAGGTACACGCTGCATTGACAAATGTGTGTGCCCAATTAAAGCTTCAGTGGATCAAATTTAAATTCATGCATACTCTAACAATACATTTCTCTTATTTGCTCTATTTATAGTCCATTAAATATGTTGTAAGTGTTTTTTTATATATCTGTTCGATACATGCAAAAAAAAAAGTTGTTCATCCAGCCAAAAATCTTGTAAGCTGATAACTTTCTGTGCTTTCTGCCTCTGGACTAAAATTGAAATGGTTCATGAAAATTTGCTTCTCGTTGACTTCAGTGGGGTTCACAGCAACAAAGCCTGGAGCTTACACATGAAATAGCGCTTTTATAGGCAAACTGAGTGGCAGGAGAGGCGTGGGGAAAGAGTAGATCAGTATGTGGGGGAGAAGGTATTCTATCAGAAGAACCTGTCATGAATGAAGTGACAGATTCTCCTTAAAGGAGTTGTAAAGACAGAAGTTTTTTTTATCTGGAATACTCGTCCTAATTGTCTGAGACACAGCAGCAGCGCTATTGGCTCCTGCGGCTGTCAATCAAAGGCAGTCAGCCAATCATGGGAGAAACGGGGTGGGGCCAGGTTGGGGTTTCGTGTCTGAATGGACACACGGAGCTGTGACTCGACTTGGGTGCCCCCATAGAAAACTGCTGGCTGAGGGGGCACTTGATAGGAGGGAGGGGCTAGGAGCAGCAAAAAGAGACCAGACAAGAGGAGGATCTGGGCTGCTCTGTGCAAAACCAACTGCACAGAGGAGGTAAGTATAACATGTTTGTTTAAAAAAAAAAACAAGACTTTACAATCACACAATCACTTTTTTTCAGAAAGTGAAACACCTGGCTATATGTACTTATCATCTATAATTTATGGACAATATGATCCCAACAAAACTTTGAATCGATGCAGCTATTTATGTAAACCACCAAAATAACATAATATAAAAACAAGTGTGATAACACACACAAAAAATAAAGGCATACAGGAAGTGCATGGATATACATTAGCAACTAGCATAAATATTGTTGATGGCAATATAAAATGTATAAAAAGAGTTCATATGCAGCGCTTGAAGAAATAAGCCTGAAGGAAATGGAATCCAGGGGAGATGATGTGTAGAAAAGACTGGACCCTCACACCAGCTTCAGTGTATGCAATGACACATCACACCACATTTCACCTATAAAATACAGGGCAGATGAACATAAGCGTTTAAGCACAGGTGCCAAGGATGTTTCCAGGCTCCAGCATGTACTGCTCTCCCACACTGCAGGCACTGCAACTGTTCTCCCTCTCCAGAGATTAGTGCCAGGTCTCTGCTCAGAACCCAGTACTGCTCCACTCGGTTATCCAATAATGGAAGTGCGCCCAAAAAATAGATATAAGGAAGCGCATAGTGAAGCGTTTGGGTAAATAATGAATTTATTGCAAAAAAACACAGGACAAAGTATAAAAAACGAGCATTAAAAAGATTTGTGGCCACAGCTCATTGCATGCTTATTTCCTCAAGGCATCACCTAATGCATTTCAACCAATAGGTCGTCATCAGAGGTGTGGTTAGTGGACACATGCACGCAGTATATATACACAACCAAAACTTTCACTACAGGATGTGTATTGGAGACAAAAGATGGCCGGAAATGCTAATTAGATGCTTTCCAAATGCCAGAAATGATTAAAAAAAAATTGTTTCCAATGTGCGTTGGAGACAAAAGACAGCAGGAAATGCTAATTAGATGTATTCCAGTGGCTGGAAATGGTGGGGAAAACACCAAAACATCAGTTAAAGAAAGAATCGGTGCATACCAATTGGAAACAGCATAAGCATATCTATACAACTTTCAATTAAGAGAGTAAATATACAATACAAATATTTAAAAGAAACAATCCATATAATCTAATATATAGTAAACAGCATTTTGGACACCCAAATGTATAGTAGAGGATAAAGGTGTCATTGAGTATAAGTCACAAGTTTACAGTAAACAAGATAATAGAAATAAGACATTATTATTTTAAAAATTATTATATAAATATATAAAAATTAAAATATATCTATATAAAATAAAAGAGAAGAGAGGACTGGCAGCGTCAAAAGATTAATAGATGTTAATTATTATTGATAAAGCAGTTGCTGTCCCAATCAAATTGAGTCCATATGGAACGTAACTCTTAATTTCATAAATCCAGCGGGTTTCCTTTCTGGATATCTCCCGCCTGACAAAACTTCCCCTTCAATGCAGGGTAAATCTGTCTATGGCGATAAATGTAGTACCCGTAGGATTTTTGTTGTGGCATTCTAAATAGTGCCTGAAAACACTGTGTTTTCGAAAGCCTCTCCTTATGTTAGTAACATGTTCAATAACACAAACGTTTATGGCTCTGGTGGTGCGACCTAATGCAAGCCTCATGGACAAATCAATAGGTACACTACATTAACAGAGGTGCAAGTAATAAAGGTGTCTCTATTATAAGATCGAGAGGTGGCTGTTGACTGAAACGGGCTAATACGTTTATTCTTATTGCTGTTGATGTGACAGACACTACACCTCCTACAAGGAAAAAAACCTTTAAGTCTTTGGAGAAAAGATACTCTATTG
This sequence comes from Lithobates clamitans, assembly GCA_037952925.1. Taxonomy (NCBI): domain Eukaryota; kingdom Metazoa; phylum Chordata; class Amphibia; order Anura; family Ranidae; genus Lithobates; species Lithobates clamitans. The sequence continues at coordinate 396,150 of JBBGZY010000501.1, read as the reverse complement.
GGAGCATCTAGAACATTGGGTGCCACCTGTAGTTTAAAAGGGGGTACACCTCGAAATATCACTTCTGGACATTAAGGGATGACAGGCCCTAATATCTTATCGTTCTTAAGTATTTTCCAATGTCTGGACATGTTCTTTTTGATGTCCAGATATTGAAGGGAGAACCTTGGGATAAAAGAAAACCTAAAATCTTTGTCTGCCCTCTTTCTCTCAGTGCCCCCACCGAGAAAAAGAGCTCTGTCTGTTCTTCCCGCCTCGCTAATAATACTGTCAAGTTAATTTGCTACATAGCCCTTGTTAATAAATCTGGATTTTAAAACCATGGCTTGTTTAATGTAGCCTTCATAGACAGTACAATTCTGCCGTAAACAAATACATTGGCTCTTAGGAACACTTTTTAGACAAGATGGATGGTGACAGCTTTCTTTACCCATATAGCTTTTTTCAATCGGTTGACTTAAAGTAAGTTGATGTAACCAAAGCCCCTTCCCTAATCTCTATACTCAGTTCCAAAAAATGTATCTTAGAAGAGCTAGCTTCATGTGTTAGAGAGATCCCTAGGGAATTTGCATTAAGCTGTTCAAAGAATAAATTATGCGCTATAAGGTCACCATCCCATAGGAGGAGGACATCGTCTATGTACCTCCCTCAAAAGACCAATTTGGGTTTTCTTTTGGCATAGACAATGTCTTTCTCCCATTTGGCCATAAACAAATTGGCCATTGGCTCCCATCGCCACCCTGATATGGTATGGTGAGAGAGAAAACAGGCCTGCTATCTGACCTGCTTCTACTTCTTTTTTCAATTTTCTATTTAGCTACAACTTCCCCTGTAATTCAATTGATTTTAAATTGTCTGACATGAAAGTGGAATCTGACAGGGTAAAGGGATCCAAAAACCAATTAAAAAAAACATTCAACAAAATGCTAGCTTACTGCTTATGACGATACTGATCTAGCCATGGATCCATCTTTAACACGGTCACTTGATTCCTTAAGTTTAGCTCAGCTTTTGATTCGCTTTTATTGCCTGGCTGCTTGTTTTTTTTAAACAATGAAAGGCTGGGTGTGCACCACCCCAGATGGAACACTCATGTTTAAATTTGCATGACATATACCATTTACAGTGGCGTTCATTAAAAAGTCAACATACTCCTTGTTTGGTAATTGCCCCAGTGAAAGCACCATTAGCAAATTGAAGGTAAGTCTATGCCAACACATGAGGAGTAACCACAGACTGCCATCCTGGCAATCATATCTCAGTTCTTTTTGTACTGACATCTTATGCCTACATTGCACATCATAGCTGTGCCAGCATTGTACAGACAGATAAAATCTAGTTAGCAAAATAAAGCAGTACTCATCTCTGGGAATTGTTCAGAGAAAATACTTGCATAAGCACAAAAGCCTTTGTCCTTAATATCTAGAGAGACATGCATACCCAAAGTTAAATTTGACCACAATTTGGTATTGTGAGAGGGACACAAGCAGTCTGTTAATCCATAGTAAAAGAAAACCAAGGGTATCAGCGCTCAATGGGTTTAGAATAGAAAAAAGTCTCTGGGAAGCAGCATAAAACAGCATGAAAAGTTTAAGGCTTCATGTACACGGGACGTTGTTCAACCTCTCCTGAACGATTTAAATTGACAGCTAGAAACTGGCATCTAAAAACGGCTGTTTTGCCCGCGTTTACATGCCGCGTTTAGCCGCGTTTGCGTTTAGAAGCGTTTGAAATAAAAATTAAATAAACAAATAAATAATTTATTTTAAAATAGCCAAAAATGAAAAATGCATGTAAACGAAATGTGGCTAAATGCGAGTTACCGCGTTTAGCTGCGTTTAGCCGCGTTTGGCATTTGAAATGCCTCTAAACACAGCTTCTGAACGCATTTTTTTGGGTTCCAAAAAAAGCTTCTAAACGCAACTGCCTAGAAGAACTATAAACGACCCCGTGTACATGTACTGATAAGATAACATAGAGGGGAGTTCAGGAGCAGTTGAAAAAAATGCCCAACTGCTCCTAAACGTCCGTTCACCAGCAGCAGTGTACATGAGGCCTAATAAGACATGCACATAGGAACGCCAAAATCCAAAGTAAATCCAATAATGATGTGGACGATGGAACAATTAAATGTATTAAAAACAGCTTACGGTATCGCTGGGGTTCCCATAGCAATGGGGAGCTGACGGCACACACAGCTGGAGTGAGCCTGGCAGTGGGGGAGGGGCCAATCTCCCTGCCGCACTCGGCCGGACAAAGGACCCGTTGGGCAGCCTGGACTCGTAGGCTCGGTGTGGGGAAAGGCCGCGGGCTGCAGAGCCAGCTGGTGTACTGACAGGGATTGGGTGAGGCCGCGGTCTGCGGTCAAATGGCAAGCCATTCTCTCTAGTGGCTCTCTAGTACACCAGCTGGCTCTGCAAACTGACAGGTGAGATACGGCGCTCAATCCCTCTGTGGCCCACGTCCTCCCTTCCGACAATGCCTACAAGTCCAGGCCACCCAACGAGTCCTTTGTCCAGCCGAGGGCAGCAGGGAGATGGCCCCTCCCCCACTGCCAGGCTCACTCCATCTGTGGATACTGTCAGCTCCCCGTTGTTATGGAAACCTCAGCGATACAGTAAGCTGTTTTTAATACATTTAATTGTTCCATCATCCACATCATTATTGGATTGATTTTGGATTTTGGCTTTCCAATGTGCATGTCTTGTGCATGTATTAAACTTTTCATGCTGCTTTATGCTGCTTCCCAATGACTTTTTTCTATTCTAAACCCATTGAGCGCTGACACCCTTGGTTTTGTTTTGCTGTCACCCATATCCTCCAGTATGGTTACTGTCTAGCTGCCTTGGATTTAGCCCCTATTATGATACACATGATCCCACTCCACATGACCAACCTTGTTTCCACTTGTTAATCTATTGTCTCACACTGGAAGAGATGTTGCTTCTGCCCTCCTACCCCATAACTGGCTGCAATCATACTCACTGACTGTGGGCGTTGCTCTTAGTTTTCAGATCAGACATTAAGTGTTGATTGTCTGCATCATGCTTGCTCAATTCCATGATGAGGGATCAGATGTCAAGGCTGAACTGGCGACCCTTGTAGGTCTGCACCAGGCTTAAGCATTGTTAGTCTGTAGCGTCCAGGAGTCCACGGCATATGTGGTATTGCTTAAAGCTGGGAGATGTAATGGTAACAGATGAGAAGCAATAGTAATAACAGGTGCACTTTGAGATTCAGGGTCAGGTATTTAACAGACAGCACCACCGTCCTATTAGCATCTCCCTGATGAAGATACGATATTTCCCTTGTATCAACACGCATAGGGGAGGGGACTGGACGGCGCAGGAGGCAGCTGGTCTGTCACATGGACTAGGAGAACGCGATCTCATCCACGGCTTGATGCTATTAAGGCATGCTATAAAGAGGTGCACTAACGCACCAGACCCATGTGAGTACTCTATAATAGGGCTTTGTTCGCATTAAATAAAATCTTTTAAAGCATTATTACACTATGGAAGTCTCCTTTTGATATTTATATATGAGGATGCCACATCTCTGAGCAGTATTTCGACCATGTAACCTGACCTGGAATCCGTTTTGACTATTCAAAAGCATGTACTGACCTAACTTAATTGCGAGGTCAGTCACACGCTCTGAGGTGAGCGGCCATTACCTTGGGGTGGGGAGCACCTGAGTGTAATCACTACTGAAGATCGCTATATTCACAGTTACCTATCAAGTTTATTATCTTTAGATTAAGGACGCTGAAAGCTGACCCTGGATGGTCAGAGTATCACGGACCTATATGCACCTGAGCACTTTATGGATCACTTTTGTATCAATATTTATATTTTATGAAATGTATATTCACGCTATATGATCTTGTAAGCTATATGGCAACAACAGTCACTTAAATATATATATATATATATATATATATATATATATATATATATATATATATATATATATATATATTTTTTTTATTCTTGGGATTGAATTTATAGGCTCATCACTTTAGTTAACAATTTTGTTTTTTAGTTTTTTTGCTGCAGGTTCAACAGATCATTAAGGGGATAGCGCACCACATGTTTATTTATTTATCTGTGATTCTCACACGTTAGTATGGGACGTGATTAGTGCTAGCAGCTGTCATCATACCATTATAAGATGGGGATCTTTGATTTGGTAGCTAGCAAAACCTTTACTACCACTTTGAGATTCAGACAGTGAAATAGGTCTGCACAGTGGAATGTCATTAGTTAATTTATCCTGGGCTTGTGGTTGCAGTACCGGGGGTGATACAGTAAGTGACAGGCTAGAGCCATTACAAGTACTAAATAAATGAGTAAAAGAAGGACTGAGCATTAAAGGGTTAAAATGCACATTGTGGGACACATGCTGCACTGGGGAAGTGTGAGAAGCAGCAGGAACAGAGCTGGTGCTATTATTAAATGCTATACCAAAGGAGGGAAGAGCCTCCCTGGGGCTTCTGGATCTACTGGCAGGTGGGAGGGGAAGAGAGAGCCTGGCAGTGGTTCCGGCCTTGATGTACTGGCTGAAATCTATTACTTACAGATTTCAGATTTTGGGGCTTCCATTAGAGTAATGCCCCGTACACACGGTCGGACTTTGTTCGGACATTTCCGACAACAAAATCCTAGGATTTTTCCGACGGATGTTGGCTCAAACTTGTCTTGCATACACACGGTCACACAAAGTTGTCGGAAAATCCGATCATTCTGAACGCGGTGACGTAAAACACGTATGTCGGGACTATAAACGGGGCAGTGGCCAATAGCTTTCATCTCTTTATTTATTCTGAGCATGCGTGGCACTTTGTCCGTCGGATTTGTGTACACATGATCGGAATTTCCGACAACGGATTTTGTTGTCGGAAAATTTTATATCCTGCTCTCAAACTTTGTTTGTCGGAAAATCCAATGGAAAATGTGTGATGGAGCCTACACATGGTCGGAATTTCCGACAACAAGGTCCTATCACACATTTTCTGTCGGAAAATCCGACCGTGTGTACGGGGCATTAGACATGAGGGAACTGTATTGCTGTGCTTTGTGGCTGCAGCAAAAATTAGACAGCGTATCACTTTAAGCAAACAGGATTTTTTGCAGTGGCACTGCGCTGCTCTTCTGGGATTTCAAAATGGTGATCCACTCTTCCAGTTCAGGCAGAGCAGTTTTCTCACCACCCCTTGTTGTGAAGTCACCACCTCGCCACTGGAGCCTTCATGACCCTGTCAAGATAATGCTGATCGACCTAATAGGAAGTGTCCACCAGGCAGTGATGTGGAAGCCCGAAGTATAGTGTATCTTCCTGAATTAGTTTGTTCCTTTATTTTCTCCTGGTGATCTGACCAGTAACACAATTTGGGGTGGATTTACCAAAGGCAAATAAATAAGTGCATTTTGCAAGTACATTTGCACTTATTTTCTACAGAGCTTATTGAATGCTGGAATGATGGAAATCAGAAGAGCTTTACCACATTTGCTACGTTCTGGAGGAAATGAGTGCACTTCCAAAGTGCATAGTCTTTGTGCCTTTAGTAAATCCACCCATTCCTGTCTAAGCGTGTCGTAGGGATGGAGAAGCAGTGGAGACACCTTTGGACAGCAGCATTGCCAATCCGTGGAGAGGGTAGTGTTAGATGTGCTAGCAGATTTAGATGAACTTGACTAACAAATTCAAGCCGAACTCCAGCTAACACTTTTTAGCAGTTATAGCCACAGTGTTTTGGATCTTTGAATAAAATACAACGTATTTACATAAATAAATGAAAGCTGACTTTTGTAAGCACCCGGAGGGATACTACACGTGTATAGTTACTAAATAAATGAGTAAAAGAAGGACTGAGCATTAAAGGGTTAAAATGCACATTGTGGGACACATGCTGCACTGGGGAAGTGTGAGAAGCAGCAGGAACAGAACTGGTGCTATTATTAAATGCTATACCAAAGGAGGGAAGAGCCTCCCTGGGGCTTCTGGATCTACTGGCAGGTGGGAGGGGAAGAGAGAGCCTGGCAGTGGTTCCGGCCTTGATGTACTGGCTGAAATCTATTACTTACTGATTTCAGATTTTGGGGCTTCCATCAGAGTAATGCCCCGTACACACGGTCAGACTTTGTTCGGACATTTCCGACAACAAAATCCTAGGATTTTTCCGACAGATGTTGGCTCAAACTTGTCTTGCATACACACGGTCACACAAAGTTGTCGGAAAATTCGATCATTCTGAACACGGTGACGTAAAACACGTACGTCGGGACTATAAACGGGGCAGTGGCCAATAGCTTTCACCTCTTTATTTATTCTGAGCATGCGTGGCACTTTGTCCGTCGGATTTGTGTACACATGATCGGAATTTCCGACAACGGATTTTGTTGTCGGAAAATTTTATATCCTGCTCTCAAACTTTGTGTGTCGGAAAATCCGATGGAAAATGTGTGATGGAGCCTACACATGGTCGGAATTTCCGACAACAAGGTCCTATCACACATTTTCTGTCGGAAAATCCGACCGTGTGTACGGGGCATTAGACATGAGGGAACTGTATTGCTGTGCTTTGTGGCTGCAGCAAAAATTAGACAGCGTATCACTTTAAGCAAACAGGATTTTTTGCAGTGGCACTGCGCTGCTCTTCTGGGATTACAAAATGATGATCCACTCTTCCAGTTCAGGCAGAGCAGTTTTCTCACCACCCCTTGTTGTGAAGTCACCACCTCGCCACTGGAGCCTTCATGACCCTGTCAAGATAATGCTGATCGACCTAATAGGAAGTGTCCACCAGGCAGTGATGTGGAAGCCCGAAGTATAGTGTATCTTCCTGAATTAGTTTGTTCCTTTATTTTCTCCTGGTGATCTGACCAGTAACACAATTTGGGGTGGATTTACCAAAGGCAAATAAATAAGTGCATTTTGCAAGTACATTTGCACTTATTTTCTACAGAGCTTATTGAATGCTGGAATGATGGAAATCAGAAGAGCTTTACCACATTTGCTACGTTCTGGAGGAAATGAGTGCACTTCCAAAGTGCATAGTCTTTGTGCCTTTAGTAAATCCACCCATTCCTGCCTAAGCGTGTCGTAGGGATGGAGAAGCAGTGGAGACACCTTTGGACAGCAGCATTGCCAATCCGTGGAGAGGGTAGTGTTAGATGTGCTAGCAGATTTAGATGAACTTGACTAACAAATTCAAGCCGAACTCCAGCTAACACTTTTTAGCAGTTATAGCCACAGTGTTTTGGATCTTTGAATAAAATACAACGTATTCACATAAATAAATGAAAGCTGACTTTTGTAAGCACCCGGAGGGATACTACACGTGTATAGTTAGACATCAAAGACATTCTGGACAGCCGCACTCCAAAAATATTTGCCTTTATTCAATAAGGTGTCATACAAAATACAGGTCACAGCAAAGTGGAACAAAGCTTACGTGTTTCACACTACAAGGAGTGCTTAGTCATAGCTAACAATCACAAAAATCAAAGTGAAATAAATAATAAAAGTTACAAACCATGTGACCACATAATCAGCAGATATCAATTAATCAATGAATATACCAATTAGGCATCATGGGTCACCTGTGGTCTCAACAAGTGCAGTGAGAAAAAAAAAAACAAACAAAATCAGTGAATAAATTATTGAAATAAAAGTACATATAAAGGATATCATGTGCAAAAGCAAAATTGTGTGAAAAAATTGTGTAAAAAATCTATGTGAAGATATATAAATATAAAAATATAAAAAAGTGAAAAAAAATAATATATATATATGTTGAAATATGCATGTGTATAGCAATGAAATAAAGTGTATAGTGTGGGACTTTAAATATGCCTTTAAGAACATAAAATGCCAGAAATATAGTAATAAATATATATGCATTTGCTATGCATGACAACAGCACTCTTGAATATTGTACATATTTCCCTTACCTATATATGTTGATACAGCTATCACGCTTAAAAAAAAATTCTGTATAAATATTTGAAATGTTCCTATCTATTTTTAGCCACACATAATATTAGTTTGCTTGTTTGGTTTTGAAGAAGCTAAAGTTTGTGAAACGCTTCACCAGATCAAGCATGCTCAGGATATACACGAATATGTGACTGTAAAGTTTGTAAGTTAAGATGCACCCAAATGTGTGTGTACGTCTTACTTGACCTATTTACATATTTTTATCTTTGTATTAACTAAAATATATATTTTTTACTATATTTCTGGCATTTTATGTTCTTAAAGGCATATTCACAGTCCCACACTACACACGTGTAGTATCCCTCCCCCTCTTTTTTAAAACAAATATTTTTATTGGATGATGCCAATGAGAACATTTTCTGCACTAGCGAATTCACTCTCAGCCCACGTCACACTATCTACCATTTTGTAAGCACCCATTTCAGTATTAAATAGATTGTCTCAATTCTCTAAATACCGCTTCTGCTGTACAGCTTGGTATGTTAAAGGAAGTTGAAAAATAACAAACCTAATGGCCAGATCAACAGGTGAAAATAAAGGCAAAAAAAAAGCCTAAAAAATGTAACCAATGCAGCAATCACGTCTAAGAATTGGTACACTGCAATATAATACATTTTTGGCTTTGGGTTTAACACCACTTTAAAATGGAGGTATGTCAAGGGACCCCCCCCCCCACACACACACACACACACACAGAAACAACCAATACCCCCCAACCCCCCTAGCTGTTTACTGCAGTCCTGCCAACATTTTTGAGTAAGGGCTATAAATTCAGTTTTTATTGCTTTCTGTGTTCCTTTATATGAGGTTTCTCTTCACATCCTATACCTTTAACAAAGGTTCAGAAGGACATGAAGTGATGAGCACATGGGGGATACATCTCTAAATGGGGGTACAGACAGCTACCAAACCACTTTTCAATAAAGTGGGGAAAAGCTAGAACCTCTGCTGTTTTTTTTGCCTGTGTCTTCCTGGGGAACCTTATTTCTGTCTTTTTTCCATGTAGTGTCCTTGAGATAAAATGCATTTGCACTCGCCCTGTACACCCCCAGTGGACCAGAACAATTTTTACATTTCTGCTATGCGCCTACAGTATTTATTTGGCAATAACTTTGTCATAGGATAACGCAATGCATTCTGTATATCTTTTTTAGGACAAACAAGGCTTTTTTTGGTAATGCTGTCTTACAAAAATGATTTGTAAAACTAAAAAACACACATTTTTCCTCTTTTTTGTAATGCAATATTTAAAAATGAACAAACAATACAAGTAAAAATTAAGAAAGTTTAAATACTATTGGTTGGAATATTGAAATAAACCAAATTAGAAGGAAAATAATAGTGGGGGGGGGGATAAAAGAGTTAATTGGAGCTGATTAGGGTAAACTAAGGCTTAATAAGGGGTTACATAGGAAGACATTTTATTTTGTTTTACTTGTCAGGTTGCTTTAACTGACATCATATGCAGATTTAAGTTCACCTGCTTGATGTGCAAATAAATACAAAAATACAAATAAAGTAACTTTGTATCTTTGAGTCCACATCTGAACAGTGTCTACAAATACTTTATATAAAATACAGTATTTATGAATTATATGCTCTGCCATTGCAAATTTCTTTTGAAATTGCTAATTATGTGGTTTTTATGTTCCCAACAATGACTACAATACTTTCCGAGTAACTAACCCAGACTAGGAGTTTTGACTTGTTGCATACTTGTCTTGTGCCAAAGACAGTCAATCCATGAGAATTTTCAGAAGCTGGTCAGTGATGGCAAACCCTACATGTCTCTTGGTATGCAGTGGGGTTGATTTACTAAAACCAGAGAGTGCAAAATCTGGTGCAGCTGTGCATGGTAGCCAATCAGCTTCTAATGTCACCTTTTTCAATAAAGCTTTGACAAAAAAAAAAAAAAATGGAAGCTGATCCAGTTTTGGTAACTCAACCCTAAAACCTTTAAATATGATACAGTATCCTTTTGTAAATAGTCTATTCATTTTTTTTTTTGCGGTCCTAGAAAAAAAAAGTGTGTGTATATAAACTTCTAACTAGTTGCCCAGCATAAACAAAAACTTTTTAAAGTCTCGTTTTGCTTGAGAATAGGTCTTTCACTTTGAAATCACATTTCCCTTCAATGTAATAATGTTGGACAAACACCTTTTCAATGTGACCCTTTGAAATCTTTTATTATATAACCGAAAAAGTCTGCAGCAATGTTCCAAACAAATCACATGCACTGCATATATTAAAATGCCAGTAGCCTGTCATCCAAAGCTATGGTCTCCATTTTTTGTAATTAAAGTCATGCGGAATAGTGTAGTCCAGAGAAATGTAGTTTTCTGCACAGTTATAATCATTAAGATACAAATAACTTGGAGAGAAAATGCAAGCCGAAAAGCAGCTAAAAACAAAAATAGCTGTTGTAAGCCTTGAAAAAGTATATAGTAAATCGTTTTTCGGTAGATCTGATACAGGTAACAAATAACATTAAAGTGTATGCCAAGGTCAGTTAAAAAAACAAAACATATGCATCACATCTCTGCAATATATGAATATTTTCCCATGTTTTACTTCTTAAAAGACATTACAAGTACAGTTGACCTGCCCCAAAACTCTTAATCCGGTTCGATTGTCGTACGATCGAGCGTTTGATTTTTGTCAAAAGCGTGTGTGCAGGATTTTGTCTAGTATACTAACTATCCGCAAATTGTCGTTTGTCAAACACAAACATAGTGCCGTACTACAAGAGTATAAAGAGGAAGTTCATTTCTCGAGCACCACCCTTTGGGTCCCTTCTGCTAATTTCATGTTAGTAGTTTGGTGAGTGTTGATTTGCGATTTTCAGATCGTTCCTGATCTTCAATTGACAGTTTGGGAGTAGGCAGCTACATTAAAAACAACACAATGGAAAATTAACAAGGGACACCAACATAGTTGTATCTTTGATCTTAAAAACCCAGAGATAATGGTGTTGTGGTAACTTCCCCAAAAAATCAAACAACCAGTATCACCAGCAAAGCAGCTTCATTATTATCCCATTACCCCCTTCCCGATCAGCCGCCACAGTTATACTGCGGCAGGTTGGCACTGCTGCGCGAGCCGTCGTTGCTGTATGTCGGCCCTTTAAGACGCTGTAGCAGGCCTGCAGAGTGTCCCCGGAGCCGCTGCGCATGCCAGGTGGGCGCGATGACTGCTGGGCACACGTGATCTTTTTTGGGTGGGCTCCACCCTTTATTTATTATTATTTTTTTCTATTATGCACATACTGCCTGCACGTCCACATAGTGCTATATTCCCCATGGTGGTTTAGATCACCATCCTATACCTCAGTAAAGACAAGAGTTGATACCCAGTACACCTAGATAGTATAATTTATTGTAGGATTAGCGCAGCACCATCCCCATTTGTCAGTTGTTAGCCACACCAGGGTTTAAGGCTGGACCCCATTCGGTGCAAGCTGCTTTTCCCTATCTAAAACCACCTATAACACCACTGCTTGGTAGCACAGGAATAATACTCCCCATATTGATAGCTCATCGTACAAATTTTCCCATTTGATTTTCATATCAGGTGTATGGGCCTTTAAGGGGTTTTAATGTAACTGCCTGCTCTCAAACTGTCATTTGAAGATCAGGAATGATCTGAAAATCGCAAATCAACGCTCACCAAACTTCTACTAATACGAAATTAACAGAAGAGGAAATGAACTTCCTCTTTATACTCTCGTAGTATGTCACTATGTTTGTGTTTGTCGAACGACAATTTGCAACAACACATTCTTTTAACCTGAAGTTTAAATCAAGGACACTCATTTTTCTGGGACAGCCCCTAAAGTCAGGGCCTGTCCTCTGAAACAGGGGACATCTGGTCACCCTAATGTTAGCTCTTAATTGAATTGTTAAATCTTTAAATGGCTGATGTCATAGATGCGCACGTGTGCAGCATCATGGTAATTGCAAATAAAATAATGGCTGGGATGGCAGGAGGGTTTAATTCTACTTTCAGCCCTGTCATAGGCTGACAATACACAACATTTTTGAGAACTGAGTGATACATTGTGGTTGTGTAATAATAGTTCTGTGAATGGTGGCAAAGTCAGAAGGGCGGGCAAGTAGCACATCTTATCTGTGCAACAGCTACATCTTTTAGCAGAAGCAGCATATAAGCAGTTGCCTACAAGGGGTTAATGTGTGTGCCTGTGTAAGCACTTGTTTTTCCATGGCTGTGCTCATTTCTGTATGTTAACTGAGCCAGTCAGATGCCAAATGTACAATGTTTGTATGTGTTCCTGTGTGCCTAACTTGGCCTGTGTGCTGAGGTAGCCAGGCTGTAAGGGTTAATCCTATTCCTGCCATTTCAGCTGGGTTACCTCCCCATACAAGTCAGTCAAGATAAAGGGGGTTGCCTCTGAGCCCCTGGGTCGATACTGGGGGAAATTCTGCCAAAATGTAGCTAGATACTCTGCTGGAGTGAGCACCCCCTTTGGGGGGTTGACAGTAGCCTTATTGGGGTTCCTGGTGACTGTCTCATGCCTGAAGACTTTTTGGATTATGTAGCTGTTAATCATGGACTTACTGCCTCTGTAGATTACTGCCGAACCTGAACTCCAAGGGACTTGCACTACCTCTTGTGGATTATTGCCTTGATGAACTATTGCCTTAAAGAGGATTGTTTTCCTGGATTTGACTTCTGTATATGGTATGCACACTCTATGGATTGTTAGCTGGGTACAGGATTTGTGTTGAAACGTCTTTTTGAGAACTGTACTGTATTCAGCAACTACTTTGTTTACTTGATTTGCCTGATATTAAGTTTCTTAAAGGGGTGCATGCACAACATATCAAAAGAACAGGGCTTGTAACACAAGGGGACTGAGCAAGAGGAAGACGCAATACATGGGACTAACACACAGAGTACTGTCCAGCGGAAGTTAATATGTTTTTGCTAAGGACTACAGTGTTGTGTTATTACTTAAAGCAGCCAATCAGCCAGGACATGGGTGACTGGCAGGGGTGATGGTTTCTCTGGTAGTGGAGGAAAGTTAAGTGCTTGGCACCTCCACTATTGGCCGTTCCCCACTCTCTGGGTCCAGACCCTTAGCATAGAATGCCTAAGGACCCAGCCTGGAGTCACAGAAGAGAGTGTGTAGAGAGGGCCCAGGAGACAAGAACAATCATGAAGGTCGAACAGAAAGAGAGAGAGCGTTTCCTGTATCCCATAACAATCATGGGATGTGTCCCTGGAAGAGAGGTGACATGAACTGCTGGATTGGTGGAGCATGGCACAGGCTCAGCAGTACCGGCCTCAAAATGCTGCACACCTGGGAAGTGGTATTCTGCATGAGAGTGTCTGAAGTGTAGAAGTGTCATCAGTGCAATGGAGTCAGTACAAAGAGCAAAGAGTTAACAATGTTATTGCAGCTCACTTCTAAGCCCGGGAGACCTGCTTTAATGTTGACTGTCACATGTCCGCAGCTCCCAGTCTGAAGTCCAGGCATTAGCGAGGGCAGTTCCATTTGTCCCCCACATGGGTGCCTAGGCTCTGCCCACAACAAGCCTGCAAGTATTAGGATACAAACCATTACACATAACTAGTGTGTGTAATGGAAATTTTTAAGTTCTGTATATAATTGTATTCTATTTTATATGTATTGCACACTGCCCTCACTGTGCACACTAGGGGTGCGCATCTTCACTGGTCTCACGATTCGATTCGATTACGATTATCTGGTCAACGATTCGATTCGATTCGATTCCGCGATGCATCACGATGCATCACGATTACCGACGAGCTTCCGCTTGGGCTGCCTAGGCGGCCCTTCTTCCCTGCAATCTCCTGGGACACATCACAGTTCCCAGAAGATTGCCCGGCTGAGCAGGACAGCGCAGTGAGACATGCGCACCCGGCTGTGAAGCTGCAAGCTGTCACAGCCGGATGCCCACAGTAGTATTGCCAGCATTGTAGACAGGCGGGGGAGAGAAGGGAGGGTTTGGGTGGCCACGTCGCTGGATTGTGGGACAGGTGAGTGTCTTTTTATTAAAAGTCAGAAGATACACTTTTTTTGTAGCTGCTGACTTTTAATAAACAAAAAATTTACTAGGCGGCCCCTCCCTGCCAGCGATCTTCTGGGTCCCAGAAGATTGGCTGGCCAATGGCAGATCGCAGTGCAGCTCGTGCAGTCTGCGCCCGGCTGTGAAGCCATAAGCTGTCACGGGCGGGTGTCACTGCCCACAGTAGATGACGGCGCCGAGGAGAGGGAGAGGAGTGAGGCTCCATGTGGCCGCATCAATGGACCGTGGGACAGGTGATTGTCTGATTATTAAAAGTCAGCAGCTACACTTTTTGTGGCTGCTGACTTTTAATAAACTAAAAAACGTGTGGAACTCCACTTTACGTAGTGCACTAATCCGGTGCACTACAAGGTACAGAAATTCACACACACGGCTGCTGGAAGGTCAGGAGGGATTACAATCCACAACTGACAAACAGCCCTGTGAAGTTCCTCTACTGTCTCTGTGACATTTCTCTGGGCTCCCCTGTTTGCACCTTTCAGCAAACTAGGAGTTAACACAGTGGAATGTGCAAACTGGGAGGGGGGCAGAGAAATAATGTCACACAGCACATGTAGGAGACAGTGTAAGTAGAATACAAACACACTTGTACTCTACATACAGCTGTTAAAATACCTGTGTGGTAAGAAAAATGCAGTTAAAATCCATTAAGTGCCCACCACTGTATCTGCATTTAAAAATTTATGCAGCTTCATATCTTATTTTTCAGTCTGTGTAAATATATATAACTGTTTTTGTCAAAATTGCTTTTGTTAATAAATACAATTGTAATCCATTAGGTGATCGTTGTGTGTGTGTTTTTTTTTTTAAATATATGCATCTTCATACCTTGTTTTTTTTAGTCTGTGTGTAAAACTGTATAAGCCGGTCATGTGACTGCTCAGTCCAGCCCGCATCGCTCTCCTCTCAGTCTCAGGTCTCTCTGACTCTCCTGACGTCAGTGGGAGTTCTCAGCCCTGCCCACCAACTGTAGCTATCAGATCAGAAGAGAGGCGGGCGAGGCTGACGTCAGGAGAGACAGAGAGGAGAGGGGCGGGCCGGACCGAGCAGTCACATGAACGCCGGGATATACAGTTATATACACAACTAAAAACGAGGTTTGAAGCTACATATATTTAAAAAAAGAACACATACAGCGATCACCACTGCATGGATTACTATTGCATTTAATAGCAAAAGCCATTTTGAGAAAAAACGCTCGGAGTACACTTCCGGGAGGGGCGGGGCAAGTCGGGATGACGTCACACCCGACATCGATTCTTCGGGGGGCTTGCATCGATGCCGCATCGGGGACCCCCGAATCGCGATGCATCGATGCGGCGATTAAATTCCACACCCCTAGTGCACACAGCACTAATAATGTTTTCAGTACATGTTTACATTCTTTCGAGTCCCGATTAGAATTAGCCTGCCTATGTAACGCCCCTTGTTACCATAAACGTACAATTGTAATATTAATGTGATACCTACATAATCATGTGTATAAAAACCTTCAATTGCGTCATAATAAATTGCTGTTCACAGGTATATGTAGTACATCTGCTAGATAAAGTAGTTTAGAGGCAAGAGGGTATAGGCACGTGTAGAGTAGACTGGCCAGTCATTATGGACATTAAATTAAGTAAGGGAATGAAGGGTAAGAAACCCTCAAAAATGCCCAGCGCAAGAGGAGCGCTATATATGAACCGAAGGTGCAGTTCTGCCTATACTGAGCCCCTAGATTAATGGTTAAAGGGGACAGGGATCCACAATGGGTAACTGGATTACCACCAAAGTCCACAGGGACTAAGAATCATGCAGAGTAAACAGCTAGAGAAACAGCTATCTATGTGAGCAGGATGGATCAAGGGTGACAATTAACACTAGAAAGAAAGGGACATTTTCATGTTAAGTTGTGGGATGAATTTGGGGTCGGGCACTACAGCTAGTAAAGTCAGAAACAGAGAAATAAGAATTAAAACAGAATATTTTATATGTTGTCGGAGAGGAAAGATGGGATGTGCACTGTGGCTGCCTGTCTAATCATAGAAGCTAGATATAAAGGATATCTGAACAAAATAAGGAAAGCAGAATTTAGGCAAGGAAATATTAAAGAGTTAAAAGAAAGTGAGAGAATGATATGCATGTGTTGTGTACAAATGGGAAAAATGTAAGCGATTTTAGAGAGATATTCGTGTATGTGTGTGAATGCTGGGACCTTTATTTCTATCTCTTGTGTGTCATGTACGCACATGTGACCCCCACCTTTGTGCTCTCATGAAAGAATGTGGCTGGGATGAGAGATCAGTGATAAGCTGGAAGGACACCATGCCAATTCCATTTTTTTTAGACAAAACATTTATTACAAAATGTGCCGGATTAACAAATCTAATGATAAGCAATGTGATCACAATTATTTTTTGAATCTGGTTTCCAAACATGGTAAAATGAAGGTTACATTTAACCGTATATTACACAAATTGAATATCTTTTGATAGTGGAAATAGTGCATTTAAAAAAGGGAAATCAAGTAAAATTAAGTAATAATGAGTATTAATTTCTAATATGAGTTTAACAATTTTATTAATAATATAGATATATTGAAACTGGTTTAGACAACCTTTGGTTGGAAATAAAATCCAGGTTAATGGGGAAATTTGTAAAAATGGGATTAGTTTAGATTAACCACTTGCCTACAGGGCACTTTCACCCCCTTCCTGCCCAGACCAATTTTCAGCTTTCAGCGCTCTCACACTTTGAATGACAATTACTCAGTCATGCAACACTGTACCCAAATGAAATTTGCGTCTTTTTTCACACAAATAGAGCTTTCTTTTGGTGGTATTTAATCACTAGTGGGTTTTTTATTTTTTGTGCTATAAATAAAAAAAGACTGAAAAATGCATTTTTCTTTGTTTCTGTCATAAAATTTTGCAAATTAGTAACATTTCTTCATAAATTTTGGCCAAAATTTATACGACTACATATCTTTGGTAAAAAAATAACCCTAATTAGTATATATTATTTGGTTTTTGTGTAAGTTATAGAGTCTACAAGCTGTGGTACAAATCATTGAAAATTGATCACACCTAATGTACTGAAGACCTATCTCATTTCTTGAGACACTAACAAGCCAGGAAAGTACAAATACCCACAAAATGACCCCATTTTGGAAAGCAGACACCGCAACGTATAATCTATGAGGCATAATGAGTTTTTTGAAATGTTCATTTTTTTCCAGAAGTTTTTGGAAAATGTGGAAAAAAAATGAAAACGCATTTTTTTTCCCTACAAAGTTGTCCATTTTTAAGATATTTCCAACACATAGCATGTACAATAGCAAAAATGACATCCCAAAATACAATCTGCTACTCCTCCTGAGTATGGCGATACCACATGTGTGAGACTTTTACACAGACTGGCCACATACAGAGGCCTGCCAGGGAAGTAGCACCTTCAGGTGTTCTACAAGCATAAACTACACATCTCATTTCTCAACCACCTATTACAGTTTTGAAGGCCCTGGAGCCCCAGGACAATGGAAATGCCCACAAAACGACCCCATTTTGGAAAGCAGACACCCCAACGTATAATCTATGAGGCATAGTGAGTCTTTTGAACTGTTCATTTTTTTCCAGAAGTTTTTGGAAAATGTGGGAAAAAAATGAAAACGCATTTTTTTCCACAAAGTTGTCAATTTTTAAGATATTTTCAACACATAGCATGTACATAGAAAAAATAACACCCCAAAATACATTCTGCTGCTCCTCCTGAGTATGGCGATACCACATGTGTCAGACTTTTACACAGCCTGACCACATACAGAGGCCCACCATTGAAGTAGCACCTTCAGGCATTCTACAAGCATAAATTACACATCTAATTTCCTGACAACCTAATATTTTTGAAGGCCCTTTTATTTCCAACACATAGCATTTACATACCAAAAATTACACTCCAAAATAAATTCTATTGAGGAAAGGGTAAAAAAAAGTATTACCTGTGGTTTTAGTAGTGTCCCCAGAGGAAAGAACTGGTGCAGGCAGCAGGCAGGGATGTGCTTAGCAACAATAGTAATTATCCAGGCAGCAGGCAGGAATATTGTCTATAGTCAGCACAAGGATATCGTCAGCACAACCAAAGCATTTGTCCATAGAAATTGTCCAGGCAGAGACAGTCAACACAGCCATAATATTGGTCATGGTACACCGTTACCTCCTTGCACTCATTATTGTACCCTTCGTAAATATACTGCCTCTTGCTACAGCTAATTATTTCCATAGTCCAGGTAGCAGGCAGAGGTGTGGTCAGTTTATGCTGCAGGCAGGGGGATGGCGGCAGTAAGTCAGCAGCAGGCTGAGGGCCACAATCAGGTAAGACCTGTGCACAGGGGCACAGGGGTAGAGGCTTTGACCCACTCAAATCTCTATGAAGCCTCCGGACTCCAGACCCTAACCTGGAGGTTACAAAACCCGGAGACAACAAAAAAAATGGTTTTCTCCATCTGGAAAAACATTTCTGGAGCCCCTCACATGTGAGACCCCTGTGTCCTACAGTAGCAGGGCAACAGATCAGTCCAAGTGGTAGGCAAAAGCATAGTCCATAAAACAGGCCAGGGTCAGATGACGTGCAAGCTGTCCAAGTGGTGGGCAGAAGCGTAGTTGGTAAAACAGGCCATGGTCAGTTCACATGTAAGCAGTCCAAACAGTAGGCAGAAGCGTAGTTGGTAAAACAGGCCAGGGTCAGTTCACATGTAAGCAGTCCAAACGGTTGGCAGAGGCATAGTCAAAAAACAGGCCAGGGTCAGTTTACGTAGAAGGCAGTGGCATGGTTATTTGAGGAAGCATGGGAAATGGTCAGCACAGATGATGAAAATGGGGAAATGGTTAAGAATATGGGCTAATATTTTAGGGATGTGTGATATAGTCTGAAGCATTCACCAATGCAAAGGCCGGGTTCAAGGGGACACTGGTAGCTGGTATCTCTTCGAAATCCTTTACTGCTGCATACTCAACATCTTTTTTGGCGTCTTCGGCCTGCTTCAGATGGTGGAACGTGGTCTGGGAAGTGGCGTTCATGAAGTTGGCTAACAGCATCAGAGCGAAGGTTTTCTGGGGGGGGGGGTCTTTGATGGTAGATGAGGCACGTGACAACTTCTTCAATAAATTTTAGGAAGTGGGCAGGGCTTTCGGTGGATTTGGTGTAAATTATGTAGGCATTATAAATGGCCAAATGAATAAAATAGAGTGCTACTTTCTTGTATCAGAAACGGGACCTCCTTATTGCTAAATAGGGCTGAAGCATTTGGTCGTTGAAATCCAGCCCTCCATGTACAGATTGTAATCTTGTACACATTTTGGCTTTACAATGGGATCTCATCTTCTCTGAACTTCAACTGTAGTGTCGTCATGGATGGTGGACATCATGTACACATTCCTGGTATCTTTCCATCTCAAGGCCAGCTCTTCGTTGCATCTCAAATTTGCTCTTTCTCCCCTTCGCAATTTCTTATTTACTATGGCTTGTGGGAAGCCCTTCCTATTCTTTCTGAATGTTCCACAGGCCAGGATTTGTGCGAGGTATAGGTGTTTGAAAAGGGGCAGGCTTGTGTAGAAGTTATCCAGGTATATATGGTAACCTTTCTTCAGCAGTGGGTATGCCAGGTCCCATACAATTTTACCAGTTGTGCCCATGTAGGCTGGTCACTCAGGGGGCTGGAGCTGGGAATCTCTTCCTTCGTATATGCAGAACGCATACAGATATCCCTTGACTCTCTCGCAAACCTTATAAAAATTCACTCCGTATTTGGCCCTTTTGCTAGGAATGTATTGTTTTATTCCTAGCCAGCTTGAAAAGGGTACCAGGTACTCATCCACACATATATGTTTATCGGGGACATAGAGTTTAGCAAATCGTTGGGAAAAGAAATTAATGAGTGGACGAAGTTTATATAATTTGTCATAATTTGGATGATTGTGGGGAGGGCACTGGGTGTTGTCACTGAAATGAAGAAAGCGCATTATCATCTCGTATCGGGACCTGGACATTACAGAAGAATAAATGGGCATGTGGTGAATGGGGTGGGTGGACCAATAGGCATGTCCTTCATTTTTTTTTTGTAAGCCCCATGTTTATGGTGAGGCCCATAAATATTTTGAACTCCTCCAGAGTCAAATCCTTCCACTCGAATGGACGGGCATATGAAGATTGGGGGTTGTTGGCAATATGCTGCTGGGCATATAAATTGGTCTGGTCCACGATGAGTTGCAGCAAAGTGTTGGGCAAAAATAAATTAAAACAATCAATTTCAGAAAAATTTGGGGTATTGGCCTGCACACGTGGCTGTGCGGTGAAAGGGGGAATTCTTGCTGATCCTGAGTCGGAAGGCAGCCATGTTGGATTGGCAAGACCATCTGGGAGATATGTAGCGGCCCTGGCTCTTGGGGGACATGGCACTCCAGTGCTGGTAGTTGGAGTTCCTGTGCTGGCATTTGGGCATGATGCTGCGGCAGTGCTGGTACTGGCCATTTCTTGTGGCCTTTCACTGGCGGCAGCTCTGGTACTGGGCCTTTGGTTTTGGGGTCTAGCACTGGCAGCAGCGCTGGTACTGGGCCTGGGAATTTGATCCTAGGGTATATTGCTGGTGGTTGCTTGGTTTCCAGAGCACCGTGTTCTTTTAGGAGGGATCCATTCTTCCTCTGATTCATTTGCCGATCCACTATTATCAATTGGTTCAAATGCTGAATTTGATTCACAATTGGAATTGGCATTTGAATCTGATGAGAACTCCCTGCTGCTCTCATCAGTCATGGAGAGGATCTGTAATGCCTCCTCACTAGTATAGAATCTTTTGGACATTTTTTCTGATGGGCTGTGCGACGGGTGACAAATGACGGTCACTGATGGGCGACAGGTGATGGGTGACAGGTGACGGTCACTGATGGGTGACAGGTGATGGGTGATGTGTGACGGTCACTGACGGGTGACAGGGGACGTGTGACAGTCACTGGTGGGTAGCAGGTGAAGTGCGACGCTCACTGGTGGGTGACAGGTGACGTGTGACGATCACTGGTGGGTGACAGGTGACGGTGACAGTCACTGATGGCAGTCTCTGATGGTGACTGGTGCACTTTATGGGACTGATAGGTGACAGATGAGGGTCACAGATGGGTCACTGATCACGGTCACTGATGGCAGTCACTGATGACAGTCACTGGCGATGTTCACTGATGGGTGACAGGTGCACCGCTGACGGCAGTCTCTGACGGTGACAGGTGCACTTTGTGGGCACTGATGGGTGACAGGTGCACTTTGTGGGCACTGATGAGTGACAGGTGCACTTTGTGGGCACTGATGGATGACAGGTGCACTTTTATAAGCACTGATGTGATGACTGATATGACTGTTGGGTGACAGCTGTAATTGGGGGGGGGCGATGTGACAGGTTCTCTTTTATTTGTGGTGTTGGTGCAGCACAGTACAAACACAGATCGGTAACTCACTGCTCCTGGCTCTTCTCTCCTCACACTGGAAACGGTGTGTGAGGAGAGAACAGCCGGTAACAGCTAGCAACTGGTCTTTGTTTACATTTAGTGATCGGCTGTGAATGGATCACAGCCGATCACGTGGTAAACAGCCGCCAGCCATTGGCTGTTTACCCTTGTCGGTGACGAGCAGTGTTCCTGGGAACACGCCGCCACCGACGTGACCGCGCTGCGCGCTCCAGATCGCGCGGACGCACGGTCTAAAGCGGGGAGTCCCCATTTGTGATCGTCTGTGACGTAATCGCGGCCGATCACATGGTGAACAGCCATGCCCAATGGCTGTTCACCCCTGTCGTTGACGCGCTGTGTCCCAGGGACACGGCGACACTGACAGAGCAGGGCTGCGCACCCGCAGTCGCTCGCATGCCCTGTGTGAACCAGCCGCCGTCATATGATGGCGGCCCAGAACAAGAGCCGCACCGCTCCGCCGTCATATGACGGTGGGCGGGCGGGAACAGGTTAAGATAACAATTTTGTAATTTTACATTTATACAATAAGCCCTTATTGAGAGGAAAAAAAGATTAAGATGAGGTTGTTATTTGGAATAGAGCTGCCATAATATTTAACAAATCCAAGATGGATGGGACACATAAGAAGTTTTTCTACAAAAATTAAATTTTAAGGATTTTGATAATAACTTGATGTGCGGTCCATGATGTGAGATTAAACAGAACCATCACATCAAGTCCACACACCCTGTTAGGATAGATGTCACCTGCAGCCAGTTGTTTTATAGTTTTTGATGCTTTCTGGTCCATCATACAGATTGTTGGTCCTTTTGCTTTTATTTATTATTATTTTTGAAATCCAAAGCAGAATGTGTGGATTGTGAAATGATGTGCCCCTTTTCCTTGTAAGTGCAGTGGTATAAGCAGAAGAATATTTTGGATTTATGGACATCTCTCCATGACCGCAGGGTATAGTTATCGTTTATTATAATATTGCCAGGAAAAAGTTATCTTTTTGAAACATGAAACTGAAGTTCTTACACAAACAGCATGATAGAAAACAAGCCGTTATAATATATTTATGCAAGCTGGACCCAGTAATGAAGGGTTCATCCCGATATATCAGAGCTGTAGCTTTTATGCAAAGGTGCTATTATGCCTCGTTTCCACTGAGCGGATCGGTTCGGGTCGGTACAGTTTGAATGGCCTAGAATGGTCCGGTCTATTTTGGTGAGCGTTTCCACTGCAAGTGGGACCACAAGGGGCCATACAGGGTTTAGAAAAAATGCCTCAGCATAGCACAGCAGAGGGTTTTCTGTCAGCCAATCAGTGGAATGTATCGTAGCTCCGCCCTAACCGAACCATTCCATTTTCTATGGCCCCACATCTGAAGCAGGACTCTGAATGGAACGGTTCGGTTCAGTTGTATGGGCCGCTTTCATAATGGAAACACCCAAAATAGCGTACCGTACCGAACCGAACCGATCCGCTCAGTGGAAACGAGGCATTAGACAAAGTTAGATATTGTTTTGGTCAAACATTTAATTTTTAATGGTCCGACATTCTGCACAGCAAATATACAGCTAACTAAATGTTTGTCTAATGAAAGGTTTAAAATATGAGTTTGTTTATGTAAAAATCTAACAATGAAAAATGCGTACATTTGAATCCAGCCACCTTATTGCTTCTATTGGAGGAGGCTGGAGACAAAGGAAGCCACATGTGTTAAATTGATGATGAAGGAATTAGCTGCTGTGAGCCCAGTGCAGGACAGGTTTCCTGAAGAAACAGATATTTAATTTTTTGTAGATTTGAGTATGCAGTTTATCACCCAGAAGGATACTCTTTATTAAAAGTCATTGGATCCCTTTTCCCCAGCTCAAGAAGTAGAGCTCCATGTTTTAGCAAAGCCTGTGAGCTATAAAAAGAGGTATATTTATATAGATAGTCGAGATATTGAGAGCTTTTGGTTCCATTTTAAGGACCAGAAGTTTGTTTTAACTTCAGCAGGTAAACCAACCAAGCATGCTAAGTTAATCTGATCGGCTGTTTTCCAGGTTCTTGCTGAGGTAGCCATATTAACTCACCCATGGAAGCAGACCAGGTGACTAAGGATGCTGCATTACAGCCCTGGACACTTGATGGGTCTGTGCAACTCACAGATTCCACCCGAGTTCTGGCCCAGTATAGCTGGCATTAATAATTCAACTATAAAGGACCCCAGAACGAGAAGAACAAGTGGTCCACAGGGGCAACTTCTTACGAAACAGGACTTTGGAAAAGGTGATCATTTATGTCTGCCAGCCACTCTTTTCCCTCCAGCTGGACACATGGACCGTGTCATCAGTCACAAGCAGTGACAAGGTTCTCCACAGTTGTTTTTATAACATAACACTTCTGGTTTTACTTGTTACCAAAGGTGTTACCAAAAGCTGAACATCCCTTCCAGAGATTACAAAAAGATATATCCAGATGCCCAAGTCAGGATCTTACGAGTATGCATTTTGTCTGTATGGACATGTTTTCTGGATGTCCAGTGGCAAATGCTACTGCAAAGGCCACAGTAAAAAGTGTTAGCAGAAGTAGTTTGTAAGTACAGAGTGCCAGAAAGTACAGAGAGTAACAGAGGAAATCATTTTTATAGGAGAGACCTTACTAGAAGTTTTGAGGTTTTATTTTTACACTCCCTAATGTCAACAATGTAGCAGACAAAGTAGAGTAAGAAACTAGAAAACTTTTGCCTGAATGTTTTCTTATATTTTAATCAAGCCCCTAAGGGGATATTGGACTTTCTCCCTATGGGATTTGGTTTGGGAGTGTGTTACTTGCTTATATTTTGTCTCAGCAGCTGAAGTCCCCCATTTGGATCTCACAGAGAACGTTGCTGATCTTTTAAGGTTTTTTGAAAAACTTGTTTATGTGTTTTCTTCCCAATTCCAGATCCTAAAAGTTTGGAAGGATCTAAAACTAAAGTCAGGTGACTTGTGGATTGTTAAGAGACATATATATAAGGAAATGTTTGGACACTCAATGCAGCATGTATTTCATGTACAGTTTTGCAAAACTTGAAGGAAAAGTCACCTGGATCCACACCAGACAGTGCAAAAATTACTAAATTAAAGAAATCTCTGTGTTTGATTTGTTTCCCTCTTGTGATCACAGTCCAGGGTACTTTTTGATTCAATTACTTTAATTGTAAGGGATATATATATATATATATATATATATATATATATATATATATATATATATATATATATATATTTGAAAAGTAGTTTAGCCATGTTGAAGATATATTTGTCTTTTGTACGTCTTCCATTTTATGTAGAATTGTCTGTGTTTACATGTGCTAAGCCAGCATGCCAACAATTCAGCTAGAAGGTCATTCTGGCCACCAGAGTGTACAGCCAGTACTCTGTAAATATGTCTTATCAATCATTTGTTTTTCACAACGAAAAGTCATTTTGTAATGAAAAAAAATCTGCTCAGCTATTATTTTCTCCACAATGGAGTTTTTGCCTTTTTGGCCAGGACTACCTCCACCTAAACGCGTGGAGGTTCCAGGTTAATGGTGATAGCAGGTATGGTTAGTGATCAAAATATTGATCAAAAGAGGGGAGACTGTAATGGAAATGTGTAAGTTCTGTATATAATTGTATTCTATTTTATATGTATTGCACACTGCCCTCACTGTGCACACGGCACTAATAATGTTTTCAGTACATGTTTACATTCTTTCGAGTCCTGATTAGAATTAGCCTGCCTATGTAACGCCCCTTGTTTCCATAAACGTACAATTGTAATATTAATGTGATACCTACGTAATCATGTGTATAAAAACCTTCAATTGCGTCATAATAAAGCAGAACAGTTATTTGGAAAGATGCAGAGTGTATCTTTTGTGTCTGTTCCCTACTGCAGTAGTTATTATTATTATTTGGAACCACTAATCAATATGAGGATAGGAGTTGCCTATCATCAAATTGTCCAAGTCACGTGTATGGTGCTATATCCCCCAAAAACGTTAGCTTTAATTGTATTGAGCAGGTGTACAGTAAGTGCATTTCTAGACAAGGAATACACTCAGGCTGCTTAGACAAAGATGCATTTTTAAGACAAAGACTGCACTCCAAGGACACAACTACATAGTAAAAAGCTATAGTTGAGCATTTGTTCATGGAGAACTTCTTATTCTTAGGACCAGTTCACACCACATGCAGTTTCAGTTTTTTTCTACATCAAAAATGCATGGAAAGTAGGTTATATGGTTTCCAATGGCATAGTTCACACCAGTGCTTACAGTTCCAGTACGTTCCAGTTAAAAAAAAAAGTAGAACATGCTGCATTTTTCCTGCCTTGGACTGTACTGGAACGCTGTAAAACGCATCATAACCGCAGTGGAACGCACCGGAACACACATAAATGCACTAAAAGTGCACTGGAACATACATATCCTTATTTAAGGTTAAGATAAAAAGAGGGGGGGGAGAAATGCACTGGACTGGATCAAAAACTCACCCAAAACGCACTGAAACGCACCAAAAACGTGTCATAAAATGCGCATGCAGAAAAGCAATTGGAATGCATCCGGACTGCATTTTTATGGTATGAACTGGCCCTTATACTTTTTTTAATATGTTACTTTTTTAAATTAAAAGCCTATTGGTTGTTTGGGATGGTGGTCCGCAAGCCGGTGGTGTCCGGATGGGGATCGGTTGAACCCGGGTGGCACTAGTGGTGCTTGTGAGTTCTCGGTGAGGCCCGAAGCTATATGTTGGGTATACGCTGAGGCTCCCTCTACAGGACTGTAGTGTCAGAGCTGAGCTCGGCAGTTATCGTGAAAGCCGGGTTAAACCCAGATTGGAAAGCACAGGAGCATATGAAAGGAGTGCCAAGGAACAACATATAAATAATAATTGAAAAATTGAATTATTTATTATAATACAACCACTCTCAATGGGGGAGAGAGGGAGAGAGAAAGTGGTGTAAAAGAGAAGAGCAAGGGAGAAGAAAAGAAAAATTAATTAAATTTGCTAAGAGAGAGGAATGAAGGGGTAAAGAAAGGAAAGGAGCTGGGAGGAAGGGAAAGAAAATTAAAAAAAAAAAAAAGAAAGAAAAGCCATTTTTTCTCTTTTGTTTCAGTTTTTTTTGGTTGCAAAGAGGTTTTTTTTATTTTTTTATTTTTTTTTTGTCGTTCTATCAGCTAACTCTCAGCCATGACAAGTAGAAAGGAGGAACAAGGAGCTTCAGCTGCAACAGTTTCTTTGCAGGATGCTAATAGACCCTCTCAACAAACACTTGCAAAATATGCTCTGACATCTAAGGATAATGAAAATGAAATTTCTCAGCATGTTGCCAGTGAAGATTTGGAAAATTCTAGTACTAGAATAGATATTAATACTAATTACTAGATGTGCTCAGAGCAGTACAGCAGTGTCAAAACTCTCTTTGTAATTTAACTGGTCAGGTGCAGGGACTTAAGGAAGAAATTATTTTTCTTTGTCAGAATGTCTAGAAAATAGGGGAGTGAACATCTGCTCCTGAAGGCCGAGTCAGCGGGATAGAAGACACTCTTCAGCCAATGTGCACAGATGTTAAAGAGACAATGAAAAAAAAATTATGTTAACACTCGTAAATTAGAAGATCTGGAAAATCGTCTTCGACGCAATAATATCAGGCTGGTGGGACTCCCAGAGCCTGCCGAAGGCTCTAACCCTACAGAGTTTGCTAAAACATGGCTGTGGGAGATCATTGAGAAAGATCATCTTTCTATGACTTTTTCAGTAGAAAGGGCACATCGAGTACCTACTAGGTCTTTGCCATCAGGAACCCCCCCCGCGCCCATT
This sequence comes from Lithobates clamitans, assembly GCA_037952925.1. Classification (NCBI taxonomy): domain Eukaryota; kingdom Metazoa; phylum Chordata; class Amphibia; order Anura; family Ranidae; genus Lithobates; species Lithobates clamitans. The sequence continues at coordinate 368,760 of JBBGZY010000501.1, read as the reverse complement.
TTTAGTGAGACTCCTTAAACAACGTGATACGGATCTTATTCTCCGAAGAGTTCGATTACTGAAAGAGGTTTTTTTTAATGGAGCTAAGGTTATGTTTTTTCCTGACTTTTCACCGGAAGTTCAAAAACAACATGTTAAATTTCAGGATGTAAAGAAAAGATTACAAAAACTGCAATTGCAATATTCAATACTATACCCTGTCAAACTAAGAGTGGTGGAAAATAAAGCTGCTAATTTCTTTGATACTACCACGTGCTGCCACTGACTGGTTGGATAGACATTATAACAAATAGAATAAGACTATAATTACTCTTTTTTATTTTTTTTGTTTACTCTTCCCCCTCTTGTTATTTGGATTTATTTTTGCATTTTTTTTATACAGAGCCATGAGAACGAATCCATTCAGTTACAGAATGGACTTTCTCCATCATTTCCCTAAGAGTAATGTTTGTTTTGTTTTTATTTTTGCTTTTTTTCTTTCTTTTTTTCTCCAGTGTGTGTCCTGTTATGATTACAAAACAGGTCATTTTTGTTTTTCCTGTGGCTACCAGAAGTGGAGCTAAGGTATCTTGTGCCTATAGTGTTGTTTTTTTTATCAATTCCCCCTGGTAGTAGCCTCTGTGTGTAGTTTTTTTTTCTCTCTTTATGGTTCTATGTGAGTTTTGCATATGATTTTTTCTTTTTTTTTTTTCTATAGACTCATTGATTGTGCGCACCAGATATCTAAATTGATTACTGAGACGTTCTATCTATGTGAGGACTGCATGAGATTTCTGCTTGATGGTATTATTGGCATGCATATTATATACATATGTAACATTTTCTATATTTGTTCCCCTTTCATAAGGACTTTTTTTCTTTAGTATAGGATCGGTAGAGGCGGCTCTAGGCTTTGTGAGGCCTTAGGTAAAACTTAGGCATGAAGCCCTCTCACACCCATAATGGAAAAAATAATTCAAGCACTAAAAATTAGCTGTATAAGGAGGATACAGTACAGGTGGAGGGTACATGGGCAAAGTACATGGGGCAGGAGTGTACATTAAAGGAGGGAGCAGGAGAGCACAGCACAGGGGGAGGGTAAGTGGGCACATGGGGCAGGAGTGTACATTAAAGGAGAGAGGAGGGCACAGCACAGGGGGAGGGTAAGTGGGCACAGTGCAGGGGGTAGGAAGGTACAGTACAGGGGGAGCAGGAGGGCACAGCACGGGGGAGGGTAAGTGGGCACAGTACAGGGGGCAGGAGTGTTTATTAAAGAAGAGAGATGGGGAACAGTACTGGGGGTAGGAGGGTACAGTACAGGGGGAGCAGGAGGGCACAGCACAGGGGGAGAGGGTAAGTGGGCACAGTACATGGGGCAGGAGGGTACAGTACAGGGGGAGCAGGAGGGCACAGCACAGGGGGGAGGGTAAGTGGGCACAGAACAGGGGGCAAGAGGGTATGGTACAGGGGGAGCAGGAGGGCAAAGCACAGGGGGAAGGTAAGTGGGCATAGTACAGGGGGCAGGAGGGTAAGTAAAGGAGGGAGCAGGAGGGCACAGCATGGGGGGGTAAGTGGGCACAGTACAGGAGACAGGAGGGTACAGTAAAGGAGGGAGCAGGAGGGCACAGCACAGGGGAACAGTAAGTGGGCACAGCACAGGGATGCAGTAGGAGGGTACAGTACAGAAGGGAGCAGGAGGGCACAGGGTGAGGGTAAGTGGGCACAGAACAGGGGGCAGGAGGGTACAGGGGGAGCAGAAGGACAAAGCACAGGGGGGAGGGTAAGTGGGCACAGTACAGGGGACAGGAGGGTACAGTAAAGCAGGGAGCAGGAGAGCACGGGGGGTAAGTGGGCACAGTACAGGGGGCATGAGGGTACAGTAAAGGAGGGAGCAGGAGGGCACAGCATAGGGGGGTAAGTGGGCACCATACAGGGGACAGGAGGGTACAGTAAAGGAGGGAGCAGGAGGGCACAGCATGGGAGGGTAAGTGGGCACAGTACAGGGGGCAGGAGGGTAAGTAAAGGAGGGAGAAGGAGGGCACAGCATGGGGGGGTAAGTGGGCACAGTACAAGAGGAGAGGAGAGTACAGTAAAGGAGGGAGCAGGAGGGCACAGTGCAGGGGGCAGGAGGGTACAGTACAGGGGAGAGCAGGAGGGCAAAGCACAGGTGGGTAAGTAGGCACAGTACAGGGGGCAGGAGGGTACAGTAAAGGAGGGAGCAGGAGGGCACAGCACAGGGGGAGGGTAAGTGGGCACGGGGCAGGAGGGTACAGTACAGGGGGGAGCAGGAGGGTAAAGCACAGGGGGGTAAGTGGGCACAGTACAGGGGGCAGAAGGGTATTGTACAGGGAGAGTAGGAGGGCACAGCACATGGGGAGGGTAAGTGGGCACAGTACAGGGGGCAAGAGGGTACAGTAAAGCAGGGAGCAGGAGAGCATGGGGGTACGTGGGCACAGTATTGGGGCACGAGGGTACAAGTACAGGAGGAGGGTAAGTGGGCACAGTACAGGGGCAGGAGGGTATAGTATGGGGGGAGGGTAAGTTGGCACAGTACCGGGGAAGGAGGGTACAGGAAGTGGGTAAGTGGGCACAGTACTGGGGCAGGAAGGAACAGTATGGGGGAGGGTAAGTGGGCACAGTACCGGGGTAGGGGGGTACAGTACGGGGGGAGGGTAAGTGGGCACAGGGCAAGAGAGTAAAATAAAGGAGGGGGCAGGAGGGCACAGCACAGGGGGAGGATAAGTGGGCACAGTACAGGGGAATCAGAAGGAAAGAAGGATGCCTCTTACATTAGAGTACCCCCCAGAGACCCCCATTAGCTCACAGTCCCCTAATATCAGTGCCCCCTTCCTTAGAGAACTCCAGAGATCAGAGACCCCCCTTATAGCAGCGCCCCCTGCCCTCTTTAGGATCTCCATTTATGTTACCTTATCGTCAGGAATCGGGTACTGCTGCAAGCAAGGTGTGAGAGCCAAAGTTGGGGGGCGGAGTTGGGAGGCGGAGCGTTCTACAGATTATTCCTCAGTGTGTGTGTATACAGCGGCAATCCAGATGAAAAAGGGGTCATTGAGGCGGGCGGGGGGAGAAAGGCGCTGGGCGGAGGCACCGGAGATCGATGACCACAGACTGGCACAGCTGAGAGGAATCCTTGTTAAGTGGAGCGCAGTGCCGGAAGTTCGGGACTTGGTCCGGCACTGAGTGAGTTATTATATCACAATACTGAAGAAATTACACTTTGTTACAATGTAATATAGTGAGGGTACAGCTTGTATAACAGTGTAAATTTGCTGTCCCCTCAAAATAACTCAACACACAGCCATTAATGTCTAAACCACTGGCAAGAAAAGTAAGTACACCCTAAGGGAAAATGTCCAATTTGGGCCCAATCAGCCATTATCTCTCCCTAGTGTCATGTGACTCCTTAGTGTTACAAAGTCTCAGGTGTGAATGGGGAGCAGGTGTGTTAAATTTGGTGTTATCGCTCTCGCTCTCTCATACTGGTCGCTGGAAGTTCTACATAAAGATGGCCTAGGCTTTAAGAAGATTGCCAAGACCTTGAAACTGAGCTGCAGCACGATGGTCAAGGCCATACACCGGTTTTACAGGACAGGTTCCACTCAGAACAGGCCTCACCATGGTCGACCAAAGAAGTTGGGTGCACATGCTCAGTGTCATATCCAGAGGTTGTCATTGGGAAATAGACGTATGAGTGCTGCCACCATTGCTTTAAAGGGGTTAAAGGGGTTGGGGGTCAGCCTGTCAGTGCTCAGACCATGCACCGCACACTGCATCAAATTGTTCTGCATGGCTGTCGTCCCAGAAGGAAGCCTCTTCTAAAGATGATGCACAAGAAAGCCCACAAACAGTTTGCTGAAGACAAGCAGACTAATGACATGGATTACTGTCCTGTGGTCTGATGAAACCAAGATAAACTTATTTGGTTGAAATGGTGTCAAGCGTGTGTGGCAGGGGAGGAGTACAAAGACAAGTGTGTCTTGCCTACAGTCAAGCATAGTGGTGGGAGTGTCATGGTCTGAGGCTGCATGAGTGCTGCTGGCACTGGGAAGCTACAGTTCATTGAGGGAAACATGAATGCCAACATGTACTGTGACACACTGAAGCAAAGCATGATTCCCTCCCTTCGGAGACTGGGCCGCAGGGCAGAATTCCAACATTATATTGACCCCAAACACACCTCCAAGACAACCACTGCCTTTCTTGGAAGCTAAGGTTAAAGGTGATGGACTGGCCAAGCATGTCTCCAGACCTAAACCCTATTGAGCATCTGTGGAGCATCTTTAAACAGAAGGTGGAGGAGCGCAAGGTCTCTAACATTCACCAGCTCCGTGATGTCGGCATGTTGTGATGTTTTTTTTACTGGTGGAAGGCTCTTGTGCTACACCTTGATTGTACCAGTTGGAGAGTTGCGTATTTAATTTATTAACCTTACACTAGGGATGAGCCGAACACCTCCAGTTCGGTTCGCACCAGAACTTGCGAACAGGCGAAAAATTTGTGCGAACACGCAAACACCATTAAAGTCTTTGGGACACGAACATGAAAAATTAAAAGTGCTCATTTTAAAGGCTTATATGTATGTTATTGCCATAAAAAGTGTTTGGGTATTAGGGTCCTGCCCCAGGGGACATGTATCAATGCAAAAAAAAGTTTTAAAAACTGAAGTTTTGTCAGGAGCAGTGATATTAATAATGCTTGAAGTGAAACAAAAAAAATGATATATTCCTTTAAATATCGTGTCTGGGGGGTGTCCTTAGTATGCCTGTAAAGTAGCACATCTTTCCCGTGTTTAGACCAGTACCACAGCAAAATGACATCTCTAAAGGAAAAAAATATCATTTAAAACTGCTTGCAGCTGTAATGCATTGTCGGGCCCCAGCAATATAGATAAAAATCATTAAAAAAAATGGCAATAGGTCTGGCATGGTTATTAATTAGAATTATAGGGGTCTGATAATGTTGAGTTATATATATATATTTATACAGAGAGAGAGAGAGAGAGAGAGAGAGAGAGAGAGAGGCTATCACTTTAAGAATTGGTAATGCACCTTTCGTTACTTTCCCTAGACGTTCACCTTTTCTTTTGTTTCAATTCCTGGGAAATCAAAACTACTGGATATGTGTGACGACACAAACTACTTATAAGAACCCAAAAAGCTGCTCAATATGACTTCCTTATCAAAACCAGTCTCAACCGAACAAATACTGCTTAAATCTATTTTTTTTGCCAGTCACATGATGTGTACACCCATTTAACTGTTCCCTTGCTACTAAAAAGATATGGACATTGATTGGATTAAACTATATGATCACACCTATATCACACCTAGAATACACTTAACACACACACCCATATTTTATGCTTATTCATACGTATAAAATTGTATAATCTGTAGATGTAAGCTCAGAAACACTTTCACTTTTACTCGCTTATAGTAGCCAAGAACGTTGTATGTTGTATTTCTCCACTGCAGTGAATAAAAATGCACCTATCTGGATCTACTATCTCATCTGAATGTCTTGTTTTGGAGACTCCCTAACCTGATTTAACAGAATGGTGCCTGCAACTCGGATACAGTCCAGTGGGCTCCCGGCCAGAGAGACACGAAACTCACATTGAGCAGACAAGTGGCCACGTTAAGAAACTGTTGTGCCCCTGGAAGACGCAAACTTATTGCGAAACGCAGCATAGGGCTGAGCGGCTTCATCGCGCCACCTCCCATTGTCGCTGTATACCCAGCAGGACGGGCTACCTGTGGTCATCCGGCCGGTGCCACAGGTTGTTTCTTTATTGATGACGATTTCTTTTTTACATGTGAGTGTTTATGTTTTTTACTTTAATAAACCACCTTTGATTTTACACTATGGGAACCCTCCCTTTTTCTTTTCCCATGATGACTACATAATGCTGAGAACTGAGTCTCCTGGGGGATCCATCCATTTCCACCACAGTCCTTGACGCCCTTCCAGTCTCCATCCTCATTCGTGGGAGTTCCAGACTAGCAGGATCTCAATGCCCATTTAGACCCTCTGTAACGAGGGGTCATGGGGTTCCGGTAAGCGGCCAGGCTCGCCCTTTTTTGGTGGTGGACCCACACATTTATGATCCTACATATTCTGAATCACCTGGGACTGTCTATCACCTTTTGGGTTTCTCCCATATGGACCTTATGATCCACTTCCTGGTTTACATTCATTACCCATGGACTTAATTTGAAGTTTGATTGCACTGTTTTATTGCACTGCTTATTAGAGGGATTTATGTATTCCCTTTATAATTTTTCACAGAGTGCGTGGTACAGTTGGGTATAATATTTAATTTATGTATATACTGTACTTCTCTTGGTGTGGCACTCCTCAGCCACATATCCACTAGTTTGTTAAGCGCGAGTCCATATATTTTTTTCTCTTGCAATTTTTGTTGTGTTTGTGTCAACATTTAGGACATCGCAGCTTTATGTTATTTATTCTGTAGGAATTTGAAGCGCAATTATTTATTGTTTTTTGTTATGCCCCGTACACACGGTCGGACTTTGTTCGGGCATTCCGACAACAAAATCCATGGATTTTTTCCGACGGATGTTGGCTCAAACTTGTCTTGCATACACACGGTCACACAAAGTTGTCGGAAAATCCGATCGTTCTGAACGCAGTGACGTAAAACACGTACCTCGGGACTATAAACAGGGCAGTGGCCAATAGCTTTCATCTCTTTATTTATTCTGAGCATGCGTGGCACTTTGTCCGTCGGATTTGTGTACACATGTTTGGAATTTCCGACAACGGATTTTGTTGTCGGAAAATTCTATATCCTGCTCTCAAACTTTGTGTGTTGGAAAATCCGATGGAAAATGTCCGATGGAGCCCACACACGGTTGGAATTTCCGACAACACGCTCCGATCGGACATTTTCCATCGGAAAATCCGACCGTGTGTACGGGGCATAATTCTTACTTATTCTGCTCTCCGTGGCGAGTAATTAGTCGGTGTCTGGGGTCCATTGGCTGAAGGAGTCTCATGCTGTTGATGAGATGCTGAGATTAAAGTAAAATTAAGTGTAAACTAGAGTAATATTGATGTTACACAGTTTGACCCAAATATCTCCCTACTTTACCTGTTGCAGAAATAATAGAGCCGGGGTGTCAATGGATTTATGAGACTTGTGAGAAGGTCTGACCAGAGGACTGTAGTAGTGAGCCTGTGTGGCGAGTAATGCCTATGTGGCAAGTGAACAGGCCTGTGTGGCCAAGTGTAATAAAGTGCCATTTGATGGCTACTGTGTGTGGCCCAGGAGAAATTTTGGGTGACGACCCACAAATTTTGTAAGTAGAGACTCGAGAGTGAGGACTTTAGATTGGGAGTAAGGCGCTCTCATGGACCTTTCAAGCCGGGAGAGGTAGAAGTGGCACAAGTAAATGAAGTAATATGAAAAAAATGACACCAAGACTATTATAGACTGGACCAAAACAATCCAGATCCAATTACAGCAGAAGGAGTTATGATCAACATGGGTTTCTGTGTATGTTAATTTTTATGGCAGATTGACAGAGTTGGATAAGGGGATTAAATGTGTACAATATTGGATTTTTGAAAGTATGCAACGTGATGGAATTTTGGATGGAAGTTAAGAGCCTGTCAAAGTTTTTCTAATGCATATCACTGATGGGTTTAGCAAAAGAGAATTAGACCAGGCAATGCAAGTGTTATCTAAATGTTTGAGAAGCAGAAGGATAATGCTACGTTTGGATGATTTGTAACATACTGATGAGAGAAGCCTGCTTGGTTTTTTCGCAGCTTCCTCACCTCCCACCTTTGTGTTTCTGTGTAAGAAAGGAGTGAGGTGCCCCTCCCCTTCACATTCCTGTGTAAAATTGTGTGTTTGTAGAAGAGAGAAATCAGAAGGTTATTGATGATTTAAAGAAGTAGATAGGAGACATGAAAGTGAATTTCACTAGAAAGTGGACAGAATGTTGTAGAATTATCAATGAGGATTGCTGGATGTGAGACAAGAAAAGAATGAGGATGTCTTTGATTACTTTAACCGCTTGCTGACCGGCTCACTCCGATATACGTCGGCAGAAGGGCACGTACAGGCATACTAATGTACCTGTACACTGCCCTTTAAGAAGCGTTTTGTGGGCGCGCGCCTGCCGCGAGCTCTGTGAGTGTGATTGCAGGTCCCACGGACTCGATGTCCGCGGGGATACCCGCGATCGTCTAATGGACGATCAGCATCAGCATTTCCCCGTTCTGCCTAGTGACAGGACACTGATCACAGCTCCCTGTAATCGGGAGCGGTGATCAGTGTCGTGTCACATGTAGCCCCTCCCCCCACAGTTAGAATCACTCCCTAGGACACACTTAACCCCTTCATGGCCCCCTAGTGGTTAACCCCTTCACTGCCAGTCACATTTACACAGTAATCAATACATTTTTAATGGCACTGATCGCTGTATAAGTGTGAATGGTCCCATAATAGCGCCAAAAGTGTCTGATCTGTCCGCCATAATGTCGCAGTCATGATAAAAATCGCTGATCGCCTCCATTACTGGTAAAAAAAAAATATTAATAAAAATACCATAAAACTATCCCCTATTTTGTAGACGCTATAACTTATGCGCAAACCAATCAATAAACTCTTATTGCAATTTTTTTCAAGAATACATATCGGCCTAAACTGAGGAAAAAAAAAATTTTTATATATTTTTTGGGGATATTTATTATAGCAAAAAGTAAAAAATAATGCGTTTTTTTCAAAATTGACGTTATTTTTTTGTTTATAGCACAAAAAATAAAAAACACAGAGGTGATCAAATATCACCAAAAGAAAGCTCTATTTGTGGGGAAAAAAGGACGTCAAATTTGTTTGTGAGCCACGTCGTACGACCGCGCAATTGTCAGTTAAAGCGACGCAGTGCCGAATTGCAAAAAGTGCTCTGGTCTTTTGCCAGTCAAATGGTCTGGGGCTTAAGTGGTTAAATGTGTCCAGTCCATGGCAGAGACAGTAAATGTGGATGTGACTGAGTACTAACTTTACTGCCATAATAAGGAAACAAGGATTTGAATGGGCTTTGCTAAGAGAAGTGTGCAGTAGCATTGAAGCCCAGAGAGAGAAAAGAGAAGACAACAAACTTAATGCTTTTATAGCCTAAGATGAGGTTCAAGAAGATAATGTGTTTTTCAAAGAGAAACCAGGAAATGTTTAAATTATAATAAAATCGGGCATCTTGCCAAAAAGCGCATATACCAAAGAACATTGTAAACAAGATGATGGAATAACAGAATTGCAGTTGAGGAATCAAAGCTATGATAGCCTTTGTTTGGCTGGTGATTTTATGGTTGCATCCATTTCTAACCCTACTGAGATAAATCACATTAATAGGTTTAGTGGGAAAGATGAGAAGCAATTGTTTATGCTCAGAGGCCAGCAATATGAAAAGAAAAAGATGGTGAAGAAGGCAAAGATGGGACTGGTGCCAGTACTTTAGCATTAAGTTCAACTGAGAGGTGTCCAATTTGTCTGAACAGTCTTTCCCTGAAGGTTGGCATTCCAGAAGATTGTTGTCATGTTTTCTATATATCCTGCATTCTTAAATGGTGTGAAACCTCCTCATCCTGCTCTGTTGACCACAAACCCTTTCAAACCATGTATAAAATAGATCCACTTGATGAATGCACCAAGAGCCATTTTGTGGCAAGAACACAAAAAGAAAACTGCAGCTGCAACCTGTGCCAGTGGTGCTGTACAAAAGGGAAGATATGTTTTGAACAGATGTTATGAAGAAATATGCAAATTAAATCTTGAAAAGAGCAAGGACAAAACATTTGTCAGCAAGGCTGAGCAAGTATGAAGCAATACTGCTTGAATTAGGAGAAACAGAAGTGAAGCGATTCTCCAGAAATTCATGTCAAGACTTTTTTGAGGGATGCATAATCTGTGCTAAAAATAACCCAGGAAAAGAAACCAGAGTAACACAAAGACATTTGGCCAAGCCACTTTTCCCTTTCCAAAGACTTCAGATTGATTACATTCAATTGCCCAAGTCAGGCCAATATCAATATGTTTTGGTGTGCGTAGACATGTTTTCAAGCTGAATAGAAGCCTGACCGGTGGCTAAAGCAAATGCCAAGACAACAGCAAAGAAACTCCTTTCTGAAATAATATGCTTTAGAGTCCCTGAAACCATAGAGAATGACAAAGGAACACATTTCACTGGACAGATCATGCAAATTATATGCAAGGACTTGGAATTTGAGCAGGCCTTCCATGCCCATATCAGCCTCAGAGTTCAGAGAAGGTAGAAAAATATAATGTAATCATTAAAGACAGGATAGCTAAATCAATGCAGGAAAAGGGATGACGGGTCAGTAAAAAAACAATGGCCAGAACTGTTGCCTCTGGTTCTTTACAACATCAGGATTACCCCTACTTATAGGTCATAGAACTTGAGCCCTTATGAGATTTTGTTTAGGGGCCCACCAAAGACAGGGTTTTATTTTCCACATTAGACTGCTGTAATGTACAATGATTTTGTTTTTTATGTAATTGTCTAATATAAGCAACTAACTGCGATGCACAAGTTTGTTTTTGATTCAATTCCAGATCCAGATCAAGTAACTGGAACACATGATTTACAGCCAGGTGATTGGGTCCTAGTAAAAGAACATGTGAAAGTTTCTTTGAGACCAAAGTTTGAAGGACCCTTCCAAGTGCTCCTGATAACTGCTACAGCTGTAAAGTGACGTGGATACATGCCAGCCATTGCAAGAAAGTACGGCTAATTTCAAAAGATGAGTAATCTACTGTTATGCCTTTGCTTGATCTTAGCAGTAAAGGCTATAAATAAAAATCACCTGTACGAATTGCACATGCTAACAGGCATAAGGAGTAATTTGAGTAATTGCTAGATATGTTCACATAGGCCAGATAGTTAAAAAAAAAGGCACACCACGCTTGTGGGGATGACACCCTTGTCCCCATCAACATGGGGACAAGGTGTTTTGCTGGACTCCAAAACACCCTCCCCATGTTGAGGGCATGTGACCTGGTATGGTTCAGGAGAGGGGGCCGCTCTCTTCTTTCTCCCCTTTTCCTGCGGCCTGCCAGGTTGTGTGTTCGGATAAGGGTCTGTTATGGATTTTGGGGGGACCCCCATGCCATTTTTTAAAATTTTGGCACGGGGTTCCCCTTAAAATCAATACCAAACCTGAAGGGCCTGGTATGGATTTTGGGAGGTACCCCCATGACATTTTTTTTTTAATTTTGGTGCAGGGTTCTCCTTAAAATCCATACCAGATCTGAAGGGCCTGGTATGGATTTTGGGGGGGACACCCATGCAATTTTGTTTTTTAATTTTGGTGCAGGGTTCCCCTTAATATCCATCCCAGACCCAAAGAGCCTGGTGATGGACTGTGGGGGGAACCCATGCTGTTTTTTTCAATGATTGTTATGTAAATTGCCGGTATCCAGCAATACATTACAGCCGCAAGCAGTTTTGAATTACATTTTTTGCTGCTCTCATTCATAAAACTATGTACGGCTGCCATGTAAGCAGATTTACATGTGTGGGGAGTGGACTCAGCCCCCTGAGCCATGACAGCAATGACTATGAAGGACTCAAAGTGCTTGTGCATATGGGAAAATAAAATTGCTAATTTTCCAGTCGAAAATAAATAAATATATATATATATATATATATATATATATATATATATATATATATATCAATCAATCAATAAACATCGATCAGCATTATCTAAGCTTACAGTCAGAAAAGGGAGCTAGTATTAGATACCATATTAATCACTTGCCGACCAGGCCACAGACAAAAGACATCCTTGGTCGGAATTGGAATACCGGGGTTATGATGGCTGCAGCAATATGCCACAACCCTGGTTTTGATTTTTTTGGCCGTGATTCTCTAACCAATAAAAGTGGTCCGCCGCTATGCAGAGCAGACACAGACACAGTCTCGCTCTCCTCTATGGAGCAAATGAAATGGAAACAGACCGACTGTCCATCTGATCTGATCTGCCAGATGGATGGGGAATAGGACCACCATCCATCTATTTTTAGCAGGCAGGATCGGATCGGATGGTGGCGTGTGTCAGCAGACATGTATCCCTAGAAGAGACTGGAGGGTCCGATCAGGTCTGCCTGAAAAACTGACAGGCGGAACAGATCAGGTTGCCCATGTGATTGGGGCCTTAGTGCGTTTACTGTGTGATATTTTACTAATCAGTGTGCCAGCTTTTATTCCCTGCTTTGCAGGGAGAAAAACAACGGCATATCGCTGCTATATGAAGACAACCCTGTGTTGTTTACCAACACAGGGCTCTCTTCTGTCATTTGCTGAGCCGATCAGTGCATGCCAGTCATAAATCAATGGCCAGGACCCACTGATTGACTTTTTGGCTGCAGCGAATGGCAGCACAGTGTTCTGTGTCTGCAGGCATGCGCGAACGGACTAAGATGAAACCCGCGATGTTCAGGTATGTAATTTTGCCTGTATGAGCTGATCAGCAACCAGAGTTGCCACCTCACCCCTTTAAACCCGAACACTTTTGAATTACACAGGTTCTGAGGCTAATTAAATGCAGATAAGGCACCAAGTGAGTTTAATTACCATCTTAATCAGCCACAGAACCTATGTAATTAATATGTGTTCGGGTTTAAAGGGATGAGGTGGCAACCATATCAGCAACACTAAATGGTGGGTTGGCAAGTGGTTTATTCCCAGGAATGAGGCTAATTTACTAAAGAAGTTGAGAATCTTCACTCAAATTTTATAAATCATCACTTCAATTATTCATTCAAGTGGAAAGCAAATTCCCGTTCTCATTAAATACCCAATCATGTGCTGATGCTTTTCATGTGATTGGGTAAATTGAAGTAAGAATGTTTACACAACCTTTTTAGTAACCTTTTGTAAAGCTACTTCTGCTCTGTATGTCCATATTGAAAACAATATTACAAAATTTCACTGTGTGCATTGTAATTATCTGGTGCAGAGCCAAAGCTGAGGGTTTTCATAAAAATAGCAGAAAAATGAATCCATCCATGGCTGACATTAGTAACGCTTGACAAAAAAGAGGAAATAAACTGATGATACATTGTACATGGGGTTTTGAAGGATCATGAGAGACTGAAAGTAGCATTCTCAATAAAGAGGAGTTGATAGCAGGCATTTAATCACATCACTGCTCCTAAGTACAAGCTGAGCTCACTGCTGATGAACTGTGTTCCCCTGAGACTGATATGCAAATGAACAAATGAGTAACAAGTTCACATATCCACTAGCACAGAGGAAACAACGTACTTCAAGTAATTAATGCTGGCTGATTTAATTCACTGAATTAATGAAATTTATTTTCTGAGTTAGGAATTTCCTGTTGTCTGCACCTGGACTGATTGTGCTGAGCATTTACATAAATATGTCTGCAATACTTGAGCTGAATTTAAATTCATTACTACACAAATACAAAAGGCAGAATAAAGCGCATATAATTCTCTGACCCAAAAGTAGATTTCATGACAACTTTTTTTTTAAACAATTGCATGCAAATGCCTGCTTCTCATTCTTTAACATTAAGGCTTGGTTCACACCTACAGGGCCTTGCAAAAATATTCACCCCTTTGGCTTTTTTCGTGTTTTGTTGCCTCACAACCTGGAATTAACATGGATTGTTTGAGGATTTGCATCATTTTATTTACAGAACATGCCCACAACTCTGAAGATGTTTTTTTTTATTATTGTGAAGCTAACAACAAATAGGACAAAATAACAGAAAACGTCAATGAGCATAACTATTCACCCCCCTAAATTCAATACTTTGTAGAGCCAACTTTTGCGGCTATCACGGCTCCAAGTCGCTTTGGAAAAGTCTCTATGAGCTTGCTACATCTTACCACTGGAATTTTTGCCCATTCCTCCTTGCAAAACTGCTCCAGCTCCTTCAAGTTGGATGGTTTGTGCTTGTGAACAGCAATCTTTAAGTCTGACCACAGATTTTCTATTGGAATGAGGTCTGGGCTTTGACTGTGTTTGGGGTTATTGTCCTGCTGGAAGGTGAACCTCCATCCTAGCCTCAAATCACACACAGAGTGGTACAGGTTTTGCTCAAGAATATCCCTGTATTTAGCACCATCCATCTTTCCCTCAACTCTGACCAGTTTCCCAGTCCCGACTGCTGAAAAATATCCCCACAGCATGATGCTGCCATCATCATGTTTCACTGTGGGGATGGTGTTCTTTGGGTGATGTGATGTGTTGGGTTTGCACCAGACATAGCGTTTTCTTTGATGGCCAAAAAATTAAATTTTAGTCTCATCAGACCAGAGCACCTTCCTCCATACATTTTGAAAGTCTCCCACATGCCTTTTTCGCAAACTCAAAACGTGCCATTTTGTTTTTTGCCCAACTCTATGGAGCGTACGACTTATCGTCGTCCTATATACAGATACTCCAATCTCTGCTGTGGAACTCTGCAGCTCCTCCAGGGTTACCTTAGGTCTCTGTGCTGCCTCTCTTATTAATGCCCTCCTTGCCCGGACCGTGAGTTTTGGTGCACGGCCATCTCTTGGCAGGTTTGCTGTTGTGCCATGTTCTTTCCATTTGGTTATGATAGATTTAGATTTGATGGTGCTCCTAGGGATCATCAAAGATTTGGATATTTTTTATAACCTAACCCTGACTTGTACTTCTCAACAACATTGTCCCTTACTTGTTTGGAGAGTTCCTTGGTCTTCATGGCAGTGTTTGGTTAGTGGGGCCTCTTGCTTAGGTGTTGCAGCCTCTGGGGCCTTTCAAAAAGGTGTGTATATGTAATGACAGATCATGTGACACTTAGATTGCACACAGGTGGACATCATTTCACTAATTATGTGAAGGTAATTGGTTGCACCAGAGCTTTTTATGGGCTTCATAACAAAAGGGTGAATACATACGCACATGCCAATTATCAGTTTTTTATTTCTGAAAAATAGTTTTATGTATATATTTTTCTAATTTTACTTCACCAACTTAGACTATTTTGTTCTGATCTATCACATATAATTCAGATTACAAAACATTGAAACATTGAACTAAAGGCTGTAATGTAACAAAATAGGTAAAAAGCCAAGGGGGTGAACACTTTTGCAAGGCACTGTATGTATTTGCTCTGCGCCCCCCACCCCAAAGCATCTTGCCCCATGTTGATGGGGACAAGGGCCTCTTTAATAAGGGGGCCGCCAGATCCTGGCCTCCCCCCATGTGAATGAGTATGGGGTACATTGTACCCCTACCCATTCACCAAAAAAAAAGTAGTGCAGTGTGAAAAAATACAGTAGACAGTTTTGGACAATTCTTTCATTAAAAATATCTTCTCGCTTCTTCCTCTGATCTTTCTCCATCGTCTCCTGCATCTTCCTCCTCCAGGCTTCTCCTTCTCCCACTGCTTCTTCTTCCGCTCTTCTTTCTCTTGTCTTCTTTGTCTGGTGTTCTCCTTCATCTGCTGCCGCCGACCCTCCTTTGATGCTGAGTTTCATTCCTGCCGATGACCCTCCTCCGATGCTGCGTCACAAGGGGGCGGGGGTCTCCAGATGACATCACATGATAACCACGCCCCCACCATTACTAGACACGCTTGACATTTGGCGTGGACAGATCAGCCGGATGCAGCATCGGAGGAGGGTTGTCGGCAGCAGAGAAAGAACACCGGACAATGAAGACAGGGGAAAGAAGAGCAGAAGAAGAAGCATCGGAAGAAGGAGGAAGATGCGGGAGAAGATGGAGGAAGACAGGAGGAAGAAGCGGGTAAGAAGAAGATATTTTTAATAAACCACTTGTCAAAAGCTGTCTACTGTATTTTTTCACACTACACTACTTTTTTTTTGGTGAATGGGTTGGGGTACAATGTACCCCATACTCATTCACATGGGGGGATGCCGGGATCTGGGGGCCATCTTGTTAATGGGGGCTTCCAGATTCTGATAAGCCCCCCGCCCGCAGACCCCGACAACCACCGGGCAAGGTTTCTCGGGAAGAGGCCCTTGTCCCCCATCAACATGGGGGCAAGGTGCATTGGGGTGGGGGGCGCTAAGCACCCACCCCCCCATGTTGAGGGCATGCGGCCTGGTATGGTTCGGGGGGGGGGCTTGCTCGTCCCCTCCCTTTCCTGGCCTGCTGGGCTACATGCATTTTTATTTTTTCATTTGCAGCTCTTTTCTTTACATTCAGTAGGGAAGCCCGCTAACAGCTGATGACTCATCGTTTGTTAAGAACGTGACGGCTGGCTTCCTGTCCCCCTGCTTAGCAACCAGCTAAAAAAAAACCCACAAATTGCAAGACACAAATCACTGCAAAATCATGTCAAAATCGCGGTAAAAAACGCGGTACTTGCGTTTTGGATGTGGGTCCATTGAAGTCTATTACATGCAAAACGCTGCATTTTGTGGGAAAGAAAGTCCCCAACCCTTTCCAAAAATGCAGAGGCACAAAAATGTATTGATGTGAAGTTCCATAGGAACCCATGTTAAAAAATGTCCCTGAAATGCATCAACAAAACGCATTAGTGTGAATCGAGCCTTAAAGTGATTGTAAACATTACCTTGTAAAACAACCCATTCAGTTTACGGGAGAAATGAAAGGCAAAACATTTGTGTATAGACATTAAAAAAAGATTATAAGTACCTTTTTTTCCCATTTTTTTATAAGTTAGCACATTCTCTCAGTTCTCAGCTGCATAAGAGCTGGGTGAGGAGAAGTTGCAGACCACTAATCTTCTCAGTGAAAGGCTGTGCAGGGGAGGTGTCTCAAGACAAGTCTGATCATTGGAGGAGAGCAGCCTGAGTTCCCAGCACAGCTAGAGAACTGACCACGCTGTGTTCTGCTTCTGGGTGATCAGATTTTAATAGGAAAGCAGAGATATTGGCAGGAACACCAGGGATTTCACATAAAGGAAGCAATACAAAGAGAACATGATACTTTTTCATACCAGCACATATTACAGCAGGCACATATCAGGAATATAAAATGTTGGGTTTACAAACGCTTTAAAACAAAGTTAAAAGCCTTATGCCCTGTACACATGACCGGTTTTGCTGTCAGAATAAACTCCGAAGGTTTCTCCGATGGAATTCCATTCAAGCTGTCTTGCCTACACACGGTCAAACCAAAGTCCGACCAAAGTGCAACCGTCCAGAACGAGGTGACGTACAGCACGTACGATGGGACTAGAAAAAGGAAGTTCAATAGCCAGTAGCCAATAGCTTCCGTTTCGTACTTGATTCAGAGCATGCATTGTTTTTGGTTCATCAGAACAGCATACAGACAAGCGGTTTTCCCAATAGGAATTGGTTCTGTCAGAATTATTCAGAATATGTTCCATTTCTAGGTCCGTCTGAATTTTCGAAGAGAAATGTCCGATGAGGCATATACATGATCGGAACAGACGATGAAAAGCTTCCGTCTGACTTTTTCTGTCGGACATTCCGCTCGTGTGTACACGGCTTTAGGGGTGTATTTTTAAAAAAAAAAAATTGCAAAGCTTTTCATCCATCAAATCTGCATGTCAATTTCCTCTGTGCAAATGGGCCAAATCAATGGCTATATACGCTTTACAAAATAGTAACTGTCTTTGTTACTCACATCCTGACAATAATCAAAACCCATTGCATAGTTCACATGTACAGTGGGGACGGAAAGTATTCAAACCCCCTTCAATTTTTCACTCTTTGTTATATTGCAGCCATTCGCTAAAATTATTTTTATTATTATATTAGTATACAGGATTTATATAGCGCCAACAGTTTATGCAGCGCTTTAATATCATTTAAGTTAATGTTTTTCCTCATTAATGTACACACAGCACCCCATATTGACAGAAAAACACAGAATTTTTGACATTTTTGCAGATTTATTAAAAAGAAAAACTCAAATATCACATGGTCCTAAGTATTCAGACTCTTTGCTGTGACACTCATATATTTAACTCAGGTGCTGTCCATTTCTTCTGATCATCCTTGATGGTTCTACACCTTCATTTGAGTCCATCTGTGTTTGATTATACTGATTGGACTTGATTAGGAAAGCCACACACCTGTCTATATAAGACCGTACAGCTCACAGTGCATGTCAGAGCAAATGAGAATCATGAGGTCAAAGGAACTCCCTGAGCAGCTCAGAGACAGAATTGTGGCAAGGCACAGATCTGGCCAAGGTTACAAAAAAATTTCTGCTGCACTTAAGGTTCCTAAGAACCAGGGCTGTCTTTAAGGTAGGGCAAAAGGGGCAGCTGCCCTGAGCCCTGTCATTGTTGTGGGGCCCAAAGCAGCTGCCTCATACTTGCCAACTATCCTGGTTTAAATATCCTTGTCTCTTGAAGTTTTAGTCCTGTGCTTTGTCCCGATATCTCAGTGTGAAGTGCTGCTACTAATGCTGCCCAGCTCTGCCCTATTGTTATGTACGGATGACTCACCTGCAGACCCTGTGTTTACATGTAAATAACTGTCATTCATATGTAAATAAAGGCAGCATTCATATGTTTATCATGCCCCCCTGAGGTCATATCCACCATCACCTATACTAAATGCTGCCCACTGGGGATGTAAAAGGGCATGCTTGAAAGTCCTGCCTGCAACTGTGGTCATTAAGCCTAATATCCGCCTGTTGTGCAAAGGTAAGCAAATTGTTGGGGTGCGCAGAGGTAGGCAGAGAAGGAATTACAGTTTGGGGTGCACAGGTAAGCAAGCAGGGGATGTATAGAGGTAAGTAAGGTGGGTGCAAAGATGAGCAGAGGAGGCAGGTAGAGTTAAAGGGGTGGAGTGTTGGAGTGGAGAGAATGGGTGAGGTTTGGGGTGCCGAGGTTAGCAGGGGTTTTAGGATGCAAAGGTGTACTGACAGGGTGGATAAAGATGTAGGTGACGTGTAGGGCAGCCCATTCATTTCAATGGGCTGCTCTATGCGCTAGAAATGCGGAAGAAAGTCCCAAACCCTTTTTCAAAATCACACGGTGCCAAGCCACATGTCAGCAGATGCGCGAGGGTGTCATTAACAATTAATGGCACTGCTGTGTATCTGCTAAAGGGCAGTACGTTTCTGTGGTGTCTGGAAAGCGATTTTGCATGAGTTCCCGACACACACAAATGTGAACGCAGGCTAAATGTCTCAGTTACATTGGTGATCAGTGTAAATCTTCTCATTATATTGGAGCTTGGTGTAGAATCCTTTCATTCACGCTAGTGACCAGTGTGAATGTTCACCTTACATTAGTGGTCAGTATAAATCCCTCCTTACATTGGTGATTTCTCTCAACGCTTCTATTACATTAGTGGTCAGTGTAAACCCCTATTACATTGGTGGCCAGTGTTGAAACTCCTCTTTACATTAATAGTAGGTAAAAAAATCAGCATTGCCATTGATCACACCCTCCCCTCCCCCAGCACTGCCACTGATCCCAGGAGTCCTAGGATCCCTAGGAGTTTTCTGTCTATTGATGGGTCCGCTCACTACCCCAGTCCATGGTGGGCAGACAGAGAGGAGATGATGTGCCGCAAACTCTAGCAACTAATCAGTGAGCAGTATTACTGTATAGTAATGTCTAGCAACCAATCAACAAGCAGAAACCATGCGCTGTAACCCCTAGCAACTAATGAGTGAGCCGTAATGTGTGCTGTAACCTATAGCAAACAGTCAGTGAGCGGTAATGATATGCTGTAACCTCTGGCAACGAATCGCAATCGCTGCTTGATCAGATAAAGTAAACTGATTTTGAGTTTAGATGCTATTTATTGTATGTCTCAGAGCAGACGGAGAGTGAAATTGCATGGGGGGCCCCAAGAAAATTTTTGCCCAGCATCCAATCAATATTAAAGTTGGCCCTGCTAAGAGCACAGTGGCCTCCATAATCCTTAAATGGAAGATGTTTGGGACGACCAGAACCCTTCCTAGAGCTGGCCGTCCGGCCAAACCGATCTATCGGGGGGAGAAGAGCCTTGGTGAGAGAGGTAAAGAAGAACCCAAAGATCACTGTGGCTGGGCTCCAGAGATGCAGTCGGAAAATGGGAGAAAGTTGTAGAAAGTCAACCATCACTGCAGTTCTCCACCAGTCTGGGCTTTATGGCAGAGTGGCCCGACGGAAGCTTCTCCTCAGTGCAAGACACATGAAAGCCCGCATGGAGTTTGCTAAAAAACACCTGAAGGACTCCAAGATGGTGAGAAATAAGATTCTCTGGTCTGATGAGACCAAGATAGAACTTTTTTGGCCTTAATTCAAAGTGGTATGTGTGGAGAAAACCAGGCACTGCTCATCACCTGTCCAATACAGTCCCAACAGTGAAGCATAGTGGTGGCAGCATCATGCTGTGGGGGTGTTTTTCAGGGACAGGACAGGACGACTGGTTGCAATCAAGGGAAAGATGAATGTGGCCAAGTACAGGGATATCCTAGACGAAAACCTTCTCCAGAGTGCTCAGGACCTCAGACTGGGCTGAAGGTTTACCTTCCAACAAGACAATGACCCTAAGCACACAGCTAAAATAACAAAGAAGTGGCTTCACAACAACTCCGTGACTGTTCTTGAATGGCCCAGGCAGAGCCCTGACTTAAACCCAATTGCGCATCTCTGGAGAGACCTAAAAATGGCTGTCCACTAACGTTTACCATCCAACCTGACAGAACTGGAGAGGATCTGCAAGGACGAACGGCAGAGGATCCTCAAATCCAGGTGTGAAAAACTTGTTGCATCTTTCCCAAAAAGACTCATGGCTGTATTAGATCAAAAGGGTGCTTCTACTAAATACCGAGCAAAGGGTCTGAATACTTAGGACCATGTGATATTTCAGTTTTTCTTTTTTAATAAATCTGCAAAAATGTCAACAATTCTGTGTTTTTCTGTCAATATGGGGTGCTGTGTGTACATTAATGAGGAAAAAAAATGAATTTAAATGATTTTAGTAAATGGCTGCAATATACCGGTAACAAAGAGTGAAAAATTTAAGGGGGTCTGAATACTTCCCGTCCCCACTGAATATTACAACAAGTTGTAAAACTTCTAGGGCAAAAAATAGAGGTTTTGTTGTAGACAGACAATCCTATTATCGCATTTCCCGCAAATATATGAAATTACCTCTGTTTATCATTAGACTGTTTAATCTGCACTACTTCTTTCTTCTATTATTCTATTTACTCTGTTTCCTCTTCCTATTGAAATTGTATCCATTAAGGCTAATGCTTTTCTAAATATGTAATATACCATTGTCCTAAAAGTTAACACAACATGAATGAAGGGAATACAAGGATTCATAAGAGAGCACCAGTAAGTGATGCAATAACTGTACAGTGCACTTTTAAATCTAAAGTGCTCATTTCACTTTATCACTGAATGGCATAAGTATTATAAACCTTCCTAGTGGTGGTAAAAACCTTGTGTCCGACTGTGAGATTTCCAAATAGACGTCGAATCTAGAGATGCTGATGGTAGGTGTAATTATTGTAAAACAGAAGACAATACTGGGGATGTTTCTCGTCACAGCCAGACAATGCTAAACAGGAGCAGTGAGACAGATTATAAAAAAGGTTTATTATTAGGGATCTAGTTAGAATTTTTTGCACAGAGGTATTCAATTTTAACCAAGGATTCAGATTTTTTTCCAACTGAATCTAACTGGGAAATGTTTGAATCCTGGGTGAATGCTGTGTGAAACATTTGTGACAATATCAATAGATCCAAACTCATCTTTGTTCACAAGTTCCTCCATATGCTGCTCAGAAGTAGCACTGCAACAGTAAAAAAAACCCTGCAGTGACCACTTTTTAAAGCAGATGTAAATTTAGCTGTAAAAATAAAATAACATGCTATACTTAAACCGATCAGCCATAACATTATGACCACCCACCTAATATTGAGTATGGCCCCCTTTTGCTAAAACAGCCCTGACCCATTGAAGCATGGACACCAAAGTAACATCCACATGAATGGCAGGACCCAAGATTTCCCAGCAGAACATTGCCCAAAGCATCACACTGCCTCTGCCGACTTGCCTTCTTATGCCCCGTACACACGGTCAGATTTTCCGACGAAAAATGTGCGATCGGAGCGTGTTGTCGGAAAATCCGACCATGTGTGGGCTCCATCGGACTTTTTCCATCGGAATTTCCGACACACAAAGTTTGAGAGCACAAATCCGATGCACAAAATGCCACGCATGCTCAGAATAAATTAAGAGACGAAAGCTATTGGCTACTGCTCCGTTTATAGTCCCGACGTTTGTGTTTTACGTCACCGCGTTTAGAACGATCGGAAATTCCGACAACTTTGTGCGACCGTGTGTATGCAAAACAAGTTTGAGCCAACATCCGTCGGGAAAAAAACATGGATTTTGTTGTCGGATTTTCCGATCAATGTCCGACCATGTGTACTGGGCATAATACCACATCCTGGTGCCATCTCTTCCCCAGGTAAGTGGCGCACACGCACCCGGCCATCCACATGATGTAAAATAAAACGCGATTCATCAGACCAGGCCACCCATTGCTCCATAGTCCAGGTCTGATTTTCTTGTGGCTATTGTAGAAGCTTTTGGTTGTGGACATGGGTCACCATGGGCTTCACAGCCCTATACACAACAAACTGCAATGCCCTTTTATTTTCTGCTTTCACCACAACAACTTCATGGGCAACATGTTCACTTGCTGCCTAATATATCCCACCAATATTCAGATGCCATTGTAACAAGATATTCCCTTGACCCGTGAATGGTCATAATGTTATGGCTGGTCAGTGTATATGCTCTGTGCAAGGGCTCGCTCCAGAGTCAGGTTGTTTGCATCCAAAGACATACACATCGTGGCTTGGTGGCCCCACTCCCTCTTTACAGGATTTGATTGACAGCAGCAGAAGCCAATGGTTCCCACTGCTGCCTTTGTGTACTGTGAGGAGAGGAACACAGACCAGCCTTGCTGCAGGAGGGTACAGCGCTGGGTCGAGACAGGAACGTATGTAGGCAGGTGAGAGGGCGATACAACTAGTTTGATCATTTTTACCTTAATGCAGGGAATGCATTAAAGCGGTAGTAAACACCACTTGGTCACTTGTACCATCAGATAAGCTTATAATAATGCTTACCTGCAAGTACAAGGAATATCTCCTAAACGTGCACGATTTAGGAGATATTGGCTACTTCTGCAGTGGGTAACGTCACAGTCGCATAAGCACTGTGCTCTGAAGGGTGTGCATGTGTGGGAGTAACGTCATGGTGGCTCACCATTCAAATCACCACAGCCTGTGAACCCGGAAGAAAAACTGTATGTAAATGGAAGCCCTGTCAGTGGTGACAGCACACAGTTGGAGGGCTTCCTTTTAAGGTAAGTAACAGTCCTTTTTGGTATTTTTGGGGGAAGGAGGATTAGGGCCAGGACACCCTTAAGTAGCTGTAAATTCAATTGGCAGACTCCCAGACTTCAATAGGAGGACAGCCGTACAGTTAAAGGCCCCAGCTAGGCACCACATCTGCAAGTGCAGGAATGATGTCTCCAATGGAAACAGTCTTTAACAGTTCCCAACTCAAATGGAACAGTTCCTTCAGCTTCACTACAACTGCTTCTTGTAGTTCTTCAACACTGAGCTCCCAGTCTCTCACTAGATCCTCTGATTCACTGACTCTGAATCTCTTAAGTTCCTCCAATCTTTGCAGTGGTATCTCCCTCAAGCGTCACCCCCGGTTCCTTGCTGGGTCCCTAGCCTGGCACTCCAAATACTTCTCAAGCTTCACCCCAGCTGACCAGCTCAGTCCCTAGCTTGACACACAAGGCTGCTCTGCAAGCGTCACCTCCGCTAGCTGGGTCCCTGACTTGATCATCGCCTGAAGTTTCCTGATTCTCCACCGTGCCCGTTCGGTGAGAATATTGCTCCAGTACTTGCTTCAGTTACTCACTGTGGTCCCTGGTAATAAGGTGGTAGGTACCTGTAACGGGAGGGCCCGTGGAACTCAGAATCCCTTGGAAAGTCCTTGTTTCAGCTCCTCATCCACCTCTTATGTGTAAGTCACCCTGTGCTATCCTGGCACAGGGTGAGTGAGAAAATATATCTTGGACTACTTAAAATAGGACAGTAATATTTGTCCACAATATCTTCCAGGATGTATGTAGAGACTATTATTGGTTTGTTTGATTCTGAACTCAACCTGTTAATTGAGTGAGCTGATCACATTAGCCTCCAGGACTGGCTAGGAGACGAACTGTTGATGACTAGGCTGAGGAGGGGGGGAGATTGTTGTTTGTATTGTTAATTGTAATTAGCTCCTGCTATTGTGTTTATACTACTGTGTGAAGCTCGGTGCCCACAAGTCTGTGTCCTACAGGTCATGTCTCTGAGTCATCTGGTCTGGGTAAATTTAATAATAAATTAGCTCATGTTAATTAGGTTAGCTTTGAGTCATCCTGGTGTATAAATTTGTGTGAGATCTCAAATAAAGAGTTAGTCCTGATGTACTCCAAGACTGGTGTTGTCTAGTTCTTGGGGGTTCCTATTGCCAGATCCATTGGACTCGTGTTCCAGAACTTAGGAAGCGGTATACTGACGGAAGCACTCAAGCGCAGTGTGGGACGTTCCGTGACATTGGTGGCAAGCAGCGAGAAAGCTTCCTGCAGTCTGGGACATCCAAACCTCCAACTGGATCCAAGATCAGCATAGCAGACTTCATTCACCCCAGAGGAGATATAGACCTGGCATCAGAGTTCCCGGGTCTTCTGCGGATAATCCTTTCAACATACACCAGGACTGTGTCTGAGGATGAATACCTGGAGCTCAGGCAGCAGATTCGTGTGGAGCTCTGGATTGGAGCCCTCCAGCTCGCTGATATAAAACAGGGCAAGTGCTTTCCAACCCAAGAGCAACGGGCCAGTGACCAACGGGCATTGCGGATGGCATTCCTGGGAGAGCGGCCCCAGGAGCAATGGGTTACTGAGTTGGACAGGCTGGTCCAGCAGGAGATACAGCTGGACAATCGTTATCGGGCTCTGCAATGGTACGCAGAGCAGGGATATTTAGGGGAGACAACAGAATGCTCTCCGGAGGGATATGACTTTGGAGGCCCTGGATTGCTGTGGGAGAGCCTTACAGATCATTTTATGTTTGGCGATGAAGGGGAACAGGACCTTGAGGACCTGCGAGAATATAGAGAGGCTATGCTCGGTCTTGCAGGGGTCTCAAAGCTCAAACCTGATCTGGACCATTTGCTAAGGAAGGAACAGCATCTGGAAAGGGCATACAGGAAACTGCTAGAACACATTCAGCAGCATGCCAGAGAATCGGCAGTGGAAAATCTCAAGATTGCCATCCCCTAACCTGAAGTGCTGACCACAGGGCAGAGCTCTGCTAACCTCTGCCCAGCAATGATAGCATCTTCTGGGTTCGAGGGACAGGAGATGGTGAACCTCTATCCCCAGACATCAGTTGCAGAGACATGGGATTTGATAGACTTTTCTGCTGAGGAAGAACAACCTGATGAGCCTCCAGCAGAAGAGCTGCTATCAGGGCCAAAGTTCACTGTGCTCTGCCCAGCACCAACAGTGGCTTCGGCCTTCTTGAGAGAAGAGGTAGTCAGCCTTTCTCCCACAACACTGATAGGGACATGTGATTTTCTGCCAGCAGCATCTATGGAGTTACAACAAACTTCTCCAGCTGAAGATCTGGTATCTGAACAGAGGGTCCAAGACCTTTGTCCCACACTTTTAGAAATTCCAGAGACTGAGGATTTGATAGACGTTTCTGTAGAGGAGGAACCACCTAGCAAATCCCCAGCAGAAGTGCTGGCAACCGGACAGAGGGTCCAAGACCTCTGCCCCACACCTGCAGCAATTGTGGAGGCCCAAGTTGAGGAGGTGGCAGTCTATCGCGAGCTGCAGATCAGGATCCAAGGAGAGAATGCAGTCAACACCTCACAACTGCACCTGTATGCCCCAGGGATGCTGGGCAGTCGGCCCAGATCCCCAACAGCAGGATGGAGTGAGCCCAGTCCCCCTGTCTTCTCTCCAGCGGCAGAAAAGACTCCAGGGGGAAGAGCCAGTCCAGGCCTCTCCCCAGCGGTGGGCATGTTCTCTGAGAGAGGCAGAGGATGGCTGGGTGAGTAATACTCTGTTTGGAACAATTTGTTTGGGGTACTGTGTGGGTACAGGCAGTAGAGGACTGGAACTATGGACTAACTTCTGAGTTAACCCGTCTGGGGTCTCCTCCTGTGTTAGTCTTCTGCCAAAAGGGAAGAGATGTAACGGGAGGGCCTGTGGAACTCAGAATCCCTTGGAAAGTAGGGGATGTCCTTGTTTCAGCTCCTCATCCACCTCTTATGTGTAAGTCACCCTGTGCTATCCTGGCACAGGGTGAGTGAGAAAATATATCTTGGACTACTTAAAATGGGACAGTAATATTTGTCCACAATATCTCCCAGGATGTATGTAGAGACTATTATTGGTTTGTTTGATTCTGAACTCAACCTGTTAATTGAGTGAGCTGATCACATTAGCCTCCAGGACTGGCTAGGAGACGAACTGTTGATGACTAGGCTGAGGAGGGGGGGAGATTATTGTTTGTATTGTTAATTGTAATTAGCTCCTGCTATTGTGTTTATACTACTGTGTGAAGCTCGGTGCCCACAAGTCTGTGTCCTACAGGTCATGTCTCTGAGTCATCTGGTCTGGGTAAATTTAATAGTAAATTAGCTCATGTTAATTAGGTTAGCTTTGAGTCATCCTGGTGTATAAATTTGTGTGAGATCTTAAAAAAAGAGTTAGTCCTGATGTACTCCAAGACTGGTGTTGTCTAGTTCTTGGGGGTTCCTATCGCCAGATCCATTGGACTTGTGTTCCAGAACTTAGGAAGCGGTATACTGACAGAAGCACTCAAGCGGAGTGTGGGATGTTCTGTGACAGTACCTTTGTGGCGACAGCTTCCCTTTTACCTCAGACCACTGACAGGTTCTCCGGCCGGCAGAACTGCCACTTCTGGTTGGCTGCAAGCCGCAATCCCAACCCTGCGCTGCTCTCTTACTTCTGGATAGGCCCCTTGCACAGCCTAGCAGCCAGATGCCCCCGGGATAGGCCCAATCTCTGGCCTAGCAGCCCCGGGCACATGACACACGTCCACCCAGACAGCCGTCCAGGTGGCACAGAACATAGATCACCTGACTCCACCCGAATATATAGGTTCTCCCAGCAGGCCAAGGGATTCAAGAAAACCCGTGCCCATTGGCTGAGATACCCCACATACCCATAACTTGACCTTGAGTTGCCCTTCTCATATCTAGTACCACCAAGTACCCACCCACCTAGTGGTAGAAGAGAAAAGTGCAACAAGGCCAAACTAGGGAGAAATCAATAGCTCTCTATCAATCAACCAGGATAACTACTCCTGGCAAGTACATTTGTGAGGAGCTCCCTGCCTTATCTACAGGGTGCTACACTAATTTGCTTGACAACTGTCCCCCAATATTTCCTGTATTCTCTGCTGTTACAAAATTTTCTGAAGTAAACCATATAGGAATGTCGCATTCTCCAGCTGTCCCTTTGGAAAACTGTATACCGTATTTATCGGCATATAACACGTACTTTTTTCCCCTTAAAATCAGGGGAAAATCGCAGGTGCGTGTTATACGCCGATCCCCTGCGATCCCGAGCTGTCACATCTTCAAAATCGCCGACCGCGATTTGAAAATGGCGCCGCCGGCGCCGAAATACACAGAGCCGGTCCCTGGCGGCTCTCGTTCACTTTCGGCTCCACTCGTAGTCCCGAGCAGAGCTATCCGAACCTACTCGGCTAGGTTCGGATAGCTCCGCTCGGGACTACGAGTGGAGCCGAAAGTGAACGAGAGCCACCGGGAAGGGCTGAGGACCGGCTCTGTGTATTTCGGCGCCAGCGGCGCCATTTTCAAATCGCGGTCGGCGATTTTGAAGCCCAGGATAGCAGGGATAGAGGTTCGAAGGCTGCACTGGGGCAAGGCTGCACTGGGGAAGGCTGCACTGGGGAAGGCTGCACTGGGGAAGGCTGCACTGACAAGGCTGCACTGGGGAAGGCTGCACTGGGGAAGGCTGCACTGACAAGGCTGCACTGACAAGGCTGCACTGACAAGGCTGCACTGGGGAAGGCTGCACTGACAAGGCTGCACTGGGGAAGGCTGCACTGGGGAAGGCTGCACTGGGGAAGGCTGCACTGACAAGGCTGCACTGACAGGGCTGCACTGACAGGGCTGCACTGACATGGCTGCACTGGGGCAAGGCTGCACTGAGAAGGCTGCAATGATGGGCATTTAAATGTAAGTTTTTTTCCCTTCAACTTCCCTCCTAAAAGTTTTTTTTTCCTTAAAATTCCCTCCTAAATTGGGGTGCGTGTTATACGCCGGTGCGTGTTATACGCCGATAAATACGGTACTTTTCTTTTGCACATAATGGGAGCCTTATTAAGCAGGCATGAGGAAGACTGAGAATTCTGTGCAGTGGAAATGTCACCGTTTCAGAAAAATGCATTGGAGTCAATAGGGAAGGTGAAATTAAAGCGATACTAAAGCCTCAATTTTCTTTCTGTAAAAATAACTAACATGTTATACTTACCTGCTCTCTGTAATGGTTTTGCACGGAGCAACCCCGATCCTCCTCTTCTGGGGTCCCTCACCGGCACTCCTGGCCCCTCTCTCCTGTTGAGTGCAACTGTCACTTTCCTTGTGAGGGCCAGAGACTTACAAGGTTACAACCGGTTGAGGGAACATCATATGCATTGGGCTGTGCTGGGCAGCCTTTCCCAAAGCAGCCCCATAGCATAGACAAGGCATTTTGCCTTGAGTGCTATGAGTTCAGTTCACACCACCATTCTGCAGGCGTGTGCTGAAAAAAGTAGGGCATGCACTATGTTTTTTTCAGTGAGCATGTGTTGCAGCACAGTATGCCACATTGCAAACCACTGCAGTGAATAAAGATGAATGACATCGCAATAAAGCTAAAAGAAACAAACATAAACAGTGGCACAGCTCCCAGACAGCTTCACAAAGCACATCAGCAGCCATGGTATTACACAGGTGTTGGTATGAACAAGCCCCCAGTCAGCAATCACTGGGAGAGGACAGACTAGAGAAATGCTTAGTCTTACCTGCAACAGACTGATGATATCCTTCTCCCAAGATTCTCCTCTCAGATCTACTATGCACTATCACTTGAATACAACTCAAAGTATCCTATTAATGATAAATATTAAAGGGTAACTCCACTGTTGCTGAGAAAAAAAAATCCACCTGGGTGATCAATGTACATTGCAGTGATTTTGCCTGTATAGGCACTGAGATACACAAAAATTACAGTATAGAAAGAATTTATTTTATTACCAAATTGATTAAAACAAGCACAACCAGACAGAGACTATTTTAAAAAAAACTTTGCAAAAGTAAAGATCTCCTATATGCTTTTGACAACACAAAACCCAAGCACCAAGAGGTATAATCCTGAATGATTAAGACGATGTCCTTGTCGAAGTGGATGTCCTTGTTGAAGTGGATCATAGTGTACAGTAGCTCGGCTCTACATGTTACACGTGTAAACGCTTCTTCAGGAGCTTAGGAATGCATTCTATATAAAATGAAAAAAACACAATGAATCTTTAAAACAACAGACTGGTGTACATCAAAAACCAATATAAAACATATACAGTATTAATATAGCATATGCTGGCTGTTTATCGACCCTAACACATAATGCTTGCTACATCTGCTTGATCCTCTGCTACTAAACCTCTGCCTAAACTTTAACTACTCTTTGCCTGATGTCTTTGATGTATCTGACTTGCTGTGTATAACCTGGCTTGCCTCACTCTGCACCAGTCTTCTCAGCCCCACAAGCCTTCACTTATCTGCATCCACAGTATCCGGCACCTGCATCATCTCTGCACCTGCAGTACACCTGCATCCACAACTAGCCTGCATCCACAGCCAACCAGCACCCGCTGCTACTGCTGTCATCTGCTTCTCCTACCTGCCTGCTAACAGAACACCGCAGGCACTCCTACCTCACCGTGGTCTTGCAGCCGCTGTTGCAACCTCAGTGGTCCTTGAACCGGGGCTGTAAGAGAGGCCTCCCTCTGCTCGTCAGGCTCTACTTGAAGATACATGGCAGCAGTGGCGTAGCGTGGGGGGTGCGGGGGGTGCCGTGGCCCCGGGCGCGAAATTTAGGGGGGCGCAATTTCGTGCCAGTAGGGTCACTACTGGCTGCCTCCTCCTAATTTCTTTTCTTGTGTCCCCCGCGCTCCGCCGCCATGTCTAGTGTTTTGCGCCCTGTGATTGGGCGTATGGGGGTCATGTGCGGCGTTGGGCTGGCCAATCCGCGATCACAGTCGCTCCTGAAGTCCCGCCTCCGCACATGACCCCCATTCGCCCAATCACAGTGCGGTGGGAAAAATGAATATGGCGGCCGGAGCGCAGGGGAGACGAGAGTGTGAGCGCCGGGGCAGATGACTTCTCATCCTCCAGACCGATGCAACACAACAAGGTAAGAAATAGATAAACGGGGGGGGGGGGTGCCGGAGAGAAGAGACAGGCGCCGTATATGTAGTGTCAGTATAGGAAGACTAGGCAGGACAGTATAGTGTATAGTGTAGTGGACAGTGTAGTATAGTGTATAGTGTAGTGGTCAGTATAGTGGTGTGGACAGTGTAGTATTGTGGTCAGTACAGTGTAGTGGACAGTATAGTGTAGTGGACAGTGTAGTGGTCAGTACAGTGTAGTGGACAGTGTAGTGTAGTGGTCAGTATAGTGTAGTGGACAGTGTAGTGTAGTGGTCAGTGTAGTATAGTGGTCAGTGTAGTATAGTGGTCAGTGTAGTATAGTGGTCAGTACAGTGTAGTGGACAGTGTAGTATTGTGGTCAGTATAGTGTAGTGGACAGTGTAGTGTAGTGTAGTGGTCAGTGTAGTGTAGTGGTCAGTATAGTGTAGTGGTCAGTGTAGTGTAGTGGTCAGTGTAGTGTAGTGGACAGTGTAGTGTAGTGGACAGTGTAGTGTAGTGGACAGTGTAGTGTAGTGGTCAGTACAGTGTAGTGGACAGTGTAGTATTGTGGTCAGTGTAGTGGTCAGTACAGTGTAGTGGTCAGTGTAGTATTGTGGTCAGTATAGTGTAGTGGACAGTGTAGTGTAGTGGTCAGTACAGTGTAGTGGACAGTGTAGTATTGTGGTCAGTGTAGTGTAGTGGTCAGTACAGTGTAGTGGACAGTGTAGTATTGTGGTCAGTGTAGTATAGTGGTCAGTACAGTGTAGTGGTCAGTGTAGTATTGTGGTCAGTGTAGTATAGTGGTCAGTGTAGTATAGTGGTCAGTGTAGTATAGTGGTCAATGTAGTATTGTGGTCAATGTAGTATTGTGGTCAGTGTAGTGGACAGTGTAGTGTAATGGTCAGTACAGTGTAGTGGACAGTGTAGTATAGTGGACAGTGTTCTAAAATGGACTTCTGCGCTACTAAAGTGAATGAAGTGTGGAATGCCGCAAAAATCAAAAAAGTGTACACCACTCACTAACTGAAATAAAATACCACAATCAATAATTGTGCCTGTGATTTTGCGCAAACCTAAATACTTAATCAAGCATAAATATAAATATAAATAAAATAAAGTAATTCAAATAGTCCATACAGTGAAAGTCACTGTATGGACTATTTGAATTACTTTATTTTATTTATATTTATATTTATGCTTGATTAAGTATTTAGGTTTGCGCAAAATCACAGGCACAATTATTGATAGTGGACAGTGTAGTATAGTGGACAGTGTAGTGTAGTGGTCAGTGTAGTATAGTGGTCAGTGTAGTATAGTGGTCAGTGTAGTATAGTGGTCAGTGTAGTGTAGTAGACAGTATAGTGGTCAATGTAGTGTAGTTCTCAGTGTAGTGGTCAGTATAGTATAGTGGACAGTATAGTGGTTAGTGTAGTTCTCAGTGTAGTGGTCAGTATAGTGGTCAGTGTAGTGTAGTGGACAGTATAGTGGTCAGTGTAGTATAGTGGTCAGTATTGTATAGTGTAGTGGACAGTGTAGTTCTCAGTGTAGTGGTCAGTATAGTGGTTAGTGTAGTGGACAGTATAGTGGTCAGTGTAGTTCTTAGTGTAGTGGTCAGTACAGTGTAGTGGTCAGTACAGTGTAGTGGTCAGTGTAGTATTGTGGTCAGTATAGTGTAGTGGACAGTGTAGTGTAGTGGTCAGTACAGTGTAGTGGACAGTGTAGTATAGTGGACAGTGTAGTATAGTGGTCAGTGTAGTATTGTGGTCAGTGTAGTGTAGTAGACAGTATAATGGTCAATGTAGTGTAGTTCTCAGTGTAGTGGTCAGTATAGTATAGTGGACAGTATAGTGGTTAGTGTAGTGGTCAGTGTAGTTCTCAGTGTAGTGGACAGTATAGTGGTCAGTGTAGTATAGTGGTCAGTATTGTATAGTGTAGTGGACAGTGTAGTTTGTCAGTGTAGTGGTCAGTGTAGTGTAGTGGACAGTATAGTGGTTAGTGTAGTGGACAGCATAGTGTAGTGGTCAGTGTAGTGGACAGTATAGTGGTCAGTGTAGTGTAGTGGTCAGTGTAGTTCTTAGTGTAGTGGACAGGAATCAGGTAGGTCAGTACTATTGTATTTGAAGGGACTCAGGGAGTGATAAAAGTCCGCAGGTTAGGGGGGGGGTGCAAATTACTTGCCTTGCCCCGGGTGCTGACAACCCACGCTACGCCACTGCATGGCAGTATCAGTCAGCCATGACTGAGCCTGCAAGAGGACCCTTTCCCACGGATGAGATTTGTCAACATCTCTCCGCCCTTACACAGGCTGTCAAGTCCCTACAGGATGGTTATGAGAAGCTAGAGGAACAGGTGCAGTCACTAGCTACCACAACCAGCCCTCAAGCATTTCCGGCTACAGCCCAGGCTGCACCTCTATCTACCATGATGATGTTGCCACCAGAACCTCGGGTCCCTATGCCTGAACGATTCTCTGGGGATCTCAGCAAGTTCAGGACTTTTCATAATGCGTGCCAGTTATGCTTTGATCTCCAACCACGGACATTCTCTCTGGGGGTACCAAGGTCGGGTTCATTATTGCTTTCCTACAAGGGGATCCTCAGTCCTGGGCCCACCAGCTACTAGAAAGGAATGACGCACAAGTCCAAGGGATCATCTTTCTTTGATGCAATGGCACAGCTGTATGATGATCCTCAGTGGACTGTCACAGCTGAGGTGGCTCTTCACACACTCCAGCAGGATCGTCGAGTGGCCAAGGACTACATTACAGATTTCAGACGCTGGAGTGCGAACACCCAATAGAATGATGCAGCCCGGCGACACCAGTTCTGCCTGGGCCTTTCCAAAAAATCTTAAGGGCGAACTCGCCCGGGTCAGAGTACCTAATACCCTGGAGGCCTTAATTACACTTGGAATCCAGATCGACCGATGGCTCAGTGAGCGCAGGACAGAGAGGTCTATCCAACCTAACCGGCCCGCCTGGATGATGCCAAAAGCTCCAATTTCAGCCTACCACATGCCGCCCAACCCAGCCATGTCCCATACAGGTTTCACAAATCCGGCACCCAACGAACCTGAACCCATGCAAATCAGGCTAATCCATCCCACACTAACCCCTGAAGAGCGTCTGCATCGCAGACAAAAGATCTTATGTTTATACTGCGGAGAGGTCGGCCATTACGTACGTTCCTGCCCGTCAAAACTACATAAGTGCCCAACTGCACCCCCAACACATCTATCCTCCTTATCAACGCAAGCAACTCATCTTGCTCTTCTTCTCTCTTTTCAGCTTCCGAAAAGAACGGTGAGGGTCAACAATTTTATTGACTCAGGAGCCTGCAGCTATTTTATCGATCTGTCATTTGCCATCCAGCAACATTTCCCGCTACGGCCAAAGACTCAGGGTCTGTCTGTATACTTAACTGATGGTTCCCTTCTCAAATGAGGACTAGTCACCCAAGAGACATCACATATACCTGTAACTACTCCGGCTCGACAGCTGCTAAGTCTGGATGCTATTTCCTCTCTGCTATTTCCCGTCATCCTGGGCCTATCGTGCCTCCAAGCCCATAACCCCCAGATTGATTGTATCACGGGAGAGGTCAAGTTTCAATCACAGTACTGCCAGGAACACTGTTTTCGCAAGCCCCCGAAGGGCCCAACCACGCTATTATGCATGGATTCCAACACGGAGGTATGTCAGCCAGTACCTCAGGACTATGAGGAATATCAGGATGTCTTCAGCAAACAAGGGGCAGACACACTGCCTTCTCATAGACCTTATGACTGTCCCATTGAATTACTCCCTGGGGCTCAGATTCCCTTCAGATGCATATTTCCCCTGTCGGAACGAGGACAAGAGTCATTGAAGGAATATGTGAATAAAAACCTAAAGAAGGGATTCATCCGCCCTTGTACATCCCTCGCAGGGGCTGGAATCTTTTTCGTGGCCAAGAAAGACTACTCTCTACAATCATATGTCGACTATCGGGAACTAAACAAGATCATGGTTAAAAATTAAATATCCTCTTTCCCTGATGCATGAGTTATTTCAAAAGTTGAGAGCAGCAACTATCTTTACCAAATTGGACCTATGAGAAACATACAATCTGGTCCGCATCTGCAAAGGGGACGAGTGGAAGACGGCTTTCCGCACCAAGTTTGGTCACTATGAATACTTGGTCTTGCCCTTCAGCCTCTGCAATGCCCCAGCCACTTTCCAACACTTCATCAATGATGTTTTTTGAGACTTTCTGGACATATTTGTCATTGTATATCTGGATGACATCCTGATTTTTTTCTATGTCCCTGGACTTACAACGATGACACGTCAAGAGTGTCCTGCTCTGACTTTGCCAGCACAGGCTCTATGCCAAACTAGAGAAGTGCAAATTTGAGTGTCAGAGCATTCCCCAGCAGGAATCAAGATGGACTCACAGAAGGTCTCTGCCATACGAGACTGGCCCGTACCCACCAACAAGAAGGGGGTACAGCGTTTTGTGGGTTTTGACAAATTCTATAGAAGGTTCATCAAGGGGTTCTCTGCAATCATCACCCTCATCACACAGTTGACTAAATTGCACATACGATTCGACTAAAGCCAGGAAGCACAAGAAGCTTTTAAGACCTTAAAGGGACTATTTACATCAGCCCCTATCCTAGGCCACCCTAATCCTGCCCTACCCTATATTCTTGAGGTAGATGCCTCAGAGACAGCAATAGGAGCAGTGGTGTCAAAACGCCTGGGATTAAAAGACTTAATGCACCCGGTGGCCTTCTTCTCCTGCCGGGTCTCTCCAGCGGAGAGGAACTATGATGTGGGAGACCGAGAATTACTGGCCATCAAGGCAGCATTAGAGGAATGGAGGTACCTACCAAAAGGCGCAGCAGATCCCATACTGATATATACAGACCACAAGAACTTGGAATATTTACGATATGCCAGACGCTTGAGGCCACGCCAAGCCTGATGGGTACTGGTGTCAAAGAACGCAAGCCAGATGCGCTATCCCGGATGTATGACGACCCAAAGGAACTTTCTGCACGATTTTAAAAGAGTATAGAAAAATTTTATTTGCCATCCATTGATGGAAACTTTTTTAAAACATATTACAGTCTGAAAAGGAGTACAATTTACTGTTTCTTTGGTCCAGGATGTGCGGGTCCTGGTGTGAGATGTCAAGGATATGGCCCAGGAGACCCTGTATCGTCAGGGCCTTTAAAGCAGCAAAAAAAATATGTAAATATTGGAGAGATGTCTTAGAAATACAGAGTTTGCTATGAAATGATGTTAGATAAAAAATTGATATTACATATATAACATGTAAATAAATTTTTACATATCCCCTACATCATTGTGGGGCTTCTATGATCACCCATTAATAAAATCCAAGTACATCAATCATAAAACTTTGTCAAAGAAATATGCAGTTAGATATCATATTGTTTCATGTGCAGCAGTGTTTCACAAATGCAGGGTTAAACCAAAAAGGAAAAGGAGGACTATAATCTAGTTGTAAGTCTAGATGTTAAATCTATTTGTGATGAATACATTTATTTGTAGTTTACCTTCAGACTGTGCATGTAGCGTACCGGTTCCAGGAGGAACAATGAGTCTGGGGAGCCCGTGCGGATACCCTACCGGGTCTGGCCAGAAAAAGATCAGGGCGGACCCCTGTGTGTAGATGGTAATACTCTAAATATTTGAACAAATACTAATAAGAATGCTGATGTGATATAGCAGTATCAGAAAAAAAGAAAAAAAAAGGGAGGGGGAAAGGGGGGGGAGAGAGAAGAGAGGGGATAGTAAGAAAAAAGAGAGGGGTTGAGTATGATGTGTTAAATGGCTGGGTATGATGTCTTATCTAAATTACAGAACAGGGGTGGATATACAGTTGCATAATTTAAGCGCAAATTGCCAATATTGTCATGGAAATATTCAAAGACAGGCAAAGTATGCCACACCACTCTATCCTGGGGTTCAAAACAGGCACAGCGGGGCAAAAAGTACGTGGGCTTGGATCAAGTCCAATGGAAAAATCCCAAAAACAAGGGAAAGCGCACAACTGAAAAGGAAAATCAGAGAAGATAGTGCTTTCATTTAAAATTACATGTAATAGATAAAATCTTCAATTAAATGTGTGGTAAAGAGAGGAAGGTATTACCTGATTTCCTGTGTATGTATATGTCTCCTCTCAGCATCTTCCGAATGGGGATATGGACAGCTGAGGGGAGACTGGCAATATGTGAGGTATATATAGGAAGGGGTCCACCATGATCCGTCTGGAAAGACAAGGTGCCTGCGTCACCCGGATCGAGGATCCAGAATGGATCCAAGGTATCCGGAGGGACGGGACGGGCTCATCTGTCCACTGAGAAGCCGAAGAGGCACACGCTCCAAAGCTGCATG
Source organism: Lithobates clamitans (assembly GCA_037952925.1). Classification (NCBI taxonomy): domain Eukaryota; kingdom Metazoa; phylum Chordata; class Amphibia; order Anura; family Ranidae; genus Lithobates; species Lithobates clamitans. Next base: position 331,862 of record JBBGZY010000501.1, on the reverse strand, counting down.
TACAATCCCGGATCCATAACCCATTCCTGCAGATTCCCAAGCTGGAGTGGGAAGCGGTTCCCAAGACCTCAGGGGTGACTGGTGGCCAGGGCAGGGCCTAACGGCAGAAGGGAGGGGCGGATTGTGATCGGCTTCACGCCGTAAATGACATGCACTTGGTGCGCGTCATAGGCGTTGCCTTCCCGGAAGTCGCCCCATATCAATGTCCCCGGATGGAGAAATGGTGACTCACAGGAACGCCTCTGTGGGGTCCCTGTGGTAAAAAGGGAGTATTGGAGAAGCGCTCAGAGAGTAGAACAAATCCTTGGCAGAAGTCTAACTACCCACAGGCAGTGGGCAGACACAGGCAAGGCTGGAGGTCCTTCAGGACGAGTGTCGATACCGCAATCACAGCCTGCAAGGAACAAATAAATAAGTTTTAATCACAGTAAAAACAATAAAAAGAATAGTAAATAGTAAATAACTACCCTCAGATTCACCAATTAAATTCCTGCGTTTGGGTTACAGCTGGACATTTACACACTAAACGTGAACATCAGATACATATTTAAGAGTTGTATAAAGAAGGTGGGCACATTATATATTATATATTATATTATATGGGCCCCAAGAAAATTATCACATTGGTAAGATGTAACTTGATGCATTTTTACGTAATGAGGAAGGGAAAAAGGAAAGGGAGAAAAGAGGGAAAGGCAGAAATGAAGTATCAGAGGAAAAGAACAAATGGATGTTGAATGGTTATAAAAACAGGGCATAGCTGATGGCATCATTCAGTCCTGGTGGCTGAGTTGCCCGCAGCTTAAATATCCACTTAGCTTCAACTTGGAGAATCCTTTCATCAAAGTTACCCCCTCGAACTGGGGGGTGCACCCTAGCAAGTACCTAAAATTTGAGTGAATCTGTTTTGTAATCATGGAATTCTGCAAAGTGTCTGGGTATGGGTTTCTCTGTATTTGTATATCTGTGACATGTTCCTTAATGGGTCTCCAGAAATTTTGTTTGGTTTTACCCACATAGTGGCTTCCGCAGCCATATGTGAGAAAATATACAATGCCGATTGTGTCACAGTTCACAAAGTGGTACATAACTAGGTTCTCACCTGTGGGTAAGTGAACATTTTTCCCCATTTTAATGAATTTGCAGAAATCACATTTCCCACATTGAAAGGTACCTCATGGTAAAGAGCCGCAAGGATCCCTGTACTTCTGGGACGAGAAGTGACTTGACACCAAGATGTCTCGTAAGGATTGGTTATGATTAAATATCAAGTGTGGCTCGGGTTCTTTAAACAATTTCAAAGATGGATCGTAACTTAATAGGTGCCAGTGGGTGTTTAAGATATTTCTTTTGGCTTTATGTTAGTTATTGTACTTTGTAATGGAACGTATACCTAGTGGGTGAGAAGGTGTCAGTGTTTCTCCATGGAACAATAAAAAATCTTGTGGGTTATTGTTGGCGTTTTTAAAAGCCTTTTTAAGGGATTTTCTGCTATATCCTCGGTCTAAAAAGCATTTATGCAGGAGGGAGGCTTGAATTTTAAAATCCTCCTCACTGCTGCAGTTGCGCTTTGCCTGTAGGTATTGTCCCTTAGGGATAGAATTTATCAAATGAGATGGATGAGTGCTTGTGAAGTGCAGCAGGGAATTTCCCGCTGTATCCTTCCGATGAAGGTTGGTAGTGATCTCACCCTCCGCGTTTTTATGTATGGTGAGATCCAGGAATGGAAGGGTATCCCTGTAATTGTAAGAGTTCTGGTGCGCCTGTCCAGAAGATCAATATATCATTGATGTACCTGCGCCACAACAAAGTGTGGCGCAGGTACATCGAGTATAGATCTGACACCTCCCACTCCCACCCTCCCAGATACAGGTTTGCATACAATGGGGCAAACTTGGTCCCCATCACTACACCCTGCACCTGGAGGTAGTGGGAGCCGTCGAAGGTGAAGGTATTGTGAGTCAAAATAAAGTATAGCATTTCAGTGATATATTGTATGGTATAGTATCAAGATCCCTCTCGTTTAAGAAGAGCGATGTCATTGCAACCCCTTTATGATGGGGTATACTTGAATACAGGGCCTCCACATCTATGGAGGCTAGAATCGTGTTGGTAGGGACAGATAGGCCCTCCAACACGTTGAGCACATGAATGTCTTTTAGGTAAGTGGGTAGGCTGGTGACATAGTTAGGGCTTACCTAGTGGAACGTCCTTTGCCCCCCAGTACAGATCCTTTGAGTTTCTACAATGAGAAGAAGGGTGTGTGTCCTGCTTTGTCCTTGGTAGCCCAGGAGCTTCTTTCCTGTCCCTCAACCACGGTCCAGAGTGAGCGGGTGTTTTCTGTAACAAGAAATATATTATGCCCTCAGCACTCACAATTGCTCCCCCAGCTATTAGAGCAAATGGCTTTTTTAAAAGTAAACCTGCCAAAGCTTTGTTACCCTGCCCTAGACTTCGATGCTGAATAAAAAAATAATACTCAATCTAGATCATCCATGGTAACATAATATCCACCTGACCCAGTCCCACCGTCTCCTCTAAGGTCATCATTCCATGCCAAATCATCACATGTCCCATTCTGACCATTTCCGTGAGGGCTTAAATGTTAGATATGTTAGTTACTGCATGTCTGACCTTTACCATCCTAATAAATTTAATGAACATCTGAGATGGTCGGGTTTAAAACAAAGTTCCATTTGGTTTGTGATGATTTAGCATGGAATGATCCCCTACTAAGTCCTACCTCATACCTCCTGCCATGCTATTTTACTGCTTAAGGTTATATCTACTGGTCTGGTAGTATAACTTAAAGGGGTTGTAAAGGTAATTTTTTTTATTTTTTAAAAATAACAAACATGTTATACTTACCTGCACTGTGCAGCTCGTTCTGCACAGGGTGGCCCCGAACCTGCTTTTCTGGGGTCCCTCGGCGGCTGTTTCAGCTCCTCCCCGCAAGAACTAACCACCTCAATGCGAGCTCCCTCGCATGGTGGTTAGGTTTTGCGGGCGCGCTCCCGTGATACAGCTGGCGGCTATAGCCGCTCGCTGTGTCACTCGGCCCCACCCCCCAGCGCGCCGCGTCATTGGATGTGATTGACAGCAGCGCGAGCCAATGGCTGCGCTGCTTCCAATCCATCCACTGTAGCCAATCAGCGGCCAGGCTGAGCAGCGGAATGGATGTCGGGAACGAGCAGCCGACTTTCGAGGGGTCAGGTAAGTAAAACGGGGGGGCTGGGGGCGGCGGTATTGTCAGTAGTTTTTTCACCTTAATGCATAGAATGCATTAAGGTGAAAAAATTTTTACCTTTACAACCCCTTTAAATAGTTGTCCTTTTGAGACAACTGTGTCATTTAGTAGCATAATAAATAAATGGAATGGCTGTATAATTTGTACATTTAAATAAAAACTTTAAACCATTTAGTTTGTGAAACTTACCTGCTGCAATAGTACTGCTATTTCCACCACCCCTGTTATCTTCTCGAATCTCGAATACCTAGGACACTGGAACACAAACACATTCCCTTAAGTTCAGTATAAGCAGCACCATGAAGGTGAAAGGCAAACCGTTTGAAGGCAGTCAGTGCGCACATGGTCATGCAATATATCAGACCACGCATGACGCAAACAGCACCTTGGAGGATTGCCTCCTGCCAGGGTTTCACTACCTGGACAGGTGTCAAAAATGTCTCAAGCTGCTGTGTTTATTTACTTATAAGAAAGAATGTTATAAAATTATTCCAGTCATTTCCATAATTTAAACAGTGCACTTTAAACATAATTACCATTGGATTTTCTCCTAATTAGCAGTTAGTTACAAACCATTATTTTTATTTTTTAAGTTAAATCTGTTTTGTTGTGCAGCTTGCCAACCAGGCTGCTTGCTTGCTTACCAATCCTATACTTGTAGTACTGGTGGTGGCAATAGTGGTGATACTGAGTCTGCTGCTAATATACATGCAGACACAGGAAAATGAAGGCCTACATTGGTACTCCGAGTCTCCTATACTCCCACCACCAAAATGTTTTTTCTTTCCACCCTCTGATGGCACCTACGTCATGACAAGGAGATTTTGCTGCTAATATATCCAGTCCACCAAAATATTCATGTAGGCCACAGTGTTGGCAACATGGCACTTGTAAGTTGGCATTCTGGAAAGCCATCACCCATGACAAGGAAGGAAAGACTAACTGCTTTGCCGTGAGTCAGAAATAGGTGAGTAACTGCTCAACTGCCCACTTACTCCCCCATCCATCATTGATTTCCATTAATTTATGTACAGTAATATTTGAATAATTAACTGTGCCTGACACCAGTGGTGGCCCTGTGAACCTTGGAGACTGTATTCATTGAGTCCCGGACTCGTTCCCAGGCTGCTCTCTTCGGAGAGGTTGAGACATTTAGGCTGAAGAGTCTCGCTTTATCTCTGTTCACTGCAGCAACCAATGCAGAATTCTCCTCTGGGGTAAATACGTGCCCACTTGATCTTCTCTGTCTCTTGGTTCGCTGGTGCTGCTGCTGCTGCACGTCGGCGTCAGCAATCTCTTCTGATGTAGGGAGGGGACACATGCCTCCTTTTTTGGCCATGCTCCCGCTCCACTCCACCTCTATGGGCACGCTCTCTTCCATGCCTTGGCTCCACACCACGCCTCCGTTCAGCTCCACTCCTCCTCTCCCCTCCACTCCTCTCCTCCCCTCCACACCTCCTCTTCCCTCCACTCCTCTCCCCTCCACACCTCCACTCCCCTCCACGCCCCTCCTCCCCTACACGCCTCTCCTCCCCTACACTCCTCCTCTCCCCTCCACCCCTCCACTCCACCTCTTCCCTCCACGCCTCTCCTCCCCTCCACTCCTCCACTCCCCTGAGTCCCCTCCTCCACTCTTCTACTCCCCTCCACTCCTCCACTCCCCTCTACTCCTCTGCTCCCCTCTACTCTCACTCACACCAACAACTCTCATACTAACACCAACATTCTCACTCACAAGACTCACACGTCCATTCTCACTACCAGACATTCTAATTTCACCATTAGCACCAAAACACACAAAAACAACCACAAATCCAACAATACCACTCTCTGCTCTGCTCTCTGCTCCTCCCTTACCACACCACTGTACTCCCTCTCAAAATGGCGTAAAGGGAGGAAGCTATAGCCGCATGTGAAAAACGAAAGTAAAATACGAGATTTCAAATCGTTGCGAATAACCGTGATGTATTTAGAAAAGTACGAATCCATTCGAAGCATGTTAGATAGCGCCATTTTGAGAGAGACACGTAAAATTACAAATCAACGAACAAAAAAAAAGTTAAGAATGTACGAATCCATTCGAAGCACGTTAGGCAGCGCCATTGTGAGCCACGTAAAATTACGAATCAGTGAACAAAAAAAGATATGAATGTACCAACCCATATGAAGCATGTTAGGCAGCGCCATTGTGAGAGAGACATCAAATTCCGAATCAACAAACAAAAAAAAAAGTTATGAATGTTCGAATCCATTTGAAACACATTAGGAAGTGCCATTGTGACATAGACATGGAAAATTACGAATCAATGGGAAAAAAAAAGTTACGAAAGTAGGAGTTGTGTCCAGAATCAACGAAAATCAATGCACTCTACCGAAAGTACGAATTCTGAATCAACTAAAAATAAGGCTTACAGAAACACGAATCATTCCGATTCAACGAAAACTGTCACTTGCGAAAATACAAATTAGTCCGAACACGAAATCATGTTTTGCGAAATTCCGAATGATTACAAATCAACGGCACCGAAAAGAAATTAAACTAAACTAAACAAATTTTTCAGTTGTGCACAAGTCTATCCCAGACCAAAAAGGACAGGTGTAGCCAAAATAACTAGAGCTGTATATAACCTCTCTTGTAAAACAGGGTCACCCACTCAAATACAGCAAGGTGACAACTACATACATACTATAGCACACACCTAACTATCTGGCATTGTGGGTGTAAAGTTATCACAATAAGACAGAGATACTCTGTCTGTCACTAGGATTTAGATATTCACTCAACCACTGCAATTAAACTATTAGATCATAGGAATACTTACATAATAGTCTCTCCTGGCTTGGGGTTTAGCAGCATGGACCAGACACATGGCTGAGACTTTCTCTCTCTCTCTACTTCCTCCTTCTGGGGTTTCAAAGCCAACAACTCAGGGACATGAAGTGGATACATAATATAAATACAGGCATTTACAAATTCAGACAGTAGAGGGCAGCAGAGCTGTAGATTTTTTTCACTTGCTATATTTTTTTCCCATGAAAAAGAAGTTACCCTTTAAGTAAAAAAAAAGATATCAAGAAATGTCAGGAATACATTAATGCAGACAGGTACAGTTATTGGGGCAAGGGTTGACAGTTCTTGCCATTTTGTGGCAAGCATGTATACCTCAGAGTTTTCCCACCTACAGTGGGAGCAGATCAACAATCACCCGCGCTCTTTCTCTGCTGCTTCTTCTAGTCCCAGCACCTTCTCTTTTCAGTGACTGCCCCAGCACCCAGCTCTATTCTGAGCATCCTACCTATACGGAGAGTTGGCCAGAAACATATACTGCACCGTGCATGAGCCACATGCAGTGTACACAAAAAAACAAGAAAGAAGAAAGTTTTCATTGGCAGTAGAGACATGTAACTTATTTTCTGCTTCAAAAGCTCTACTTCCTAGCAATTTTGTAAATGGTTTAGTTCTCTTTTTAAAGAATAAATGTACGATAACCATGATCAGACAACTGTAGAAATGAGAGAAAACGGCAATAATCAGTAAAGTGAATTAGAAAATGTGTGTTGTCAATCCTAAAACACATTATACTTAATTATAATTTACTTATTCAAAAGTACATTTATCATCATATGCTGTATTGAAAGCAATTGCTCCATTGAAGCTAACGGTTCTATTTTTGCTTCACTAGGGCTGTTCTAAGCAAGCAAAACTTCCTTGAAAAAACATAAAAATTCAGAAAGCATCATTAACAGTGAATCATGTTTAAAGCATTTCAGTACAATGTGGAGGAAGAATTTGCTTTGATCTTTTTTGTAAAGTTTTTAACAGGTTTATAATTATTAAATGGGTGAGACTAAGGAATCATCTTTTTTTAACTCTCATTTCTAGTCAGTAGAGCACAATCACAAATCAGGTGACTCGAAGCTGCATTAATGGATGCATGTAGTCATCTTAATGTAAATAATTTTATCAGTGGGTGTTCATTTTTTTTTAATTTCCTATTTACAATTTTTAATTCATCTTTACCCATTGCATACAAATGAAGTGCATCACACACTTTAGTCTCTCCTTATAACGTAAGTGAGCCTAGGAAAAGAATCACCCTAGAGCCTTCTGTCTTCTTTGTAAAACTGTGAAATGAAATTGAAGAAATAAAACAGAAGTAAATTCCATTTGGGAGTGTTCTCACACCATAACACTGCGATTCTCGCTGCTTCGACTCTAGCCCTGGTTTACTCCCAGACATCAGCTCTACCAAGCCAGCTTGCTGATAAAACTACCGTCCCTGCGCTGCACCCAGCTAACCGATTGCTACAGGCTGCTGCCGCCACTGCCACGTGGCTCATCAGTCGCCATTCTCCCCTCAGATGATCTCCAAAGTCTCTTGCTGTGTCCATCTTGCAGCTGACCTGCTGCCATCCACAGCACCTTCCCAGTCAAACGGATGTCCTCTCCCAGCGCCTCCTACAGACTGATCGTAGAGACCCAGCCGCAAACCTGTAAAGCTCTGCAAAGTTTCCACAAGGATACATGTTTTTACAATTCCACCAAATGTGAATGCCACCTTTTATTTATCTCTGGCCTTAATTGTTTTTAGACTAATTGCACTTAGATGATGGTACTTCCCACTCCCCGTTGTATACACAGATCCTAAGGTTTCCAAGGTTTCTTGGGACAGCTGTGTTGGAAGAGCAACAGCATCTTAAAGTACTGTGAACTTTATACTATGCATATGCATTATACCCATCTATACCAGTAGATGGCACTGCAGTATTATAGTGTGTTATCTATGGTTAGGTAATCAGAGGAAGTACCATCCTTATTAGGTTATATGCACTTGCTTGTGTTCTCTTCCTGTTCTATGATAAAAGGCATGTGATGTATTTCTCCATGAAAGTAAAGCTGTATTGCTGTACACAAGAAGCTTCCATCGCATAATTCAATACCGTGCTAATAGGTTATGAGCCCAGGCACAGCCAGCAAACCCAGCAGCATCCAGGCACTGTAAAAAAGAGAATTCTGCAAGACAGTGAGTATAGTGAGTCTGTGAATACTGTATGCAAGCAGCTGAAAGGTGGCAAGTGGTTCAGTAGTGAAGTTTGCAATAACAAAACTGAACAATGCCAATTACCAGCTGTGGAAGTTCAAGCTGGCAATGCTTTTTAGCATGGATGACTTGCAGCAAGTGCTAAATACAGGATAGACAAGCAAAAGTGATTATAAGCTTGCTAGTGGAAGATGAACAGCTTATCCACATAAGAACAGAGAAAATGGCCAAAGGTACGTGGACTTCATTACAAAAACTGCATGTGCGTTTAACCACTTGCTGACCAGATGCCGTCATTATACTGCGGCAGGTCGGCACGAGAGGCAGAACAGGGATGTGTGTGTAAACACACACACACATCCCTGTTCTGTGATGAGAGACAGATCGTGAGTTCTTAATAGCTAGGAATCACAATCTGTAATTTCCTCTAGGTCAGTATCCTCCCCCTACAGTTAGAAACACACACAGGGAACACAGTTAACCCTTTGATCGCCCCTAGTGTTAATCCCTTCCCTGCCAGTGACATTTTTACAGTAATCAGTGCATTTTTATAACACTGATCGCTGTATAAATGCCAATGGTCCCAAAATGTGTCAAAAGTGTCCGATGTGTCTGCCATAATGTCGCAGTCCTGATAAAAATCGCAGATTGCCGCCATTACTAGTAAAAAAAAATAATAATAAAAATGCTATAAATCTATCCCCTATCTTGTAGAGGCTATAACTTTTGCACAAACCAATCCATATACGCTTATTGTGATTTTTGTTTACCAAAAATATGTAGAAGAATACATATCGGCCTAAACTGAGAAAAAATTTGCTTTATTAAAAAAAAAAATTGGGATATTTATTATAGCAAAAAGTACAAAATACTGTGTTTTTTTCAAAACTGTTGCTCTTTTTTTGTTTATAGTGCAAAAAATAAAAACAGAGATGATCAAATACCACCAAAAGAAAGCTCTATTTGTGGGAAAAAAGGACGTCAATTTTGTTTGGATGCAACGTCGTGCGATCAAGCAATTGTCAGTTAAAGCTGAATCGTAAAAAATGGTCTGGTCATTCAGCAACCAAATTTTCCGGGGGTTAAGTGGTTAAGTCTCAACAGTAAGCTGTTTTTGCTAAGAAAGCTTTACAAGATGAGACTAGAAGAAGACCAGCATATGTGTAACCACGTGAAAGCTATGCTAGAGATCATAGTGTAGCTACGTGCCATCGGAGAGGGCATCAAAGATAACCATACTGTTGCCCTGCTCCTCTGCAGCCTTCCAGAGACATATACTGCTAGTATTAACGCTTTAGATACATCATGGAGTGGCACCTTTAAAGTGACACAGAGCTGCTAGCCATGCGGCTGGTGCATAGACTCAGGTGCGACAAGCCACATGACTAGCGATGAGACCTTCTTCATAAACATTGATTACAGTGCAAAAGACAACGCAAATGGGAAAAGCATCACTTCAGAAGGTAAAGGCCAGGGCTGCCTGCATTACACCACAAGACGAGTAAAGTATTCTTGTAAAGAAAGTGTTGTATGTTCTAGAACTAGAAGACAGCCTTCTATCAGTGAAAAGTCTTGCAAACAACAGTCTCACAGTTAAGTTCCAGGGTGATGAATGCACAATTCACAATAATAAGCAATTCCTCACAAAAGGGAAACTGGATGATCACCTATACAAGCCCATCACCACAGACCAGCAAGCTAATATAGTCTCAAATGACATACACAGCAAATGTACTCACTTATGGCACAGGTGGCTGGGGCACAGAAGTCCAGAAGCTATACAGGACATTATAAAGAGAGGCTTATCAGAAGATTTGACAATAGCGCCTTGCAAAGTGCTTATGAAATGAAAGTGCTGCATTGAAGCAAAAACCACACGTGCTCCCCTTCCACAGGCTTCACAAAGAAAAAACACCCACCCCCTGCAGCTCATACACAGTAACGTATGAGGTCCAATGAAAACTCCTACATCAGGCGGGAACAGATATTTACTGACGTTCATTGATGATTATTTCAGGTACACAACTGCTTATCTGATGAAACACAAGAATGAAACAACAGAGAAACTTCAAGAGTGGCCTCATACCTGAAGAGACAAGGGATAGTACCCCAGACAACCACACCATACACTCCTGATCAAAACGGTGTTGCAGAAAGGAAAAATCGCGCTCTTATAGAAATGGCCAAATGCATGTTGTCGGATGCCAACCTACCTTACAAGTACTGAGGAGAAGCAGTCATTGTGACGAAAATATAAGCGTAGGATAGTTTTGCCTTAACTAGATGTGGTGTGATCTGTAGAAGTAGTGTAATTGTAGATGTAGTTTAATTCTGGGTTATTAAAAATATAGTATTCTATGTCAGTCATGCACATATGTTCTTTCATTAGCATTTGAAAAGGACAGAGATAGTTTTTTCTAGGATCGAAGTGACACCTAGATGCCAATAAAAGTTCCCATTAGAGTAAACATAGATTGCCACCTTCCTGAGGCTCAAAGAAAACAGCTAGTCATCTTGGCTACACGGATCTGCAGGGGGGCATTCATACGGCCCCAGCCAGTCTGCAAGCTTTGCGCAATATCAAGAGATCTAAGGAACCTATTTTATCTCTCATAAAAGCTAAAATATTAACGGCAGAGAGATGAAAATAATTCCTTTTGATCGTAGACCTGATGGGTTACGTGTACATGTAACTCTGTATGTTTAGCAGAGGTGGAATCCTAGAGAACCACACAAAACCGTTATATGGCGCCTGATTGCGGCAGGCAGGCAGTGATTGGTACTGTTGCGATCGGACTGATGCGCTGGTATCGGAAATCCTATCCATGACCCAGCAATCAGCGCCGTTCTGGGCCAGTTTGACTCTGGTCATTTCAGAACACAAAACATTTGTGGGCTGAGACAGGAACACCCCCCCAGGGTTGATTGGCCAAGGGCTAAAGTCCAGCCCGCATCCATATTTCAATAAATTGGGTAGCCTGAGATATGGACATTGTTCTTCCACGAAGCCAGTTCGAAACTGGGGAGTTCCCACATGTTCCAGTATGCTTCTACTAACGGATAGATTTACTTGGTAAAGTTTATTTCTGTTTTTATCCCTTTTTATTTTCATAACAAATTGCCAGTTGTGTGTCTTTCTGCATTTTTTGTATCTTTTTTGGTAAATCCTTTTTCTTTGTATATCTTATATGCACTGCCCACTTTCGGGATATTAAATGATAAAATTAATAAGTGACTTCTGTGTACTAAGCTAGGACTCATATCTCTGGAGAGGTTGTTGTATTTTAGTGCCTAAGTACTCGGTTTAAGTTACATGCCAATCGGTATGCAATTGCACTGTGTGTTGGCAGATTGCATGCAGATTGTAAGCTAACAGATCTGCCAGACAGAGATCTGTGTGTTTGGTGGCTCAGCAGACCAGTCTGCGGACAAACTGTTGGGTGGTGGCAGGCTATCGTTTATTGTGTGTCTGGTGTGTGGGTGTGGGGACAGTGGGAAGAGTGATTAACACCGGGGTTCAAGCTTGCAGGATAGCTGGAGGAATCCTAGAAGTGTGTAGTAATTGCTAGATTGCTCCCCAACCCTTAGAGTGCACCAGATTGTATGTAAGATTCGTATCTGCCTGTGTGTGGTCAGCTAGCTGGATTGGAGTGGAGTCTCCCGCTAGTGGTGGCCAAAGGTAGTGCAGGCTGTGAAAGTACCACAGCCGGTCTTACATGCGCAGTATAAGTTCCCCCTTATTCCCTTAGTTCCTCATATACCCCGGTCACGGAACGCACGTCGCGGTTAGTTAGTCGCCGTGGGCGTGTGAATTCGTGACAGATTGGCGGCAGCGAGCGGGATTTGCTTAGTACATTAGTACATGGTTTATTCATTTAACCTGTGTACTAAGGGTTGGAAGCTTTTTAGAAGCAACTGACCTACAGAAGCTCACTCAGTGCATAATTTTTGTTTTGTAGAAGACATACTTGGCTATTTGCTCCCCACCCCCTCTTTTTTTTTCTTTTCTATCTTTTATTTGGGCAAAAAACTTGGAGATGGTAACCCACGAGATGATATGCTGGTACAAGAGGCAATCCGAAGAGACCACGATTGACCTCTGTGAGCTAAGAGGCATCAGTACAGTCGGCAAGACGAGGACCCAACTTTTATGTGCGTTGATAGAGGATGACCATGAACAGTTCATCATGGCATCTAAACCCAGAGACTGTGCCATTCCAGATGACTGTGTGAGACAGCATGATTCTGTTCTCAAACCCTCTCAGCGGAAGAAATCACTACAGCAGATGAAGCAAAGAGAGAGAGAGCACAAACTGAACAGTACCCAAATCCAGCATGGAAATGCAACATCACCTCCATCTGCATCAAGAACTACAAGAGCCAGACCTACATCTGTGAAAACCCTGAAGTGTTTTGTCTGTAATCAAGGTGGACATTACTCGAGCCTTTGTCCAAAGAGGAGGAGGCCTAGCCCACCAGCAACTGTGAAAAGTGCACCCCCTACTGTGTTGCTTGTTGGGGAAAATGTAGGAGACCGAGCGGATAACCTGCAGCCAGTTACCGCAAGTGACAGCGTTACAGTCGGACTCCGAGGTATGGGATCAGTGGATGTCTTAGCTCTTCCAGGATCAAGGAGCTGTGAGGATGTGATACCAGGGGAAGCCATGGTCATCACTGGAGGTGGAGGAGCCATCCCTGCCTTCCCTTTGGCTTGTGTTTCGTTGAACCTGGACTCTGAAAGCCAAATGAAAGAAGTGGGCAGAGCAGATCCCACGTATGTAGGAGGCCATGCGGATAGCCTGCAGCTGGTTACCGCAGGTAACAGTGTTACAGTTGGACTCCAAGTTATGGGATCAGGGGATGTCCTAGCTCTTCCAGGATTGAGGAGTTGTGAGGATGTGATCCCAGGGGAAGCCATGGTTGGCACAGGAGGCGGAGGAGCCATCCCTGTCATGCTTATGGCTTATGTTTCGTTGAACCAGGAATCTGAAAGCCAAGTGAAAGAAGTGGGCAGAGCAGATCCCACAAATGTAGGAGGCCGTGCGGATACCCTGCAGCTGGTTACCGCAGGTAATAATGTTTCAGTCGGACTCCGAGATACGGGATCCACGGATGTCCTAGCTCTTTCAGGATCGAGGAGCCATGAGGATGTGGTCCCAAAGAAAGCCACAGTTATCACAGGGGTTGGAGGAGTCATCCCTGTGTTACCAACAGCTTGTGTTGCTTTGCTCAGAGGATCAAAAAGCAAAGTGAGAGAAGTAGGCATAGCAGATGCCAGTAATGTACTATCGGGTACTGACCAGGTGCAGTTGGCAGCCCGCTATGAGCTAAATTCAGCCCCCCTGGAACCTGCATCTCCACCTGAAGCCCCGGATTCACGTAAAGTACTGTTGGGTGACTCAGTGCACGTTGGGAACTCTGGGGAGGGTCAGGGGACTAGTGACTGTGTGCCAGGTCCAGGCCCTAATGGGTTTCTGGAGCCAAGGCCCAGAGGGGAAACTAAAGTCACAATGAACTCTGAAATTGATAATGTTTTGTGTGATGTAAAAAGTCATGATCTGTGCTGTACAGACATTCCCTCTGCTGCAGTGGTGACTCCCGGGGCCCACCGGGCTGCCCCGAACTGGTCATTGCCCACTGCTACAGAGGGAATGTCTGTGAAAGGGCCCAATCCAACTGGGTCGGACCCTTGTGAACTTGGCCAAGCAGGTCTGAGGTGTCCTCACACTGTTGTCTCCCTGGCATCTGTGGCAGATCACTCTGAGTCCCCTGAGGCTGTTAACATTGACATCAGCCTGGAGGAGTACAGAGGTCTGGCTGACGGACGGTCAGTTGGGGATGGCGGGATTAGGGTATATGGGGAACAGGACTGTGACTCTGTAACCGCTTGTAAAGAAAAGAAATGTTTTGAAGTACCTGATGAAAAGGAAAACTGTGTTTCAGTAGATCCTGGTAAGGACAAGCAAGGTGTGCTTGTAACCTTATGTGAGGCAAAGTCTTCTGTGGTTTGCTCCTCTGCCATCACAGCTACCAGTACTTCCATTGTGGATTCTGGGCTGTGCATCACAGAGGAAAGACCACAGGGTGAGGGGGCAAATCTGATCCAATCTGACTCTACTCCCTTGGCAGTTGCGGCGGACAGCACTGAGTTCTTAGGGGGTGATACATTTGTTGCCAGCCCAGAGGAACTCAGGTGTTGTGCCAACAGGTGCTCTGCTGAGGATGGAGTAGGAGTATGTGATGTGGGTCAGAGGACAACCCCCGGTGGAATTCAGTCTTCTGTGACCTTCTCCTCTGCCACCACAGTTGCGAGTTCTGCCACTGCGGATTCATTGCTGTGTGTCACAGAGGGAATATTACAGGGTGACAGGGAAAATCTGGCCCCATCAGGGCCTACCATCTCAGCAGCTGCAGCTGACAACACCGAGTACTTTCTGGCTGATAAGTCTGATGTTAGCCCAGAGGAACTGAGGTGTTGTGCTGGCAGGCCTTCTGCTGAGGAGGACAGAGTAGGAGAGTGTGACACGGGTCAGAGCATGACCCCTGGCAGAATAAAGTGTTTTGTGGCTCTATCCTCTGTACCCAAAGCTATGAGTATCATGATTGAGGATTTGTTGCTGTGCATAACAGGGGAAGAACCACAGGATTATGGGGGAAAACTGACCCCATCTGAATCTGCCCTCTCAGAGGCTGCAGCTGATGGCACTGTGTTCCTACAGGCTGATATGTTTGGTGTCAGCGTAGAGGAATTCAGGGGTTGTGCTGGCAGGCCTTCTGTTGAGGCAGAAAGAGAAAAAGTGTGGGAGACAGGCCAAAGAGTGGAGGCCCTGGTACCCAGATCATGGAACCAGGCCCAGACAACCCAGGGACGGCCTTATGCCAGGCTCAAACATCTGGGTGTGGTAGCTCATAGAGTACCACCAGATGGCCAGGGCCAATGGCTGAGAATGCTGACAACACACAATGACAAATTGGCCTGTACCCTTTCAGTAGGTAGTCAGTGGCCAGTGGATGAAGTGGATCCGCAGAGCAATCTGCTGGCCAATCCTGATCCAGACCCCTTAGGATCAGTCAGAGAGGGGTGCGGTTGCCCTCTCCTATCTGCAAAGGGACAGGCAGACGCGTTAGCTGACCCGTTTAGGCTCAGCTGTGCGTCATCTGGAAGGGGGAGATGTGACAAAAATATAAGCGTAGGATAGTTTTGCCTTAACTAGATGTGGTGTGATCTGTAGAAGTAGTGTAATTGTAGATGTAGTTTAATTCTGGGTTATTAAAAATATAGTATTCTATGTCAGTCATGCACATATGTTCTTTCATTAGCATTTGAAAAGGACAGAGATAGTTTTTTCTAGGATCGAAGTGACACCTAGATGCCAATAAAAGTTCCCATTAGAGTAAACATAGATTGCCACCTTCCTGAGGCTCAAAGAAAACAGCTAGTCATCTTGGCTACACGGATCTGCAGGGGGGCATTCATAAGGCCCCAGCCAGTCTGCAAGCTTTGCGCAATATCAAGAGATCTAAGGAACCTATTTTATATCTCTCATAAAAGCTAAAATATTAACGGCAGAGAGATAAAAATAATTCCTTTTGATCGTAGACCTGATGGGTTACGTGTACATGTAACTCTGTATGTTTAGCAGAGGTGGAATCCTAGAGAACCACACAAAACCGTTATATGGCGCCTGATTGCGGCAGGCAGGCAGTGATTGGTACTGTTGCGATCGGACTGATGCGCTGGTATCGGAAATCCTAACCATGACCCAGCAATCAGCGCCGTTCTGGGCCAATTTGACTCTGGTCATTTCAGAACACAAAACATTTGTGGGCTGAGACAGGAACACCCCCCCAGGGTTGATTGGCCAAGGGCTAAAGTCCAGCCCGCATCCATATTTCAATAAATTGGGTAGCCTGAGATATGGACATTGTTCTTCCACGAAGCCAGTTCGAAACTGGGGAGTTCCCACATGTTCCAGTATGCTTCTACTAACGGATAGATTTACTTGGTAAAGTTTATTTCTGTTTTTATCCCTTTTTATTTTCATAACAAATTGCCAGTTGTGTGTCTTTCTGCATTTTTTGTATCTTTTTTGGTAAATCCTTTTTCTTTGTATATCTTATATGCACTGCCCACTTTCGGGATATTAAATGATAAAATTAATAAGTGACTTCTGTGTACTAAGCTAGGACTCATATCTCTGGAGAGGTTGTTGTATTTTAGTGCCTAAGTACTCGGTTTAAGTTACATGCCAATCGGTATGCAATTGCACTGTGTGTTGGCAGATTGCATGCAGATTGTAAGCTAACAGATCTGCCAGACAGAGATCTGTGTGTGTGGTGGCTCAGCAGACCAGTCTGCGGACAAACTGTTGGGTGGTGGCAGGCTATCGTTTATTGTGTGTCTGGTGTGTGGGTGTGGGGACAGTGGGAAGAGTGATTAACACCGGGGTTCAAGCTTGCAGGATAGCTGGAGGAATCCTAGAAGTGTGTAGTAATTGCTAGATTGCTCCCCAACCCTTAGAGTGCACCAGATTGTATGTAAGATTCGTATCTGCCTGTGTGTGGTCAGCTAGCTGGATTGGAGTGGAGTCTCCCGCTAGTGGTGGCCAAAGGTAGTGCAGGCTGTGAAAGTACCACAGCCGGTCTTACATGCGCAGTATAAGTTCCCCCTTATTTCCTCATATACCCCGGTCACGGAACGCACGTCGCGGTTAGTTAGTAGCTGTGGGCGTGTGAATCTGTGACAGTCATGACTGCAACCTATCTACAGAACAGACTACCCTCAAGAGCTATTAAAAGTACTCGATGTGAAATGTGGCATGGGACAAAGCCTACCATAGGGCACATCAGAGTGTTTGGATGTAAAGTATATACCTATATTCCAAGTGAAAAGCGATCCAAGCTGGAGAACAGAGCCGTAGAGGGCATTCTAGTAGGCTACAGTGAGCAAAGTAAGGGTTACAGAATCCTACACCCAATAACTGACAAAGTGACAATAAATCATACTGTTTGTTTTGATGAGAGACTATCATCAGAAACACTGAACCTGTGCAAGAGTCAGAACAAGAGGTGGAACTCACATTGCCTAAATAAAGTTCCAGACTAGATCCTGCTGAACTGCCTGAAGCCAGAAGATCCACTCGGACTACAAAGGGGATACCACCCCGCAAGCTGTAATACGCTGTCAAAACACACAGCGTACTTGAACCAACATCTTGGGAAGACATAGAAAAACTGCCAAAACGTGAAGCCAATAAATGGAAATAGGCAGCAGAAGAAGAATTAAAGTCACATCAAGAAAATAAAACCTGAATATTTAGAGCTCCCCCCTAACCACAAAACTATAGGAAGCAAGTGGACTTTCAAAGTAAAATTTAAATGCAGAAGGGAATAGCCACAAATACAAAGCCAGACTAGTTGCCAAGGGTTGCTCCCAGAAATTCAGTGAAGATTACAATGAAACATTTGCTCCCGTCATAAAAGACACTCCACCATCAGAGTGCTTCTTAGCATTGCAGCCAGGAAGGGCATGCAAGTGAAACACCTAGATGTTAAAACTGCTTTCCTATATGGAGACATTAAGGAAGACCTCTACATGGAGCAACCACCAGGGTTTGAGCAAGGAGACAACCTTATGTGTAAACTTCAGATGAGCATCTACGGTCTTAGGCCGGGTTCACACCTATGCAAATTAGATGCGGGTTTCCCTGCATCTAATTCGCATTGCAGGAGAATGTGACTGGCTCCCTATGGAGCCAGTTCACATATCTCCATTGCGGCTGCAGAGCGCACTGCACAGAAAAGCTGTGCGTCTTTGGCTCAGTTTCAGGGCCCAATTCAGGCATAGATCTGGCCCTGATTCGTCCCTGAAACGGGGAACAGGGACGCACAGCGCTCCTGTGCAATCCGCAGTGGGTTCCCAGTGTGAACCAAGCCTCAAGCAATCTGTAAGGATGTGGAATGAGAAAGTGAACTGAGTACTTACCAGAGAGGGATTCTCAAGAATTAAAGCAGACCCCTGTCTCTACTCCAAGAATCAAAAAGATAGATAGATAGATAGATAGATAGATAGATAGATAGATAGATAGATAGATAGATAGATAGATAGATAGATAGATAGATAGATAGATAGATAGATAGATAGATAGATAGATATACATCCTTAACTATGTTGATGACATTATAACTTGTTTTGAACAAGAAGGGGATTACAATCATATAGTTCAAGCTGAAAGAAAACTTTGAAATCAAAGAGCTAGGGAACATTAACTACTATCTGGGAATCCAAATACAGAGAGAAGAAGATGGAAGTTATCTTCTCAACCAATCTCAGAAATCTTGGAACAATTCCATATGCAAGATGCAAAGGAAGTGAAAACTCCTTTGGGACCAGGCTCTAAAGAGCAATGAAGCAAAAAACTTGCTGCCCAACAATGATATGCATTGGAGAGCTATCGGTAAGCTGCTATATGTTGCCACTGTGGCAAGACCAGACATAGCACAGCATTGGTTATACTATGCAGGAAAGTCTTAGCTCCCTGTCAGCATGACTGGAACGCAGTAAAAAGAGTGATACAGTACCTCAAAGGAACAATTCAAATGAAGTTACGGTTACCAGCAACATCAGGTCCAACACTAGTTGGATATGTGGATGCTGATTGGGCCAGGGACTGCACAGACCGCAAATCCACAAGTGGATTCCCCTTCCAGAATGGGGAAATAACCATAAGTTGGTCTAGTCAAAAGCAAGTAACTGTCACTCTATCTTCAACTGAAGCAGAGCACATTGCAGCAGCACACGCATGTCAAGAAGCAATGTGGATTTGTCAACTTTTTGTGGACATTGGAATAGACATGTCAAAAACAATTTCCATTTTTGAAGACAATCAGGGATGTATAAAGCTTACACAATCAGAAAGAGTCAATCCTAGGACCAAACACATCGACGACAAGTATCACCTACTGACAATCAAGAGCAAGGTGTTATTGACATTCAATACTGCCCGTCAGAGGAGATGACTGCTAATGCATTTACCAAGCCTTTGTTAAAGGAACGTCATAATTATTTCCAGATAAAGCTGAATATAGTTTGACAAAGCACATGCTGTTGAGAAGGGGTGCTGGAAGAGCAACAGTATGTAATGGAAAGTACTGTGAACTATATACTATATATATATATATATACACATTACACCTACCTGTACCAGTAGGTGGCACTGCAGTATTATAGGATGTTATCTATGGTAAGGTCATCAGAGGAAGTACCATCCTTATTGTGTTATATGCACTTGCTTGTGTTCTCTTCCTGTTCTATGATAAAAGGTATGTAATGTATTTCTAAATGAAAGTAAAGCCGTATTGCTGCATACAAGAAGCTCCAAGCGCATAATTTAATACTGTGCTAATAAGCTGCAGCCTGAATCTTAGTGTTTTTATGATACTGTCTCCCAACACATTGTTGTTGATTTTGAATACATTTCTTCTCCCAATAAACAAGTCTATTCCCCCACCCCCCCTAAAAATCTCTATTTTGCATTATAATTTACTTATTTTTAGAATCTAGTCACTATAACTAATTTTTAAAGTGTTACTAACTGTAAAAGATTCTCCCTTGACATCTATGCCAGCCCCTCATCAAGCATACAGGTCTCGAATGTCGGAGTCCCAAGCCTTTATTTTCTTTTTTGAGTGGGTTCCCCATTAACCCATTTACATCTATACCAGACCCTTATCTAGTATAACAGTCTTGCATAGAGGAACGGAAAGTCCAGTCCCTTTAGTTACAAACAGAAATAAGCAGCCAAAGCTGTAATGTACCTGCAATTTAAAAATTCCCCTGTGCTATTTATTGGACAATCTTTTGTCAATTAGCCTAGAAAATGGCCATTGCTGTTTTTTTATTTAGCTCCAATTGACTTCATTGGCGCATCCCTATTTATCTTATTAAATAGAAAGGTTTTTGGCTTAAGCACTAGAAGGAGATCTGTATTTGACTTAGGGATCATTTAACCTCCTCGCTTAACAATTGTTGAGATCACAAAATCAACCACACAGGAAAGTAGCCCAAAGTACATGTAAGTAAGTAAGTAAGTAAGTAAATAGGGAATAGTAAAGCACAAACTATATGTAGCACAACAAAGCAAAGGCTTCATATGCTATGAGCAAATATGGCTACTAATTATTCATGACACATAAATAAGACTTTTAAATAGCAATATTTATAACAAGCTAAACTCTTTTACACATACAGTATATTACAAATCATTTGAAAAGACTATATATCACCTTTAAAAGTATTTTTTCCGTATGGTAAGACATTATTTTATTAACGGCTACTGTTACAGCCACTTATATTTACAGATTTTTTCTGAGTCGGTAAAAATGAAAAAAAAAATAAGATAACATTAAAACAGATGTTTGCAAATGACTGAACGTTGCAATTTTTTCTTCTATGTTGATTCTCTCCTTAATACACTTTATCTAAAAGCTTTAGGAAAAAAATATTCTAAAAAGATGTTTTATTGTAAGCATGGTAAAGCAAAATCTTAAAATCTGCTTCAAAAATTGTTTCTATATATTCATCTTTCTAGACCTGACTCCTGTGGCTTTTTCACATGTCTATCCATTGTACTGAATCTATTTTTAGTGGGCTTGGAGCATGAATTGAATGTATGACTAAGGAAAGGTGCACTGGAAATAAATGATTGTTGTGTTCTGTATACAAGCTCTCAGGATATGGTGTGTGCATGTGCTATGTGGGCAGCACTTTTGTACAAAATCTTGTCAGCGCAAATTCATTTGTTTTTCATTTATAGATGGCCTTAAAGTGAACTTGTGACCAGGTTATGGACATTTAAGCATTTACATATTCTTAACAAGCAATAAATGAGCCTTATCACTAACCCCCCCCCCACTGTCATCTGTAGCTGTAGGCACTGTTCATCTGTTGGGGGAGTCTATTCCACATTTTCACAGCTCTTACTGTGAAGAAGCCTTTCCATATATGGAGGTGAAATCTCTTTTCCTCTAGACGTAAAGAGTGCCCACTTCAAGTGAATAACTCAACACCAAGTTCACTATATGGGCCACTTATGTATTTATAGATGTTGATCAATACCCCCTTAATCTCCTCTTCTCAAGAGAGAATTCAGTTCAGCTAATCTTTTCTCATAGCTGAGCTCCTCAATGCCACTTACCAGTTTGGTTGCCCTTCTCTGCACTTTCTCCAGTTCCCCGATATCCTTTTTGTGTACTGGTGCCCAAAACTGAACTGCATATTCCAGATGAGGTCTTACTAATTATTTGTACAGGGGCAAGATGATATCTCTCTCTCTGGAGTCCATACCTCTCTTAATACAAGAAAGGACTTTGCTTGCATGGAAACTGCAGCTTGGCATTGCATGCTTGCCAGTTATGTTCCAATAAAGAAGTCAGTTCCTGTTACTCCACAACGTCTGATCTGAATTGACTAGGCTGCACCTAGCAATCGCACTCTGCAACAGTCAGAAAACACTCGGTTCTCAGAAACAAAATTTGGTCTGATCAGTAACTCTATCAGTTTGTCTGATGACAGCAGAAGGAAATGCTGAGACAGCTTGCGAAAGACTAGAGCGAGTGCATTGAAGAAGGTGAACCACTGCTACATGACTCTGCTGCAACAACTGAGAGACAGGTGTTCCCTGTCAACTACTGATCAGTTCCTAGTTTGACATAGAGCCTGCTTACCACCGTGAGTCGGTAAGCACAATCTACAGCCACGGTGGTGGGTTTTTTCACTTCCCTCTCCTTTCTTTTTTTGGTTTGTTCCTGTGTGCTCACCAGGGTGTTTGGTATGTCTGTTTGTCCATGCTAAGCATCTGATATACTACACTATGGCCAGTTCTTTTTCTGTTGTTTTTTCTCCTGCATCCATTGAGGGGACTATAATTTGAAAACGGACGGTGCTGATTGGTTTCTTATCCCAAAGGCCCTGGCAGGGTTTAATGCCATCCGCTCATTGTCACTGAAGTTCTGGTAAGGGCAATCTTAGCTCATTTGGATTGTTACTTATAATTAAGCTGAACATCCTGCTATCTTTGAAGATTTGGACTTTTTTTGTGTTTATTATTGTTTCTCATATTTTTACCAATATTTGCTGGTGGTAGGCAACACCTCCACCTTACCTATTATTATTTTTTGTTTTTACCGCAGTTTATAATTTTTCTTTATGCTTATTATTAAGCTTATGATCTACGAGAACACCCAGAACCTTCTCCACCATTGACTGCCCCAGTTGTTCTCCCCCTAGTATGTGTGATGCATGCATGTTTCTAGCCCCCAAGTTTCTCCAAGGACAAAATCACAATGTAGGAACCTACCACAATTTTCAGCCTATTGTGACTATTAGACCCCTTTCACACTGAAGGCGCTTTTCAGGTGTTTTAACGCTAAAAATAGCGCCTGAAAAGCCTCTCATGCCCGAGTGCTTTCACACTGGGGTGGAGCGCTTGCGGGATGGGAAAAAAAGTCCTGCAAGCAGTATATTTGGGGAGGTTTAAGAGTGGTGTATACACCGCTCCCAAAACGCCCTGCCCATTGAAACCCTTTGTTCGGCCGCTAGCGGGGGTTAAAAGCGCCCCATTAGCGGCTGAAAAGCTCCGTTAAAACTAGCGGCACTTTACCACTAATGCGGCACGGCCCCAGTGTGAAAGGGGTCTTACTAATGGGAGAGAACGTGTGGCATAATTATTGCAGGTGATGCATAAAATTTGAAGCCTTGCTTGTAATTACTGATCCATTTAACCTACGGCCACACTGGCAGTTAAATCTCTTTTCCGTTCGTTTTATTGGCAGCATGTTGAATCCAGTGATGCTCATGAAATACCATTGTAAAGGACAGCAAGGAGTAAGTATAATGTGCTAAGTACATTTACTCTACCTTTGTCCTTTCCCAGATACAGCTCCCTGAATACTGTACAAATAGTCCAGTGGTACCTTTATTTTTAAGCTTCCACTCCATGTGCAGCATGGAGGAAAGTGTATTTAACCAATTGCACTTACCTCCTAGTATAAATCCCAGTCCCAAGATATTTTATGCAGGTTTCCCTTTAATCTCCCTGCAGCAAAAGATTATTTATTTATTTCAGGTACTTATATAGCGCCGTCAATTTACGCAGCGCTTTACATATACATTGTGCATTCACATCAGTCCCTACCCTCAAGGAGCTTACAATCTAAGGTCCCTAACTCACATTCATACATACTAGGGGCAATTTAGACAGGATCCAATTAACCTACCAGCATGTCTTTGGAGTGTGGGAGGAAACCAGAGTATCCGGAGGAAACCCACACAGGCACAGGGAGAACATGCAAACTCCAGGCAGGTAATGTTGTGGTTGGGATTTGAACCAGCGACCCTTCTTACTGCTAGGCGAAAGTGCTATCAACTACACTACACCTTGTTTGGCCCAAGCCTTATGATCAGCCTAAATGTGCCCAGAGAAAAATACTATGGGTTATGTTAACCTTGAGCTTACAATGTGCAAACTACTGTGTGAGGTTATTGCATTTTTCAATATCTGGATGCATAATCGTTCAAATGACATCATCTGTCAAAAATATTACATGCAATTTTTGAAGCTGCCACTTGA
Source organism: Lithobates clamitans (assembly GCA_037952925.1). Classification (NCBI taxonomy): domain Eukaryota; kingdom Metazoa; phylum Chordata; class Amphibia; order Anura; family Ranidae; genus Lithobates; species Lithobates clamitans. Next base: position 307,944 of record JBBGZY010000501.1, on the reverse strand, counting down.
TGTCTCTGTGAGCTGTTAAGTTTCCATGCAAAGCATATACATTTACTTACATAATGCACATTTTGTAATCGTTATGTGCTTCCAATCTTTTCACAAAATAAAGACTTTTTCACAATATACATTGGTGTGATAGAGAAAGTATAACAAGTTTTAACTCACCTATCATTTTTTAATGGAAATAATACAGTAGGTTGCAATGGGTCATATCCCTCACGTTTAACGCATGCAATATTTGTGTTTTACATAAAATATCACATGTGATATTTGAAATGTCACTACACTTAAAGTGGTTGTAAAACCACTTGTTAATTTTCAGCCAATCCCCTGTTTTCCATAATGTTGTCTCCACTGTAAATCAGGTATGTGCAGTGAGGTGAGTGACTGGTGAGGCACTGTTGTAAATGGCGTTCAAACGACACATGTGAGGTATCGCCGCAAACGTTACAGCGAGTGAAACAATTCTCGTGCAAGATCTCCTCTGTAACTCTAAACAGGTAACCTGTAAAAATGTTTAAAGTGTTGCCTATGGAGATGTTTAAGTACTGAAGTTTGACGCCATACCACAAGTGTGCGCAATTTTAAAGCATGGCATGTTAGGTATCTATTTACTCAGCGTAATATCATCTTTCACATTATACAACAAAATCGGGCTAACCATACTGTTTTTTTTTTTATTCATGAAACAGTTTTCTTTCCCAAAAAGACACGTTTGAAAAAATTGCTGCGCAAATACCGTGTGACATAAAAAGTTGCAATGACCACCATTTTTTTCCCTAGGGTTTCTGCTAAAAAATATATATAATGTTTGGGGGTTCTGAGTAATTTTCTAACACTTTTTTTACATGTAGGAGAGAAGTGTCAGAATTGGCCCGGGTGGCAAGGGGTTAATTACCATAAGTAAGTAATATACAAATAGTTATTATATATCGATCCTCTCAGTCTGCTGCAAACAGAGTGTGTCAGCTTGTATTTGAACTGGCCACACTGTATGTAGCTTCTGACAGGCTGTGCAAGGAGCGCTATATCTCCAAAACCAGGTGCCAAGAGCCCCAAATTGTGACCAGTGGTGGGTTAGGACTTTGGCTACAAGCTACAACCCTCGCTCTGCCTCACCTGCCTCCCCTGCCTCCCCTGCCTCCCCTGACTGCTCGTTTCTGCTGTAAATGCTTTATTAAAAAAATGCAGTCTATACCTTATTTCCTAGCGGCACTCGGTGCTCACCTGACCAGCTGCCTCTCTCCTCTCTCAATTTGACAGCAACAGTGGGAGGGGCTGAGATTCCCCCGCTGACGTCAGTCGGGAGGAGAGGAGGAAAGTTGGAGAGAGGCAGTCCGGTCACCTAAGTTAGGAAATAAGGTATACACGGCATTTTTTTTTAATAAAGCAGATACAGTGGAGACATAGCATTATGGAAGACAGGGGATTGCCTGAAAATTAACAGCAGGTAGGGAGGGGAGGCACTGACAAAGCTGACAGGCGGGGGGTGGGGGGGGGGAGGAGGACAGAGGCCACGGATGACGGTCGCACATAAAGTGACCACGGTGTCATGGCTCAGCAGCAATGATAAACAATGGTCAGTTTACAGGGGGAGGACAGAACCAGGCAGAATCAGCCAGGTATTTCAGGTGATACAGGGGGGCCAAATTACACAGCACTGAAACAATTACATAAAGTATATCATAAGTAATTGACTTGGTCTTATCAATGGAATAGGTGGGGAGTGGAAGAGGGGGACTGGAGGGAAGGGAGGGGGGAGGGAGACCAGCAATACCAACATACTACATGTAGCATTGGAACAGTAGCATTTATGTACTCAACATCCGGGGTCCGTCCAGGGACGCCACACTCTCATATACTTCTGAGGGCACCCTCTGCTTATATAGGTCAGTTTGTACAAAGGTAGGACGGCATTGACTGAATTTTCCCACGCCTTTACCGTGGGAGCGTTACTAGAGTTCCATTTCAATACAATCCCTTTCTTGGCATAAAATAGCAGCAATGATATCAACAACTTGGTATATCTGGGTCGCTGGTCATCATCGTGAATACCTAACAGCGCTAATTCCGGGGTTAATGGGAGCTCCAGTTGTAGACGTGCATTAATACCTTCCATTATTGTGGACCAGTAGATCAGCAACCTGGGACAGGACCAAAACATATGCATATATGAACCATCCGGTGATCCGCATCTGGGACACTCCGGGGATCTTTCAGGGTATATTCTGTGCAATCTCTGAGGCGTGAGATATGTCCTATGGAAAAACTTGGCCTGTACCAATTTGTCCCTAGAGGATATCACAAGTTTAAAACTTTCCTCAAAACTTTCCTCGTAGGATTCCCTATCCAAGGTAGGGATATCAGCACTCCACCTAGTCCAAAGTATCTCCATCTTGGGAGAGTCTTTCTTAATGAGAGTGAAATATAGGGCCGACAAAGGCTTGGACAGATCCTCCTGGGCCAACAAGTCCTCAACCGCATCAGATGTGAGATCTGGCGGGGTCGGGAACTGCGCACGGAAGGCGTGTCTCAACTGGTGGTATCGGAACAGCATCCACCGAGGAAGGCCAAACATCTTACCCAACTCTGAAAAGGAGCGGATAGAACCGGCTACCACAATATCTTTTAGCAATTTAATGTTATACCTAGCCCAAACCTGTGGGTCCGGGATTGTCCGGAAATGTGGAAGGGAAGGGTTTCCCCACAAGGGACAGAAGGGCGACCAGCTACCTGGGGAGATAAACCTTCTTCTAGCCAGGCTCCATACTGCTAAAGTAGTTTTAGTAGATATCGGCAAGGAGGGGTATGCTGAGACTCCCCGATATATCAAATTACCCAATTCCTTGAGAGACCCTACTACAGTCGCCTCCAGGCAGACTGCAGCATTGGATTTAGATTGTTCCAACCACCATCTGACCGTGACCAATATGGCCGCCCAGTAGTAGATCAGCAGGTTGGGCAGTGCCAACCCCCCAAAATCCACCGGGAGCTGCAGAGTCGACCTAACCAATCTAGGGGAGGAGCCCCTCCACAAAAAGGAGCCGATACAACTGTCCAGCTCCCGGAAGAGGGAACGAGGCAGCAGGACCGGGCAGTTCCTAAACAAATAGATAAACTTAGGGAGATAGATCATCTTGAGAACGTTGATATGCCCTAGCAGATTAAGGGGCAGGTTGGCCCACCTAGAGCAATGTTCTTTAAGGCGTAACACCACTGGTTGAATATTAAGGCGTTGGAAGGACTGGGGATCTCTCGCTACTCTAATTCCCAAATACATAAATTCCTCCACCCATCTCAACGACGACTGCACCGCGGACTGTCTGGTCTGCGCATCAACCGGGAACAAAACTGATTTACTCCAGTTGATCCGGACTCCAGAAAATCTCCCAAATTTGTCAAAGGCCGCTAGCGCAGCCTGCAGGGAGGGGCCAGCGTCTTGCAGGTACAACAAAGTATCGTCCGCATATAGCGATATTTTCTCCTCCAGAGGGCCCACCCTGAATCCCTTAATATTATCAGATTCCCTGACCAAGACCGCCAGGGGCTCTAGGGCCAGAGCAAAGAGACTTGGAGACAGAGGGCAGCCCTGTCGGGTTCCCCTCTGGAGGAGAAAAAAGTCTGAGAGGGTGTTGTTGACCCTAATCCTTGCCCTAGGGGCTCTGTATAATAGCTCTAGCCAATGTAAAAACCTAGGTCCAACCCCAAATCTCCTCAACACCTCCCACAAGTACTCCCATTCTACGGAGTCAAAAGCCTTCTCCGCATCCAGAGAGGCCATGACTCTTGAACCTGCATTTTGATGATGAGTGGCCAGATTAAGAAATAAACGACGGATATTGATATCCGTGCCCTTACCCGGCATGAACCCGGTTTGATCTACATGGACGAGATCTTCTATCACTCTACTGAGCCTGCGTGCTAGAATTTTCGCCAATAACTTGGCATCAGTGTTTATCAGGGAAATAGGCCTGTAGGAGCCACATTCCTCCGGGTCCTTACCAGGTTTGGGCACCAACACCACTATCGCCTCAGACCATGACTCCGGAAGAGAGTCCAGGTCAAGGGACTGATGTAGTAAGGAGGTGAACTTAGGGGCCAAAAATTCTTGGTACGTAGAGTAAAATTCGATAGGGATACCATCTGGGCCTGGTGATTTTCCTGCCTGCATACACCCCAATGCTTCCTGCACTTCTTCAAGTGAAATGTCCCTGTCCAGGTCCTCGCTTTTAGCTGTTTCTAGAGAGGGGAGTGGGATAATGTCAAGATATTCTATAAGTTCAGAGGTGAGGAAAGTTGCCCTAGACGAGTATAGTGTTTGATAGAATGTCAGAAATCTCGCATTTATATCAGCTGAATCAGTCAAAATGCGACCATCCATATCCCTCACTCTGCCAATGTGGGTCACAGGGTGCTGCCCTTTAGCTACTTATGCCAACAGCCTCCCATTTTTATCTCCAAACTCAAACACCCTCTGGGCACTGTCAAGCATAGCCTTCTTTGTAAGGTCAACCCTGAGTAGGGACAAGTCCCTCAAGGTATCTTGCCAGGGGACATAAGTTCCCTGATTGGGAGCTCGCACATATTCAGCCTACCTCAAACGTGCCTGCTCCTCCAGATGCCTCAGAGACTGCACAGACCGCCGCTTCTTGGCAGCAATACGCGCCATATATGATCCCCTAAGCCAGGGGTCTCAAACTGGCGGCCCTCCAGCTGTTGCAAAACTACAAGTCCCATCATGCCTCTGCCTGTAGAAGTCATGCTTGTAACTGTCAGCCTTGCAATGCCTCATGGGACTTGTAGTTTCGCAACAGCTGGAGGGCCGCTAGTTTGAGACCCCTGCCCTAAGCCAAGACTTAAGGGTGTCCCAGACCACTAAAGGTCCAGCCGATCCTATATTCCCAGTCCAAAAATTGCATATTTCCTCCGGCATCTCCTCCTGTATATCAGGGTCCATGATCCAATATTTGGACAGCCTCCAAACCCGGACACCCACTTCCTCAGAGAGCCTAAATGTAACAGACACCGGAGCATGATCCGAAATACCACGTGAGAGGATCTCCGCAGAGACCACTCTCCGTAGTAAAGCCTCTGAGGCAAAAATCAGGTCAATTCGAGACAATGTCCGGTATGTGGTAGATAGGCATGTATATTCCCTGTCAAAGGGATGGAAATGACGCCATACGTCTGTCAAGTGGAATGTGGAAGCCCAACAGGATAGCCCCAGCTGCGGAGAGCCAGAAGCGCGGAGTCTGTCCATGGTTGGAGAGGGAGCCATATTAAAATCCCCAAGAAAAAGTACATTTTCAACATTATAAAGTGTGACCTGCTGCATCAGCATGTGAAGCACATCTATATCAGCGGGGGGAGGTAGGTACAAACCCACAATCACCACCGGAACCTCCGAAAGCAGGGCATGGAGGAGCACATACCTACCCCCGGGGTCGATTTTAACATCTATGAGCTGAAAAGGCAGGGATCTATTGACTAGCACTGTGACCCCTCTAGCGTTTAGCACTGAGCATGGGGTGTACCAACATGGCCTCCAACACCTTCCCACTGCTGCCATCCAGCTTCTTTCAAAATGTAACATCAAAACAGCATCACAGATGTCAATATACTATATTTATTTATATACGCTCACTTTATTGCTAAAATTACTCTGAAATGTAAGATGTAGCTGGGTGTAGTAAGATGTCCGCATGGGTGTTCTATCAGATTACGGTTACCCGTCAGATCATGAAGTGTTTGGCACGCATAGCGCCGTGGAATGCATTTTGAAACGCATAGCGCATGCGCAGTAAGTATTTTTTAGTCGGAACATCACCTCCGTTACACAATCTGATGGGTAGGGGTAATCTGATAGAACACCGGTTCACACCGGAACGCAGTGTGGAAAATGCGTTTCGTGCATGTCTCCCACAGCACAGGTGAACGCACTACCCTTGCGATCTGGATGGGGGTGTCAGTGCATTGCATAACATTGCAGGACACAAGTAGGCATTCGCTTGCTTCTTTGCTGATATTTTTTATCAGCAAGTTTATTTGAGTAACAGGATCTTTTCACCAACAAGGTTCTAATATTTTTAAGTTTTAAAAGATAAACAGGAAGGGGTTATAAATGGTAAAGTATCACAATGTAATAATTGTAATAATTGATTTAATGGATCCTCAAATTCCAATTATCAAGATTTTTTTTTAATACTTTAGAATACGTCTAGCACATATTTGATACATTAGGTTCTTTGTGATGTAATAAAGAAGCTATTTTAATTTTTCACCAGCTGATCAAAAAAACTGATGCATCTATGGCCAGCTTTAGGGCTTCAATGGAAGCTGCATTTTTGGTGCGGCTTTCAAAACTGCACTAAAGATGCAGCATGCAGGAATTTTCAAAGCACACGGCACCCACGGTTGATTAAGTCTGTGTTCTTGTTACCAAGCAAATATGAAGCGTGTGGTACATTTTTTTCCAGTGCAATGTGTTGATGTAATGAGCTCAACATTGAAAACATTTGGGTTAGTTTACTAAAGGGAAATAGGCTCTTCACTTTGCAAGAAAATTTTTTAGCCTATTTGCCTATTTGCCCTTATTAAATAATCATCATTGTATTTTCACTATGCCTCAATTGGGAAATGCATCAGGTGTGGACAAGCTCTTGTACTCTTTCACTGATCTGTTGTGTTGCAATGCCACACTCATATTAACATTATTTAATGTGAGCCAAATAAAATCAATACTTACCCTTTCTGACCCTGTAGGGCAAGCAAAGAAGGCCCAACAAAAGGTTAGAAGAAATATTGCAGGCTTAATTAAAGGGGTTGTAAACCCTCGTTTTCTTTTGTTTTTTGTTTTTTTAAATAACAAACATATCATACTTACCTCCACTGTGCAGTTTGTTTTGCACAGAGTGGCCCCAATCATCGTCTTCTGGGGTCCCCCAATGGCGCTTGGTGCTCCTCTCCACATCAGATAACCCCTAGGAGAAGCGCTCTCCCTGGGGGTTACCTTGCAGGCGAGCTCCCGAGTCCAGCATTTGCGTCCATAGACACAGAATGCCGGACTCAGCCCCACCCCCTGGAGCCAATGGCTGCGCTGCCATCAATCTATCCAATCAAGAGGCGAGAACCCCGGCCAGAGAAGTAGAGCGCGTCTCTGGTGTGGGAACAAACGGGCTCAGGTGAGTAAAATAGGGGGGCTGCTCAGCGACAGAAGATTTTTCACCTTAATGCATAGGATGCATTAAAGTAAAAAAAACAGGAGACTTTACAACCCCTTTAATAAGGAAGTGAAAACCGCAATGACTGCATGCAAAGTGCAGTAACCCATGGCAATTATTAAGATTACAACAAACTAGAATTTGATGGTTTACTGCAATTTGCAAACAACTTTTTCACTAGTGTATTATATACGCATATTAGTGTAGGAATACATAATAAACAACAGATTTTGGCTGTACATTTGGAAGTAGGGACAATAAGGTACAGAAAATGGATTAGCATTTGTAAGCGGCTGAGTTTTTTTCTAAAGTGTCAGTAATGAACTAGTTCAACCAAGCAGAGTGAAACTAATTTAGACAGTGGGTAGTCATCCAAGACATTCGGGAGGCTGGTCAAAATTATCTTTAGAATTCATAAAGCAGTGTTACATCATCACAGTTTTGAGTCTCCTAAATAAAACAGTAGCAACATTATACGAACACAATGAAAGCCATTCAATAAGGCATTCATGACATATTTCTGGCAGTGTGCATGTAGTTGAAGGTCTTGCATCAATTCTTGAAAACCCTGCAACATTTTTATTGTTGGTACCAATGTATGCAACAAATTCAAGTAGTTCATATTTGTGTAATTTTTTTCTTTATGACTCTATTATTGCAACAAATTCATAAAGAAATAAGAAAAGTGGAGGTAAAAAAGACCTCTTCAATGTTGAAGTAAATTGTTAATTGTGTTACATGTATCATTATTGTGTCTCATCTCTGGAACTAATATTTAATAAGTTTCCATTACTCTCCCAACTTCTCCAAAAAAGCTTCTCTGTGTGTAAAACTTCACCACTTCTCATGAGAGATGTTGTGACAGATTCATATACCCATTACTGACACGTACTGTACATGAATCTGTTGCGATTTCTGCCATTTGTCACACTAAAGAGAGCCACATTTCTAAAGAGTATTTGTAACACACTTTTTTATGAATTCCAGGGAAAGTGTATGGAACACTTTATATATATATATATATATATATATATATATATATATATATATATATATATATATATATATATATATATATATAAATGTATATGTATACATATACTGTATGTGTCCAGATATCCTTCGACTGGTTATGTAGATACGGAAAACAAAAACCTAATGCGCTTAGTACACCTAGTTTTAAAAATGCAGTAAACAACAAATCTAAATACGGGATATACTATACTATACACAAAGTAAAACTTATTTATTGTATTCATATTGATTTTGCGTAAAGATTGTGCACCTATTGGTTATTGATTGTTATTTATTGGTTATGTAGATAACATTCTATTCTGTTTTTAAACTGGAGCATATATTGAAGGAGACAGAAAACAAAAACGATTCTTTTAATAGACTCCAATTTTACTGCAATTTATCCTGGCTGTTGTATCTCTCCTGTTAGTATTTTCTCTGTTTTAGCTCATTACAGTGAATTAAAAACACCAGCAAGCACAGATGTCGGGTAAAAGCTGATAAACATTATATTGCTAATGTTCTCCCAGCGTACAGCCAATTGCTTCATTTACCATCTTTAATTAAATGTCTTTAATACACATATGGAAAAAATTGTTTTCATGCAAACTGTGGTCTTGCTTTGCTATTCTATAGCGAGCAGGGGGTCTCCAAACTGTGGCCCCAGGGCCAGATGCGGCCCTTTGCTTGTCTTTATCTGGCCCTTGGGGCACTACTACTCCAATGAGGGGGCATTGCTTTCTTTCACTGATGTTGAGGCACTTTGTGTTCCCACTGGCCACAGTCTCGCCTCCTAAAAGCCTGAAGGACAGTAAACTGGCCCTTTGCGCAAAAAGTTTGGAGACCCCTGATATAGAGGTTTAATCCAAATATGCTGTGTGCTATTAAATATAACTGGAGGAGCTTTAAAGAGTACTGGGAAATGGTTATTTCACAGCTTATAAAAACAATTTTTTTTTTGTGTTAGCCCAATGTTTTGTGTCATCACCAATAATGAGTATGAGTGAATTTTTTATCGCTAATATATATTAGCAGTTGACACTTTTACTCTTAAATTTCAATGTTAACATCAGCCTAAACCTAAACTTGACCTAATTTTTAAACCTCAAAGTTATCTTTAATTCTAATGTGTATAATATTTTGACAAAGGAAATTACATTATCTTGCAAATAATACTTTGTGTACATTTATTTAAAGGTTGACCCTCAGTTCATATGACAAATCCCAAATGTATTTATTGAAAAAAATGAAATGTATACTATATTGTAAGTACCTGTTTTGCTTGCGTCTATCTAGCAAGGTTACTCTGTGGTATAAGCAAGGAAGCTGAGACTTCTGCGGTGTGTAAATGTGCTGATACTATACAAAGATGCTGTACATACAAAACGATTACAATCTTAGAAATACAATACAAGACGGACAGATATCTATAACCAGGGCTTTTTATCTCGGAGAATAGGTGTAGGAACTCCCCCCGTCTGAGTCACCCCTTGTCTCTGCCCCCTACCCACCTCTGACCACCGTCCCTTGATTCCACCCCCTACCCACCTACCAGCACTGCCCCTTTTAGAGAATACAGAACCAAGTATCATTTTGTGGTGCTAAATCATTTGTACGGAACACGTTAATGATAAAAAGAAAAGCAGTAAAATAGATCCCCTGCAGCCACAAATAGAATCCAGACAATAAATCCCCACATAACAATAGACTCCCCCAGCAAAAATGGACTCCACCCTAACAACAATAGATTCCCTGCAAAAGTGAACCACCCACAACAAAATATCACACCCAGTAACAAAATATCCACCCAAGCAACATTAGACCCCCCAGCAGCAACAAAAGATCTTCCAGTAGCCAGCATTAATAGATCCTCCAGCAGCCAGTAAAAATAGAACTCTACCCTCAACAGTAGATCCCTTCCAGCAACAATAGATTCTCCATCAGCAACAATAGACCCTCACACAAAATCAGATCCCCACCAATGACAATAGATTCCCCAGCAGCCAACATCAATAGACCCTCCAGCATACCCCACTCCCCATGCTATTACATACATTCAGTGCTGGAAGTGCCAGAACTGCGTTTCCCCGCGTTCCAGGTGAATAAAAGCCCTGTCTATAACAATCAAAATGCCTAGCAAATGAACAGCCTATGGTCTATAACAGTACAAATACACTTAAAGGTTACTTAACTTTTGGTTACTGTATGTTCGTGATCTCCATTGGCAACGATGCTTCTTGGACACCAGGCACCTTTTCTTGTATCATGAATGGCTTCTGATCTTCAAAGCATGAGGATGTGTGTCTCAGTCTGTACTCACCCCTTTTTATTTGTACAAGTTTGTTGACAAAAGTTAATGGTTACAAACTTGTTTCCATAACAACTGACTAACAGTCATTCTTTCAGTTTGAGAGACGCTCTCCTACTTGTTTACTGCAACTATAGAGACAATAGCCTATTCAAACTGTCAATTGAATACAACAATCGTATCTATGTACCCATTGTATGAAACAGCATTTGTTTGAGAAATCTACTCAAGCCAAAAAACCTGACAGTATCTCTATGAGCAACCACTATTGTGTAATGTTATGCCTGATTAATATAAAAAAATCATATTTTAACAAAGGCAACACAGTACCTAAATCTGTCTTTATATAAGTAATCCGTTGTAGAGTAGTACTCAGACTTGGGGAGAAAGGGTTAGTATTCAGAGCCAGTCAGGCTGCAGTGTATGCACGTATGCTGACTAGAAATGTGTCAACAGGAGAAAAAAGGGAGAGTTCCAGTATCCTGATTTTCTTCTTTGTCCAATCACAAGCCTAGCTGTACTGCTTAACTGCGCTGTAGAAAAATTTGGTTACGTACCTAGCTGTGCTGTGCGACAATGTGTGTAATATTTTCTATATGAAAACCTCCTTGGAATAATCTGGGACCCTCTGACATACATAGAGCACGTTTTAATTACTAATTTACTTAGGTATACTGGTTTACTGTTTGTATATATTTTTTTACTTCCTACAACTGTGACCGCTCCAGTTTGACTGAAGTCTGCAAACTGTTTTTAGGCTTCATTTTTAAATACAGTGTAGCTCCAGTGCACAGGGCTACAGGCAGGTTCCAGGGCAAGCGGTGAAGGATAATCCCAGTGGCATGCCATACATCCGCCGACAAGCTGCACGTGAGCCGCCCACTCACAGTGGAAATCCTCCTGTAATAAGGAAACCAACTAAACTCCACAGACACCTGATGCACGAGCTGGAACAGCTGAAGAGTGACTCTGAGGGTTGCTATGACAACGCGTTTCAGAGGGTGTGGCCTCCTTCTTCTGGTCTCACGTGCAGGTTTTCGACGGCTGTATGCCATCCCACTGGGATTATCCATTACCACTCACCCTGGATCCTGCCTGGAGTCCTGTGCGCCGGAGCTACACTACAGCTTAATACAGACACTTCTGTCAAAAGAACACAATGTGAGTGTTTAGTGTTTATTTGTTACTTTTTATCTCTATCAATCAAAAAACGGTACTTTTTATCTCTATCAATCAAAACAGTGCGCTATGTCTCTTCCTTTGTATTTTGCAGCTGTCAGTTTTTCTCGCTGGTAGATGGAGCAGCATAGCATAATGCACATCACACTAAGTTCACCCCTTCCTTGGTGACCTGTAGAGATTTTAAAGACTTCCTTGATGCCACAAGATCATATTAATATGTGGTGGAACTTTGACTATTTATTTTGGCTTTTATTTCAAAGACTACACGAACTCTAGCGCCAGAATGGAAGTTTTGATTTAACATAATGTAAGCCTTAATAACCTCGCAATTTATTTTAGATTAAAAGTTGTTCCTACTTGAAATAAAAGTTACTAACTATACTTTTTAGTTTCTTTTAAAAGAGAAGTTTTGGAATCTCCAAAAAAAACAAAAAAAATATATACTCAGCTAGATGACTGCAGCACTGATCCTAGCTGCACCTGTTCCACTCTGCTTCTAAGACAGAGAACTAAGCGATCAAACACCTCTAATTGCGCAGCTCTCGGTCTTCAGCCTACAGAGCACTGGTGACTCTCAGTCACCAGTCCTCTGCTCTGCCCCTCCAGCACTCAGTGGAGTGCTGGGCAGGGGGCAAGAGCAGCTGGCTCAGGCTCTCTGCGCCTTGCTGTGAGGCAGAGCCAGCTACTGGTCCAGGCTTCTGGGCAGATACTGACCATATAGTTGGGATCTTTTGAGAGCCTGGACAGGGTCTGTGACGTCAGCTGTCAGCGGGCTTTAGCCTGCTGTTGGCTGAAAATGGGTCAAGGGAGTACAGAACTAACTGCGCTCCTGTGACCCACAGGAGAAGTATAGCCAAATTAGCTTTGGCCATACTTGTCATTTAACATTCATGTTTAGTTTTTGTGTTCATGTTCGCTTTTATAGAACTACATTAAAAAAATTAATCTTATTGTTATTAACTTTAGTATACTTTGTACCAGACACATAATTTTAGTGTCATTATAAATTAGACAAATTGCAGAATATCATGCTATTTTTTTACAAAGTTATGTCATAAAAAAATCATACATGCGTCAATACCCTGTGTTTAAAGGGGTTGTAAACCCTTGCGTTTTTTCACCTCAATGCATTCTATGTCTATATCTTGTAGTGCACCAGCCCCCCAGAGCCCCACTTTTACTTACCTGAGCCTGATCGTTCCTGCGCTGGGGACGAGCACACCCGCTCCAGCCAGTGTCTCGGGTCCTGATTGGATAGAGTGATAGCAGTGCAGCCATTGGCTCCCACTGCTGTCAATCAAATCCAATGACGTGGGCAGCAGAGGGCGGAGCCAAGTCCTGCCATCTGTGTCAATGGACGTAGCAGCAGGACAAAAAAGATCGCTTCTCCGACAGGGCACTCGAGATGAGGTGCGCCACTGAGGGACCCCAAAAGAGGAGGATCGGGCCACTCTGTGCAAAACCAATTGCACAGAGGAGGTAAGTATGACATGTTTGTTTTTTGTTTTTTTAAAACACAAACGTTTACATATCCTTTAAGCAGTGTTTTCTAAAACCTCAAAACTGCCCTTCAATGTTTTCTAAAGCCTTCAAACTGCCCTGTCGTGAATATTACAATGGGAGCCACACAGTGCTGTACACAAAGGAGCAATAGCATTAAAAACTGAGCAGCATGTTGCTTTCATGAGGCATTGCTACTGGTCAGCTGTCTCCATTAATTTCAATTGTAGCACACTGTAACTGCCCTGTAATCAAACATATAGCATTAATGACGTGTTAGTGAAGCATTTTCAAAGTGTTAGAGGCTCCTATATCCCAGAATGCCCTGGAAAATAAAAGAGAACTCAGACAGAGCAGCTCCAGCCACTTCCTGTTTGCACAGAGCAGCCGTGTGGTAACGCCATTTACCACTGTGTGCGGGCAAAAGCATCAAGCCAGCCAGCGATACTGACAGTGCCAGGCAGGAGCAGAGGCATCGAGCATTATTGCCAGTGGCAAGGTTTATTGTGTCAGCAAATTGTCAGTGCCAGCAACAGTCAGTGCCAGCAAGTGACCACACCAGCAAGTGTCAGTGCAAGCAAATGATCGTGTCAGCAAATTTCACGTGTCAGCTTTTTTAGGTAGAGTTGGCTTTGACATTTGATTTTTTTCATGCAGTATTAGGCCTGCATTGACTGTTTGAGTAGCCACAACATAACCAAAAGCTATATAAAAGTTTAGATAAAAAAAACTAAATATCTGTACTAAAAAGCCTTGAAATACTTTGTGCAAGCTCTAATTATGAAAACTAGCTCCCAACAGGAAGGGCAATATAATTTCTAATATTATAATATGCGAGAAACAGTGCTAGTATATAATTTTCATACAATACAAATGTAAAAATACAGCAATAGTAATGAGACTTCTCAACATAAAAGTTTTTATAGATGTATACATAACAATAGTATTAAGACCATTTCACTGATAACTAATATAAAGAAATTATAAACAACATATTTAAAATAGTACAGCAATAGTAGTAGGACTCCTAAACTAAAAAATTCAAATAAACAACAGTAGTAATGAAAATCCTCCACAACATAAAATCATATTGTTGCATTTTCACATTATATTGTTTGGAAGTTATACACTACATCTAAATTGGGATGAGCTTCAAGTTCGAGTCGAGCATAAGTTTGACTCGAACATCGGGTGTTCGCCGAACAGTGAATTTTATGGGGCGTTCGCAGCAAATTTGAGTGCCCCATAATGCACTGCAAGACCGCAGTACATTGTTGTATGATGATTGGCCAAAGCATACACCTGACCTGCATGCTTTGGCCAATCACAGCAAGAGAGCAAGAGCCATAATTGTCCAAAGGCCAATATACAGCCACTATATAAGGCTGCTTACACAGCACCCGTACAGTGTGTTATAGTGGACGGAGATAGAGAGATTGAGCTAGATTAGGCAGGCAGGTTAGTTAGTCAGTGGCAGTGTATTTTATATATATACAGTCAGACTAGTATATATATACCGTATATACTCGAGTATAAGTCGTTCCGAGTATAAGTCGAGGCCCTAATTTACCACAAAAAAATGGGAAAAACTTATTGACCCGAGTATAAGACGAGGGTGAGAAATGCACAGCTACTGTAAGTGGAAAAGAGGGTCAACAGTGCCCATTTGCAGCATCACTGTGCCCATTTGCATGCCTCACTGTGCCCATTTGCAGCCATAGGTCCCCTGAACTTCAAACTCGGTAGTTCAGGGTTCCTAGATGCCCCCTAGCTGCAGCCAAAATTTGGGGTCTCTGAACCCAAAGGGTCCCGAAATGACATTGCTGCAGATAGACACAGTTGACCGAATTTGGGGCCCCGTATCTCGGGGCCACTTAGTGCTAAGAACCCCAAATTTGGTGTGCAAAATTTCCAAAGCTGGGGTTTCTATCACCAAGTGGCCCCGAGATACAGGGCCCCAAAAATAAGTTCAGAAAATGTCAAGCACTTTTCTGCAGCAGAGAATGACATTTTCCAAACCAGTTTTGGGGCCCCGCATCTCAGGGCCACTTGGTGCTAGGAACCCCAGCTTTGGATATGTTATGGTACCTGTTCCACTGGGTTTGCACACCAAATTTGGGGTTCCTAGCTCCAAGTGGCCCTGAGATATGAGGCCACAAAATCGGTTTAGAAAATGTCAAGCACTTTTCTGCAGCAGAGAATGACATTTTCCGAACCGATTTTGGGGCCCCGTATCTCGGGGCCACTTAGTGCTTGAATAAAAGGTTTTATTCAATTTCTAAATTACTGCATTTGTACATTTTAAAAGTCAATATAAAGGAATAGTAGTGGTAAAAAAAGCCCTTGTAGATTTAATACTTTTTTTGAGTTAAATTCTCCAATACAGGGCATTTTCACCCCCTTCCTTCCCAGATCAATTTTTAGTTTTCAGCGCTGTCGCACTTTAAATGACAATTGCGCGGTCGTGCGACATTGTAACCAAACAAAATGGACGTCCTTTTTTTCCCCACACATAGAGCTTTCTTTTGGTTGTATTTTATCACCTCTGCGGTTTTTATTTTTTGCGCTATAAACAAAAGAACAGCGACAATTTTGAAAAAAACACAATATTTTTTACTTTTTGCTATAATAAATATCCCAATTTTTTTAAAAAAAAACTATTTTTTTCTTCAGGTTCAGCCGATACGTATTCTTCTACATATTTTTGGTAAAAAAAATTGCAATAAGCGTATATTGATTGGTTTGCGCAAAAGTTATAGCGTCTACAAAATACGGGATAGATTTATGGCATTTTTAAAAAAAAATTATTTATAATTTTTTTTACTAGTAATGGCGGCGATCGCGATTTTTTTTCATGACTGCGACGTTATGGCGGACACATCGGACACTTTTGACACATTTTTGGGACCATTCACATTTATACAGCGATCAATGCTATAAAATTGCATTGATTACTGTATAAATGTGACAGGCAGGGAAGGGGTTAACCACTAGGGGGATACGAGGGGTTAAATGTTTCCTAGGGGAGTGATTATAACTGTAGGGGGAGGGGACGCACAAGGGGAGGAGACCGATCGGTGTTCCTCTGTACTGGGAACACAGATCGGTCTCCTGTCAACTGACAGGATGTGGATCTGTGTGTTTACACACACAGATCCATGGTCTGGCCCGGTTAACGAGCAATTGCGGGTGCCCGGCGGACATCGCGGCCACTGGGCACACGCACTGGGTCCCGAGCAACGCGGCGCGTGCGCGCACGCCCCTCTAGACGGCCGGGAAGCCCAGGCCATCGTATGACGTCCACCCAGGATGGGAGATCCCATCTGTGGACGTCATTTTACTATGGCCGGGTAGTGAAGTGGCTAAGGGGGTGTGGCAGGGGGCGTGTCCTATGCCTACATATGTTTGTTAGTAGGTGTCCCTCATTCCATCTCAAAATGTTGGGAGGTATGTATATAAATATATAATTATATATATATATATATATATTATATATATATGTATACTCTGCATTCAGCGTAGCCTATATATACAGTGTATTCTGTGGTGTACAGTAGATAATACAGTGCAGGCCGTGTACACAGTATATAATACAGTGTGTATAGTTTCAAATACTCTTCAGGCGGCGTACACAGTATATAATACAGTGTAGTGCAATGTTAAAAAAAAAAAAATACCCATCATGTCCAGAAGGCCTCCAAGGAGAGGCAGACACTCACAGGCCACTAAAAGAGGGCAAGCAGCCTCTGAAATAACAGCAGGGACCGTTCTAGCACCCAACAAGAGTAACTGTGAGGGGTTACAGTGTTCTGACACCACCAACACCTAAGGTGCAATTATTCTGCCCCTGTTTAACAGGGGCATGTAATTACAATTTTTGAAATAATATTTAACATCAGAGCCCATTTCTGCGCCCAACAAGAGTAACTGTGAGGGGTTACCAAGTCCTGCCACCACCAACACCTAAGGCCCAATTTTGCAGCAGAGTATATAGTGCAGTCCGTATAGTATAAATACTGCAGTTCAGAGTATATAGTGCACTCAGTGTAGTATATATAATACAATGCAGAGTATTAGTATAGTGCAGTGTACAATATATAATATAGTGTATTGAAGTGGTTAAGAGGAGCCCTGTGATAAAATTAAGAAAAAAATGGCATGGGTTCCCCCCTTCCATACCAGGCCCTTTGGATACCATAGACCATACTGGGCCCCCACACCATTTTTTAAAAAGATTTTGGTGTGGAGTTCACCTTAATATTCATACCAGACCCAAAGGGCCGGGTATGGACTGGGAGAAACCCACGCTGTTTTAAAAAAAAAAAAATTATGTACGTTGCCCGGATCTGGCAATACATTACAGCCGTGAGCAATTTTAAATGAAATTTTTTCCTTTAGAAATGTCATTTTGCTGTGGTACTTTTCTAAACATGGGAAAATTTTGCTACTTTACAGGCAGACTTCCTTCGAGGCACTTCATTTGTGGGCTTTTGTACCGCCTTGCGGCGCATTCCATCGCGCCGAACAGCTTCCGCCCAGCGCCCGTAGTATGTATTACTACAGCCAGGTGGTTTGATTGACATCCGATGGATGTCACTCCCGGTTTTCTCTCTCCTATTGCGCCCAAGCAGTGGCAGTATGAGGAGCGGAATCGTCCACCGCCGCTGCTGCCCACTGAAGGAGACACAGCAGGAGGAGAGGACACCACAGCAAGGTAAGTGCCGGCCCAGATCTCCTGCAGAGAATGGGGGGGAGGGGTGTTTGATGGGACACAGTTAGGCTGCATTTGATGGGACAGTGAGGCTGCATTTGATGGGACAGTGAGGCTGCATTTGATGGGACAGTAAGGCTGCATTTGATGGGACACAGACTGCATTTGATGGGACAGTGAGGCTGCATTTGATGGGACACAGGCTGCTTTCGATGGGACACAGGTTGCATTTGATGGGACAGTGAGGCTGCATTTGATGGGACAGTGAGGCTGCATTTAATGGGACAGTGAGGCTGCATTTGATGGGACACAGGCTGCATTTGATGGGACACAGTGAGGCTGCATTTGATGGGACAGTGAGGCTACATTTGATGGGACACAGTGAGGCTGCATTTGATGGGACAGTGAGGCTACATTTGATGGGACACAGTGAGTCTGCATTTGATGGGACAGTGAGGCTACATTTGATGGGACAGTGAGGCTGCATTTGATGGGACACAGTGAGGCTGCATTTGATGGGACACAGTGAGGCTGCATTTGATTGGGCATAGTGAGGCTGCATTTGATGGGCACAGTGGCTGCATAAAATGGGCACAGTAGCTGTATTTGATGGGGCACAGTGGCAGCATTTGACGGCACAGTGGCAGCATTTGATGGCACAGTGGGAGCACTTGATATGGCACAGTGGCTGCGTTTGATGGGCACAGTGGCTGCGTTTGATGGGCCAGCCACCACTGATTACAGGACTATTATGTGAAAATACAGAGAAAAGAGACCAAAAATAAAAAAGGAAAACAAATACAGGCGCCTACTCTGATTGGTAAACTGCAATAAATACATGGCTATTTTGGGGTTTAGATGCACTTCAAGCCTTTTTTTTTTATTTTTTTTTATTTTTTTACATAAGCATCAAAAGTTTCCATTATATGGTTAACACCGTCATACCTTTTCTTGTCTTATGTACCACACCACTCAAATGGATTGATATTTTGAATCATTACTGTTAGCATTATTATTATAACTGACCTGCTATTTAGGTTTTAATAAACACAAGGAAGTCATCAATTTTGAAGCATGAATGTGTGTGCTTGTTAACATCCGTCTGTCATGTTTAGTCTGACATCCTTTGCTTATGTGCCAGAGGGATAATTGCAGCATGCAAAATGTTATTCGATAGCAAACTTGGCTGCGGAAGTATTTGTGTCAGTTAAAAAAAAAGAAAGAAAAGTATTTTAGAAAATATCACATTATAACAACTCTGGACATTTTTTTTACATTTTTTTGCTCTTGATACAAATATCGGGATGATAGCAATTATATTTTACTGACCATGCATAGTACATTCATAGTAACTTAGCCAGGAAAAGTATTTAAGACAAATTATCTATGTACTATTTTGGTACATTCCTGATGAGTTTACATTTAAGAGAATAAAAGGTCATAATCCTAGATTGTAAGCTCTAACGAGCAGGGCCCTCTGATTCCTCCTGTATTGAATTGTATTGTACTTGTACTGTCTGCCCTAATGTTGTTGTAAAGCGCTGCGTAAACTGTCGGCGCTATATAAATCCTGTATAATAATAATAATAATAATAAACCTAAAACTTTAGCTGCCTTAGAAAAATAAAGCAATAAATAAAGTCGCTGCAAGGGCTGAACTCTATGGGTTGCATTGACATAGCTGTACTTGGGATGCAAGGAAAGATGGTACCCAAGCAATAAATAATGCCTCCAAATAGGAGGGTTGGAGGATTTAAAACATAAAGTCCTACATATACTATTGTCTGAAAGAAAAGAACGTGCCCCCTAGTAACTAGCCATCTTCTCATATTTTTGTTCTGTACTAGCAACACAAGGGGGAAAGCAATTTATCTGTGAAGAATGTGCAATCCCTCGGACAATTTCATATAAGAGGTCCATCATTATTGTGCATTTTTTTATTTATTACTTCATAGATTTAGTTATGTAATTTGGGGAATTTATAGGTGTTGGCGACACTCCAAATGATCATTTAACCATTTTGATGCAACCTGGGAGGTTTGTATCATATAAGTCAACCCACTTCTCTGTTTGATATTTTCAAATCTCTTTTCAGTGAGATTCAGAAAGCAGCTGGACTAAAGCCAGATTCTGCTGCTATCACAAATAGTTTAATTGTGAATGTGAGGATTTAAAATGTTTATAGCAGGATAGATAACTGTTATGAAAAAAAAGACGGGTATATTGCAACACTGAATATAAATGGCAACTGCCAGATACAAGGATTTATATGTAGCTGCCTTCTAATCCTGCACAAAAGAGTAGACCATGTGCAAAATGTAAGACAGGTAGCCAGCTAATGCACAGTAATGAGTTCTTGCTCTGGATTGAAACTGGGACAGGTCGTAGATAGGAAACATGAGTCATAGTTTGTTTTGATTATTGCAGCTATTTCTTTTTTTATAATAGTGTTACATAGCAGGGCAGCATATATACATTTTAATCCTATGGAGCTGGTGGGGGCGGGGGAACAAAAAAAATCTGGGAGGGGGGGCTGGGGGCACAGCACCTACCTAGATCCAGTCCTGGCAGAAAGCAGGAGGGGGAGAGAGAACACAGCCCACACCTCCTCCCGGTTCGCTCCTCCTGGCTCCCAGTGCTTAGCTTAGGTTCAAGTAAGTGGAAAAAAAATGCCGCACCAACTCTAAATGAAAAGCAGTCAACACCACAATCAGACTAATTGTAAAATATAAATAAAACACTAATGTGTGGCGCTAATGAAATATATCAGGAACCTAAGTGAGTGCATGTAAGGTCACAAATGTGATAGTGACATTCAGAACACAGAAAAAGAAATATGTAATCACACATATAAAGAATGTATGTGAGCAATACCAGCCACAAGAGTACTGTAGCTCTTAGATGTGAAGGTCATAAACTATGTTAGTGACAAAGATGTATCTGTAAATCGCACTAACTGCGACATCAAAGATATAAAACCCACAAAAATTGAATAGAAGTTGAGATCGATAAACCAAAGTGAATGGTCCTGTGCATCACAATGACATAATAATACAAAAATAAGTGAATGAATAGGGTTGACAATACCACATGTAAAAACAGCCCAAAATATTAGCAAATATTAACATGTGGGTATAATATGGTGCATCTATAGTCCATATCCATCTACGAGGTGAAGACTCATGGAGGTGGAGATATGGTGCTGTTGATACTTATAATCTTAAATGCTTCTCAAACTGGTATTAGAGATGTGCTGACGTGTGAGACACTATCTTCTCCAAACCAAGCTTCAAGTAAAGAAAAATGCAATGCCCTTACCAGAAGTGGTGGACTCACAGGCCGTTGGCAGTGAGTCAGATAGGCTTATACCGTCAAGCAGTGAGGATGGATCTGATTCCAATAGATCGGATGTGCTTGGTAGGGAAGGAGAGCCTGGAAACTTACTCGCCACTGGAGGAGAAAGATCAAGCCGGGACTTCTTGCTGGTTTGGTTTCCTGTTCAGGGGCTGGCTTGAAACACCCACAGAGCTCCACTCAATCACCGACAATTCTCATAATGTAACAAGGAGAAAAAGAAAAACCTCCACATGGTGTAAATCCGATAAGAGTGGAAAATTTATTGGTATAAAAGGTTATTCTAACATATAATAAAAATTTGGGCAGTAAAAATTTGGTTCAATTGAACTAAACAGCGCAGTAGAGGTGGCTGGGGTAGCAAATAAAACCCAACGCATTTCGTCCTCTTAGACTTCTGCTGGGGTATAAGTCAACCTGCCACCAACTGCGCTTTTATATAGAAATGAATAAAAGCCATTAAAACACCTGATCAGAGTGTGTGTGTGGCCTGACTTCCGGGTTCGTTGGCGTCCATACCAGTCTGCAATCATGTGACGAGTTGACTGGCCAATGGTGTCCGAGCGGAGTTGATCAAGAACCAAGCCTCTATATTGCACTCCAAACAACATCTCCCGAATGCTTGTCAGTGAGAATGGTCAAGTGACAACCAAGTGATCAGACATTTGCACGATGACGTTATATGCGTTCAGAGAGTCAGTATCATCGGAGGCAGGAAGCAGGAACTGGTTCACACTCGATTTGGAACGCAAAAGCGCTCCAAGTACTTGCTAGAACCGGAAATGAGTTTAAAATAGGTAGACACAGAGAATGTGAACCACCATTTGGCCTGGATGAAAATTAGCAATGAAACAGTAATGTGGATTACAGGCAGTCAAGCCGCACATCCGAACAAGGACATTATGCCAGGCGATACAGTTACATACATGTAGAAATGCCCCGCTAAAAACAAATAATGTAATAAACGCAACTTCAATGCAAAAACAAAAGATGGAAATACTCAGGATTGGTTAATGAACGCACTGATGTCCCAATCAATGTTTAGTCCATGGGGTGTATGACATTTTA
This sequence comes from Lithobates clamitans, assembly GCA_037952925.1. Taxonomy (NCBI): domain Eukaryota; kingdom Metazoa; phylum Chordata; class Amphibia; order Anura; family Ranidae; genus Lithobates; species Lithobates clamitans. The sequence continues at coordinate 285,593 of JBBGZY010000501.1, read as the reverse complement.
ATTGGTGTATCCAAAAGTTTTCCAACTTGGATACACCTCTTACACTGGACTCTCCTCTCCAATGGGGTACAAACTTATCTATAATTTGAAATGTGGTCCCCATTGGATTTTGGTTATGGCAAAGTAGGTAATGCTTGGGTACACTGATTGGTGCATCCCTTCTTGATGGCTGTGATATGTTCATTAACTCATATCGCAAAGGTGCGTATTGTCCGGCCTATATACTGTTTCCCGCAAGGGCAGGTGATAAGATAAACAAACACTTGGTCGAGCAGGTCGCAAATTGTTTCATCTTGTATTCTCTTCCAGTGGTGGTAGATCTGAAAGTTTCTAATTATCACGCTTTACATACGTTATGTTTACACACTGTACACCTACGACGTGGGAAAAAACCTTTTTATATTGTGAAAGAAAGAAAGGACCATCAGAGGATCTGTTACATTAAGTGCAATTTGACTCTTAACGGATAGAGCACCCCTGTAAATCACTCCTGCTCGTTCTGGGAGTAAGGGACCTAATATTGAATCGTTTTTTTAACACTTTCCAGTGTGTGGAAATGATATCTTTGATTTGTTGAATCGAGTAATTGGTGAGAAAGGACCATTTATGTACATTGTCATGGGAACTTTTTGGTTGTTCTACTAACAATGATGTTCTGTCAACCAAAGCAACTTGCTGGATTTCCTCATTGATCTGGGATACATCAGATAGATTTAAGGGTCTCTGCTTGTTGGAAATAGTCTGAGAGATGGGAGCAGTTACGTCTGATCCACATCAATTGACTCCGGGGCACTGATTTTAGCCATGCTGCATGATGGCAGCTATCAACCGGAATATATCCATTTCGATCGGTAGCTTTGAAGAAGTTTTTAGTCTCCAAATGTCCATTGACAGCAGTGATTTCAAAATCTAAAAAGTGAATCATACGCCCATTTGCGATACGAGTTAATGAACATATCACAGCCATCAAGAAGGGACGCACCAATCACAGTGTACCCAAGCATTACCTACTTTACCATAACCAAAATCCAATGGGGACCACATTTCAAATTATAGATAAGTTTGTACCCCATTGGAGAGGAGAGTTCAGTGTAAGAGGTGTATCCAAGTTGGAAAATTTTTGGATACACCAATTAAAATGTCATGCACCCCATGGATTAAACATTGATTGGGACATCAATGCATTCATTAACCAATCCTGAGTATTTCCATCTTTTGTTTTTGCATGAAGATGCATTTGGGGTTCAAAGGGGTTCGCATTCACATGTCCTACCCCCATCTTTTGAGAGTCTCTATGAGATCTATAGGGACATTACAATAATATTTTTTGTCAGCTTCATAGACATAACCACTAAGAGATTATTTACACCATTTTTGCATTTTTTATGCTTTTTTTAAGTCCTTTTTGCCTTTATACTCGGTTTGGACAATACTGACGATTTTTACTCCATTCGGATGTTACCATAGTGTTTGGCCATGTTTATGGAATATGTTGTTTTGTTATGTTCTTCCACTCATTAGCACTATGAAGATTAGACATGTCCACACAGTTATTATTTAATATGGAGGCTATGCATATTATTCCAGCATACATTGTCTGAATCATTATCATGCATATTTCTTCATCATATATCGTTTGAATTACTGCTTGCTACACATAAATATATTTCTGTGTATATTTATATAATTCTTTTGTTCTCATTACATTATTTGTTTTTAGTGGGGCATTTATACATGTATGTAACTGTATCACCTGGCATAATGTCCTTGTTCGGATGTGCGGCTTGACTGCCTGTAATCCACATTACTCTTTCTTTGCTAAATTTTGCAATAGAAGGGGAATTGGGACTTTAAATGAGGCGCACTAGTCGCCTCCATCCTGAAATCGGGTATATATAACAGGGAGTTTGGGACTTTAAATGAAGCGATTTGAAATGCGGAGGATTAAAATTGTAATTTTATTAGTATTACAATTTTAATCCTCTGCATTTCAAATCGCTTCATTTAAAGTCCCAAACTCCCTGTTATATATACCTGTTTCATTGCTAATTTACATCCAGGCCAAATGGTGGTTCACATTCTCTGTGTCTACCTATTTTAAACTCATTTCCGGTTCTAGCGAGTACTTGGATCACTTTTGCGTTCCAAATCGAGTGTGAACCAGTTCCTGCTTCCTGCCTCCTATGATACTCACTCTTTGAACGCATATAATGTCATCGCGCAAATGTCTGATCACGTGGTTGTCACGTGACCATTTTCACCGACGAGCATTCAGGAGGTGTTGATTGGAGTGCGATATGGAGGCTTGGTTCTTGATCAACTCCGCTCACACACCATTGGCCAGTCAACTCGTCACATGATTGCAGACTGGTATGGACGCCAATGAACCCAGAAGTCAGGCCGCACACGACTCTGATCAGGTGTTTTAATGGCTTTTATTCATTTCTATATAAATGCACAGTTGGTGGCAGGTTGGCTTATACCCCAGCAAAAGTCTAAGAGGACGAAACACGTTGGGTTTTCTTTGCTACCCCAGCCATCTCTACTGCCCTGTTTGGTTCAATTGAACCAAATTTTTACCGCCCATATTTTTATTATATGTTGGAATAACCTTTTATACCAATAAATTTTCCACTCTTATCGGATTTACACCATGTGGAGGTTTTTCTTTTTCTCCTTGTTACATTATGGGAATTGTCGGTGATTGAGTGGAGCTCGGTGGGTGATTCAAGCCAGCCCCTGCACAGGAAACCAAGCCAGCAAGAAGTCCGGGCTTGATCTTTCTCCTCCAGTGGCAAGTAAGTTTCCAGGCTCTCCGTCCCTACCAAGCACATCCGATCTATTGGAATCAGATCCATCCTCACCACTTGACGGTATAAGCCTATCTGACTCACCGCCAACGGCCTGTGAGTCCACCACTTCTGATAAGGGCATTGCATTTTTCTTTACCTGAAGCTTGGTTTGCTCACACGTCAGCACATCTCTAATACCAGTTTGAGAAGCATTTAAGTTTATAAGTATCAGCAGCACCATATCTCCACCTCCATGAGTCTTCACCTTTGCTAATATTTTGGGGCTGTTTTTACATGTGGTATTGTCAACCCTATTCATTCACTTATTTTTGTATTATTATGTCATTGTGATGCACAGGACCATTTACTTTGGTTTATTTATCTCACCTTTTATTCAATTTTTGTGGGTTTTATAGCTTAGTTTAGGTTGAAAGGAGTCGTGATGCTGCTGTCACTACTCCTGTCAGCGGTAGCACCTCACTTAATGCAGTACACCCCCCCAGTTTTGAACCTGCTCTGGAGCCAATAATAATTCAAGATCCTTCTCCTGGGATGGCTCGCCACTGGTTATTTCCTCTCTAGAAGCCCCTAAAGGCAACCCAGTCTGGCTTATCAGAATCCTGTGGCTTATTTGAGCCTACAACTAGGGACTCCACTTCCTCCATGTGCACAGAAAAGTTCCAGGGGAAGTTTCTGTTAGTCAGGAATAACACAATGTCCAGATTTGTGCATATCTTTTGTGTTTCTTTACTAAACAGTTCAAACAAACAAGGTTTTGTACATTCAGCCAAACCCTAGATGGCAACTTAATAGCTTGTAAACGTAGCACAAACAGACTTGCAACAAAGTCTTCAGAGTGAGAAGGTCTGCTAAGAAAGACCTGGGCCCTGGCCTACTGGGACAAAGTCCAGACATCCCCAAGCATAGGGCATGGCCTTTGTCTTACATCCCACAGAGGGAGAAAAAGTCCTCAGGCTTCCCCCAGAAAGGGAAGCATTTATGTATCACTGCACCCCTGGCTGCAGGCTGGCATTCCCATAGACTGGAATGACCAGGCTCCACCCTTCTAGCTTTTTATATCCCTCTTGCAACAATAATGACTGGTAGGGAGAATGTCTGACAACCTGGAGGTGGGATCAATTAATAAAGCGCTGCTGCATCAACACAGCAGCTGCCTTACAATATTAGACAGTGACACCTAGTGGGAACCAGGGGAACTACACTGAGAACATCTGCACTTCATTTCATTAGACCCCTGTCACACTTGGTGCCGCTAAAAGCGCCGCTAAAATTTGCGGTGCTTTAGCGCTAAAGCTGGCACCGCCCCAGTGTGAAAGTACCCACCCCAGTGTGAAAGTAATACATATAATAATCATCATTATTTGCTAAGTATCTTATACTTTGGACAGTTATATTTAAAGTGGAACTTTAGTCAGAAAATTAAGTCCTGATAGATGACTTTAGGCTGGCCTCTTTTGCTATGTAAAACATTAAAAATAAGTACCTATACAGTTTAAAATCCTGTAATGCACTGTCTCAACCTGCTTTGCATTTGGACATGTTCAATTGCTCTCTATTTTTGACACTTAATGCCTAAAATCAGAGTCATTAGAGGCAGATCAGCTGACAGCTTTAAGATTTACTGTTGCTGAAAGGGGAACAAAAGCAACAGGGATGGCACAGACTGTGTGGAGGGAACACAAATTAGGGTGGAAGAAAAGAAAAGCAGGAAAGGTGACAGGACAATCTTTGATGCGTGGGAAACACAAAGAGTTAAACTTACAAGGATAGTGTCTTATCGTATCGCTGATATTCTTCCCTTTCTCCATCATAGGCAGTCTGTGAACTTCAGCACTGTAAAGATTCTATTTGCCTTCCTCTGTAACTGAGACAAGCCATACAATTAAGGCAATGTACATATTTTAATTGAAGGGACATCTAGTTTTTGACACCAAGAAGAGGGAAAGAATTTCCAATAAGGAAGTGACTGCTCTGTGTTTCAACAAAATGGCAGCCTTCAGCAAGAAAAAACAGGAGCCATGCTGGAGACAATTTACAGCACACACTACTTTTTGTAGCATAATTATTAATGTGGAATGTATGTTCTTAAAGTGGTTCTACAGGCTGAAGGTGTTTTACCTTTATGCATTCTATGCATGAAGGTAAACAACACCTGTGTGCAGCTCCCCCAGCCCCCCTACCTAATACTTCCATGAGCCTGATCTGGATCCAGTGATGTGCACAAGAGTAGCTGCTCTACTGGCTCTTTCCCTTCTCATTTCCTCTCCTCAGACACAGCAGCGGGAGCAATTTTCTCCCACTGCTGTCAATCACAGCCGGTGAGGAGGGAGCATGACTATGGTATGGCCTATACCAAACCTATCTTAAACTTCTAAATACCCAATACCCTTCTTAACCTCTAAAATAACCAGACCACACCCATTTTGGAGTAAATTGGCCACACTTGGCCACTTTATTAAACATTTTAACCATAACTTTTTATTAGGTAAAAAACACACGGTATTCCATCAGAAACATTTTAAACCAGTGTCAGGGATCCCTGGAGGCACCGACCACATTTCAACGTATCAGCGTGTCCACACCCGGCCGTCAGTCGCGGCCGCTCCGACTCAAACGACATTTCTCAAACCTACACGCTGATACCCATCTCCCGATGGCAGTTAAACCTCAGTTAACTGGCATCAACCAAAGATACCATACCGATATGATTCCCCACTTCCATCACTTTATTCGTAATTTCCAATGCCTCCAAAGATCCCTAACCACCACAGACCACAGGTGTGAAACCTTACACCAGTGGGCACCCCACACAACGCAGAGCACGCTGTACCCCATCCTCCAGGCCCAGGCACCACAAATCAATGCCTACCGCATTAAGGTGGACCCCATCCCCCTTTAGGAACCGGTAAGTCTCCACCTCCAGATCCCAATGTCGAACCACTAAACCTCCATTGCGTATAATGAATCGACCCACCTCCTTATTAACTTTGATCCGTGTTTTATTGAGCTTTTCTATAGATCTGTCAAACCGCCAGGATGTATGGCCCACAATATCTGACCATATCACCATAGAACGGGGAAAATCAGTACGGATCCTAAGAACATCAAATTTGATATCCCTGATAAGGTGGCACATGGATCTAACCCCCAAATCATTACCCCCAACATGTAGGACTAACACATCCATCGCGCAATCCAAACAGGCGTACTTGTGGATTTCCGGTAGCACGCTGCTCCACAGCATGCCAGGAACTCCAATCCACGGCACCATAGTGACCTCTCTCGGCACTCCTAACTGGCGGCCGTTCGGGCGTATATCCGCCCTTCGAGCCCCCCAAAAGACAAATGAATGTCCCATAATCCATACGAGACCGACACCGGCATCTGAAATAAGAAGTTTCGTAGCATGTAGAAACAAATAAACAACAAACCCCAACTTATGCACAGCAGCACATGACTAAAGTAGGCCCTCCATCCACAACGCCCTGCCGTTATAGGAATCCAGGAAGGCATGCCAAATGTGCAGGTTCTCCCTGTGTTCCCGCCTCAGCGTGATTTAATGTATCGGGGATGAGACACCTGCCGTCGCCGCCGATAAGCGGCGACAAAACACACGCCCCATGGGCAAAATCCTGCAAGCAAAATTCAGCTTTCTCAACAGCGATTGCAGCTGGCGCATCTGAATCTTGCGCGTACCCACCATACATCGGATCTCCGCCTGGAGGATCCGCAGTTTGTCCTCCGGTAAATGGCATTCCATGGCCCAAGAATCATTCATTATACCTAGGAAACTGAGTTCAGTGACTGAATCCACCATTTTTTCTGACCAAAATATGCTGAAGTGTAGCCAACAAATTCCCGCATACCTTGGACGAAGGAGGGCCTACACACAAAAAATCGTTGTGAATGATGGAATTAATTCCCAACACGTCTTGTACTACCCATTCCACAAATTAACTGAACATCTCAAACAGTGAGCATGAGATAGAACAGCCCATTGGCAGGCATCGATCAACATAATATTCCTCCTCCCATTGGCATCCCAAAAGGTAAAAACTGTCAGGGTAAACCGGAAGTAACCCGAAAAGCCGCCTCAACGTCAGTCTTCGCCATGAGGGCAACCCGGCCATAGCGCCGAACCCAATTAACCGACGCATCGAACATAGTTACATAGTTACATAGTTACATAGTTAGTCAGGTTGAAAAAAAGACACAAGTCCATCTAGTCCAACCATAAAAAAAAAAAAAAAAAAACGTACAATCCAATATACCCAATACTATACCCACAGTTGATCCAGAGGAAGGCAAAAAACCCCAGCAGAGCATGCTCCAATTTGCTACAGCAGGGGAAAAAATTCCTTCCTGATCCCAGAGAGGCAATCAGATTTTCCCTGGATCAACTTTACCTATAAATGTCAGTACCCAGTTATATTATGTACATTTAGGAAAGTATCCAGGCCTTTCTTAAAGCAATCTACTGAGCTGGCCAGAACCACCTCTGGAGGGAGTCTATTCCACATTTTCCAAGCTCTTACTGTGAAGAAACCTTTCCGTATTTGGAGATGAAATCTCTTTTCCTCCAGTCGTAAAGAGTGCCCCCTTGTCCTCTGTGTTGACCGTAAAGTGAATAACTCAACACCAAGTTCACTATATGGACCCCTTATATATTTAAACATGTTGATCATATCCCCCCTTATTCTCCTCTTCTCAAGAGTGAACAAATTCAGTTCCTCTAATCTTTCCTCATAGCTGAGCTCCCCCATGCCTCTTATCAGTTTGGTTGCCCTTCTCTGCACTTTCTCCAGTTCCCCGATATCCTTTTTGAGAACTGGTGTCCAAAACTGAACTGCATATTCCAGATGAGGTCTTACTAATGATGAACGATGTACATGACACCGAGCATGCGTCAGGATCAATGGCGTCATTGACAGACCCCCCCTTTGGAAAAGACAAGTGGTGAATCAATCTAAATTTTCCCGGCTACTTCTTGGTTACTACCCCCAAGGGAGAAACCACCAGGTCCACCCTAGGGAGGGATGGGAAAGGGCCGCTCATCCGACCCAACACCACCTCTTTAGCTAGCTTCTCGGATACTACCCCACTATGTTCAAAAGCCGACCGCAAATTCCTGGCTTCAGTAGGAATATTTTTTAATGCACATGGAATACGAAAACCTTCAGAAAAACCCAACTCCAACAACCGGGCAGCCGCCCGTTCTGGATATCTATTTAGAAAGGGACGCATCTTTTCCACCATCACCGGAGTCCTCCCTCTTTCCTGAAGAATTCCCGGGCTTACCCTTCCCTCTTTTGAAACATTGGGATAACATGTGCCTGCCCCCCACAGCCTGAGCATTCATGCTTGAAACGACAACCGCTTCCATACCTACAGGCCCCCTCATTAAATTGCCAACACACCCCTTTAACTTTTGGGGCCCGGGGCATCCGCACCTCCGATCCTGCCTGGAAATAAAGTAGGAGTAGGCCGAGCCGCAGACATCAGCTTCATCCACAAGCTGATGTCTTTATGGTCCCAGTGTATTGAGGGGCGAACCGCTTTCCTCTGACGAACTTGTTCATCATATCGGAGCCAAGCCTGTCCCCCATAAACCCATTGAGCTTCGCCAATTGCGTCCAAGTAGCAAAAGAGCGTAGAGCAGCACTCGGGCTGTTTCTCTCCAATCACACTTGCTAAAATAGCAAACGCCTGGAGCCAATTGGCAAAGGATCGGGGAATAAGGTGATACCTACGTTTTTCTTCCTCTTCTTTCTTGGACTCACCAGGCTTAACCCTGTCCAAATTAAATTTCTCAAGTGGCAGTAAGGAAAAAATCTCCATGTATTCACCTTTCCAGATTTTTTCCCGCACTTCCGGCTTGAGATGGGCCCCCAAAGGACCTTGAAAGCAAACATACACTTCACACTTGGCTGCGTCCGCCAAACGTACCGTGTCAACTGCTTTACCTGATTCCTTACTTGTCGCAGGCTTGTCAACGACCCCTGAGCCTTCCTGCACCCCCTTTCTCCCTCCACAGTAGACGAACCCTCGCCTGTCCCCGGCACTGAAACCCCCACAACCGGCGGAGCTGTCCCTGCCAGGCTGGGCACCCAACCCTGCACAGGAGAAGAGGCAACTGAAACCCCATCAAAACGTTGAACCAGCGAGCACAAACCCAACAGGAGAGTTTGTAAATCGGACCCCATTCCTGATGCTGCAGCCCCTTGGGTTGCTGTCTGAGGAGGGGGTGCGCTTGCCAAGACCAGCGGGGGAGGGGGTGCACCATGCTCCCCGCTTCCCCCAAGACTGAGCAAAGGCCCTTAGCTCAGCCCCTTGGTGGCGGGGCAGAGCCCTATTCTGTGTGTCAATGGACACACAGTTGAGGTTCGGGAGCGATCAGGCACGATAGCCCCATAACAAGTTGCTGTCTATGAGGGCACTCAGCAGGGGCGGGGGGTTGGAAGGAGTCCAGAGCACTTGCGGGGGACCCGAGAACAGGAGGATTGGGGATGTTCTGTGCAAAACCATTACACAGAGCAGATACATATAAAATGTTTGTTATTTTTGTTTTAAATCCTTTATTTTCACTTTAATGGTTATCAAACTGTTATGGGTAAAGTTCCACTTTAACCACTTGCCGCGTGCCATATAGCAGAATGACGGCGGCAAAGTGGTTATGATATCCTGACTGGACGTCATATGACGTGCCCAGGATAACACAGCCGGCGCGCGCCCACAGGGGGTGCGCAGCTCGGCGATCGGAGGTGCTGTGTGTCAGTCTGACACACCGCAACTCCGAGCATGGTATGAAGCCTCTAACAAAGGCTTCTTACCACGTGATCAGCTGTGACCAATCACAGCTGATCATCACATGAACCAGGAAGTGGCGGTAAACGGCTTTCCTCGGGTCGCACTGACAGGGAGAGCTGATCGGCAGCTCTTCCTGTCAGAGGGGGGGGGTCTGTGCTGATAATCAGCACATTGATTATTAGCACAGCCCCCATCAAAAGCTTCCCATCAGCTGCCAATCAGTGCCCAACACCTGCCAGCCTGTCCCCATAATAAACTGCCTGCCTGTCCCCATAATAAACGCTTGTCAGTGCCCATAACAGTGCCGATCAGTGCCCACAACAGTGCCAATCAGTGCCCTATCAGTAATGCCTGTCAGTGCCCAATCAAAGTGCCAATCAGTGCCCCATCAGTAATGCCTGTCAGTAGCTCCTCATCAGTGCTGTCTACCCAGTGCCACCTATCAGTGCCCATCATCAGTGCCCATCAGTTTTTTTTTTTAATTGTCTGTCTTTTTTCGTTTATAGCGCAAAAAAATAAAAACTGCAGAGGTGATCAAATACGACCAAAAAAAAGCTATATTTGTGGGAAGAAAATGATAAAAATTTAGTTTGGGTACAGTGTTGCATGACCGCGCAGTTGTCATTCTAAGTGCGACAGCGATGAAAGATGAAAATTGTCCTGGGCAGGAAGGGGGGAAAGTGTCTGGTATGGTAAGCAAATTGGTAACCTCCTCCTAGACTAACATTTTTTTTTTTGCTAGTATGTGTGGTCAGTAATTTGCATAGAAATTCTAATAGAAAGGTTGGCCACTTTGGTATAAAAAATAATAGGTCCAAATATCTGCATAAATCATCTTTTTTAGTTTTGTAAATATTGGATTTCAATTTAATAGCTTTTAACTACCATTAGAAAGCATAACCAAAACACTCAGATATGACAATAAATAATAATCATTACTATCATGCAAACTAGCACGGCCAACACAAAGAGTGGAGTCAGCAGTGAACACTAGTGTACTGTAGTATGCAAACTGAAAAATCCTCTAATATAGTTGTTTAGTCTCAAATCAAAGAGGATTTAAATACAAAGAAAAAGAAAGGTAAAATGTTAACATGTGTTCCAGCTTCCACCATGCTGTAATATTTAATGCTGTGTATCCTCAACCTCAATTTTCAATTCATGGAACCTCTAAAGCAAAAAAGATTACAGATAATGTTGTAGAATAATAACAAAAAAGCACATTACCTTAAACCTATATATTGCCAGTGATATTAAAGCAGTATTAAACCCAAAAGCAAATATTTATTATATTGCAGCTTACCAATTCTTATGCCGCGTACACACGACCGGCCTTTCCGTCAGAGTAGACTCTGACGGTCTTTCCGACGGAGTTCTAGCTGAAACGGACTTGCCTACACACGATCACACCAAAGTCCGTTCACTTGGAACGCGATGACGTATGATGGGACTAGAAAATGGAAGTTCAATAGCCAGTAGCCAATAGCTGCCCTTGCGTCGTTTTTGGTCCGTCGGACTAGCATACAGATGACCGGTTTTCCTGATAGGAATTGAGGCCGTCGGAAAGATTTGAAACCAGTTCTATTTCTAGGTCCGTCAGAATTTTAGAAATAAAAAGTCAGATGAAGCCCACACGCGATCGGAATGTCCGACGGAATGATTACGTCGGTCCTTTTCTGCCGGAAAGTCCGGTCGTGTGTATTAGAGCATTAGATGTGATGACTGCATTCCTTTTCTTTTTTTTAGGCTTTCTTTCTTTACTTTCCCCCTGTTATCCTGCCAGTAAGGCCGAGTTCACACTGGCGCACTGCATCTTGGGCACAGGGCCGATGTATGTGCAGTTTCCATGCATTTTTAGTTCTGGTTCCATTGACTTGTTTTAAGTCGAATGCATTTGCCTCATTTTCTGAAAGTGCACCAAAAGTCCATGCCATATCTTTGGTGCACTTTCAGAAAACTTGGAAAAAACACACGACCTAATAGAAGTCATTGGGCTAAAAAATAGGATAAAATGCCCCGAAACTGCACATATACCCATGCTGTGGCCAAAACGCAGTACACCAATGTGAACTCAGCCTAAGTCTGTTGTTTTTCAAAAGAACAAGCTGCCCTGCAAATATAGCAGTTAGAGGGTTAAGAAAAAGCATTTACCACTGATGGGAGTGCTTACAATTGGAATCACTGTTCTTGGCTCCACAAAAAATTAACATGTTTTAAAAATCAGGTGCAATATGCACACTGATGGATAGGATGAAATATGTTATCTATATTCCAAGCACAGAAGAATGTGCAGGGGCCTCAATTTAAAAGTGTTGTAGTGTGGGTGGTGGTTGGGGCATCTCATGTGTATTATGTGGCAATCTTCCTTATTTAGCAGACAGCAAAAATATGCAGAAGTTTATAACACAAAATAGTTTTTAAACTTGGCTTAAAGGAAACAGAACTTTGTGCCATCCCCACTTGGATCATATAATTTGGCACAGACATGATTGCAACATGCAAAACATTTTCCATGCCAGCCTCACGTAAAGGGATATTTGCATACTGTGTACAGGGAAGTGACCGTGATGTTTCCAAGTCAGGCAATTGCTAATTGCAAGCAGATGTGGTATACAAATTAGTGTTTTTGTAACTTCCTTTGGTCTCCATCTATCTTCATGTAAATGATGTAGACCATATTTTCTGTTTAGCAAGCAGTCACCTTCAAATTGTCATCTTTGCCTAGGGAAGACTTAAAATTAAAATAAAAAGCTGAAAAAAAAACCACAAAAAAAAACAAAAACATACATATAGAGATATATATATATTCCTAACTGAACCACTGTACGCTCAACCACCTGTGCAGAATATTCAAAGCAATCCCCTAGTTCCATGTATACCCTGCAATACTCACTTTAGTCATTCATGAAATGAGATGTGCATTACAATAACATATTCATATTCCCCCCCTCCCCATAAACTATTGACTGAACAGCCCAGGGACATTTTGAGATCAGGGATGCCACTTGAGCCATTCCCGGTACTTAATAGAGTGAAACTAATCATTGATCGAATCTGCATTAGTGGACAGGGATTACATCCAAATATCCCATATTTTGTGGAATTTTTTGCCACAGCCACGTGACAGGTAAGTAGCTTTGTTTATTAGTGTGTAGTTGTTGACCGAGCCTGGGTATGCCCAATAGGCTCTGTTTTGTTTTGTATTTACCTTGAAATTACAATAAAAACAACTTAAAAAATAATTAAATAAAAAGCTGAGAGAATGTAATAAAAAAAAACATTTCTGCTTTCCCGAAATGCCCTTTTTTATTTTATATCAACTTAAGGCCCGCCACCACCACAGCAATGGTGAGGTGCTGTGTGTACATTAATGAGGGAAAAAAATGAACTTAAAGTGGTGTTTCAGCCGAAATTATACTTTTTAAATAAAAATACCCCTATAATACACAAGCTTAATGCATTCTAGTAAAGTTAGTCTGTAAACTAAGGTCTGTTTTGTTAGTTTATAGCAGTAGTTTGTTATTTTATAAACTTACAGAAGGCCGTGGCCATCTTAAGTGTGGGCATCTGAAGCCAGATTGTTTTTCTTCCTGGATCTCATCCTTGCAGATCTCGCACATGCTCAGTGCAGCACAAGCAGTGAAATAGGTTTCAGGTCAGGTTTCCATAGCAACGGCAGTGTCAGAGGAAGTTGCCGCCCCTTCCCAGAAGGCATTGCAAACAGGAAATGATGCGATGGGCCGCGGCCAGGGAGGAGGAAGTGAAAAATGAATACAGCAGATATACAGTAATAATAACAATAAAAACATATCCAATTTGTTTACAGTGCACAGTTTAGTGAGGGATGCTGAAGAGTTGTAAAAGTGGGTGGAACTCCACTTTAAATGATTTTAGCAAATGGCTGCAATATAACAAAGAGTAAAAAATGTAAGGGGGTCTGAATACTTTCCATCCCCACTGTATGTTATAACATAATAATATATCATTTAGCTTGATTAAAACAGTACCTTTTCAGCAGTAAAAGATTCTCATTCTCCCTCTTAACTGTGTGAGAAAAACATGGGATTATGGATATATCTTATACCCTTAAACCCATGTTTTTTCCTTGCTGTTAAGAGGACTGGGCTGGAAGGGAGCATGTGTCTTTTAGACACATGCTCCTTCTATGACACTGCAGTGAGAGGAGAGCCTCCACTGTAGCATTTTTATTGGATGGCTTGGACCAATGGTACTTTACCACTGGTCCAAGGCTCCAAGCTGTCCATTGAGCTCAGTGCCTCTGACAAGAAGTAAGAGGCACTGAGCTCATCCTCTCAGTCTGCTGCAAACAGAGTATGCTAGCTTGTATTTAAACTGGCCACTCTGTATGTAGCTTTATATTGGCCTAAACTGATGAATAAATTTGTTTTTGTACATTTTTTATTGGATTTGTATTATAGCAAAAAGTAAAAAATATTGTTTTTTTTTTCAAAATTGTCGGTCTTTTTTTGTTTATGGCGCAAAAAATAAAAACCACAGAGGTGATCAAATACCACCAAAAGAAAGCTCTATTTGTGGGGAAAAAAAAGGATAACAATTTTATTTGGGTACAGCATCGCACAACCGCACAATTGTCAGTTAAAATAATGCAGAAAGGGCCTGGTCATTAAGAGGGTAAATCCGTCAGGAGCTGAAGTGGATATTCAAAGCAGTGAAACGTGAAGGCAGTCATTTTAATAATTATCCTTCATATTTTAAATCAGCCTTTCCCAACCTTTTTACCAAAGAGGAACCCTAAATATGTTTAGGTCTCTCGGCAGGTTAGTCACACCGCAATGGTGGTCAATGAGAAATGGTGCCCTTACTCTGGTGGTCAGTGGAAAGAATGCAACTTACATTGGTAGTCAGTGGAAGGAATTTTTTTTTTTTTTGCCTAAGAAAAGAGAGAAGAAGCTCCACTAGTCCCATGCCACTGGCTCTGACAAGCAGCATTGGTGCCAGACTTGTGTAGATACCATCAAGTGAGAGTACAATTCACCACTGCTCAAAGAAACCTTAGTAACCTCTAAATAGGGTAAATTATGCACCCTTTAAGTGGCAAGTAAGCATTGACCACATGGTCTCTTGAACCTAATATTAGCCATCATTAACCACCACAAGAATTTACCCCCTTCCTGACCAGAGCACTTTTTGTGCTTCGGCACTGCGTTGCTTTAACTGACAATTGAGCGATCGTGCGACATTGCACCCAAACAAAATTGATCTCCTTTTTTTCCCACAAATAGAGCTTTCTTTTGGTGGTATTTGATCGCCTCTGCGGTTTTTATTTTTTGCCCTATAAATAAAAAATGAGCGACAATTTTGTACTTTTTGCTATAATAAATATCCCCATTTTTTTTTAAAAAAGGCACATTTTTTCTCAGTTTAGACCGATATGTATTCTTCTACATATTTTTATTACAAAAAATGCAATAAGCGTATATTGATTGGTTTGCGCAAAAGTTATAGCGTCTACAAAATAGGGGAAAGATTTATAGCATTTTTATTTTTTTATTTTTTTTTACTAGTAATGGCGGCGATCTGCAATTTTTATCATGACTGCGACATTATGGCGGACACGTTGGACAATTTTGACACATTTTTGGGACCATTGGCATTAATACAGCGATCAATGCTATAAAAATGCATTGATTACTGTAAATATGTAAAATGTACTGGCAGTAAAGGGGTTAACGCTAGGGGGCGATCTAGGGGTAACTATGTTCCCTGGGAGGTGATTCTAACTGAAGGGGGAGGGGACTGACTAGAGGAAGTGACGGATCGTGGTTCCTAGCTAATAGGAACACACGATCTGTCACTCCTGTCAGAACAGAATAGGGAAGTGTGTATTTACACGCACTCGTCCATGTTCTGTCTCTCCTGCTCACAATCGCTCATGGCCGGTGATCATTGCGACCATCGGCCACGAGTATCGGCACCCCCACTGTGCAGCAGGTGGGCGCATGCGCCTGCTCTCCCGACCCCGCGAGCCTACGTATAGCTACGACGGCTCGCGCAGGGGAGCCAACCTACCACAGTATAACTGCGGCGGTTGGTCGGGAAGCGGTTAAAAAAAAACATATTAAGAGAGACTATATCACAAATATATCAGCACTGTGAATATATTTTACTTAGGAAAATACCATAATTTAGGAATGGAAAGTAAAAGGTGAACTTTTTGAGTTTTTAATTTAGATACATCTTAAAAAGAGTCTGAATATATAAATAAATATGGCTTTCAACTTTGGTCTCTTAATAGATATTTTAAAATTTTAATATTTTAAAATGAATTTCAGGAGACAGAGTCAGTATATGAATCATTGCTGGCAATGTACCATGGAATATGTAGTCCTTAGAAAGTAAACGGCAGATAAGAAGCTGCAAAAAATGCAAGGAATCCAGGAAGTTGTGGAAAGAGATGACCAGCAGACACGCAGCACTCCATGAACATGAAAGGAGATTTTTTAAGTAAGCCTATATTGGATTGTCAAAAATAACTATTGTTTGTATTGTTATTACAATTCTGAGGTCATAAAATGTGCATGCCGTGACCATATATCCATTTAAAGGTTTCTTTTCTTTTTTTGCAGAAAGAAGGAAGGGAGGTGAATACTACCACCACAAAAGATTATTGTGCACAATGTTATGTTGGGACTTATGGGTCATGGGATGTTGCCAAAGCAATGTTAACCTGCTATTAGATGTTCAGCAATGCAGTTTTATATACTGAATGGTGGCTCTCTCCAGATCGAGGGTTCAAGGAACAATGTTTTGACAAAACTAACCAGTTAATGGCATTTGGTTATGGAACTGGCTGCTCAATTTACTACAGGAAATAAATTAGGTACCCCAGGTGGGCTGAAATTTCACCTCAGGGTTAAATTCTTGACTTATAGCCAGGATGTTAACAGATAGGAGTCAGTCACTTTTGAACAGTTAATGGAGTTAATTCAGGCCAAAGGAAAGATCAATATGCAGACTCCAGAAATCTACCTACAGCCAAAAAAGCACCTTTAAACAAGACTGACACTGTATTCTCATAACTGTAAAGCAGTAGCTGCACTCAACTTACTGGATAAGCAACCAGACTTTCAGTGTGGTCCAAGCCTATACCCAGCGCTTATACCCAGCTTCTCCAAACACTCCACATGTAGGGGAAATTCACCCCTGATGCTCCTATCCACAATCCATCTTCAGTCCTCCTGGGCAACACCTCTGGCCAAGCAGTGCAAGCTTCATGCCCCAGGCTTGGGCCTACCTTTCCCTAGCACATGTGTCCCCCCCAGGCATCAGGCTGGGAGGTCAGGGATCAGCTACACACAAACATCCTGCCCAGCCGAAAACTGGGAGGTAAGAGAGGTTCCAGGAAGGTTCCCCCAAATATTTTTAACCTGTCTCCAGCATGCACCACTGTGTCATGAACAGGTGTGACCAGAACCGTGTGATCTGCGACAGAGGACACCAAAACGTATATAAGTGAAAATATATTAATTTATTAAGGAAAGTGAGTAATATAATACAACCAACTCCAATATGACACAGTGCAATAACCAACCACAGACAGAGACCCACAAACAACAATAGACAGATAAGTGCAATAAATGGGAAATACCAGGATCATAAACAATAGCCAGGCCAGGGTCATACACAGCAGATCAGCAGTGGATGTTCCAGAGACATAAACATAAGCCAGGCCAAGGTCATACACAGGGAAGTCAGTAGATGGGGTATGGAACACAGGCCAGGGAGAGGATGGATGGGTCAGACTGCAGGCAGGGATGCAAGGTAACAGGTGGGACAGGATAGGGTCCGAGACAGGGAGACAGGATCAGGTTCAGGGCACAGGATCAGATCGCTAGCAGGTCAGGAGGCAATGAAGAAATCAAGGCAAACATGTGAATGTTTGCCGGGTATTTATAGGCTTGTGATTGGCCTCAAGTGACACCTGATTGCAGGAGGTACTGTCTGCTCCACACTGCCAGGATCCATCCGCTGGTGGACGCCAGTACTGCGGCCCAAAGATGATATACTATTAACAGGGAAAAGCTCTCCTGACAGTTCCAAACTGCCAGGAGACACCTACTGGTGGACCTCAGTACTGCATGCCAAATAACAGGTATTACCAGCAGATGGAACATTTCCTGACAGTATCCCCCTTCAAAGGAGCGGCCTCTGGACGCTCCAATTGGTTGTAATTGTCCATAGTCTATGGCATCAAGCAGAACAACAGGTGGCGCCACAGCAGGCATGGGCACTTCAAGCTGGAGGGCAGCAGGCATGGGCACTTCAAGCTGGAGGGCAGCAGGCATGGGCACTTCAAGCTGGAGGGCAGCAGGCATGGGCACTTCAAGCTGGGGGGCAGCAGGCATGGGCACTTCAAGCTGGAGGGCAGCAGGCATGGGCACATCAGGCTGGAGGGCAGCAGGCATGGGCACATCAGGCTGGAGGGCAGGCACCCGGACATCAGGCTGGAGGGCAGGCACCCGGACATCAGACTGGAGGGCAGGCACCCGGACATCAGGCTGGAGGGCAGGCACCCGGACATCAGGCTGGAGGGCAGGCACCCGGACATCAGGCTGGAGGGCTGGCACCCGGACATCAGGCTGGAGGGCTGGCACCCGGACATCAGGCTGGAGGGCTGGCACCCGGACATCAGGCTGGGGGGCTGGCACCCGGACATCAGGCTGGAACAGATCAGCTGGCAAGGAGGCAGGACTGGACACTGGCATGATGGTATGGGTTGGATTAGCTGGTGCTGAGGCAGGTTGGGTTACTGGCAGGATTGTTTTTGTTGGAAAAAACTTTCGTTTTTTCTTTGGCTTAGCCACTGAAGATCTGTAGGTGAGGGGTGCAGCAGACTGGAGAGGAGGATTGGGATATGGCAGAGAAGAGGTAACAGTAGCTGGAGGAAGTTCCTGTGGGTTTGTGGGCAGCTGAGAAGAGGCAGGTGGGTTGAATGCAGGATAGGTACAGGGAGCAGAAACTGGATATGAGTATTTGATTGGCAGCAGCGTATACTGAGCTGCAACTGCGGTTGACATGGGTGATGGGGAAACATACATTTGGGTAGGCTGGTGTTTGGTGGCAGAGGTGGTTTGTTTGGCTAGAGCTGCTTGCATCATGTCAGACCATGCTGAAAGTATAGGTTGTACAAACTGTGCTTTTAAATCTCCCTGTCTAACAAAAGACTGAGCAGACACAATGCACTCAGCAATCACCTGTGGGGAACAGGCTGAGTAGTGCTCACAAAAATCGTCTGGATCATCTTCAAAAAGCCAAACTAGGGATACAACCTGATTCATATCAAAAGGAGGAGTGAAATCATCACGGCCCTCTGGAATACAGGGCAGGGCCAGCTCAGTACATAGCTTGATCAAAGGCTGCACCTCCCCAAACAATATATAACCCTGATCGACCAGGGAGTGAGCCAAACGTATAGTGGCAAACAACTGGTCACTAGACCATCCTTTCAAAGCCTGGCGGCAATAATCACCACTTTCAGATGCCAGCAGAGAAAAATAAATAACCTCATCGGCATTCATGTTTGCAACCAACTGAATCAAAATGGTTCCCCTGTGCAGCCACTTCTGGTCAGGGATGGCCTTGATTTACTGTCATGAACAGGTGTGACCAGAACCGTGTGATCTGCGACAGAGGACACCAAAACGTATATAAGTGAAAATATATTAATTTATTAAGGAAAGTGAGTAATATAATACAACCAACTCCAATATGACACAGTTCAATAACCAACC
This sequence comes from Lithobates clamitans, assembly GCA_037952925.1. Lineage (NCBI taxonomy): Eukaryota > Metazoa > Chordata > Amphibia > Anura > Ranidae > Lithobates > Lithobates clamitans. The sequence goes on along the minus strand of JBBGZY010000501.1, from coordinate 266,200 downwards.
ACAGACAGAGACCCACAAATAACAATAGAGAGATAAGTGCAATAAATGTGAAATACCAGGATCATAAACAATAGCCAGGCCAGGGTCATACACAGCAGATCAGCAGGGGATGTTCCAGAGACATAAACGTAAGCCAGGCCAAGGTCATACACAGGGAAGTCAGTAGATGGGGTATGGAACACAGGCCAGGGAGAGGATGGATGGGTCAGACTGCAGGCAGGGATGCAAGGTAACAGGTGGGACAGGATAGGGTCCGAGACAGGGAGACAGGATCAGGTTCAGGTTCAGGTTCAGGTTCAGGTTCAGGTTCAGGGCACAGGATCAGATCGCTAGCAGGTCAGGAGGCAATGAAGAAATCAAGGCAAACATGTGAATGTTTGCCGGGTATTTATAGGCTTGTGATTGGCCTCAAGTGACACCTGATTGCAGGAGGTACTGTCTGCTCCACACTGCCAGGATCCATCTGCTGGTGGACGCCAGTACTGCGGCCCAAAGGTGATATACTATTAACAGGGAAAAGCTCTCCTGACAGTTCCAAACTGCCAGGAGACACCTGCTGGTGGACCTCAGTACTGCATGCCAAATAACAGGTATTACCAGCGGATGGAACATTTCCTGACACACTGGCAATAAACCTCCCAGTGGTTGGCCAGGGCATTTTAATATTCATAACCCAGGCTACTGAATCTTCCCATACTTTTGCCTGGGACACTCCCCAGCAGCAGGCAGAATTAAATGATAACCTGAAGTTAGGGGAAAACCTGTAAAAAACAGAACTATTCATTCAGATTAAGACTCACTAAAGCCCAGCAGTACTAAATTTAAAATAGGGACACTACAGCTCATGGCAGGGTGCCTATACCTCATTTACCATTCATGAATTTATTGCAGGTAGTTGCCAGAATTTGAAAATATGCAGGACCCTCTTGGACACTTTATAAATGTAGGTACTGTGATGCAAACAGCATGCAGCAGAAATTTATCGCTACCAAAATCATTAATGTATTTTATGAGGATGAGGTTCTATAGAATCTGAACTTCTAAGAATTCATGCCATCTGTCACAAGGGAAAAGGGTCACACAGAATGCCATGAATCACAGAGGTAAAGCCATAGGGAATGTCAGCAGTCACATGGATAAAGCCACACAGAATGCCTTCAGTAAAAGGGGTAGAACTACGTGGAATGCAAGAAAGACAAAACATAATTTTATCAATAGGAGGGGAAAAGCCACACAGAATGCCATCAGTAACAAGGGTAAATCTGCACCAAACATCATAAGTATCAGAGGTAAACCCACAAATATATTATCAATGCCAGGGGGAAATGAACATGGAATGCCATCAGTAAAAAGGGTAAAGCTACAAAGAACACCAACAGAGGTTAACCTCCACATACCTATGTCATCAATAGCAGGGGTAAATCCACATCCCATCAATCAAGAGGGTAAGGTCACACAAAATGCTATGAGTCATCAATTCAAAGTGACACAGACTACCACCAGACACTGGTGTAAAGCTTTATGGAAAAACATCAATCACAAGGTAAGCCAAGCACATTGCTATTAGTTACAGGAGTAAAATGACACGCAACATCAGTCACACATGTAAAGTCACACGGAACACCACTAGTCATGGAGTTAAGCTACATGGAATAACAACAGTCACAGGGGTAAGGCCACACAGAATGCCATCACAGCCATGAAGTCAAATGTAATGCCATCAATCTCAAGGTAATGCCATGCAGATCACCGTCATTCACATGGCTATTCCCACTGGTTTAATGAACAAAGGCAGTTTGGATAGCTTTAAAGGTTACAATATTTTTTTTAAATATATCTTTGCCTTGCAATGCCTAAAATTAGTGCACATTGTGCAATATGTTTATTATGATATTTTATACAATAATTTTATATTAACATATGGCTAATAAGGTCTAAAACCTAGCAATTGCAGTAGATCTGGAGTAACTCAGATATCTAGGTTACTCTGAGAGAACAGCTAAAACACTTGAGTGTGAGTGTCCCATCTGTTTTTTCCTGTGACCTTGCAATGACTTCTGCTTGGTGAAACAGAATAGTGGTCCAGCTGTATTCATATAGACAGAAGCCTGATAATGGTTCATCCTTGCAACACAAGTCCTCAGTTGTCACATTTTAATTTCCTGTTCCAGTTAAGTGCAATAAACTGTTGCAATGAGAAATTGATTTTAAAAATAAATGAACCATTTGTGTAGAACTGTAATAAGGATGATGGAGAAAAAGAAGACAATGAAGAAAATTATCATCATTACTTATTACTGCTATTGTTATTTTTTATTGCAGAAATATAGATGGAGGAATTAAAACATTTTGGTAAAATGGACAAGATATTTTATGGATATATGAAAAATTATAAATAAATATAGCCAATTTGCAGTGCAAAAATGCAGCTGGTATGTAGCATACATTATGAGCGTTCTTGTGAGCCCAACCTGTTATCGCTATATGAGAAAGTGAGTGAGAAATCAGATGGTTGAAATTCAGTGGAAGTAGTTTGTCTAGATTTTTATATGGCAATTGATACTGTACTTCATAAATAAAGAAGGAGAAAGTGGAAAAACAGACTTTAGCGGCTGCCACTGTAACCCCAGTTGCGAATAAAGTACTCAAAAATATATAAAGGTATAAAAATGTATTTATACAACATCATAAAAACATGTCAAACGACCAAAGTTATGTAAACATTGTCCCATAAGTACAAATATGGCTGGACAATGAAACCTGTACAGGTGGCCTCTAAGATAGTAAATGTATAGATATTTGTTACAATCTTCTGTTTAAAGGACAGCCAACGGAATCAGAGTACCAGCACCAATGGATCACTACGTGTTTCGCCAATGACTTCCTCAGGAGAACCTATTGGTACTGGAAGATACATTACAATTAGTACATATACTTATATATGTTTCTGGAAACATACATCATAATGTGTTGCAGACATCATTGTAATTGAAAATGAGTACATTGAAATACATACCAAGACCAGATATGTAGGAGACATAGAGTATATGATCCACCATGGGGGAGAGAAGGAGGGAAAAGGAGGAGGTGGAGAGCACGGTTGACATGCTCCAAGGGGAGTATGTAGGGGGCATTAAACAGAAATGTGGGCAGCCTCACTAAAGGAGCAGCCTACCAAAGAATAAGCTATTCAAAAGTAATCCAAGAATAACTGCGATGAGTATATATTAAGTTAAATTCATTTAATTCTATTCCATATGATAATGTATGAAGTATATGAAATATGTGGAAGATATAATGTGTGAGTAGTAGGGAGAGTAACGGTAAGTAAATATATACACATATGGATATTGATGGACATTGGTGTGGGTATATAAATGGGTGTATGCACAACCACCAGTGTGGTGTGTTAGGATGGTCATAATTGTATTGAATTTAATATGTTATGTTGACGTAGGGTAAATATGGGTCAGGAAAACGAGGGTCAAAAAAACTTCCCTGTAGACCTCATATGTGTCCATGTACATACATAAATATACATGCTTATAAACATGAACAGGCATACATACATACAAAAAAAAAAAAGAATGATAATAATAAACTCACTTGTAGAAGTTAATAAATTGTATATACTGAGTAGAGAGCATTGTGCATATAGCCCAAGCAGGACATATGGTACAATGTATTTCTTTCAGATATTCCCCATTGGAGGTAATGATGTGAGTGCCCTGTGAAAAGCAAAAAAGGGAAAGGGACAGTTTCAAAAAGCGGACAGGGTATCCTTCCCTTAAGGTTTGAGTATTCCCCAGAGTGTGTCTCACAAGAACTGACCTTCTATATGCATCGTATGCTGCCCTGAGTGCCGGTCCTGTGTGCCGATACACCCCCCCCCCCCACTCATGTGGAGTGAATGAGACATCCGCACGGACCCTCTCCTTATCCCTCTTATATTTGCTTATCCCTCCTATATGAGATGGCTGCCAGTGGTGAGGCCCATCCCTACGTCCCTCACGCGTGAAGTATGGCGGTACGTTTCCAGGCATGCACGGCAAAGGGGGAAAGCCATGCATATCTGTGAATGGCGGAGCAGGTACAGAGAAATGTCCCCCGCTGTGTTTCCAGGCGGACCAGCATCTGGCACCGGAAATGCACATATAATTTTGCAGAGCGTCCCTCCACAATTAGGGCGGGAGAAGTGCAGGGAAGACACAGTCTCCGTTTTCCATATACTGTACTTCATAAATGTTTAAATCTATAAAATAAGGTCTGTTGGAATTTATGAAACTGTAGTTACATGGATAGGAAACTGGTAACATGAACAGGTCCCCTCCTATGGAGTGGTGTCCATAGGTGTGCACAGCCTATTGCATTAGGGTGTGCACCCTAAAGCTCAAACATATATGTGTGTGCATGTGTATATATACGGAAGGGCAGATATTGGTGGTGTCAGTAGGGCAGTTACAATTTTATTTTTTTTTACAATTTTTTAGGAGAAAAAAAATAGATTTTTTTTTTATTTGGTGAAATATCAGGGGACTAAACATTGGAAATGCACCACACGGGGTGATTAGGTTGTGCCCAGGCACACCTGGCACACCCTGTGCGCACGCCTATGGTGGTGTCCCTTACCTAAATTTAGTGCTACTGGGTTGTAGTCAACCTGAACTCCATTTGATAGTTTTGCTTTCTTCAGAATTTCCCTAAGCTCAGAGTTATAGTTTACTTCTGCCTGCTGTTAAGGAATGTCCCTGGCAATTGTGTAAGAATAAGCAATAACCTGAGTTAGGATTATTTATGTCTCTCTGGTCAATGGCTGTAAGGTTTAATGCAGTGATACACACTGGAGAAGGATATAAATATTTAGGGTGGAAAGTTATTTTGCTTTCCAGCCTCTGCTTGGTGAGGAGATGTGTAGCTGAGGTTCTTGTCCTCTGAGGCTTGCTGGCTGGGGAGGGTATGCTGTGCTTCAGAGAGTCGGAGGCTTGGGGCCTGAGGCTTCCCACTGTCCTTCTGGAGGGCATATCCAGGGAAAATGGAACAGGAACCTGGTTTGGAGCACCATGGGTGACACTTCATCAGCTGAAGTGTGACTGGAAGAGTTGGGTAGAGGTTGTAGACATTGTTGCAGGAATTTCTGGTGCCGCATCCAACTAGTACGTGTGTTGTCTCAATGCTGTCTGGAGAATACACCGTACAAGTCTGGCTCGTTCCTCAGTCTGGAGAATACAGAGTACCATTCTGGCTTAAAGGTCCTTTTATCTGTATTGACTGTGAGTGGAGGTACTGAGGTCTGGTTTTGGGTACCATGTGCCTTGACCCCTCTCTCCTGAGAGATATGAATGCTATTTAGTTATGCCCGTGCTTGTTTTTTTAGAGATTAGGTGCAAGTATTTACTGCCCCCTCGCAAACCCACCATGCTAAATGGTGGGTGTGGCCAAATTTGCCAGTAGCAGGAGGGTCTTACAGGGGCAGGGTGAAAACCTTGGCCTACTCACTGTATACATGACACAAACATGCCACAGTCCTTGCTTTCAATTTCTATACCACATGCAAGAGTCTAACAAACATGTACAACACTCAGCCTAATTATTTAAAAAACTGAAACTTCTCCATTACATATGCTTTTTAGCCTACCTTGAAAAAGAACTTCACAAACTAGTGAACTAGTCAGTGACTACTTAGCAACCAGCACCTGTTTGAACTGAGACAATAAACACTTTGCAAGGCTCAGGAGTGTATATTGTGTAGGGTTAAGGAGTATCACCCAGGGTGCAGGACTCAGGAGTGGGTAACAAAGACCAGTGTACTATCAGAAATTATCATACCCCCAAACCCTCTTCCACTAACCCCTCCTCCCAGTACAGAGATTCTCCCTTAGCCCCAAACCCCCCTCCCTTCTAAGTACAGATTGTCAGAGATAGGGGCTGCTGTGAATGGACAGCTGGTACTACTAGGAGAAGTTCTTTCAAATTTTTTTTTTTTTTTTTTTACCCCACCCTCCCCTCCGGTCCAACCCTTTCCTGGTCCAGCCATATTTTCCATATTTTTTCAAATTTCTTATAATTACCCCTCTTCTTATAAATGTACTTTTCCCTGCAAATCACCTCCCTTACTGCTTTCTCCCATTCCGGCACCGTCAGTGCCTCCTTTCTCTGCCAACGCTGCGCAATAAGCTTTCTTCCCTGAAACAGACATCTAGCTCTTGCTGTCTGTATGTCCTTTGAGGTCACTTTGTCCCCCATCAGTCCCAACAGGCACTCTCTCGCCTCCAGCCTCAGCGATGTCCCAAACACCAGGTTTATCTTTTCCACTACCCCTTTCCAATATCTATGCAATTTGGGACATCGCCAGAGCATATGAATCAAATCTCCATGCCCCCCTCCACATCTTGGACACTTCGAGTCTGGTCTCTTGCCCCACTTGAACAATTTCAGGGGTATATAATATGCCCTATAAGATAAGTAAAAGTGGGACATCACCTGTGAGGGGGAGAGAGTGACTCTGGGCCCCGACGACAAGACATACTCCCACTGGTCGTCAGACAGTGCTCCCACATCTTTCTCCCACTTGATCCTATTTTTGTTTTCCACCATACCTTCCTGAGCTGCTGCCTTCAGGCATCCATAAATGTCAGAGATCAATCCCCTTGTGGAGCTCGCATCGATCAGCTTTCTCAAAGAGGCCATTTCACACCACACTGGCGCTTCCTTCCCAAATTGTGCCTCCAGGGCATGCCTGATTTGTAAATATCTATAAAATGACCTGTTGGAGATTGCATATTCCTCTACCAGCTCCCGAAAGGACTTCAACCTTCCTGCCCTATACACCTGTACCAGATAGTGAATACCCTGGCGGTCCCACTCCTCAAAGCGTCCCATTTTTTTAAGCTCGCTAAGGCTGTTGTTATCCCAGAGTGGGGAAAATTCCGCAAAACCAGTGTATCCCAGAATTTTTTTGACTTGTGCCCAAACCTTGACCATCATCTGTATAGTGGGGCATTTGGTGCAAAATGAATTTGCCTCCAATCCCTCTGCAATTGTGTCATGTCCGGTCATTCAACAAGATGCTACCCCCCGCTCCTACGTCTCTTAGCCTGTTACTGCCTCCCAGCTATTGCAATTGGGCTGCTAAGAAATAGTCTCGTGGATCTGGTACCGCCAGACCGCCCCTCACCTCCGATTGCCGTAGAGTCCGCAAGCCGATCCTAGCCACCCCATTTTTCCAGATGAGTTCTCTGAACACACTATTTTTTTAAACCAATGCTTGGGAATCCAAACAGGAGAGTTCTGCAAGACATATAAAATCTGGGGTAACCAGACCATTTTGATCAGGTTGCAGCGCCCGGCAACCGAGAGAGGGAGGCGTCTCCATACTCGGCACTTCTGCTTCAGCTTTTTCATAAGTAGAACTAGGTTACCGGATATATACTGTCCTGGATCTCTAGATATGCTAATCCCCAGGTATTTCATTTGCCTCACTATTTGGACTTGGGACGCCTGGTGAGGGAGGGGCCCGCTCAAGGTATCCACAGGCAAGATCACTGATTTCTCCCAATTGACCAGTAACCCAGAGAAAACCCCAAACTCCTCAACTATTCTCATAGCAGTTTCCAATGAGTCCTGCGTATCTGCCAAGAACAGCAGAATGTCGTCGGCGTACAGGGCCACCTTGTCCACCCCTCTCTTTCTTTTTAACCCCTGTACGCCCTGTGCCATCCTCAGAGCAGCAGCTAAGGGCTCAATTGCCAAAGCAAAGAGCAGGGGGGACAAAGGGCACCCCTGTCTCGTACCCCTGCTCAGCTGGAACCACTCTGAGCACTGTCCATTGATTTTAACCTTGGCCCTCGGATTGTTATATAACAATCTTAGCCACTGAACAAACCCAGAGCCAAACTGATATTCCGCCAACACCTTCCATAAGTAATGCCATTCCAGAGAGTCAAAGGCTTTGGCTGCATCTAGTGAGAGAATTGCTCTCTTGCCGCTATTTTCTATAGGTATTTGCATGTTGAGATATACTCGCCTTATGTTCATACTTGTAGATCTGTCCGGGATAAACCCGGTCTGGTCTACATGTATTAGTTTAGAAATTATCTTATTCAGCCTTGCGGCTAATATTTTTGCTAAGATCTTCAGGTCCGAACATAAGAGCGAGATGGGTCTATATGAGGTCATGTCTATTGGATTCTTCCCTTCTTTCAGCAAAGTTATTACTATGGCTTCTGACATAGAGGGGGGCAGAGTCCCTTCCTCCCTGGCTCCATTAAATACCTCCAAGAGTAAGGGAAGCAACACCTCCCCATATTTTTTAAATATTTCTATGGGCAGGCCATCCAGGCCCGGTGATTTTTGGCCCGCCATGTCTCCCACTGCCTTTTGCAGCTCTTTGAGAGTCAGTGGGGCGTCCAGCATTTACCGGTCCTCGTTCGATACCGGAGTTATCCCCAACCCCCCAAAGAAGCCCTGCATTTCCCCCTCCACATCTGTTTTGGAGGAACTATATAGCTTCTCAAAGTATGTCCTAAATTCGCCTAATATATCAGGGGTGGTTTTTTTTATTACTCCTTCCCTCCCCTCAATTGCTGGCACAGCACTCGGGGGACCATTTGCCTTAATTATCAGAGACAGAGCTCTCCCGACTCGCTCTCCTTCTCCAAAGAAGCTCCGCCTCTGAAAAGATCTAATCTTTTCCATCTTCTCTCGGAGTACCCTACTATACTCTTCCTGTCTCCCCACCCAACTCTCATAATTGGCTTGGGATGGTGTTACTATGAACTGCGCCTCCGCCAATCTTGCTCTTTCTTTGGCTCCTAAGTCCTCTACTTGTGACTGTTTTTTTACATATGCCATTTTCTGAATTAGGGCTCCTCGGAGGTATGCCTTCAGAGAGTCCCATACCACCCCCCAATGGGGCTGATCCTAAATTTATGTTGATAAACTCTGACAACCCCTCCATCACTTTCTCTTCCTCTCCTATAAGCTTGAGCCAGAAGGGGTTAACCTTCCAGCTACCTCTACTGTATTGCCCCCCTACCTTCACAGTGGTAATGACTGGCGTATGGTCCGAAACACTTCTTGGCTCGTAGGTTATTTCCTCAACTACATTTAGTGCTTCCTCGTTACCTAAAACAAGGTCGATTCTGGATAAGGTGGCATGGGTCCTGGAGTGGCATGAATACTGCCTCTCCCCCGGATGCCTCCTCCTTCAGATATCCACAAGCCCTACTTCATCGCAATATTGCAGAAGGGGACTCCTGGCGACCTCTCCAGCTTTACCCTTTAGTGGGAACCTGTCTATGCTTTTATTCATCGTCATATTAAAGTCCCCCATTACTATTACCGGTGTCCCAGGGGAATCCACTATAAACCTGGCTAGATCTTCCAATATTACCATGCTAAATGGGGGAGGGATATAAACATTGGCTAGTATTAATCTTTTATTTTCTATTAAGCAAGAGAGAAAAATATACCTTCCATATTCATCCACTTTGCTCTGACCACAGGAGAAGGCCAAATCTGTACTTATCAATACAGTCACCCCTCTTGCATAGGATGAGTGAGTAGAATGAAACTGTGTCTGAAACTGCTTATTGCCTAAAGTTTGAATTGTATCTTTTACCAGATGAGTCTCCTGAAGGCAGAGTATTTTGACATTCCCCTTTTTGGCTATTGAGAAAATTACTTGTTTTTTAAGGCTATCCTTTATCCCCCTTACGTTCCATGAGCATATATTAACCCGTTTTTCCATATCCAGGATTTTATTACACCTTCTTTTAATGCTCATAAACCGTTAGGTCTGGTGCTTTTGCAGTACATTGGCCTTCTAGTGAACCAAACCACCCCCTTTTGTGAATACTATATATCACCCTACCTTTTTTCAATCCCTTTGAACTAACAACCTGGACCCATTTACATCCCCCCATATCCCCCCCATAAGACCCCCCCCTCCCTCCCCCCTACACACTACCCCCCCACCCCCCCTTCCCCTCCCCCCTCCCGCTAACCCCCCCCCCACCTACACACTACCCCCATGCCCAATTTTGGGCCTAACCCTCGAGCTTCTATTGTGACCTTCTAGGCCTTTTGAGGCTTTAGAAAAGGAAAACCGTGCGCCAAACCCAGTAGGAGGGGACTTTTCCCCCTAGAATAAAGAAAGAGAAAAAACAATTTTTGCTTATTACTGTGCGTGTAAATTGTGCATTTACCTCTATAGGTGCATTTAAATTTAGATTTAATCCCCCCCCACCCCTCCCCCCGCTCCACTCCCAAATTACATCGTCATAAAGTCAAGAAAAAAAAGAAAAAAGAAAAAAAAAAGATTTAAAACACCAAAAAAAGGAAACCAGGTAAACAAAAGTTCCAAAGAAGCGCCTAGCTCCCCTCTCCCCGCTTAATTCTCTCTTCGTTCTTTTCTAGCCAAGTTGACACTTCATTGGGAGTAGAAAAGAACCTGACCTCCCCCAGAGCTGAGACACGCAACCGTGTCGGGTACAAAAGCGCATAATTAATTCTGAGTTGTTGAAGCTTTCATTTACATTCTCCAAATTTAGCTCTTTGTCTCTGTAGCTCGGGGGAAAAATCTGGATAAATCGAAATCCTAGCTCCATTGTGCTGGATATTCCTTAACTCTCTTGCTCTCTGTAAAATAGTGACCTTGTCCCGGAAACATAAAAGCTTAAAAATGAGGGGCCTGGGGTGGCCTCCTGGAGCTGGGGTCCTGGGGCCTATCCTATGTGCACGCTCAATAGCAAAGGTGTTTGAAAATGAGTCCTTGCCAAATTTCTCCATCAGCCAGTCCTCCATGAATTGAATGGGGTTATTCCCCTCACAGCCCTCTGGGAGCCCAAGTACCCTCAGATTTTCTCTACGCAACCTGTTCTCCATGCTGTCCATTTTCTGCAAACAATCTTTCAGTTGGATTTTCATGAGTGCTACCTCTTCTTTTAATGGATACACGTCGTCTTCCATTTGGCTGAACCTCTCCTCGAGAGCTGTTGTCCGGGTACATACTATGTGCACTTCCCCCTTAACAGCAAGCAGATCATCTCTAATGCCTTTAAATTGCTCAGACAAATTGTTGATTGAATGCTTGCAGGTATTGACGGCTATGAGAATATCATTTAGGGATGGCTCCCTCTCATTTAACGGGCCCCCCTGACCTCCCCCTACCACCCCCTCCAGGCCTAATACCTGTTGCTTTTCCGGGGCCCCACCTGCTACCGGACCCGCTGGTGGCATAGCTGCCAAAGTCCCGTTTTCTTGGGACTGGCTTCTCCTCCCAGGGTGGCCAGCTTGTTGCTGACCCCCCCTGAGCTGCTAGATTTTTTAGGGGTTTGGTTTGGGGTGTGCGCAAAGCACTCCAATTTGGCGGTCACTTGGTTCCCCTTCTCCTTGGTGCTGCGAGTTCCAAGAGCCCCTGTCCCTTGTTGAGCTGGCCCGTCCTCCATCCCCTTCTTCCTTGACATTTCCAACAGGGTATTGCTATTCCCAACGCAGTGCTGGGCTCTGCCCTGATTTCTGGGTCTGTGTGCCTCTTATTCCCCTGTCGGATTTGCAGCAGCAAGTGTCTTTTTCTACAGGGTCTTTATATTATGGTGTGCTGTGGGTGAGTGTGCAAAATAGCAGCCGACTCACCCCTCCAGTGCTTCAAACTAGATCCTTTGCTGCTCGGTCCTTCCAGGGGCACTCCAGCAACGTTGCTCAATCCCAGGTGCCGGCGCCTCCCTCTCTCACTGGGACAGGCGCCGCTGATGCTACACTCGGGAGAGCTCCGTGCGAGTAGCCCAACACAGTACGGCGGCGTGTCACAACAGCGGCGGTTACTCCAGACGCTCCAGGCGTCCCCCTTCTACGGCGTCTCTCTCGGATCACACTATGTCCGGCATAGGAGCAGGAGCGAGGGGTGAGAGCTGGGCACGGCCACAGCGCCTTCCCTCACCTCAACATCCGGTCACGCCCCCCGAAGCAAAATTTTTTTAAATTTAATATTTTATTAACGTCTACAACGGGCAAAAACAGATCAATACAACCAGTATGTATTATGAATAACAATGAAAACATTATATACATATCCATACAAACCTCTGTAAGGGTCTCAGGGGGGGCATAATACAAATTGAGAGTCAAACAAATGCTACTGTTTGCTACCCAAAAAATAGACAAAAAAGAAAACCCAAATACAAGGCTCGTAGCTGCCCACGTCCATTTTCTCACATTCAAACAATAAACAAACAAACCAAAAAAAATAAAAAAATAAAGGGGGGGGGGTTATGGGCAGGGAAGGGATACAAGGAAAAAAGGGTGCTTGGTTATCGTTGGCTCCGGATAGCCAAGGTGCTCAAGGGGTGTGTTCAAAATTAACTTCCATTTCCAGGGATGGTCAAGCCCTCTGCAGACAGGACAAACTGTTTCCACAGCTTCCAAGTTGCAGAGTACTTTTCCTGTTGGTATTGTGTAGTCAATACTAGATCTTCCATTTTACTTATATCATCCACTTTATGTAAGCATCTGTTTCTTCTAATGAAGCGAAATTCAGGACTTTGCAGCATTTAGGAGGTGTCTTAAAATAGACTTTTGGTAGTTTTTGGCCAAAATAGTAGAGACATGTAAAAGGAAAAAAGTCGGATCACCAGGAATCTTATAGTCCGTGAATTTTAAGTCACTTCTTGGACCGTCGTCCAAAAATTATACAATTTTGGACAGGACCAAAATATATGCAGTAGGGTTCCTCTATCCCCCAAACATCGCCAGCATCAGTCAGTAGTGTCAGGGTAGTACTGATGAAGAAGGTGGGGGGTGAGGTACCATCTCGTTAAAATTTTATAATTGGACTCTTGGATTTTCGTACAGACTGAAGACTTTAGAGTGAATCTTAATATATGTTGTATTTGGGCAGATGTAGATTTCCGCTGAAGGTCTTGTTCGCACTTATCCAGAAATGGCAGATGTGGCGGAGCCGCTGGGCAGTTCAATAGATAGTACGTTTTTGAGAGTACTTGTGTAATTACACCTTCCTCGAAGCAGTATTCCTCAAGTTTTGTCAAAGGAAGAACAAAGCGCATTGGATCAGGCAATGTGTCAAAAAAATGTTGCACCTGAAGTGCCAGCCAGAAGGACAGTGTAAAGGGTCCTGGCTCCGCCATCAATTCCTCTATAGAGGGCCAACTGCCATCTATTAAAAAATGGGATGCCTGAATTTTGCCCAACTTTCGTAAAGTTCTAAATGTATTGGTGCAAAGGCCCGGGGAAAAGCTTGAGTTTCCCAGAATAGGAATGGGGAGTCCAAAGAAAAAAGGGAAAATTGTTTGCTAACGTGTGAGCCTATATGAAGCGTCGCTCCTATTATAGGGTGACTTTTCAGTGGCGGGTGAAGATGATCGTAACACCACAAGGTCCTTGAAAGCAAAAGATGTGTCTGAGCTTGTTCTATCTGAGCCCACAATTTAAATTGACTATGACGACACCAGTCTATGATCCTACACAAATGGGTCGCTTGCTAGTATTTTCGGCCATCTGAGAGAGCGAATCTGCCGTATTGTTTGGGTAGTGACAATAAATGGAAAGGAAGATGTGGTTTCTTATGTGCCCAGACAGACTTAATAAAAAGCGAGTTAACCTGTCTAAAGTAAGTAAGAGGAATCTTAACTGGTAAGGCTTGGAATAAATAGAGGAACTTAGGTAGTATAGACATTTTCAGCACGTTGATTCTGCCGAACCATGAATGTAAACCTTTGTTCCAGGTGTCTAGAAGAACCCTGGGTTTTAGACAGCAGTGGCGGGAAGTTAAGCTCAAATTTACACGATAGAGTTGTAGGAATGTAGGTGCCCAGGTACTTTAGAGCCGTTGCCGTCAATTTGAAGTTAAAGCTAGATCTAAATATAGATAAGAGAGTAGGGGGTATCCCGATTCCCATTGCCTCTGATTTATGCCAATTTATCTTCATATTGGATAAAGATCCGTAGATTTGAAACTCTCGTAAGAGATTAGGGAGCGAGACGGCGGGATTTATCAGAGAACAGAATATACTGATTACCTCTGACAGACAGACCCTGTATGTCTGGGTTCAAACAAATTCTGCTCAGGAATGGTTCTAATGACAGCGCGCATAACAAAGGGCAGAGCGGACACCCCTGTCTTGTGCAATTTGCTATAGGAAAAAAAACAGACAAAACTCAGTTGACTTTAACCTGGGCTGTAGGTTGAGAATATACTTTAGTGATCCATTTAATAATAGTTTCTCCAAGGCCTAGATGTCGAAGGACCGTAAATATATATTGCCCGCTCACACGATCGAACGCTTTTTCAGCATCCGTACTAAGAAAATCGCAGGGTGTGTTGGTGGAGCTGGCAACATGGAGTAGGTTAAGAACTTTCGTTGTATTATCCCTAGCTTCCCTGGTGGGAATAAATCCCACCTGGTCCAAGTGCACCAGGTCCGGCAAGTGCTCAGCTATACGGGTCGCAAGGATCTTATTGAATAACTTCAGATCAGCATTTAGCAGCGAAATTGGCCTATAGCTGCCGCACGAGGTTGGGTCCTTGCCTTCTTTCGGGATAACAGAAACATGCGCCTTCAAGGTATCTCTAGGTAGAGTTACATGATTACCGAGGCCATTAAACAAATCCACCATATGAGGGCCTACAATAGCAAGCAACATCCGATAATACTGAAGAGTAAAGCCATCTGGGCCCAGGGATTTACCCGGCTTAGTGGAGCCAACTGCCAGTTCTAGTTCCTCTTAACCTTTTGGGGCGTCCAGATCCACTCTAATCTCCGATGAAATTGTAGGCAGCTGAGAGGAGTGGACATACTCGTCCATTAGAGTTTGAGACTTCATGGCAGAGGGTAAGTTATAGAGGGATGCATAGAAGTCTCGGAAAACTTCTGATATTCGCGCTGGTAGGGTAATCTTCTGAGCATTTGGGGACATGATATGTGGTATATATGATTGGAGTCGATGTTCTCTAATTGATTTAGCTAGAGTTTTCCCACATTTATCCCCGTATTCATAGCTAATCCTCCTACATCTCTGCAAAGCTGCTTTGGCCTTATAACGTAGTAGTTCATTAATCTGAGTACGAAGTGTAGTAAGTCCCTGTTCCAGAATAGGGGATGATGCATGTTTGTGATGAGATTCAATCTTTTGAAGCTTAGTCAGAAGTAAATTTAATTGCTTCTCCCTCTCTTTTTAAGTCTGGACCCATGTTTAATTAAAATGCCTCTAATGACTGTTTTGTGAGCCTCCCATACCATTCCCGGGCTGCTATCTGGAGTTTGGTTCATCTGAAAGTATAGAGGCAATTCTTTTTTAATTTCTTAAAGTATTTCTGGAATTTGAAGAAGGCTTTCATTTAGTTTCCATACGTGTGATGCCTGAGGAGTGACTTGCGACAAAGCATATGTCAATAAAATGGGAGCTTGGTCAGACCACGTGATCAACCCGATAGAGGTTTCGAGGACCGCATGAAGATGAGCGTGAGGAATCAGGAAAAAATCGATTTTCGAATAGATTTTATGGGAGGGGGGAATAAAATGAATAATCTCTTTCTCCTGAGTGTTGAAGTCGCCACACATTGATTAGATGAGCCCTATGTATAGATTGTGTAATTTGTTTTTGAGAGCTTACGGGGATAGAGGATGAGCTTGTAGATGTATCTACTTCTGGAATCAGGGGGACATTAAAGTCACCACCTAAAATCAATTGACCGTCTGTAAAGTCTAATAGCTTAGTCAAAATCTGACAGATAAAGACATCCTGGTGATCATTGGGCGCATAGATTGTTGCCAACATCAGGCACACCCCTCCCAGCAGGCTTTTTATAAACGCAAAGCGACCTCCTTCGTCCAACAAAGCTGCACTACAAGTCCTTGGAAGAATGCTATATCAATACAAGAGGCCTTCAGATCATGTAAAAACATTTTTCTTTTCTCATTGATATTCAGGCCTTTAGCATTGAGGGAAAACACCTTAAGGTTATCCATTGCCAACTAGGGAAGGGAAGGGGAGGGAATGAGAAGGGAGGGAAAAAATAAAAAATAAAGGGGGGGAGCAAGCGACGGAGACACTATCCGCCCCTCGCCCTCCCTAAAACTAAGATTGATTAATTCTAATTACAATATACACACATACCCCCCAAAATTAATCGGAGGGTCTGTGTGTCAGCCTATCTTGGGGAGTGGATAGAGCAGGCTCTATGAGAGCATCCCTAGCCCACTTCTACTACCCCGGCCAAACTGAAACAGTACCTGTAAACCGCATGCAATAACTTTAACATATAACAACATCCCCATAAACATTAGATTAGAGTATGGAGACAATGAGGCCACCCTGTCCACGTCTCGCCACCAGTCCACCACCCCCCCTAAGAGGAAAAGCAGGGTGCGGTAGGCTAGTGGTAGGAGGTCAACACCGCAAGGGACGCCTCCGAGTCACCACCCACACCCACAGGCGTGAGAGCTATTATATTCAACCATCAAGTATTTTAATCCCACCTGTGCCCCCCCAGTGGCCCAGACAGTTGATCACTCCCCCCGATCTCGATGGCGTCAAGGCAATCCAATGTCGGGTGACTAACAAAATTCTACACCATCGAGAACAGGGTTGGATGAAGACAAATGACAATTTGCTAATGATGGCAAGTGCTGTGGCAAGTGGCGTGGGAGATGACAATCCACAAATGATGACAATCAATGTAGCGAGCGACAATCCACTAACAGTAGCAGACACTGTGGTAAGTGACGTGGCAGGTGACAATCTATAAATAGTGGCCAATAACAATCTGCAAATGCTGACAAGTGACGTGACAAGTGGGAGCCTGCTAATGGCGGCAAGTGACGACCCCACGTAGTGACAAGTGGCGATCCTCGAGTGGTGCCAAGTGACAATCTACAAATAGTAGCAAGTTTCTGCAGATTGTAGCAGGTGACATAGCAAGTGAAAATCTACAAATAGTGACAAGTGACATGACAAGTGACAATCTACGATAGTGACTACAAATGACAACAAATGGAAATCCACAAATGGTGGCAAACGGCATAGCGAGTGACACTCCACAAATAGTGACAAGTGAAGTGACTAGTGAAAGTCTGAAAATGGTGACAAGAGACGTGATACTTTTTTTCCTTTTTTTTTTCCTTTTCTTTTCTCTTTCTCCTTTCTCCCCTTCCTTTTTTCCCTGTGACAAGTGCAAATCCGCAAATAGTGACAAGTGATGTGACAAAAAAATCAAGTAGCGGCAAATGACAATCCGCAGGTGATAGCAAACAACGTGACAAGTGACCATCTACCAATAGTGACAAATGACATTCTACAAGTGATGACAGGAGACATAGTAGGCGACGCGCCCAGGTCTCCCACCAATTCTACATCATGGTAAATTTGAACCACTACATTATATATTACAATACAGAAGTATAAAGATGCGCTTCGATCACCCCGACACCATATCGACCACGATGCCCCGGTGGTCGAAGCGCTAACACCAGCTTTTGCCCCAAAAAAAAAATTGTTTACATTAATGAGCAAAAAGGTTGGTGACCGCTGCCATGGGCTCTAACCCCGGGTCTCCTTGTAGACCCGGTAACACCCCAGCACAACGGTATACCTCATTATACGTGGGGAATAGGAGGAAACCCCCATCAGCTCCAATCATGGAACCGCAGAAAGCGTAACCTCCTCATCCTGGACAGCTCGCTCGCCGAACAGCATTCGGACATAAACGGTCAGGATGTACATGACAAAAATTACAAACACATCTTATACTTATACTCTGTTAAGGAGGGATACAAAACAGTCTTATCAACGTTACAATGTCCCCACCTATACCCCAGGTCTTCTACCTGGGACCCCATCATGGTCCATCCCTAGAAGCTACCCTCAAAAATAAAGTACTGGAAACCATCATCATTCACATTGAAAATGGGGTAAGTGGGCATTCTCTAGCGTTCCATTCCAGCAGGAACGCCGGGCTTCTCTGTTGACATGCTGGGTTATGGGGAACATTTCTGCTCAAATATAGAGGCAAGCTGATAGAAACCCACCCCCCATGATTAATGATCATAAGGTCTGTTCCATATCTTCTTAAAGTAGCATATATATGGGGGAGAACAAACCTCTATAGGTACAGTACAGAGATTTTGTGATAATATTGTATCTCTATTAAGTAGGGGAATGAAAATAACAGGAGAAAGCAGTAAAAGTTCATTTTATAGATTTTCAGTCAACTTATAAGGACTCTCGTGGGCTCGCTGAGGATTGCCTTCTGGATCTCCTCTCGGTTCTTTGCGGTCCAGGTTGAGAACTCTTCCCCAGTACCACTGTTCCCGAGCGGCCCACCGCTTGCCGTATAAACTGCAGCCAGTTTGGAACTGATCCGGGCTCTACAGCCATGAAGAGGAAAAAGGCAGGTAAGTCCCCTGGTGTGCGGAGAGTGAAAGAGTTCTACGTCTTCCTAAAAACGATTGAGAGGGGGAATCCCCATCGGTATGTGGCTCCCTGACGTCAGGCAATGTCCAAGATCGGACGCAGCAGTGCCCGTCTATAGAGAGTGGCTCTGGAAAGAACCGACAGGATCTTCACCGTTGCTCCGTTGAATTCCACTGCTCCTGCTTCTCAGGCTCTTCAGGTGATGATCTCCTTCTGGGCATAGTGAGGCACCCGACAGACCACATTCCATGGACAGTTAGTGTCACTCTGCCGGGGGCCCAAGGCTTGATGTATCCGGTCCAGTTCTAGATCAGCTGGGACTGCATCCTTAGCTTCCGAAAGATTGCTACCGCCGTATCCGCCAAGTCATCAGGTCTCGTAGCCTCCGGCAGACCCCGGATTCGCAAATTGTTACGACGGCTTCTGTCTTCCATTTCCTCCACATGGAGCTGGAGCATCACCTCTGCCTGTGTATGAGTGTCTTGAAGTAGTTCCAGAGTGGTAATTCGTTGTTGCAGAGAGTCCAGGGAGCTTTCTCCCGTAGTCAGCCGAGATGACAGGGCCTGGACATCCCGCCGGACCTCAAGGAAATCCTTGCGGTGTTGCTCCTCTATGCGGCCGATAAGGTCTTCTATATCAGCTTTTGTCGGTAATGAGTAAAGCAGTGCTCGGAGGTCTGAGTCCATACACCAGGTAAGTGATTGTGTAGAGTGTCCGGGAGTCGAGCGGGAGACCATCAAGGAATCAGGATTAATTGGGACAACTGGGGAGGCAGGCGGAGCACTTGGGCTTGAGGAGTCTCGCATCATGCCACGTGGATCCGCCATCTTAGTAGCAGGGGAGGACGCCTGAGAACCCGTAAGATAGCTGTCTATTTTCCCACTGCCTTTTGTGGTTTTCACATTCTGACTGCTTCCCCTCGCTGTCCTCCTCCTGGTAGAGGGCATGCCGCAGAGTTATGGTATGGTAGGCCTGGACAATCGAACGGGGGCCGGGAGCTCAAGCGGTACACGTCTTCATTCAGCCATGTCTAAGCCACGCCCCCCAATTCCCTAGGAGAAGTTTTTAGTGCCAGCTGGAGGCTAGGCTATTGTGGCTGGCCTCTTAAACGTGTCATATGAAGAGCATTGAAGGTCCTGTGCCTGAGTACTCTTAAGGGGTACACTGTTGCTTGTAAACACAGAAGATGATAGAGGAAGAAAGTAGTGCAGAAAACTAGATTCTGTGTTTACAATTAACAATTTGGTAAGCACAGGGCCGGTGCCAGAGGTGGCAGTATGGAGTTCTGAACCCTCCCAGCTAAAAAGAAACCCAGGTTATGCATGTATAGAACACTGAAGACGGAGAATAGGAAGCTAAAAGTTTACTTAAAAAAAAAGTCGTTAGTCATAAATCAAACCATGGAGGGTACAGGACTATAAAGAGATAAAAGGTATGAGACTTCAGCTAGGCTTTAAGACCAACACAAAACAGAAATTCAAGCACTAGCCACATCTCCAATTAAAAGGAAACTTAAGGCCTTGCATTTGCATTCTCTCTCACTTGTCAGTGACACGTGGCCTTACACAGGGGTGTGCAGGGCCACTGATAAGGCAGTACAGCCAGCCCTCCTGTACTGGGCCCAGGCCCCATCAGTTCAAAAGGGTACCTGCTTAGCAGGAGGTCCGGCTGTACTGCCTTATTGCGGACACTGATCTTCTTCTGCCTCCCCTGCAGTGCTGCTAGATTCTCCTCTTTTTTCCCTCCCTGGCTGCACTGCAGGGGCATTGGTTATAGCACATGCGCCCCTTCCATCTGCTGTCTGGGCCCCCCTGTGTGCCCCTTTCCCCCGCAGCACTGCTGATTTCCCTCTTCTTCTCTCCCGCCGGAAGCTGCTGCATGCACACAGGGGGAATGTTTCAAGATGGAGAGCAGGGGAAGGGGCTGGTAAATATGTAATTTAATGGCTCCTTCCTTTTCTGAATGAACACAGTGAGCGATCGGTACTAATAACTCCTGTGCCCATTCATCACTGAAGCACAGTAAACTGTGTTTACTTAGCTTTCGTTTGTGAATGAGCAGGAAGCCCGGAGCGCTTCCTAGTCATTCATCCGTGCTGCTGAGGCTACAGATAAAAGGACTGATAAATCTATGTCTGACTCCTCAGTTACTTTCAGACTGGGGAAGGGGGCCCTGTCAGGTAGGCTGTATAGGGCCCCGTTATTCTTAACAGCAGCCCTGCTCCCATGTCTATATCAGGAGCTATACCTACTGGTTCAATGAAGCACACAATTTGCTCATAAGTGGCCATCTGTATGTTAAAAATTGTTTCTTCTATATTAATTAATTTATAAGTTAGCTGGAAGTTAGAAATCTTTGTACAGTATTCATTATTATTTATGAATGCATTACTCACTGTGCCTTTGAGAAAATGCATTTAGCCTCATCATGCTGCCAGATTTATCTTTATTGGCTATTAATGATAGAATAACATACAGTAAGTGTTCTACAAGTTTCTCTCCACATCAAAATGTTACAAAATATTTCATACTATATCCATGGCCCATAGAAGAAAAAGGCAAAAATGACATAAATAAGAGGAAACTTTACTGTTACATTTCCTGGTAGCATATCCCCTAAATCACACATTAGGCTCATTTCACAAATCTTCATCACTAGCCTAAGGCACTCTTTTTTCAGCTATGTGACTGCATTTTTATATTTCATTGAACACAAGCAAAAATGTATTTCTGAAAAATCTCTGAAAAAATGATACTTATGGCGGTGCGTTAGCTTTGTGAATTGAGATATTTGCAATGTAGACAATAGTGGTCAACTGATTAAAGCTCCACTGTCTCAAACTATAGGTGTAGAATAGACTATTTTTTGATTTTTGCAACAATGAAGTTTCCGCCTCTATGTATTTAGCACATAAAGTATATGTATAACCTGCAATCTTCTCACTTTTACACAGACTAGCATGTATCTGTCTGTTAATATCTTTTTCTTGTAACTTTTACAGATAAAAGTTTTCATTGAGTCTACAAAATTGCTACTGTATTTATCTCAGTCTGAAGCTATGTTCTCTCTTTGTCATTACAGGTGTAATTTCCTACTCATGTGACTGGCTGACTGCATTTTTCCTTTTATTACAACATTGGAATTGATTACAGTGTGACTATGACTGAGTGACTGTAGACGTAGTGGAATCTATGTGTCCTTCTAATCAGAAACAGCAGGATGACAGGAAGCACTGCAATTCTTTTTTGCAGTCTTGCAAATTTCAAATGAAAGAATAGGTGCACTTAATTCAATTCAGCTCAAACACCCCCTTGTTGGAGATCATCCATCATGGATTGTAAGATCTCATGAACAGAGTCCTTCTAATCCTTTTGTTTTCGAAATTGTATTTTAACCTGTACTGTTTCCCTTTATATTGTAAACTGTTGGCACTATACACTGTAAATCCTGTATAATAATAACAATAAAACAATTTCCACAGCTGGTGCTGGCACATATTCAAGATGGCAAAATAGAACTGCAGCAACAGAATGGAAACATGCTTGCATGTCTCCTATCTTTTTGAGATGGGAATAAGTGACACCAATTAGCAAAAGTATGTAGGTATAGGACACACCCCCTGCCATGCCCCCTTAAAGGAGAATTAAACAAAAACAATTGTTAGTTAAATCCACACTTTTTTCCACTACTATTCCTTTTTTTTTATGTAATCTTTATTTTATTTTATATTTTATAAAGAACATACAAACACATAGTCTATGGTCGGTCTTTCCACATTACAGTGCATACTTTACAGTGCAGACCTAGACGTTTAGACAAAAACAAATTATAGAACAAATTATAAAACGGAGGGGTGAGGGAAGGAGGGGAAAGGGGATGAGGGATTAGGTTATCTCCAAACTGTATTACTCTATTAAAAAGTCATAATGAATCCTAAAGGGTGTCCCGCCATAGCGGCTTCGGCCGGACCTATCTTTCTTCAGCCCTCCATTCAAATACTGGAGGAGGGGTCTCGACTCTGCCTCAAGGCCCCAGGATGCCCGTTGGGCGGGTCCCTCGGGAGGGGGGCCACAAGCCTCCAACTAACCTCCACCAAGAGGGATGCACCCCCCGAGCATCCCGCTAGGCCAATGCAGTGACAAAGGTGCCTATGCCACCAGGCAGAACCCCTATCCAATACATCTAAACAAGTAACGACTTAATAACATTTAAAGAGGGAGACACAAAGACATGCCTTTAATCACTAGTGGCTCATAGCGCCTCGTTTGAACCTTCAACTATAGACCTTGTGAACCACGCATAAGGAAAGGAAGAGCTTACACATTGCGCTACCAGTAGGGCAGTGAGACATGTTACTCAGGTACGTACGTCACCATACACAGGCCTCCTTAGCTTCAGGGAGGGCTCCACTAACTCCAACAGCGCGACATTTAGGCTAGAGGACACAGGATTGGTGTCAACGGTGAATCTCCACCACTGGGCCCAAATACTATTAAAACGCTCACTCCTATCTTTGCACCCTGCCACCCACTCCTCCGCCTCTCTGATATCGCCCACCTTCTGTAGCCATTCTTTTAAGGTAGGGATCTGTGGACGTTTCCAATAGAGAGGTATAAGCCTTTTAGCGGCATTTAGTAAATGAGGAAGGGCGCTTTTTTTGTAATGGCTCAGAGGGAGGGTAGGGAGGTGCAAGAGGAAATGCTCAGGGGAAAACGGGATCTTAATCTGCAGGGCATTTTCAATTGTAGTCTGTATTTCCATCCAGAAAGGCTTGATTGCTGGGCATTTCACCACACATGAAGGAGGGTGCCTTTCTGACTGCAACCTCGCCAGCAGCGGTCAGAAACCGAGGGGTAGATACGTGCTATGACAGCTGGTACACGATACCAGCGAGTTAGTAGCTTGTAGTTAGTTTCCTGCGTTCTAGATTCTATGGAACTAGAGTGTGCTAGTTTGTACATGTGTAGGCGTTGTTCCGGCGTGAACTCTACCCCTAGGTCTCATTCCCATTCCCGTATGAAAGCCGGCTTTCCAACGGTGGAAACTGAACCCAGGAGCCTATATAACTCAGAAATCAGCTGGGGAGTTGGCTCTTCTTCTATGAAAAATCTTTCCAGTGTGGTGATAGTGTCCAGCCCTCTCTTCGAGGCCCCCTCTGCCTCAATGAAGTGTTAGAGTTGCTGGTGCCTCCACCAATCCATAGGGAATCTGCCATGACTATTCCGTAAGGCGTCTAGGGGTATCAACTTACCCTTATCTACAAATTTGCTGCAAATATAATTGCCGTCTGTAACCCAAGTATCGAAAAAGGTCCTCTGCTCCCCAGGAGGGAACCACCTAAATCCCCCCAGCGGTGCCAGTGGGGAGCCCGGGGGCACCAAAGCATAGTCCCAGACCCGCAGGGTGTAAGTGGTTAACGGGGAGGACGTCTCTGAGAGTCCCCTGTATTCACGGGGTAGCCAAGGTGCGTATGATAAGTCGCGGCCAGCTAAGCTCTTCTCCAAGGAGACCCACATTTTTGAACCCCCATGATGACGCCAGTTAAGGATATGTTGGATCGCAATGGCTCTGTCGTATCGCTGTATATCCGGGAGGCCCAAGCCTCCCATCTCTTTGGCCTTCTGCAATTAAGACGCAGCCAGCCTTGGTTTTTTACCATGCCAAATGAAATTAATCATTAGGCTTTGAAGCTGTGTAAAGAAGCTCCTGGGGAGGGGGACAGGCAACATCTGCAAATAAAAGAGCACCCTAGGGAGGATGTTCATCTTGAGTATGCTAAGTTTGCCCAGCCATGTGAAGGAGGTCTTGGCCCAGTTCTGTAAGTCTCTACCCACCATGCTCAGAAGGGTAGGGAAATTAGCTGAGTAAATTGTATCAAATCGATTTGTAAGTTGGATACCCAAATACTTAATAGATGTTTTAGCCCAACTAAATGGGAAAGCTTGTTGTAGGTCAGTGGCCATCTTTACAGGAATGGTAATGGGCAGAATTTCGGATTTCGAAAAGTTTATTTTAAAATTTGACACATGACCAAAAATTTTAAGTTCCCTCATAAGGTTTGGCAGTGACACCAAAGGCTGGGTCAAATGAAAGAGCACGTCGTCGGCATAGGCCGACAGTTTGTGTTCCGTTGACCCCACCGTCACCCCTCTAATATCAGCGTTTGCCCGTATTGCTCTAAGCAGAGGCTCCATAGCCAGAGCGAACAGAAGGGGAGAGAGGGGGCACCCTTGCCTCGTGCCATTCCGTATGGGGAACCCCAAGGACAGATGGCCATTTACCTTGACCTTCGCGCTGGGGGTCGTGTAAAGTGCCATGATCCATCTAAGCATATGAGGGCCCAGTCCCCAAGCCTCCAGAACCGCCTTAAGGTATGACCAATCTATTCTGTCAAATGCCTTTTCGGCATCCGTGGACAGAATGAGGTAGGGGGTGGAATCCCTGTGGGAACAGGCCCACTTTATGAGCTGCATGGCCCGGATGGAATTATCCCTAGCTCCTCTACCCGAAATAAATCCCGTTTGATCGGGGTGAATAAAGGAGGGTAAGACATACTTAAGTCGATTTGCCATGATCTTAGCAAAGATTTTTATATCGACATTAAGTAGTGATATTGGTCGATAGCTTTGTGGGAGAGTGGGGTCTTTGCCTTCCTTCGGAAGTACAGTGATGTGGGCAAGTAATGCCTCAGGGGGAATCTGGTGATTTGTGGCTAAAGAATTAAAATACCTACACATATGGTTTTGTAGCAAGGGAAGAAATTTTACATAGTATGCTTTGGAGTATCCATCCGGGCCAGGGCTCTTCCCATTAGGCAGGGCCTTCACCATCCAGATGATCTCCTGAGGGGAGACGGGGGAGTCAAGGTCTAGCTGCTGTTCGGGTGTCAAAGAGGGGAGTCCGGCCGAGGCGAGTTAGTCGCCAATAGCTTTCAGTTTTGCTGTCCGCCCTGTGTGGGAGGTATCTTTATCTAGGTGTTATAAGTCTGCATAATAATCCCTAAAGATGGAGGCAATCCCAGAGGAGTGTTAAGTTGCCGTACCGTCAGGGGACCAGAGCGAGTGTACGTGAGCTGTCAGTCGTCGCTTCCGAAGCGCTCTAGCTAACATTCTGCCGCACTTATTTCCCTGTTCGTAATATTTATGTGAAAGGTAGCGTAGTTGTCTACACGCACGACGATCAAGGAGGCGTGAAAACAGCTCCCTCATCTCAGTCAACCGTTCGCGGGCTTTAGCATCTCCCTGACGTTTGTGTCTAAGTTCTTCTTCTTGCAAGGCTGTCAGTACCCTCTTGAAGTCCATCTGTCTTTCCTTTTTGAGTTTAGAACCCAAGGAGATCAATTCTCCCCTGAGTACCGCCTTATGACTTTCCCACACAACTCCGTCTGCCATATCCTCAGATACATTTTCTGCAAAACAATGCGTGATGGTCTCAGAGACCTTAGCTACTACCGAGGCGTCATCCAGGAGGTTTTCATTAAGCCTCCAAGACCAGGTCCTCGGTGTTCCATCTGGAACCCTTAACACGGCCCACACTGGGGCATGATCTGAAATGGTGATATTGCCTATTTCAGCTGACTGTAATAGCTCAAGGGTGTCATGATCTACACACATAAGATCTATGCGTGTATATACGTCATGCACCCCCGAGTAGTAGCTGTAGTCCCTATCCGATGCATGAAGAGCTCTCCACGTGTCTATAAGGAAGTTATTCTGCAGTAACTTACGAAAATGCTTGAGGAAGGCTTGGGAGTGAGTGGGGCGGCCGGGGGACGTGTCAACGAGCGGGTCTGGGCTCACGTTGAAGTCCCCTCCAAGGATTAAGTGACCCTCCCTGAATTCGTTCAACTTATCTAACACAGAATCAATCAAGGGGAGTTGTTGGGCATTAGGTGCGTAGAGAGTCGCAAATGTAAATTTTGTGTTGGCCAAGACCCCCTTCACAAAGACGTATCTACCCTGCGGGTCAACCTGGCTCTCCGAGAGTTGGAATGGGCATGACTTATGAAATGCAATGGCGGTGCCTCGTGATTTGGCCACCGGGGAGTTGCTAAAGAACCATTGGGTGTATAGGTGTGTGGGTATCTTAGGGAGGGACTGTTGCCTGAAGTGAGTCTCCTGCAGGAAGACCACCTGGGCCCCCAGCCGCTTTAACTCCAGCCAGAGCCTGTTGTGCTTGTGTGGAGAGCAGAGCCCCCTGACATTGTAAGACAGTACCTTTAGTGACGGCGTACCTGAATTTGATGATAACTGATCAGTCTCACCCCCTCTAGGGTCCTCTGCGCATGGTTCAGTCGATCAAGAGGCAACCTGAAGGTCAAAGCAATAAATGTTTAGCTTTAAAAAGTGATATAAGGCACAAGGTGATGTAAAGGGGGAAATATAGGGGGGGGGGGGAGAAAGGGGGAGGTTAGGGTGGGGTAGGGAGTAGGGAGGGAGAGGGGGGGATTTAGAGAGGGGTAGGGGGAAGAGTAAGAAGAGTAGGGAGGGAAGAGGCAGGAAAGAGATAAAGATGAGGAAAATAAAACAACAATACCACAGGGGCCGGACCGTATCTAACAGGTCCAGTGTATCGCACCACGGTAAACTACAGAGCTCACCCAGGAGGGGGGTATCTACCCACAAAACCACCCGGGTGAGAACTCGGAGTCCCTCAAGGGACTGTCACCTAGTAAGGTGAGGCCTAAGTGGGGTATGTGGGCAACCACCAAGGGGACGAGTAGCCCATCCTTCCATCCAGTCCATTACAACACATAAACAGGGTGGAAGAAAGATGTGCAAAAAAGGTAAAAAAAAACAGCAACAAAAAGAAAAAGGAGATTATGTAACTCGAACTCCCAAAAAGTGCAAAAAAAGGGGAAAACAAGACAACCAGGTGAAGGGCTGAACCGCAGACCCCCCAGTCCATCACGGTGCATAATGGTTCTCAAAGTTGGGTAGTAGTGCAAAGGGCCCAATGTGCAGCGTCTTGCAGGAGGAGGTATAATGTGAAAGCAATGCATCCATTGGGCCCAGTGTCCCGGTTGAAATACCAATGATGAAGAGGGGATTACGTCCAAAAATTAGAAAAAGAAATAAGGGTGGCAGTAGCTTGTTCAGTCGCTGGTTGTGGAAGTGCTCGGACGTGGGCCCTCTGTCTGCCTGTTGCGACCACAGGAACGCCTGCTTCTGGCCGCCTGGATCCATGGCTGAGGTAGCTGGGGTATCAGGATGTCCGGAGTGGTGCGCCTTTCCGGGAAGTCCACAGGGTTAAGCTCCAAGGTGTGTAAGAAGCGGGGGAGGTCATCCTTCGTGCGTAGTATAGCCCAAGGGCCATTTTTGGACGCCTGGAGGCTGAATGGGAAGCCCCAGCTGTATGTGAGGCCTGCCGTTTGAATTTCTGTTAGGAGTGGGCGTAGAGCCCGTCGCTGCATTAGGGTGCGCCGCGAGAGGTCCTGGTAAAAGGACAACTGAGCTCCATCAATGTCAAAGACTGGTCTGTTACGCATCTTTTGCATTATGCGATCCTTTAGTGTAAATTTGTGCAGCTTGCAGATCACATCTCTGGGGTTGTCGGGGTCCTCTGATGGGGGCCTAAGTGCCCTGTGAGCTCTGTCTATCTCAATCGGCACCGACGGAGGCAAACTCAGGATTTCACGGAACACTCCCTGCAACGTGGGAACAATGTCTTTAGGTGCGGTGGCTTCTGGAAGGCCTCGTATGCGAATATTCGCTCGCCTGCTGCGGTTCTCCGTGTCATCTAATTGGCACAGAAAGGCCTCAATTTGGTGACTATGGGTTACGGTCTGTTCTCTGAGCTGGGAGATGGCGGGTATAGTATTATCAAATTTCTGCTCCAAAGTCTCTACCCTGTGACCCAGTTCAGTGGTATCTGTTTGCAATTGTTCAATATCTTGCCTGAAGGCCCTCTCAATCCTGCTGGTAAAGCGCTCTAGGTCCTCTTTAGTGGGGAGAGACCATAAGTGCTGTCTGATGTCTCTATCCTCTGTCAAATCTGCCAAGCTTGTACCCCTGTCTTGTGGTGATGTGGAGCGGGGGGATGCAGGGGGGATGGAGTCGCTTACCAGCCTGGGAGAAGAGATAGGAGACAGTGCTGGAGGTGCAGGCTGAATCTCCTGTTGCTGCAGCGTGGCCGTTCGTTCCGGCGCCATCTTGGATTTCCCCCTCTGCTGACGAGGGGTATCTGAAAGGAAGGAATCCAGCGATCCTTGACCATGGGGGTGAGCTTTTTTCGGCTGGGGTGAAGCCCGCCGCCGCTGTGACATGCCCTGCGGAAGACTTGGTCGAGTGGATGACCAAGCCGTCCTCATCCTCCTCATCCTCTCCCACCCATGCTCACGGTACTTTGTCTGGCAAAGCAGCTGCCAACGCCGCCTCTTCCCTTGGCTCAATGGCATCAGTGACTCCTTCCCTAGCCCCTCCATGTCCTCCTGAGGAGTCCCTCGAACTGTTTGACCACAGTGTTGGGTACATGCTCCAGGAGGATGCCTAGCGTTTAGAAGGCTCTGATGATGATACTGAGCTAGATGAAGGCAGTAACGTGAGCACGGACAGAGGGGGTGCCCAAGAAGGACAGCAATCTGGCAGTCATGCTCCCCCTGCTGCAGCATACTGCCAGGTTTGCTCCAGTGATGAGGAGGGAGGGGATGATGAGGTCACTGACTCAACGTGGGTGCCTGATAGGAGAGGGGAGGAGGAGGAGGAGGCACATCACCAATGAGGCAGGATGTCCACCAGGGGCCAGCCTAAGGGCAGCACACTGACTGCATCACACCCCAAAGCTCCGCATGTGCAGGGCGCTGCTGTCTCTGCACGTTATTCCAAAAGTTCTTTGGTGTGGGCCTTTTTTAAGACGAGTGCATCAGATCGCACGCTGGTATTTGCAACATATGTCTCAAGCGTATCTCGCATGGCCAAAACATCTCCCGCTTGGGCACCACATGCTTGACCAGACATTTGTTGACCTGCCATGCAGTTCGTTGGCAAGCGTATCTAAAAGACCCACACCAAAGAACAAAGAGGACCTCTCCTTGCTCCTCATCAGCTGAGATCTCCAACCCCACTATACCTTCAGTCCTCTCTGAGACCTGCACTGAGAGGAATGAAGGTGTAGAATTAGGTGTGTCACAGCCAAGTACTTGTGGGCAATCTGCTTTCGGTACACCGACGTCAGATTGTACCAGGCAAATTTCCCTGCCCCAGCTGCTGCGCGGCCGAAAGAGGTTCGCTCCCAGACATCCAAATGCCCAGCGGTTGAATGCTAGGTTGGCAAGATTGCTAGCACTTCAACTGCTGCCTTTTCAGTTGGTAGACTCTGCCCCCTTCCGTGAGTTTGTGGAATGTGCGGTTCCTCAGTGGCAGGTACCCAAATGCCACTTTTTCTCACGGAAGGCGATTCCGGCTCTCTACCAGCATGTGGAAGGCAATGTCTTGGCCTCGCTGGACGGGGCGGTCAGCGGTAAGGTGCATATTACCGCTGACTCATGGTCCAGCAGGCATGGACAGGGACCTTACCTAAGTTTCACTGCGCATTGGGTGACTCTGCTGGCAGCTGGGAAAGATGCAGGACAAGGTGCAGTAGTGTTGGAGGTTGTTCCGCCACCACGCCTCCAAAATGCCACTACTAATGATTGTGACACACCTCTGTCCTCCACCCCCTCCTCTTCTTCTTCCTCCATAACCTCTTCCTGTGCTTTGTCCTCGGAACCAGCGGTGCTCCGTAGCCGTTCAAGGCCAAAAGATGCCATGCAGTGCTTGAGCTGGTGTGCTTGGGGGACAGGAGCCACACTGGGGCAGAGGTTCTGTTAGCTCTGCAGGGGCAGGTTCAGAGGTGGTTGACGCCACGCCAACTTAAGGCAGGAATGGTGGTTTGTGACAATGGCACCAACCTCCTCTCTGCCCTCCGACAGGGACAAATAACCCATGTGCCCTGTTTGGCTCACGTCCTTAGCTTGGTGGTGCAGAGGTTCTTGGGCAGGTACCCGGGCTTACAGGATGTCCTGAGGCAGGCCAGGAAAGTCTGTGTGCATTTCCGCCAGTCATATAATGCCAGTGCTCAGCTGGCAGACCTCCAAAAGGAGTTTAACCTGCCCAAGAACCGCCTAATCTGTGACATGCCCACCAGGTGGAACTCAACGTTGGCCATGCTGCAGCGGCTGCACACGTAGCAGAGGGCCATCAATGAGTACCTGTGCGACTATGGCACCAGGACAGGGTCAGGGGAGCTTGTTTTTTTTTTCCCCACGCCAGTGGGCCATAATCAGGGATGCATGCACTGTCCTGTCACTATTTGAGGAGGCCACGAGGATGGTGAGCAGTGACAGTGCATGCATCAGTGACACTGTCCCCCTTGTCCACCTGTTGGAGCACATGCTGTGTGGAATAATGGACAGGGCACTTGAGGCACAACAGAGAAAGGAAGAGGAGGACTTCCTTAGCTCTCAAGGCCCCCTTTATCCAGACAGTGTTCCTGCCTGCCCGCCGATCACACAGGAAGAGGATGAGGAGGAGGAGGAAGAGGATTGTGTCAGTATGAAGGTGGAGCCTGGCACTCAGCATCAGCAGCAGTCTTTAAGGGATCAGTCCCAAGAAACACATGGACTTGTACGTGGCTGGGAGGAGGTGGCTGCGGACCATGTAGTCCTTAGTGACTCAGAGGACCCCGGACCGAATGCCTCAGCAAACCTACGCTGCATGGCCTCCCTGATCCTGCAAAGCCTGCGTAAGGATCCTCGTATTCTTGGTATCAAGGAGAAGGACCAATACTGGCTGGCAACCCTCCTTGATCCACGTTACAAGGGTAAGGTTGCGGACCTTATCTTTCAGTCGCAGAGGGAGCAGAGGATGAAACATCTTCGGGAGGCCTTGCAGAAAGGTCTGTGCAACGCGTTCCCAGAGACTGGGAGGTTACAAACTCCTGTTTTTGGACAACGTGTTGCTGAGGCTTCGGTCAGTCAAAGAAGGAGCGGTGGAGAAGGTGGCCGTCTGACCGATGCGTTCAGACAATTTTTTAGTCCGCAGCCCCAAGGTATGATCGGTTCCAGCAACCATCGCCAGCGTCTGTTTTACATGGTGCAGGAATACCTAGGGGCAAGATCTGACTTGGACACCTTTCCCACCGAAAATCCTCTGGGTTACTTGGTCTTGAGGATGGATCACTGGCAAGAGCTTGCACAGTATGCAATTGAGCTACTGGCCTGTCCTGCATCCAGCGTTCTTTCGGAACGCACATTCAGTGCTGCTGGAGGGTTTGTAACCGATCACAGGGTGCGTCTGTCCACCGACTCGGTCGATCGACTGACCTTCATAAAAATGAATCAGTCTTGGATCACCACCAGCTACCAAGCACCTGATCCCTCAGATCCCTTCAAAAAATGCCTATGCTGATGCTGAGTGACTATCCTGTGTAATTATCCTCTTCCTCCTCAATGATCACGCTGATAGCTTGTAAGAACATTTTTGGTTCTGGGCGCCGCCACCAGTGCCTAAGGCCCAATTTTTCAGCTCCTGTTTAACAGGGGCGTGTAATTACAATTTTTGATGCAATACTTTGCAGCAGGGCTCATTCCTGCGTTCCAACTAGAGTATCTGTGAGGGGTTGCAGTGTTGTGGCACCAGCACCAGTGCCTAAGGCCCAATTTTTCAGCCCCTGTCTAACAGGGGCGTGTAATTACAATTTTTGATGCAATACTTTGCAGCAGGGCTCCTTCCTGAGTTCCAACTAGAGTATCTGTGAGGGGTTGCAGTGTTGTGGCACCAGCACCAGTGCCTAAGGCCCAATTTTTCAGCCCCTGTTTAACAGGGGCGTGTAATTACAATTCTTGATCTAATATTTCACAGCAGGGCCCGTTTCTGCACCGACCAAGAGCGAGTGAGGACTTACAGTGTTGTGGCACCAGCACCACACCCACCACCAAAGGTCCAATTTTTCAGCCCCTGTTCAACAGGGGCATGTAATTACAATTCTTGATCTAATATTTCACAGCAGGGCCCTGTGAGGGCTTACAGTGTTGTGGCCACAACAACACCTAAGGACCAAATTTCTGCTGAGTATATAGGGCAGGCCCCTACTTTCAAACATCCAACTTACAAACGACTCCTAATTGCAAATGGAAGGAGACAACAAGAAGTGAGATGAAATCTACCCCTAGGAAGGGAAATTCTCTTGTGTAAGAGTTAATATGGGAAAAACATTTCTTATTTCCACTGATGCTTAATCACCAATAATTGTTTCACAAAAAACCCAAATTTTCAAAAAACATTTGTCATTGGGACAAAAAGTGAGGTGAAATCTTCTGAAGAGGATCACAGGCAGCAAAACAAATGTCACAGGGGTGATAACCCTTCCCTATGTTTTCCAAAAAGCTTAAAATAGATTTTTTGGCTGGAGCTAAACACGTTAAAAATGTACCAGTTCAAAATTACAAACAGATTCTACTTAACAACAAACCTACAGTCCCTGTCTTGTTTGCACCGCCTGTATACTGCTGTTCAGAGTACAGAGCCTGTATACTGCTGTTTCCTTTTTTAATTTGGGTGCGGGGTTCCCCTTAATATCCATACAAGACCCAAAGGGCCTGGTAATGGACTGGGGGGTACCCATGCCGTTTGTCTCACTCATTTTCATCCATCCAATTTTCGGTCCGTTCGCAGGTTCTGGTGCAAACCAAACCGGGGGGTGTTCGGCTCATCCCTAGTCTACAACTGACTGAGCGACCACATCATTGAGAATAACCTTCTTGATCCCCTTCAGTCTGGATTTTGCCCACAGCACTCCACAGAAACTGCCCTCTTAAAACTCACAAACGACTTACTAACAGCCAAAACCAGCAGTCATTATTTCATACTCTTACTCCATACCCACACCCATACTCCATACTCTTATGCCGCGTACACACGAGTGGACTTTACAGCAAACTGGGTCCGGCGGACCGGACTCCGTCGCATAATTCGATCGTTTGTGGGCTCCAGTGGATTTTTTTTCCCCAAAAGTTCGACGGTCCTAAGAAATGAAACATGTTTCAAATCTTTCTGGCGGGCTCGAGTCCGCCCGAAAAATTCCGCTCTTCTGTATGCTAATCCGACGGACAAAAACCGACGCTAGGGCAGCTATTGGCTACTGGCTATCAACTTCTTTATTTTAGTCCGGTCGTACGTCATCATGTACGAATCGGTCGGACTTTGGTGTGATCGTGTGTGTCCAAGTCCGTCCGTTTGTAAGTCCGGCACACCTACGCTAAAAAGTCGGTCGGAAAGATCGTCAGACCAAGTCTGCCGTAAAGTCCGCTCGTGTGTACCCGGCATTACTCCTGGACCTTTCCGCTGCCTTTGATACAGTTGACCACCCCCTCCTCCTCAAAAAACTCAATTTGCTTGGTCTCTATGGCTGCGCTCTCCCTTGGTTCGAATCTTACCTATCTCACTGCACCTTCAGTGTCACTTACAACTCCACTTCCTCCTCTCCAACTCCTCTTACCGTTGGGGTCCCCCAAAGTTCTGTCCTTGGATCTCTACTATTCTCAATCTACACGTCCTCCCTGGGTCAGCTGATTCCATTACCATTTATATGCAGATGACACCCAAATCTATCTCTCTCCCTCTCAGCTCATCCCATCAGTTCCCTCACACATCACTGATTTACTAACAGACATATCAGCCTGCATGTCAAACCACTTCCTCAAGCTGAATCTAAAACCGAGCTCTTAATATTTCCTCCCCCACGTGCCCCTTCCCCTGACTTCTCTGTCAAGATCAAAAGCACATCTATTAGTCCGTCCCCACATGCCAGGGTGCTAGGGGTAACCTTAGACTCTGAACTGTCCTTTCAGGTCCACATCCAATCCCTGTCCAAATCATGCCGCCTTGGCCTCCGCAATATTTTTAGAATACACCCCTTTTTAACTAATGACACCACCAAGCTTCTAATTCACTCCCTGGTTATCTCTTACCTCGACTACTGCAACTCCATCCTCATTGCATTACATTTACATAGACTATCCCATAGACTATCCCCCCTTCAGTCCATAATGAATGCCGCTGCAAGACTCATCCACCTTACCAATCATTTAGTGTCCTCCACCACTCTCTGCCAATCCCTCCACTGGCTTCCATTCACCCAATGAACACAATTCAAAGTACTAACAATAATTTACAAAGCCATCCATAACTCTGCCCCAGCTACATCACTAACCTAGTCCCAAAATACCAACCAAGCCGCTCTCTTCGGTCAACCCAAGACATCCTGCTCTCTAACCTCCTCCCATGGTTGCCTCCAGGATTTCTCCAAAGCTTCTCCCATCCTTTGGAACTCCCTACCCCAATCTGTCTGACTGTCCCCTAATCTATCCATCTTTAGACAATCCCTGAAAACCCTTCTCTTTGAAGATGCCTATCCTGCTTTTAACTAATACAGTGTTTTACTTTCTCCATCGGCTCATCCCCCACAGCTATTACCTTTTGTATTAATTGACCCTCCCTTTTAGATTGTAAGCTCTAATGAGCAGGGTCCTCTGATTCCTCTTGTACCAAATTGTAATGTAACTGTAATGTCTGCCTTAATTTTGTTAAGCGCTGCACAAACTGTTGGCTCTATATAAATCCTGTATAATAATAATAAAAAGAAAAGGTGATGGGACTTTACATGAGGCGTGTCACTGAAGATCGAGAAGAACAAGTGGTCCACAGGGGGCAACTTGTTATGAAACAGGACTGGAAAAGGTGATCATTTATGTCTGCCAGCCACTCTTTTCCCTCCAGCTTCACACATGGACCGTGTCATCGGTCACAAGCAGTTATGGCTGCCCTAGTAAATGAGCATGGGATAGAGCCAGGGTTCACCACAGTTGTTTTTATAACATACAACTTCTTGTTTTACCTGTTACCAAAAGGTGTTACCAAAAGCTGAACATCCCTTCCAGAGATTACAAAAAGATATATCCAGATGCTCAAGTCAGGATCTTAAGAGTATGCATTTTGTTTGGATGTCCAGTGGCAAATGCTACTGCAAAGGCCACAGTAAAAAGTGTTATCAGAAGTAGTTTGTAAGTACAGAGTGCAGAATCTACAGAGAGTAACAGAGGAAATAATTTTTATAGGAGAGTCCTTACTAGAAGTTTTAAGGTTTTATTTTTACACCTACTGTTTACAATGTAGCGGAAAAAGTAGAATAAGAAACTAGAAAACTTTTGCCTGAATGTTTTCTTATATTTTATCAAGCCCCTAAGCAGATGTTGGACTCTCCCTATGGGATTTGGTTTGGGAGTGTGTTACTCACTTGCTTATATTTTGTCTCAGCAGCTGAAGTCCTCCATTTGGATCTCACAGAGAATGTTGCTGATCTTTTAAGGTTTTTGACAAACTCATTTATGTGTTTTGTCCCCAATTCCAGATCCTAAAAGTTTGGAAGGATCTAAACTAAAGTCAGGGGACTTGTGGATTGTTAAGAGACATTTATATATAAGGAAATGTTTGGAGACTCAATACAGCATCTAATTCATATAGAGTTGTGCAAAACTTGAAGCAAAAGTCACCTGGATCCACACCAGACACTGCAAAAATGAAAGAAATTAAAGAAATCTCTGTGTTTGATTTGTTTCTCTCTTGCGATAACAGTCTAGGGTACTTTTTGATTCAATTACTTTAATTGTAAGGTATATATATATATATATATATATATATATATATATATATATATATAATGTGATTTGAAAAGTAGTTTAGCTATGTTGAAGTCATATTTGTCTTTTGTACCTCTTCCATTTTCGGTAGAATTGTCTGTGTTTACATATGCTGATAAGTCAGCATGCCAACAATTAAGCTAGAAGACCATTCTGGCCACAGGAGTGTACAGCCATCCCTCTGTAAATATGTCTTATCAATCATTTGTTTTTCACAATAAAAAGTATTTTGTAATGAAAAAGCTGCTTAGCTATTATTTTCTCCAACAATGGAGTTTTTGCCTCTTTGGCCAGGACTACCAGTGGAGGTTCCAGGTTAAAGGTGATAGCAGGCATGGTTAGTGATCAAAATATTGATCAAAAGAAATTTTAAGTTCTGTATAGAAAAAATGATAGGTCTTTCGTGCTACTGGGAGTAATAAATAAAGATACCTTTCTCATCTGGGGATGAAGACACGTGACGTGTCGTAACGCGTAGGGAGTGGCCGGAGTCGGACGTACACTAGGAGGAGATGTGAGAGGGCGCTTAGAACGCCGCACTTTGATTGTCCTTCTATTTTGCTTCATTTTAACTGCAACATTGTAAGAGTTCACTTTGTTGATATTTAATAAACATACCCTAATTTTGAACATATTGCACTAGTGGAGGCTTCTCTCTCTCTTCCTTCCCCCTTATATGCTATGGTGATACCGGATTAATCCATGACATATGTGTGGAGGACCATGAAGGGGAGAAATATCCATGAGCACACCCGCAGTATTCATTAACCCATTAGGACCCAGATAGAAGGATGTGGTTTACACCAATTATCTGTTAATGCGAGATACTACACAGCTGTAAGGTGAGAGTTTTGTGAGAACACTGATTAGAGAATTCATGGAATTCAACATGAATATTATCTTTCACCAACTTTAATCTACACCACCTAGTCATCCATCTGGATTTATTATCTACTTTCCTTATATACCTGGAGGATTGTATACACATTAATTATTTATTTATTTCACTTATTTGGATTATTTACTATCATTGGCCATCTATTGACTTTTTGGAGGAGATTTTCACTGCTTTTTACACTATTTCTGTCTATGAAGAGTTTTTTTATTTTATGTTTGAAGTGATTGCTATCACAATTTATATGTATTTTTATGCATCACGCTATTTAGTGATATTTGATTTATATTCCTATTTTTTATTTATGTGCACATTTTTTAATATCCAGGTTGCACAGTGACATTTTTTATCACCATTTTATTTCTTTATTTATTGATTTGGTTGATTTTTATTTTCACGGTTTTAGTGATATTTATTAATGCGCAAGATCACCTTAATTCTATATTTTCTATCTAAGTTCTGTATATAATTGTATTCTATTTTGTATGTATTGCACACTGCCCTCACTGTGCACACGGCACTAATAATGTTTTCAGTACATGTTTACATTCTTTCGAGTCCTGATTAGAATAAGCCTGCCTATGTAATGCCCCTTGTTACCATAAAAGTACAATTGTAATATTAATGTGATACCTACATAATCATGTGTATAAAAACCTTCAATTGCATCATAATAAAGCAGAACAGTTATGTGGAAAGATGCTGAGCGTATCTTTTGTGTTTGTTCCCTACTGCAGTAGTTATTATTAATTTGGAACCACTAATCAATATGAGGATAGGAGTTGCCTATCTATAAAATGTCCTGGTCAAAATGATGATACATGAATTATATATATAAATATAATTTGATAACACAATCAAATAGGATAATCCATGGTTGAGAAATGCATAGTATATTATAAACAATAATAATATTTATAGTGATAATAATATAATTGGATTAAACCATACAAGATTAATTAACATACCAAATGTGATAATACTAAATATTTAATACAGATAATCAACATGATTGGTACAAAGAATTCGAAAGAAAAAGAAAGTCTGAGAACTGCTCCCTGACATGAGACACCTCCATCCCTATATTGCACAGAGAAACAAAAAATTCGCCCATGGGACTTTAAATGAAGTGTTCATGATGATCACAGGTAAATAAGATATAAGGGTGTAAGGGTGGCTTCATGCTCTTGTCCAATCATAACCCATACTCCAATATACTCTTGTTGTTACAGACATCAGATATACACATCAGATCACATCAGATATACACATTTTTTGCTCTGCAGGACACCTTTGCACCCCCTGTACTCAAGTATACTACCTTATATTTTTAGGACATTGTTATACTAATCATCTTAGATCTACATATATATAATTACACTCATAATTCATTATAGTGAGTACGCTTTGCAACCATCATGGGTGACATTCGGGTCCATATCTCTCTTTCCTCATATGTTTGCCATGCTTGCCCTGCGTCTGACCTCGGTCCTCCATGCTGTGGTCTTCTCCCCTTCAGCTCCCGGGGGAGATGTTTTTCCGCAGACCCTTGTTTGTGGTCAACCCCTGGTGCCAACCGTTTGACAAGTAAGTATGGGATCACTAGTTCTGGCTTCATGCTCTTGTCCAATCATAACCCATACTCCAATATACTCTTGTTGTTACAGACATCAGATATACACATCAGCCCCTGATGAAGCGAGGAGAGCTCGCGAAACGTGTCGGGTTAGAGATGTATCATGTATATCTGTACTCTCAATATTTTGATGTTATTTCATTATGGCTATGTTTTTAGGACTATCCTGTTATGCTGCTGTTCTTATGAAATTGTAACTTATGTTCATGACTTGTACTGGATGATATTTATTTCAATAAACTTTGTTACTACTTTTTTACACCCTTATATCTTATTTACCTGTGATCATCATGGACACTTCATTTAAAGTCCCATGGGCAAATTTTTTGTTTTTCTGTGCAATATATGGATGGAGGTGTCTCATGGCAGGGAGCAGTTCTCAGACTTTCTTTTTCTATTTAACTCAGGTGGAAGACACCCAAATGCCCGGAGTCTGTCACTGCTCCCAGATCTATTTGGTAAATATACATTTTTGACTACCAACCCACATCAAGACATGGTTTTTCATAAAGTGACTCCTTTTCTTGCTTGCAGACCTGGCCCCTTTGTGTCTGTCCCCCGGTTTGGGGGAGGCGGTCTGTTTCCCCCGGGAGCTGCGATGCACAAATAGGGATTTTCTTCCCCTGCTGTCTCCGCCTCTCTACTATAGAAGGGGCGGAGCCACCAGTGCATCGGCATCATGCCTTGTGCCCTAGTGGGAGACTTCCGCATCCAGCGGTGTCCCCACTCACTGAGTACAGTGTGTCATCTGGGCAATGGGCGGGGATCTCTGCTGTGTTCCGACACATTCTGGCGGGTGCACTGTGGGTCCTCCTCCTCACCGCCAGTTGTATGACGTTAGGGGCGGAGGCTACGGCGAACGTCCGGGTATTTATGCGGGGGTTTTGGCATGGCTTGCTTTCTCTTCATCTGGTTCCCTCCATACATTGGCGAGAGATCACACTGGTAGGCATCACCTTTATACTTTTATCTACACACGCCACTTCACCAGTAGACTTATCATCCATACATGTACACCGTGGAATATCACTTGCATACACTTTCATTCACTCATTTTTTCATTTTCCCCTTCTTCCCCCATTTTTAGTTTCCTTTTGCATCTCCTTTTTTGCCCACACTCCTTACCTTCTCCCCTCTTTTTCTTCCCACAACCCTCTCACTCCTTTTCACATCCCTTCCATTTCCCTCACACTACTCCTTCTCATGTCTGGACACCCCTGTACCTTCTGTACCCCAGCACACTATCTTATACTCCCAGGATATTGTGACACTATCCTAGTTATATATACATATTCATGTATTCTGTCATGATGAACATGCCATGCAAGATTTATAGGAAACTCAGGATATTGTGATACCAACTATCTTAGTCCTATATATACATTCATACATTTCACTATAGTGAGTACGCCCTGCTACATTCATGGGTAACACTTGGGTTCACACTTTCTCTCTTTTTTCTTTTTTCTTTTGGCATTTTTTGTCTTTGTTTTTTTTGCTCTGCAGCACCCCCTGTACTCAAGTATACTACCTTATATTTTTAGGACATTGTTATACTAATCATCTTAGATCTACATATATATAATTACACTCATAATTCATTATAGTGAGTACGCTTTGCAACCATCATGGGTGACATTCGGGTCCATATCTCTCTTTCTTCATATGTTTGCCATGCTTGCCCTGCGTCTGACCTCGGTACTTCATGCTGTGGTCTTCGCCCCTTCAGCTCCCGGGGGAGATGTTTTTCCGCAGACTCTTGCTTGAGGTCAACCCCTGGTGCCAACCGTTTGACAAGTAAGTATGGGATCACTAGTTCTGGCTTCATGCTCTAGTCCAATCATAACCCATACTCCAATATACTCTTGTTGTTACAGACATCAGATATACACATCAGCCCCTGATGAAGCGAGGAGAGCTTGGTTAGAGATGTATCATGTATATCTGTACTCCCAATATTTTGATGTTATGTCATTATGGCTATGTTTTTAGGACTATCCTGTTATGCTGCTGTTCTTATGAAATTGTCACTTATGTTCATGACTTGTACTGGATGATATTTATTTCAATAAACTTTGTTACTACTTTTTTACACCCTTATATCTTATTTACCTGTGATCATCATGGACACTTCATTTAAGGTACAAAGAATTCAGAAACAATGATACAGATCATAATATAAGCATAAGTAACAGGATAAATAGGTCATACATCCTAGATAAAAGCCAATACATGGTTAATTTGAAAGTATAAAATTCATAATTTAGGCAGGCTAGTCTTGGCACCCTGAGTTGGAAACTCTACGCATTTCATGGCTTACAGCCACTTATGAGGAGTAAGATGCAAGATTATACTAGAAAAAATGAATGGATAAAATGACCACTAGTATATATAGTGCCCTCTAGGGGAAGGAGACAACAAATATGAATAACTGGTTAATTACTTACAAATTAGTTTAACTGCTTGCCGACCACCGGCTGTCAATTGACGGCCAGGCGGTGCAGCTCTCGTTGCGGGAAGCACGTCATATGACGCCCTCGCTTTCCCGGACCACCAGGGGGCACGTGCGCCCGCCATGTCACTGGGCACCGCGATGTCCGCCGGGCACCCGCAATTGCCAGTAACAAAGCAGGACTGTGGACCTGTTTGTGTAAACACACATATCCACAGTCCTGTCAGAGGAGAGGAGACCGATGGTGTGTTCCCAGTACAGAGGAACACCGATCGGTCTCCTCCCACTTGTGAGTCCCCTCCCCCTACAGTTAGAAGCACTCCCTAGCAAACACAGTTAACCCCTCGATCACCACTTAGTGTTAACCCCTTTCCTGCCAGTCACATTTGTACAGTAATCAATGCATTTTTATAGCACGGATCGCTGTATAAATGTGAATGGTCCCAAAAATGTGTCAAAAGTGTCTGATATGCCCGCTGTAATATCGCAGTCACGATAAAAATCGCAGATCGCCGCCATTACTAGTAAAAAAGAAAAATAAATAAAAATCTTATAAATCTATCACCTATTTTGTAGACGCTATAACTTTTGCGCAAACCAATCAATATACGCTTATTGTGATTTTTTTCACCAAAAATATTTAGAAGAATACATATCGGCCTAAACTGAGGAAAACAT
Organism: Lithobates clamitans; assembly: GCA_037952925.1. Taxonomy (NCBI): domain Eukaryota; kingdom Metazoa; phylum Chordata; class Amphibia; order Anura; family Ranidae; genus Lithobates; species Lithobates clamitans. The sequence continues at coordinate 224,439 of JBBGZY010000501.1, read as the reverse complement.
TTGTTTTAAAGAAAAAAAAAAGGATATTTATTATAGCAAAACGGAAAAAATATTGTGCTTTTTTTCAAACTTCACTCTTCTTTTGTTTTTTTGTTTATAGCGCAAAAAATAAAAACCGCAGAGGCGATCAAATAACACCAAAAGAAAGCTCTATTTGTGGGGAAATAAATGATAACATTTTCATCTGGTTACAGTGTTGCATGATGCGCAATTGTCATTCAAAGTGTGAAAGCACTGAAAGCTGAAAAATGGCTTTGGCAGGAAGGGGGTGAAAATGCACTGTATTGAGGTGGTTAAAGACTGTGCTCAGCTTTTAAATGGGAATAATTGGTGGCCTTGGATATGACGTCACACCCGGGGTTGAGGCGGGAGACCCCCCCAAAACAAGTGAAGACCAGGGGGCACAGCCATTGGACAAGGCAGACCGCAATGACACAGTTCCTGAATGTGATATGTGTGCACTCAACATACACCCAATACTGCAAGAAATAAATTTGTGCATGGGTAAATGAATAAAGCCAAAATTGGGTGAAAAAACTGGTGTAACTGTTAAGTGAAGCATCTATGTGTGCCCACGAGGGAAATGCGAGGGAAACAAAAGAGGCCGAATGCACCCACAAGCAATCTGGATATTTGGGGCAGAAAGCGACATCTGAATGGGCACAGCAGAGAGGGTTGCCCATATCCATGGACTTGATATAGACTGTAATAGGGAACTGTACAGTGTGTGGAGAAGTGCGACATTGCAAAAGTACTCCACTGGGTCGATTAAGAGGGAAGAGAAGCCTGCAGAGATTTGGCAGATTGACATCAACGTTCCCTGTCTCGGGGAATAGTGAACTGAGATATTGTTGCACTGCAGTGGACACCTATTCAGGATTTTTGCTTGTTCATCCTTGCAAATGTGCAGATCAAATTGCAACACTTCAACTGCTCCAGAAACTTGTTGTTGCTTATGGTTTTCCCAAAGAATTCCAAAGGCTCACACTTCACCGGATCAACAGTACAGCAATGGGCCAAAGATTCTGGAGTGTACAGTTTGTGCCACATCCCATAGCATCCACAGGCATCTGGTTTGATTAAAAGATACAATATTGAAGGACCAGATAAGCAAGCTTACATCCACGCATACACTAAGGTGGTGGTATCGGGGTCCTCACACATACAGTCATGTTGTTAAATTCTAGGTCAATAGCCAAAAGCAGACCATGTGAGAGGATGGTGGGGGCTAGGGCACAGATTCTACAGCTGGAGTGCAGAGTTCACTATTTACGTAGGGTTCCTAAAAGAACAGAGTTTAACAGGTACCAAGTAACTGCTTCCCATGACATAGAAACCAAGAGTGACATGAAGACTGAAGCTGAAGCCTATCTAGGAATGAGAGGAAATCTGCAGTGCCTTGCAAAAGTATTCGCCCCCCACCCCCCTTGGCTTTTTACATATTTTGTTGCATTACAGCCTTTAGTTCAATGTTTTTTTTTTTATCTGAATTATATGTGATGGATCAGAACACAATAGTCTAAGTTGGTGAAGTAAAATTAGAAAAATATATACATAAAACAATTTTTCAGAAATAAAAAACTGATAAATGGCATGTGCGTATGTATTCACTCCCTTTGTTATGAAGCCCATAAAAAGCTCTGGTGCAACCAATTACCTTCAGAAGTCACATAATTAGTGAAATGATGTCCACCTGTGTGCAATCTAAGTGTCACATGATCTGTCATTACATATACACACCTTTTTGAAAGGCCCCAGAGGCTGCAACACCTAAACAAGAGGCACCACTAACCAAACACTGCTATGAAGACCAATGAACTCTCCAAACAAGAAAGGGACAATGTTGTTAAGAAGTACAAGTCAGGGTTAGGTTATAAAAAAAATCCAAATCTTTGATTATTCCTAGGAGCACCATCAAATCTATCATAACAAAATGGAAAGAACATGGCACAACAGCAAACCTGCCAAGTGACGGCCGCACACCAAATTTCACGGACCGGGCAAGGAGGGCATTAATCAGAGAGGCAGCACAGAGACCTAAGGTAACCCTGGAGGAGCTGCAGAGTTCCACAGCAGAGACTGGAGTATCTTTACATAGGATGACAATAAGCCGTAAGCTCCATAGAGTTGGGTTTTATGGCAGAGTGGCCAGAAGAAAGCCATTACTTTCAGCAAAAAACAAAATGGCTTGTTTCCAGTTTGCGAAAAGGCATGTGGGAGGTGCTCTGGTCTGATGAGACTAAAATGTAATTTTTTGGCCATCAAAGAAAACGCTATGTCTGTCGCAAATCCAACACATCACATCACCCAAAGAACACCATCCCCACAGTGAAACATGGTGGTGGCAGCATTATGCTGTAGGGATGTTTTCAGCAGTCGGGACTGGGAAACTGGTCAGAGTTGAGGGAAAGATGGATGGTGCTAAATACAGGGATATTCTTGAGCAAAACCTGTACCACTCTGTGTGTGATTTGAGGCTAGCATGGAAAAGAAGAAAGGTAACAGCGCTCTCTGCAGGGACAACTCAATCCATACACCAGGTCCACTCACAGGTGCCAAGGCTCGATGTGTCCCAACACACTCCAATGCAACAGTAATAAGGATAGCCGGCAAAACTGTAATCCTTGAAGTGTCGTTTATTGGTACAACAGAGTGACAATAAAACAATAAAGCTGACGCGTTTTGGCAACAGCCTTAGTCGTAGCTAGTTTGAAACAGATATGGCAAAATATATATATACTCACATACACACATGCAAACTCCATCTCTACAAAATTGGCCTATCAGGTTAGTGTCACAGAAAATTAACATATTTGATTGATACCACCAATTATTTAAGTGGTTAGTGACTACACCTGTTTTTAGCCAGCATGAGAAGAGGGAGAGGAAAGAAAGGCAATATAAAAAGTAATTTTGTTGAGCCAAAAAGAAGTGTGTAGAAAAAATGCTACATGAGATATTAGGACCTTATTACTCCAAGGGAGAAATATATTCCTTAAAAGAAGGGAAAATGTTCAAAATGTTCAAATAAAATTCTTTGTGGTAGCAACAAAATCTGAAGTCAAGATTAATGGCAGGATCAAAGGAAAAAAAGGGAGGGGGGATTCAATTTATGGCGGGATCAAAAAAGAAGGATGCAATTTATGACAGGATCAAAAAAGAGGGGAATAAATTTATGGCAGGATCATAAAAAAGGGGATTGAATCTATGGCAGGATCAAAAAAGATACAATTAATGAAAAAAGGAGAATGGAATTTATGGCAGGATCAAAGAAGAGGGATGCAATAAAGAGCAGGATCTAAAAAGAGGGGGATTTAATTTATGGCATGATCAAAAAACAGAGATACAATTGATGAAAAAAGAGGGATGCAATAATGGCAGGATCAAAAAAATAAAAATAAATAAAAAAAGGGGGGATGAAATTTGTGACAGAATCAGAAAGGGATTCAATTTATAACGGGATCAAGAAAGAGGGATTCAGTTTATAGCAGGAGCAAAGAAAAAAAGATACAATTGATGAAAAAAAAGGGGATGCAATTTGTGGCAGGATCAAAAAAAAGGGGGGGGATTTTCAATTTTTGGCTCGACCAAATTACTTTTTATATTGCCTTTCTGTCCTCTCCCTCTTCTCATGCTGGCTAAAAACAGGTGTAGTCACTAACCACTTGAATAATTGGTGGTATCAATCAAATATGTTCATTTTCTGTGACACTAATCTGATAGGCCAATTTTGTAGAGATGGAGTTTGCATATGTGTATGTGAGTATATAGATATTTTGCCATATCTGTTTCAAACTAGCTACGACTAAGGCTATTGCCGAAATGCGTCAGCTTTATTGTTTTATTGTCACTCTGTTGTACCAATAAACGACACTTTAAGGATTACAGTTTTGCCGGCTCTCCTTATTACTGATTTGAGGCTAGGACAGAGGTTCATCTTCAAGCAGGACAATGACCCCAAACACACTGCTAAACCAACACTTGAGTGGTTTAAAGGGAAACATGTAAATATAAATGTGTTGGAATGGCCTAGTCAAAGCCCAGACCTCAATCCAATAGAAAATCTGTGGTCAGACTTAGAGATTGCTGTTCACAAGCGCAAACCATTCAACTTGAAGGAGCTGGAGCAGTTTTGCAAGGAGGAATGGGCAAAAATGCCAGTGATAAGATGTGGCAAGCTCATAGAGACTAATCCAAAGCGACTTGGAGCTGTGATAGCTGCAAAAGGTGGCTCTACAAAGTATTGACTTTAAGGGGGTGAATAGTTATGCACATTGACTTTTTATGTTATTTTGTCCTATTTGTTGTTTGCTTCACCATAAAAAAAAAAACATCTTCAAAGTTGTGGGCATGTTCTGTAAATTAAATGATCCAAATCCTCAAACAATCTATGTTAATTCCAGGTTGTGAGGCAACAAAACATGAAAAATGCCAAGGGGGGTGTATGCTTTTGCAAGGCACTGTATATTTGCATTGGCAGATGAGCTTCAGGACAGTGGCTGGAACTTTGACTGGTTAGTGGACACTTTTAGCAAGACGGGAAAGTGAGACTCTATAACATCAAACCTTCCAAAATAGACAGCAATGATCTTCTAGTAAATATCAGTATATTTCCTCTCCTCCCTATTGATTTTCTTTGGGAGGGTCAGAAGTGGATACAGGCAGGTGCCAAAGTGTTGGTCAGAGATCCAGGCAAAAAGCCAGTTAGAGGAGAGATTACAGTTGAAGGGCCGGGGTCTACTGTTTATGTATGATTAGCAGGAACAGATAATCTGTTTTATCTTCCATTCCACTGGCTTTCTCCAATTTGATCCATGGGAAAACCAGAGAAAAGTGGCTTCATGATGGACAGAATAATGGAAGACTGCAAGAGCTGTGAAGAGCAAGACCTTTGATGTGTTACAAGCCTGTACTTGTTTCTAACGGACTTTCTAAAGAACATTTGCAAAAAGACTCAAACATCTTCTCAGTTGCAAAAATATATGAGGGGGTTGCATTCAAGGCTAATTAATGTTTAGTATGAGTTGTTAGTAATGAAGAGACTTTCTGTGTGCAGTCTGAGAGAAAAAATAATTCATATAATATATTATATTAAACGCAACACACACCAGGAGACCGTTCCTCAGGTAACATTCTCATGCTCATCTGAGTGTCCATGCGAGTTAGAAGGGGTCGCAGCCTCTCCAGAAGATCATCAAAGGTGCCAACAGACATCCTTGTGAAGTTGAAGAATTTGTCGGGTAAATTCTGCAGCTCTACATACAGTTGTGCTCATAAGTTTACGATTTCTTGGCTATTTTTCAGAGTATATGAATGATAACACAAACACTTTTCTTTCTCTCATGGTTAGTGTTTGGCTGAAGTAATTTATTATCAATCCAACAGAAACTACCCAAATTACCCTGATCAAAAGTGTACATACCCCAGTTCTTAATACCATGTATTGCCCCCATTTAACATCAATGGCAGCTTGAAGTCTTTTGTGGTATTTGTGGATGAGGCTCTTTATCTTCTCAGGTGGTAAAGCTGCCCATTCCTCTTGGCAAAAAGCCTCCAGTTCCTGTGAATTATTGGGCTGTCTTGCATGAATTGCATGGTCGAGATCTCCCCAGAGTGGCTGATATTGAGGTCGGGAGACTGAGATGGCCACTCCAGAACCTTCACTTTATTCTGCTGTAGCCAATGACAGGTTGACTTGGCCTTGTGTTATGGATCATTGTCATGTTGGAATGTCAAAGTAAGTCCCATGAGCAGCTTCCTGGCTGATTAATGCAAATGTTCCTCCAGTATTTTTTAATAACATACTGCATTCATCTTGCCATCAATTTTAATCAAATTTACTGTGCCTTTGTAGCTCACACATCCTCAAAACATCAGCAATCCACCTCCGTGTTTCACAGTAGGAATGGTGTACCTTTCATCATAGACTTTGTTGACTCCTCTTCAAATGAAGCGTTTATGGTTGTGGCGAAAAAGCTCAATTTTAGTCTTATCACTCTAAATGACTTTGTGCCAGAAGGTTTGAGGCTTGTCTCTGTGCTGTTTGGCGTATTGTAAATGGGATACTTTATGGCATTTGCGTAGTAATGGCTTTTCTTCTGGCGACTCGACCATGCAGCCCATCTTTCTTCAAGTGCCTCCTTATTGTGTGTCTTGAAACAGCCACATCACATGTTTTCAGAGAGTCCTGTATTTCACCTAAAGTTATTTGTGGGTTTTTCTTTGCATCCTGAACAATTTTCCTGGCAGTTGTGGCTGAAAATATTAGTTGGTCTACCTAACTGTGGTTTGGTTTCAACAGAACCCCTCATTTTCCACTTCTTGATTAGAGTTTGAACACTGATGATTGGCATTCTCAATTCCTTGAATATCTTTTTATATGCCTTTCCTGTTTTATACAGTTCAACTACCTTTTCCTGCAGATCCTTTGACAATTCTTTTGCTTTCCCCCTTGAATCAGAATTCAGAAACGTTAGTGCAGCACTGGATGAAAGATGCAAGGGTCTGTCAGGAGTCCAGAAACTCATGACCTTTTATACACACACACTAATTACAAGCAAACAGATCACAGGTGAGGAAGGTTACATTTAATAGCCATTCAAACCCCTTTGTGTCAACTTGTGTGCATGCTATCAGGCCAAAATCACCAGGGTATGTAAACTTATGATCAGGGCCATTTGGGTAGTTTCTGTTGTGATTATGATTTTAAAAGAGTAAACACAGTTGATTGAAAATAAATGGCTTCAGCCAAACACTAACTATGAGTGAAAGAAAAGTTTTTGTGTTATCAGTCATATGCTCTGAAAAATGGCCAAGAAATCATAAATTCTGCCAGGTAGGGCCGGACTTTCCATTGGGCTTGACGGGGCTCAAGCCCATGGGCCCCGGCAAAAAGTGGCCCCGCCCGTTCCGAAAGCCGCAGAGAGCGGTTGAAAGCCGCTGAAAGCCGCCGAGAGCAGCCAAAAGCCGCAAAGATACACAGGACATCCGGCTCTGTATCTCGGCGGCGCCATTTTTAAACTGAAAGGCTGTAATGACAAAGCAGCAATGACACTGGAGCAAGGCTACACTGTCAAGTCTGCAAATGACACTGGGGCAAGGCTACACTGACACTGACAAGGCTGCAATGACACTGACAAGGCTGCAGATGGACACTGATAAGGCTGCATTGATGGGCATTTAAATGTAAGTTTTTTTCCTTAAACTTCCCTTTCTAAAAGTTTATTTCCTTAAAATTCCCTCCTAAACTCGGGGTGCGTGTTATACGCGATAAATACGGTAATTATCATTTTATCCATTTTTATTGCTTTTATTAATCGTAGACCCAGAACGAATACCAGTACAGTATCCCCCACTTATACGCTTATATATTATCTACTTTTGTGTGTAGCCATTTGGCTGTTTTGTCTTGTCCAATTAAACAGAAGTTCTTTAATACTGCACTGAGTCTGGCGCACCTTGTCCTTTTCTATTTCTGTTTTTTAGAGCTGTGCATATGTATAGAAGGGTAGGGCTCGAAAGTGACTCAAGCCCAGGGGCCCCCACCACACTAAGTCCTGCCCTGCTGCCAGGGTATGTAAACTTATAAGCACAACTGTAATGGTTAGCAATGTATCCTGAAGATAAACACTTAGTCCAGTAGTGACAAACTCTGATCTTCTCATCCAATTCTCTCTGTCTTTTCACCCTCCACAACAGAATCAGCAAGATTATTTTATCAGTCTTGTTGATGGATGGATCTATAATGAGCGCAGCCAGAAAAAACAGATAGCTCCCTGCTAAACACAGTGCTCTCCTTGCTCTCAAAAAAAGGTGCCCAAAATAAATAAATAACTATTTCCAATTAATTGGAAAATGAACTGTGAGCATTTGGGAGTGAAAAGTTAACAGTGTGGTATTTTGAAGAAAATGTTTGTAAACGCTAATGTGCTTAAAAGATAAGTTTACCTTTTGTAACATGTTACACCCATATTCAGGGTGTAACATGTAACATGTTACATATGCATTTGCCCCCTTTCCCTCCACAATCCCCCGTTTTGACAGCTAGCAGGGGATCTTCTCCCCTCCGCCCACCTGGCCGCATCATCCATTCACAGTGTTCTGTGAATGGGAAAACTACAAGGTCTGAAACAGTAGCGGCTGGTGCACAATATTTGGGGGGGGGGCAAACTAACACCACCTTTCTAAGACGCCCTGGCCAATCGGGGCTTCCTGATTGGCCAGGAGGAGAATCAAGAAGACAATAGGGAATATTAATTCTCTATTGTCACACAAGTGGGTGGGCTTGGGGCGCAGTACTCTGCACCCCGAGTCCACACTTTTTTTAAGACAATTAGAGCCTCAGGCTCTAATCATGTGCTTCAAAAAAAGAAAACCCCCACTGGAATGCATGCGTCCAGCGCATGGATTAGGGGGGTGACGCCCCTGAGCCCTGCATGGACGAGCCGCCACTGGTCTGAAAGTCTTTGCAGCTGTCGGCTTGTAGTTTTCAATGAACTACCACAACGCTGTTGAACGCTGCAGTAGTTCATTGAGCTTCCTGTCACAGTGTGACTGCCTGCCCATATCGGAGGTACAGGCAGACAGATACACAGACAGTCTGCAGGACCATGGCATTACACCCACGATCTGCTGATCGTGGGAGAAATGCTTTACAGGCCCCTAACAAAAAAACATAATAAATGCATATTTTTTTACTTATGAAAAAAATTGCATTTATTTACTTATTTATTTTTAGTAAAGGTGAACTTATCCCTAAATGCAGCTAAAAGCTTGTTTTTTTTAAGCCAGCAGTTCTGTGTTTAGAGAGGCTTTTTCAAATCAGAATACACAAACATACAGCACAAATATATAGAAAATCCACAATCAACTAAACAATTCTCAAATTATAAAAATGATGAACTCCTTACAATTTTTTAAACACCTCCCTATCAATGCTCACCACTAATTCAGGTTGTTTAAAACAGCCTATAATGTGCATAGAAGTATAAAGTGCAAACCTTAATCCAATAAAGTGCAATTGCAAATTCAATGTATATATGAATATACTGTATAAAAATGTGTCCCTGCAATTTTCAGTGCAATAAATCAAAGGTTTCTTTGCATCAAAAACTGTTGATAAGATGACATCTAATTACCACAAAAAAAAACTATTGATATGAAGTGACAGCAAAACATACAAAAAAACATCCTAATAAAGTGCATTTGTAAACATATTCTCAAACTAAAAAGACATATATTTATGAATATGCGAAAAGTGTCAATTAAAAATGCAAAACGTGATCCAATCATTTCAATTATTGGATCACGTTTTGCATTTTTAATTGTTTGGAGATTGAAATCAGGAGTTTGTATATTTTTGCACACATGCACTTGAGGGATATAAAGACAATTTATTTTGGATTTTTCTGATTGTAATATTGGACACTTTTCAGTGTCTGGAGCACAAATATCTGATGTGCTCCTTCATCAAGAAAATCCTAAAGTGACTCCGTGAGGACGTTACACAATGAAACTAGTAGAGCGGGGCTAGGACGCTGACACCATCGAGCTCTTGTAGAGATCAGGCTCGCGGCTGAAAATTGCTGTGACACATACAGTGCCTTGCAAAAGTATTCGCCCCCTTGGCATTTTTTGTGTTTTGTTGCCTCACAACCTGGAATTAACATGGATTGTTTGAGGATTTCCATCATTTAATTTACAGAACATGCCCACAACTTTGAAGATGTTTTTTTTTTATTGTGAAGCAAACAACAAGTAGGACAAAATAACAGAAAAAGTCAATGTGCATAACTATTCACCCCCTAAGGTCAATACTTTGTAGAGCCACCTTTTGTGGCTATCACAGCTCCAAGTCGCTTTGGATAAGTCTCTATGAGCTTGCCACATCTTACCACTGGGATTTTTGCCTATTCATCCTTGCAAAACTGCTCTAGCTCCTTCAAGTTGGATGGTTTGCGCTTGTGAACAACAATCTTTAAGTCTGACCACAGATTATCTATTGGATTGCGGTCTGGGCTTTGACTAGGCCATTCCAACACATTTACATGCTTCCCCTTAAACCACTCAAGTGTTGCTTTAGCAGTGTGTTTGGGGTCATTGTCCTGCTGGAAGGTGAACCTCCATCCTAGCCTCAAATCACACACAGAGTGGTACAGGTTTTGCTCAAGAATATAGCTGTATTTAGCACCATCCATCTTTCCCTCAACTCCGACCAGTTTTCCAGTCCCGACTGCTGAAAAACCCACAGCATGATGCTGCCACCACCACGTTTCACTGTGGGGATGATGTTCTTTGGGTGATGTGATGTGTTGGGTATGCACCAGACATAGCGTTTTCTTATTGCGTTACGGCTTATTGTTGTCCTATGTAGAGATACTCCAGTCTCTGCTGTGGAACTCTGCAGCTCCTCCAGGGTTACCTTAGGTCTCTGTGCTGCCCCTCTGATTAATGTCCTCCTTGCTTGGTCCGTGAGTTTTGGTGTGCGGCCGTCTCTTGGCAGATTTGCTGTTGTGCCATGTTCTTTCCATTTGGTTATGATAGATTTGATGGTGCTCCTAGGGATCATCAAAAATTTGGATATTTTTTGTACTTGTACTTCTCAACAACATTGTCCCTTACTTGTTTGGATAGTTCCTTGGTCTTCATGACAGTGTTTGGTTAGTGGTGCCTCTTGCTTAGGTGTTGCAGCCTCTGGGGCCTTTCAAAAAGGTGTGTATATGCAATAACAGATCATTTGACACTTAGATTGCATGCAGGTGGACATCATTTCACTAATTATGTGACTTCTGAATGTAATTGGTTGCACCAGAGCTTTTTATGGGCTTCATAACAAAGAGGGTGAATACATACGCACATGCCAATTATCAGTTTTTTAGTTCTGAAAAATTGTTTTATGTATATATTTTTCTAATTTTACTTCACCAACTTAGACTATTGTGTTCTGATCCATCACATATAATTCAGATTAAAAAAACATTGAACTAAAGGCTGTAATGTAACAAAATAGGTAAAAAGACAAGGGGGTGAATACTTTTGCAAGGCACTGTATATATATTCATATATACATTGGATTTGCACTTTATCCTTATATGCACATTATAGGTTGTTTTAAGCACATGAATTAGTGGTAGAGCATTGATATCATTGGAGCATCGGAGGTGTTTAAAAAATTGTAAGGAGTTCATCATTTTTATAATTTGAGAATTGTTTATGTGATTGTGGATTTTCTATAGATTTGTGCTGTATGTTTGTCTATTCTGATTATTTACTAGTGAGCCACTAGGATTAAGCGGCAGCACTCTTAATTGGAATCCACAATTGTCCATTGGACTCTGTGGCGCTGATTGCTTTTTTATTCCTGTGAGGCTTTTTCAAATGCCCTGTGTGCATGAGGCCTAAAATGTAGGAGGACGTTTGAGGCATTTCTGATAAAAATGTTTTCCATATGAAGAGATTACATATTGATAGTGCCTGGATACAGTATGTCTGTGGCTGTATGGTTGGACAGATGATTGCCCCAGGGTGCAGATAGATGTGTCTAGACATCTGCCCCTAACCACAGGTAGCTGCTGCCTGTGTGGATAGATGTGAACAGTGACTGCTCCTCTCAGCCTGTCATTGTTTTGTGCAAGCTGAGCAACTGTTACTGTTCACATACACCTGTCATCCCAGCCACAGGAATTTGCTGATTCTTGTCTCTGGAATCCAGGAAAAATAATACATACATCTACGTAAAGGAAGCCTTGGGCTCTCCAACTGTTTTTTTTTTTCTTTTTTTCCTGTGTCACCATTGTGGAGATTTACTCTCAATTTCTTTCCTGGTGAATGTACAGCTGTTTCTGGAACACAAAGTGAACAGAAAGTCAGTATTTTACATTTTTACCAGAGTAATTGGTAAAAATAGCAATAGATGAGATTTCCCCCTTACTATAGGGAGAATTTACCTCACTTCCTGTTCTGCTTCTGGGAAGTAAGGTGAAACCTGCTCAGTGAGGACAAAAATTCCTCTTTAAGGGTTTCCTTTGTGCTTGTGTGTAGACGTATATCAAAGTGCCTATGTGACTTCTAGAGACACTATGTCGGGTATTTAAGAGCTGTCCTAACAAGAGGGCCATCGGGAAGAGGGGTGGGTGAAGGGAGACACTAAAAGCATATGGGTGTGTAGTGTCTAACAAGGGCCAGAGACTGCAGGTGACATTCGAGTAGCCAAAACATGCACAAACACTTAAATACATTTTGGCGACTTAGCCAATCAGCTCATTAAATTCTTTCTCCCACAAAGTCATAGGTTGTTCAGTAGGCATTTAAAGAACAAAGTCTGCCTTATGGTAAGTATAAGGAGATAAACTGTGCTCATCATTCTGCAAGAATTCACCCTGCCTGCTTTCTTTTAGTGACTGTCTAGATTTAGGCCTTCCATACAGAGACCAATTGTACCCAGCACTGCTCAGCTTGCTTTAATGGCCACTGATGGGGTTAAGAAGAGGGCAATTATGAGCAAACCAAGCAAAGAAAATGCTTAGTGCCACTTTCAGAGATTTTACAAGTACAATGTAAGAAGCATTCCCTTTTCCCATAGATAAATAAACTATTTTCAATGTGTATGTATTACCACGGCAAGACACCTGAACTGAGTGTATGTCATTCTGTGGTCATGACATGCTTGGAAGGACTTCCACATTCCTAATGGATGACTGTTCTAACTGATTATGGTAGCCCTTATAATATTGGCATTCCTGCGGATTAAGTGTTTGCACTGTTTAAACAGTGAGTGTATATATGAACCATGTTTATGGATATTTATGAGAAAAAAGAACCCTGTAATAACTGTTAAACAAGGTGCCTTTTATTATTATTATTATTATATTATTATTATTATTATTATTATACAGGATTTATATAGCGCCAACCAGAGGCGGCTCTCTAATTAGGCAAATTAGGCAGTTGCCTTAGGCCTCGCCCCCAAAGGGGCCTCGCGGCCGCCTAATTTGCCCATACCGCAACCTCGATGATTCGCTGGGACCGCCCTGCATTCTCGATCCGGAGTCCCAGCAAATCAGATTCCCGCAATGCCCGCGGCATGTGCGGGGTGTCTCCGCTCCCGCACGCCGCAAGCTCCACTCCACTGTGCATTGCAACCGGCATCTCTCCCCAGCTGCCTGACACACACAGTGCACTGCGGAGCGAAGCGAACTGAACCCGCCCCTCCTCCTCCTGTGCTGGGATTTTTTCCTGTGCACGGAGGAGGAGGAGGGAAGGAGTCACACTACTGTACCGAGAGGCGCGCTGGTCTGAGGTCTGTGTCATCTAAAAATGAGTCTTGGAGGGGAGGAGGGCATGAAGAGGAGGGCGAGGGAGGGGGAACAAGCAAAGAGTTCACTTGGAGTGATTTGGGGGAGAGGATATCCATCCCCCATACCATCCTGGCTCCATCCACCCCACCCCAATCCCGGCTCCATCTATCCCCTGATCCAATCCCAGCTCCATCCATCCCCCCATACCATCCCAGCTCCATCCACCCCACCCCCATCCCATCCCGGCTCCATCCATCCCACCCCAATCCCATCCCGGCTCCATCCATCCCCCGACCCAATCCCAGTTCCATCCAACCCCCGATCCAATCCTGGCTCCATCCACCCCACCCCAATCCCATCCCGATTCCATCCATCCCACCCCAATCCCATCCCGGGTCCATCCATCCCCGATCCAATCCTAGCTCCATCCATCCCCCCATACCATCCCGACTCCATCCACCCCACTCCAATCCCATCCCGGCTCCATCCATCCCCCTGATCCCATACCAGCTCCATCCATCCATCCATATCATCCCGGCTCTATCCACCCCAATCCCATCCCAGCTCCATCCATCCCATCCCGGCTCCATCCATCCCCCCGATCCAATCCCAGCTCCATCCATCCCCCATACCATCCCAGCTCCATTCACCCCAATCCCATCCCAGCTCCATCCATCCCCCTGATCCAATACGATTCCCATCCCGTCCCCCCATACCATCCCAACTCCATCCACCCCCCATACCATCCCAGCTCCATCCACCCCACCCCAATCCAATCCTGGCTCCATCTATCCTCGCGATCCCATCCCGGCTCCATCTATTCCCCCAATCCCATCCCGGCTCCATCCATCCCCCCTGATCCCATCCCGGCTCCATCCACCCCCCAATCCAATCCTAGCTCCATCCATTCCTCCCATCTCATCCCAGCTCCATCCATTCCCCCGATTCGATCCATTCCCCCCAACCCATCCTGGCTCCATCCATCCCCCCAAACTATCCCGGCTCCATCCATCCCCCGATCCCATCCTGGCTCCATCCATCCCCCGATCCCATCACGGGTCCCTCCATCCCCCCCATTCCATCCCGGCTCACTCCATCCCCTCGATCCCATCGTGGCTCCTTCCATCCCCCCAATCCTTTCCCGGCTCCATCTACCACCCCGATCCCATCCCAGCTCTATCCATCCCCCGATCCCATTCTGGCTCCATCCATTCCCTCAATCCTATTCCAGCTCTATCCCCCCCAGAACATATCTTCTCCCCTCCCAAAGCCCCCCTAGCACATATCCTCTCCCAATCAAACAGATGCTGTCTGCCACAAAGGGGGTGGCATCCATTTAATGGGCACAGTGGCTGCATTTGATGGCACAGTGGCTGCATTTGATGGGCACAGTGGCTGCTTTTGATGGGCACAGTGGCTGCTTTTGATGGGCACAGTGGCTGCATTTTATGGGCACAGTGGCTGCATTTAATGGGCACAGTGGCTGCACTTGATGGAACAGTGGCTGCATTTTATGGGCACAGTGGCTGCAATTGATGGCACAGTGGCTGCATTTGAGGGCACTGTGGCTGCATTTGATGGGGACAGTGGCTGCATTTGATGGCACAGTGGGTGCACTTGATGGAACAGTGGTTGCATTTGATGGGCACAGTGGGTGCACTTCATAGGCACAGTGGGTGCACTTCATGGGCACAGTGGTTGCATTTGATGGACACAGTGGCTGCACTTGATGGACACGGTGGCTGCACTTCATGGGCACAGTGGCTGCAATTGATGGCACAGTGGCTGCATTTATGGTCACAGTGGCTGCATTTGATGGTCACAGTGGCTGCATTTGATGGGCACAGTGGCTGCATTTGATGGTCACAGTGGCTGCATTTGATAGTCACAGTGGCTGCAATTGATGTTTTTTTTTTTTTTTTAGAATTTTTCAGTTTGTTTGCACCCCCCCCCCCCAAGAATTGTGAGCACCAGCCACCACTGATCTTTGTATCATGTCTGCAGCCTCTGACCATCTCTTGTATCATCTCTGCAGTCTCTGACCATCTCCTGTATCATGTCTGAACAGTCTCTGACCATCTCCTGTATCACGTCTGCAGTCTCTGATCATCTCCTGTACTATGTCTGCAGTCTCTGATCATCTCCTGTAGTATGTCTGCAGTCTCTGATCATCTCCTGTAGTATGTCAGCACAGTCCCTGACCACCTCTTGTACCATGTCTGCAGTCTCTGACCATCTCTTGTATCATGGCTGCAGTCTCTGACCATCTCTTGTATCATGTCTGCAGTCTCTGATCGTCTCTTGTATCATGTCTGCAGTCTCTGATCGTCTCTTGTATCATGTCTGCAGTCTCTGATCATCTCCTGTATCATGTCTTCAGTCTCTGATCATCTCTTGTATCATGTCTGCAGTCTCTGATTATCTCTTGTATCATGTCTGCAGTCTCTGATCGTCTCTTGTATCATGTCTGCAGTCTCTGATCATCTCTTGTATCATGTCTGCAGTCTCTGATCGTCTCTTGTATCATGTCTGCAGTCTCTGATCATCTCTTGTATCATGTCTGCAGTCTCTGATCATCTCCTGTATCATGTCTGCAGTCTCTGACCATCTCCTGTATCATGTCTGCAGTCTCTGATCATCTCTTGTATCATGTCTGCAGTCTCTGATCATCTCCTGTATCATGTCTGCAGTCTCTGACCATCTCCTGTACCATGTCTGCAGTCTCTGACCATCTCTTGTACAATGTCTGTAATCTCTGATCATCTCCTGTATCATGTCTGCAGTCTCTGATCGTCTCTTGTATCATGTGACCTTCATGTAAATCAGGGGTCTCAAACAGACGGCCCTCCAGCTGTTTTAAAACTACAAGCCCCATGGATAAATATGCGTGTAATATATAATATATAATATATATGTAATATATTTTTTTTTTTAAAGAATTGTTAAGAGAAAATTCTATAAACGGTGAATTCATAGTTCATAGAATTTAAAACTCTTAATATATGCAATTTATACAGTTAATTTTTATCGCTTGAATTATTTTTCCCATTATGGATGTGAATGGGGCCTCATGTCTTAGATTTGCCTAGGGCCTAACAAAGCCTAGAGCCGCCTCTGGCGCCAACAGTTTATGCAGCGCTTTACAATATAAAAGGGAGACAATACAGTTATAATACAATAAGATACAGGAAGATTAAGAGGGCCCTGCTCAGAAGAGCTTACACTCTAATGGGGTGGGGCAGGTGGTACAAAAGGCTGTAACTGTGAGGAATGAGCTGATGGAAGTGGTAAAAAATTAGTTAGAGACGCCATAGGCTTTCCCGAAGAGATGAGTTTTCAGGGATCGCCTGAAGGTAGCAAGAGTAGAGGATAGCCGGACAGGTGGAGGTAGCGAGTTCCAGAGGATGGGAGAGGCTCTGGAGAAATCCTGGAGACGAACCTGAAAGGAGGAGACGAGAGAGCTTGAGAGTAGAAAGTCTTGAGAAGTGCGGAGAGGACGATTTGGGTGATATTTGGAGACAAGATTGGTGATGTAGCTCGGGGCAGAGTTGTGAATGACTTTGTATGTTGTGGTTAGTATTTTGAATTTAATTCACTGGGTGATTGGGAGTCAGTGTAGGGATTGGAGTAGAGGGTTGGCAGACACTGAGCGGTTGGTAGGGTGGATAAGTCTGGCAGCAGCATTCATGATAGACTGAAGAGGGGATAGCCTATGGAGAGGCAGGCCAATGAGAAGGGAGTTGCAATAGTCAAGGCGAGAGATAACAAGGGAGTGAATGAGGAGCTTGGTGGTTTCATTTGTTAAAAAGGGGCGAATTTTAGAGATGTTGTGGAGGTGAATTCTACAAACCTTTGATAACGATTGGATTTGAGGCTGAAATGACAAGTCAGAGTCTAGGATTACACCTAGTACCCTGGCGTGAGGGGAGGGACTGATGGTTGCACTGTTGATTTTGATGGAAAAGTCATTGAGGGGGGGCACGGGCGGGGGGGAATATTAATAGCTCAGTTTCAGAGAGATTTAGTTTAAGGAAGTGGTGCGACACCCATGCTGATATGTCAGTTAGTAAGTTAGTAATGCGAGAGGAGACTGAAGGAGTGAGGTGAGGAGTAGACAGATAGATTTGGGTGTCATCAGCGTATAAGTGGTATTGGATTGGAAGCCGTGGGCGGTTATCAAGTGACCAAGGGAGGAGGTGTAGATAGAGCCTTGGGGGACCTCCACAGAAAGGGGCAAAGGAGACAGAGTTGTAGGTGACACTGAAGGAGCGCTGTGATAAATAGGCAGAGAACCAGGATAGAGCAGAATCTTGAAAGCCAGGGGAATGTGGTTTATTGCGAAATGGAGCGGGTGATCAACAGTACCAGAGGCCGCAGAGAGGTCAAGTAGTAGGAGTATGGAGTACTGGCTGTTGGTTTTAGCAGTTAGTAAATCGTTAGTGAGTTTTAGTAAGGCAGTTTCTGTGAAGTGCTGTGAGCGAAAGCCAGACTGTAAAGGGTCAAGAAGGTTATTTTCACTGAGGTAGGAGCTAAGACGGTTGTAGACTAAACGTTCTAGAAGTTTAGAGGTGAATGGGAGCAATGAGATGGGTCTTAAGTTGTTCAGGTTGGTAGGGTCCAGTGAGGTCTTTTTAAGTATGGGAGTGATCTGCGCATGTTTTAGAGGGGAGGGGAAGGTGCCACTAGAGAGGGAGAGATTGAAGATGTGAGTGAGGGAGCATAGGATAGAAGAAGAGGGTGACCGTAGTAGTTGTGAGGGAATAGGATCCAGGGGACAATTGGTTAAGTGGGCATCTGAGAAAAGTTTTGTAACCTCTTCAGTAGGGATGAGCCGAACACCCCCCGGTTTGGTTCACAGCAGAACTTGCGAACAGGCAAAAAATTTGTACGAACACGCGAACTTATGGGACACGAACATGAATGATCAAAAGTGCTCATTTTAAAGGCTTATATGCAAGTTATTGTCATAAAAAGTGTTTGGGGACCTGGGTCCTGCCCCAGGGGACATGTATCAATGCAAAAAGAATTTTTAAAAGCGTCCGTTTTTTCGGGAGCAGTGATTTTATTAATGCTTAAAGTGAAAGAGTAAAAGTGTAATATTCCTTTAAATTTCGTACCTGGGGGGTGTCTATAGTATGCCTGTAAGGGGGGGCATGTTTCCCGTGCTTAGAACAGTCTGACAGCAAAATGACATTTCAAAGGAAAAAAAGTCATTTAAAACTACTCGCGGCTATAATGAATTGTCAGTCCGACAATACACATAAAAGTTCATTGATAAAAACGGCATGGGATTTCCCCACAGGGGAACCCCGAACCAAATTTTTTTTTTAAAATGGCGTGGGGGTCCCCCTATATTTCATACCAGGCCCTTCAGGTCTGGTATGAATATTAAGTGGAACCCCACGCCAAAATTTTTTTTTTAAATGGCGTGGGGGTCCCCCTCAAAATCCATACTAGACCCTTCAGGTCTGGTGTGGATTTTAAGGGGAACCCTGCGCCAATTTTTTTTTTTAAATGGCGTGGGGCCCCCCAAATATCAATACCAGACCCTTATCCAAGCAGGCAACCTGGCAGGCCACAGGAAAAGAGGGGGGGACGAGAAAGCGCCACCCCTCCTGAACCGTACCAGGCCACATGCCCTCAACTTAGGGAGGGTACTTTGAGGTAGCCCCCCAAAGCACCTTGTCCGCCGGTGACCCCACCCCACCCTCTGACAACATGGGGAAAGCCACAGGGAAGTCCCGTGAATTTCCCGTGTGTCAGAGGAGGGCGGGATCATCGGGTGGCCACACCCTCCATTATATGAGAAGTGTCTGAAGAAGCCAAGCGTCGCACGGCTGAAGACTCCCACTGAGGCGGATTGTGTGGACGGAGCGGAGAAGAAGCCAGGAGGAAGATGCGGGACAAGAAGAGCGGAAGAAGAAGAAGATGGAGAAGATGAAGATGAAGAAGAAGATGGAGGAAGAAGAAGAACACCGAAAGAACACCAGAAGAAAGAAGATGGAAGAGGAAGCCGGAAGAAGAAATTAATAAAGGACTTGTCAAAAACCGTCTCTTGTGTTTTTTAAATTTTTTGACACTTTTTTTGTGAAATGGTAGGGGTACATTTGTACCCCATTACCAATTCACACAGGGGGGGCCAGAATCTGGGGGTCCCCTTGTTAAAGGGGGCTTCCAGATTCCGATAAGCCCCCCGCCCGCAGACCCCTACAACCACCGGCCAAGGGTTGAGGGGATGAGGCCCTTCTCCCCATCAACATGGGGACAAGATTCTTTGGGAGGCTACCTCAAAGCACCCTCCCAATGTTGAGGGCATGTGGCCTGGTACAGTTCAGGAGGAGGGGTGCTCTCTCATACCCCCCTCTTTTCCTGCGGCCTGCCAGGTTGCATGCTCAGATAAGGGTCTGGTATGGATTTTTAGAGGGGATCCCACGCCATTTAAAAAAAAAATTTGGCGCGGGGTTCCCCTAAAATCCATAAAAGACCTGAAGGGTCTGGTATGGATTTTGAGGGGGATCCCCACGCCATTTTTTTTTTAAAAATTGGTGCGGGGTTCCCCTTAATATCCATACCAGACCTGAAGGGCCTGGTATGGAATTTAGAGGGACCCCCATGCCATTTTTTTTTTAAATTTGGTTCGGGGTTCCCCTTTGGGGAAATCCCATGCCATTTTTATCAATGAACTTTTATATGTATTGTCGGACCGACAATTCATTATAGCCGCGAGTAGTTTTAAATGACTTTTTTTCCTTTGAAATGCCATTTTGCTGTCAGACTGTTCTAAACACAGAAAACATGCGCGCCTTTACAGGCATACTATAGACACCCCCCAGGTACGAAATTTAAAGGAATATTACACTTTTATTGTTTCACTTTAAGCATTATTAAAATCACTGCTCCTGAAAAAAAAGCCGTTTTTAAAAATTCTTTTTGCATTGATACATATCCCCTGGGGCAGGACCCAGGTCCCCAAACACTTTTTATGACAATAACTTGCATATAAGCCTTTAAAATTAGCACTTTTGATTTCTCCCATAGACTTTTAAAGGGTGTTGCACGGTTTTGGAATTTGCCGCGAACACCCCAAATTGTTCGCTGTTCGGCCAACTGACGAACAGCCGATGTTCGAGTCGAACATGAGTTCAACTCGGACTTGAAGCTCATCCCTACTCTTCAGTAGTAGCCAACTCAAAAGAGGAGAGTGTTGAATGTGCTGTTAGGCAAGGTATGTTGGGTGGGGAAGATGTACGCATAGTGGAGGTATCCTCACGAATTGCATCAAATTTGTCTTTGAAGTGATTGGCAATCTCTTGGGCAGTGAGTAAGTTCGTGAGTAGAGGGGGTGGGGGACGAAGCAGAGAGTTAAAGGTTGGGAAGAGCCGACGGGGACTGGATGATTATTAAGCCCTGTATCAGACATAAACCCATGTATCAGAGTAAAGGCATAATAAGAGAAACCTAGGATGTTGGATGATGTTTCTGTATAAATTACAGGAAAAGAGATTTTCCTTACAAGTTAATTTAGGCTAAAGCTAGACTTACAATTATGTGCTGCAAAGTAATGCCATGGTCTAATATGTATGTGGCCTAAGAGGATACAAATAGAACCATCTGATGGGCATGAAACTGTCTAAACTTATCTAAATGTAGATCTGACAAATGCGCAAGCATCCAACAATTGGTTGAAAGTGTGATAGCCAGCAGCAAGTGCATCCAGTCCCCCGGAGAACGAGATTCATGGTTACAAAGTGCTGACAGATTGCTTTGTGCAAATGGATGCAACACATATGTCTTCAGCACTACTCCCAATGAAGATGAGGTAAGAGTTGGACTTAAACTGCCCTGTGTTAAGTGGAAAGAAGCAATGAGATATATAATCAATGTAGCTGGATCTACATGTTGAGAAAAAATAACACCAAACTTTGTGTATTAGTATATGGTGCCTAAAAATTCACTTTGCTTCTCATGTATGGTACCTTTAACTTGTTGTAACCCCACACATTTACACTTTGTGCTCCAAACACAACATGGCTAGAAAAAAAAAAAGGGAATCAGACTTGCAGCCTACAGGCAAATGCATGACATGTCACTCAGAAAACTCTATGGCAGCTATGAAATTTTACTCAACCTTGGCAAAAACTCTTTTTGATATTGTGTAGGTGTGCCCCAAATGTTACAGACCAACTATTCACAGGGTCACTCTACATCAGTGATGGCGAAACTTGGCACCCGAGATGTTTTGGAACTACATTTCCCAAGATGCTCTTCCACTCTGCAGTGTACTTGAGCATCATGGGAAATGTAGTTCCAAAACATCTGAGATGCCAACGTTCACCATCACTGCTCCACATAGTTGTAGCACCCTCTAGTGTGCTAGACTAGGAATTGTTAAGGTTTTTGCAAAGAGTAGGCAAAATGTTTAGGCGTCCAAGCCAGTGTTTAATCTGGTTCAGGCTGAGTGACTCAGGGAGGGTTGGTATGACTCACAGGCAGCATCTATGATACCTCCCTCTACTTCTAGAAACTTGGAGAAGATTCTAAAAGAATGGGAGTGGAGGCGAGGAGGAGCTGTCTGGTGTATTCATGAGGACCCTGACTAATCCCTAACAGATGGGTTGGAAGGGGCAGGCCCCCGCAAATATTTTGGGTCAGCCCAGCTGGGGCAATGGAGATCTGGTGGAAGATGGAGATGGACTGTTAGGTTATCCGAGACCCGTGAGGGGAACCCACTAGTTTTGGGAGGGGGGGACCTCAGGTCTGGGAGCTCAGGTGTGGAAGGGACCCCCTTCATGACACACCAAGGTATCCTGACCAGTGGCACAGGAGCAGGTGTGAGGACAGCAGGAGGAGAACACTGCCGGGACAATCCCAAGGGAAGAAGACAGTCAGGTGGGCTGGTGAGTGTACAGTCAGAGGACTGAGAGGCATGCCTGAGAGGACTGGGTGGAAGCAGTCTGAGATGGATGCAGAGTGAGTCTGGGAGGACTGTGGAAGTTTTGCAAAAAAGGGCTGGAGAAAGTGGCAGCTGCAGCCAGTTGGGCTGGCAGTGCCTGAAGAGGTGGTATTGGGATCAGTAGCCACAGAAGGGCAGTTGAGCACTAAGGCTTTGTTAAACTACCAAAGGGGCCTGCGGTCCCTGCCTGTAAAGGGCATTTGCTAAAAATCTGACTGAGCCCAAATTGTCAGATCACCTAAAAGTGTGCCAGCTGGTCCTGGGAGTTGTAGTGCTACAAGCAAGTGTTGTGCTGGAGAAAGCTGAGGAGTGTAAATACTCTGTACAGAAGAAGTTGTCCCTGGAAAGTTGTGCTAAATTCAAGTGAGCATCCCATAATTCCCCTATCCCCATCCAAGTTCAATAACCCTAAAAAAAAAACACAAAAACAAAGCTACAAGGACTGTTTTCTGACTAGAGTGTGCTGTGGAAAATCCTGTGTGCCTGACTGTACAGGGTGGGGGATCCTTTACTAACCAGAGGCTCCTGCGGGGGTAGCGCTACATAATAAAAACCCTACTGAAATAGTAAGGGAGTTCAATTTTGGTGTGAAGGGTCAACGTGTAAACACAGGGGAGCACACAAGGTCAATATCATGTACACCCCAAAAACAACCTATAAACACCTGAAAATTGCTGTACTCTGTTACACTGCTAAAGTGACACTGAATGATATCCTTTTTCTCCAAAAATAATCATCCATACAAATCCATGACTTGGCTCGGTTCACACTAGCCCGACTCCAAAGTCGTGCAACTTTCAGTGCATCTTTGGTCTCCCCCCGCACCACTTCCCAGGCTTATATTACCAATTGCCGAACCATCCAGCCCTGGCAGTGGCTTGCCATAGAGATAAGCAATGGCAAGATGGCCACCGCTCATCTCTATGCACTTGGAGGACCAGAGAGATGTCCTGATGTCACTTCAGGTTCTTAGGCCATGGCTTTTTTTTTCCCTTAAAGCAGAAGATTACTATGACTATTTTAATTTTTTTTGCTCTTCTGCTTTAAAGGGTAGACCGCAGATCTCTCCATAAAGAGGACCTGTCATGCTATATTGTTATCACAAATGATGTATATAATCCTTGCGATAGCAATAAAAGTGCTTAAAAAATGTTTTAAAGGGACGGTGTAAAAATTAAAACAAGGTAAAAAAATAAATAATTAAATAATAATAAACAAAATGTTTAAAGCGCCCCTGTCCCCGCGTGCTCGCGCACAGTAGTGAACACATACTTAGGTCATGCCCACATATGTAAACGTGTTTGCACCACATATGTGGGGTATCGTTGCCAACGTCTGAGCTAGAGCAATAATTCTGGCAGTAGACCCCCTCTGTAACTAAACTTGTAACCATTTTAAAGCGTCTCCTATGGAGATTTTTAAGTACTGTAGTTTGGCACTATTTCACGAATGCATGCAATTTTAAAGCATGACATGTTAGGTATCTCTTTAGGTATCTGTTTACTTGACGTAACATCATCTTTCATATAAAAAAAATGGGGTATATGTTATGCTTTGTTTTTTCTTTAATTCATTAAAGTGTATTTTTTCCCAAAAAAATTGCGTTTGAAAAACCGCTGCGCAAAAACCATCAGTATCCCTCTTGTTGTCCAGCATGACACAAAGCCTATAAACACGTATTTTGCTTGCACATTTTGCTTTCAAAACCATCATATCAGCTGAATAAACATCTTCTCTGCATATTTGTATGCACAACATGGCAAATTGTGAATGCATAATGTTCATGCAACGCCTCCAATTAAATACTTTTTGTATCAGTGATAATAGTTCTTAACCACCTCCACTGATCCCCAAATGCATATATCCAAGATCATCTTGCTAGCAACAGAGATGTATGATGTTCATGATGCATACTCAGGGCTTTTTTTCAGCGGGAACGCGGGGGAACGCATTTCCGGCACCTCCAGCACTGAATGTATGTAATAGCATTTGGTGTACGGTGTGCTGGAGGGTCTATTGATGTTGGCTGCTGGGGGATCTATTGTCACTGGTGGGGATCTGATTTTGTGTGAGGGTCTATTGTTGCTGATGGGGAATCTATTGTTGCTGGGGGGTCTTATGTTGCTGGAAGAGATCTACTGTTGAGGGAGAGGTCTATTTTTACTGGCTGCTGGAGGATCTATTGATGCTGGCTGCTGGGAGAACTGTTGTTGCTGCTGGGGGGGGGGTCTAATGTTGCTTGGGTGAATATTTTGTTACTGGGTGTGATATTTTGTTGTGGGTAGTTCACTGTTGCTGCAGAGAATCTATTGTTGTTGGGGTGGAGTCCATTGTTGCTGGGGGAGTCTATTGTTGTGTGGGGATCTATTGCTGGGATTCTATTGTTGCTGACTGCAGGGATCTATTTTACTGCTTTTCTTTTTATCATCAACATGTTCCATACAAATGATTTAGCACCACAAAATGATACTTGATTCTGTAGTCTCTAAAAGGGGCAGTACTGGTAGGTGGGTAGGGGGTGGAATCAAGGGACGGTGGTCAGAGGTGGGTAGGGGGCAGAGACAAGGGGTGACTCAGACGGGTGGAGTTCCTGCAACTATTCTCAGAGAAAAAAAGCCCTGTGCATACTTGTGTATCTAATGCAGAGCAGGTCGTTATACCTGACCATGTGACTGCTGAATCAATGGGCACCAGTTGTGTGGACATACTGTATATCCAAAACAATATCAGATGATGTTCTAATAATAAATCCAGGTCACACTGGTGTTGTACTTTTGACCGCATATTGAAGATAAGTATATGTTAGACCTAATGCATGCTGTCCAGTTCTGGACACCAGTCCTCAGGAAGGATGTACTAGAAATGGAATAAGTACAAAGAAGGGCAACAAGCTAATAAAGGGTCTAGAGCAGTGGTTCTCAACCCCTCTAGTGCCATGAGCCCTTGATACAATTTCCCAAGCTGTGGGGACCCCCAACAGTAAAATTATTTTTGTAGCGTGGGTTGTCAGCACCCAAGGCAAGACAAGTAATTTGCGCCCCTTACCCATGGACATTTAGCGCTCCCTGAGTCCCTTCCACTCATACAGTCTTAAACCCCTTATGGTACATTTTAGGATTTACCACTCTTTCTCTTTTTCTTTCCCTTTTATCTCTCTCTATCCTAATTTCTTGTTTTTTTCTTACCATCCCTCTCTCTAGCTGTCTTTCTTGTACTTTCTTATTCTTTATCTCCATTTTTTTTTATTCCTCCCCCTCTTTTCCTCTTCCTTCCATGTATTCTCTATTTTTATTCCTTCTCTTACTCCTTGGTGGGGGGGATGGGATGAGTGGCAGTGCTGGCGGGGAGTTGGGATGAGTGGCAGTGTTGGCGGGGAGTTCTGATCAGCCAACTTAGGTGCTCTTGATTGAGGTCATCTGCTGAACCGAGAACTGTAGTGGGGACTTTTAATGGCAACTATAATCACAGGTAGCGTTACTCACTGTGTCTCTGGTTTCACTGTGTCTCAGACTTTGTGGTTTCTAATAGCAGTGACAGCTATGCCGAAATCAGGAGATAGGGTCTCCCCCAGCCCCTCTCACTTCACATTCCACACCAGTCAGCTGACCTCTAGTCTCTGCCCCCCAGCCATGCCGTGAACTGAATGGGTGACTACCAAGAGGCTGAGTGGGAAGCCGCAGGCGCCAGGTACAGCCCAGCTGAGCGGCCAAAAAGATCCAGGAACAGCCCTGCTGGGAGGCCGCAAAAAAAGCTGGGAGAGCAGTGCAGGCTTCAGGAACAGCCCAAGATTCGGTGACCCCTGGCAAATCATCAATCAACCCCCAAGAGGGTCCCGACCCCTAGGCTGAGAACCACTGGTCTAGAGGATAATAGTTATGAGGAAAGGTTGCGAGCACTGAACTTATTCTCTCTGGAGAAGAGACGCTTGAGAGGGGATATGATTTCAATATACAAATATCTAACTTGTGACCCCACAATAGGGATAAAACTTTTTTGCGGAAGGGAGTTTAATAAGACTCGTGGCCACTCATTAAAATTAGAAGAAAAGAGGTTTAACCTTAAACTACGTAGAGGGTTCTTTACTGTAAGAGCGGCAAGGATGTGGAATTATCTTCCACAGGCGGTGGTCTCAGCGGGGAGCACCGATAGTTTCAAGAAACTATTAGATAAGCACCTGAATGACCACAACATCCAGGGATATACAATGTAATACTGACATGTAATCACACACATAGGTTGGACTTGATGGACTAGGCTGAGAACCACTGGTCTAGAGGATAATAGTTATGAGGAAAGGTTGCGAGCACTGAACTTATTCTCTCTGGAGAAGAGACGCTTGAGAGGGGATATGATTTCAATATACAAATATCTAACTTGTGACCCCACAATAGGGATAAAACTTTTTTGCGGAAGGGAGTTTAATAAGACTCGTGGCCACTCATTAAAATTAGAAGAAAAGAGGTTTAACCTTAAACTACGTAGAGGGTTCTTTACTGTAAGAGCGGCAAGGATGTGGAATTATCTTCCACAGGCGGTGGTCTCAGCGGGGAGCACCGATAGTTTCAAGAAACTATTAGATAAGCACCTGAATGACCACAACATCCAGGGATATACAATGTAATACTGACATGTAATCACACACATAAGTTGGACTTGATGGACTTGTGTCTTTTTTTGACCTCACCTACTATGTAACTATGTCAGTATATGTGCCACGCTACTATGTGCCGCTATATAACCCTAGCTGAATATGGACCCTCCGTACAAGAGGAGTTTTGCAGCATAATCTGATGTCCTAGGCTAAGTGCTGCAAAGCATCTAAGTGCTGCTGGATCACATGTCACTTGGTGACATGGTGGAACTGAATATTGTTGAAAACTTGCTAATGGTAATTAGGGTGGGGGGGTACATTTTACTGTCAGATGATGTCGACCACACTCAAATAAAACTCATACATCATGTAGTCCCACTGAATACAACCAGATACTGTGTATCATTTAAAGAGGATAAGGTGCGTTACAATAAAGTATATGATTGCCAATAATGATTATCTTATCTCAATAATAAACAGAAGAAAATGAGCAAAAACCAAAAGTTCCAGCATGAAAATGGACACCAGAATTATGCAAGATATGTTCATGGTGATAGTATGAGGAATTTTCTCACAACACTGACTCAAGGGTGTGTGGGTGGGCGCAGTGTGGTGCGGCGGCAATAACATACATGCAGTCCAGGTACAATTATTACTAGAACTTGTATTGAAGTAAAGACAAAACAGTTCACAACAAACCCAGTGGGAGAATGCCCAATCGGTAACACTCACAGATGCCAACAGCATGTAGTGGAGCAGGTATCAGTTTAACTGACAGCGTCCCAATGTCACTTCCTGCCACTAATACTGTCTCTGACAGACGGGTGACCTGTCCCTACACTATCCACACACACGAATGCGTGCCAAACCCAGGAGCCAGGGTTTTAAATAGACTCTGCCACACCAAAGATGGTTTCCGGAGTCACAGGGGTGACCAGCATCCAATCGAATCACTGCCCTAGTGACTCAGGAAACCATAAAGGAACCATGCTTATCATGGCTTCCTCTCTCTCTCTGCATTGCCACTGCAGTTGAGTGCCACCTGCAGTGGAGACAACAGACTGCACTTGCTCACAAGTGTGAGGTTGGGGACTGGGTGCCTACATTTATCTAACATCCATATTTGGATTCTGAGATTGCATAAGGTCTTCTAATATATGGTCACTCAAAGCAGTTATGATGGTGAGTGTTCAGGATAACTTGTAAATAAGCAGAAATATAATTCAAAATTATAATGGTACACCAATTCCTACTGCAAGTATTCAAAGTTTGTCACAGGTCAAACACCCTGCTAAGGTACCATAAGCATGCAATCCATCTTAGGTGTCAAACCAGCATGATGTAACAATAATAGAATGTGCAATATGTGCTACAGATATCTATCCCTGTCCTGTAGATGCCTGTATATAGTCATCAGTAGTATGTGGAGATATGGGTTCCAGGGAGTGAAATCAGCCCTCAGGGATGCGCTCCCAACCAGTTTCGCTGGAAGTCCTGGCTACCTCAGGGGAAATGACATAACGTCCTTGCTTACTTGTCTTTAAATAGAACTACACACAAAGGAAGACGTCTAACATCAGCCATACAAGGTGCCAGAACAAATAATGGAATACCTTTTAATCTGTAAAAGAGCAAAGTAAAAAAGAGCTGCTATAGATATTGTATATACTTCCTTATTATTCATAACATATGTATATTAGTCTATGTTCATTTAACTGCTTGCCAACCAGCCGCCGTCATTATACTGCGTCAGGTCGGCACGATCCCGGGAGCCATACATCGGCTCCTTTAAGCGGGATAGCAGGCGCGCTGCCAGAGGTGCCGCGCAGGCGCCTGCTGCACTGCAGGGGTGCCGATGACCGCCGGCCACGAGTGATCTCGGGCACGAGAGGCAGAACAGGGCATGTGTGTGTAAACACACAAATCCTTGTTCTGTTCTGTGAGGAGAGACAGATCGTGAGTTCCTAATAGCTAGGAAGCACGATCTGTAATTTCTTCTAGGTCAGTTCCCTCCCCCTACAGTTAGAAACATACACAGGGAGCACAGTTAACCCCTTGATTGCCCTAGTGTTAACCCCTTCCCTGCCAGTGACATTTTTACAGTAATCAGTGCATTTTTATAGCACTGATCGTTGTATAAACGTCAATGGTCCCAAAAATGTGTCAAAAGTGTCCAATGTGTCCGCCATAATGTCGCAGTCCCGATAAAAATTGCAGATCGCCGCCATTACTAGTAAAAAAAAAATTATAAAAAAAATTTTATAAATCTATCCCCTATTTTGTAGATGCTATAACTTTTGTGCAAACCAATCAATATACGCTTATTGCGATTTTTTTACCAAAAATATGTAGAAGAATACATATCGGCTTAAACTGAGAAAAAATTAGCTTTTTTAAAAAAAAATGGGGATATTTATTATTGTAAAAAGTACAAAATATTGTGTTTTTTTCAAAATTGTCGCTCTTTTTTTGTTTATAGCGCAAAAAATAAAAACCTCAGAGATGATCAAATACCACCAAAAGAAAGCTCTATTAATGGAAAAAAAGGACATCAATTTTTTTTGGGTGCAGCGTCGCACAAACGCGTAATTGTTAGTTAAAGCGACGCAGTGCCGGATCGCAAAAAATGGCCCGGTCATTCAGCGGCCAAATCTTCCGGGGCTGAAGTGGTTAAAAAAATAAAAACATGTTAAAGAAGATGATAATAATGCTGATCCTCGAATTTGCAAAGAAAAAAAAACTCATCATAACTGTTCTTCCTCATATGGGGCAGTCTTTATACTTGGGTCTCTCTACTGTATGCCCAAGCAACTCAATAAAAGTGAGAAAAATTGATTAAATAATTTATACAAGGAGGTTGAATGGCCGCAAATCCTCTTGTTTCCTTCTGTAACAGATTTTTTTTTAGATCTCCACCTGTCTCCATGTCTTTTTGTATACGTTTTAATTCCCAAAAACAGTTAAACTGATATATGCCAAATGTCTTGCTATGGATCATTTTAACTTCCATCTATGAATGTCATAATTGGGGAGTTATACTAAAACTGGTGCACATAGAATCTGGTGTAGCTGTGCATAATAACCAATTGGATTCTAGATTTTATTTTGTCAAAGCATACTGTAATTGAACAAACTGAAGTTAGAAGCTGATTGGTTACTATGCACAGCCAGGGCTGGTACAAGGGGTGGGCGGAAGGGGCACCTGCCCTGGGTGGTGTCCCAATATGCAGTGAGGGGGGACGCATTGTGAGCTTTCCATGGTTCTCCTTTAGTATAACTCATGGACAGGAGTGACTGTTGTTCTCCCTCATTCGCGGCACTATAACGATCCTCACTCTGCCCTATTTCCCACTTTCTTATCCATGCAGTTTTAAATCTCTCTCCTATAGCCTGTGCCATACCCACTGTGTGCTTCTACAGTGCACACACGGAGGAATGCCGTGAGTAGTGATTACAGAGAACCAATCCTTTAGCAGCAGCTGACAAAGACAAGAGCAAAGACAGGACCAGCTAAAAGATCTGTTCTCTGTAATCACTACTGCACTGCCTAAGATAGGGCTCGGATATTCTGAACACCTCCATGCTCCCCCTCTCCCTCCAGTTATTGTATGCTAAGTTCACTGGGATCCTAACCCCCAGTTCCCAGAGGAGGACAGAACTTCCCCTGTTATGTCGCGTACACACGTGCGGACTTGTCGACCGGACTGGCATGACGGACCGAGTCCGGCGGACTATTTGACCGTGTGTGGGCTTCATCGGACCTGCAGCGGACTTTTTCGGTCGAAAATCTGATGGAATTTAGATTTGGAACATGTTTTAAATCTTTACGTCTGAACTCCGCCGGAACCCAGTTCCTATCGAAAAGTCCGCTCGTCTGTATGCTAGTCCGACGGACAAAAACCGACGCTAGGGCTGCTATTGGCTACTGGCTATCAACTTCCTTATTTTAGTCCGGTGGTACGTCATCACGTGCGTATCCTTTGGACTTTGGTGTGATTGTGTGTAGGCAAGTCTGTTCATTCAGAAAGTCCTAAACAAAAATAGGTTCTGGACAGCCGCACTCTTGAAAAAATAGCCTTGTTTATTCGGAAAAATTCACATCAAAATCATAGGTAACAGCAGACAAAGGACATGCACCTACGGCCTCCGGACCGAGAGGTATTTTACTCCCTGCCTGTCTAATCAATCCTGGAGCGGTGACTTTCCTCCCATTCGGAAAGTCCGTTGGAAGTCCGTCGAAAGTCCGTCGGATAGTCCGTCAGACCAGTCCGGTCGAAAAGTCAGATCGTGTGTACGCGGCATTACACACTTGCTCCTCCTCCAATCTCCCACTGTGAGCTACAGCCATGCTGCTTAAGGTAGAGGGCATACTAATGTAAAGGGGGGAAGAGGTTACAGTTATGTAAGGGGGGCACATTATTGTAAAGGGGGGAGGGGGTCACAGTTATGTAAGGGGGCACACTAATGTAAGGGGGGTCACACTTATGTAAGGAGGGGGCACACTAATGTAAGGAGGGGGTGCACTTATGTAAGGAGGGGGGAACACTAATGTAAGGCGGGGTTGCACTTATGTAAGGAGGGGGGCACACTAATGTAAGGAGAGGGTGCTCCTATGTAAGAAGGGGGCACACTAATGCAAGAAGGGGGTGCTCTTATGTAAGAAGAGGGCACACTAATGTAAGGCGGTGTTGCACTTATGTAAGGAGGCGGGCACTCTAATGTAAGGAGGGGGTGCTTTTATGTAAGGAGGAGGCACACTAATGCAAGGAAGGGGTGCTTTTATGTAAGAAGAGGGCACACTAATGTAAGGAGGGGGTGCTCTTATGTAAGGAGGGGGCACACTAATGCAAGGAGGGGGTGCTCTTATGTAAGAAGGGGGCACACTAATGTAAGGAGGGGTGCACACTAATGTAAGGAGGGGTGTACACTAATGTAAGAAGCGGGGCACACTAATGTAAGGCGGGGGTGCACTTATGTAAGGAGGAGGCACACTAATGCAAGGAGAGGGTGCTTTTATGTAAGAAGAGGACACACTAATGTAAGGAGGGGTGCACACTAATGTAAGGAGGGGGTGCTCTTATGTAAGGAGGGGGCACACTAATGCAAGGAGGGGGTGCTCTTATGTAAGAAGGGGGCACACTAATGTAAGGAGGGATGTACACTAATGTAAGAAGCGGGGCACACTAATGTAAGGAGGGGGTGATCTTATGTAAGGAGGGGGCACACTAATGCAAGGAGGGGGTGCTCTTATGTAAGGAGGGGGGAACACTAATGTAAGGAGGACGGCACATTTATGATGGAGAATTAATGTAAGAGGGGACACTGATTATAAAGGGGGACAATGATGTAAGGGGGGACTTTACTGTGAAAGGGCACATTGATGTAAGAAAGGACTCCGGTGTAAGGGAGGACTGTGATATAAGGGAGGACTCTGAAGTAAAGGGGGACTGTTGTGTGGCGAGAAGACCTCTTATGTAACGATTTACTTTTTATGTAAGGGAGGACAAGGGGGACTCCTGATTTAAAGGGGAACTTTATATTACTTTTATTTATGTGAAGGAAGGGGGGCTCTTGATGTAAAGGTGGACTCCTGAAGTGACAGGGGGATTCTGATGTGAAGGTTGCTAAGTAGTCTATGAAAGATCCAACAGGCTGGTTGTACCCAAGTCAATCAATGGGTCGACTTGGGTACAACCAGCCAGCCCACAGATGGATCAAATCTTGGCCCGTTCGTGCAAAATCACATGTTTTCCCATCATGCACAGGAATGTGGTTCCCTTTAGCAGACACACAGCAGTGCCATTGATGGCACCCCTATGTGTCTACAATGCACACATTTTCATAGGCCTCAAACTGCATGGTGCCACAGCATCATGCAGTTTGGTGTGGGGCGTATTTTAAAAAGAGTCAGAGACTTTTCCAAGTTTTCTGCATGTAGGGCAGTCTAGTTAAATAAAGGGGCTGCCCTAAGCACAGAAACACATGCACGCTTGATCGCACCTGTGTGAACCTAGCCTAACTTTATTTTTACATTTTCTAACTCAAATTTTATCGTTCACAGTCTCTAGCAAGCCTTAACTCAGATCCCTTTGTACATTCTGTCATGATTCCATTACATCCAACTGTCTACTAAATGTGACAGGGGGATCATTTTTTCGGGTATACAAAGCCTCACAGCTGCAGCATGTGTATAGCCCCATACGTCTGCCTTTGTAGCCTGGGGGGATGTTAAAACAACCCCAATTGTAAACAAGGCCTTAAAGTGGAGGGCCACCCTAAAAAAAAATTGCACCAAAAATCTGCAAAAAATGTAAAAAAAAACGTGAAAAAAAAAATTTACTTACCTGAAACCCTTGTTGCTAGGCAGTCTTCCTAATCTGCCTCTTCCTATTCGGCGACGTGTCCTGCTCCTCGGTGAGCGGCCCCGTTGCCTTCTGGGAACTGTGTGTGTCCCCAGAAAACCACGGGGCCATTCACAGAGCGCCGCTTGTGCATGCGCAGTAGGAAACTGGCAGTGAAGCCGCAAGGCTCCACTGCTTGTTTCCCTTAGTTAGGATGGCGGTGCCGGGACCCGAGAGCCGAGGGACGGGACGGCCTCGGGTGCTGACATCGCAGGCACCCAGGACAGGTAAGTCTACTTATTTAAAGTCAGCAGCTACTTGGTTTGTAGCTGCTGACTTTAAATATAATTCCGCTTTAAGGCTTATTCACAGACATGTGGGTTGCGGTAAAAGCAGGCAGTTTCAAACACCAGCAATGATTGCGACACATCTGAAGGAACCCTTTCAGTCTCATTACCTCTGAGTCCTTTAGTTCCGTGCACCCCACAGAGCCTAACTTTCAGCTCCCCTCCTTATACCATTGACTTAGATGCCAATCAGTCCTCTTCAGACTGACACCAGTGACACAGTGGCATTTTTTCCTTCCAGTGACACCATCAACACAAGGACATTTTTTCTTCCTTCCAGTGACACCATGGATGCAGGAACATTCTTTTGTTTCAGTGACATCATCAATGCAGAGATGCTTGACCATCGTCACTGTTAGCCCCACGTTTATGCACCAATTTTAAACTATTCAGTTCACTGCAGTGTAACACAACAATTGGTACTATTTTGGTACACATCACATATATTACATACATTACAAACCTAACACCACTGTTACCTTATCCTGAGTTTGCCATTTTCGCCCTGGGCACCAGATGATCTTGTCCCGGCACTGTGCACAGCTGCACCAAATTCTGTGTGCACAAGTCTTAGTAAATCCCCCCAATGCCTTATAGATAATCATACATCTTTTTTTCAAGTGGTCTCCTTGCCTTGCCTATATTGCCTCTCCATGCTAGCCTTGGGAAAATCAGGGACCACCTGTCTAATTTCAGAATCAATCAGTAACAAATGCCAATACTTCTTTCTAATATTAGAAAATAACCTGTCATCTGTTTTACTACATAGAAATGCGTATTATATTGTGATTCTCTCCCCTGACTCTACCTCTCTACTTGTTGTGTATGAGAGAGTCCTTAGGCATATTATAGGCATTCTTTGGCCTTTTTTGTATGCTTTATTCTTTAAATAATTCTCAAATTAAATCAAAATCTTTAAATACTGTATGTTACAGATTTTTTTTTTGTACATGTTTTTCTTTTTTGGTTGTTAGTCCCCATTCATACCGGCTTACTGCAGCATATGCATGTGTAAGGGCTGTGCTTACACCCACAGGTGTTCTGTGCATTCCCATGTAGGCAGTCGCATTCACATCACTTGGGATGCAGGGGCTGCACACACACACACACACAGCTGCTACTTGCACAGCCTGGTCAAAGGTAATGTGAATTTGGGGCTATACACTTGTAACTGTATAGATATCAATTTGGGAGCAGCGGCATGTGTCCTAACTGACATGAATTCGACTGTCTGCACGGGGATGCAAGCAACATGGCCGTGCGTGTAAACACAGCCCTCGCACAGGCATACTCTGCAGTGTAAACAAGGCCTTACAATTGACATAGAAAATGATAGATACTGTATGTTATGAATGAGAAAGAAGTATATACATTATCTGTAGCAGCCCCTTGTTACTTTTTTGATGGATTAATAATAATCCCATCATGGGGTGTTATTAGTAGGCTCAGGGTGATGTAATTGCATCAAATGCCATGTTTATGCGGAATAGATGCATTCATGCATTGGGCATGGGTAATGCTAGGCGTTTGTGTTGCTCTATTTAAATGCAAGCAGTCAAGGACAATGTTATTTCCCTTGAGGCAGCTGGCAGACTTCTGTCAAATCTGGTAGGGAGAGAGTCCCAAGGGCCGAATTTACCATGTT
Source organism: Lithobates clamitans (assembly GCA_037952925.1). Lineage (NCBI taxonomy): Eukaryota > Metazoa > Chordata > Amphibia > Anura > Ranidae > Lithobates > Lithobates clamitans. The sequence continues at coordinate 189,267 of JBBGZY010000501.1, read as the reverse complement.
GCACCCTGTACATACTACATGGGAGTCTGTACAGACATCTACAAGATACAGATACAGTGCCTTGAAAAAGTATTCCTATCCCTTGAAATTTTCCACATTTTGTCATGTTACAACCAAAAATGTCAATGTATTTTATTGGGATTTTATGTGATAGACCAACACAAAGTGGCACATAATTGTTAAGTGGAAGGAAAATGATAAATGGTTTTCAACATTTTTTTAAAATAAATAAATTAAAAGTGTGGCGTGCATTTATATTCAGCCTCCTTTACTCTGATACCCCTAACTAAAATCTAGTGGAACCAATTGCCTTCAGAAGTCACATAATTACTAAATAGAGTCCACCTGTGTGTAATTTATTCTCAGTATAAATACAGCTGTTCCATGGAGCCCTCAGAGGTTTGTTAGAGAACCTTAGTGATCAAACAGCATCATGAAGGCCAAGGAACACATCAGACAGGTCAGTTATAAAGTTGTGGGGAAGTTTAAAGCAGGGTTAGGTTATAAAAAAATATCCCAAGCTTTGAACATCTCACAAAGGTCTGTTCAATCCATAATCCGAAAATGGAAAGAGTATGGCACAACTGCAAACCTACCAAGACATGTCCATCCACCTAAACTGACAGGCCGGGCAAGGAGAGCATTAATCATGAAAGCAGCCAAGAGGCCCATGGTAACTCTGGAGTAGCTGCAGAGATCCAGCTCAAGTGGGAGAACCTGTCCACAGTACAACTATTAGTCGTGCACTCCACAAATCTGGCCTTTATGGAAGAATGGCAAGAAGAAAGTCATTGTTTAAAGAATGCCATAAGAAGTCCTGATGCAGTTTGCGAGAAGCCATGTGGGGGACACAGCAAACATGTGGAAGAAGGTGCTCTGGTCAGAGGAGACCAAAATGAAACTTTTTGGCCTAAAAGCTATGTGTGGCAGAACACTAACCTGCACATCAACCTGAACATACCATCCTACCTCGTGAAACATGGCGGTGGCAGCATCATGTTGTGGGGATGCTTTTCTTCAGCAGGGACGGGGAAGCTGGTCAGAGTTGATGGGAAGATGGATGGAGCCAAATACAGGGCAATCTTAGAAGAAAACCTGTTAGAGTCTGCAAAAGACTTGAGACTGGGGTTGAGGTTCATCTTCCAGCAGGACAACGACCCTAAACATACAGCCAGAGCTACAATGGAATGGTTTAGATCAAAGCATATTCATGTGTTAGAATGGTCCAAAGTCCAGACCTAAATCCAGTTGAAAATCTGTGGCAAGACTTTAACATTGTTGTTCACAGACACTCGCCATCCAATCTGACAGAGCTTGAGCTATTTTGCAAAGAAGAATGGGCAAAAATGTCACTCTCTAGATGTGCAAAGCTGCTAGAGACATCCCCAAAAAGACTTGCAGCTGTAATTGCAGCGAAAGGTGGTTCTACAAAGTATTGACTCAGGGGGGCTGAATACAAATGCATGCCACACTTTTCAGATATTTATTTGTAAAAAAATTGGAAACCATTTATCATTTTCCTTCCACTTCACAATTATGTGCCACTTGGTGTTGGTCTATCACATAAAATCCCAATAAAATAGATTTATGTTTTTTGTTGTAACATGACAAAATGTGGAACATTTCAAGGGGTATCAATACTTTTTCAAGGCACACATTTTTGTTATATCCTGCTAGTTTGTCACCTTGTTTGATGGACTGCATTCTTTTGAATCATTGCTGTATAACCTGGAGATAGTGGACTTGTTTGCATATCTGTGACACACTTTGATTAAACATCTAAGACATATATTTTTGTGAACTGTCTCAACATATATAGAGTTCTCTGTTTTTTACCAGAAGAATGCTTAGATTTAAAGACACAAACTACAACAATCCTAATCCATATTTAAAGTAAATAAAACATGCCACATATACAGTATATAGCCATATATATTTTTTTTTAAATGGGTACAAACTAAAACCAACATATGCATGTGTATGAACAACATGAAATAATGAAAAGTGACACATGCTCCCCTCAGCAAAAATAAAACAGTGATTGCCAGCAGCTAGATTGCTAACTCTCAGAATGCAATGATGGAAATATAGTGGGTTTAAGGCAATATTTATTTTAGTGCTATGGGTCAGATAGGGAAATTTCACTTATCTTCCTACGGGGGGGGAATTAAAAAACCGCAGGCCATGCATTTGAAAATATTTGTCCTTACAAAACCTGAATATATGATGGAAATGATTTAAAATCCTAAGAGTCCTGTGACAAGTGACTAAAGCCTTTTTTTTTGCTGAAATTGTATTTCCATAAATTTCCATCCTTCAACACCACTTTTCTTCTCCATAAAATTATCAGCAAAATATCTTTACTGTAAATGTATACTATGACATCAGAATAGAGCAAATATAAATATGCTTGTATAATTATTTACAATCTTCTTTGGATATCCAGGCTTATAAATGTATTTTATTTAAAAGTTTATATTATTACCGGTACTTAAAAATTAAGTGGATCACAATTTAACAGCTAGCCATAATTCATGTTTCACTCATCTGGCTTTAGCAAATTAAATGTATTTATTTCTTTGGGCACTGCACCCAATAATTGCTATTTGATGTTCACATTGCCCAGCACCATTCCTCTTTGCATCATTTTAACAACCACTTAAAGTAGAAGTAGAGCCAGAGCTCTTTTGGCCCTACTTCACCCGGGGATCACAGTAGTGCACTTCTTTCTGCACTCCTGTGACCCATATTCAGTTCACAGAGGGCTAAAACTCACTGTTGGCTGACCTCACTCAGCCAGTCCAGACTCTGAACAGATCCCGACTTTAATGTTGGGATGCACCCAGATGCCTGGACCGGCATGGGGCTCAACCTCTCAACGAGCTGCCCCCTTGTCCTCTGTAATGATCTAAAAGTGAATAACTCTACACCAAGTTCACTATATGACCACTTATGTGTTTTTACATGATGATCATATCCCCCTTACTCTCTGCATCTTAACAGAGAATAAATTCAGTTCCTCTAATCTTTCCTCATAACTGAGCTCCTCCATGCCTCTTATCAGTTTGGTTGCCCTTCTCTGAACTTTCTCCAGTTCCCTAATATCCTTTTTTTAATTGGAGCCCAAAACTAATCTACATACTCCAGATGAGGCTAGTGCTTGATGATGTCTCTCTCTCTCTGGTATCTATACCTCTTTTAATGCAAGTAAATATTTTGAAAGCTTTAAAAAACGCAGCTTGGCATTGCATGCCTATCTACCAATATCCTTCTCCACCATTGACTCCCCACAGTTGTACTCCTTCTATGATGTATGATGCATGCTTTCATGCTTGTAGCCCCCAAGTGCATAACTTTACATTTATCAACATTAAACCACATTTGCCACATAGTTGTCCTATTACCTTGGAGACATCTGTGTCATCTGCATTAACTGAAATTATACTTTTAATGTCAAACTCTATATTATTTCTAAATAGGTTGATGAAGTTAAAATGAAGTATAAATCATTTATCACTACTCTCTAAATATTGTCGTTTAGCCAGTTTTCAATCTATTAAAAACAGAATTTTCTTAGTCTATAGATCAGTGTTTCTCAACTCCAGTCCTCAAGGCACCCCAACAAGTTATGTTTTCAGGCTTTCCATTATTTTGCACAGGTGATTTGATCAGTTTCACTGCCTTAGTAATTACCACAGCTGTTTTCATCTGAGGGAAATCCTGAAAACATGGCCTGTTGGGGGGCCTTGAGGACTGGAGTTGAGAAACATTGCTATGGAACCCAACACGAGTCCCATCAGCCCTCAGCGATGGCCTGTGGTCTATTGGACACAATATAAATACCATAGTGGTAGCAGGGTGCCAGGTGTTAAAGAAATCTCTGTGTTCCAGTTCCAAACACTGAAATAAAGACTGTAATGTAAGGTGGAGTTATCTCCACCCACAGTACAAGTAACGTCCTGACCTGGGGAAAGAAAGAGAGTGGCATGGAAGCATATGATAGAGGAGGAAGGGGGTTCTCCTTTCACTGCCATGACCAAGATTGCAGGAAGGGGGGTTAACTTTCACTGCCATGACCACCAATGCAGAGGGGGTTGTGGGGTTAACCTTTACTGCCACTGATCACCAATTAGAGGGGGTACATTTTACTGTCAGTAAACACCAATGCAAGGGGGTGGGGAGGTTAATTTTCACTGTCAGTGACCACTAATGTGGGGAGGTTAATAGTATTGACACCAGTGCTGGGGGCTAACACCAAATGATTATGTCCACTGATACATATCTTGAGATTTATTATTGTGTCCACTGACACCAATGCTGGGGATTATTACTGCATCCATTGACACCGATGTTGGGGGCTATTATTGTTGTGTCCATTGACACCAATGTTTGGGGTTATTATTGCATCAACAGACACTAATACCGGGGGTTATTATTGGGTCCATTGACACCAATGTTTGGAGTTAAAAAGGCATCCACTGACACCAATGCTGGGGGTTATCATTGCACTCACTGACACCAATGCTGAGGGTTATTATTGCCCTCACTGACACCAATGCTGGGGGTTATAATAGCACTCACTGACACCAATGAAGTGTTGGGGCTGCATCTGAGGCCCTCTGTAATTTTCAAGTTGAATACTACTGCTATAGACTTTAAGTAACACATTAGCCATGTGTGAAGAACTGTGGTAATGTTCAAGTATATTATATCCACAGCCTCTCCTTTGTCACTTCCTCATAAAAAAAATCTGATTTGTTTATATTTATTTTGTCAAAATGATTCTGGAACATTACTGGGTATACTCTTCTCTTTGTTTACATTTAGCAACAGAGGCTGGAGCTGTCATTTGTGCCAAGTGTATCGACAGGATTGGATGTGTCTGTAAGTCCAGCGAGATGGCGGGTGTTGTTCATCATGATTGATGTAGATCAGCTTTGTTGGATGGTGTGATTGACAATAAATTTAAATAGTGAAACTTTTTGGGATTTTTAAAAAAAAATGTTATTAAAAGGATTTGTCAAAAAGTGGGCCTTTATTTACACTCTACACGTTTTTTTGTAAATGTCATATATATGAGTAATACTATGTACTAATTCATGTGGGGAAGGGGCCAGCCCCTGAAGGCCTTAGGTTTAAAGGGGGATTCAAGATACAGATAAGTCCCTACAACTGCTGGGTCAGGGTTGTGGAAAGAGATTCTTGTCCTTATCAACATGACCTGGTTTGGATCTGGATTGGTTAGTATGTATTTTTAGGGCACCCCCATTTTTTTCTGTGAGGTCTCCCTTTAACATCTATATCAGACCCTCATCTAGGATAAGGGACTGGTATAGATGAAGGGAATCCATACAGCCATTTACAGACAGACGTAAGAGATTGGGAGCTGTAATTTTCTCACAATTTAAACTGCATTTGTTTCTTTCTACGGTTTTGTTGTAGTAGGGAGTATATATCGTACAGATGTCCCACTTCACAGCCAAGGTAAGAGCATCCCCTAAGCAATTCATTTAAAGAAATTTTACATTTTTAATGATGCCCTTTAAACTTTATTAAACTCATTGCTCCTTGCTAAATGTAATTTTTTAAAGATTTTTTATATTTTATCAATTTATTTTGTTTGCTTTTTGTACATGTTCCCCAGGGCAGTGCCCAGACCCATGGCCATTTGTTTAACAATCCCTTGCCAATTAGTCTAGAAAATGGCCATCATTTTTTTAACACTTTTTTTTTCACACAGTTTCTATTCACTTCAGAAGAGTTCAGATTTGGCACTTGAACTTCAGTAATGTTCAGCAAACCCACCTAGAACAGAACCAACATACATTCATCTTATGTCTACTTGAGATCCACTTTCTTAATTGAGAATGTAACATCTGTAGTATATAATATAGCTATAATGGTAAAAACCAAAAGGACTGACATCTAGATACAGTATATGCTTGCATTTGGGCCCATTCAATTTGCATTGTATTTGAAATTAGCTGCCATTAGATTTTCCATTCAAATATTAGAACTCTCCTAATTTGAAATGGTGTCCTATAAATCATGTAGATAACATTTGGGGGCATATTTGTAAAGAAGTGAATGTGACATTCACTAAACATTCACTGCTGATTAATAAATTGCTTTAATTTAAAGTATAACTAAAGGCAAAACTTTTTTTATAGTTTTGAAAAGAGTGGAGATTGATTAGAACACCTGCCAGTTTATATTGCTGTCTGTGTCCCCATTAGGGAGATTTACCCTCTCTAGCTGTCCTGCTTACTCCCAAAAAGAAAATCCCAAATTTTGAGTTGTCCCCAGAAAAGTAATGGAGAGGAACTCTTCCAATGGGAACACTAGTTCTTGCAACCTTTCCTCATAACTAAGATCCTCCAGACCCTTTATTAGCTTTGTTGCCCATCTCTGTACTCGCTTCATTTCCAGTACATCCTTCCTGAGGACTGGTGCCCAGAACTGGACAGCATACTCCAGGTTCGGCCGGACCAGAGCCTTGTAGAGTGGGAGAATTATCGTTTTATCTCTGGAGTTGATCCCCCTTTTAATGCATGCCAATATTCTGTTTGCTTTGTTAGCAGCAGCTTGGCATTGCATGCCATTGCTGAGCCTATCATCTACTAGGGCCTCAGGTCCTTTTCCATCCTAGATTACCCCAGAGGTTCTTCCCCCAGTGTATAGATTGCATTCATATTTTTGCCACCCAAATGCATTACTTTACATTTTTCTACATTGAACCTCATTTGCCATGTAGTCGCCCACCCCATTAATTTGTTCAGGTCTTTTTGCAAGGTTTCCACATCCTGCGGAGAAGTTATTGCCCTGCTTAGCTTAGTATGGTCTGCAAATACAGAGATTGAACTGTTTATCTCATCTTCCAGATCGTTTATGAACAAATTAAATAGGATTGGTCCCAGCACAGAACCCTGGGGAACCCCACTACCCACCCCTGACCATTCTGAGTACTCCCCATTTATCACCACTCTCTGAACTCGCCCTTGTAGCCAGTTTTCAATCCATGTACTCACCCTATGGTCCATGCCAACGGACCTTATTTTGTACAGTAAACGTTTATGGGGAACTGTGTCAAATGCTTTTGCAAAATCCAGATACACCACGTCTACGGGCCTTCCTTTATCTAGATGGCAACTCACCTCCTCATAGAAGGTTAATAGACTGGTTTGGCAAGAACGATTCTTCATGAATCCATGCTGATTACTGCTAATGATACCGTTCTTATTACTAAAATCTTGCATATAGTCCCTTATCATCCCCTCCAAGAGTTTACATACTATTGATGTTAGGCTAACTGGTCTGTAATTCCCAGGGATGTATTTTGGGCCCTTTTTAAATATTGGTGCTACATTGGCTTTTCTCCAATCAGCTGGTACCATTCCAGTGAGTAGACTATCTGTAAAAATTAGGAACAACAGTCTGGCAATCACTTGACTGAGTTCCCTAAGTACCCTCGGATGCAAGCCATCTGGTCCCGGTGATTTATGAATGTTAAGTTTCTCAAGTCTAATTTTAATTCTGTCCTCTGTTAACCATGGAGGTGTGTTGTGTCATGAGGATAAACACTGCAGTTTTGGTTACTGAAGCCCCCCGATTCACTCGTGAAGATTAAGGAGAAGAATAAATTCAATACCTTCGCCATCTCCCCATCCTTTCTAACCAGATGTCCTTCCTCATTCTTTATGGGGCCAATATGGTCTGTCCTCCCTTTTTTACTGTTTACATACTTAAAGAATTTCTTGGGATTTTTTTTGCTCTCCTCCGCTATGTGTCTTTCATGTTCTATCTTAGCTGTCCTAATTGCACCCTTACATTTCTTGTTGCATTCTTTATAAAGTCTGAATGCTGAAGATGATCCCTCAACCTTGTATTTTTTGAAGGCCTTCTCCTTTGCTTTTATATGCATTTTTACATTGGAGTTAAGCCATCCAGGACTTTTGTTCACTCTTTTAAATTTATTACCCAATGGGATACATTGGCTAATGCCCTTATTTAATATGCTCTTAAAGCAAACCCATCTCTCCTACTTATTCTTTGTTCCTAATATTTTATCCCAATTTATGCCTTTTAGCAAGGTTTGTAGTTTAGGGAAGTTGTCACTTTTGAAATTCAGTGTCTTTGTATTCCCTTTATGTTTCCTATTTGTGTGATTTATACTGAAACTAATTGACCTGTGATCGCTGTTACCTAAATTGCCCTGTATTTCCACATCCGTGATCAGGTCTGTATTGTTGCTAATCAGTGGATCCAGTAATGTTTTATTTCTAGTTGGTGTGTCTACCATCTTACCCATAAAATTTTGGCAGGATCAACAGCAGAAGGATCAGATGGCCGGCACAGCTGATGGGATGGATCAGTAGACAGGAACTGCAGACTGGACAACTCAGCAGACAGGACAGCAGACTGGATGGATCAGGCAGACAGGTGAACAGCCTGGATGGCTCAGCAGACAGGCCCAGCAGACTGGATGATCAGCAGACAGGTGAACAGCCTGGATGGCTCAGCAGACAGGCCCAGCAGACTGGATGATCAGCAGACAGGTGAACAGCCTGGATGGCTCAGCAGACAGGCTCAGCAGACTGGATGGGAGTCCAGGATCGTCGGACAGGCCGGGTCAGTAAGCAGGCTGGCAGCAGAGGTACAAAAGGAGCAGGCAGAGGGATCGTCAAACAAGCCAGGGATCAGGTACAGGCAGATAACAGGAATAGTCTCAAAGAAAGCCGGGTCAAAACAGGAGCAGATATCAGGTTTTCAGGGAACACATACACAGAGCTGCAGAGCAAACAGCAATGATGCAAGTGCCAGACAGGTTTAAATAACCCGCCAGACACTAACGAGTGCATGTGCGCGTGCGCATAGACGCCCGCAATCGTGCACCGATGGGTCTCATCTGCCTGTTACTGGCAGGATCTTCATGACACAAGCCTTAAATGAATGCGCGGTTCCCTCCGCCCAGTCTATGTCTGGATAATTAAAATCCCCCATTATGATAACACTTCCCATCCTTGCTGCTAATCCAATTTGTGATAGGAGATCGGTCTCCACTTCCTCCATCAGGTTAGGGGGCCTGTAGCATACTCCCAGTATTATTTTCCCCTTAGCTTCATCCCTTTGGAGCTCTACCCATAAGGATTCCACCTCCTCTCTAGCTCCCTCAGTGATGTCATCTCTCACATTCACTTGTACATTATTCTTGATATATAGGCATACCCGTTCCCTTTTTTACCCTCTCTATCCTTGCGGTATAGGGTATACCCTTGAATGTTTGCCAGCCAATCATGAGAGCTGTTGAACCAGGTCTCTGAAATTCCCACAAAATCCAAATCCTCCTCATACAACAGTATCTCTAGTTCACCCATCTTGTCCGCCATGCTCCTGGCATCGGTGAACATGCCACATAGTTTGGACCGGTCGCATATTGTCCTCGTATTGGGTGTTTCAAGATTGCAACTAGGACTTGCTACTATACTCACCTTGTGTTTTTGTGCTTTGGTTAGCCTACCACTAATTCCCCCAATACTACCCTCTGGAATATCTTCCACGCTGGCTATCTCTGCCTCTGGACCCTCCCCCCCATCGCCTAGTTTAAAAACCCCTCTAACTTTTTGGCCATCTTCATTCCCAGAAGATCTGCACCCTCCTCATTTAGGTGCAGTCCGTCCTTTCTATAGTACCGGTTACCGACTGAGAAGTCAGCCCAGTCCTCCAGGAACCCAAACCCCTCCTTACTACAGCAGCTCTTCAGCCACTTGTTTACTTCCCTAATCTCCCTCTGCCTTTCCGGTGTGTCTCAATGTACCGGTAGTATTCCTGAGAGTATTACCTTGGAGGTCCTTTACCTCAATTTAGCTCCTAAGTCCCTAAAATCCTTCTTTAGGACACTCCATCTGCCTCTGACTTTGTCATTGGTGCCAACGTGCACCATGACAGCTGGGTCTTCCCCAGCCCTTCCCAGTAATCTGTCCACAAGATCCGTGATGTGCCGAACCCGAGCGCCCGGTAGACAACATACTGTTCGGCGCTTCAGGTCTTGGTTACAGATTGCCCTCTCTGTCCTTCTAAGAATTGAGTCCCCTACCACCAAAATCTGTCTTTCCTTTCCCTTTGCTGCCCCCCCACTCTCACTGGAGGAGTTCTTCCCCCGGCAGCTAGGAGAGTCCCTCAGCTTCAGCAGTGCTGATCCCTGACTGGTTTCACCAATGTCACTCAATGGAGCGTACTTATTGGGATGCTCCTCCCTGGCACTTCCCCCTCTACCCTTCCTGACTGTCATCCATCTACTCTTTGCTAGTGCCTGCACCTCTTTGTCTCCACCCACCTCTGTGCTGGCCCCTGCCGGCACCTGCCGTGTACATTCCTGGCTCTCCTTTAGTATGGAGGGACTTCTCAGTGCTGATAGTTGCTTCCCCAGATTCAGAACCTGGGCTTCCAGGGAAACAATGTGCTTACATTTTGCACAGCAGTATTCGCCCTCGATCAGATGATCAAGGAACGCAAACATGCAGCAAGATGTACAAAGAGTCGCCTCTCCACACCCGCCGGGCATCGTACCTATTAAATTTAGTGAGGATTGGGGATTTTACCCTGTCCAAATTACCTAACAGCTAGCTTCCTGGCACTAATACTCAAGACAATACACAGGTACACAACAAGACAATACACAGGTACTAACAGACCTACGTGCAATCGCAGAACAGTCGCAGACCTACGTGCACTCACAATACTCAAGTATACAGTACACAATACAAATATACAAAATATACACAATACAAAAATAAAGCATTGAGACATGGATAGATGGACGAGTTTGCTTTAAATATTAAAAAATGAATTAAATAGCATTTTCAGTTTGTGGTAGATACAGTTTTGCTCTGCTTTAACTCGCAAAAGGTAGTTTGCTTCTTTTTAATATTCCCTCCCAACCCAAACAGAATGAGTATGTGTTTTGAAGAGAATGTAGCACTACAGATAAGAGGGAAAACAAACATGGGTGAGAAACGGGGGAGTTGACTACCATTTTAAGGAAAAATACTGCAACTTTCTGACAACTCAGTGTTTGTGGAAGGGAAGACTGGGGTAGATTTAATAAAACCGGAGAGTGCGAAGTCTGGTGCAGCTCTGCATAAAAAGCAATCAGCTTCCAGGTTTTCTTGTCAAAGCTTAAAGGGGTTGTAAAGGTAAAAATTTTTTCACCTTAATGCATTCTATGCATTAAGGTGAAAAAACTTTTGACAGTACCGCCGCCCCCAGCCCCCCCGTTTTACTTACCTGACGCTTTGAATCTTCGCTGCTCGTCCTCGTCATCTTCATTGCAGCTCAGCCTGGTCGCTGATTGGCTGCAGTGGATGGATTGAAAGCAGCGCAGCCATTGGCTCGCGCTGCTGTCAATCACATCCGATGACGCGGCGCGCCGGGGGGCGGGGCCGAGTGATACAGCGAGCGGCTATAGCCGCCGGCTGTATCACGGGAGCGCGCCCGCAAGCACTCACCACTATGCGAGGGAGCTCGCATTAAGGTGGTAAATGCTTGCGGGGAGGAGCTAAAACAGCCGCCGAGGGACCCCAGAAGACCAGGTTCGGGGCCACTCTGTGCAGAACGAGCTGCACAGTGAAGGTAAGTATAACATGTTTGTTATTTAAAAAAAAAAAAAAAATTACCTTTACAACCCCTTTAATTGACAAAGCTGAAATTAAAAGCTGATTGGCTACCATGCACAGCTGCACCATATTTTGCACTCTCCAGTTTTAGTGAATCAACCTCATTGTGTCTGTGGTACTAAACATGAACCCATAATTGGGATATTTTGCAGCAGTGTATGTGGTGCTTGTGATACTGACACCCTATTTAATATATATATATATATATATATATATATATATATATATATATATATATATATATATATATATATATATATATGGGGAGTTCCTGATGACTTTTATATGTGGATTATTATCCTTTTTTTCTAGTTAAGTACAATATTACTTTGATATACGAACGCTGCTTTGCATTTACCTGGCATTTTATACTGGTAGGGACAGTTTCCAAACAGATTGTCCTGCAAATTCCTAGGAAGGATATACCACTAACTCCAACCATGCAGCTCTCCTCCATAGTAATTTCCTTACAGTACCATCTTTTACTCTCTTATCATATGGATGACTGGACACAAGTTTTTTACCTGCCAGTTTCATAGTTCAGTCAATATAGTGCCCTCTATGCATAGCTGGGAAATATCCTTTTTAATACATGGCTTTTGTACATACATATTTAGTGGTTTTGAAAATCCTAGGGGAAGTTTAATTTACGGTAGTTTTTAATTGCTTTTAATGTTTTATCCAGTTTTCAGTGTGTTTTTTTTATACAGTATTTTGATTTAGGTTGTTTTTTTTTCTTTTTTATGCAATAGAATTTTTAAAATATACATATAAATATATTTTTTCAGCCTATCTATACATTTTCTTTTTTGTTTTTGCTATCAATGATTTGACCATTGATTATTCTTATTTGTGTCTTAAACTATTTGTGTTCACCTACATTTTTACTTTCCTAAATAAAGCTATGTACAGTTACTTTCATAGGGATTACCAAACCTGCACAGAAGTGTAATTGCCAAATAAATTTTTTATAACTAACCACCCGCTTTGAGTGGATCACACTACATTTCATACATGGCCTGATTTTCTGTAAACTAGCAAAGCTGAAAATGGTTGTATCTCTAACAAAGCTACATACAGCAACCCTTACAGTTTAACTGTCAAGCAAAAAAGAAGAGACTGCTTTACACTAATATGAATAAAGTGAACAAACATTAGGGTAAAGGCAACGATGACCCCTTGATAACTCAAATTACATTGGACAGACAAACTATTAATAAAAAGTTCATATCTTTATTACAAAAATACTAAAAATATGACAAACTATATTATAAGGGCCACAAAATATCCCACAATCCATAAAAACAAGATTGAGGTAAAAGCCAGATAATGGAAATCGCCTACGTGTTACGCCTTCAAGGCCGCTTCTTCGGGCCTTCAGTCTCTCAGCATCTGACTAAATAACAATAAATATATGTAATCAATACACAATATTAAAAAAAAAATAACAGAAATGCACATGTTCATCTATACCTACATCTGAAAAACCATTTTCCATGGAAAAAGGAACAGCACATTGGAAGAAAAAAGAAAGGGGGGAGGGGGGAAAGGGACTTCTTTACACTAATACTTCTTGCATGTTGAATAAAGTCTTCAATTTTTGAAAAAATAAAAATACTTTTCAATAAAAAAGAACCTAGAGGTCTATTACCATATCTACAGCCATAATGGTAATATATTGCTTGCCTAAAATTCATAAAGCTTTAAACAGACTGCCAGGAAGACCAATAGGAAAATATATTGATATTTATCGCCAGCCCATGGGTGCCCAAACTGCATTATAGATAAAGGATACTATACTTAACATATCATTCAGATACTCAAAAGACTTAATTGTTGTAAAGATTTCATTTTCTGCACAGCAAATGTTCATCTTTATACATAATAGGTAAATATAGTGAAGGTGTTTAAGCAGTTGGATAAAAGAGAGAGAATTTACCAGTGGAACAACAAGAGTATGTCAATAAATGTTTGGTGTTTGCATTAAAGTGGTTGTAAAGCTTATTTCTTTGAAGTAAAATAACAAACATGTTGTACTTATCTGCTCTGTGTAATGGTATTGCACAGAGAGGTGGCTTACCTCCTCTTCTGGATTCCCCCACTAGTGATGTAGGCTCCTCCTCTTCTCTGAGTGCCCCCTCAGTAAGCCTTCTGCCTTTAGAACCACTTTAAGTCACAGTTACATTTGGGCTGATGATACATTTTTTTACAAGTCAAAGGTGCAGCCATAGGGACAAAATGTGCACCCGCATTGGCCAATCTGTTTATAGCAGTGAGGGAACACAGCTATGTTTATCAATGTACCCCCCCAGTTGGTTTAATGACGGTACAGGTATGAGGTACATTGATGATGTTTTGATTAGCTGGCAAGGAGATGAGTCAACCTTTATATAGCGTATTTGGATCACTTAAATTCAAATAAATTGACCTACAAAGATACAAGAACATGTTAGGATTTTTTAGGATCTTACCATCTTTATTAAACATGACACTTTTTGTAGTAAAATAGACAAAAATACAATTCAATATGCTTTAATAGGAAACAAATAAAATGTATCAATTGTCACTTGCTCACTCTTTCAAAACTCAATGTCCCCATGGCTACATAAATACTTTGTAGATAATTGCTCAAGTATCCAACAACATCATAATTTCCAGTTTTAAATTACTTTATATACACTGTTGCAAGTTAAAGGCTAAGTTCACCTTAGCCTTTAACACCTTCTAGGAAAAAATAATAAATGCACATATTTTTGCAGAAAAAAAAGGAAGAGTTAATGTACTACGACTGTACTGATAAGCACGTTCTTATTGCATTGAGAACTACAAGCCCATCTGCTACGGTGGCAGCCGGAACTTGTAATTTCTTCACTCCTTGTGAATAAAGATCTGTGCAGCTGTGTGGGCAAAGTCTCGCACAGCTGCTCCAATTTTTAATGTGACAGCAGCTGAAGGGAGAAGAACCACCACCCACTGTCACAGTGGATGAGAGGTTCAGGGGGTGAGGGGGCAATAGCTGGAATATGTTACATGTTAAACCCTAAATTCAGGTGCAACATGTAACATGTTTCAAAGGTGAAACTATTCTTTAATATAAGCACATACTGTATACTCACACATTATGGAGATTAAAGTGCAGTCAGGAAACTCAGTGTGGCTTTTGAAGTCCAAATCTGCATATCACAGTCCTGGTCAGAACAAAAAACGTAATTAGTAAAAAAAAAAAAAAAAAGAAAGAAAGAAAAATGTATCACAAATTGGTTATCCAGAAACATTTCACATTTATTCCTTACACATTAAAAACATCTTTATATTTCATTAATAAATCTCACAAAATACTAAAACAAAAATAACAAACAGATCTTGAAAACTTTATAATTCTTTATCGAATAGAAAAAGTTTAATGTCTGAATTTATACCTGCTAAAGCAATAATGCCAAGTTCAAAAAATCATTTCGACTCTGTTCTCTGTTCTGCATTTTCTTTAAGTATAGCCACGCCAGTCTTGCTACACAATTTGAATTACTGTAAGTACAGTGCTTAGAGAGTAGATGTTTATCACATCTTTTTAGTATTTTATAGAATTTCTCCCTTACATGAATTCTTGTGTTTTGTTCTTCCTACATACATTTTCAGCATGGGCATTGAATAACTCCTTGGCTATACAAAATCTAATTTTAAAACTGTTCCGTTTGTGGAGAAACAGATGCCTTTATCTTCTTCACTTGAAAAATGCCTCCCCTGCAGCCCCAGTGTGAAAGCCCGAGTGTTTTCACACTGAGATGGTGCATTTGTAGGACGTTAGAAAAAGTCCTGCAAGCAGCATGTTTCAGGTGGTGCGGGAGCAGTGTATACATCGCCCCTGCCATTGAAATCAATGAGCACCGCTGCCAAGCGACTGAAAAGCATTTCGGCAGCGCTTTTCGGGTGCTTTTAACCCTTTTTTTGCCTGTTATCAGGGGTTAAAAGCACCCCACTAGCGGCCAAAAAGCGCCGCTATAACAGCAGTAAAGCACCGCTAAAATTAGCGGCGCTTTATTGTTAACGCCCCCCTGCCTCAGTATGAAAGTAGCCTTGAATATCCTATCTCCTGTCATAAATTATTTGGTTGGACAGTAGTTATTGCCAGTGGCATCTGGTGCTAAATATTTTGGAAGGGGGGGGGGGGCGACAAACTAACGCCAAAGTAATGATGTGCAGGTGGAGAAAACTTGTGAGCAAGCACAGAGGTAAGATGTTTCTTGTAGTTGGTTACCAGATTTGCACATATCTCAGGAGGGCTTTTGGTCCATTCTTCTTTACAGATCTTCTTGAAATCCTTGAGGTTTCTTGGATGTTGCTTGACAACTCGAAGTTTCAGCTCCCTCCAAACATTTTCTATAGGATTAATGTCTGGAGACTCACTAGGCCACTCCATGACCTTAATGTGCTTCTTCTTGAGCCACTCATTTGTTGCCTTGGCGGTATGTTTTGGGTCATTGTCATGCTGAAAGACCCATCCACAACCCATCTTCAGTGTTCTGGCTGATGGAAGAAAGTTCTCATTTAAGATTTTACAATACATGGCCCCGTCCATTGACTCCTCAATGCAGCAAACTCAATCTGTACCTTTAGCAGAGAATTGGCCCCAAAGTATAATGTTTCCACCTCCGTCCTTGACTTTAGGGATGGTGTTCTTAGAGTCATAGTTAGCATTTTTCTTCCTCCAAACACGCGCATCAAGGTAATGCCAAAGAACACAATTTTGGCCTCATCTGACCACAGCACTTTTTCCCAATCCTTCTCTGAATCATTACGGTGTTCAATGGCAAATTTCAGAGACCAAAATTAGCTCTTTGGCATTAACTCGACACGCCATGTTTGAAGGAAGAAAAATGATGACTATGACCCTAAGATCACCATCCCTATAGTCAAGCACAGTAGTGGAAACATTATGCTTTGGGGCCGCATTGAGGGACCAATAGACGGGGCCATTTATTGTAAAATCTTGGATGAGAACCTTCTTCCGTCAGCCAGAACTCTGAAGAGGGGTCGTAGATCGGTCTTCCAGCATGACAATGACCCAAAACAAACCGCCAAGACAACAAGGGAGTTGCTCAAGAAGAAGCACATTAAGGTCATGGAGTGGCCTAGCCAGTCTCCAGACCCTAATCCTATAGGAAATGTATGGAGGGAGCTGAAACTTTGAGTTGCCAAGTGACAACCAAGAAACCTCAAAGATTTAGAGAACATCTGTAAAGCTTTGTGCAAACCTGGTAACCAACTACAAGAACCGTCTTACCTCTGTGCTTGCCAACATTTCTCCACCAAGTACTAAGTCATGTTTTGTTTGGGGATCAAATACTTATTTTACTCACTGAACTGCAACTCAATTTATAACATTTGTATCGTGTTTTTAATGGATTTTGTGGTGTATATTCTGTCTCTATCATTTAACATACACCTATGATAAAAATTATAGACCCTTCATTTCTGTGTAAGTGGGAAAACTTACAAGATCAAATAATTATTTTTCCCACTGTATATTTAGGGTTTATTTTTCCTTGGTAAAGTTAATACCTGTTCTGTTTATTTTTGTATACTTTATTCTTTATCACCTTTCTACGTTAATTCAGTGGTCAGTTCCCTAGCTTTCTTTTCACAATCCTCTATTTTATTGCAATTGCAACCAAGATGCATGAACTGCCCCCTAGGTATGTTGATCAACCACCTAAAAGGGTGACAGCTTGTATTTAAATTTATGACTGTTACAGGCTATGTTTTTTGGGGGGGGTTTAGTTGTAGTTTAGTTGTAGTTCAACAATGACTTTCTTCTTGCCAATCTTCCATAAAGGCGAAATTTGTGGAGTGCACGCTTAATAGTTGTCCTGTGGACAGATTCTCCCACCTGAGCTGTGGATCTCTGCAGCTCCTCCAGAGTTACCATGGGCCTCTTGGCTGCTTCTTTGATTAATGCTCTCCTTGCCCGACCTGTCAGTTTAGGTGGGGGGCCATGTCTTGGTAGGTTTGCAGTTGTGCCATTCTCTTTCCATTTTCGAATGATGTATTGAACAGTGCTCCGTAAGCTTGGAATATTTTATTTCATAACCTAACCCTGCTTTAAACTTCTCCACACCTTTATCTCTGACCTGTGTGGTGTGTTCCTTGACCGTCATGATGCTGAGGGCTTCACAGAACAGCTGTATTTATACCAAGATTAAATTACACACAGGTGGACTATTTACTAATTAGGTGGCTTCTGAAGGCAATTGGTTCCACTAGATTTTAGTTAGGAGTATCAGAGTAAAGGGGACTGAATACAAATGTATGCCACACTTTTCACATATTTATTTGTAACTTTCCATTTTAGAGCTACAATGGAATGGTTTAGATCAAAGCATATTCATGTGTTAGATTGGCCCAGTCAAAGTCCAGACCTAAATCCAGTTGAAAATCTGTGGCAAAACTTGAACATTGTTGTTCACAGACACTCTCTGTGGAAAACCATGTTTTCATTTTTCTTCCACTTCATAATTATGTGGCACTTTGTGTTGGCCTATCACATAAAATGGCAATACAATACATTTACGTTTTTGGTTGTAACGTGACAAAGTGTGGAAAATTTTCAAAGGGTATAAACACTTTTTCAAGGCACTGTATAATTGTATAAAGGAAGGATACAAAAGGTATAAGAGATAAAAATCTGTGAGAATTTATGGAAGCCATACAGAAAGTGGGGAAGTTTGCAATCAGAAAACAATGTAGAGGATCCAGTAATTGTGGACCATGTCTTTCTAATCTGACTCTGCTGCTGCTCCTTAGATACTCTTATATGCTAAAAAAATAACTGTCTTACTATTGATGCTCCTTTTCTTCCTTAAACTTCCTGAGTTTGCAAATAAAGGTGTCCGTTTATGAAGCAGTGATCAGCGGTGATCCCGAGGATCGCCGCTGATCACAGTCCATAAATAGTTTATGAAACAGTGATAGTCGGGGGAGAACATGTTTGAACTTGTTCTCCTGCCGATTATCTCTACACACGGAGAATCCTCATTGACTGACACAGTAACGGCCAGTTTATGAAGCGGTGATCTCACCGCTTCACTGACGATCTGAGTCAGAATTCACACTCCCAGGTTCACCAGCTCAGAGGTGGTGAATCGGGGAGTGAAGAGGAAATCCCGGGGGATCTGAGGGGGAAGGAGGAAGATTTTTAACTTCCTTATGCCTCGTTCAGACCCCCCAACACTGTAAGCATGTCCCCCTGTCATATTTATGTGTATACATATATATACACATATATACATATAATGTGTATATGTATATATATATAATGTGTGTGTATATATATGTATATATAATGTGTGTGTGTGTATACATATGTATATAATGTTTTATTAACATTAATCCACGCTGTCTGTCCGTGTATTGAGCGGTGATAATTTATCACTGCTTAATAAACTGACATCTCTGTATTTCTGGTACTGTAATCTCGTAAAGTCTCACGAGATTCCAGTATCAGGGGGCATTCTCCACTGTTGGAAGCATTTGTAGATCACTTCACTCCTCCAAAGGTGAAGCGATCTACAAAGCTTCATAAACTGGCACACAGAGGAGAAAGATCTTCACTGTGAATGCCGGAGAATGAAGCAGTGAATAGATTTCACTGCTTCATAAAAGGACACCATAGACAATAACATAACTACACCCTTGAAGTGAAGCTAAAGGCAAAACTTTTTTTGCTAAGGGCAAAAGTCTTTTTATTTTATTTTTGCTATCTGTGTCCCGTTTCGGGAAATTTCCCTTCACTTCCTGTCCTATAGCCAAGACAGGAATTGAGAGGAAATCCCTTAAAAGTAAGGTAATCCTTGGTTGTCACCAAGGTCACCAGAACTAGTATCCCCATTGAAAGATTTTCTTTTACTTTCACTTTAGTTATACTTTATGCTAAGTATAATTAGAAAAGTAGAAGACTTTTAGTGCCTTTCTCATGTACTGTCTTCGTCTTTTGCGCTACCTGACACAGCACAAAACTGCCATCACCACCCAGTTGCAATACACTTCCAAGGAAGTCTGTGCTATGGCACTGTAAAGATGCTACATAAGGTTTCCACAGCTGGACCTCAGCTGCCAAATTTCTAATGTTTGCTGGCCTATTCCAATTCTCCAACATTTAAAAAATGTTTATGGCTATAGGCTCTTAGATATTATACTCTAATGTTTATTGCACGTTTCATTTCGCCCTCTTATATTGCGGCATGACCCATCTGTTTACATACTGTCTAGCCACTGAACAATATTTGTGGCTATTGTCTCTCAGATAATATAGTCTAATTTTTATTGCAAGACAAAACATGCCTTCTCACTTTCTATTCGTTGCCTACAGTCATGATGCTAGACAATTTCTTCCAGACACACCTCAAATCTATAATTTGAATATTTGGGGAATAACTGGGGATACATTGACGGGAAAGTGTTTTGGACAATCTGGGTTTTTTGTTTTAAAGTGTTTTGTCACAGTAATTTGACATTTTATTAAACACTTAAGACACTTCAGTCATTTAAAACCCAGATCTCATATTTAAGAGGTCCTGACATGCTTTTTTTCTATTACAAGGGATGTTTACATTCCTTGTAATAGGAATAAAAGTGACATATTTTTTTTTTTTTTAAAGAACAGTATAAAAATAAAAAATAAAAAGTAAAATAAATAAGAAAAAAAAATGTTAACGCATCCCGTCCCGCCGAGCTTGCATGCAGAAGCGAATGCATACGTGAGCCGCATATGAAGACGGTGTTCAAATTACACATGTGAGGTATCAATGCAATCGTTAGAGCACGAGCAATAATTCTAGCCCTAGAACTCCTCTGTAACTCAAAACAAAAAACCTTTTGAATTTTTTAAACATCGCCTATGGAGATTTTAAAGGGTAAAAGTTTTTCGCCAATCCACATGCGGGCACAATTTTGAAGCGTTACATGTTGGGTATCAATTTACTCTGCGTAACATTATTTTTTACAATATAAAAAAAAATTGGGCTAACTTTACTGTTGTCTTATTTTTTAATACAAAAATATTTTTTCCCAAAAAAAGTGCGCTTGTAAGACCTCTGCGCAAATACGATGTGACAGAAAGTATTGCAACAACCGCCATTTTATTCTCTAGGGTGTTATAAAAAAATATATAATGTTTGGGGGTTGTAAGTAATTTTCTAGCAAAAAGAACCTGATTTTAACTTGTAAACACCAAATCTCAAAACGAGGCTCTGTCCTTAAGTGGTTAAATAAAATAATCACAAATGACATAGGAACTAGAGTTGTGCCGATACCGGTGATTACCGATACTTTCGGTCAAGTACTCGTTGATACGGAGTACCAATACCTTTGCGGTGCAATTTGAGCCCATACAAAATGAATTGGCTCAAATCACACTCCAAAGAATCACATGCAGTTTCCCAGACCGCTCCTGTGTGAATCCAGGCTGAAATCACTATGACAAGCTTGGGTTCACACAGGAGCGGTGCAGGAAACCGCATGCAATTTGGACAGGAATTGCACCACATTCCTGTTCAAATTGCATGCGGTTCTTTGCAGTGCAACAATTTGAGCCCATTCATTTTGCATGGTCTCAAATCGAATCGGTATCGGTTTTGGGCATTTTCACGAGTACGAGTATCGGTATCGGTGCAACCCTAATAGGAACAGTGTGGGGTTTTTTAAACATTAATACACATTCATATTAAGCTGATCTTTTTTCACATGTTTATCTAAATATCATTAAAAAGACTATACAGTACATTCCTTATACCATTTAACCTATTTAATGCATACGGCTTTTTAGCAAATATAAAGTTAGTGAGTAATTTGCAAGCATTACCTGCAGACTACATTGTGGGATGACAGCTTGTGCTAGGTTAGCTATAAAACTTAGTTATTTTATTCGTGTACATGATTACATTTTTTAAATATATATTTTTTCAAACTGCTATGAGCGGACATAATAAATGTAAGAATTGTAGATTATTTCCTCTGACAAAACTGGCAAGTACTACAGAAGCAAAGATCGAGTATAATAATGGTCCTGTATTTTAGGGCCAATACTGACTTTGACATACCGTAATTAACCCTAAACAATTCCGCTATTTCAATTTAATGGTGCCTATAAAACTTAAAGAAATCTCAGTAGTCACTGTATTATTTGCAAAGTTACCACCAAAGAGAACCTTGGTTCTCTCGAAAGACACATTAGCAGGGAACTTCTTCCATTCAGATTCTACAATTGCCTGGAAGACTCAAGGTACTTTTTTCAAAAACATTTTCTATATAACTTATTATGTGAACTTTGAAATATGTGCAGTACACTTGAATAATTAACTGAATAAAAAGAACATGAAAGCAAGCATTAAAAAACTCTACAGAACATGTTTTTCATATTTAGTGACAATTAGCAAAACCTGTTATTAATTATGTAACTGATTATTGTATAAATGCTTTAAAATAAATAATGTTGTAATATATATTTTTTCTTTTCCAATCATTTTTATTAAGTTTATAAACCATACAGATATAAAACCATACAATACAGTATAGAAAAGTACCGATACATGATAACATTAGTGACATACACCATTGGTCGCTAAGGAACCGGTATAACTCAATTTTGGGCTGTGAGCATAATTCCTAATGACAAGAAATATAATAGATATTTTTTAAGAGATCTCTCTGGACCTTTTGAATCTAGGTTACAGATTGTTTAAATAAAAAAGGCACACACAGATAATGTTATATGCCAATATAATGCAATGCCATCATACAAAGAACTATGCAGTGAATACCATTACCATTACCAATACCATTATATATTATACCATTGTTCATAAAAAATAATTAGTGAAGAAGTAACAGATGGAAGTGCATGTTTGCAAATCTGTAGAATTGGTATTAAAAGTTTTTCAACATGATATAGTAAATGGCGCACAAAATAAACAATTGCTGAAACATTGAAACCATATTTTCTATGTATGAATAACAATAAAAATGGCTGAGTGACAGACCCAGCCGGGAGATCACCCTGCGCTCGCGGGTGTCTGGGAGCCCGCAGCCAAATGTGGGAGACTCCCGCGGTTCACAGGAGACTTGGGATGTCTGTATTCATATGAGTTCAGGTTCACTATGATGGTATCTAGATCTTGGCACCCAAAAGTTGCCTCCAAGTGAAAATCCTACAGAAAAACAGTCACATAGACATACATACATTACACACATTCCTAACTAGGCAATTTATAATTACGGTATATCAGTTAGGGGGGAAAAAAACCTTAAGTATCACAGGTTTACAAGAACACCCTAATAAATAACAGACTCTATACTTATTTTTTGGAAGCCAATGTCTTAAGAGGTTGAAAGCCCCTGAAAAAAAATGAACAAAGCATATTCTTCTATAATGTGTGTTTCTTCTTTCATTCCTCTTCTGTATGCATGAGTCACTACTGACAGTCTATGCCCACACTAAGCAGTCTTGGGAGATAGCCCCGCTCCCCTTCCAGCACCCAGCAGGTGATCTCAGCTGTGCATATTTCCATAGGAGACTGTGTGTGGAGGTGTCCTTTTCCTCCACTCAGTTCTTGAATTAAACTCAGCTCTCTGCTCTATGCTGTGCAGTGTATGACAACAGATCCCTGATCCCCTGCCTTCTGGAGCTCAGAAAAGCTATGTAGAGGAGAGAGGGCTGCGGATAAAGAGTGAGGGCTGCAGAAAAACAGGTACTACCTATGTAGGAGGATTTGTTTCATCCCTCTGTATCACCTGGGGCTAGTCACTTCATTTTGTACAACCACTTAAAAACACTGCTGCTTCATGTGAATACTACGTCTTGTAGTGATGTATGAGCCTGTGGGAGGATACTGATAGTAAGGCCTGGAAATTAGGATTGAGGCAACTTGAGCTTAGCTTTTTCAGTAAAAGTTGAAATTTGTATAAGGGCTCTTGAACATGGATGTTTAAAAAAAAACAAATTTTTAGACAGGCATTATTTTTTACTTACCGTACCTAAATGCAGCCCATTGTTTTTATGGGGCCTGTGGGCCTGTACACACAGGTGCATAAACTTGCTCTGCACATATATCAGTTAAAAAAATACATAAATCTGCATTGCTGCTCAATATTTTATGCGTGCACACCACACCCCCTTAATTAAAAAAATTATAAAGCACCTGTAGGTGTTAGACTAGGGTATTCAGTTTCATTAATTACTTTCTAAGGCCTGGCTATGTAGATAACACAGAATAAAACATTTTATAAAGCGTGGTAAAATTAAAACCTGTATATATATGAACCTGTACAGTACATATGTGTTTCTCTTGGACAAGGCCAGGAAAGCAGATGCTACCCTGATCTTTCAAAGACACCTGCTAAGTGGCATTAAATAAATTAGTGCACATTTAGCCACACAGTATAACATATTTTATCATGTTGCCGTCTGCCTCCCACAGTCTTTCCATATACACAGACCAGGAAGTGGACTTTTAATGAACTCCATTAATTACAGATAGTGGCTAGCCAAAGTTTGCCAGTTGAATAAACATATGGATAATATCCTGTGCCTCTAACTTAATTATAAGTGGGTAGGCTGATTGTTAAAAGCTCATTCGGGCAATCACAGACCTGCTTTCTGCAACATTAGCAGAGCACATTACACAATATTAATTGTAATTGAATTCTTCTACAAATTCATTATGCTTGCTTTGCAAGGTCTGTTTCATTTATTTATGTTTCGTTTTTTCGTTTTTTTTTCCGATTGCTTATTGCACACCTGCTTTTAAATTTAGACATGAAACTGCATTTACTGACATTTATATTTATATAATGACTGCACAGACATTGCCATGGGGACTACTGTAATTGCTTTGAGAGCTAGCACTTAAAGAGAACCTGTATGAGGAAGGGGGGGGGGGAGTGTGCCCTTGCCTGCATGCAAAGCATCTGCCAGGGGTAGACCTTTGTAATGAAAAATCCTTTTTTTTTTTTTTAAATCAGGTAGACTTTAATTAAACAATAAAAACATTTAGTACAAACATTTAGTGTACCAAACCTATGAACAGTTAGCATTACAATATATCTGAAATACTCTTATCACGTAATTTTTGGGAGTCAACACACCTCAACAGCAGCTGTTCACACACATAAAAGTGCATTAATTATATATAAAAAAAATTATAAAAAAAACCCCCAAAAAATATAAAATAAAATAACAAATAAACGACCTGGAGTCTGCAATACCCAAAACAAGGCGCATCGGGATCATAAAAAAGAAGGCACACTTATTGGACCTTATGACCCACTAATAGTAAAGTTCACTACCTACCCTAATGTCCAGTATCCCCAGGACTCCATGGCAGACCCAATGGCACTCATAAATATCCACTGCAAAAATCTAGTAAGGGTGAGTTGTGGGGGGCCACCTCGGGGGTGTCTAGCCAGTATTGTCAGATATTCATACATTTTTTGGGGTACGTTCATATGCTGATAGGTGTTTTTTTTTTACAAAAAGTATCATATTGACCTGTTAAATTCATTGCTGACACGTTGGACATTGGGGAGACAACCAAGAAAAATCCTTTTATAGCATCCTGCACCTACCCATCTGGACAAAACAGCCTTCTGCATGCCTTCCTGATAGCCGCTGTTGTGTAATTTTGAGCAACAGGGGTATCTGAAACTAATGCACTTGATCCTACACTGCAGCCTTCTACTCTACACAAGAGGTAGGTGGGCATATTTCCTTTTCCCTACAGTTATGATCTGGCAACCATCTGATGCACCACTACAAATATTCAGTGGTGAATTGCAAAATTTCTCCATGCCAGGGCTCCTTGTGAATTGTCTTTGGCTGCTCTGCATTCTGGCTTCCTCTCTGGAGCTCTGATGTGGGTATGGATACTTGCAATTTTGTAAAATAAGGTTGGGGTTCCCTCATGGGAGGTTCCTCCCACCTGTATATGGCATCATCTGGATTCTGCTGTGCTCACTCCTGGAAACAGTGAGTGCTTGGTCTTTATTGGCTGATAGACTATCTGTCCCCGGTGACTTGTGTTCTCCTGATGTTGTTGTGCCTATTACTCCTTCACTAGTGTATGCCTTCTAAGCCTGGCTCTCCATGATTGCTAATGGCTGCTGCAACAAAGATTTGGGAGCTTCCTGCTTTGGGATGAAAAAAAGAGGTATAGGAATAACACTTGTGGGGCGTACCTTTTGCTGTGCACAAGCTCACCAATGTCCAAGACCAGGCGGGGATTGTAGTCATGTAAAAGTGGAACAATAAGGCAGTTCCCCAACCTAGAGATGAGCCGCTACAGAGTTTCTCTGAAAAGTACTGTCACTACACACTGTAACTTGATGTATGTTTGCAATAGGAGGGACGCTGCTGAGCCACACCCTCTGCAACAGTCCAGCGTTACCTCACTCCCATTAACAGAATGTGGTCACACTGTGCACATAGCACAGACCTAATTTGTGAACTTATTAACTCCTTCATTCCCGTACCAATGTGATCATAACGTGGGTTTGGTTTTGGTTGCTACTGGAAACCGACCGCTAGAGACGGAGCCAAAACATCGACCCCCTCACTACAGGAGGACCCACAATCTATACTAGGTACCAAGCTGACAATTGGCTGCATTGTAGCTTGTTCTAATACTTGGTTACCCATAGCAACTGCATTACTCATCTTGCTTACCTTGCCGAGTAGACCTTTTGTAGCAGTGGAGCTTCATACCCCACATGCGCTTTACCAACCCAAGTTTTTTTAATACGTCAGAACCAGCTTACACCCCTTTAAATAACTTCAGACCAGGCTTAAAACAGTTGATGCAACTTTACTTAAAGAGTTTCTGGCAATACAGTTCAATATGAACAATGTCCATATCCTGACCCTAACTATGACTGATTGGCTGCCCAGACATACTTCTACAAGGTAGTAGTCCAAATTGGCGTGTTCCATGTCCTGGTTATCCTCTGGATCTCTAGTGCCTCTGACAGACTGCAAGACGCAGCAGTCCTCCTCCACAGTAGTCACAGCATGACCTGCTCGATGTGCTCTCCCATTCCCCAAACCGAGCCTTCTCCCATATTTATACCTTCGATGGGTAGGCTGGATCCAAAAAGTAAGGAAGCTGCAGCACAAATGACCTCTTTCCCATCAGCCTTGGCCAGCCACTAACTAAAATCAGCATCCCTGTAGGCAACCTGCCTACACTCTACCATACTTCATTAGCAGTATAACCTCAGTCACAGTGATCCCTTCAGAGCAGTGGATGAAGACATAGGTCACAAATACAATACTTTTTGTACATTCAAACCCCGCCTAAAGCCCCAGGGTATGTCCCCCAGTGGGCAACCTATAGAGTACTATAACAATAATACCAGCGGTACTAAACCTTCTAGGTCAACTCAGCATTAACAAGAGCTCAAATATAGATCAGGGCAAAGTCTCACCCTCAGAGGCTGCAGTGATTATGGAAGCCATTTGTACATGCCATATCCCCTTACTAGAAAAATTGATCACCAACAGATGTCAGCCAAATCAGAAAAGACAGGTAAATCAGTGACTGTATCTCTGCCACTGAGCAGAGCATCGTCAATGAGGACAATGCCACTTCTTCCCACATGACTTTACTACAAACTATAAAATTCCATTTGCAGTATAAAGACTAGAACAAAGAAAGAATGATGCTGAAAACAGAAACTGACATAATAATCTCCTTCTTGGATTTGCTGAAAGAGCAGAGGGGAAATGTCAGTAAGTCTATAGTGTGCAACCACCTATTTCCAGTGGCTTGGCTTGGTGACTACCTTTTAGACCACTAGCTTCAGGGGCCCCTTCTAGATCCTTCATTTTCAACTTGTTTACAGTGAAACTATTGACGATGTAAAAAAAAAAATACATATATGGGGAAGTCTGTTACTAAAATTAAAGTGGAACGCCATGGGGAAAAAAAAACATTTTTATGAGCAGTACACGTCATATACATTAACTTTCCTCTAAAGATGAACACCTTTTTCTCAGATGGCTGTTGAGTACTGTACAAATCCTCTCTTCATTGATGCTGGCTCCTCCACACAGCACTCTTGTTCCAGCACTGTAACTGAGACATCCAGCTGATGTAGTTTGATCAGTAATGATAGGGGGTTGCATGCTCTCCACCTTGTCCATTTAAAAAAAGCCTTGAATTCAAGGAGTTCTGTGATTGGGTGAAGGCAAAGGAGGGGCAGGTAAACCACAGGGGCACCTCTTGGGTAAAACGTTATTATGGTACCGCACCCTAACTAAAACAGACTTTGCCCCCCTAGGAGGCCTACACCTGTCATTTACTAACTAATGACTCTTTGTCACACATAGACCTGGGTTACTGTAACTTAGATGTATGGTTGTAAATTAAATTTATATATACAGTATTCTTTCGAGAAGCATACAGTATTTGATCATGCTCCACTTAAAAATTTTGATGTCCTTAGAAACAAGACTGGCCGGCTAAATACAGCACTTGTTTAGATATTGAAAACTAGACTTGGGAGTTGACTATGAAATCTTTTTGGTCAACAAATATATAATTCAACAAGCTATACTGTGGTTTGGGATGCTGCAATATACATTTATGCAATTAATCACCATAGAGAAGCAGCTCAGCGATACCTTAACCAGACGGAGGACAAAGTTAAACTGCCAGAGGTATAATAAATTTATAAAAAAGGCAAAGCCAAGGCAGTCTGGTGTGCTACACTAAAGTGGTACAAATGACCTTGACAAAGCAATACCTGCTACTCAAAATACAGAGACTATTTAAACAGGGTGGCAAAAACAGTAAATCGCTGGTATAGCTGGTCAGGGAGAAGTCTGGAGGATCCGATATTCTATTTATTGAGAGTTCCACAGAACAACTGTTTGTAGCCCTATCTGGGATAAACAAGAAATTCATGGAATACTATAAAAGCATTCTATAAATCCAGGTTTACATGTTCAGGTTTTGCCATTATTGCCTACTTAAAGGATATTGAACTTCATGTTCTTAATAACATTGACTCTTAGGCCTGGAACCCTGCCTGTGGCTTGAGGGCTGCATGTGGCACAATGGTTCTTGTTCTGCAGCCCTTGCACTCCACCAATCTGTAATTGGAGTGGGAGTCGGAACATCAATGTGTAGGTGCATTGATTTGTAATCAGTCTCTGAATTTCTTCTGAAGCAGGACTCCAACCAAACCTGTAGCATGTTCATAGCCTCTAAAAACATTTCATGTAGTGTGTCTGCAGTTTCTGATAGGCCTCTATAACATTACATATGCTGAACATAATGTGGTGATGCCAGTGGTGTACTTGAGGCTGGCTAAAACTGCTCTAAAGACTTAAATAGGCTAAATATTACAGAAGAGGTAATTCTGTCAATTTAAGATTGATAAAATATATTACTTTTCTTTACCTTTGCCCTACAGTTAGGGTATGCTCAGGGAAATATAAAACAAATTGTCAACGCATCTCAGCAATACATACACATTTCCCCATGTTTTATCTCTTGCTTGCTCTTGCTTGCTATAATGCTGCAATTAAAGAAAAATAATTGTTGGTCTGCAAGAAATCCACCATGTGTCCAATTTCCTTTTGAGTTGACAACACAGTGGTTTTGCTGCTCTGAAATTCAAAGCAGAATTGTCAATGTCTGCTGGACTACAGAATGTCACCTGTCTCCACTCCTCTCTGTCCTTCTCCACATGCGCACATTGATTTCTTTCCTTGCTGCCTTGACTCCTAAGATCCTGCCAACACACTGTGCATAAGGAAAGGGATCTAAGGAGGTGCAATTCAAGGTGGGGTTGGGGGTGCCAACATTAAACTGACCTCCCAGTAATGGCCCATGGGACCAAGGCAATAGAAAGAAAAATGAACATTGGCGAAGGCTCTAGAGGCAGAAAAGGAGGTTTGGATGTAAATGTTGGCCCTGCCAATACTAATCCTTTTAAACAAAATGCCAATTGAAACAATTTTCTACTTCAAAGATAGAGGCAGCTTTCTCCAGCTCTTTTTTCTCTGGTCATAAAGCCCTTAGCTACTAAAGGGATTGATATTTGAAATATAGATCTGAGGCTTCCAACTTATGCGTACAATATTCTGCTTTGATTTAAATAATCCTGCCTCCACCATACAGAAACCACTGAACTTAATAGATGACTTGGATACTATTTAGGCCTAAGAATTTATTGGGACAGATCACTATGTTATTTGTGAAGCTTCTCATACTCATACTCAGGAACTTCTAACATTGTGAGCTTAAGATTGCAGTGAAATTAGCGGTAGGGCAAGGAGAGAGATAATAGTAGCATGCAACGCACATTATGCCAAAATAGAAGCAATACTTTAATAGTGGTGCACATAATGCACTGGGCCATATATGGGGCCTAATAGTGCTGTGGTTTCATAGTGACCGGCTTAAAGCTATACAGTCCAGGGGTCTCCAATGTTCTTTCATTGTTATTAGTGGGAGAAATAGTGCTCCATTGTTGGTATCAGGGGAAGGAATAATGCCCCATCATTGGTGTCATTGGGAGGAAATGTGCCCCATTGTTGGTGTCAGTGGGAGGAATAGTATCCCAGGGGCTTGGATATAGGCAGGCAAAGGGCCGCATCTGGTCCCTGGGCCGCAGTTTGGAGATCACTGCTCTAAACAAACAGAGTTGACCTGAGAAAACAAAGGTAAACAAGACAACCCTGACAATACCTGTATTACAAATAGGCAATTGCTAGAATTTAAAGGTAATATATGCGCAATTGTGAAAATATATGGGCAACAAATTGCAGTCATGATAATATGCAGGCAAAAAATAGGCAATCATACCAATAAAAGTGATACATACAGACAATTGTGGCACATTCACTGCTTTATAAATATATCCCATAATAAAATACAGGGTTTATATACAAGATACCTTTTATAATATATACAGTATAAAGACAAAATAAATTAATGCATTACATAACATTATACCTGGAAGCTAAAGATATCTCTTTATCCACAGCAGAAAATTTAGAAAGAAATAACAAAAAAGTGTAATTTTATGTTTTTCAAAGATCATGAGAATTTCTGCTAAGGAGTAATGCAGAAAGAAGAGAAAATGGAAAAGAGAAGACATCACTTCTGGTTTACACAGATGTCATAGGCACCATTTTCAAAAATCAAAAGCATTAAACAACACAGATCTTGGTGTAATCGAATGATTTTAAGAGCAGATGAGGAATTTAGGATCTTATAGACCCCAGATATCTCCATAAACAGTACCTGCCACATGCCTATTGCTGTCATAAGGATGTTTGCATCCCTTGTGACAGCAATACAAGTGATAGGAAATAAAAAAATTTAAAGCAACGGTGCAAAAATGAAAAATGAATGAATAATTCAAATTAAAGTGCCCCTGTCCCCCTGGCAAATGTCAGCTCATGGGCAGTAATTCTAGCACTAGACCTTTACTAAATCTAAAGTAGTAACCGGTAAAGGCTTTTAAAGTGTTGCCTATGGATAGTAAAATGTACGTCATTTGTTGCCGTTGCACAGGCATGTGAAATTTGAAAGCATAATATGTTTGGTATCTATTTACTCAACATAACATCATCTTTTATATTTTGCCAAAAAGTGGGTATTGTGTTTTTTTGCATTGAAATTCAAAAAAGTGTATTTAAAAAAAAAAAAAAAAGCATTTGAAATACCGCTGTGCAAATACTGTGTAACATAAAAAATTGCAAAACCAACGGTTTCTGCTTTAAAAAATATATATAATGTTTGGGGGTTCTACTGTAACTAATTTTCTAGCAAAAAGTACAGATTTTTACATGTAAACAAACGTGTCAGAAAAAGGCCTGGAGAAGTAGAAAAGCCTATGTTCTGCCTACAGCTGCAGAATGGGATGTGGATGCAGTGACATCTTTGCAGAGGTCTGACACACCTCTTGCTTTAGATCTCTCCAATCAGCGAGAAGCATAATCTTTGCCGATTGTAGAGCTATACAGTACCTTACAAAAGTATTCACCCCCTTGTCATTTTTCGTGTTTTGTTGCCTAACAACCTGGAATTAACATGGATTTTTTTAGAGGATTTGCATCATTTAATTTACAGAACATGCCCACAACTTTAATAATGTTTTTTTTTTTTTTTATTGTGAAGCAAACAACAAATAGGACAAAATAACAGAAAAAGTCAATGTGCATAACTCTTCACCCCCTTAAAGTCAATACTTTGTAGAGCCACCTTTTGCAGCTATCACAGCTACAAGTCGCTTTGGATAAGTCTCTATGAGCTTGCCACATCTTACCACTGGGATTTTTTGCCCATTCCTCCTTGCAAAACTGCTCCAGCTCCTTCAAGTTGGATGGTTTGCGCTTGTGAACAGCAATCTCTAAGTCTGACCACAGATTTTCTATTGGATTGAGGTCTGGGCTTTGACTAGGCCATTCTAACACATTTACATTTACATTTACATGTTTCCCCTTAAACCATTCAAGTGTTGCTTTAGCAGTGTGTTTGGGGTCATTGTCCTGCTGGAAGGTGAACCTCCGTCCTAGCCTCAAATCAAACACAGAGTGGTACAAGTTTTGTTCAAGAATATCCCTGTATTTATTTATTTGTATTTATCCATCTTTCCCTCAACTCTGACCAGTTTACCAGTCCTGACTGCTGAAAAACATCCCCAAAGCGTGATGCTGCCACCACCATGTTTCACTGAAGGGATGGTGTTCTTTGGGTGATGTGATGTGTTGGGTTTGAGCCAGACATAGTGTTTTCTTTGATTGCCAAAAAGTTCAATTTTAGTCTCATCAGACCAGAGCACCTTCCTCCATACATTTTTGGAGTCTCCCACGTGCCTTTTCGCAAACTCAAAACGTGCCATTTTGTTTTTTGCTGAAAGTAATGATTTTCTTCTGGCCACTCTGACATAAAGCCCACCTCTATGGAGCGTACGGCTTATTGTCATCCTATGTAAAGATACTCCAGTCTCTGCTGTGGAACTCTGCAGCTCCTCCAGGGTTACCTTAGGTCTCTGTGCTGCCTCTCTGATTAATGCCCTCCTTGCCCGGTCCGCAAGTTTTGGTGTGCGGCCGTCTCTTGGCAGGTTTGCTGTTGTGCCATGTTCTTTCCATTTGGTTATGATAGGTTTGATGGTGCTCCTAGGGATCATCAAAGATTTGGATATTTTTTTATAACCTAACCCTGACTTGTACTTCTCAACATTGTCCCTTACTTGTTTGGAGAGTTCCCTGGTCTTCATGGCAGTGTTTGGTTAGTGGTGCCTCTTGCTTAGGTGTTGCAGCCTCTGGGGCCTTTCAAAAAGGTGTGTATATGTAATGACAGATCATGTGACACTTCGATTGCACACAGATGGACATCATTTCACTAATTATGTGACTTCTGAAGGTAATTGGTTTTGGTTGCACCAGAGATTTTTATGGGCTTCATAACAAAGGGGGTGAATACATACGCACATGGCAATTATCAGTATTTTATTTCTGAAAAATAGTTTTATGTATTTATTTTTCTAATTTTACTTCATTAACTCAGAATATTGTGTTCTGATCCATCACATATAATTCAGATTAAAAAACATTGAACTAAAATAGGTAAAAAGCCATGGGGGGTGAATACTTTTGCAAGGCACTGTATATCCCCTATTTTGTAGACGCAATAAACTTTTGTACAAACCAATCAATATACACTTATTGAGATTTTTTTTACCAAACATATGTAGAAGAATACATATTAGCTTAATCTGATGAAAAAAAATGTTTGTTTTTTTTTGCATATGTATTATAACAAAAAGTAAAAAAATATTGTTTTTTTTTTCAAAACTGTTTATTTGTTTATTATTTATTTATTTTATTTCAGGTACTTATATAGCGCTGTCAATTTACGCAGCGCTTTACATATACATTGTACATTCACATCAGTCCCTACCCTCAAGGAGCTTACAATCTAAGGTCCCTAACTCACATTCATACATACTAGGGACAATTTAGACAGGATCCAATTAACATACCAGCATGTCTTTGGAGTGTGGGAGGAAACCGGAGTACCCGGAGGAAACCCACGCAGGCACAGGGAGAACATGCAAACTCCAGGCAGGTAGTGTCGTGGTTGGGATCCGAACCAGCGACCCTTCTTACTGCTAGGTGAGAGTGCTACCACTACACCACTGTGCCGCCCAATTGTTGGTATTTTATTGTTTATAGTGCAAACAATAAAAACCACAGAGGTGATCAAATACCATCAAAAGAAAGCTCTAGTTGTGGGAAATAAAGGACATAAATTTTGTTTGGGTACAACGTCGCACGACAACGCAATTGTCAGTTAAAGCGACGTAGTGCCGTATTGCAAAAAACGGCCTAGTCATTAAGGGGGGGGCAAATCCTTCCGGTTCTTAAGTGGTTAAACAAAACAAACTGTATGGACATCTTTTGTTTTGCTGAACCTTTAATGTATTTAGCTGATTTAAACAAAAAAGTTCAGTTGGGCTGTAGCCTCCCTGGCAATATGATGTCAGATTTTTGCGTCTCAAAGCGGTACAATTATTTTGCATAGAAATTTGGCATTTTATATTGCAGGCCTGTAATTCTTAGCAATAACACACTTAAATCTGCCCAAACAAGAGTCTAGTAGACATCCCGGGTATGATGAAGTTTGAAACACAAAATCATAAATTATAATATAATAAATAATTATTAAAAAATAATATAATAATAATAATAAAAATAATTTCCCCACGATTCACTATCGCTCAATTCTGTAAGTGTTCTTATTTACTATCGCTGTTTTCTAGCTGGTCTAAAACCACTTTTGACGTAAAGGGACACTTTTTGGTTGCTATGGACAATCTCAGGTTTCCAGGCAGAAAGTACAGTATATATAATATAAAACTGCATGCAGGACATTGGACAAAGCACTGGGGACAAAAGGGATGTGAAATAATTTCATACAGTACTGTAATCTGTAAGATTACAGTGTACTGTATGTATTATGATTTTTCACTTTTTTGAATTTGCCACCAGGCTCCGCCCCCGTGCGTCGTGAGGCTCGCAGGGAACGGAGCCCGGCACAGAGAGGCTTCAGGCGGAGGACAGAGCCCACAGACACCACGGGGGGACATCACAGGATCCTGGGGACAAGGTAAGTATACCGAACCAGGATCCTGCAATGCAATTCCGAGTGTGGCTCGGGGTTACCGCTAATGGTGCTGAAATTTAACCCCGAGCCACACTCGGGAAAACTGTCAGGGAGGTTAAAGGAAAAGTACAGCCAAAGCTTATTTCAGGAGATCACCGGCTGCATCTAAAGTAAATATCTCCTAAACGGTGCATGTTTAAGGAGATATTAACAGTATCTATAGGTAAGAATCATACATGGGAGTCTACTTTAACTGCTTGCTGACCGCCGCACACAGATGTACGTCGGCAGAATGGCACAGGCAGGCAAATGGGCGTACCTGTACGTCCTTTTAAATTTGCCGGCTATCGGCCCGTGGGTCCCGGGAACTCGATTGAGGTGTGGAGAGGTAGAACGGGGAGATACAAGGTATTTCCCCGTTCTGCCTAGTGACATGAAGGGATCTACTGCTCCCTGTCATCGAGGGCAGTGATCGCTGTCATGTCAGTGGAAGCCCATCCCCCCACAGTTAGAATCACTCCCTAGGACACACTTAACCCCTAGTGTTTAACCCCTTCCCTGCCAGTGTCATTTACACAGTAATCAGTAAATTTTTAAAGCACTGATCCCTGTATAAATGACAATGGTCCCAAAATGGTGTCAAAAGTGTCCGATGTGTCCGCCATAATGTCGCAGTCATGATAAAAATCGCAGATCGCTGCCATTACTAATAAAAAAAATTAATAATAAAAATGCCATAAATCTATCCCCTATTTTGTAGACGCTATAAGTTTTGCGCAAATCAATCAATATATGCTTATTGCGATTTTTTTACCAAAAATATGTTGAAGAATGGGCCTAAACTGAGAAAAAATTATTTTTTTTATACATTTTTTGTGAATATTTATTATAGCAAAAAGTAAAAAATATTGCTTTTTTTTTCAAAATTGTTGCTCTTTTTTTGTTTATAGCGCAAAAAATAAAAACCACAGAGGTGATCAAATACCACCAAAAGAAAGCTCTATTTGTGGGAAAAAAAGAACGTCAATTTTGTTTGGGTGCAACGTCGCACGACCGCACAATTGTCAGTTAAAGCGATGCAGTGCCGTATCATGAAAAGTGCTCTGGTCAGAAAGGGGGTAAATCTATCCGGGGCTGAAGTGGTTAACAGGGATACAGGCAGCTACAGAAATACATTTTTAAGCAATGAAGGTCTCTTCTTGTTTTTGTAGGTTTCCTCTTACTTTGCGTACAGGTGTTGGATGTCAGAAAACTCTAATCCTTCCAACACTATCCAAAACTGATAAAAAAAAGTTCTGGCTAAGTTTATCTTTAGACTTTCAGGGGAACAAAGAACTTCGTAAAAACTTTCAACATTCAGATTTTGATGTGGAGTTAGACTTAGAAACAGACGTCTAAGGAGAAGAAGTAAGGCATTTATAGTTAAACAGTTGTTGGAACATGGCGGGGATGTAGCTATGGCACCTGTCTCAGTTCTAGTGATGGGACACATCCGAGTGAGACACTTGCAGACACATCTGCTGTTAGTTTATATAATAACATTATTCACATGCATCTAACCCATGACAAAGTGATAGAGAGGAGATACTAGAGGAGAAAAAGATGAGTCAGCACAACAAAACACAATAGTGGTATGTAAATGTTTTGTGAGTGGAACTAGTATGGCACAGACGTTTACCATAAAGAAAGGTATAGTTCAAAGTGGTTCTAAAGGCATTTTTTAAAATTTTTCTGAAACAACAAACACGTTATACTTGCCTGCTCTGTGCAATGGAATTACATAGAGCAGCCCCAAGCTTCTTCTTCTGGGGTCCCCTGCCAGCGCTGTCTGCACCTCCTCTTCTGCTCAAACCTAAACTGGGCTGTGTGCGTCTATTGACACACACACAGTGCGGCTCGTCCTCGCCTCCTGCCTCACTGATTTTGACAGACAGCAGCTGGAGCCAATGGCTCCCACTGCTGCCTGTCAGTCCCTGTGTAAAGAAGGAGAGAGGAGAAAAGAATGCAGCTGGGCACAGCGCTGGATTGATACAGGATTCAGATAAGTGTTTAGAGGGGGGGAACAGTAAGTCTAAAACATTTTTTTACCCTAAAGTGTTACTAAAACCAGGACCCTGCATTCACTAAATCTGCAATGCAATTATTTTAGTAAATATAAACTGCTAAATACCTTTTCTCATTAGCAGTTAGAGCCATCTTGTGACTTCTATCAGTGTCCAGCCAAGCACTGGTTAAAGTGTTTGTAAACCCTTTTGTGTGAGTTTTACCTATAGGTAAGCCTAGAATAAAGCTTACCTATAGATAGTGGAAATATCTCCTAAACATGCGCCGTTTAGGAGATATTTCACTTGCACTGCGCCAATGTCGTAATCGGTGCATGAGCTGTGAAGAAACGGACCACAGCGCCGTTTCTTCCCCCAGCGTTTGCTGTGCCTGACGGCTCCCGCGCGCACACACGGGAGTGATGTCACTGGAAGGCAGAGAGAGGCGAAGGTGGACGCGGCCTGCACAGAGGACAGCGCGGGCTTCGTTTGCAGGTAAGTGTCATATAATGGGCTAGTATGCAACGCATACTAGCCCATTATGCTTTTAATTTGCAGGCCTTGCTGGGAGCAAAAGAGGAAGCAAAACCCATCTGGGTTTTCTTCCGCTTTAAAGCTTGTAGGAGGAGTTTTTTTGACTATGCTATGAGACTGCAAGAACCCTGATTGGTCCTGTGCTGATCACATTCAATGTCCCAAGAAAAAAAAAACCCTCTCGACCAATACACACCAAACTGAGCGTGTGCAGCCTGAGTCCATAGGCTTTGTGTTATTGGAAAATTATCAGGGGACAGTGCAGGGATTGGAGAATCTGTGTATACAGGATCAAACAGCCTTTTTACACAATGCGGATTAACCCCTTAGGTTCCACAGTGAGTATAACAAGCATGCTTTACTGCATATACAGACTGATTTTACTGTTGTGTGTTTAGTAACACTTTAATGAAGGGACCACAATAATGTAAAAAAAAATTGCTTTAGAACCACTTTAATCCCCAGCATTATAAGAAAAAAAAAACATCATTTTTTCATAAAAAAACCATGTCACATAATGAAACCACTTGAGACAAGCATACACCTCTCCTGCCACCCTGGACACTGCTCTGTTGCTAAGAAATGGCCCCCAAAGTCCATTAGGAAACTAACATTTCCAGCAGTGTCGAGTTTCTGGGTCCCCCACAACTCTCACCTGTTTATCCTGCATATCAATACTTTCTCCTGCAGTGACATGGAGATCAGTAGGAGGGGCCAGGTAAAATCATAGAGGCCACAGAGATCTACACCCCTGAATGTGTTGGTTTCCCAGCAAACCCACCATGCAAGATACATTGGAGTTGATTTACTAAAACTGGATAATGCAAAATCTGGTGCAGTTGTGCATGATAGTCAATACCGCTTCTAACTTCAGCTTGTTCAATTAAAGTGGTTGTGAAGCCACTCTAACCTGTATACACCATCAGCACTGCCTCCTATTGAAGTATCCCCCTCTGTGTGTGATTTATAAAAATAAATTCAGCAAATACCTTGTTTCAATGCCGAGATTGCGATCACATGACTGGCCAACTTTCTCCTTTCCTCCTCTGAGAGATGCAGCGGGAGGGGCTGAGATTCCTCTGCTGATGTCAGTCTGGAGGGGAGGAGGAGAGGAGGAGAGAGCTGGCTGGTCATGTGATCACAATCTCGGCTCTTAAATTAGGTATTTACAGCATTTATATTTATAAATCATTCACAGAGGGGGACACTGCAATAGGAGGCAGTGCTGATGGTGTATACAGGTTAGTGTTATGAGAGAAGCAGGGGGGGGGGGGCAGCTCACACACAGACAGAGAGGGGAGGGGGAGGAGGACACAGGAGCAGAGAGGAGAGCAGGCTGCTGATGACAGAGGCATGTAAACTGACCATGGTGTCTGGTCTCAGCAGCCATGATACACCATGGTCAGTTTACAAAGGGGTGGGGAGAAACTGGCAGGATCAGCCAGGTTTTTTTAGGTATTACAGGGGGCCAAATGACACAGGACAAGTACTGTGTCATATAACAAATGTTAAAGGAGCAGGATCCAATTTTTTTTTTGGGGGGGGGGGGTTAACAAATGCTTTAAGCTTTGACAAAAACAACCTGAAAGCTGATTGGTTTCTATGCAAAGCTGCACCAGATTTTGCACTTTCCAGTTTTAGTAAATCAACCCCACTGCTTGCAAACACTAACATAAGCATGTCCATATTCATTTTTGGCACTATTATCGCCCATGCAAACATTTGGATCTGCACTGTTTACACAAATGTTGCACTGAATAAAAAATACATTGGATTTTTTTCTTCTTACCTAAAACCTATAAACGAAAAATATATATACCACAATTAAAATTCCTACTTGTCACTAAAAAAAGACGTATAATACATTTAGATTGGACTGCAAATGTGGCTGAACTGGATCTGATCTTGGTGGAAAAACTGGAAAGCCACTGTGTTGACACTGTTATAAGAGCCTATTTACGTATAGTTACACACTGCTTATCAACATAAGTGATAGATGTACAAGTGCTAGTAAATATGAATGTGGGCATAAAATATTTGCTTCTCTCTTGCAGATAAAATGTATCCTTCTCACTAACCGATGGAAAAATATCCCACAGCAAGCAAAGGAAGTGAAACCCACAAGCGCATAATGTCAACATGAAAATACTCCCATGCATCTGACCTTGAAATGATTTATAGGATGTGTGTGCTGGGTGCTTGCCAGCTGCCAATAGAACACTCTATTATGTAAGGTTGATTTTAACTTGAGCTAATAAAGAACGGATGTACTCCACACAAATACAGCAAAACAAACAAGATATAAGTATCTGCTGCTGCTTTACTGTTTTAAAGGCATTATATGCTATCAGGTTATTAGACTTACAAAAAAAAATATTGTTTTCTTTGTTTGTTATATTATTTCCTATTATTCTATAATATTTTGTAAAAGTGGCTATTTTATTTTTTTATAGGAAAAAATGTGGTAAAGCAATAATCATCTTAATTACTAAAAAAATAAATGCCTACAAATGTGTATGAAGTTAAAGCAATTAAATAAACACATCTATTATTATGCTACAGAAATGGGGATTTATACTCTTTATAAGTCCTTATTAAGCCCAGTTCTTAATGCAAGAAGTGAGTTTAAAATGTGTGACTGTTGGCAGGGACCTGAAAATGTTCCCTTGCAATACGTTTAGGGGAGCTTGGTATCCCTGGCACTGCTGGTACTCCCTGGGATTTTTACCTGTCTGACTCTCCATACCTTTTATTAGCATTATTTTTCCTTTTTTTTTTAATTCCTTCATAAATTGTATAGTACTTTGAATATTCATATTTTCTTATTGCTTGTTCTTTGTGTTTACAATGCATTGCTCATTTTCTTTGCTTTGCTTTTTATAGATTTACTATGATTATATTCATTTTTCAATGCTTTTGCTTATGGGTGTACCTGAAAACCCTTTCTCTTCAAAGAAGCCTACCCTGCCCACAGCTAAAAACTGTACTTCAATTTTTTCCATCAACTCCTCCCCCACAGCTATTACCTTTTGTATTACTTGACCCTCCCTCCTAGATTGTAAGCTCCAACGAGCAGGGCCCTCTGATTCCTCCTACATTGAATTGTATTGTAACTGTACTGTCTGCCCTTGTGTTGTAAAGCGCTGTGCAAACTGTTGAAGCTATATAAATCCTGTATAATAATAATAATGTGATAGCTTCAAAGTCAATCACTTACATCAGTGGTTATCAACCCTGTCCTCGGGGCCCACTAACAGGCCAGGTTTTCAAGATAACTGAAATACATCACAGGTGATATTATTTGCTGCTCAGTGATTGCAGTATTCTAGTCTGCATCTTCCCAAGGTAATACATAAAACCTGGCCTGTTAGTGGGCCCTGAGGACAGGGTTGATGACCACTGACTTACATGACCTCATGACCAATGTTTTTAAGGATGCTCTTCATATGCCCGTTCCCTGTTTTTGCTCCTGTTTCCCCTTCCTCTGTGTTACCTACAATGTCCCTCTTCTCTGCTTTGTTTTACACTCTCTCATGGCTACTCAAACAGTACAGATATTGTAATTTTTGGTAATGCAAGGGGACTTAATATTTCTGTAAATAAATGGGCAGTGTTTGATTATGTTCAGTATTACAAACCATTGATTATTTGTTTTCTGGAGACCTATGCCACATCTGAAACAAGTAGATATTTTGGGAAAATATTTTTGCCAACCACTGCTCATTCCTACTACTCCTCAAATGCCTGGGGAATAGCCCACCTTCTTCATAAAAATCCATTGTTTTCCAGCAGTTAGGTATGATCAGATAAGTTGGGCACAGCATGTGTTTATTCTTTGTAAATTGCTGTGTCTGCATTGTATACTACATTGTATACTAACAACCATTTATATCCCTTCATCTTACTCTAAATATTGGCTCAATTTATGGTGGATAAGCTGCCCATTCCTGTATTAGTTGTTGGGGATTTTAATATTTGTAAAGACTCTAAAGCCTGGACACACTTATGCTGCGTTCACACACGGTCGGAATTTCCGACAACAAATGTTTTTATATTTCGGAAGGTGTTTTATATACATATATATATATATATATATATATAAATAAATATATACACACCTCCCGAAATTAGGATTAGCATAAAAAAACAATAAAACAGAACAGAAAAAAATATAATATACATGTGTATATATATATATATATATATATATATATATATATATATAACCATCTTACGAAATTCGAAAAAATAGAAAAAAATAAATTAGAAAAACATATATTATATTTTATTCTATTCTGTTCTATTGTTTTT
This sequence comes from Lithobates clamitans, assembly GCA_037952925.1. NCBI lineage: Eukaryota > Metazoa > Chordata > Amphibia > Anura > Ranidae > Lithobates > Lithobates clamitans. The sequence continues at coordinate 147,537 of JBBGZY010000501.1, read as the reverse complement.
CTATTCTATTCTTTTCTATTCTTTTCTATTCTATTCTAATTCAAAATCATTCTAAAAATTATATCTATATAACCATTTTCCGAAATTCTAATTTCATATGGAATGAAATCGAATTAGAATAGAATAGAAAATAATAGAAAAGAATAGACTAGAAAAACAATAGAACAAAATAGAATAAAATATAATATATATTATATTTTTTTCCTTGTCAAAAGAAGTTTATTGAGTATACAATATTATAAAGATACATAAAGTAAGTTTACAAGGATCTATAAAGTAAGCTCATTGTTTTACAGTAGGGTTTATCTAGGTAAATATCATGAAATTTCAAATATTAAACATTGGGTTCACGTAAACCTAAATTAAAGATATATATCATTTCCTTAGTTACTTTTGTAGGTATTTAAATGATTTATTCCTACTATACATATTGTTTACAAGTAGAGTGTATATAGGTCAAATAAATTCTGATAATGAGCTTTAATCGTAAGGTGGAGAAAAGGAAAGAGAAAGAAGAAAAAGGGTTGAAAGGTAGAGGTATGGTCCACAAGGTTGTCCCGCTCGTCAGTTTATTATTCTTTTTAGTTCTCTTTGAAGCCTTAGAATGGGTGTCTCTGTAAGTCATTTAATCTGTTACCATGGCAACAGGACAGAGTCATTGAAGTTTGACAGGAACTGTTGTTTTATCCAAGGATGCCAAAGTTTTTCAAATTTTGGAATTTGATTTTGATCGATGGCTACCATCTTAGCATGGGACATTGTATTATTCATTCTGTGAATTGTTTCTGCTAGTACCAATGTAGGAGATTTCCATGCCTTGGCCACTGTTTGTTTTGCAGCCGTTATTAGTTGGATCATAAGTTTGAATTGAGAGAGTGTTAATATTATATTTTTTTCTATTCTGTTCTATTGTTTTTCTATGCTATTCTTTTCTATTATTTTCTATTCTATTCTAATCTTTTCTATTCAAATTTGATTTCAGTCTATACAAAATGTGAATTTCGGAAGATCTTATATATATATATATATGTATATATATATTCTGTTCCATTGTTTTTCTATGGTATTCTTTTCTATTCTATTCTAAACTTTTCTATTCAAATTCATTCTATACGAAATTCGAATTTTGGAAGATGGCTTCTGAAATTCGAATTTCATATAGAATTAATTTGAATTTGAATAGAAAAGATTAGAAAAGAAAATCATAGAAAAGAATAGACAAGAAAAAGAATAGAACAGAATATATACATTATATTTTATTCTATTCTGTTCTATAGTTTTTCTAGTCTATTCTTTTCTACTCTATTCTAATCTTTTCTATTCAAATTCAAATTCATTGTATACGAAATTCAAATTTCAGAAGATGTCTTTATATATATAAATATATATATGATAATTTTTTTTTTTTCCGTTCTGCTCTATTGTTTTTCTATGCTATTCTTTTCCATTCTTTTCTAATCTTTTCTATTCAAATTCATTCTATACAGAATTCCAATTTCAGAAGATGGATATATATATATATATATATATATATATATATATATATATATATATATATAATATTTTTTTTCTGCAAAGATGGCTTCCGAAATTCGAATTTCATATAGAATTATTTTGAATTTGAATAGAAAAGATTAGAATAGAAAATAATAGAAAATAATAGCATAGAAAAACAACAGAACAGCATAGAAAAATTTCAGAAATTCTAATTTCGTATAAAATGAATTCGAATTAGAGTAGAAAAGAATAGAATAAAAAAGAAAAAACAATAGAACAGAATAGAATAAAATATAATATATATCATATTTTATTCTATTATGTTCTATTGTTCTTCTAGGCTATTCTTTTCTATTATTTTCTATTCTATATGGTTATATATATAGATATGGTTATATATATATATATATTTATATATTTATATATAGAATGAAATCGAATTCTAATAGAAAAGACTAAAATAGAAAAAACAGTAGAACAGAATAGAAAAAAATCTAAATATTTTATATATATATATATAATTATATATACATATAACAATCTTCCGAAATTCGAATTTGGCACAGAATTAATTTTGAATTCGAATAGAAAAGATTAGACTAGAATATATTATTTTTTTTTCTATTCTGTTCTATTGTTTTTCTATGCTATTCTTTTCTATTATTTTCTATTCTATTCTAATCTTTTCTACGGTATTGAAATTCGATTTCATTCTATACGAAATTCAAATTTCAGATGATGTTATATATATAGATATATATAGATATATATATCTATATATAGATATATAGATATCTATATTTATATAAAATATTTTTTTCTGTTCTGTGCTATTGTTTTTCTATGCTATTCTTTTCTAGTATTTTCGATTCTATCCTAATCTTTTCTATTCAAATTCGATTTCATTCTATATGAATTTCTTTTTCGAATTTGGTAGATTTTTTTTGAATGCGGTAGATTTTTTTTGAATGCGGTTGAATTTTTTCAAATTTTAATACAAAACGAAATGAATCCCAAAAACAAATGTAACGAATGCAACGAATTTAACTAAACGAATTTAGTTAAAAAACTAATTGAGACAAAACAAATTTTTTCATCCTGCGCATGTCTAGGAGGCCCCCCCCCCACCAGAGCACTCCGATCAGCGCTCTCCGCCAATGTCAGCGCTGATCGGGAGTCGGTCGCTGCTGCAGCATGCAGGCCAACATACACACGGGCCGAATGTCGAACATTTTTTTTGCACTGGAAAGTGTCTCCCGACATTCGGCCCATGTGTATCCGTCTTTAGATTCCCTTCTACCTGAGTGCATAGATGCCCTACCCAAACCATATTTGCGAGACTTTACCTGGAGCTTGGACTGCACAACCTCTGGCATTTACCTTATCCTCATGACTTCCAGTTTTTGTGAAACTTCAAAACCAATATTACCCTATCATGGATTGAACCTGCCTTGGGTACTAGTGATCCTCTGTCACGTGGTCACTTTGTTGAACTTTTGCCTAGTGGAATTTTAAATCACTCTCCCCTACTTGTTACTCCTCACATTCCATGGGGCAGATCTAAAGGGTTGTGGCACCTGAATCCATTCTGGCTAACTTTGATTCAACTCAGGGTCACATTAGAGAGTGAAATTGAGATGTTCCCACTCTCAATAGAAATATAGCCACCCTCTCATGCTCACCCCCAAGATAGACTATGGACTATAGGACTATATAGTGTGCATAGAGAAGTACACATGACCGCAACTAACATGCCATGCTCGATACAAACAAAAGGAACGAAAGAAAAAGGTTCATGAGCTTATGGGGGGGGCATTACAAAGAAACAGAAAAAACAGCAAGAAACAATTATGAAACATAGATTACAGGGCCATTAAGTAGTGCTTATTTTTGGAGAATAAGGATATTGTTTAGTGTCACTGTAATAATACTTGAACTAGCATCTCCATGTGACACAAGGGCAGCAAAGTGGTTAGCACTTCTGCCTAGCAGCACTAAGGGTGTCGGTTTGATTCCCAACCACGGCACTACCTGCCTGGAGTTTGCATGTTCTCTCATGTGCCTGCATAGGTTGCTTCCTACACTCCAAAGGCACGCTGGTATGTAAATTGGCCCTAATATGGGTATGGGTGTGAGTTAGGCTCGCCATACATTATACATCTTTCCTTTAGATTTACCAAAACCATATAATATAAGGTCAAACCTAAACACTTTCAATTTGTATGCAATCAGGCAGGCCCTTGCACTACATAGTTGAAGATAAATCTAAAGAAAATTGAATAAGAAAATTGTATAATGTATGGCCAGCTTTAGGGACCTTAGATTATAATCTCCTTGAGGGCAGGGACTGATGTGAATGTACAGTATATGTAAAGTACTGCATAGATTGACACACTATATAAGTACTTGTAATAAATAATAATAAATGATTTTATTAAAGACACATAAAATAATGAGAGCATTTTAACCACTTGCCGACCATACGGCATCATTATACTGTATACTGTACGTCGCTTCGTGTAATAGATACAATGGGCGCATGCCCGCAGTGTGGCGCCGGAGCTGATGCACGTGGCCGGTGGCCGCGATGTCCGCTGACCACCCGCGATCGCTCCACAGAGAGACAGAATGGGGATCTGGCAATGTAAACAAACAGATCCCTGTTCTGACAGGGGAGCAGAGAGAGATCGTCTGTTCCTATTGCTTAGGAATAGCGATCCCTCTGTACTCCCTGTCAGTCCACTCCCCCCACAGTTAGAAACACCTCCCAGGGAACACATTTAACCCCTTGATCGCCCCCCTAGTGTTAACCCCTTCTCTGCCAGTGTCATTTATACAGTAATCAGTGCATTTTATAGCACTTTTCGCTGTATAAATGTCACTGGTCCCAAAAAAGGGTCAAAAGTGTCTGATCTGTCCGCCACTAAAAATCGCTGATCACCACCATTACTAGTAAAAAATAAATTAAAAAAATAAAAATGTCATAAATCTATCCCCTATTTTGTAGACGCTATAACCTTTGTGCAAACCAATCAATATACTGTACGCTTATTGCGATTTTTTTTTATCATAAATATGTAGAGGAATACATAATGGCCTAACTAATGAAGAAATGTGTTTTTTAAACATTTTTTGGGGGATATTTATTATAGCAAAAAGTAAAAAAAATTTTTTTTTTTTCAAAATGGATCACTCTTTTTCTGTTTATAGCGCAAACAATAAAAACCGCAGAGGTGATCAAATACCACCAAAAGAAAGCTCTATTTGTGGGGAAAAAAGGACATACATTTTGTTTAGATACAACGTCGCACAACTGCGCAATTGTCAGTTAAAGTGACACAGTGCTGTATCGCATAAAATGGCCTGGTCATTAAGGGACTAAATCTTCCAGGGCTGAACTGGTTAAGAGACAAAATTTTGTTTATTTTACTATTATTATGCCAGTAAAGTCCCAATGATATATTTACATTTTTTCATATGACTAATGGAACAGTGGTGTTTTCAGTGAAGCATTCTGGATTCAGCAGGTAGTTAAATATAACAAAAGTATCTGCTTATTATTGCACTGACAAAATACATTTTCCAAATGTGCTTTAAATTCACGACCAGGCATAATACATTCATTTTATTGACAGCGAGTTGAGTAAGGAATTTTCGTGAAGTTGGCATAATTGTTATCGTCTTTACTTGTTTTTGTACAGCATTTCATTTAATCCGGTTTTTCACACTTGCCATGTCACACTTTTATAAACTGGTAGAAAACCTGAGGCAACTAACAGTGAAAAGACAGCTAAATCTAGTAAATTGTAGATTTGGCTGGGTGCTTCATGCATTTTTTATATAAGGCTTGTGAGGGAGTTGTATGCCCAGTGACTGACAGGGATGTGAAGTTGTGTAAATGATGTAAAAACATAATTTATACAGGAAACTGTAGCATATATTTTGTTAGTTTTTATTGTAATATTTATTATATCATAATTTTTAATAAGACAGTTACAGCTACTCACTACCCTGGTAGAATAAGCGGTGACAAGTTTAAAAAAAAGGATCTTAAGTCTTTGCAGAATTAGATGAGATATAACCTAACAAATCCAGAAATGCCAAACCAAGCACTCCTCAACAAGGACCATCTGGCCCAACAAAAAAGAAGCCTATGACTGTCAAATAAACCATCCCTCATCACATTAAGTGTGTGTAAGACATTTTCCTTAAGATGAGATCTTTATCCAATTCCCCAGGAGAGGCAGATGACACAATTTGCACTAAGTAAAAATCTGAGTGTATATCAGAAGATGGAGGGGTCCACTTCCTGCAACTCCTGTAATCTGGGCAGCGGGCTAAGGCCTAAACTAGCACCTTGGCATTTCAGACAAGAAGCCCTCTGGACAGAGCATTTATGGACCACATATGCTAGCTGTAGCCAAATTGATGGTATCCAGGAAATGACTGGAGGTGGTAGCAAGTGGGGTTAGCTCAGAAGATGACATGCATTCCTCAGAGAGTGACCCAGCCCAGGCACACAGTGCGGGTAAAAAATATGGCCTGCAGTGGGGATCCACCAGCATCATCATGGCAACTGGTCCTCTTTCTAGTGTCAGTGATGTTGCTAAAATTAGTGAACAGCCCTAATGAAGGATGTGGTTGATGTCCCTTTAAGAGTGTCACGGTGACCCAGAGCTAAAACTCAATCCCTGTACAACAACATGCAGCTTGCAAAATGAGTCCTTTCTGTGGTGAGGCTATGTGGAATTATGTGGAACAAGCAGAGTGGGGAAGAGAAAGAGAGATATCAGAGCCTCCGTGCCATTTGTTGGAGAAGGCTCCTCCAACTGCCTGCTAGTGTCTGGGAAGACAATGCAAACTGCTGGCTGCTGGGGTGAATATCCAGGAGTTTGAGGTCCAGTATAATACTGCCAGCAGCTGCTTGATAGAAGAATCTTCAGCTTTAGAATCTTGACCCAGCAAATGTGTAGAGAGGCACCTTAACTCTTCAGGACACAAATCTAAACGGATTTTATGCTACACATCAGAGACGTATTTCTAGATGGGGTTGTGCCTTTTGCTTTGCCTAGTGTCCAACCTACCTAGAAGTGGCAGCGATGTCTGTATGTAAAAGAATGAATGATGTGTCCCTCAATGAACTCCGAGAAATAAAGCTATATATGTTACGCACATGGAGTAACTAGTCATAGATCAAGCTAATTGAGGATGCTGTTTATTTAACAGAAAGATAGCAGTTTGGCTCTTGTTTAAGAGGAACTACACTTTAAACTTACAATATTTCTGCTGAGCCTTCAAATGTGATTTATGCCTGAGGCTTATTATATTATTGATCTGCTTTAGCAGAAAAATGTAATTGGAACTAAGCTAATAATTATGATACCATAGCAACACAAGCAAGAGTGTTGAGTAACAACTTGTTATGTTAAGAAATATATTTGCTTTCATTTTATCATAATTGTATTGAGGTTTTTTGATGTTTACATACCTACAGAAGTTTAGGAAACACCTAACAGATTGTTAATATCAAAAACGTATAAATAACCAAGCCTTTCTAACAATTGAATTGCATCCTGTTTGTATTGCCAAACAAATCCTAAACTGTGAAGTGGAATTTTTCACCATTATCCAAATTCTTTAAAGAAGAAGTTACTGGTTACTGGAGAGACATGGAACATTTTTGACTTAAGTCTTTTTGACCTAAGTCTGGAATTTATGAAACAGCTCTTGGATTTGTTTATCTGTATGTGGGTGAATTCCATCCTGGGATATGGGGAAATAAGGTTTTAAACATACAGTGTACCTGGCACCGTAAAATTGTCTCGTTTTTTTTTTTTTTTTTTTGCTTTTATACAACACAGTTTGCTTTTATAGAACACAGTCAGCTCACCTACTGACTACCTTGTAATGGGTTCCTGAATAACTTTAGAGCACCAGCTATACTTAACAGCTGGCAAAAGACACAGTGAATAGAAGGTACTGTTTGGTTCCAATCCTCCTAAAATAGTATAGCAACTTTCTATTGTGAAAAAAAAAAAATAGTATAGCAACAGACATTCTGCTCTCTGACTGGAGGAAATCTCTGTGATTGGAGAGAGGGCACTGGTTGTTGGATGTGGAGGTAGCCATGAAAGTAACAACACCTTTTCTGTATTGTGAGAGACACCAAGGCTTGTCATGTGCTCAATCAATGGCATTTCCCATCCTGTAAGGAATATGTGGCAGAGACAGAGTAAGCTCAAATTTTCCAGATATTTAAGAAACTCCTTTGAATGAATGATTGTAGATAGCACCAGATGCATCAACCACAGTCTATGAATGTCATTATTATTAAAGTGAACGTACAGTATGATCTGCTAATCAAGATGCTATGATCTGTGTTAAGAAGTATTCATGTAAAATTCATCAGCATGTAGTGAGTTGTGGGTAGCTTATCTTCAAAGCAACAAAGAATCTGTGCTTTGTTAGAATTGAATGCTAGTTGGCAGATTGAAATTTGGCTAGAGGCAAGATTTTCTGTACCCCTAAAAAGAGTAACTAAACTGAAAGAGGAAATTCCACCTCCCAGATCTGGTGCTCATGTGAGGTGTCAAAATGTAGTGGACTCCTGGAGGATGATACGTGAGTTGTCCCACAAAGAGTAATGGGACCAGTGGGTGAAAGTTGGTCCATTTCTTCAGAGGATGTGATTGAGTCTCAGAAGCAGTAGGGCAAAGCCTTGGGGCACTGCCTATTGTGCAGATGTAGTAAGTATGTTATGTTTCCACCCCATCACTTCCCTTAATGCTCTCTGGGCTTGACACAAATCAAATCACTACTAATATAGCAAATGTGGATGTGGACTTGAATATAGGCAGTTTTATACTGTCAGCTCACAACATAGAATTTTTTTTTTCTAACACTGGGTCATGGAGGTGATAAATGAATTCAGAGGTAATTTGAGGGCATATGCTTTAAGAGCATTTAGCAACTATCCTGTCAGACAGCCATTTATCCCTGTCAGTTAGCTTTAACGTGCAACCACCTTTCCTTTGCTAATCCAGTTTATCCTTGTTTGGTTATTGCTAAAATTATGAGACAATTTTTTTAAACACAAAAATTACATTTGCAGATTTATTTTATTAACAAAACACGTTTAGTTATATAGTTGTTTCATGTTGCTTTAAAATCCACTTATCAAGGTGCCAGTTAATACACCCATTTAATGGTGCAGTTAATTGTCAATCAAGCTGATAAAATTCCACCTTGCAGATGTTTGTGAGATTACATGTACATTAGTCACAAGGAACAATACATACACAGCACACTACTGTCAATACTTCACAGGCACAGCATTTTTTTGTCCCATCAACATCAGTGGTCAAGAACAGTGGTATTGCCAGAAACTGGATCACCTGCATGTGGCACTGTGGTCTCAGATCTGAAGGGTGTAGTCCTGGTATCCTCCAGCGGCTGTCTCTCAGTAATTAGCAGATCTCAGCAACTAGTTCCCACCAGATGATGGCTACTGGGAGGGTATTTAGCCCCTCCTCTAGCTTTTCACAGTGTCTCAACATTTTGTCTGTGTGACCATGAGCCCTCTTTCTGTTCCTGTTCCCCTGATCTTGATTCTCATTGCCTGTATCTGCTCCCATGTACAGTATCTTCTCCCTATTCTGACCTATTCCTGACCTGCTATTCCTTGCTTCTCAGCTTCATGCTGCTAAGCCCTGTTTATACTGCTGTCTGTACATAGGTTAGTTAGTTTAGGTAGGTTTGCTTGTGTTTGCTTTAGTTGGTTTCACTTCCACATTTTACATTTAAAGTGGTTGTACACCCTGTACAACCATTTTTACCTACAGGTAAGCTTATATTAAGGCTTACCTGTAGGTGCTGGAAATATCTCCTAAACCCCCATGGTTCAGGAGATATTTACAATAAAGCAGTGCACCGATGTCTGCAGCGCATGCGCACTCTAGAGAGAGCAGATTGTGCCATTCCTAAAAGGGTCATGCCGTGACTGGCGGCTCCTGCGTGCATGGGGCGACACGCGACTCCGGCCAGTCAGTTCGCAGCCCTGGAAGGAAGAGGGGTAAGATGGACGCTCGCTGCTAGTGGGGACAGCGATGACATTGCAGGCTTCAGTTTCAGGTAAGTGACACATAATGGGCTACTATGCGATGCATAGTAGCCAATTATGCTTTAACTTTGCAGGGAAGTAAAGAGGAAGTAAAACCCATCACTTCCTCTTTAAGAGGCTTAGAGGATTTTTGTAGTTTTGTGTGTATTTGAATGTTTATATTGATTGTTATGTTTATATTGCTTGTCACTTGTGCCTTTTCCCAAATACATCAATTTTTTTTTCACTTAGTTATGAGTCTGGTGATCCCTGTGCAGATCGACACATATTTTGTCACAACTGCCATACAGAATATCAACACTTGGTATCCATGGATGTATTTACTTGTTGTTTTAAGATGCATCCAGATGAGGTCTTAGGGAATACATACTTGCTAACTGTCCCGGATTTTCCAGGACAGTCATGCTTTCTACTAAACTGTCCCACAGTTCCGACGCCTAGAAAGCATCGTGATCTCCTTCATTTGGGCCGGCAAGCCCCCGTGAGTGGCAAAACATATACCTTACCTTCCATTGTCTGGCGGCGGATTGGCACTTCCCAATTTCCTAATATATTACTGGGCGGTGGTGCTTGTCACTGTGAGGTCGTGGTTCTCCCAGCCCCGGCAGAACCCTGCGGTTAAATTGGAGGCGGCTCTCCTGGGTTCCTATGCATCACTGTCTAATCTGGTTTACCGGGGCTGTGGTGCTCACCCCTCTGTGATGGGTTTCCCATGAAAACCATGATCTGAGTGTGGCGATGCTCCAGAGCAGCAGTCCTGAAACTGTCTTGTATCTCCCCGCATACCCCGATATGGGGCAATCCTTTACTTCCTCACCTTTATAAAATCCTTGACCCTACAGTGTGGGCTACGAGAAGAATTATTACACTCAGGCAGGTGATGCCGAGGGATGAAATTGTCTCCTTTCAGGAGTTGCGACAGACCCATCACCTTCCAGGATCCGTTCAATTCTGATATTGGCAGCTAAGGTATGCCCTTAGAGCACAGTTCCCTATTCAGGTGCAGCTCGAACCTGATTCAACTGAGCGTCTCCTGATTTCTGGGGTACTGGAGAAACCCTTGTCCTCCCTGTACCTATATTTGAGAGTGGCATATGACGTTAAACTCACTCGATCGCTGCACAGATGAAGAGTGGATTTTCCCTCTCTGGGAGATGAGGAATGGAAAGACTGCATTTCATCGTTTATTCCCTCTATGATTGTGGCCAAAGACAGGTTCATCCAGTTAGAGGCTAGCTAGCATTTATCCCCATCTTAGCCCACTATGTACTAGATGCGCCCTTGAACCGGGTACCTTCTTCCATATGGTCTGGTCCTGTCCCAAGCTCCGTCCGTACTGGTGAGCAGTGGCAGACACTCTGGGGGACATCTGGGGGACATCTGGGGGATAGACATACTTCTAGATCCTCTGATCTTACTACTGAGTCATTAAGAGGCTTTTCTCCATGGACTTAAAGCAGCCCCTATATAGGGAACAGTAGAAGCAGACTTCACTGGCTTAAAAGCATTGTCTTCTAGGGTTACATCTGATTGGAAGATATCTCTATAGATTATGTGACATGGCGAAGGTGAGTTTGCACCACCCTGAAGGATGAATTACACTGACCGGTCTCACATCCGCCATCGGGAGTGGTAAAGTATGATTGAAGCAGCACGCCAACGCTACACCTATACTTCTGTGTAGTGCTTAATAACCGGGGCTAACACCTATAGTGGACTTACCAAATCAGTGTATACCTACCATCAGGCCAAAACTAGTCTATATTGAAGCCTTTATTATTTGACTGATGTGTAGCCTGCCCTGAAGGTCCAGTTTCTACTGTGTCATTGACTTCATTATCATTCTTGCTGCATTCCACCTTCAGTTTTTCCACTTACAGAACTGATTGGACTCCAGGGTTCCTCTCCATTTCCCCCTTAACCATCATTTTTCATGGTTTGAGCCTCCAGGGGGTTGGTGTTAGGTTATGTCACTCATAGTGATTGCTAAATTTTTGGCACCTCTGAGTAGACATAGCCAACACCAATCTACTAGGCGTCCGGTTGTTTTTTTGATTTGTTTTATGTTGTCTATGTCCCACATGTATGTTAACGTGTTTGATTGGTCTATCGTGACCAGTCACTACGTGATTTGAGCTAGTTTAACATTAGTATTCTCTACCTGTCACCATGTTATTCATATCTATTTAATACAATATTTAGATTTTATATTAATTAGTATGTGTATACTATCCTTCAATAAGCCCCTTCTCCTTACCCCGCAGTTTGGGAATCATTTTTATGCTGTGTCCACTTCCAGGGCTGCGATGCTTGACAGCTCTTTCCTCCTCACCACCCATTGGTGGTTGAGAGGATTGACCTCTTGAGCATCGACGTCATACACCGATGCCCCGCTCGTGGCGTCTATCGACGCCTCGTTGCTGGGGACTTTTTTCCATCTCGCGCCGCAGGCGAGGTTGGCGTGGATCCCCTGAGGCTGACGGGTACGCCGCACGTGGATGGGATCCGCGTCATCAGACCCCCTCGTGCTGCATTGGCTCGTTCAGTATGACGTTGGCGGGACTCCGCCTCGGGCTGGGGTATATATTGGCCTTAGCCGGCCGATGGCTCATTTTGCATGATCCTATCACACTTGGAGGGTACCTTCACACTAGCTGATCCATGCTCATTACACACCAAGGTAATTTTAGAAGGGGGTCTTTATACCACTTTTTATTTCTATTTTTATATTCTATTTTTTTTCTTTTTCTTTATTATTTATATCTTTATCTTCAGTTTGGGTGGGTTGTATTTATGGGTTCACGCTATCGCTAGTATTCATGCCTATTACTATATTTAGTTAAATCCCTTAGTTGGGTACACATTAATGAGTACTTACACCTTACCAATCATTTTTATACACATCTCCTTTATTTCTTTCAGCACAACATGCACACTCCAGTGCACACACAGTATATCTGGATTATGCTGTGGCCATCTGGCCTATCTTTGGCTGACCGTCCCAGGTCCTTGGTGGGGTATTCCTGCCTCAGCCCCGGGGGAGACACCGTGCTTGAGATCCCCACAAGTCCCCGTGTAGAGGCTGAGCTTATCCTTAGGACAGAGTTGTAAGTTTATGACCTGTTACCATTTTTTGTTAGACCCTATCGTTCCCCCTTTTACAAGGCACTATTAATATTTGATATCTCTTACAGTACGTCATTATATCACACTCCTGATAAAAGGCTATAACGCCATGAAACGCGTCGAGTGCTATTTGATACCAAATTTTTATTTGACTCCATTGTGTGTACATGCATATATTTCTAGTGTATCCCATTGTGTTCATGTCTATTATGCCATTTAATTAGCTGTATATGCTACGAGCAAGATAATTCTAGTGTAAGTCATGTGACTACCAATTATTTGTTTTAATGTATCTTCAACAGTTATAAATGAATTTTCAGACAGAATCTATTTATTGTACATACATGCGTGTACCCATTTCTATTAAAAATGTCTATGGCGGGCCTCATTTAAAGTCCCATTTTTCTCTCTTTCCTAAATCATTTTTATGCATAGTTTTTCCAGGCGCTGAATGATAGAAACCACAGTGTACATATACGATACATATGATGTACAAGCCTCTCATTAACACACATTTAGCCTGAGCCATTTAGAAGACATTGAGGGGGACAGTTATGCCAAATTGTGTCCTACTTATTCCCTATTTTATGCCACAAGGTAAATCTTGCTAAGGTGGAAACTGAAGGGGGTTCCTTCCAAAGAATTGTGGCAAAAGACGATAAATAGTGTGTTACCACTCTACCGGATCACGTATGAGAGTAGAAATTGTCCGGGGAAATTTGATAAGGTATGGTTGAACTGGATCGACACCTGTGGTTGATCCTCGATAACTTATCTGTCACCCCACCTTTAGAGCCCATGGTTCAGACATGTGTTTCCTGGTCCCCCCCTCTCCCTCCTCCTTCCCCCTCTCTCCCTTCCCCGAGGCGATCTCTGCTCATATCACTTTTAACCCATGCTCCCTATACTCTGTTTTCCTATTTGCTCTCTTCCTCCCCCCCATGCCCCCCCTCTCACCTTCTGTGTCACGTACCAGCTAATCAATAGATTAGGGTGGGAATACTTGTTCTTATCAGCTCCATACCCCTAACTGTCTGTTCTTCAAATACAGTTATAATATGTATTGTGTTTACTACTACTCTGTATGGTGGCTCTGCGGGCCGAACTATTGTTATGATCTGAAATGCTATGTCAGGTGTCGGATTTTTATTTGCTGACCTTGAAATGTCTGTACTGTCTTGTTTGTCTAATAAAACCTCTTCTATTAAAAAAAAAAAAAACTGTCCCACAATGGTCGTGTCCCTGGCAGTGTCCCAGAATCAGGGCAGCGGGGACAGCAGCAGTCTGTCATTGGGCTAAATATCTAACTCTGAATGACATTTCCCCCTTCTACTTTCCCCAGCAGCCCAACAGTTTCCAGTGCACTTTCAGCACTTTTCAGAGGTTAAGGAAGAACCCCCAAAGTGGAGCATCTTACTACTGCTGCTGCTTGTGTGGTCGGATTGTGTACTGCTCCGATCACTGCCTGGCCTGCTCTCATGCTGACTCCTTATACTGTTCCCTCCTGACCCCATGTACTGTGCTCTCCTGAACTCCATACTGTACCATACTGACCCCTTGTACTGTGCTCTCGTGACCCCCCTGTACTATGCCCTCCAGACCCCCTGTACTATGCCCTTATGACCCCCTGTACTGCCATGCTGACTCTTTGTACTGTGGCTTCCTGACCTCCCTGTCCTGTACTCTCTTGACACTTGCACTGTACCCTTCTGACCCTCTTGCTGTGTCCTCCTGTCCCCTGTACAATGCCCTCCTAAACTCACTGTACATTTCTGACCCCCCTGTATTGTGACCTCCAGACCCCCCAGTACTGTGCCATCCTGCCCCCTGTACTGTACCCTAGTGACCTCCTTGTACTGTGTCCTCCTGTCCCCTGTACAGTGCCCAGATTACCTCCCATACTGTGTCATGCTTACCTCTTGTACTGTGCCATCCTGACCCCTGTACTGTGCCCTGTACTACCAAATATTACAAGAGCAAACTTGTGAACAGTTGTTGGATTCCATTAGTCTGGCTCATTTTTTTGTTAATCAAGGCAGAGTTTTATTTGGTGAAGTTTAGCCCCTGATTTGGGTTTATGCTGAGCTGGCTTTACCTATCAACTCTGGCAGTGATGATTTGTCTTCTCCCTTTAGTGTGTTTCAGGTTATTGTAAGATACTTTTTGAACATTATTCAGTATATCCACAAGCGGCTCTGCTGTTTTGTATCAATAGAGACAAGGGAATTGTCTCTACTCCCCAAGCCTGGTCAGACATATCATCGTTACCCTTAATTAACTTACACTAATCCATTCCTGCTTCAAGACACCAGCTTGTTCAAAAATCTTCTTCTTCTTCTCTTTTACCCACAGCAACCACAGCAACCACAGCTGCAACTTTGTACACTTTACTCCCAACCATATACAGTATCTCACAAAAGTGACTACACCCCTCACATTTTTGCATATACAGTATCTCACAAAAGTGAGTACACCCCTCACATATATTATACATACATATATATATATATATACACACACACACACACACACACACACACACACACACATATATATATATATATATATATATATATATATATATATATATATATATATATATATATTCCATTCCTGCCTTTTCCTGTGTCAGCAGCTTCAGTCCACGTGTGTCTATTAATTCAGTCCAGCCTGCTCCCATGCCAGTTGCTCTAGTCCAGCTTGTTCCTGTGCCAGCTGCTCCAGTTCTGCCTGTCTTTGCACCAGCTATTCTAGTTCAGCCTGCCTAGCTTGCCTCCACTGATCCAGTATTCTCTGATCCTGTGCCTGCTGCCCAGCTTATCTCCACTGATACTCCACCTGATTCCCAGCCAGATTCTGCTGATCCAGTCTCCACTGATCCGTTGCTTGCTGCCCAACCAGTCTCCCATGATCCTCTGCCTGTTGCCTTGCCAGTCTCTGTCGATCCTCTGCCTGCTGTGCCTCGACTCCAAGAACAGTCTCAACGTCTTTGACACACCTGGTTGAATGAAAGTCACTGCAGGCACAGTCACTGCAAACACTTATAAGAACATGAGTATAGATACCTTTAACTTGGCTGTGAATTAGTATCAGAAAAGACACAGGACAGTTTAGTGGTAAATTAACTCAATGTATTGGTATGGTTTGAGAATAAATGAACACACAGCAGGTAGGTTTAGACACAGCCCTCTATACAGTATAATCACTATGCGAAGTTAACAGAATAGGGTTCTGTACCATTAGACTGAGATTAACTCATGAATCAGCAAAGTCAGCAATAAACAGTGCGTTTAAGCATTTACTGCAATGTGAATAATAATACTATAACTAGTCAAAAGTGCACTCTAGGAGAATGACTAGGATATAGTGCAATGTCCCCTGAGAGGTACCTCTTAGCACAAACAATAAGTGAAGCTCTTTATGTAGCAGTTGTAAAGGGACAGTCTTTAGTGCTAGCTCTTCAGCCGGCTAGCGTTGGGCCCAGTTGTACGGATGGTGCACATGAGAATAGTCCCAGTCAGGCCTGCAGGTAGGCATCCCTACTAGATGGCTACATGGTCTGTTCCTAAAGGGATCAGTCTTTCTAACAACAGGTAGTAAATCCCCATGGCATCAGCTCACCAGTTCCAGCAATATTGCAACTCACCATCTAGTCACACACAGCGAATAGTCCACTCTCTGCTCTGCACCCAGGTGACTCTGACTGTTGACACTTAGAGCTCCAGATTCCACTCAGGCGGCATATATGACAGTGATGTGCATTCTCCGGTCTCTCTCACAGCAAAAGGAAGCTGTGTCCTGTAGAAATGCAGCTCATTCCCCTCTTCTTGACAATCTCTCTCCCTGGGAAATGCAGTTAAAAAGCTCTTTATTACAGCAGAGTCTCTCACCTCTTGACTACAGTTCCCTCAGTGCAGTGCTTCCAGATTCAGTCTATTCAATTCTTTCTGCTTAGCAGCTCTATCCTCTTGCTGCTAACCAGTTCAAAACCGCTGGGTAGCAGCTATAGAGAGCAGCTGCAGCCAGTGTTTCTCTCACTCTCCATTCTTAGCCAAGCACCTGGCTACACAAGTTTCCATCTTTGTCACGTGGCCTGCATTGGCTTGCCTCTCTGGCCTGAGATTCTTCCAGTTGCATTGTTTAAGTCTCTTTTGCAGTGTGCCAAAGCAGACTCTGGAAGTATGGAATTTTACATGTCTTCAGACTTTTATAGACTTGCATGGCCAAGGCTGGTTAGAGCGTCCAGAGGCTGCTTCTAAGAAGAGGGAGCTGGATCATATGCTGGTGGCACTGTGGTTCCTGGATCTGAAACGTGTAGTCCCGGTGTCCAAAGGGGGTCTCCCAGTTGCCATCACATCCCAGCAATTATTTCCCACCTGATGCTGGTTAATGGGAGGGTATTTAGGCCCTCATCTACCTTTCCATAGAGCCTTGGCATTTTACCTGTGTGTTTTGTTCCTGTAAGTGTAACCCATAATCCTGATCCTGCCTGCTTGTACCTGCTCCTGTGTACCATTCTCCTGTCCTGGCTTTTCCTGACTTGCTATTCCTTACTTCCCAGCTTGATCCTGCTCATCCTGTTTATCCTGCTGTCTGCACATAGCTTGGTTAGTTAGTTTACCTAGGTTTGTTCATGTTTGCTTTAGTTGGTTTAATTTTTTACTGGTTATGTTCACTTTTAAGAGGTTCACTGGGTTTTTGTATTTTTGGTGTATTTTGATGTATGTATCGATTGCTGTGTTTATATTGCTTGTCATTTGTGCTGTTTTCCTAATGAATGACATTATTTTCACTTAGTTGTGGGTCTGTTGTTCCCTGTGCAGATCCACACATTTGGTCACAAATGCCCTAGAGCAGTGATGGCGAACCTTGGCACTCCAGATGTTTTGGAACTACATTTCCCATGATGCTCATGCACTCTGTAGTGTAGTTGAGCATCATGGGAAATGTAGTTCCAAAACATCTGGGGTGCCAACATTTGCCATCACTGCCCTAGAGGATACCAACACTTGGTATCCGTACAGGTATGTGAAACATCAAACAGGGGGTGACAGTTAAAATAGCAAAACATACAACATGCTTTTTAAAATAAAGAACTACATTTGTATTAGCACTACGTACCAGGTATTCCAAATTAAAAAAATGGTTAATTTTTAATGATTATTTTCTCGTAATGCAGGATGTTTATTAAAAATGCATAATGTATTATTCTAGATTCACTGCAGTGTTTTCATTTTTAAATGGCTGTCCTTCAATAACTGTGCATAATAATGACTACATTTTATATTTTAGTCCTCTACCATCATTCAACTTTTTTTTTTTAATCCAATAAAAAAATAAAAACTAACACTGTCTTTTAAAACAATGTTTTATGATTCGGTTATCTATTAAAGGTGTAAACCAAGGCCCCGCAAGATCCAATATCCATACAGGGTGTCTGGCTAGATTTCATTCTGTGAACTTTTTGTATTATTATTATAATATTACAGGATTTATATAGGGCCAACAGTTTGTGCAGCGTTTTACAACATGAAGACAGACAGTACAGTTACAATACAATTTAATACAGGAGGAATCAGAGGGCCCTACTCATTAGAGCTTACTAATTTGGGACTGCACTATGCCATCATATCATGAAAAAGACTAGGGATGGACCCTCACCCATAGAATGCACTCTCTTCTTAGGGCCTTTGCCCATTTGCAGACTTTTTTTTCCATAGTAAATACCTTTCCTTTTTCTATGCAGCCCCCACTTCCTGATTAGTGACCTAAAGAAGTATGATGTCGAATTGTCCACTTGCTGCTTCCTGGGATGTCAACAACACACAGCCCAGGAAGCAGTAGGGTGAAGTATACACCTGCATAGACGCACGACAGGTCATAGACCTGACAAAGACCTGCAGCATGTCGCTCAGTACATGACTGGGTTCCCCCAAACATGTGCGGACATGCCGCAAGTCTCTTTTAGGTCTTTGGGATTTGGCAAAGACTTTGCAGCATGTGTGCGCATGCTCAAGAAATCACAAAAACCCTGGCAGTGTCCTGCATCATGTCAGCGCATGTGCGGGTTGAAAATAAGGAAGGAGATTTTCAAGATGGCAGTGCAGAAGAAAATTGGCACTTGGAAAACTACAGCTGCAAGGAAGATAATGCTTGTCTCTATGGATTAGTAATTATGTTTTTTCAGCAGAATATTGGGACAGGTATTAGAAAGATTACATCGAATTTTAGTTGGGTAGAGTGAAGTTCCTTTTTTAACTAATAACATACTTCTCAACAGCCCCAAATTCTACAGGATTTTCCAGGGATTTAAACAGAATCCTGGTGTCCTGCAGATCCAAGCTGTTTCCACACCTTCTTGAACCTAGCTTCAGCTCTTATGCTGCTCTGTTGGATGGAGTAATTTATTTCACAGCATAAGCACTATAGTTCCAGCAGAGAAAGGCAGCAATTCAGGATGCAGAGCATGGACAGGTAAGTAATCAACTGAACATCATTAGCCAGGCCCGGTCTGGGACAAAAAATAGGCAGACATTCGCGGGGGTGCCTGGTGTCGGTGCTATTGTGGCCATACAATGCTAGTACTGTCTGTCTCCTATTGTGCCCACACTGCCCAGTGACACTGACCTGCTCTCTCTCTCTGGTGTTGCTGGACAGCGTGGCTCCCTTTCTGGTGGTGCGGGTACAGCGTGGCTCTCTCTCTGGTGGTGTGGGTACAGCGTGGCTCTCTCTCTGGTGGTGCAGATACAGGGTGGCACTCTCTCTGGTGTTGCTGGACAGCATGGCTTTATCTGGTGGTGCTGGTACAGCGTGGCTCTCTCTATGGTGGTGTGGGTACAGCGTGGCTCTCTCTCTGGTGGTGCAGATACAGGGTGGCACTCTCTCTGGTGGTGTGGGTACAGCGTGGCTCTATCTGGTGGTGCAGGTACAGCGTGGCTTTATCTGGTGGTGTGGGTACAGCGTGGCTCTTTCTGGTGATGCTGGTACAGCGTGGCTCTCTCTGGTGGTGCTGTGGCTATTAGTTCCCCCAGCACAGTCCTCTCTTTCTTTTTCCATGTCTCCTGTAGTAGCTGCTGCAGTGTAGCACTCCGGACTGTAGTCTGCTCTCTGCTGAGAACAATTGGGTCACCAATCTTCGGGACTGCATTTCCCAAGATGCCCCTCTAGTTTCTTCTGATTGGCTGTGTGTACATTAATGAGGAAAAAAATTAACTTAAATGATTTTAGCAATAGGCTGCAATAGACCAAAGAGTGAAAAATTGAAGGGGGTCTGAATACTTTCCGTCCCCACTGTGTATATATATATATATATATATATATATATATATATATATATATATATATATAGTGTAAACTAACTCTTTCTCTCTCTATATATATATATGATCTCACAAAATTGAGTACACCCCTCACATTTTTGTAGATATTTTATTATATCTTTTCATGCGACAACACTGAAGAAATGACACTTTGCTACAATGTAAAATAGTGAGTGTACAGCTTGTATAACAGTGTAAATTTGCTGTCCCCTCAAAATAACTCAACACACAGCCATTAATGTCTAAACCGCTGTTAAGAAAAGTGAGTACACCCCTAAGTGAAAATGTTCAAATTGGGCCCAAAGAGTCAATATGTTTTGTGACCACCATTTTTTCCAGCATTGCCTTAACTCTCTTGGGCATGTAGTTCACCAGAGCTTCACAGGTTGCCACTGGAGTCCTCTTACACTCCTCCATGATGACATCACGAAGCTGGTGGATGTTAGAGACCTTGTCTTTGTACTCCTCACCTGGTTTCTGTCATACATGCTTGACACCATCTGAACCAAATAAGTTTATCTTGGTCTCATTAGACCACAGGACATGGTTCCTGTAATCCATGTCCCTAATCTGCTTGTCTTCATCAAACTGTTTGCGGGCTTTTTTGTACATCATCTTTAGAAGAGGCTTCCTTCTGGGACGGCAGCCAAGCAGACCAATTTGATGCAGTGTGTGGCGTACGGTCTGAACACTGACAGGCTGACTCCCCCACCCCTTCAACCTCTGCAGCAATGCTGACAGCACTCATACGTCTATTTCCCAAAGACAAACTCTGGATATGGCGCTGAGCATGTGCACTCAACTTCTTTGGTCGAACATGGTGAGGCCTGTTCTGAGTGGAAGCTGTCCTGTTAAACCCCTGTATGGTCTTGGCCACCATGCTGCAGCTCAGTTTCAGGGTCTTGGCTGCTCCTGAAAAAACGGCCGTTTTAAAATTTTTTTTTTGCATTGATACATGTCCCCTGGGGCAGGACCGGGGTCCCCAAACACTTTTTATGGCAATAACATGCATATAAGCCTTTAAAATTAGCACTTTTGATTTTTCACATTCGTGTCCATAGACTTTACGGGTGTTCGCATGTTAGTACAAAATTTTTGTCTGTTCGCAAGTTCTGGTGCGAACCGAACCAGGGGGTGTTCGGTTCATTCCTACTGACCACCAACACTGGGGATTTTTTCCGCCCCCTGACCACTGATACTAGACGTTTCCTTCCCCTTATCACCAATCTTTATAACCAATTTTTCTGCCACCAAAGCCGGCTATTTTTCCTCCCTGCTGACCACAGACACTGGCCACCTTTTACTCCTGTTGGGGAGAGGATTTGTTCTATGAGTGGGGATTCGGGGGGGGGGGGGGACTTGTGATGGGGATGAGAGGATTTGTGCTGAGAGAGTGATGTAAGTGTAATGTAAGACAGGGGTAGGCAACCCCAGGCACTGGTGCCGCAAGCGGCACGCAAAGCCTCTTTTGCCGCCACTCGACTCCCTCCCCATCAGCAGTGCAGGGAAGTAATGCATTCCAAATTTCAGAATTCCCCACGCCGCATCTGCACTGAGGGGGAGGCACTGCACCCACACAGATTGTAAAAGATGGGAAACATTGATTGGTTCTCTAATTTTGCTGTAGCTGCGATCGTCAGCTTTTGTGATGGGAAAGAGATTGGGTGTAGTTCTGCTGGGAGGGCGGTTCCTGTTTTTAGGAGGAGGAGGACTGTTTTGGCCACTGCTAAAGCCAATCACAGTCTTGCTAGCCCTGTCCACCATCTGGAGGAAGATGATTCGCTTGGTTGCCACTACCAATCTCAGAAAGAAGGGATTTCACTGTGATTGAGAAAACCACAATCAGGTGACAGTTTGTGGAATTACTGTTGAGCTTCTGGGAACTTGTTGAAATTATTCCTGAATCTTTGCGTCACCTACTACTGAACCCCTGCGCTCTGTATCTCTTTAAGCCACAGCCAGTATTCAGCGCAATGAAAATCACACCCAACCATTTTTTCCCAGCTGCAGGGGCCCAACTTATGATCCTGCACATAGGCCCACTGCTTTCAGAAAATTCCCCTGACCTGAGCTCATCACTGCGCATCCATTCCAGATGCTTGCATGTGACATCATATACATCATAGACATCACATACAAGCACGTGGGCTGGATGCGAGAGGTGGATCAGCAGGATGAGTGTGCCAGAACAGGTAGATGTGTCTCATTTCTGCTTCCTTTCACCAGTCTTCATATCACGCATATCAGATGGGAGAGGGTACAGCGGTGGAGCAGATAAGCAGGAGGGTACAGCCAGGGCCATCTTTAACATTGATTGGGCCCTGGGAAAACATTTTCTTGGCCCCCCCCCCCCCTCCATTCTGAGACATACAAAAAATAGCAGGAAGACTCAAAATCAGTTTACTGCAGCAGATCACGCGGCGATTGTAATTGGTTGCCAGAGGTTACAGCCTATCCTTACCGCTCACTGACTGGTTGCTAGAAGTTACAACGCATAATTTCTGCTTGCCGATTGGTTGCTAGCACATTATTAGCGCTCACTGATTGGTTGCTAGGGGTTACAACACATCATTACCACTCACTGATTGGTTGCTACATGTTAATGCACATAATTTCCACTCACTGAGCAGTGGAGCAATCCCAAATAATTGAGCAAGTAAAGCTACACCTTAATACACATACTACAGAAGAGGGTCAGAGACTACAAACATATTACAGGAGAGCATCAGAAACTGCAAATATACTGCAGGGGAGCATCAGAGACTGCAAATATACTGCAGGAGATGACCAGAGACTGCGGACATACTACAGGAGACAATCAGAGACTGCTGACATACTATAGGAGACAATCAGAGACTGTGGATATACTACAGTAGACAATCAGAGAGTGCGGACATTATACAGGAGATAGTCAGAGAACTTTCAGCAATGCACAGCTTTACAAATGAATAATACAGCTCAGAGTTTCAGCAGTCAGGCATTCTATGGGTGTAGGGACATACCTGGCCAGCCGAGCTCACTACATACACTCAGAGGCCAGGGGGCGGGGCTTCCACACTCTGTGGATCAGTGGAGCTCCCGGCCCCACCTCCGGATCTCTGTATTCCCCAGCCAGTAGGACTGACGCTCTGACCCCGCCTCATTAAGCCTGTATGCTTGGAGCAGAACGACTGTAGTGAGAGCAGTGATTGGAGTGGGAGCGTCAGTAGAGCTCCTGGCCCTGCCCCGGACCTCTGTATTCCCCAGCTAGGATAGAGGGGGCGGGGGCCAATCACTGCTCTTACTACAGCCGCTCTGTTCCGAGCATACAGGCTGCATAGGGCAGAGTCAGAGTATCAGTGGAGCTCCCGGCCCCGCCCCCCTCTGCTGGCTAGCTCGGTAATACAGCCTCCCGTGTCTTTTGTGCGCTCTGTATAAAGCCATCATCGGGACCCCAATTCACAAGTAGCGTCGGCTCAAGCGGGAGCTGCTTTGGGCCCCCCAAGAAAGATTGGGCCCATGGCAGGTGCCCCATTTGCCCTGCGTTAAAGACGGCCCTGGGTACAGCAGTGGGGAAAATGAGCAGGAGGGGTTCAGAGGTGGAACAGATGAGCAGGAGGGTACAACGGTGAGGAAGATGTGCAGGGAGGTACAGTGGTGGAAGAGATAAGAAGGGGGTTCAGCAGTGGGACAGAAGAGTAGGGGGGTACATGATGGCCAGATGAGCAGGGGGTTCAGTGTTGAGCCAGATGAGCAGGGGAGTTCAGTGTTGGGGCAGAAAAGCAGGGGGGTAGAGCAGTAGGGCAGATGTGAAAGGAGGTGTATTAGTGGGGCAGATGAGCAGGGGGTTACAGTGGTGGAGTAGGAAAGCAGGGGGTACAATGGTGGGGCAGGAGAGCAGAGGGTACAGAGGTGAGACAAATGTGCAGGAGCTACATTGGTGGGGCAGATGAGAAATCGGGTTACAGTGGTTCGGCAGATGAGCAGATGGGTTCAGTGTTAGGACAGACGAGAAGGTGATTCAGTAGTGAGACAGAAGAGCATGGGTATACGGCGGTGGAGCAGATGTGCAGGGAGGCACAGTGGTGGGGAAGATGAGAAAAGGGGTACATTAATGGGGCAGATGAGCAGGGGGGTTACAGTGGTGGGACAGAAGAGCAAGGGGGTACAATGGTAGGGCAGATATGCTGCAGGTACAGTGGTGGGAGGGATGAGTAGGGGGTTCAGCGGTGGGACAGAAAAGCGGGGGGTACAGTGATGGGGCAGATGAGCAGGGGTTACAGTGGTGGGACAGATGAGCAGGGGGGGTTCAGTGTTGGGCCAGATGAGAAGGGGGTTACAGTGGTGGGAAAGATGAGAAGGGGGGTTCAGTGTTGGGGCAGAGGAGAAAGGAGGTACTTTGGTGGGGCAGAGGAGCAGGGGGTTACAGCGATGGGGCAGAGAAGCAGGGCGTACAGAGGTGGGGCAGATGTGCAGAGGAGAAAGGAGGTACATCGGTGGAACACATGAGCAGGGGGTTACAGTGGTGGGGCAGAAAAGCAGGGGGAACAGAGGTGGGACAGATGTGCAGGAGGTACAGTCGTGGGGCAGATGAGAAAGGGGGTTACAGTGGTGGGGCAGATGAGCAGATAAGTTCAGTGTTAGAGCAGATGAGAAGATGGTTCAGTGGTGGAGCATATGTGCATGGAGGTACATTGGTGTGGCAGATAAGAAAGGGGGAACATTGGTGGGGCAGATGAGAAAGGGGGTTACAGTGGTGGAACAGTAGAGCAGGGAGGTACAGTGGTGGGACAGATGTACATGGGGTTACAGTGGTGGGACAGATGAGCAGGGGGGTACAGCGGTGGGGCAGATGTGCAGAGTAGTACAGTGGTGGGCCAGATGAGCAGGGGGGTTACAGTGGTGGAGCAGATGAGCAGGGGGGTACAGTGGTGGTGCAGATGTTTAGGGTAGTACAGTGGTGGGGCAGATGTGCAGGGGGTTACAGTGGTGAAACAGATTTGCATGGGGGACAATGATCTAAAGGTGTGAAGGTGCATTATTTTGGGCTAAATTGCAGTGTGGATGTGCAGGAATTGGGGCTGATCTGAGGTGTGAGTGCAGGATGTTAATTTCTCACTACTAAAGTAGTTTACAGCATTTACTTTATAAAAAATCCTTTTTGTGATTGAGAGTGTGAAGTTGACATTATTTTTGTTATAAAATCGGCACGCTCAATTTCTTTGAAAACATTTTTCGGCACACTGTGCTCAAAAGGTTGCCTACCCCTGGTGTAAGACATAAGCTTTGGTAATGCTGGTAATTTGACAGCTTGTCCCGATGACAGTTGTGTTTCTGCAGCTCATGTTGCAAACTTCAACTTTGTGGTTTTTTTTACTCTGGCTCTGATTAAAATAAGGACAAAGTTAACATATCTCCATGGTGAGTTTTAGAAGGTTGGTTCTGTCCTGTTTGCATGCTTCAATGTTGCAATTCTTTCACTGAATATTTTCTTTCGTTATACTTTTGTCTCTGCTAAACTAAACTTTGTATTATGGACCTGACTGATTTTGATCCTGTGACCTATTCTACTTTATCTCTCTTTGTGCTTTCCTGTAAGTCTAGATCTAGGTCTTTTTTCTATCTAGGCAAACCAAATATTACTGTGTGAACTGCTTGATGAATTGTCAGATGGTAATGTCCATGCATGTACAAAAAGATCTGTTAGCGTTTGTAAAATATGTGGGTTGCACACAGTTTCAGATCTTAATCCCATGTAGTTTTTCAAAACTGTCCATTACTGTGTCAAGTTCACATCCTGCTGCCACATGTTCAGCTTTGACTTTCCTCCTTGTGTACCCCTTTCCCCACATCCATTTCTTAACCTTGTGCTTTGTGTGGCCAAGCTGTTTGAAGTGCCTAAGCTATGACTTCAAGTGGCTATCACCATTATAATTGTGTTTGCATAGGGCAGTACACTCTAACTCTCCTTAAATATATATATACTTTTGTATTATTTATGCCCTGGTAAGGGTGCGCACCTAATATTTAATAAACCTTTGCATCACAATAAATTAATATCTAACAAAAACACAAATGGACCTAGTGAAGAACTTTTTGCTGCCACCCAACTAGAGTAAAACCACCAAAATAATAATGAAATATGGAGGGCGATAGTAGTGAATCTATAAATCCAAACAATGCAAATAAAATATATAAAAATGTATGTGAAAACAAATATATATCCAAAACCTCTACTAAATGCAAAAATAGGTGTAGAATTGCATACATGAAATATTGTAGATAAATAAATAAAAAATCAAAACAATGACAATTCATATATCCTGTGATATAAATCGATAATCATGTGCAAAAAAAAACAAAAAACATATTGTGACATGAACAAATGATCAACAAATATTATCAGTTAAACATGCATGTTGTGACACCAAACCAATAAGTGAGTTTGTGCAAAATACAATACAAAAAATTATCCAAACCACCAATAAGGGTGTGCTCCTGGCCAAGTTAAAATACCCCCTAGTCAGTGTCTGCTTGTAGAATTACCTACTATTGATGTTCAAAGCTCTTCGGTTGTCTACTCTATACCCAGTAATTGAGGCTCATATCAACTTGAGGTTCAGCATTCCAACTTTACAACCAAGCACCTCAAGACTGCAGTTTTTCTGGACACAGCAAAGTAACATATTGTATGTTATATATATTTGCTGTTGCACTGTATACACTATGTTGTACATTAAAAATTCCTGACTGGTGTATTTGTAGGCATTGTTGTGCAGCACATATTCCTGTCAAAATGTTCACTGTCCAACAAATTATTGTTAATATTTAACCACCTCAATACAGGGCACTTTCACCCCCTTCCTGCCCAAGCCATTTTTCAGCTTTAAGCGCTGTCACATTTTGAATGACAATTGCGCGGTCATGCTACACTGCACCCTAATGAAATCTTTATCATTTTTTTCCCCACAAATAGAGCTTTCTTTTGGTGGTATTTGATCACCTCTGCGGTTTTTATTTATTGCGCTATAAACAAAAGAAGAGTGACAAGTTTGAAAAAACACAATATTTTTTACTTTTTGCTATAATAAATATCCAACTTTTTTTTTTTTTAAACAAATTTTTTCCTCACTTTAGGCCAATATGTATTCTTCTACATATTTTTGGTAAAAAAAAATAAGCGTATATTGATTGGTTTGCGCAAAAGTTATAGCGTCTACAAAATAGGGGATAGATTTATAGCATTTTTAATATTTATTTTTTTTTACTAGTCATGGCGGCGCTCTGCAATTTTTATTGTGACTGCGATATTGCGGCGGACATATCAGACACTTTTGACTCATTTTTGGGACCAGTCACATTTATACAGCGATCCGTGCTATAAAAATGCATTGATTACTGTGTAAATGTGACTGGCAGGGAAGGGGTTAACACTAGGGGGTGATCAAGGAGTTAATGTGTGTCCTAGGGAGGTGATTCTAACTGTGGGGGGAGGTGACCGATCGGTGTCCCTATGTAAAAGGGACACACCATCAGTCTCCTCTCCTCTGACAGGACGTGGATCTGTGTGTTTAAACACACAGATCCACGGTCCTGCTCGGTTGCTGGGCAATCGCGGGTGCCCGGCGGACATCGCGGCCACTGGGCACGCACATTGGGTCCCCAGTGATGCGGCGGCACACGCGCGCCCCCTAGTGGCTCGGGAAGGCGATCACGTCAAATGACGTCCGCCCAGAACGAGAGCTGCCTCTTCCCACTGTCATATGACAGTGGGCAGGCAGCTAGTGGTTAATTAAACAGATCTGGACACATTCAAAGTGCTATTAGACCCCATTCACACCTGTGTTTTGTAGACGGAAGCTCCAAAACACTCAACATCCTAAATTCTATGGTTTCCAATTTTACCTGTGTAGTGTTGCTTGAAGCTTTTAGTTAAAAAAAAAAAAAAAGAACACAAGCTTCTTTTAGCCCTGACAGTGCCTTGAAAATGTATTCATACCCACAAGGAAGATACCAAGGCAAAGTACTGCGGCCCAAAGGTCAAATAATATCACCAGCTGGAGAGAGCTCCCCTGACAGTTCCAGACTGTCAGGAGACACCCACTGGTGGATATCATTACTGCATGCCAGATGTCTAACAATGCCACCAGCAGGTGGGACAATTCCTGACAGGACCATTGGTCCTTTGACTGTCTATTTACTGCACAATTACCTCTGTCCTGACCTGCAGATAACTTCCACCCACTGTCCTATATATTAAACCTCCCACTGGGTTACCCCTGCTAATACGGCTTGGCCTGAGGCTGAAGATCGGAACTATTGACTGTTAGTGGCTATATGCCGCCCTCTATAGTGTATATCATCAGTTGGACAATAGTCAATTCAGTTAACCCAGCAGCACTGGCTTTATAGGGCTTATTACTCAGCGTGTGGGGTTTTAACACCCCTATATCCCCCAGGTGGGGGCTTGATGGTCAATAGTGGTGGGATATGTACGTTTCCTGATGGTGCTTGTCACCAGGACTTACGTACCTTCTTAACCGCCACTTTTTGTACCTTATACTAAAATTAATTTGGGTGTATATGGTGTGTGCTTGATGTATGATGTGACGCAGCTGTTATGTAGACAACATTGTCTCATTTTAACAATAAGTCTAGGTGTTGGTGGTGGGTACCCAGGTTTTGTGTTCTTGTTATTACTAACTGCAATAAAATTCCCTTAATAAGCAGCTTGGTCTGCCTGTGACTTTCTTTTCAGGGGGTCTCTTTCCCCCTGTACTTTTATTTTAGTAATTAGTGTCCACCTGTCTGAAATGTAATCTCAGTATAAATACAGCTGTTCTGTAAAGCCCTCAGAGGTTTTTTAGAGAACCTTAGTGAATAAGCAACATCATGAAGGCCAGGGAACACACCAGACAGATCAGGCATAAAGTTGTAGAGAAGTTTAAAGCAGGGATAGGTTATAAAAAAATATCCCAAGCTTTGAACATCTCATGGAGCACTGTTCAATCCATCATCCGAAAATGCAAAGAGTATGGCAAAACTGCAAACCTACCAAGACGTCCACCTAAACTGACCAGGCCGGGCAAGGCGAGCATTAATCAGAGAAGCAGCCAAGAGGCCCATGGTAACTCTGGAGGATCTGCAGAGATCCACAGCTCAGGTGGGAGAATCTGTCCACAGGACAAATATTAGTTATGCACTCCACAAATCTGGCCTTTATGAAAGATTGGCAAGAAGGAATCCATTGTTGAAAGAAAGCCCTAAGAAGTCCAGTTTGCAGTTTGCAAAAAGCCATGTGGGGGACACAGCAAACATGTGGAAGAAGGTGCTCTGATTAGACCGGAACAAAATGAAACTTTTTGACCTAAAAGAAAAACGCTATGTGTGGCGGAAAACTAACACTGCAGATCATCCTGAATACACCATCCCCACCGTGAAACATGGTGGTGGCAGCATCATGTTGTGGGGATGTTTTTTTTCAGCAGGGACAGGGAAGCTGGTTAGAGTTGATGGGAAGATGGATGGAGCAGGGCAATCTTAGAAGAAAACCTGTGAGACTGGGGCGGAGGTTCACCTAACCCTAAACATACAGCCAGAGTTACAATGGAATGGTTTGGATCAAAGCATATGTTAGAATAGCCCAGTCAAAGTCTAGACCTAAATCCAATTAAGAATCTGTGGAAAGACTTGATCATTTCTGTTCACAGACACTCTCCATCCAATCTGAGCTTGAGCTATTTTAAAAAGAAGAATGGGAAAAAATGTCACTCTCTAGATGTGCAAAGCTGGTAGAGACATCCCCAAAAAGACTAATGCCGCGTACACACAGACGGACTTTACGGCAGACTTTGCCCGGCGGACTTTTCTACGTACTTTACGACGGACTTTCTGAATGAACGGACTTGCCTGCACACAATCCACCAAAGTCTGTCGAATTCGTACGTGATGACGTACGACCGGACTAAAACAAGGAAGTTCATAACCAGTAGCCAATAGTTGCCCTAGCGTGGCTTTTTGTCCGTCGAACTATTATACAGACGACCGGACTCGATTTCAATGGATTGATTTAAAACATGTTTCAAATCTAAGTCCGTCCAACTTTTGAGCAAAAAAGTCCGCTGGAGCCCACACACGATCGAATTGTCCGCCGAAATTCCATCTGCCGGGCAAAGTCTGCCGTAAAGTCCGCTCGTGTGTATGCGGCATTACAGCTGTAATTGCAGCGGAAGGTAGTTCTACAAAGTATTGACTCAGAGGGGCTCAATACAAATGCACGCCATACTTTTCACATATTTATTTGTAAAAAATTTTGAAAAACATTTCTCATTTTCCTTCCACTTCACAATTATGTGCCACTTTGTATTGGTCTATCACATAAAATCTTAATAAAAGCCATTTACATTTTTGGTTGTAGCATGACAAAATGTGGAAAATTTCAAGGGGTATGAATACTTTTTCAAGGCACTGTATTTACACTATGTAGCATTTCACGCATATGCGTGTTTACGCAGGTTGCTCACAACATAGCCCTTTCATTTCAATGGGCTGCATTACACGCGACAAAAGGCAGCAAAGAAGCTCAAGTATCTTTTTTAGCTTTGCACATTTTTAAACAGAGCATTTTGTCATGTGTGCCGTGCATTTATTGATCAATGCACATATTGGCCAGCACACCATGGATCTTCCAAATGCAGTCCAAAGCTTTTATTGCAGAGGGATCACAAAAGAACAAGTGCAACGTTTCGGTGCCGTGCAGGACCCCTTCATAAGGCATATTCAGATGACACATGGTGCCTAGAAATTTCCCATCATAAACTGTCATTTCATGCAAATTGGTCTAACTGTTTACCTAATATGGTATTGTGAAACCAAACAGATAACCAAATTTTTTGTACCAAAGCCACTAAACACGTTATAGTATGTTTATGTGTTGATGTTTCATTTTGCATGAGTGACACTCCTTCTTAATACATACGATGAGACATATAATTCATGATCTACTATACTGTATGTAGGCTCGATTTCTGGACAATGACTACTGTGTTTTTTTTAATCATCAAAATAACATGCAAACTATTTTAACTGACCGTGTCATAATTTACACTGCACATAGAAAGATAAGAATACAATATGCAAATTATAGAAACGGTTTCCTCTTTTTCTGTTTCCTGACATTACAAGATAATGCAAAACCCTAGCCTATACAAAAAGTTTTGTGTATTAAAATGAAACTAGGATATGATGCAAGTCTGTAACCAGCATTAGGGCTTCATTCACACTAATGCGTTTTTTGATGCTTTCTGCACTTTGCAGAAATGCAGGGATTTTTTTTAACAAGGGTTCCTATGGAACACGTTCACATCAATGCATTTTGTGCCTCTGCATTTCTGGAAGGTGTCGGGACTTTTTTCCTGCAAATGCAGCGTTTTGCATGTAATAGACTTCAATGGACCCGCATCTAAAACGCAAGTACTGCGTTTTTACCACGATTTTGCCGTGATTTGCATTTTTTGTGTTTTTATTTTACATTCACTGTATTTAGCTGGTTGTTAAGGAGCGGGTCGAGAAGCCACCTGCCGCATCCTTAGCAACGGATGAGTCATTCGCTGTCAGCAGGGTTCCCCGCTGACAGCTAAATGTAAAAAAAAAAAAAAAATTACTGGCTAAAAAAATTCACGAAAAAAATGGTGTGGGCTCCTTCCCCCCAGTCCATATCAGGCCCTTCAGGTCTGGTATGGATTTGGAGGGGACAACCCCATATCAACATTTAAAAAAAAAAATGGTGTGGGATCCCCCCCAAAATCCATACCAAACCCTTATCCGAGCATGCAGCCTGGCAGGTTAGGAAAGGGAGGGGACGAGCGAGCTTCCAGATTCCGATAAGCCCCCCGCCCGCAAACCCCGACAACCACTGGCCAAGGTTGTCGGGAAGAGGCCCTTGTCCCCATTAACATGGGGCAAGGTGCTTTGAGGTGGGGGGGGGGGGCGCAAAGCATCCACACACCCCCATGTTGAGGGCATGCAGTCTGGTATGGTTCAGGAGGGGGCGCTCACTTTCCTGACCTGCCGGGCTGCATGCTTGGATAAGGGTCTGGTATGGACTTTGGGGGGGAGGCAACGCCATTTAGAAAAAAAAAAAAAAATTGTAGCTGGCAATTTTTTTTTTACATTTAGCTGTCAGGGGGGAAGCCCCCTGACAGCTGATGACTCATCGATTGTTAAGGATGCGGCGACTTCCCGACCCGCTCCTTAGCAACCAGCTATATACAGTAACTATAATTAAAAAAAGACACAAATCGCAAAATGCAAATCGTGGCAAAATTGCGGTAAAAACGCAGAAAGCACAGCAAAAAGCACTGCAGAAACACTCAAAAGCAACACGCATAGATGTGAATCGAGCCTTAGGCTCCATTCACACTAGCGTGTTTTTTGATGCATTTTGCATTTTGCAAAAATGCATGGGAATTTTTTAACATGGGTTCCTATGGAACATGTTCACATCAATGCCTTTTTGTATCTCTGCATTTTTGGAAAGGGTCAGGGACTTTTTTTCATGCAAAATGCAGCGTTTTGCATGTAATAGAATTCAATGGACCAGCATCAAAAACGCAAGTGCACCGTTTTTGCAGCGTTTTTACAGCGTTTTTGATGTGTTTTTGGCTTTTTTTTTTTTTTTAAACTGTATACAGTCTAAAAAAAAACTGTAAAAAAAAAAAAAAACGCAAAACACGGCAAAAACGCCGCAAATACGCTGTAAAAACGCTACAAAAACGCTGCAAGCATGAAAAAAAAAACTCCAAATACGCTCAAAAGCAACATGCATAGGTGTGAATCGAGCCTTAGGCTCGGTTCACACCTATGCGTTTTTTATTGCTTTTGGCAGAAACGCACTACAGTCCGTTTAATATGGTTTCCTATAGGACACGTTCACATCTATGCTTTTTTTAGCCACTGCATTTTTAGCGCTGCTGTACCGTCGTTCTTGCAGCGGTATTTGGCCGCTAGCGGTGCGGTTTTAACCCCTCGCTGGCGGCCGAAAAAGGGTTAAATCCACTCGTACAGCGCGGCTATAGCCGCGGTATTACCGCGGTATAGCTGCGCTGTCCCATTGATTTCAATGGGCAGGAGCGGTGAATACACCGCTCCTTCACCGCTCCAAAAAAGCGGTTTGCAGGACTTTTTACACCGCCCTGCCTGCGCACCGCTTCAGTGTGAAAGCCCTCGGGCTTTCACACTGAACAAACAGCAGAGGCTGTTTAGGGGCGGTTTTCAGGCGGTATTTTTAGCGCAATACCGCCTGAAAACCGCTCCAGTGTGAAAGGGGCCTAAGGCTGGATTCACACCTATGCAGTTTTAGTGCTTTTTGCATTTTGCAGATTTGCACTACAGTCCATTTAACATGGTTTCCTATTGAACACGTTCTGTAGTGCAAATCTGCAAAATGCAAAAAGCACTAAAAATGCATAGATGTGAATCGAGCCTGAGGCTCGATTCACATCTATGCATGTTGCTTTTGAGCGTTTCTGGAGTTTTTTTTGTGATGCTTGCCACGTTTTTGAGCAGCGTTTCTGCAGCGTTTTTACAGCGTTTTTACAGCGTTTTTGCAGCGTTTTGCTTTTTTTGTGTTTTGGTTTTTTTAACAGTTTTTTTTAGACTGTATACAGTCTAAAAAAAAATTTAAAAAATGCCAAAAACGCAAAACGCATTAAAAACGGTGCAAAAACGCTGAAAAAAAACGCTGCACTTGCGTTTTTGATGTTGGTCCATTGAATTCTATTACATGCAAAACGCTGCATTTTGCATGAAAAAAAGCCCCTGACCCTTTCCAAAAACGCAGAGGTACAAAAAGGCATTGATTTGAACATGTTCCATAGGAACCCATGTTAAAAAATTCCCATGCATTTCTGCAAAATGCAAAATGCATCAAAAAACGCGCTAGTGTGAATGGAGCCTTAGGCTCGATTCACATCTATGCATGTTGCTTTTGAGCATTTTTGGAGTTTTTTCTGTGATGCTTGCCACGTTTTTGAGCAGCGTTTTTGTAGCGTTTTTACAGCGTTTATGAGGCGTTTTTGCCACGTTTTGCGGTTTGTTTGTTTTTTACAGTTTTTTTAGACTGTATACAGTCTAAAAAAAATAAAAACCGCCAAAAACGCATCAAAAACGCTGCAAAAACGCTGTAAAAATGCTGCAAAAACGCTGCACTTGCGTTTTTGATGCTGGTCCATTGAATTCTATTACATGCAAAACGCTGCATTTTGCATGAAAAAAGGTCCAGCCTAATAAAGCCTGTCTGAAGCCTTTCTTTGAAGCAAGTGTAAACTAGCCCTAAGGCTCCATTCACACTAGCGCGTTTTTTGATGCATTTTGCATTTTGCAGAAATGCATGGGAATTTTTTAACATGGGTTCCTATGGAACATGTTCACATCAATGACTTTTTGTACCTCTGCGTTTTTGGAAAGGGTCAGGGACTTTTTTTCAACGCTTTTTCAAAACGCTGTAAAAAACGCTGCAAAAGCGCTGCTCAAAAACGTGACAAGCATCACAAAAAAAACTCCAGAAACGCTCAAAAGCAACATGCATAGATGTGAATCGAGCCTAAAACGCCAGTCAAAGCCCCTTTCACTAAATAAAATGGTTAGCTTAAAGGCCTGTTTACACCTTGCTTTTGGTTTACTTAGATTTGCTTCAAAAATTATACCCCATGTCGCTTTAGTGGTGCTTCAAAGTGTCTTCAAAGCCTCCATGGAAGTCTATGACAAAGCTCGCTTGAAGCACCTGCAGCTTTTGAGAGGCTTTAATTGAGCTTTAGCTTTAATTTGTTTTGGAGAAATTGCAGGTATGAGATATCTACACACACACAGGGCATCTGCCAAGCTTCAACAAAGCTTCAAAAGAGCATCACAGAAGCATCACTAAAGCTTCCCCGGAGCATCACCAAAGCTTCATCGAAGCACCACTGAAGCTTCATTGAAGCACCACCAAAACATCAAAGACACATCATAAAAGCATGTTGGAGCGGTAGGCGCTTTAATGTCTTTTGAAGCCGAAGCAAGTGTAAATGAGCCCTTAGGGACCTTTTTAAAAGAAAAATGGTGCACTTTTGGTTCAATAGACTTCAATGGAGAATCTACAGAAAAACATGTAGTGCATTTTTGTTGTGATTTCTGCGCTTTGTGTTTTTAATCCAGTCAACTGCAAATTGGCCAAAAAAAGAAAAAGGATAAAAAATTCAAAATGCATAAAAAAAATGCGTCAAAAACAGGTGTACAAAAACACAAAATGCACTGCAAAAACGCTGCAGAAACGGATCAAAAACAAACTGCATAGGTGTGAACCAAGCCCAAGCCCAAAGAAGATATATATGCCTCTCAAGGTGAATGACAAAATCCATATCTGCTAGTCTGGTTTATACCTAATGTACACTATATTGTCAAAAGTATTGGGACACCTGCCTTTACACGCACATGAACTTTAACCACTTGAGCCCCGGACCATTATGCTGCCTAAGGACCAGAGGTCTTTTTCCAATTTGGCACTGCGTCGCTTTAACTGCTAATTGCGCGGTCATGCAATGCTGTACCCAAACGAAATTTGCGTCCTTTTCTTCCCACAAATAGAGCTTTCTTTTGATGGTATTTGATCACCTCTGCGGTTTTTATTTTTTGCGCTATAAATGGAAAAAGACCGAAAATTTTGAAAAAAAATGATATTTTCTACTTTTTGTTATAAAAAAAATCCAATAAACTCAATTTTAGTCATACATTTAGGCCAAAATGTATTCGGCCACATGTTTTTGGTAAAAAAAATGTCAATAAGCGTATATTTATTGGTTTGCGCAAAAGTTATAGCGTCTACAAACTAGGGTACATTTTCTGTAATTTACACAGCTTTTAGTTTATGACTGCCTATGTCATTTCTTGAGGTGCTAAAATGGCAGGGCAGTACAAAACCCCCCCAAATGACCCCATTTTGGAAAGTAGACACCCCAAGGAAATTGCTGAGAGGCATGTTGAACCCATTGAATATTTATTTTTTTTGTCCCAAGTGATTGAATAATGACAAAAAAAAAAAAAAAAATATTTACAAAAAGTTGTCACTAAATGATATATTGCTCACACAAGCCATGGGCCTATGTGGAATTGCACCCCAAAATACATTCTGCTGCTTCTCCTGAATATAGGGATACCACATGTGTGGGACTTTTTGGGAGCCTAGCCGCGTACGGGGCCCCGAAATCCAATCACCGCCTTCAGGATTTCTAAGGGCGTAAATTTATGATTTCACTCTTTACTGCCTATCACAGTTTCGGAGGCCATGGAATGTCCAGGTGGCACAAAACCCCCCCAAATGACCCCATTTTGGAAAGTAGACACCCCAAGCTATTTCCAGAGAGGCATATTGAGTCCATGGAATATTTTATATTTTGACACAAGTTGCGGGAAAGTGACACATTTTTTTTTTTGCACAAAGTTGTCACTAAATGATATATTGCTCACACAGGCCATGGGTATATGTGGAATTGCACCCCAAAATACATTTAGCTACTTCTCCTGAGTACGGGGATACCACATGTGTGGGACTTTTTGGGAGCCTAGCCGTGTACGGGACCCCGAAAACCAATCACCGCCTTCAGGATTTCTAAGGGTGAAAATTTTTGATTTCACTCTTCACTGCCTATCACAGTTTCGGAGGCCATGGAATGCCCAGGTGGCACAAAACCCCCCCAAATGACCCCATTTTGGAAAGTAGACACCCCAAGCTATTTGCTGAGAGGCATGGTGAGTATTTTGCAGCTCTCATTTGTTTTTGAAAATGAAGAAAGACAAGAAAAAACTTTTTTTTTTTTCTTTTTTCAATTTTCAAAACTTTGTGACAAAAAGTGAGGTCTGCAAAATACTCACTATACCTCTCATCAAATAGCTTGGGGTGTCTACTTTCCAAAATGGGGTCATTTGGGGGGGGGTTTGTGCCACCTGGGCATTCCATGGTCTCCGAAACTGTGATAAGCAGTCAAGAGAGAAATCAAAAATTCACGCCCTTAGAAAGCCTGAAGGCGGTGCTTGGTTTTCGGGGTCCCGTGCGCGGCTAGGCTCCCAAAAAGTCTCACACATGTGGTATCCCCGTACTCAGGAGAAGCAGCAGAATGTATTTTGGGGTGTAATTTCACATATTCCCATGGCATGTTTGAGCAATATATCATTTAGTGACAATTTTGTGCAAAAAAAAAAAAAAATTGTCTCTTTCCCGCAACTTGTGTCGCAATATAAAATATTCCATGGACTCGACATGCCTCTCAGCAAATAGCTTGGGGTGTCTACTTTCCAAAATGGGGTCATTTGGGGGGTTT
Organism: Lithobates clamitans; assembly: GCA_037952925.1. Lineage (NCBI taxonomy): Eukaryota > Metazoa > Chordata > Amphibia > Anura > Ranidae > Lithobates > Lithobates clamitans. The sequence goes on along the minus strand of JBBGZY010000501.1, from coordinate 110,143 downwards.
TGAACTGTCCTGGCATTTTATGCACAACATTTAGAAGCTTATGTCACACATCACCCACTCTTCTAACCACTTGAAGACAAAGCCCTTTCTGACACTTATTGTTTACATGAAAAAGTTTTTTTTTTTTGCAAGAAAATTACTTTGAACCCCCAAACATTATATATTTTTTTAAAGCAAATGCCCTACAGATTAAAATGGTGGGTGTTTCATTTTTTTTTTTCACACAGTATTTGCGCAGCGATTTTTCAAACGCATTTTTTGGGGAAAAAACACACTTTTTTAAATTTTAATGCACTAAAACACACTATATTGCCCAAATGTTTGATGAAATAAAAAAGATGATCTTAGGCCGAGTACATGGATACCAAACATGACATGCTTTACAATTGCGCACAAACGTGCAGTGGCAACAAAATAAATACATTTTTAAAAGCCTTTAAAAGCCTTTACAGGTTACCACTTTAGATTTACAGAGGAGGTCTACTGCAAAAATTACTGCCCTCGATCTAACCTTCGCGGTGATACCTCACATGCATGGTGCAATTGCTGTTTACGTTTGACGACAGACCGCCGCTTGCGTTCGCCTTAGTGCGAGAGCAGGGGGCGACAGGGGTGCTTTTTTTTTTTTTTTTTTTTTTTCTTTATTATTTTTTTGCTTTTTTATCTTATTTTTAAACTGTTCCTTTCATTTTTATTTTTTTTAAATCATTTTTATTGTTATCTCGGGGAATGTAAATATCCCCTATGATAGCAATAGGTAGTGACAGGTACTCTTTTTTGAAAAAATTGGGGTCTATTAGACCCTAGATCTCTCCTCTGCCCTCAAAGCATCTGACCACACCAAGATCGGTGTGATAAAATGCTTCCCCAATTTCCCAATGGCGCTATTTACATCCAGCGAAATCTAAGTCATAAAATGCTCGTAGCTTCCGGTTTCTTAGGCCATAGAGATGTTTGGAGCCACTCTGGTCTCTGATCAGCTCTATGGTCAGCTGGCTGAATCACCGGCTGCATTTTCAGGTTCCCTGTTGAGACAGGAGAGCCAGAGAAAAACACGGAAGACGGTGGGGGGGGGGCATTCCCTCCCACGGCTTGTAAAAGCAGTCTAGAGGCTAATTAGCCACTAGGATTGCTTTTACATGAAAGCCGACCGCTGGCTGAAAAGAATGATACCAAGATGATACCTAAACCTGCAGGCATCATTCTGGTATAACCACTCAAAGTTGTGAATGGCGTACCTGAAGACAAAAAAATGGTTAACAATAAAGCACAGTAAACGGTAAAGTATAAAAAATTGCATACCTGAAAAGCAAACATGATAAAACATAATAACAATAAAACATTGCAGAATAGAATACAGTAAAAAAGAGAAGAACAATAGAGAGAATAGAGAGAGAGAGAACAATAAAACGACAACTATTTTTTTTAATTTTATATATATATTTTTTTTTTTTTTTACACTTTTTTTGTAACTAACTTTTATAACTGTAACCGGTTCCAGGTTCGGGTCTCTCAAAATGCGATGGCATCTTGGGAGACCCTGTGAAAGTGTGCCTAGTCTGTGCAATGCTGTACCCTACGCTAATACTCAACTAGTGCATGGTAGCGTTCAAAACATTCACCAATGCAAAGACCAGGATTGTCAGGACAGGAGGGACAATAATAGCGGGTGTCACGCCTATATCCGCGCTAGCTGCAGACACAATATCTTTTTTGGGGGCGTTCGCTGGGTAGGGGTACTCGGGAGGACATAAAGAAAATGCCTCTCATGCAGCCGACTGCATTTGGTTGGGATGTGAATGGGGGAAGTACGGGCGCTGCAGAAGCGGTGGGTTCCCAATTAGGATTGGCGAATGCAGCAGGAAGGGCACTATGGGCACGACAGGCCTGTGTTTGTCTTTTTGGTGGCAGCGGGACACTACTTGTGCTTGCCACCTCACCAGCTTGAACTGCACTTATGGGACTCGCCACGTCACCAAGTGTTACTGCAGTGCTGGTTTGACTACGACCGGGGTGTACTAGGCCGCTGGCGCTTGCCAGTTCACCAAAACGCTACCAAAAAATCTGTTGGCGATCGCAGGGATCAGGCCTGACTCTGCGAACGCTGCAGTTATGCGTTTTAGTCTTTTGTAAGTGACAGTGATCGATCGATACTGCACTTGGGTGGGCTGGGCTGGGCCGGGCGGAGGGGCAAAACGCAGGTGCTAGCAGGTATCTGGGCTGATCCCGCTAACACTGCGTTTGTGAGAACCCTAAACTGCTGGGGATGCTAGTATAGATCTGATCGGATCAGATATTGATCCGTTCAGATACTATACCACTAAGGGTGGTGTACAGTGCGTGCGTGGGTGTTAGCGGTACTGGTGCTAACCTGACGCTGCCTGGGGCTGGTGCTTGCCAGTTCACCAAAATACTACCAAAAAAACTGTTAGCGATCGCAGGGATCAGGCCTGATTCTGCGAACGCTGCAGTTATGCATTTAGTGTTTTGTAAGTGTCAGTGATCGATCGATACTGCACTTGGGTGGGCTGGGCCGGGCGGAGGGGCAAAACGCAGGTGCTAGCAGGTATCTGGGCTGATTCCGCTAACACTGCGTTTTTGGGAACCCTAAACTGCTGGGGACACTAGTATAGATCTGATCGGATCAGATATTGATCCGTTCAGATACTATACCACTAAGGGAGGCGTATGCTGCGTGCGTGGGTGTTAGCGGTACTGGCGCTAACCTGACCCTGCCTGGGGCTGGTGCTTGCCAGTTCACCAAAATACTACCAAAAAAACTGTTAGCGATCGCAGGGATCAGGCCTGACTCTGCGAACGCTGCAGTTATGCGTTTAGTCTTTTGTAAGTGACAGTGATCGATCGATACTGCACTTGGGTGGGCTGGGCGGAGGGGCAAAACGCAGGTGCTAGCAGGTATCTGGGCTGATCCCGCTAACACTGCGTTTTTGGGAACCCTAAACTGCTGGGGACGCTAGTATAGATCTGAGCGGATCAGATATTGATCCGCTCAGGTACTATACCACTAAGGGAGGTGTATGCTGCGTGCGTGGGTGTTAGCGGTACTGGCGCTAATCTGACGCTGCCTGGGGCGACGCATATCACCGCCGGGCGATCAGGGGGCTAAACCTTTATTCGGTAATAAACGGCGGGTGCCCTGACACTATAAAAAATAAACAAACTAACCAGCGTCAACCGTAACGGTTATACGGTGATCAGTGGTAAAAGGGTTAACTAGGGGGCAATCAAGGGGTTAAAACATTTATTCGGTAGTATATGGGGGTCCCTGACGCTATAAAACGCTGACGGCGAACCTAAATATTTATGTCCCTAACTAGCGTCACCAGCGACACTAATACAGCGATCAGAAAAATGATCGCTTAGTGACACTGGTGACAGGGGGTGATCAAGGGGTTAAAACTTTATTAGGGGGGGTTAGGGGGGTACCCTAGACCTAAAGGGGGGTAACAGTAACTGTCCCAACACTGTAACTGTCACAAACTGACACTATGCAGTAATCAGAAAAAAAAAAAACTGCTGGTGTCAGTTTGTGACAGGGGGGGGGGGGTGATTGGGGGGGGATCGGGGGGCGATCGGGGGGGGGGGATCGGGGTGTTTTGTGTGCCTGGCATGTTCTACTGTGTGTGTGTGTGTTGGTGCACTCACATTGATGTCTTCTCTCCTCGGGCCGGAACGGAAATTACCGAGCCGAGGAGAGATGACATCATTTCCTTTGCTGCTGTTTAGCATACAGCAGCAAAGGAATGATTCGATTGGCCGGCGGCGATCGCGAGGGGGGGGCCACGAACGGATGGTCTCCCCCTCACCACCGATCGCCGCTGGACAAAAGACGACCGCCTCGGGCACCGGGGGGGGGTCCGATCGGACCCCCCACCTGCGGAAGGCAAATCACGTACCATGTACGTGATTTTGCCTGTCCGTGCCACTTTGCCGACGTACATCGGCGTGAGGCGGTCGTCAAGTGGTTAATGGCATCCCAGTCTTAAGCCCTGTACACACGATCGCATATTCCGACAACAAAATCCATCGGATTTTTTCCGACGGATGTTGGCTCAAACTTGTCTTGCATACACACGATCACACAAAGTTGGTCAGAAATTCCGAACGTCAAGAACACGGTGACGTACAACACGTATGACGAGCCCAGAAAAATGAAGTTTAATAGCCAGTACTGCTCTTCTGCTTGATTCTGAGCATGCGTGGACTTTTGTGCATTGGAATTGTCTACACACAATCGTAATTTATGCAAAAGGACTTTGTTGTCGGAAAATTTTAGATCCAGCTCTCAAACTTTGTGTGTCTGAAATTATGATGGAAAAAGTCCGACAGAGCATACACACGGTCGGAATTTTCGACAACAAGCTCCGATAGCACATTTTCCGTCGGAAAGTCCGATCGTGTGTACAGGGCATAATCTGTAGGGTTCAATATAGAGTTGGCCCACCCTTTGCAGCTATAACAGCTTCAACTCTTCCGGGAAGGCTGACCACAAGATTTAGGAGTGTGACTATGGGAATGTTTGACCATTCTTCCAGAAGCGCATTTGTGAGGTCAGGCACTGATGTTGAACAAGAAGGCCTGGCTCGCAGTCTCTACTCTAATTCATCCATCCCAAAGGTGTTCTGTCAGGTTGAGGTCAAGACTCATCCATATCTTTATGGACCTTGTTCACTGGTGCGCAGACAAAAATGGGCATTGCAGTTTGCTGTGCATGGGGCTGTGTAGCTGCAGACTGGTTAGGTGACCATGTGACCTGTGTCCACAGCCAAACGTACCTACAACAGGCACATGAACGTCAGAACTGGACCAAGGAACAATGGAAGAAGGTGGCCTGGTGTAATGAATCACTTTTTCTTTGACATCATGTGGATGTCCGGAGCATGTGCGTTATTTACCTGGGGAAGAGATGACACCAGGACGCAGTATGGGAAGAAGGCAAGCCGGCGGAGTCAGTGTGATGCTTTGGACAATGTTCTGCTGGGAAATCTTGGGTTCTGCCATTCATGTGAATGTTATTTGACACACACCACTTACCTAAACTTTGTTGCTGACCAAGTACACCCATTCATTGAAACTATATTTTCTGATAGCAGTGGCCTCATTCAGCAGAAAAATGTTCCCTGCCACACTGCAAAAAATGTTCAAGAATGGATTGAGGAACACATCGAGTTTGAGCCAAATTCTCCATATCTCAGTTCATCGAGCATCTGTGGGATGTGCTGGAAAAACAAGTCTGATCCATGGAGACCCCCACCTTGCAATTTACAGGACTGAAAGTGGAACTTCCCTCTCCCAATTACCATTGATTATTTTTAATCCTCATGCTGCTAGCATTAGTAAATAGATTGGAAAGTATTGAATATTTACTTGTTTTACATTATGTTTCTTTATATATGTATTCAGTTACTTTCTGGTTTCTTGCCAAGGCAAATGGTGTTATACATCCCAGGAGTCTTCAGGAGGGGAGGAGAGGAGGAGGAGGGATTTTCAAAGCACACTCTCCTACATGAATATTCAAGCTAAGGGCAGATGGATTCCAGGAAGTAAATGCTACATTAATCATTTTCCCTTACTCAAGATGGCCACGGCGAGAAATGCTAGTTGGCTGTTTTATAAAGTAATTTCTCAACAAAATAAGGCATGGAGGCATTGATAGATGGGGGATGCGCTTTAAAGGATCTGCTACTGACTGCTTGTTGCCAGATACCTCAGCATACCTTCAGAGGTCTAGTGGTGTCCATCAGTGCTGGGACAAGGTCATCCTGTGCCCTGGGCGAACATGGAGGTCTAGTGGTGTCCATCAGTGCCGGGACAAGGTCATCCTGTGCCCTGGGCGAACATGGAGGTCTAGTGGTGTCCATCAGTGCCGGGACAAGGTCATCCCGTGCCCTGGGCGAACATGGAGGTCTAGTGGTGTCCATCAGTGCTGGGACAAGGTCATCCCGTGCCCTGGGCGAACATGGAGGTCTAGTGGTGTCCATCAGTGCCGGGACAAGGTCATCCCATGCCCTGGGCGAACATGGAGGTCTAGTGGTGTCCATCAGTGCCGGGACAAGGTCATCCCGTGCCCTGGGCGAACATGGAGGTCTAGTGGTGTCCATCAGTGCCGGGACAAGGTCATCCCGTGCCCTGGGCGAACATGGAGGCCTAGTGGTGTCCATCAGTGCCGGGACAAGGTCATCCCGTGCCCTGGGCGAACATGGAGGTCTAGTGGTGCCCATCAGTGTCGGGACAAGGTCATCCCGTGCCCTGGGCGAACATGGCAAGCTGCGCCCCCACACACACACACACATCTTTAGATAGTGCTATTAATGATGTAAGGTTTGATATGCATGTAATGTTTGGGACATCCACTGAAATAGTACTAACATATCATCCAACTTTTGAAGATGAAATGAGGAACATTTCAGGGAGAAAGTGGCATGCGGCACGCGTATCGCGCCACAGCGATGGGTGGGTGTGGTTAAATTATGATGGCCGGGAGGGGGAAAACTGGCACCCCCTGGGTGCCTCAACTGCTACACTCTTTAGCTGCATAGGGTATTGCCTTGGGAAGTACACGTGCTGTGGCCGCGATGTTTTGCTTCACTGCTGCAGCATGAATGATACTCCTTGTTGAACTTGACCCATTGAACTGAATGGTGCCCCACAGCTGTGTACAATGCACATGGTTGCAGCATGCTAGTACAGGGTTGGAGGGCTTAAAACAGGCAGTAAGGAGGCGATACAACGGCTCCTTACCACCTGTCAAATGCTCTCTGAAGAGCAATCTAAATGCTGATCGCTTTTCAGAGACCAAAACATGTGTGTCCAAGCCCTTAACTATTTTTTTTTTTTAATTCTTTTACATTTTTTATATAGTTTTTAGAATGTTATAATTTTCTTTTTTGTGTACATTTTTAACTGTCCTGTTGGGGGTGCTTTGATGAAATATCAGGGCTCTAAACAGACTCCAGATGTTTCACTTTTTCACTATGTGGTCTAGTGCATGTGAAAATGCATGTGTTAGCAGATGTGTGGGGGTGCCATTAACAATTAATTGCACTGCCACACGTCTACTAGTGGACAGTGTAATTCTGTGTGTCAGGAAAGCCACAATTTTGTGGCTGACATGGAAAGGTGTGAACCTCGACTTATGCTCTTGCTGGTGTACTGCAGTTTGGCCACAGTGTAATTGTATGTATGCTTTACCTGGGTTTTAGGTGCGCTCCCAATGAATTCTATTACACAGTGCGTTTTCCGAAACCGCATCAAAGATGCATCATGCAGGACTCTGATGCGCTTTCATGAAAACACACTGTGTAATGGAATTCAATGGAAGTGCACCTAAAACCCAGGTAAACCGCACATACAATCACACTGTGGCCAAATCGCAAAGCACTGGTTATGAAGGACTGTAGTGAAAGTACTAAAGCCTCGTACACACAATGCGATTGTTGGCAGGGGATTGTCTGTTGACAGACTGTTTTCCTAAAATCTTACCGTTAGTACGCTCCTTTTGACAATTGTTGTCCAACTTTCGACTAACAAATGTTGGATGACAGGCTAGTAAATTTTCGCTGGACAACGGTTTGACGTCAGATTTTCGAATGGTCAGTACACAAATCCGTCGCACAAAAGTTGAAAGTACAAACACGCATGCTCGGAATCAATGCTCACCAAACACAAAATTAGCAGAAGAGGCCAAAAGGGTGGCGCTCAAGAGCTGAAATTCCTCGTAGTACGTCACTACATTTGTGTTTGTTGTACGACAATTGTGTACCGTTTGTATGCAAGACAAGATCCTGGCACATGCCCTTAAGACAAAAATCAGACAATCGGATGGCCAACAATCATACCGTGTGTACGAGGCTTAAGGCTGTATGGCTGTATTATAGGGACAGGACAGTTAGCAGAGGACTAAACTGGGGTGGAAGGGGTGTCAGACAAATGGCTGTGTTGAATGTCCAGAGCTGAGACCAGAGGCTGCAGGACAGGCAGTGCACATTTATGAATGAAACAGCTGATAGAAAAAGGTGAAGGGTTAATGTGAACAGCAAAGCTGAGCAGGAGAATCTGTGCTGTCTTACAGTTGTGCAGGGAAGGTGTGCAGGGGATGTGCAGGATGTGAGATGAGCCACACAAAGTGAAAGTGACCAAAGAGGAAGACTGGCCAGGAAGGAGAACAAGCTGACAGGGAGGGCAGCTTTGAAGAAGAGGAGTGATTGATGGGTGCAGGAGAGATAAGGCAGAGCTGAAGTTGCTGGAACTGAGGAGTCCGGGAATCGATACCCCAATGGGGGTTATTTACAAAAGGCAAATCCACTTTGCACTACAAGTGCACTGAAAGTGCATTTGGAAGTGCAGTCGTCGTAGATATGAGGGGAAGATCTGAAATGAGGGGAAGCTCTGCTGAATTTATCATCCAATCATGTGCAAGCTAAAATGCTGTTTTTTAATTTACCTTGCATGTCTCCCTTAGATCTACAGCGACTGAACTTCCAAGTGCACTTTCAGTGCACTTGAAGTGCAAAGTGGATTTGCCTTTCGTAAATAACCCCCATTGTGCAGTAACAGGAGAATGACGGTAACTCCTGTTGGGCAGGAGAAGCTCCCAGTGGGCCCCCCGTCATCACGGATTTGGACACCACCCAGGGCAGCTGCCCCCCCCCCCCTTTGTCCCGGCCCTGATGTCCATTCTTCAATGGATCAGGGCTGTTTTGGTGGCAAAAGGGGGATCTAGTCCATATTAGGTGGTTGTTCATAAAGTTATGGCCAATCTGTATATGTGCTGTCACCGGGTGTTAATAGAGAAGTTTGGGGGGGGTTCAAAATCATACTTACCTAGATGGATGCAGCATGGGTCTGATGCTGCATCTGTCCCCTGCCACCTCTAAGACTGAGATCGAACATCACCGATCGCTCGGTTCTCAGAGCTCCCTGAGCAGAGAGCTGGTGGCTCACTGGAGTGCTGTGCTGTGGAGGGGTGGGTGTGGCTGACTCAGGCTCTCAGCAGCTAGCTGAGAGGCTGTGCCAATTCAGGGTTGTGGGCAGATCCCAACCATATTGTTGCGATCTTGCCCATGCCTGGCCCGGTTCTGTGACGTCAGCCAACATCAGGCTTCAAGTGACACAAAAGGCATTTTTTTTAAAATAAACATGTCATACTAACCTCCACTGTGCAGTTCGTTTTGCACAGAGTAGCCCCGATCCTGGTCTTCTGGGGTCCCTCGGCGGCTGTCTCGGCTCCTCCCCACATTAGATAACCCCCTGGTAGAAGCGCTCTCCCGAGGGGTTACCTTGCAGGCGCTCTCCTGAGTCTAGCACTCGGTGTCCATAGAAGCTGAATGCAGGACTCGGCCCCGCCCCCGCCCCCTGGCAGCCGTGCCATTGGATTTGATTGACAGCAGCGGGAGCCAATGGCTGCGCTGTTATCAATCTATCCAATCAACTGCCTAGAATTAAGGTGAAAAAACACTTACCTTTACAACCCCTTTAAGCCCGCTGTCTACTGAAAACAGGTCACAGAGTACAGAACGAACTGCACTCCTGTGATCCACAGGAGAAGTACAGCCAAGCAAGCTTTGGCCATACTTCTCCTTTAAAGAAGTATGGCCAAAGCTCTTTTGGCCATACTTCATCCGGGGGTCATAGGAGAGCACTTGGTTCTGCTCTCCTGTGACCCAGATTCACTCAACAGTGAGCTAAAGTATGCTGTTGGCTGACGTCACTCAGCCGGTGTAGACTCTGGAGAAATCCTGACTTTAATGTCGGGATCCACCCAGATGCTTGACCAGCAACTGGCTCAGCTTCTCAGTGGGCCACTGAGAGCCCGAGCCAGCCGCTCCCACCCACCTCCACAGCACGAGGGACAGAGAAGAGGCTCTAGAAATGGCGGGGGGGCCGATGCCGCATCCACCCAGATGAATATATATGTTTTTTGATTTTTTTTTTTAATTCCACACTTCTCTTCTAAGACCCACATTTTCTGCTGTCACAGTCAGGAAGAGGTTAATGTCATTGTGCAGAAATAAAAGGCGTGTGGAATAGCGAAACGAAAGGAATGAATCTATAAAATAAGCAGAGCACACTCTCTTCCCCTATGAATGTGATGACAGAGGAGGGGGTGGGATGACATGATAGGACAGCATGTAGCTGACAATAGCTCGTTCTGTGAATGGGAGATGGAGTGTACGTGTGACAGCAGGAAGCGACTGCAGAGCCCCGGCGTCCATTCACACGAGGCCACGCCCACCTCCTCCCTCCCCGCACACACTTATGAATGGAGCTCTCCCACACATACGTGTTGTCGGGCCGCTCGGCCCGGTGACGTCACTGGCTCCAGCTTCGGCTCATTCATTCACGGGCCGGCCATTGTGAAAGGAGGGAACGGGAGACAAAGGCACGGCTCCTCAAACATACTTCTCCCTGACGTAGAGTTGCTACCTCATCCCTTTAAACCTGAACACATATGAATTACACGGGTTCTGAGGCTAATTAAATGCAGATAAGGCACCAAGTGAGTTTAATTACCATCTTAATCAGCCACAGAACCTGTGGAATTAATATGTGTTCGGGTTTAGAGGGATGAGGTGGCAACCCTACCCTGACGTGTGGACAAATAAGTCACGCTACTACAGACGGGGGTCGGCCCACATTGCTAGTACTCCTATAGACCTGTGTGTAATAGAGCAGACACCGAGGTGTGTAAGAAAAGACAGGATGTAGAGAGGGTGAAGGGTAACGCACTCTCCCCTCCCCCCATTCTTCCTATTCCGTTTCTTTCCTCACCCCCTCCCTTCCCCAACACACACAGCAACAAAGCTGAGAGCGCCTCATACTGCATCCCTGCATACCTCCAGGCGTGCCGCACTCCTCCTGATGACCTCCAGGTGGCGCTGTGTGTGTCAGAAGCGCTGATACCATATACTGTGTATATATATATATATATATATGTATATATATATATATATATATATATATATATATATATATATATATATATATATATATATATATATAACATTATGACCACTGACAGTTGAAGTGAATAGCATTGATTATACAATGGCAACAATGTTGCCTAAGTCTAGGTTCACATCTATGCGCTTTTCAGGCACTCTTGCGTTTTTAAACTCGCGTTTTTGATGCGTTTTTCAGGTTTTGTGGGGTTTTTTTTTTTCTTTTTAAAAACACTGTATATAGCTGGTTGCTAAGGAGCAGGCCGGAAAACCGACCGTCGCGTCTTTAACCACTTCCATACCAGGCCCATTCTGCCACTTCTCTCCTACATGTAAAGATTATCTTTTTTTTTTTTTTTTGCTAGAAAATTACGCAGAACCCCCAAACATCATATATGTTTTTTTTAACAGAGACCCTAGAGAATAAAATGATGGCCGTTGCAACTTATGTCACATGGTATTTGCGCAGCAATTTTTCTAATACATTTTTTGGGGAAAAAAACCTTTTATGAATAAAAAAAAAAAAAAAACCACTAAAGTTAGCCCGATTGTTTTGTACAATGTGAAAGATGATGTTATGTCGAGTAAATAGATACCTAACATCTTATGCTTTAAAATTGCGCACATTCGTGGAATGGTGCAAAACGTAGGTGCTTAAAAATCTCCATAGGCGTCGTTTTAAAAATTGTTACAGGTTACCTTGTTAGCGTTACAGTGGAGGTCTTGGGCTAGAATTATTGCTCTCACTCTAACATTTGTGGCGATACCTCACATGTGTGGTTAGAACACCGTTTACATATGCGGGCGCAACGTAAGTATGCGTTCGCTTCTACAAACGAGCATGCGGGGATGGGGCGCTTTAAAATTATTTTTTTTATTGCTTATTTTACTTTTATTTTTTTATTTTGACACTTTCCTTAATTTTTTTTTTTTTATGACTTTTATTCCTATTACATAGGAATAGGGTATGACAGGTCCTCTTTAGACCCCTTTCACACTGGCACGGCTCCGCGTTCACTACTTTTAGCAGCGCTTTTAGGCCGCTAGCAGGGCACTTTTAACCCCTGATAGCGGCCAAAGAAAGGGTTAAATGCTCTCGGCAGTGGTGCCCATTCATTTCAATGGGCATGGGCATGGGCAGGGGCAGTGGACCCTCCAAATATGCTGCTTGCAGGACTTTTTCTAACGTCCTGCAAGTGCACCGCTCCAGTGTGAAAGCACTCGGGCTCTCACACTGGGGCTGCAGGGGAGGCGTTTTCAGATGCTTACAGGCATTATTTTTAACCCTTTAGCGCCTGAAAAACGCCTCCAGTGTGAAAGGGGTCTAACAACGAGATCTGGGGTCTATAAGTCCCCAGATCTTGCCTCTAGGCTGGAAAGCCTCAAATAAAAAAAATAAAAATGATCTTGGCTTCCCAGCCGAGGAAACGGCACTGTTTACATCTGCCGAGGCCGGACGTGACCTCATAAGTCGCACCCGGCCTCCAAAAGTCATAGAGACTGCCAGGGATCATCTGGTCTACGGTATTCTCTATGGTAAACGCCTGTCAATCGCACGGGCGAGCCGGTAGAAGCACCGGAGGGCGGCGGGAGGAGAAAAACAATCAAGCGGCTAAACAACTGCTATGATCGTTTTTACATGACAGGGAATCGCTGGCAGAAAAATAAGATATCTGCAGCTACAGGCATCATTCAGATTTAAGCACTTAAACTCCAGGACGTCTTATGACATCCACCTAAGGAGAAGTGGTTAACAACCTATGAGTCATCAGCTGAATGTAAAAAAAAAAGAATTGACGGCTAAAAAATTCACCAAAAAACAGCGTGGGGTCCCTCCCAAATCCATACCAGGCCCTTCAGGTCTGGTATGGATTTGGAGGGGAACCCCATGCCAAAATGTAAAAAAAAAAAGTAGTGGGGTCCTTTCCCCAAAATCCATACCAGACCCTTCCCTTATCCGAGCATGCAGCCCGGCAGGTCAGGAAAGGGAGGGGACGAGCGAGTGCTCCCCCACCCCAAAACCACACCAGGCCACATGCCTTCAACATAGGGGCGTGCTTTGGGGTGGGAGGAGCAGAGCCAAAGCATCTTGTCCCTATGTTGATGGGTACAAAGGGCTCTTCCCCACAACCCAGGGCTGTGGTTGCGGGGGTCTGCAGGCAGGGGGCTTGTCGGCTGTCGGCTTGTAGTTTTCAATGAACTACCACGGCGCTGTGAGTGCTATGGTAGTTCATTCTTTCTGTCAGCATGTATCGGCTTCCTCATACGAGGTACAAGGAAGCTGATACACTGACAGATCTGTAGGAAACCTGCAAGACACCTGATCTCTGGTGCAATGCTTTACAGGCTCCAGAAACAAAAATAATAAATGCACTTTTTTTTTTTACCTGCAAAAAAATGTGCATTTATTATTTTTTGTCAAAAGGTGAACTTATCCTTTAGGCTGGGTTCACACTGCCGTGCGGAGCGGCTCACAGCAGGGGTCCGGTGCGTCCCTGTTTACCGTTTCAGGTCCAATTTTGGTCCGAATTTTTGGCTGAATTCGGACCTGAAACGGACCAGAAGACACAGAGGACTCCTGTGCAATTCACACCGCAGCTGTCCTGGAACTGTGTGAACCGACTCCATTAAGAGCTGGTCACAGTCTCCTGACATGCGAATTGGATGCAAGGAAATCCACATCCAATTCGCAAAATTGTGTGAACTCAGCCTTAACCTCCCTGGCGGTATAATTATTTTAGATTTTTGATGCTGAAAGCGGTACAATTATTCTGCACAGAAATTTGGCGTTTTATATTGTAGGCCTGTAATTCTTAGGAATAACTCACTTAAATCTGTCCAAACAAGAGTCTAGTAGACATCCCGGGTATGATAAAGTTTGAAAAACGAAATAAAAAATTATAATATAATAAATAACTATAAATAATTATAACAAATAATAATATAATAATAATAAAAATTATTCAATAATGTAATCAAATCAAAAACACTGAAATTTGCTCAGTTGCAGAATTGTCGCTGTCATTACTTTCAGTGTTTGATGACGAATTTCCCCACAAATCCCTGTTTTCTAGCTGCTCTAAAAGCACTTTTGACGTAAACTGACATTTTTTGGTTGCTATGGACAATATCCAGTTTCCAGGCAGAAAGAATAGTATTTATAATATAAAACTACATGCAAGACACTGGACAGACCCCTAGGGACAAAGGGGATGTGTAATTATTTTATACAGTACTTTAATCTGTAATTTGAATTTGGCAACGCTCGCAGGGAAAGGAGCTCGGCACTGTGAATTGAGCGAGACACGGCGGCTCTCAGATCACAGCGGAGAGACATCGCAGGATCCAGGGGACAAGGTAAGTAAACTCTTCCTGGATCCTGCGATGCGATCCCGAGTCTGGCTCGGGGTTACCGCTTTTGGTACTGAAAATCCACCCCAAGCCAGACTCGGAAATACCGCCAGGGAGGTTAAGCAACCATGGGAAGTGCTAAAAAAAACAAGTCCAATCCATGGGGGCCCCTCCTCACAACTTACAGGACCTTAAGTGATTGTAATAGTTGGGCAGTTGCCCTGAATGGCTAAAGTTCCATATACAGTATATGAGAAATAGTGCTCCATCGTTGGTGTCAGTGGAAGGAAGAGTGGGGAGATATAGTGCCCAATCATTGCTGTCATTGGGAGGAGTAGTGTTCCATTGTTTGTATCAAAGAAGCAATAGTGCCCCATTGTTGATGTTAGTTAGAGGAACTGTACCCCATTATTTATATTGAAGGGAGAAATGGTGCCCCATTGTTGGTGTCAGTGTGCTTCATTGTTGGTATCAGTGGGAGGCATTGTGCTCCATCAATCTGTGTCAGTTGGGGAAATCGTGCCCCATTGTTTGTGACAGTGAGAGATATAACCAGTGTCAGTAGGATTAATAGTTTCTCATTGTTGGTGCATTGGAAGATCTAGTTCTCTGTTGTTCTTGTCAGTGGGAGGAATAATGCCCCATTGTTTGTGTGGATGGAAGAAATAGTGCCCCACCATTGTCGGTAGAAGGAAGAGTGATCTATTGTTGGTGTTGGTGGAAGGAAGAGTGTCTCATCATTGGTGTCGGTAGAAGGAATAATGCCCCATTGTTGGTGTTAGTATAAGGAATAGTACCCCATCGTTGGTGTTGGTAGAAGGAATAAGTGCCCCATGGTTGGTGTTGGTAGAAAAAAGAGTGCCCTATTGTTGGTGTCAGTGAGAGGAATACTCACCCATCGCTGGTGTTGGTGGAAGGAATAGTGCCCCATGGTTGGTAACAGTGGGAGGAATAGTGCCCCATCACTGGTGTTGGCGGAGGGAATAGTGCTCCATGGTTGGTAACAGTGGGAGGAATAGTGCCCCATCACTGGTGTTGGTGGAGGGAATAGTGTCCCATGGTTGGTAACAGTGGGAGGAATAGTGCCCCATCACTGGTGTTGGCGGAGGGAATAGTGCTCCATGGTTGGTAACAGTGGGAGGAATAGTGCCCCATCACTGGTGTTGGTGGAGGGAATAGTGTCCCATGGTTGGTAACAGTGGGAGGAATAGTGCCCCATCACTGGTGTTGGCGGAGGGAATAGTGCCCCATGGTTGGTAACAGTGGGAGGAATAGTGCCCCATCACTGGTGTTGGTGGAGGGAATAGTGTCCCATGGTTGGTATCAGTGAGAGGAATAGTGCCCCATGGTTGGTAACAGTGGGAGGAATAGTGCCCCATCACTGGTGTTGGTGGAGGGAATAGTGCCCCATGGTTGGTAACAGTGGGAGGAATAGTGCCCCATCACTGGTGTTGGTGGAGGGAATAGTGTCCCATGGTTGGTATCAGTGAGAGGAATAGTGCCCCATCACTGGTGTTGGTGGAAGGAATAAGTGCCCCACGGTTGGTATCAATGGGAGGAATAGTGCCCTATCACTGGTGTCGTTGGAAGGAATAGTGTCCCATAGTTGGTATCAGTGGAAGGAATAGTGCCCCATCACTGGTGTCGGTGGAAGGAATAGGTGCCCCATGGTTTGTCTGAATGGGAGGAATAGTGCCCCATCACTTGTATCGGTGGAAGAAATAGGTGCCCCATGGTTGGTATCAGTGGGAGGAATTATGTCCCATCACTGGTGTTGGTGGAAGGAATAGGTGCCCCATGGTTGGTATCAGTGGGAGGAATAGTGCCCCATCATTGGTGTTGGTGGAAGGAATAGCGTCCCATGGTTGGTATCAGTGGGAGGAATAGTGCCCCATCACTGGTGTTGGTGAAAGGAATAGGTGCCCCATGGTTGGTATCAGTGGGAGGAATAGTGCCCCATCATTGGTGTTGGTGGAAGGAATAGCGTCCCATGGTTGGTACCAGTGGGAGAAATAGTGCCCCATCATTGGTGTTGGTGGAAGGAATAGCGTCCCATGGTTGGTATCAGTGGGAGGAATAGTGCCCCATCACTGGTGTCGGTGGAAGGAATAGGTGCCCCATGGTTGGTATCAGTGGGAGGAATAGTGCCCCATCACTGGTGTCGGTGGAAGGAATATGTGCCCCATGGTTGGTATCAGTGGAAGGAATATGTGCCCCATCACTGGTGTTGGTGGAAGGAATAAGTGCCCCATGGTTGGTATCAGTGGAAGGAATAGTGCCCCATCACTGGTGTTGGTGGAAGGAATAGTGTCCCATGGTTGGTATCAGTGGAAGGAATAGTGTCCCATCACTGGTGTCGGTGGAAGTAATAGGTGCCCCATGGTTGGTATTAGTGTTAGGAATAGTGCCCCATCACTGGTGTCGGTGGAAGGAATAGTTGCCCCATGGTTGTATAAGTGGGAGGAATAGTGCCCCATCACTGGTGTCGGTGGAAGTAATAGGTGCCCCATGGTTGGTATTAGTGGGAGGAATAGTGCCCCATCACTGGTGTCGGTGGAAGGAATAGGTGCCCCATGGTTGGTATCAGTGGGAGGAATAGTGCCCCATCACTGGTGTCGGTGGAAGGAATATGTGCCCCATGGTTGGTATCAGTGGAAGGAATATGTGCCCCATCACTGGTGTTGGTGGAAGGAATAAGTGCCCCATGGTTGGTATCAGTGGAAGGAATAGTGCCCCATCACTGGTGTTGGTGGAAGGAATAGTGTCCCATGGTTGGTATCAGTGGAAGGAATAGTGTCCCATCACTGGTGTCGGTGGAAGTAATAGGTGCCCCATGGTTGGTATTAGTGTTAGGAATAGTGCCCCATCACTGGTGTCGGTGGAAGGAATAGTTGCCCCATGGTTGTATAAGTGGGAGGAATAGTGCCCCATCACTGGTGTCGGTGGAAGTAATAGGTGCCCCATGGTTGGTATTAGTGGGAGGAATAGTGCCCCATCACTGGTGTCGGTGGAAGGAATAGGTGCCCCATGGTTGGTATCAGTGGGAGGAATAGTGCCCCATCACTGGTGTTGGTGGTTCCTGTTGCCTATAGTCACGTGTCTTGTTATGCAGCAGGGTTTTTTTTTTTTCTTTGCCTCTTTAAAGGCTAAGTTCACCTTTATTAAAAAATTAATACCAACCATGGTTGGTATCAGTGGAAGGAATATGTGCCCCATCACTGGTGTTGGTGGAAGGAATAAGTGCCCCATGGTTGGTATCAGTGGAAGGAATAGTGCCCCATCACTGGTGTTGGTGGAAGGAATAGTGTCCCATGGTTGGTATCAGTGGAAGGAATAGTGCCCCATCACTGGTGTTGGTGGAAGTAATAGGTGCCCCATGGTTGGTATTAGTGTTAGGAATAGTGCCCCATCACTGGTGTCGGTGGAAGGAATAGGTGCCCCATGGTTGGTATTAGTGGAAGGAATAGGTGCCCCATGGTTGGTATTGGTGGAAGGAATAGGTGCCCCATGGTTGTATAAGTGGGAGGAATAGTGCTGTACTGGTGCTGATGGAGGGAATAACGTGCTATATTTTGTGTTGGTGGAGGAAATAATCCCCATGTTGGTGGAGGACTGGTAAAGGCCCCCCAAGTGTTGATAGTTAGGGGACCCTGAGAAGACACGTGTGTAGGGAGGCAGGGGGTGCAGTGTTCCCTCTCCCGTCACCAGTGTAGGGCGGAGAGAAGGACAACGTGCAGTAGATTGGTCTCACTCATCTCTCTGGCTGCAGACAAGACGTCAGTGAGGGAGGTAGATTAGTGCTGCCTTGCCTCCTCTCCTCCACCAGGTACCTACCTTAGTAGCAGTCTGCCTTCCTCCCTCCCGCTCTCTATTATGCTGATCATGGATGAGCTGAGGGAGATGGATTGCAGCGTACTGAAACGGCTACTAAAAAGAGACGGCATACCCAACCGGAGCTCCACGGAGAGCGGCCACAAGCACCATGCCAATTATAATAACATGAGCGGAGGAGGATGCGGCGGTGTGGGTGTCGGAGGCGGCAGTGTGGGTGTCGGAGGCACTTGCCTGCTTCTGGACTGTAGACCTTTCTTGGCGCACAGTGCAGGCTTCATCCAGGGATCGGTGAACGTGCGCTGTAACACCATAGTCCGGAGAAGGGCCAAGGGCTCTGTGAGCCTGGAGCAGATCCTACCGGCAGGGAGTAAGGACGAGGAGGAGGTACTGACCCGGCTCCGCTCAGGACTCTACTCTGCTATCATTGTGTATGATGAGAGGAGCCCCAGAGCCGAGTGCCTGCGGGAGGACAGCACGGTGTCACTGGTGGTGCAGGCTCTGCGCAAGGACAACGACACCACTGACATCTGTCTACTCAAAGGTACAACAATGCACAGGGTACCATTCACATACCACAACACTAGGAGGATGGGGATCTTTATCAATCAAGGCACCAGCTCCATTCATAAGTCTGTTAGCAATAACTAACTATTCCATCTGCAACCCCCATATGATCAATCCATGCAAAAAGGAAGAATAGTAGAAGCTTTAATAATCACCTGTATTGGACCAGGTGTGGGGGGAACCCAAAATGACAGTGCCTTGTATCGGTAGCCATCTTTTTTTGGGGAGTCTCAGAACAATAGCTTTGCTGTAGCTTGGGTTCCCAGAGAACACCAACAACCAAAGTCTCTGCATCCATTCTATATTTCTATACATGCGACCACTTTAAATGTAGAGTAGACTAGCTAGGTGGTCACTAGTGGTGTCATGTTGTGACTTATTTGGTTTCTTCTGGCCACTATTTGTTGAAAACAATCAGGTTGTCAGCCCTCCAATCTAGGCTACGAAGCTCCCATTTTTTACCCCTTCACCAATCAATGTTTTCGAAGCTCATATTTTTGATCCCTACACCTATCTAGGTTTTTGGAGCTCACATATTTTGCTTCTTATACCAGACAAGGTTTTAGAAACTCACATTTTTGATCCCTTCAGCAACCTAGGCTTTAGATCCCTACACCTATATAGGTTTTTGGAGCTCACGTATTTACTCCCTACCCCAATCCAGGTTTTAGAAGCTCACATTTTTGATCCCCGCACCTATATATAGGTTTTTGAAGCTCACATATTTGCCCCTTACACCAACCTACATTTTTAGAGACTCACATTTTTGCTCCATACACCAACCTATGTTTTTAGACCTTCACATTTTCTCTTCATACACCAACCTATATTTTAGACCTTCACATTTTTACTTCATACACCAACCTATGTTTTTAGACCTTTACTATTTTGCTCCATACACCAACCTATGTTTTTAGACCTTCACATTTTTACTCCATACACCAACCTATGTTTTTATTTTAGACCTTCACATTTTTTCTTCATACACCAACCTATATTTTAGACCTTCACATTTTTACTTCATACACCAACCTATGTTTTTAGACCTTCACATTTTTTCTTCATACACCAACCTATATTTTAGACCTTCACATTTTTACTTCATACACCAACCTATGTTTTTAGACCTTCACATTTTTACTCCATACACCAACCTATGTTTTTAGACCTTTACATTTTTGCTCCATACACCAACCTATGTTTTTAGACCTTCACATTTTTACTCCATACACCAACCTATGTTTTTAGACCTTCACATTTTTACTCCACACACCAACCTAAGTTTTTAGACCTTTACATTTTTGCTCCATACACCAACCTATGTTTTTAGACCTTCACATTTTTACTCCATACACCAACCTATGTTTTTATTTTAGACCCTCACATTTTTACTTCATACACCAACCTATGTTTTTATTTTAGACCCTCACATTTTTACTTCATACACCAACCTATGTTTTTATTTTAGACCCTCACATTTTTACTTCATACACCAACCTATGTTTTTAGACCTTTACATTTTTACTCCATACACCAACCTATGTTTTTAGACCTTCACATTTTTACTTCATACACCAACCTATGTTTTTAGACCTTCACATTTTTACTCCATACACCAACCTATGTTTTTAGACCTTCACATTTTTACTCCATACACCAACCTATGTTTTTAGACCTTTGCATTTTTACTTCATACACCAACCTATGTTTTTAGACCTTCGCATTTTTACTTCATACACCAACCTATGTTTTTAGACCTTCGCATTTTTGCTCCACACACCAATCTACCAATTAGACCCTCACATTTTTGCCGCATACACCAACCTACGGTTTTAGACCCTCACATTTTTGCTCCACATGTAAATCTACATTTTAGACCCTCACATTTTTGCCCCATACACCAACCTACGGTTTTAGACCCTCACATTTTTGCTCCACATGTCAATCTACATTTTAGACCCTCACATTTTTGCCCCATACACCAACCTACGGTTTTAGACCCTCACATTTTTGCTCCACATGTCAATCTACATTTTAGACCCTCACATTTTTACCCCATACACCAACCTACGGTTTTAGACCCTCACTTTTTTGCTCCACATGTCAATCTACATTTTAAACCCTCACATTTTTGCTGTATACACCAGTCTACATTTTATACACCATACGGTTACCATACATGGTGTATGTGAATTCACCAGTACACTGATATAACAATGTAGGAAACCATTTCTCTTGGAAGGTTTGCTGTTGTGTGGTAGGCCACACTTATACTCGAGAAAGCTTAAAATGACCCTTCGACCATCACTGTATTTTAAAGTTTAAAGGAACGGCTTTAATAGGCCTTTGTGGTCCTTTTTAGTAAGGCAGTGTAACGCAGGTTATCTAACAGCAACTAGGAATGGATCCTTCACTGCTTTTAGTAAATCGAAATCCTGTATATATGGCTTTCTGGTGATTCTCCTTTGTAAGAATATTGTTGTATAAACACGTCTTTGTGATATCATTCTTTAGAAGTGTAATATTTTTCTTTTGTGTGCACCAACTAAAAATATTTATTTTTTTAAATTAAGAGATAAAATGTTACAACATTGTACACATCTCCTATGTGGTAAAAGAGGAGGCTAACCCTATACTTCTATGTCAGTATACATACAAGAATTACATTTACTGCCAGGAATATTGAGCTTGCAGGTAGTTTCAGCTCTTTAAATGAGCTGTCAAGTACAGTTCTGTTTCCTTTCCTTTATGGTTACCTAAATGTATTTGCTATGTTGTTTACCATTTAGATTTTGATTTCTTTGATGTGGTATAAAGATTAGAACGTGAAATTTAGCAGGTTTTAACAGTGGACGCAAACGTTGGTTTTGTAACAAAATCATACGGATGTCATTGTTCATTCATACACTTGAAATTCCTTCTAGCCGACAATCAGTTTGACTTTGGTTGTAGAATGAAGTCATTCAGACTAAAGGTAGGGTAAGGTTGAGGTTTCTCAAACTGCCACCCATATTTAATACAGACATGCTCATCTGTTATTTTAATGGCTAAACCTCATTGCAAACAAGCCTTGACCCCAATGAACCGGGGTGGGAAAATGCCATATGTCACTAGGTCGTGTTTTCTTTTTATTACTTTAATCTTTTGACATATAGATGTGTATGCTTTAAGAGTAATAAGCATTACCTGTACAGTGGACAGCCTTACAAATCTTTGTCTCACTATATCATGTATCCGTTGAACACCGCGAACTGCTAGCTGCAGACATTTTTAAAACCGAATCTATTTAGTAAATACAATCCCTACATTTTGCTTTTATTGTGTTCAATACTTGTTAAATACAGTCGTTATGTGAAATCGGAGAACGTGAATTTCTATTTATACGTGATGGATGGAGCTGTGTTTATATTTAATTCATTGCTGTCTGTAAACCTACCCGTCCATTCACGGTTTCTCATTGATATCCAGCTATGCCCATTCATGATTTTCTACAACGGAAGAGCCTACTGATCGCAAGACCTTTTTACTTGCATTGCATTCATTTTAAAAATTCTGCCTTTGCTGACTTTTTATGTTTTTTTTTTATTTTTTTTTTTTTTTTCTGCTGAATATTTAGCATACATTCTTGTCATTTCTGAGCCTTTGTTGTCTGTGAGTGTGTGAACAGCCCTCAACCACCCCCCCTCAGCCCAC
Organism: Lithobates clamitans; assembly: GCA_037952925.1. Taxonomy (NCBI): domain Eukaryota; kingdom Metazoa; phylum Chordata; class Amphibia; order Anura; family Ranidae; genus Lithobates; species Lithobates clamitans. The sequence continues at coordinate 87,740 of JBBGZY010000501.1, read as the reverse complement.
CCTGTTATTATCCAATGAAAAAAGACCACAATTGTTACCTTTTTCTTAATCAATGAAACATCAATATCAACAACTATGGTACTCTGTTTCATTTGTACGTATTTATTCAAAGACTGAAGTGGTTTAATATATGGCATGGTCAGAATATTATTTTTCTTCCTACATGTGTTACAAACAAAGAGAATGCAGAGCAGACTTCAGAGGCTGGAGCCATCAAAATAAAATATGTGCTCGCTCTTCTAAGCCTAGTGGTGTACATAGTGAGAATGGGATACAAAGGGAAGGTATTTACAACAACATCTTATATATTACAGTAGCCTGATCTACTGATGCTTTTGATTCATACAGCTAACAGCACTTTTGATTCAGATTTTTATTTTTTTCTGCCAGTCTATGTTCCTGCTTTTACAGGGGAAATAAATAAATATTTAAAATATAATATATATATATATATATATATATATATATATATATATATATATATTACATTTTTTATATTTATCATTTTTTATTTTTTTTTTATTTCTCTATCTATCTATATATCACAAAAGTGAGCACACCCCTCACATTTTTGTAAATATTTTATTATATCTTTTTCATGTGACAACACTGAAGAAATGACACTTTGCTACAATGTAAAGTAGTGAGTGTACAGCTTGTATAACAGTGTAAATTTGTTGTCCCTTCAAAATAACTCAAAACACAGCCATTAATGTTTAAACCGCTGGCAACAAAAGTGAGTACACCCCTAAATGAAAATGTCCAAATTGGGCCCAAAGTGTCAATATTTTGTGTGACCACCATTATTTTCCAGCATTGCCTTAACCCCCTTGGGGCATTAAGTTCAGTGGCAACCTGTGAAGCTCTGGTGGAGTCCTCTTCCACTCCTCCATGATGACATCACAGAGCTGGAGGATAGAGACCTTGCACTCCTCCACCTTCCGTTTGAGGATGACCCACAGATGCTCAATAGGGTTTAGGTCTGGGCACATGCTTGGCCAGTTCATCACCTTTACCCTCAGCTTCTTTAGCAAGGCAGTGGTCATCTTGGAGGTGTGTTTGGGGGTCGTTATGTTGGAATACTGCCCTGTGGCCCAGTCTCCGAAGAGAGGGGATCATGCTTTGCTTCAGTATGTCACAGACAGTACATGTTGGCATTCATGGTTCCCTCAATGAACTGTAACTCCCCAGTGCCGACAGCACTCATGGAGCCCCAGACCATGACACTCCCACCACCATGCTTGACTGTAGGCAAGACATACTTGTTTTTGAACAACTCACCTGGTTGCTGCTACGCACGCTTGACACCATCTGAACCAAATAAGTGTATCTTGGTCTCATCAGACCACAGGACATGGTTCCAGTAATCCATGTCCTTAGTCTGCTTGTCTTCAGCAAACTGTTTGTGGGCTTTCTTGCGCATCATCTGTAGAAGAGGCTTCCTTCTGGGATGACAGCCATGCAGACAAATTTGATGCAGTGTGCGGCGTATGGTCTAAACACTGACAGGCTGACCCCCCCACCCCTTCAACCTCTGCAGCAATGCTGACAGCACTCATACGTCTGTTTCACAAAGACAACCTCTGGCTATGATGCTAAGCATGTGCACTCAACTTCTTTGGTCGACCATGGCGAGGCCTGTTCTGAGTGGAACCTGTCCTGTCGAACAGCTGTATGGTCTTGGCCACCGTGCTGCAGCTTAGTTTCAGGGTCTTGGCAATCTTCTTATAGTCTAGACCATCTTTATGTAGAGCATCGATTCCTTTTTGCCATGAGGTGCCATGTTTAAATTCCAATGACCAGTACGAGAGAGTGAGAGCGATAACACCAAATTTCACACCTGCTCCCCATTCACACCTGAGACCTTGTAACACTAATGAGTCACATGACACCGGGGAGGGAAAATGGCTAATTGGGCACACTTTGGACATTTTCACTTAGGGGTGTACTCACTTTTGTTGCCAGCGGTTTAGACATTAATGGCTGTGTGTTGCGTTATTTTGAGGGGACACTAAATTTACACTGTTATAAAAGCTGTACACTCACTACTTTACATTGTAGCAAAGTGTAATTTGTTCAGTGTTGTCACGTGAAAAGATATAATAAAATTAAAAAATTTACAAGAACATGAGGGGTATACTCAATTTGTGTGCTGTCGTGCTGTCTGTCTGTCTGTCTATCTATCTATCTATCTATCTATCTATCTATCTATCTATCTATCTATCTATCTATCTATCTATCTATCTATCTATCTATCTATCTATCATTTTTATTTATTTATTTTTTTATGTAGCTGTTCATTACATGAGCATACTAAGGGTATTGTTTTCAGACATGTTGGGCTAGATTAGTCATCATGTTAGTAGCTCTAATGTTTCATTCACATTTCTAACCCTACAGACATCCACTTCCTTTTCAGACTTCCCCTTCTTACCACATTCAATGCGTTTCTTTCATTTTGAAAAAGGACCTATTACCTGGGAACAGCTGTATATAAAATATGTGACCGGTTACAACAAATAACTGACTATAATACAATTACTGCATATCATATTTGGCACAGGATAGTCCATTATTCAGCCATTTGACATTATTATTATTATTATTATTTGGGCGAATGTTCGCCTTTTTTTTTTTTTGCTTGCTAGTCTCCATATCGAAAATAAAGAGGTTATTGTTCATGGAAATTCTCGTACAACAATAAACATTCGGAAGTGATGTAATGTATTTTCAAACTGGTATTGTACAAGAAAAATTTAGTGTTTGTCCCTTTGGAAAATTTTGGAAGAAAGCTATGTACTAATGATCAGATTATGGTACGATCGCTTTTTAAAGTGGTATTTTTAAACGATATTCTGATCGTGTGTATGGGGCTTTAGTGCAGCACTGTAAATATAGAAGATATATTAAAGCTGAGTTAAAGTCATAGAAAGGGCTTGTTTACACCGTGGTTGATTGCCTTTCGAATGGCGGTTGACAGAGGGCTGGGAGGCAATATGTTGCCACCTCACTGCCTATTTTAACCTTGAAAAGCCCCCGCAAACATGCCACAACTGTGTTCACTGCATGCGGCTAAGGCACAGGCCCATTTATCAGTACAAAAGGAGGAATACTTTTTGTAGTAGCAATGTTACACCCTTTTCTGGACGCTATGTTAGGTTAATGGGAGCCGTCAGGAGGCAGTAAAACTGCAGCTCAATCATCTATTTTTAGCCCCCCCCCCCCCCCCCCCCCAGCAGCCATGTGTGCTAACAAGCCCAAATAGTTTTTCAGTCAGTTTGGCATTTTACTGGCAAATGTCAATATTGTAGTCTTACCTCAACTTTCCTGTTATAGCAGTTGCACAGCGTGTCTAAATATATCTGTGTTGTTCAGCAGACAGCAGATCTTGACCATGCTACCCAGTGCACGCTAATCTAAAGCTGGCCATACAGGGATCAAATTCGGCTGGTTCAGCAGGGACCAGCTAAGATTTGATTTATGTATGGGCAGGCTGGTGGTACCCAAGGCAATCCATCCAGCTTGTCTGATTTTTTTTTTTTAACACGTGAGTACTGCCATCGGCTATAGCCGCTGGAGGTAATCAATGTGCTCTGCCGGCCGGGAAGGCAGAACACAAAAGCACTTTGGGAGGGATTCCCGTGGTGGATGGAAAGAAAACCAAGTCCTCTATGGGGCTGCTTTACAGACTTGGAGAAACCCACCAACTCTCTTCAAGACTGTATGGAGATGCTTATGATAAACGGTTTGGCTGTTTTTATGCTAGCATAGAACACTGGAGTGGAAGAGCAAGAATATTAGATAATTGAATTTTTTTTTTTTTTTTTACTCTTTGCATCCTTTTTTTTTCCTTCTCTTCCCCATTATTTCCACAGTGCCCATTTTTACTAAGGACGGATAAATTCATCTCCCTGTACTGGAATTCTGGGACTGTCTCCTGGTATGTGACAGTGTACATCATCTTGGAAGTAGGGGTGGGGTGGTCTTTCTCTTTCCCCAGATATCTTGCATGTTATGAGTTTTTCCAGAAAGGCATTGGTGATGTCGCCTTTCCAGGATGCATCTATGAGGCGCTGCTTACAGTGCCTCACTCAACCAGGAAGTGGAAAGCAGGATGCATCTATGAGGCGCTGCTTACAGTGCCTCACTCAACCAGGAAGTGGAAAGCAGGATGCATCTATGAGGCGCTGCTTACAGTGCCTCACTCAACCAGGAAGTGGAAAGCAGGATGCATCTATGAGGCGCTGCTTACAGTGCCTCACTCAACCAGGAAGTGGAAAGCAGGATGCATCTATGAGGCGCTGCTTACAGTGCCTCACTCAACCAGGAAGTGGAAAGCATTGATTGTAATTAAAAACAACAAGTGTTTAATGAATGTAGTCAGCATACAGAGCGGCTGGATTACCCTATCTGTCTGTTACTATATGGTATACTTGATATGGAACAGTGCAATTAATGTATCATTTTGGCTTCTGTTTTGTGATGCTTGTGTATGCTGCATGCATCATTGCTTCATAGCATGCCATTGATTTCTTAAATGAGGTCTATACCTCCTTTTTTTTTTTTTTTTTTTTATTTCTAAGAAAGTGATTAAGCTTAAATACCTCCTGTTTTAAACAGAAGCTATGATGCATTTTTAGCGCGCACTGTACATTTTGCCTAATCGTAATTTTTGTTGGTGTGGCTTTTTAAGATAGTCTTTTAATCCCAGATTTGTATTTTATTTTAAGCTGGGTACACACAGATCGAAATTCAGCCAGTTCAACAGGGACCGGCTGAATTTTAATTTGCGTGTGACTCTTCCTGTGCAACATAATTTGATACGTACAGCTGGAAAACGTTCCTTTAATCAGCTGCTGCAGCCAATCAGCTGCAGCTCTGATCAGTGTATTCTTGACAGCAGAGGATTCCCGCTGTCGAAATACAGTAGCCCAATGGGGGATGATTTCTCTATCCCACCTCTCTTGTGTGAATGAGGGAATCTGTTTTTTTTTTGTTTTTTCTTCAGCCCTTCCGTTGAATAAAAAGAAAAATTATACCCAGCTCAATGTCTGTATGTATGAAATAATTAGGCCTGTGGCAGAGCCTCTGTGATGAATACACCACACATAGTATATTGTTTTAAGTCATTCTGAGTCAACTGACTGTTAAGAGAGGAAAAATGAAGCCACATCTTTTGCACAAAACTACCACAACAGGAAGCAGTCGTGGCAAGCAAATACGACTCAGAAGTCTAAGAATAAAACTCATATGTAGTAAATGTATCATTTATTATTAAGTGGCAAGACTTTTTTTTTAATGTTAAAACACAATATCTGCATTAAGGTTATTGTATGTTTCTTAAACAAAGAAAAACAAATATTTTTCATTTGGCCAACTCAGCCCCAGACGTAGTAGTAATAGTAGTAGTTCCTCTAAGCCATAGCACAGTTTAAATTGTCAATGGTTTTCAGTGGGTACATACAAGTATCGTAGGGTTGGAACCCAACGATAATCAGATAAATGCAGGACAGAGGCCACTGTACCCTTTACCACAATTTAGCCAATTCTGCTTTGTGGTTACATGGGATGTCCCAACAAAATCTCTCTTATATTGTCCCTGCAAGCTTTAGCAGCCATCTTGAAGGGGACCAAACTCTACCGTGCCTCCCTGTGCAGCAACAGATCACCACAAATTTGATTTTTTTTTTCTCTTCTTGCGGTAAATCAACTGTAAAGCTAGACTTTTAACAAGAATTCTGATTGGTCACTATGGGCAACTACTCCACTTTGAGGTCATTTTTTCTTTCTTTTTTTTCTTTTTCTTTTCTTTTCTTTTAATGAATCTTTCTGTGCATGTAAACTTAGCACAATATTTTATTGTCACACTAATTAAACTATTTTTTATGCCTTTGTGTACAGTATGTCATTATGGGATGGATAAGGGGAAACGATGCATCTAAATGGAAAGGTGCACTTTTTACTTTTGGCTTTACCACCCCACTACTTGTCTGGAGTATTGCTATTTTGTGGCAACCTCGTAATGTCAAATATATATTTTTTTGGCAAGTAGCTGGTGTTTATTTAGTTCATTACATAAAAGTAGCATTGGAGTAAAACTCACAGATATTGTTTATTTTTCATATTTTTCCTTTTGTGGATAAGAAGGCGATTCTATGTTAAAATAGGCCTAGTAGTGACCCTTTTGGCTACGTAATTTTTATTTAATATTTTATAGAACATTTTTGTGATAGGTGAGCTATATTTGGTTGAATTCAGTGGATTCACCAATTGGTTCCTCTTTCATTTTCAAAGCTGTTCTGAAACATTTGATCCATCAGTGCAAGAATCAACCTGATGGACCAGTACCAACCATCTTGTGTTGGTCTTGCATGATAGGGTTTTTTTTCTGATTGTTGCTGCGTACAATACTTTTAAATTTGTTCGGCTCACAGTTTGTTAAATAAGCATGTATTCAATTAAACAAACAATGCATGCTGGACCGGTCCCAACCACCTTATAAAAGTCTTTCCTAACAGGATAAATTCTGTATGGTTGCTGTGGGTTATTTTACTTTCCACTTTTCTCATTGCCAAATTTATTAAATAAACATACCTTGTTGTCCTTAGTAGCAACAGCACATACAGTCTAAACTCTCTGAAGATGCCAACATTTAATAATGCATTTCTGGAGTTTATACATCGTAAAATCCGCTTGCTGCATCTTCATTGTGGTTTCCAACAAAACACAGATTACATAGAGTTAAATGGTAATGAAGGTAAAATGCATCTAATACACAAAGGGGTTGATTTACTAAAACTGGAGAGTGCGAAATCTGGTGCAGTCGTGCATGGTAGCCAGCTTCCATTTTTTTTTTTTTGTCGAAGCTTAATTGAACAAGCTGAAGTTAGAAGCTGATTGGCTACTATGCACAGCTGCCTAGATTTTGCACTCTTAAGTTTTAGTAAATCAACCCCTAAGTGCCTACTTGGAACCATACCTGCAAGACACCTAAAATACACAAAATATGAACAGGACCGTCCATGCCATATCCAAATTATTTTGGAAGGTACACTGACTAATATTGCTAATATTTGCTACTAGTATTTATAAGTTATAGTCTGTCTCCCCACCCATAGGGCCAATAAGGAAAGTGTCATAATCTCATAACTTGATAGATCATTTGTTTTTTGTAGATTATGGAGAATTGGATGTGGAAACAACACATTGTAAAATGGCCCCTTCAGTCTGGCGGAGCTGGCAATTCCAACCACTGAAGTCTCCGAGGGATTTACCAGGCTAGCATGCAGTTAATCTTGCCAGAATCCACAGAGCCCAGAAATATTGTTTTGTGTGGAGAATTGGATATTTTTTTCACATAATTAAACATTTTATTAAAGTTTAAAGACATTACAAAAAAGAACACAATAAGAAATCAATGAGAGGCTGATATCAAGTGCAGACATTGTACAGAAGATCCCACAAAACCCAAATAAGCAAGGTCCAGGTATAGTCTAGGTACCTGGCAAGATATTAACATCCCTGGATGCCTTCATAAAATGTACAATTGGTGAAGTACACTAGCGTACAAATAACTAAGCAAAAAAAACACCCTGAGGGAAAAAAAAAGGAGAAAAACATTATCCTATCCAGCTAGTACCTGGGTAGAAGAAAAAACAAAAAAACGAGAGAATTGAGTACTACCATTAATCAAGCTGGTGAAACACATAGGGAAATGATGAATCACCTGGGATCTCAGCAGAATAGTACATCCAGGCTGTCCGCACGTCTTTAAATTTCTCCTATTGGTTGTTGACCATGTGTTCCCAACGTTCTATCTCCCTCTTCCAATCCAAAAGTGTGAGACAGGCATTCTGTTTCCGGGACCTAGGGATTAAGGATTTGTCTGAATTTAACAGGTGGGGATTAACGCTTCTCTTATAAAGTTTCATCGAGGAGGGGGCCCCATGAAAAAGAAATTGAAAGGGAGAACTTTTTATCGGCCTAAGGGTGATTTTTTTTTTTTATCAAAGGGGTGATAGCTTCCCAAAAAACTAATTTTGCGACAGGACCACCAAAGGTGGAGAAATGTGCCACGTTGGTCACAGCGGTCTCAGCAGTGGGAAACAAACATCTGCGCTAAATGAGATGGAGTCTTGTACCACCTAGTGAGAAATTTATGCGCTGACTCCTGGATACGGGACCTAATGGATGTAGTATGCGTTGGGTAGAGATGGCAATTAAAGCTGACCTCTGGGCACAAAAACTTATATTTGCATATATTATTTTATAGCCACGAAGCATAAAAAATCTGCAGTGTGTGTGCACTTAATGCCATTGCAAACCAAGATAATGACTTGTAAAAGTAGCAGTAGCATCATTACTGTGCTGCACATAGCCTGTAGAGAGCAGAGCTTTGGGACAAACCCAACAGGTTCACCCATTACAGAACGCCTACTAAAAACTACAGTGGAGAGATGTATACAAGACCAGTCACCTGCACAAGGAAAGAGCAGACCTGATCAGTCTTTATTATAGGAAGCTTCCGCACAGATCAGAAAGAAATACTCAAGGAACACCAACAAATTAAATAAGATTACCCATGTCTCTGTATTTGGACCATATTTGTTTAGTCTGTTATTCAATATATAGTCTAAAAATAGAATCATGCCCTTTTTATATACCTAATTGCTTTTTCTGAATAGGATAATGTATAGCACAAATATATACAATAATGTAGAAGAAAACTTAGTAGCAGAGGGGGTTCAACAATGTACCAACAGACCTGGGCTCCAAACTGGCTATATCAGGCTGCCTCTCGTTTAATAAAGGATTTGAACTCCTGTACCTGCAGTCTTGGCAGCTAACTGAGATGATTTAGCAGACGTGAGCAAACAGATTTATCATGGCTTTTGTAGCAATTTTTTTTTCCTTTTTAGTTTTGTATAGTGCAGGGAAGGGTTAGAACAACTCCTGGGTTTTAACCGCTATGCAGGGCCCTGTAGGAGAGAGTTCCCAAAACATTTAGTTCTACTGATGTTTTACCAGAGAAACTCGCCAACAGCAGCACAGACAGAAATAAAAAGGTTTTACTTTTGTAGAGTAGGGGAAGGCTAGAAAAAAATGCCTGTGCCCACATTGCAGATTTACCTTTCTTCCTGTCTAGGATACTGTTGTTAAAGGGACAGGAAGTGAGTGTTTTGTGTAATGGTGACGTGTCCTGTGCTGGGCTGCATGATCACCACATGTACTTTTAAACTATTCATGCCTGGACATTGAGTGGTTCCCCTAAGCACCTTGAGATACTTTGGGCACAGAACTCCTCAGAATACCTGGGGACTTTGGAAGCCTCCATTATGTGCCCCTTTGCCTGAGCTCATCTCTTCAGAGAAGCCTGGTCTCAACAGTATTTGCCAGCTGTGCTTCTCCATGCCCTCTAAAGGCCTTACAGCAATGAGTGCGTCCCACAGTAGCTGGCACAAGCAGGTGATGTTTCCATCAGAGATTAGGGGAAGAATGAGGCCTTTTTTCAATGTATTACTGAACAGCCAGTAAAATCCATATATACACACACAGCCATCCTGGTCCCAAAAAGGGGCTTAGTTACCAAAAGTCATTAGATAGTTGAGAAGAGAGAGTCAAGGAGTAGCCTTTACCAGAGTCCTGCATCCTTAGGGGATGCAAGTAATCCCAAAAATCCTTCATCTTTCCTCCCCTTTTTCCCCACCCCCTAAGGGGAAGGGGTAAGGTGGAGCCTTGCTGGCTAGACATTATTGTAGCCTGGTCCTCAGGCACTTTCCACGATGAACCCCTGATGGCTCCCCATCAATGTACTCTAGCCATCTACCCAAGTTACCGCACTGCTGGCAAGGGCAGAGCTGGCATTAACTCTAAATTCCTCTAAACTATCACTGTTATCCTACATAAGGGGACCTCTAGCGGCTCCTGCATTGCCTATTAATCCAGATGGCCCTTTACCACCATCTTATGGCCACAAAGGGGAACTACTCTAAGCATATCTGTGCCCTTACCCTACAAGGTGTAAATCTCTCGAATGGAGCCCCAGAGAGCAGTAAAAAAAAAATTGTTTCCCACTCTATCAGCAACTAAAAAAAAAAGCTATATATATATATATATATATATATATATATATATATATATATATATATATATATATATATATATAAATTTATATTGGTTTATATAGAACACAAGCTTTGGAGGCGGTCAGGGGCATGTTTTATATTGGCATAGAGGAAGGCATGAATTAAGCACTGATTTTGTTGTACATCTGCCTGTTCTTGTTTTGCGCTGCCATGCTGTGCAGCAAAGCTTAACCGTCTACATTTTTAAAAATCTGACTAGAGGGCAATGTTTGTCAAAAATATAAAATGTGGTTCCTTATTTTGTGAAGCTGCAAAAATATTTTTAAAATGGTATTTTTATTATACAGGATTTATATAGTGTCAACATTTTATGCAGCACTTTACAATGTTAGAGGGGGGACAGTACAATTACAATACAGTTCAATACAGACGGAATAGGAATAACATTTATCAAATTGCACTTTATCTATTTCCATTTACATTTTTGCACTTGTTTTAAGGTATTCTTAACATTGAACTGAGTGTTTGGTTATGGCAGATGGGATTGTTACAGTACATAGTTAATCATATCATTATTAGTACATTTATTTGCGCTGAAGATAACCGGAGACAGACGCCTTACTTTTCAGTCTCGAATTAGCGTTGGTTGCCAGGTCAGCTAATTAAAAATGGACACCCATAAAATCACATGCTGCCTGATTCCGATACATGCTAACATAGCAGCAAGTAGAACTGTAGCTGGTATGGAGGACTAATTGTAAAACAACCTTGGAGCATGAATATTTAATGTGTCTGGTTTTAAATGTCTGACCTAGCAACCCTAGCAAGCAAACCTGCTCTGCCCGGTCTTGCCTTGCTACTGCTCATAATTATAGAGTCTTACCACTGCTATTTACAGACCATTTTTTGTGTAATTTAAAGGACCGCAAAACTCAACACACTGCAATGCCAAAGTAACAAAAGTACATAATGAAAAAGTACTCGACTGGTCGAATGCGTGAGGGAAATGCCATTTTTTTTTTTTGCCAGACATCCATCTTCCTTTATTCCATTTTTATGGAGCGTGCATTGTGATACAACAGATATGCTGCCATAGAAACTGGCCTATGTGATTTGGTATATTTTAAAGTGGTGGCAAAGCTGTGCATGAAAATATGAATAATTGCAGTGATACCATCATATAGTCAGCGCGGCTCCTCTCTTCAAGCCCTGTGATGATGATAATTAATGGACACAGGAAGTCCGTCCTTGGATGCTGTTGCAACGTGGGTCCATTCAGAAATTTCTGAGAAGCCCTAGGGAAATTAAAGCGGGGCAGCTGCTCTGCTTCCTTCCTGAGCTTGTGTTTCCAGTTGTAGCTGAGGTGTTAATCCTGCCTCCCACTCAGATTTTTCCTCATGGTTCCATTCACAAATGTGAAGGCAGTTCTCCTGGGCTAATATTGTTGCAGCTTGGCTCAAACATAGAGCAAAAACAAAAGAAAATACATTGGATTACAGAGTCCTTAGAGCTTTATTATATGGGGAAGTGTTTGGAGCATCAGTTGAAGAAATTGTAGTAAATAGAGGCTCTTTCCTGCGTAATTGATATTACACATCTCATTCCTGCGTGTTCAACTGAGGTATACTACTCTAGAGTCATGAGGGTGGATTTACTAAAGGAAAATAGACTGGTTGCTTTACAAGGAAAATGGACTTTGCAATGAAATTACCCCCAGAGCTTAGTAAATGAGGTGAAGCTCTCCTGACATCCAATTATGTGCAAGAAAAAATGCTCTGCTGAATTCCATCATCCAATCATGTGCAAGAAAAAATGCTCTGCTGAATTCCATCATCCAATCATGTGCAAAAAAAAATATGCTATATTTTTTTTTTTTTTTCTTTGCATGTGATTGGGTATTTTGGGGAAAGTTACATATTGCACCACATTCACTAAGCTCTGGGGAAAATTCACTTGCACAGTGCAAAGTTACCAGCAAAGTTACCAGCCAAATTGTCTTTAGTAAACCAACCCCTTAGTATCTTAGAATATACAAGCAGAATTTGTATTTAACTACCGGTATATAAATGCATACTAAATTAAAAAGGTATGATGTGCGTGATAAACAATACTTTTATTTTTTTAATATATACTGCAGTTCCTTTCCCCCTCCTTTTTTTTTTCTATATCCCATTACTTGTTATGCAGCATTGTTCTTGTCCTGCTGTGATCTGCCAGTCTGCTGTCACAGCTTGGCTCACACAATGCCATCTTCTCTGACATTGAGAGATGGCACTTTTCTGGGTTCAGGCAGTCAAGCTCCCCTGATGACTCACCACTAACTTTGCCCACCAGCCACTATGGGTTCCTGCTGCAGCCTCCTGGCATATATGATGGGGGTACCCTGGGAAGCAAGAATGGCAGCAGGGAGTAGGTCAAACATACCTAAAACAAAAATGTACCCTCTATTTTTCCTATTGCAAACTGTTAACTGAATATATTTAGTGATTTCAACTCCTTCCCATTCTAAAGAGAACGTAAACCCTGACTGTAATTTAGTTTGATAAAGCACTGTAATGTAAAAGTCTCCTAATTTTTTATTTTGTTTTTTCTACTATTTTTATCCTTAGTTGTATCTCTGTGCAGCTGTTTCCCTACAGCCTCTTCCTGCCAATTCTGTCTATATCCTTAATGTAGAGTGACAGTAGCAGCTCATGTCTGTCTCCTATGTGCGTTGTCACTGCTCCTTAATGTCCCCAATCGAAGCACATACAATAAGGGGGGCAGTGCAGGAGCAGTGACTGGGTGCTGCCCCCCCCCCCATTAGCAGATAATGCCTTCATGGCAGGATCATCAGGTATTCATTCTTTTAATGAAAGTTGTAGTTTAAAAAAATGTTTGAAATGACATGAACACAATAAAGCTTTTATGAGATCTTAGAGATTTGGATTACATCTACAGTGTCTTTCTTTTGAATTAGGCCGGCGTTCTTTTTGCAGACAGCTGTAGTGTAAATAACAGCTCTCGGCGAGCTTGACAATGTCTGCTTTTCAAGATAATGTTTGCAAATATAGCAATTAGTACCATGGAAAACATTACGTAAAAAAAAAGGTGGTTTGTGAGGTTAACCTTGTTTAAAAAAAAAATAGTAATGTGCATGATGAAAGCACATAGACTCTTGCAGGTGTGGGATTAAAGGTTCACAGGAAGTATGGCGGCTGCCATTCCTGACCTTTTAAAAATAAATAAATAAATAAAGGATAGATTAAAAAAAAAAAAATACTGTACTGGTTCCTTGACCGATCCACTTATCCTGCACTATACTTAAAAATGCAATGAGAAATGGTCATTATGAGTTCAAATAGAAGTGCCCCATGTAATCACAATATTTTACTGGTGTTTTTATAGATCCAGACTGTAAATATCACCTTTTTATCCATTTGCGTGTAAAAATGTGAATTTCTGAGGATCAATAGGTCTGGGATAACACTGTAGCTACTGTGAAACTGATAATACAGGAGCTCTCGCAAACGTGCTACGTAAACACATATCTCCCCTGCCTGGGAAACCCAGGTGCCACGTACAGCTGCCCATAAACCAGAAAATGCGTAAGTGCTTGTATGTGTGTATTTAGAAAATGATCTATTCTTGTAATACACTCAAACGCTATGCCAATATTGTAGGATATTCTCTATATATAAGAAAAACATTATATATATATATATATATATATATATATATATATATATATATATATATATATATATATATATAAAATCTAAAAAAATATATACCTAAGTGCATAGGATTAAGGTGATCCCTATAATATTATTTGATAACATTTGCTTTTTAGTGGTTTTTTTTTTTTTTGTCTGCAGAATGTATTCAAACCTAACGGATTACATTTGGGTTTGCAGCTGCAAAGGATTTTCACCATTTCTTTTTTTTTTTTTTTTTTTTTCTTTTCGCTGCAGGAGGTTATGAGAGATTTCAGTCGGAGTACCCAGAATTCTGTGCAAAGACGAGATCTATAAACAGTATTTCCCTGCCTGCCAGCTTAGAGCCTACTGAAACAGGCTACAGTTCCTGTACAACACCACTTCATGATCAGGTAAAGGGCTATATATTTAGTTTTGTTCAAAATTGTTCAAATGTTTCCTAAACCAATGTATGGCATGCTTGTATGCTGTCTAGCAGGGAGGTTAAAAGATTAGGATTACAGGTTCTGAATAGAGGAGGAATTTCTCATTAAAGGCTGCATGCTCAAACCAAATTAAGAAGTCAATAATAAACATATGAAAATGTGCTGTGCTAAAATCAGATATACAGAGGGGTTGATTTATTAAAGGCAAATAGACTTTGCACTGCAAGTGCACTTGGAAGTGCAGTCACTTTAAATCTGAGGGGAAGATCTGCTGATTTTATCATCCAATCATGTGCAAGCAAAAATGCTGTTTTTTATTCCTCAGATCTACAGCGACTGCACTTCCAAGTGCCCTTGTAGTGCAAAGTAGATTTGCCTTTAGTAAATCAGCCCCACAGAGTATGGCATATATTAAATGGTTCAAAAGAAAGTCCCAATGCTCAAATCCAGTGAATCCGTGTTAAGGTGCTCCTTTTAAATGAATTCAACAACAGTTACCTTCACCAAGTGTGTAATAAAGTGCCTGCTTACCAAATGGACATGACCCCCTTTCTCAAGAGAAGTCAAGTCAAGAGAAGTCGTTCCGCATATATGGTCACTCTAAGGCTGTCGCTCTACTACTTGGAGTGTTTGTATTCAACAATTAACTTAACAGTAAAACTGGCCATACACTAATAGATTTTTTTCCTTCAGCCTGCAGGCTGAACCAAAATAAAATATCAGATTCGTCTATCCATACTATACAGCACCTATGGATGAAACTCCTGCTGGGGCTGGCTATCAAAATACCTGAACAGCAGCTGCCTCTGATTGGATGCCGGCAGTTTTCCCCCTGGCTCATTCAATTTTTCAATAGATGGGATGTCGGACTGGAGGAAGTTAACCAGGCTGATTGAATTTCAGCTAGCATTTCCGGCGGCAAATTCAAAAAAGTGAAAAATCATAATACAGTACACTGTAATCTTACAGATTACATTACTGTATGAAATTATTTAACATCCCTTTTGTCCCCAGTGCTCTGGCCCATGCCCTGCATGCAGTTTTATATTATATATACTGTTCTTTCTGCCTGGAAACTGGAGATTGTCCATAGCAACCAAAAAGTGTCCCTTTACGTCAAAAGTGGTTTTAGACCAGCTAGAAAACAGCGATAGTAAATTAGAACACTTGCAGAATTGAGTGATAGTGAATTGTGGGGAAATTTATTGTATTATTATTATATTATTATTTTTTATAATTATATTTATTTATTATATTATAATTTATGATTTTGTGTTTCAAACTTCATCATACCCGGGATATCTACTAGACTCTTGGTGGACAGATTTAAGTGTGTTATTGCTAAGAATTACAGGCCTACAATAAAAAACGCCAAATTTCTATGCAAAATAATTGTATCGCTTTGAGACGCAAAAATATGACATAATCATACCGGCAGGGAGGTTAAAGAGATAAGTCCAGGCGGTGGGTTGCATCTCTGTTAATAGTATGCCTGCTGAATTCCTGGAGTTCTGCTTTTAAGTAATATAGAGCTGCCTTTCCACAAGTTTCTGACTGGTGAACTATACAAATGTAGTGCTAGCACTATATACGCAGCAGGCATTATGTTTTATAATGGCACATTCTAAAAAATAAAGTGTATGTAAACCCAAACAATGCACTTTTATTTGCTCTCTTTTGGTCTAGTAGCCTCCCTGGCGGTTTTCCCGAGTGTGGCTCGGGGGTTAAAATTCAGGACCATTAGCGGTAACCCCGAGCCACACTCGGGATTACATCGCAGGATCCTGGTGTGGTATACTTACCTTGTCCTCGGGATCCTGCGATGTCCCCCGCAGTGTCCGTGGGCTCCATCCTCCTCCGAAGCCTCTCCGTGCCAGGCTCCATTCCCTGCGAGCATTACGACGCACGGGGGCGGAGCCTGGCGGCAAATTAAAAAAAAAGTACAAATCATAACACATACAGTACTGTAATCTTACAGATTACAGTACTGTATGAAATTATTTCACATCCCTTTTGTCCCCAGTGCTTTGGCCCATGCCCTGCATGCAGTTTTATATTATATATACTGTTCTTTCTGCCTGGAAACTGGAGATTGTCCATATCAACCAAAAAGTGTCCCTTACGTCAAAAGTGGTTTTAGACCAGCTAGAAAACAGCGATAGTAAATTAGAACACTTGCAGAATTGAGCGATAGTGAATCGTGGGGAAATGTATTTTATTACTATTTATTTTTATTTTTTTTAATTATTTATTTTTATTTATTATATTATAATTTATGTTTTTGTGTTTCAAACTTTATCATACCCGGGATATCTACTAGACTCTTGTTTGGACAGATTTAAGTGTGTTATTGTTAAGAATTACAGGCCTACAATATAAAACGCCAAATTTCCATGCAAAATAATTGTACCGCTTTCAGCGCCTAAAATCAGAAAGAATCATACCGCCAGGGAGGTTAAATGTACTCCTGAAAGTGGACTATATAAATACCTGTTGATCCCGCCAGTTAGCTTCTAACTTTCTGTAACCTAAAGACAAGCAGTGTTTTTACTAGCAGGATCACCTGTTTAAATTAAAGGTATTCATAACCTGAGATAAGCAAAATGATGCACTTTTAATTTACTATAGGCCCCATTCACAACTGTGCATTTTAAGTTGCGTTAGAAAAAATTCTGCTTGTTGCATCTTTGATGTGCATTTTATACAGTTCAATGCAGTTGATAAGGCATCTAAAATGCAAGGCACCTAAACCACACAGCACAGATGTGTGCAGGCCTAATAAAAAATTGACAAGACGATAAAAGCATGTTGTAAGCTAGATGATTTCTAACGGTGGAGAAACCAATGTTTGGGTGGTCTGTTTAGCTTAACTGAGAAATTTGTTGAAATATTCTTATGCATATCTAGTATATTTCCTCCTCCATGCTGAGAAACAATTGTTTTGTATTTCTTTTTGGAACAGGGTGGTCCAGTGGACATCCTTCCCTTCCTTTACCTCGGTAGTGCTTATCATGCTGCCCGAAGAGACATGTTGGATGCCTTAGGTATCACAGCGTTACTGAACGTATCTTCCGACTGTCCTAACCATTTTGAAGGTCATTTCCAGTATAAATGTATTCCAGTGGAAGACAACCATAAAGCTGACATTAGCTCCTGGTTTATGGAGGCAATAGAATATATTGGTAAGTATTTCTATTGTAATATCCAAAGTACCATTGGTGTACATGTATATTTTGGCTGCTATGAAGTTGCTTCTGAATGGACAAATACAATTATTACAGCTCATTTATCACAGTGATTTTAAGACAGTCACAAAAAATGTAAACATTTCCAGAGGTTTATTAAAGGGGTATTAAACCCAAAAGCAAACATTTTATTATATTGCAGCCAATTTGTAGATGTGATGGCTGCATTCATTATTTTTTTTTTTTTCAGGCTTGCTTTCTTTTATTTTCATTTGGTGATCTGGCCAGTAAATCCGTAGTTTTTGAAAAGAACAAGTTCTTGCAATTGTATCAGTTACAGGGATGAGACAAACCATTCAACACAGACAGTGGTGCATACAAATATCAGCTTTTATTTATGTAAAAAGTTTATCCTAAAAGGAAAAAGTTGCTGTAACTGCTTCTAAAGTGTGAGTTGGAGTTCGGCTTAAGTTTGTTAGTGTACTTAAATCTTCTTTTACATTTAACACTCCCCTCCCCCCAGACTAACAATGCTGCTGTCCAAATGTGCCCTCTGTGCTCATTCATGCATATAGGTATAATTCTTGAATAAATACCTATACTGTACCTACTTCCGTTACTTAGTGGCAAACTGTGCTCACCTCATTTAACGCCCCAGGGTGACTTTTTGTATGTTCATGCAGAGTTGGGACATTCTAATAGAGTAGGTGTGTTGCTGGCCAGATCACCGGTTAAAAAGGTAGAAAAGTCTAAAAAAAACGAATGCAGCCACCACATCTAATGATTGGTTGGATTGCAATATATTACACTTTTGGCTTTGGGTTTAGTATATATATATATATATATATATATATATATATATATATATAATGTGTGTATATGTGTGTGTATATATGTGTATGTGTGTGTGTGTATATATGTATATATAATATATATATACACACATTCTACAAATAACAGAGGCCCCTCTCTCCTGCCAAGTGCCCCTAGAGGAAGCAGCTTGCAATGGGATCACCCGAGCAGATTCACTCCTGAGCTGTGGCTCTGCATGTCCATTCACACACACAGCCGTGTCTTGCCCCTGCCCCCTCTCTCATTGGCTCACTGGCTGTGATTGACAGCAGTGGGAGCCAATGGCTCACTGGCTGTGATTGACAGCAGTGGGAGCCAATGGCTGCTCCTGCCTTAGCCAGTGAGGAGGGAGAGCCAAGGCTCTTGTACATCGCTGGAGGAAGTTCAGGCTCAGGTAAGTATTACAGGGGCTGGGTGGGGCCGCTACAGTTTTTTTTTTTTACCTTCATGCATAGAATGCATGAAGGTAAAAAAAAACCTTCAGCCTTTACAAACACTTTAATTTCCACCAGACAGGCCCTCAAGCTACATAGACACCACTACATAATCAATAAGAAAATTGTACAATTAGATGGCCAACTTTTAAATTTATGCAAAATTCGTAAGGCCCTGGATATGAAGTAGGAATAGGGTATTTCTTTACACTGTGCTAATGTCCTTTTCAGCAACTAAAAGTAATAGTTTGCCTACTATGAAATGGCTAATAATTAAACTTGAGTTACATCGTAAATTCTTGTACAATCAGAAGTGCTTCAGATTTGAACAATATAAATGATGAGTTCTGGGAAAATGTACAAAAGACCTCCCAGACATTCACATGCTTATAAATAGCAGCAGATCCTTCCTGCTTTATTACTGTAAAAAAACAAAAAAAAAACTTGGTGCTTATACACCTGGTCAGTGCTCCTAGAACTTTCTTCTCTCTTTAATGGAGGAAACCACAACCTTACCCATAACATTCTGGTTTAATAAGTTTACTACAGATATCTAGAAAGCCTAACAATAGGCATAAAAAAGAATCCTTCTGTTTAAACCTGGTTTTAATTGAAGAAATTTAGTGCCACTGCAGAGTATTCAAACCTTCTGCATTCAACACTGGGTCACTAAAACTATACTCCCCTATGTGTTGGATGAATCACAGCAGGAGGCCTTATGTACCAATAATTGACTAAACTTAATAATATGTCACAAGCCACTGTCCATTTATCTCTCCAGCCCCTGGAGTTCCCTCCACGTTTCTTTTCTTCACCCTTTTGACTTTCTCCTTTTTTATCCTTTAACCTGTACATTCAATATACTTTTCTTCATTAAAGAAAAATGAAAATGTTATTGGGGAAATGTTAGGTGTAAAGAGACTGATATGCATTCTTTTGGAAACCTTAACTTGAATAAGTTACTGGGTATAACCCGGTCATTGACTTAAAATATACCTTTGGACTGTTCAAATTCTTTTGATACCTAGTTACTTCTGTTAATATTTGTCGATTACCTCTGTTCTCAACATATGGGGAATTTTTTTTGTTATAGTTATGGATATTTAATTATTTATGCTTAAGTAACTAAAGCATTACAAAAGGTAATTTCCCTTGTAGTACTACTACATACTTTGTTGTACTAATACATACTTTGTTACAAAGGGTAACTTCCCTTGTCTGTGATGCACTTTATTGTACTTTGCATGACACCTCAGTACTAAAATGTGCAGATAGAGGATTTTTTTTATTTAACGCTCCCTAAATGGATAGGGACGAGCATACATGTGAGGAATCTCAACTTTCCTTTGCCGCTAAAGTAATTGCATTTTTCTTTTCAGACTCCATCAAGGATAATCATGGACGTGTGCTGGTGCATTGCCATGCTGGCATTTCCCGGTCTGCTACCATATGCTTGGCCTACTTGATGATGAAGAAAAGGGTGAAATTGGAAGAGGCCTTTGAATTTGTCAAACAACGCAGGAGTATAATCTCTCCCAACTTCAGTTTCATGGGACAACTGCTACAATTTGAAACTCAGGTCTTGACCACTACCTGTGCGACAGAGGCTGCCAGTCCCTCTGCCACACTTTTAGAACGCAGTAAGGCTTCCTCCTCACCCACATCTCCTTTTGTCTTCAGCTTTCCTGTGTCAGTAGCAGCTCCAAACAGCCTCCCTTTTCTTCACAGTCCCATCACGACTTCTCCCAGTTGCTAGAAGTGAATAGAATATGATAAGCAAACTGACTGGCTTTGGCCACTTTAGGCCCAAAAGACCTTTTATATAGAAAGAAAAACTTACACTGCGGAAAATATAAATCCTGAAATAGGGGGAACCCCACAAGCAATAATAATTTAGCAGTTTTCCATTTTCAAAGCCATCTGAGGTGTAGTTGTCGCTTTTATTTCAACATTTGATTTTGACTTTTATTATAAATATTTATATATAATATATAAACATGGATATTTCATGTTTAACTTGTATTTATAACTTTTTAAGTTTCTTTTTTCTTTTTAACAGAGTGGCTTCAGGGCAGCTTTTTTGTCTTAAAGCAAAAACATTTTGGGAATTTTTTTTTTTTATTTTCCCAAAGTGCCTATTTTTATTTATATGTTCCTCCACTTTCAATCTGGTATTGTATTTTAAATTATTTTGTATTCTGTCCTCCAAAGTATCAAAATGCAATAAGGGAAAAGCAACATTTCTGGAACGTCAAGGTTACTATATATTGTAATCGAAAGCACAACAAAGATTACACTGGATATTCTCATTGGCCATCATTTCTGAAGCTCAAACCTGGAACTTGCGGTGTTCTGTATGCATTTCTCTAGTATTTCATACCTATGATACAAGATGGATTTTAAATGTTCTTGGCATGTTCTTACCATAAGCTAGCCTGTTAGTGGGCATTTTTTTTTAGAATCTGGAAAATGACACTGGATATGTTATACTCATGTAATAAGCTTTTAGTAGGCAGACATAAATTCTTTTTAATGCTTTAGACAGTCGTTCTGTTTGGATCACTGTTGATTCCATCCTGTTCATACCCACACTATGTATTTGTATGGTTGTGGATGCCAGTCTGCTGCATCGTTTGCAACTAATTAGTGCTGTGTGTAGTTTCATTAACCATGCTTATGGGCATTGCACAACTTAGCAATGCTGTCAGTATTCCGCTAACCTGAGTGATGTCTTTTTGTTCTGAAAAATTGGGTATATGATGCAAAAGGTAGCATATACCGTTTACCTGAGTATTTTCATCAGTGTTGGGTTTTGTAATCTGGCCTATATCTGATCTATAAAGAAATAAGCAGTTTAAGTTCCCTTTCATGATCTTCTCATACAGTAACATTTTAATGCCTTCATAGCTGCCTTTTTGATGTCTACTGCTTTAAACCATGCAAATACATTATTAGTCAAGATTATTTCTAAACATTTAGTTAAAGGTATTGGAAAAGAAGAATGCTAAACAGTAGTTCTTGAGTCGTCTAAAAATATTCAAATTTATTTTCACAATTTTGAGTTTGTTGATCTATATTTTCTAAAAGACCTAGGTGTCTAGTGACAGGTCACTGAAATCTTAATGCATCATATCTGCAGGATAATTCAGTTCTGTACTTTGACACTTGGTAGTTAGGCATCACGTATTTCCAGAAAAATGTATGCACTGGAAAAAAGAGAATGATTTAATATAATGTTAAAATTTAAAAGTATTATTATCTATACTAAAACCTATAAAATATACCTAAAACATGGGCGTAATAAGATTAGACCAAGTATTTGAGAAATAGTTATACAAATTTTGATTTGTTAAGTTCTTTAGAAGCATTTCCCCATTGCAGATCTGATTTTGCGAACAAACCTAACGATCTAGCTTGTAATCTACACGCCCAGCTTAGCAAAAATCTGAATATGAGCCTTGTCCATATGCTCTCATATCAAAGGACACTTATTTTGTTTCCTGTTGATAAAGAATACAGAAGAAAAAAACGATGCCCAGCTTGTTTTGGTGATAAATTCCTTTTTATGGTAGTTCCTTAAACTATGCCGTAACAAAGCATATTAAAGACATGAAAAAGGCAGTTTTTGCTCTGAACTATTTCATATAGTCTTCCGTTGAAAAGATGCATTGTAGGCTTTTAAATATCATTTTTAAAATGATATTGCATCTTTAGTTTTATCTGTTGTGTTTTGTGTCTTTGTAAGAAGGTAGATACAGGGGATTGCACCCATGAGTTTAACTTCTAGCCCTATTTATACTTGAAGGTACTCCTAAATATGAATTTCTCCTTTCCTAATATTAGAAATGTTGCATGGATTACAACCCATTGCCAAAAAGACTTTAGAACGTCATTGTCTGAGAACTTAAGGTAGTAGAATTTTTCTTTTACGCTATTCCATGGAAATAAAGATGACATTTTCTTCAGTAGTTCCCAATCTATGTATGGATCATAAAATGTGAACAGGATAGTTTTTGTTTGCCAGACATATGCAGGTCTTGTGCATTCACTTATTAAAACAAGACCATTCGTTCATGTTAAGATACCCACAGACATAAAAGAAGGACCAGCTTTCCTACATCTACAGCAGTTGGGATCCTGTAGGCAACACATGATTTTTAAATTGTTGCATGCAAAAGGCTGAATTAAGTGGATTGGCTGTAATGGATCTAGTAAAATTTGTCCTTGAGCGCATGTTTATAAATGACTCCTACAGTCATAAAATTATTTTAGTGAAAGGAAGGAAAATTTTTAGGCATCTAAGTTACACTATTAGAAATATATGGCAAAGAGTTGTGTGCCAATCTTTCTCTGAACTTGACTAAATTGAAATTTTACTGCACTTAGTACACAATTATTACCTATTACATGCATTTATTAAATAACCCCTTAAGAGTTATTCTGGCACTTGTTATGTATTTGGCAAAAAAAATACTCATTTAACCTTTCTATGCCAGACGAGTATTATGCTGGTTACATAAATTGTAATACCACTGAAAATTCTGTCCAATTAGTCAAACATTAACGCATGTTTTAATGACATCACAAGATGGTCTCTTTTTAGCACTTGTTAAATTTTCTTAGGCTGAGAGGTCCGGTGGGGTATATTCTGTATCTTCTGCTTAAAGCTTGCATTTGGGACTTTACAAAAGTACCTTTTTCATTGCCCTTTCTATTTCAGTATCTCTTATTGGATTATTCATAGAAAATGTTACCATAAATACCTTTTTTATTTCTAATCTGAAATCCTAGTTAAACCACCCATTGCATCTCGCACCTAGCTGACCAAGAGGAGAAGAAAAATGGAACCACTATTTCACAATTGCTGTAGAGCAGTGGTTCTCAACCTCGGTCCTCAAGTACCCACAACAGGCCATGTTTACAGGTTTTCCTTTATCTTGCACACATGCTTTAAATCCGAGTCAATGGCTTGGTATTTTGGACAGCTATTTTATATAATTACTAAAACATGGCCTGTTGTGGGTACTTGAGGACTGAGGTGGTGAATCACTGCTGTAGAGCACCAGTCCAGAACTACAATTTCCACTATTCACTGTGGGTGTGCAGCAATGGTCACACTTACTGAGGCATTCGTAGGAGTTGATTTATTAAAATTGGAGAGTACAAACCCCAGTGTAGCTCTGCATAGAAATCAATCAGCTTCCAGGTGTTATTGTCTAGGCTTAATTGATCAAGCTGAAGTTAGAAGCTGATCAGCTATCATGCAGAGCTGCACCAGATTTTGCACTCTCCAGTTTTAGTAAATCAACCTCATGGTATCCGAATTTCTACCCAAACAGCATTTATGCTCCACAATTGAAACGTATGTCAGGTTTCTAAAATGAACTAACAAGTAAAAATGTTAATGTGCTTCAATGAAATAAAGCTGTGTTTGCACAATAATGATAACATTTAGTTTGGCTACATACATGATTGGTGGTTCATTCCTTATACACAGTATCATACAGGTATTAGGCATTTTTTTTATTATGAAGGCACTGTTGTGCTACCCCATGCTGTTGTGAGAACTCTGCGTCCCCTCATTGTAGGAGGCTTTAGAGGAATATCTCCATCTTGTACATCAGGGGGCATATACCAACATAATCCTGATGGAGTATTATCCAGCTCAACATGGACAAGGTATGCCAAGGCTTTTAATAAAGAAAATCATTCATACACACGACAACAAGTGCTAAAGTTCCTGGCATCGGTTTTCTAAAATGTCTTTCTTTGTAGCATATGTCTGACCAGCCTAAATTATTTAAATATTTGAACTGCATTTCAATTACCGGTATATGAGGTAGAACTTTTAAATGTAAAATTAACAGATTACTAAGATTCCACAGACTGCATAAGCATCATGGGTGTTGTAATTTAGTTGTAGCGAAAGTGCTTTACCACATTAAAAAATATTTTTAAAAAATATGTTCATTTCCTATAAGTAATGTTCTGCAGATACAATAAAGAGGACTATTCATGCACTTAAACCTGGTGAAAAAGTCTGCAGTAGGATGTGTGCAGGAGGGTAGGGAGACTAGTCTTTACCACTGGAAGCATGAGATTCTAAAATCGATGCAATAGCATAATTCTAAATTTTAGTGGAAGTATCTTGTTATCATTTTAAGTGGTTTTATTTCATTCTGTACCAGGGCAGCTCTATGATGTGTATATATGTCTCTGTTTTCTGATTATTTAAAATGTTAATTTATTGCCTGAAAGATTGTTTGAAGAAAAAATAAAAACCCAATTTAAAAAAACTTGTTGTATCCATACTTTTTGTTTTAATAATATTTGTTTGCCAAGTGAAAGAGTAACCAAATGCAAACTGAAATCTTATTGCCATGGGTTATCCCACTTTGAATTGTTGCTCTATTGAACCATCTCCATATTACAGAATTGGGGTAGCGAAATTCATTGAAACTAAGCCCACGGTATAGCCTTAGAGCCCATTCACACAAGGGCAACACGACTTCCAGCGCTACTTTGGGAGGCAACTTGGACACGACTTGAGTATGAATCACAGCGCGACTTGGGACAACTTGCAACACAACTTGAAGTCGCCTCCAGGACGGGAACTTTACAAGTGGCCAATCAGAGCTTATCAGCTGTGTGTGAGAAGGAAGGGGGTGGCTGTTTAGTGGAGTAAATTACTTTCTGTTTCCTTTCTGCTTCCTGTAAAGTTGCCTCAGTATGAACAGTGATCAGACTTGGAGGCAACTTCCATTGATATCAATGGGTGCAAGTCGCCTTCTAGTTGGATTGAAGTAGTACAGGAACCTTTTCTGAAGTCGGAGCGACTGCAGTAGTGTGCATTAAGACGGATCCATTCACTTACATTGATTTTTTCATGTAGCGCGACTTGAGGCGACTAGGGGCGACTTGGGACGACTTGAAGTTGAATCCAAAGTTGCCCCTGTGTGAATGGGCTCTTATGGCCCAATCACACTTGCCTGCTGTCATGCAGTAAAATACCTGGATTTTACAGATTAAAATGCATTTCAAGTAGAAATCATATTCATTACTATACTGGCTTAAAGTTTAGGATATGTAGCTTTTGTTGGCACATGCACATATTAACCAGGACTATTGAAATGAGCACATATATCACCTGTTTTTGCACCATGAAAAATGTTCCTTCAATGTTCATCTTGCATGAACAAAAATCTTGCATTGTTGCTGCATGTGTGAGAAGACCCCCTATAGACCTTTAAGAGCCTAGGTCCATGGGCAGGCATCATTGTGTCATACTGCTTTGCATTAAATACAGTAAAAACTGTTCATAAATGAGTGAATCATAAAACATTATCTTAGCTCTAGAGGTTCTCCTATGTATTACCCAACATTATATATTAATTACATTATAGTCTCACTGATCCCCGAACGTAGTCAGAAAAGGCTACTTTCCTTACAGCTGTTATGCCCCGTACACACGGTCGGATTTTCCGACGGAAAATGTGTGATAGGACCTTGTTGTCGGAAATTCCGACCGTGTGTGGGCTCCATCACACATTTTCCATCGGATTTTTCGACACACAAAGTTTGAGAGCAGGCTATAAAATTTGCCGACAACAAAATCCGTTGTCGGAATTTCCGATCGTGTGTACACAAATCCGACGCACAAAGTGCCACGCATGCTCAGAATAAATAAAGAGATGAAAGCTATTGGCTACTGCCCCATTTATAGTCCCGACGTATGTGTTTTGCGTCACCGCGTTCAGAATGATCGGATTTTCCGACAACTTTGTGTGACCGTGTGTATGCAAGACAAGTTTGAGCCAACATCCGTCGGAAAAAATCCTAGGATTTTGTTGTTGGAATGTCCGATCAATGTCCGACCGTGTGTACGGGGCATTAGAATGAATGCCCTTTAAAACAACCTTCTATTCTTTGAAAACCAGTGCAAAGTATAGAGCTTTCCCTCATAGCCAGTCAGGTTTCAGCATTTCTCCTTTGAATCTTCACTGATAAAATTACACAACTACTCTGGTTTCTATGAATACACCACCGTTATTTTCTCTTCCTTGTGCTTTCATAAATCCGCTTTAAGTTCAATGCACATCGATATGCAGAATATAACGTACCATACTGTGTAAATAGGACTGCTATAAGCTTATGCCTACTAGTTTTGCATTTTTTGTCCCTACAAAATGCAAAAAAGCTAAAAAGTGATTGTAAACTGTACCTTAAACAAATATTACATAGCTTGCCTGACAGAATTGGTGACATTTCTTTTCTGCAGTCTATCATGAAGTGTCTTGTATTTTTGCCGGCTCTCTGCTTAAAGCGGTGTTCCAGCCGCAAAAGAAAAAACTTTAAAAGTCAGCAGCTACAAACACTGTAGCTACTGACTTTTGATAAGGACACTTACCTGTCCAGGGAGCCCACAATGTCACCCCCCCCAAGGCCGATCTGCCCATTGGCTCGGGTGCAGGCGCCTCCATTGTAACTAAGGGAAACTGGCAGTGGAGCCTGCAGCCTTCACCGCTGGTTTCCTACTGCGCATGTGCGTTTCGCGCTGCGCTTTCTGAATGGCCTGTTTTCTGGGACACACACAGGTCCCAGAAGGCAGCGGGGTGAAGGTGGAAATTACGCCGTGGGACGTGGCCGCGGTAAGAAGGAAGTACACTCAGTACTTCACATAAGGTAAGTAAAAAAGAAAAAAAAAATCATTATCCAAAAATGAGTGGTGGAGTGGTCATTCCTTTAAGAACAAGTTGTAAAATAGGGTGGAACTCCGCTTTAATCACTTAGTAGTTCTAGCATCTTGATTGGCTGTTTTTTGCAAATTTTGCTCTATGTCCTTATGGAATTCTAAAGTTTTGAAAGAATGGGAGCACCACACAGTTCTGGGGACTTGGCACTCCCCCTTCATCAGGGTTAAAAAGTCGACAATAGAAAAATACAAAATGCCTAAAACTTGTTAAAAGACATGTATATACTGTGTGTGTGTAATTAATAAATATATATATATATGTCAGCTATGAAATTCAAAACTCCCTAAAGAGGTATCTCTTACTATGGACAACAATGTTCTTGTGAAGCAGCTATCTGAATGGGTAGTCTTTAGCCTTAGTTCTTTAGCCAGCTAGCATTGGGGCCCAGTCTTTATGGAGGTGCATATGAGTACAGTCCCAGGAAAGTCTGCAGTAAAAAATGCTGCTAGTTAGATGGCCAGTCCCTATGTGCTCAGTCTCTGCTAGCAGCAACAGGTTAAAGTGTTATAGTTACATAGTAGGCGAGGTTGAAAAGACAAAAGTACATCAAGTCCAACCTATGTGTGTGATTTTATGTCAAAATTACATTGTATATTCCTGTATGTTGCGGTCATTCAGGCGCCTATCTAATAGTTTTTGTTTTTTTATCGATGCCCCCCGCATAAACCACTGCTTGTGGAAGAGAAGTTCACATCCTAACCGCTCTTACAGTAAAGAACCCTTTACGCAGTTTAAGGTTAAACCGCTTTTCTTCTAATTTTAGTGAATGGCCGCGTGTCTTATTAAATTCCCTTTGGCGGAAAAGCTTTACCCCTATTGTGGGGTCACCAGTACAGTATTTGTACACTGAAATCATATCCCCTCTCAAGCTTCTTCTCTCTAGAGAGAACAAGTTCAGTGCTCATAACCTTTCCTCATAACTACGGTCCTCCAGTCCCTTTATTAGTTCTGTTGCCCTTTTCTGGACTCTCTCCAGTTCCAGCACATCTTTCCTGAGGACTGGTGCCCAGAACTGGACAGCCTACTCCAGGTGCGGCCTGACCAGAGTCCTGTAGAGTGGGAGAATTATTGTTTTATCTCCGGAGCTAATCCCCCTTTTAATGCATGCCAATATTCTGTTTGCTTTGCTTGCAGCAGCTTGGCATTGCATGCCATTGCTGAGCCTGTCATCTACTAGGACCCCCAGCTCCTTTTTTCTCTTTTTTTTTTTTTTTTTTTTTTTAGGAGGTTTGAGTGGAGTTATAGGCCTTTCCCACCCATCTGAAATTGAGACTTGTCAGGGAATTGGGAGTAAGATGAGTCTCCTGTAATGCACAAATGGCCGGAAGATATTTTCTCATCGAGGTGGAGACCATATTGCGTTTTTTAGAGGGTCACCTAGTCCCCTAACATTCCAGGACATCACTTTGAGTTTGTTCAGCCCCCCTGCCATATTATACACATATCCAGGAAGTGACAATAAAACACAATCCGGGCCTCCCCGATCCCCCCCCTTCCCGCAACCAATGGTAAAGATTATTCAATTTGAATTGTAAGTTTAGTGTCCGGTTCTGTAGGTGTTGTAAACATTGTACCGTACTGCATAGACAGTTCGAAACTTTCCAAACCTTTGAGCGCAGCCACACTCCAACTTTGCCATGTACATCCCAGTAAATAACGGCCAAAAGCGTGACTACTACGTGGTGTATGGTCCCGGTCACAGCCGTAACCCCGAGGGCACCTAGGCTAAGATGTTCTGCGAGGGATTGTACAACATGCATAACTGTAGGAAAACGGGTCCTATTCTCTGCTGGCATCACATCCACCAGCCTGAGAGTCACATCTGGTGAAATTAAATGCATTTAGCACTTAGTGTACCTTTTTTGGTTTACTCGTGGCATCACGCTATCTCTCTGTGGGAGAACAGAGAGCACAAAATCAGCTCTTGTTCCCGACATAGTGAATAACTCTTGTACCTATATGTGAAAAGGGGAAACAAACAAGGTAGTTATTGATCAGTCGTGACTTCCATACTGTATTAGGGCGTCAATCCTGTAAACTTGGGGGTAGTCAATCCTCTTCTGCAGCTATTCTTCTGGCCGGGCGATAAGCACTTTCATTCATATCCAACTAGGCTGAGGTGTCTGCCGCCTGTTCAAAAGAGTGGGCCTGGCTTCTTGCGGTGATCCAAAGTTGTGCCGGATAAAGCATGGCATATGGCGCCTGTGATTTTTGTAGCCTTTCTTTACATCTGATCTACAACCTTATGTCTAGCTTCTCCCTTGCCAGGCCCTATCCCTGTAATGTAGCATACGTGCGAGGATAGGATGGGGGGGGTTGACTCGGTGGAAGGGGTCTCAGCAGAGTATCTGCTGGACCTTCAGCCGAGCATTCAGAGTGCATGCGCCACTGACGTCAGCGGCTGCATGCAAAGTGAATATCTCCTTAACCGTACAGTTTTAGGAGATATAAATTTTACCTACAGGTAAGCCTTAATATAGGCTTACCTGTAGGTAAAAATTACAAATGAGGGTATACAACCACTTTAAGGACCCTCGGGTGCAAGCTGTCTGGTCCCGGTGACTTATTATCTTACGTTTTTCTATTTCTAATTATGTCCTCTGTTAGCCATGAGGGTGCATCCTGTGACATGCCATGAGGATAAACATTGCAGTTTTGGTTACTGAAGCCCCCCAATTCCCTCGTGAAGACCGAGGACAAGAATAGATTCAAAACCTTCACCATCTCTCCATCCTTGGTAACCAGATTCCCTTCATCATTCTTTATGGGACCAATATGATCTGACCTCCCCTTCTTACTATTTATGTACTTAAAGAATTTCTTGGTTTTTTTTTTACTCTCCTCCGCTATGTGCCTTTCGTGTTCTATCTTAGCCGCCCTGATTGCACCCTTACATTTCTTGTTGCATTCTTTGTAAAGTTGGAATGCTAATGACGATCCCCCAGCCTTGTATTTTTTTGAAGGCCTTCTGCTTTGCTTTTATATGCATGTTTATTTTGGAGTTAAGACACCCAGGACTAATATTAGCTCTTTTAAATTTATTTCCCATTGGGATGCACTGGCTAATGCCTTATTTAATATGCTGTTAAAGCATACCCATTTTTGGGGGCGTGGTCTGGACATGGCCGAGTAAAGACGTGTGCTGACAGAGCTCCCGGCCCTCTCCTGTCTACTCCGGCCTATTCTAGTCCAATTTACCCAGTATGTACTCAGCAGGCAAGCGGAAGGGTAAAAGAAACAAAAAATTAGTGAGTTATTTCTCACAACTACTGGAGAGCTCTCCGGCTGCCAAAATGGCAGGCTTAGACCCTCTTACCCACGAAGCACGGCCACCTCGAGACTTATCAGCTTCTCTGGCTTCAGTTGGGTCTGATACCCTCTCTGACACACTGGCAATGCTCCGCTCAGATCCACAGGGCTCATACCACCAGCTACTTACTTTAAGAGTGGGTGCAGAATTGCGGGCCATACTACAAGCTTTACCAACGAGGTCGGACATTGAAACCCTCATTGGCAGATTGGAGGCCACCCACCGTAAAGAAATGGGAAAAACACACATATATGAGAGTTCAGGCTGCGCACCCCAAGATACATAGAAAGGATATGGGAAGGTTCCCTCAGGGGGGTTTTTATGCAGCTAAATAGGTCAATCAGAGTATGAAAATTATATAAAAGGGTCTTTATTTAATAAGTTACAAATACATGTCAATGTTAAAATGTTAGACTCTGGTTGAAAGAATACAATAGTCATTCCATAATACAGCCAAGCAACCATATATTCATACAGCATAACATAAGTGGTTTGAACTGCATGCGAATCCCGACGTTTCGACCTATTATATCATTGTTTCTTCTGGGGAATGGTTTGACTCCTAAATAAATATATTTTGAACATCTCAACCCAGCTCCCGGAGGAATCTCTCACCCAGACCGCAAAGAAAGCGGCGCCGCTCCTGTGTTGCATTGCCTGAAGCGTCTTGTGAGACCTAAAGCTCACACCTCGGAGAAGGTTGTCACCCACACCCCTGCATTGCCATACATTTAGTTGTTGTCCCCATCCTCATCTGCGTCCTATTACTCACATCATATCCCTGGCTTTTGGTCTCGGCTTCCCTACTTGATGTCCCGGACGTGGCCTGCATAGGAGCACTCTGCTCCCCACCTAAGGTACAGTCCAGTAGATGATAGGGCTCCAACGTGAGACTGGCTCTTTCTATCCAATGGATCCCATTTTATTACAGGAGGGTAACAGCCCGACTCCCAATGCAATGTGAATGTAAGGTCTTTGTGCCTTAATTTTTATGGGTGTGCTCCCAAACCATACCTGCTGCTTGTCACGCTGCTGAGGCGGAAAAAACGCTTGAGTACACTCAGGAATATTTGGGCTTTATCCCCTCTGGTCTGTTATCCTGTGTCTTACTCCTCTCTTCATATCCCTGGCTAGTGGACTCGGCTTTCTAATTTGTTACCCCGGACATGGCGAGCACAGGTGCACCATACCCTTCACCTATTTGTATGGTACTTTCTACTGCTTGTTGCAGGGGATTGCCCAGCAGACAATACGGCTCCACCGTGTCACTGGCACTTACTGTCTGGCAGATCCCGTATCCCCCAGGAGGGTAACAGCTCAAATCCCACCGCAAGGTGACCATAAGGTCTTTGGGCCTTAATTTTTAGAGGTGTGCTCCCAAACCAAACCTGCTCTTTGTCACGATGTTACAGTGGGGGTACCGTACTGGAACACTCAGGACTGTTTGGGCTATAACCCCACTAAAACTGTATATCTGTACCTATGACTGCACTGGATGTATATCTATAGCAGAGAGGGGTCGGATCCCGGAAAGAGATAACTTAGCTGCATTTTCCACATCACATCTAGAAGGTTTTGAGGCCCTAATTTTTGTTTTCTGTCCAGATATTTCTCCAGCTGGCTAGTTCCTGCCCGAACCTCTGCTCGGGTGATGGTTCATGTTACTCCTTCTGGTGCTTCGATCTCTACTGCTCTGCCGATCAGGGATATATGCAGGGCTGCTATAAGGACAGCAACTATTTGTAACCCTTCTGGGAACTAGGAGGGCTTCCTGTCCTTCCTCTCGTCCCTTGTATGTTGCCTGAGAGGGGAGAGGGGGAGGATGCTGAGCCGCTCCGAACGGATGGGTAAGGTCCTCCATGAGAATGCTCCCTGAATAGTTGAGAGGATTCCCTCCTCCTTCCGCTAATAAGGGGATGTATTATTATGTCAATAAAAAACTGGGGAGATTTTGTGAACAATACAGCCAGGAATGCATGACCAGCCTATGGTAGGTAGACCAGCTGCGGACAAATAGACACCACCATCTAGGATGTACTCTGTGGGTTCACCCTCCCTGCGATGGTAAGCCGATTAGACCATATACCACATGACCACCAGATGTGGATGCCAGTTTTTATTGCCTATAACATATAACAATGTTGGGTGTGTTTGTTCTGTATTTTTGGGGTTTTCTATTTTCCCTTCCTTTATTACAATTTTATACCGTTACTTATTGTTCAGGCTGGGGTGGCTGTATGGGGCTGGGTTAGCTCCTTTATTGAGGAGTGCTTCATTGCAATTTCTCTTTTTTCTTGATATAGTTAGTCGTGAGAGCAGTGACTTACTGCCCACCATATCCACCATATTACATCTTATGCTTTTTTTCTTCCTCTTACTTTTACTCCCCCCCCCCCCCCCACCCTCTTTTTTTTTTTTTTTCTAACACCCATTTCTCTCCCCACCCTGCTCCCCCCCCTCGCTTTCTATTCCTGACTCCAGTAGCGATGGACTCCATCAAGATAATTTAGCTGAACTCGAAAGGTCTAAATACACCCGAAAAATGGTGTATGCTCCTTAACGACTTACGAAGAGCTAGAGCTGATGTAGGATTCATTCAAGAGACCCACTTCAGAGCAGATAGGCCGCCTGGCCTTAAAAATGGATTCTATCCTCTTGCTTATCACACCACTAATGTTGCTGCCAAATCGAAAGTAGTTTCCATACTCCTCTCTAAGTAGATTACCCTGAACTTGTCATGCTACACTGATAGATAGTAACGGCTGCTACATGTTTCTAAAGGGAATTATCGGTAACTCTCAGGTGACATTGGCTAACAACTATGCCCTGCCAGGATGTTTTTATCCACCGGGTACTGGAGTTGCTACTAGAATTCTCTGAAGGCCAGTTGATCCTGGAAGGCGATTTCAATATCCTTTAGCTCCCTCTAACAGATACGTCGTCGGGCCTGTCCTCTGTCCGCACTGGCATTCATAGGCGAATAACACAATATTTGCATAGAGCCCAACTAGTGGACATTTGGAGACTACAACACTCCGGGGAAAGGGATTACACATTCTACTCCTCCCCACACAAGGTGTACTCAAGAACTGATTACTTTCTGATCCCTCACCAGCAGTTACCAGCAGTAATTAAATCTGACATGGGGAACATCACGTGGTCAGATCATGCTCCCGTCTCCATACAGTATTCACTCTCGACGGTTCCAACCACTAAAATTAAATGAAAGTCTTCTACAGAAACCAGAAGTCCTAGCAGATGTCACCGAGTTGAAACATTACTTTTCCACTAATGACCAACCAGACTGTGACCCGGGTATCCTATGGGAGGCCCACAAAACAGTAATCCGAGGAGTACTGATCAGACATGGCACACGCATAAAAAGGGGAACAGGCAAAACAATTAACTATGCTCCTTAACAAAATACACATGATGGAATCACAGCACAAACAAACACCTACTTCCTCACTGGAGAACGAACTACTGTCCCTTCGGCAGCAAATAGTAGACCTCCTACATTACAGGGCTAAAGCGGCACTCTCTATTTCCGGCTCGCATTGGGAATTGTACTTCTGTAGTCCTTTGACTGCCATACCATGATCCTTTCCCTGCACTACATCCACCATGGCTCAGTGCTTCCCGCCATCAAGTCTCTTGACCGCCTTCAGTATTGTTTTTATGGATTGCATCAATTGGATTTTTATACTTTTCAATTGCGTGTCTTTTTTTTTTTTGGTGGTGTTGTGTTGCCTTAATATAAACACATTATTTTTCTTATCTTTGTTCTTGAGTTGCTTGGTTGCCTTTTTAAAAACACATTTATTTTTTAATTTTTTTATACTTCCCAAATGAGTAATCGTGTGTGTGTTTCTAGGCTTTAATATTGCATCAAGGTTTTTATACTTTAGCTATATATTATCTGTCTAGTTTTTAGCCCTGATGAAGGAAGAGTACTGAACTCCTGAAACGCATTAGATGTTGTCAAATAAAATCTTTCAAAAGACTATACAAGCTGGTGTGGCATTCCCATTTTTACAGAACTGTAGCAAACTCCAGTCCAGCAGGACCCGACAATTGCTGGTGAGCAGCCTCTAGGACCGCAAACTATCCATCACATTATAACACATCTCCATAAAGTTCAGTGCTCCTACATCACAGAGTGTATAGAATACTAAGGATTGATGAAAGCATGTGTAAGCCACTCTCTGTTTACTTAACAAATATTAAAATAAATCTGTGGTCACAGCATACACTTTCATGTTAGAACATCAGAATTGTAATATCACTACAAACAATAGTTATATTTGACAATCCCATATAAGTTTACTTGAAAAATCTCCTTTCATGTTGTGAGTGTTGCCTGTCTGCTGCCCATTATTGTGAACAATGGTGGCACTTGGAGAAGAGGCAGAGCCTAAAGCACTAGCAGGGGACACCAGAAGTGTAATTTTGTGGCCGCTCTGAGCAATACTATTGCACAGAGCAGGTAAGCATAACATGTTATTTTGTTGTTATTTTACTAAAAAAAAACAAAAAAAACAACTTTACAGTTTTAAAAAGGTTCAGATGAATAGGAGGAGACTATAAATAACTGAAATACAATGAGAAAATTAATATATTATACGATTTTACATTTTCTCCATAGATATGCTTTAAGAGATTTTGTCTGCTAGAATACCATACCTATTACATTTATTAAAATAAATTATAAACAAAGTACAATAATATACCATCAGCTAAGCATGCCTATCTTAGGCAAAATATTATTTTGTTAACTCTCCCCAGCATGTTCCATCAATCCGTATTTTCTCCTTTAAACCAATCTTAAATCCCTATCAAATATACTTGTTCCTTTTAAATTTTTTGAAAACAAATCTGCTGTTCTAAAATGACAAATATCAAGTATGTTGTAAATTTCATGCAATCAGGAACATAATATTTTCTGCTACTTACTGAAGTTCTCCTGCTCACAAATCCTCTGAGTGCATTGACCGATATTTGATTCTTTTTTCCATAATGCTCATAAGATAACAATTGTGTAGACATTTCAACCTTAGTGACCTTAGTCATAGTTTCCAAGCTACCTGAGAGGGGTTTAAATACTCTCCATTCCAATGAGAGGGGCAACATCAAATAACATACAAAACTGATTTGTACATACAAAAGTAAAAACATAGCATAAGTATCAGAATATCCAAGCCATAAAGTAAAAAACCACAATGGGAGCAACTGTTAAAGTAACATATAAAAGATGCTGGGGGATATATAAAGGGTGTTGTAGACACACCTTTAAGAATTCTGTTGGCCGCCACACCAAAATTGTGGCTGATTCATATACCTGTCAGAGACAGGTATATGAATATTTTGGTGCCAGCCTCTGAGGTCGAAGTGTCCGTACTGGACAATCCTCCTTCCTCAGTGTGCTCCCTCCCCCCAGCCACTGTGCCTATCACACTGACCAGTGCATGGGCACATTTTG
This sequence comes from Lithobates clamitans, assembly GCA_037952925.1. Classification (NCBI taxonomy): domain Eukaryota; kingdom Metazoa; phylum Chordata; class Amphibia; order Anura; family Ranidae; genus Lithobates; species Lithobates clamitans. Next base: position 51,519 of record JBBGZY010000501.1, on the reverse strand, counting down.
TAGTAGGAGTGGGAGCAGGATGATGGGGGACTGGTAGACTAGTTTCCCATCAGGTCTGCCAGGCTATTGACTGGCAGCACGCTGCAGTGGGTGGATGTATAGCTGCTATTCAATAACGATAAAGTCATAACCAAGTCCCTTATGTCTCCAGGGAAAATATATTCTGTCACGTTTTTGGGGTTGTATTCGATATGTGCAAAGAGAGATCACGCAAATACTTATAGGTATAACATTTAATAAAAGTAATGACAGATACAGATAACTATAGAGAAAATATAACATGAATACCGAACTAAAGATGCTGTTTCGCCACGAAGGCCCCCTATGTTGGCATGGCATAGGTGACCACAGACGCATGCATAACGCAGCTCTGACACAAGACTAGTTTATTCCAGTTTGGGCTGTGGTAGTTACAGGCTAGTGTCAGAGTAAATGACCAATCAAAGTTGTTTGGACGGTGATATCGTCTTTTAAGGGGGATAGGGGGCTGGTCGTCCTGCATTCTTCAAGCCTTAAGTCAATTAAGGTAAAGCCACACATATGTCCTGATATGGCTCCTTGACCAAGATTTGGAGGCTTAGAATTCCTTAGTGAGACACATTATTAATAGGGAAATATGTAATATGCAATTTCTCCATCAAAATCTCAAAGGTTCATTGAGGGAAACTGGCTTCCCTTCTGTATTTTGAGAATGCCCATTAAATGTGTATAACTAGTATAAAATCTATTTAGTGTGCTTGCTTATATTGTGGTAGGCTCCTGGGGAAATTTATATTATATAAAAAAGCAAAAAACTGTTCCGTGTGCAACCTAAAGTTATGAGTGTATAATGAAAAAAAAGGTAAAAGCAAGGGTGTTGAATGAGAAGGGAAATAAAATAGAATGTCGGGAGAATGGTGAGGGGGAAAAGCCGCCTGGTGATGACTCCACAAGCATATCAGCATGCAGACTCAATGTTTGAGTTGGGATATTTACGTGTCTTAGTGAGCCTAAAATTCCTAAAATGCATATCTTCTGGGTGGTATGTTGCTACCTGTAGAATCCTCGTTTAAGTGTTACAGGTGCTTGTTCTCCTCAATGACTTTGCTGGTGAATGACTGAAATACAAGCATAGTTGCATATTGAGATGGAATGCTTTCTTCATATATACAGTGTTGTAATTAAGAGTAACATACAAGATGCATGTAGATATTTTTTTTTTTGCCACGACAAAAGGAAAGTGTGCTGGACTTTCTATATTATTATTATTATTATTATATAAATATACAAAACACTGTCGTGCTGCTTAAAGAGGAAGTAAACTCTCCCCAGCATGTTCCATCAATCCGTATTTTCTCCTTTAAACCAATCTTAAATCCCTATCAAATATACTCTTTGTTCCTTTTAATTTTTTTGAAAACAAATCTGCTGTTCTAAAATGACAAATATCAAGTATGTTGTAAATTTCATGCAATCAGGAACATAATGACAATGACAATTGTGTGTTCATGCAACACTGTTTATGTTATATAATTTTGTAAATAAGTAATTTTTCCCCTTCACTGATGTGCGCTGATGAGGCTGCACATATGGGCACTGATAGGCGGGCACTTATATGCAGCACTGATGGCCAGTGATAGACAGCACAGGTGATGATGGGCACTGATAGGTGGCACTGATGGGCACTGACAGGCATCATTGATGGGCACTGAAGGGCAGCACTAATTGGCACTGATGGGGCTGCACTGATAATCAGGGCACTGATGATCAGTGCCCTGATTGTCAGTGCAGATGTCTCCACTGAGGAATCCTGCTTACTGGCTCTCCTCTCCTCATGTACTGTCAGTGTGAGGAGGGGGGATGCCAATAACCGGCATTTCCTATTTACACTGTGATCAGCTGTGATAGGACACAGCTGATCACATGGTAAAGCACCTACGTCATAGGCTCTTTACGGTGATCGGTGATGCACTGTGTCTGTGGGACACAGCAGACCACGGGGCGCGCATGCGTGGCAAGAGTGAGAGAACATCATATGATGTCCTCCCAGAACGAGAGTGCTCATTTCACTATACGGTGGGTGGGAAGCAGTTAAAGGCTTCAAAGTTCACCTTTTTCGGGCAGAATTTCACTGTTCATAATATATAGAAGCACTTTCTATTGTTTTTTCTGGCCCAGCCATCCCAATGTGCTTATCTCTTACTTTACTCACGAGTGCATTAAAATTTCATATGTCTACCCAACCAAACATAGCATTACCAAATTTATTAAATACACTCAAAGAGTTTTCTGCACTCTCAGGACTTTCTATAAATGTTTCAAAATCTATTGGCATCCCACTAAACATTCCACGATCTCAATTAGAAACCATCCACTCTTCATTCAACTTCACATGGTCCACAGACACTCTACCTTATCTAGGTATTCCCCTCACCCCAGACACCAATAATTTATCCTCTAAAAACTACTCCACATATGTTGCATAAACTAAGAATGCCCCTAAAATATGGAAATCATTTAATATATCATTTTTAGGTAAAATAACAGCCATTAAAATGTCTATTCTACCAAAATTATTATACCTATTTGGAGCCCTCCCGATTAAATTAAATAAGCTGATGATCACTAAATTTCAAGCAGAGGTAAATAAATTTATATGGTCAGATTCCTACCCTCGTATAGCCAAAATGGTTCTGTATAAATTCCCAAAAAACGGCGGTTTGGGATTCCCAGACTTTTGGTCATACTACCTGGCCGCACGATGGTCCCAAATGGCTCAATTGCACATACACAACCCGAAAATCCCATGGGTTATATTTGAAAAGGACTCAATGTTACCCTATTCTATAGCTGGGCTTTTATGGGGTAATAAAGCTCCCATTCCCATCTTAGAAAAATGTAATCAGATGGTAGCTCATTCATATCAGTTGTGGAAACTACATAATAAAAAACTAAAAATGACTTCCATTACTTCTCCCCACGCATCATTTATAGGTGATCCTAACTTCCTGAATTCACATGGTGGATTAACAATAACCTAATCACCCTCAAAAAAGTTATCGAAAATACCTCATTTATCTCCTTTTCTTCACTAAAAACTAAATATAACATCCCCAACACAGAACTCAGAAGATTCCTCCAAATCAGATCCTTCTATGACTCATATTTTCCAATCTCAGACATGGAAGAACTCACATTTTACGAAAATATTTGCTCCAAATCACCAAGGGGTACCGGATTAATATCTGAGATATACTCAAACCTGATGAATATAGACACTCAGACTAAATTACCCTACATGCTCAAATGGGAACATTGCGATATCTCACTCTACCCTGAAAAATGGTTTGATTGCATCAACAACTTACTTAGATGCACAAGATCACTCACTATTAGAGATACTGCAATAAAGGTATTTACCAGATGGTATTACACACCTGCAAAACTCCATTCTATTTCCCCCTCAGTTTCCCAAACATGCTTCAGAGATTGCATTTCCATTGGTTCCTTCGCACACATCTTTTGGGAATGTGATAAATCTCTAATATGGAAACAACTCAAGAAATTTTCCTCCAGAATTTCACATCAATCATGGGTTTAACTACTCATCACTTAAGACTAGTCCACACAATTTGTGTTTCCATTCACTGGCTCATAGCTTACCATTGGAAATCCTTATCGCTACCAATAACCCAACTGAAAAGTAGAGTTAATAATATTTATCTCATGGAAAAAATGGTCCACACTCCACATAATACCACACATATACTAGATGAAGAAATGGAACCCATGGTTTACACACTCAGGCCACCTTTTAAATCCTGTCTAGAGAACCCTTCTTCTACTAATATTCAATTTAAAAAAAAATAATAATTTTAATCATTCTTTAAATTACTACCCGATTATTGGTCTACTATCTGTATTAAATATAAGAAATTACTCTTCTATGTTGTTACTTTACCATAATCCTGATATTTCAAAGTCTTTGATATACTGTACTTCATTGTACTAATGGTATAATGTTTTGTACCATTATTTTGTACCCAATAAAAACGTTTGTAAACAAAATTTCATACGTCTTTGAAAAATGTTTTCTACTTCCATCACTTCTTGTAGGTCATGTGACATCCAAGAAGCTTTGAATCCCAGAATGCACTGCCTTGCTGCATCACAGAAAAGGGTGTGATAGGGCGTGTTCAGCACTCTGGACCACACCTCCCCCATTACTATACCACCTTCCACCCATTTTCTGTACAATCTGATTGTACCATCTCCTTTAGATCACCCATTAGCTATGTAGTGCAAGGGCCTGGCTTTTTAAATACAAATTGAATGGATTGTTTAAGTGGGTCCTCCTATTCCATAGTTCTAGTAAAGCTAAAGGAAATTGTACAGAGATTGTACAATCAGATTTAATAGCATGTGGCCAGCTTTATACAAGCACAGGGGAAGCAGCAGATTGGGACATTCAGCTGTCAGGACTCATTCACATCTCTTTATAGTGGAAACTCACATTCCTGCATGTGTTTTTTTGTTGTTGTTTGCGTTTTGGAGCGTTTTTTGCTCCTCTCACATAGCCAGCCTATTCAATTGAATGCAAGAGAGCAAAAGCTGTGAAAATGTAGAATAAACTCCCTCAAGAACTAGTTCTGGTCATAACAGTAAAAAAAAAAAAATAATAAAAAGGTTGGATGTGCATTCCTAAATGAACAAAATATAACGGAATACTAACGTTTATAGGGTGCAGGAATATAAGTAAAAGCATATTCAGGTACCAAACTGCTTGCATTACAAAATAAAAACATTTAATGAGGTTATAATTAATACATAACATGTCTGAAATGTTTTTTTTTTTTTTTTTTACATTTGCCTGGAGTCTAGATTTAGGCTCGATTCACATCTATGCTTGTTGCTTTTGACCGTTTCTGCAGTGCTTTTTGCGGTGCTTGCCATGTTTTTGAACATGCGTTTTTGCCGCCTTTGTGTTTTTGTGTTTTTTTTTACAGTGTTTTTTTTTACACTGTGGTTGCTTAGCAACCAACTATATACAGTGTAAAAATAAATAAATAAAAAAACCTGCAAAACGCAAATCGTGGCAAAAATATGCTAAAAACGCGGTACTTGCATTTTGGATGCGGGTCCATTGAATTCTATTACATGCAAAATGCTGCATTTTGCATGAAAAAAAGTCCCCGACCCTTTCCAAAAACGCAGAGGCACAAAAATGCATTGATGTGAACATGTTCCATAGGAACCCATGTTAAAATATTTCCATGCATTTCTGCAAAATGCATCAAAAAACACATTAGTGTGAATGGAGCCTAAAACAGTGCTGCACAATAGGCTTTCAGTCAGAGACAGTTAAAGCAAACGAATGTGCCAATGAGATTTTTTTTTTCTATGTAAGTCCGGATGATCTGATTCTGCCTGGTCTCTCTGCATTTGTATCACAACATTCACATAGCGCTTAGCTACAGCCAGCAGATGTGGAATTATGTAACACAAACAAGAGGGAATCAGGGCTATTTCATAACTCGGATCAGGATGACGACAAATACCCTGCTTCACAATCACAGAAAAGCTTTCCTATTTTGTCAAAAAGCCGTGAACTCTAAAAAGGAAGCTGTTTACATAGTGCCCTCATCTTTTATTGATGCATTTTTTTGCTATTGTATGACGCATGGTTTATTTTGGCTCGCAAAACATTTTTCTCTTTGACTGATTAGCAGCATTATTGAGTGGAAATGCTACATAAACCCCCAATCCCACCTGAGCATTTGGATGTGCAATTCATCAATTGCAACAATGCATAAAATGAAGAATTCCAATAGGCCCACTTACCCCTGAGCATTGTGTCCCTTACCACCTACTTTTTTGCGCAAAACTGCGTATTTTTGGCCCCATAGACTTTAATGCGTTGGAGAAGGGCACAAAGGGCTATAATTGCACACTATTATTGCCTAGCAGTGCCAGGGACAAGGCACTGCTAGAGCCCAGGGCGAACATAGCAAACCTCACCCCTCCCCTCAAGATGTATGAGAATTATGTGTCAGCAAACTCCCCCCCCCCAAAAAAAAATCCTCTAAGCATAAATGCCCTCTCCTCTATGCTCAAATCCCCCCTTCCAGCTCAAATCCTCTCTTTCTTTCTTTCTTTCCACAGCACAAAGCACCCCCCCAAAAGGAAACACAATTCTCTAGCCCCTCTGAGTACACATCCAATCCCCCCCCCCCCAATCCAAATCCTTCCTCCCAGCACAAATCCCCCAAATCATCCCTACTAGCACACCACCCCAAAAATAAATACCCTTCCTAGCACGAATCCCCTCCCTCCTCCACCATATCACCTCTTCTAGCACACCCCTCCCCCCAAATCCCCCCTCCTAGCACAAAATACCTTCCTCCACCCCCCTCCCAACACAAATCCCCCAAAAATCACCACTCCTAGCACTCCAACATCAATTTTTCCCTCATAGAACAATTCATACCCTCTGCTGCCTCCCAAATTCCCCTTCCCAACACAAACCCTCCCCCCCAATCTTCTTGTGGCACCCCCGCCAACCTCACCTGATACCACATAGCCTAGGGCAGCCAGCCCTCGTGCCTACCCCTTGTCCCAGCCCTGCCGCCCTGCACACAATAGTTGAGTTACACTTTTAATGACCTGTTTTTATTTAAAGATGAAACTTTACTGTAATTACTGTTTTTATTCAGGAGGGGGGCTTGAAAACACTCCCTTGCAGTGGAGCTGTGCCCGCACTACAAAACTGCATGTTTGGGTTTAGGAGACATAAAAAAGATTTACTTACCTGATCCTGCGTGCTGCTAGACTGATCCCCACAGCATCCTCTCCCCTATGCTCCAGCGGTCTAAGGTCCTGATGTCATCAATACTAATGCAGGGACAGTGCACCACCGGAGGGTGGGAGAGCACCATCTCCCGAGAGGATCAGGTAGGTAAAGGTAGCCCCACTGCAAGGGATGATTTCCAGATTTCCTGGTATTGGTCTTTAGGACAGCAGTATTAGGATAGAATCAAAACTCAAATGGAATATCACAATTTAAAACTTAACAGTAACTATTAAACACATACATACCTCTTTCTTTGTAACCCTATTCACCCTTTGTGTTAGCATAGCAAGGCCATTTAGATGGTTTGTTTTGCTCCTTTGTAGGCACAACTTTTAGTACAGAATCGGAATAGGGTCCACCTCGTCTGTACTGCCGCCTGCTTCTCAGGTATTATTATATTTTTACAGTATATCGTTTATAAACTTTATATATCAGTTCTCTTGGTTTCTAATAGTAGTATCTGTAATATTTCAAGTTTTAATTAAAAATACAGTCTATCAATTAATTTTCCATGTTTTGTGAGTAAAAAAAAGTCATAGGTTTTTGGCTACATTGGCGGGGGATGGGGGGCTATAAAAAGATTGCAAAACACTTTCAGCTCACACTTTGCTGTTCTTAAAGTGGTTATAAAGACAATTTTTTCCTAAAACCCTCCTCTTCTGGGTTCCCCGCCTGTGCTCTCGCTTTCCACTAGTCCCGTTCGGCAAGTGCCCCCATGCATGGAAAGCCAACTTGTGCAGTTGTGCTCCCTAGCCGGGTTGTGTGTGTACATAGACACACACACAGCGTGGCTTGGCCCCGCCCACACCTCACAGGATTTGATTGACAGCAGCAGGAGCCTATGGCTCCCACTGCTGCCTCTGTGTCCTGTGAGAAGAGAATGAGAAGAGAACACCACTGGAGACAGGCACAGCACTGGATCGAGAGAGGACTCAGGTAAGTGTGGGGGCGAATACGAATACTGGGACATTTTTCACCTTAATGTAGGGAATGCATTAAGATAAAAAATGTCTTGATTTTAGAACCACTTTACTGACAACATTATGTAACATAGAACTTTAGTATGAAAATATATGGGTGAGGTTGGAGTGGGGCATGGAACCATTCATATGGCTTCTGTAGTGGATTGGGGGCATGTGAGAAGAATTGAATGTGGCTGCTAAAAACTGCTTGTATCAAATCAAAGCTAAATTGTATTTGCTTCTTCTAGGGACATGTGATGGAAGGCAACCCTTTGTGCATCATCCAACCTCCCCGTAACCCCTTGGTACCCTTCCCTACTCCTTTCCCCAACCCTTGCTAGGCTTTAAAAAATCTTTAATTGTAGTAGAAACAGTGTTATAAAGCAATTATTATTGTTTTACAGGATTTATATAGTGCCAACAGTTTGTGCAGTGCTTTACAATATAAAGACAGACAGTACAATTACAATACAATTCAATAAAAGAGAATCAAAGGGCCCTGCTCATTAGAGCTTACAATCTAGGAGGGAGGGTAAAGGGACACAAAATGTAATAACTGTAAGGGATGATCTGATGGAGAAAGTAAAAAGACAGTTTATTAATTAGAAGCAGGATAGGCTTCTCTAAAGAAATGGGTTTATATATATAGAGAGATTTGTCAGGCTAGAAGACACCGTATGGTGTTGCTCTGTGGGAGGGCTGAGTTGATGATACAGCTTCATTGGAGGAAAGAGGAATAACTGCACAATCTTCAAACCTGAAACTATTTTAATATATCCATTATCTGATTTACATCAGGTTGGAAATCCTCACCGCATAATGTGTATACAGTAAGTAGAGGTGGGGCTGCCAAATGATAGGCACCAGCAGAACATTCTTCTATAGGAGGCATCTGTAGTCCCACCACCTGCTTCTTTACACAAAGCTATGGTGGTAACAGCATTTTTTTTGTACTAACTGGTACTGGGGAGGGAGTGAGGAATGGAATATATGTAAACTTGTCCGCCTGCTTGTTTGCTTTTGCAGTGTTTTATTGAAAAAAAAAAAAATTTAAAGAATTTTAAAATAAAGTACCAGAATCGTAATTTAATTGTAATATCATTAATGAGGAACTAGAATAATAACACAAGTTATTTTAAATACCACCGATTTAAAAATATTTTTGTGTTCAAAAATATGGATTATAAAATCATTTTTGAAAGACAATACTGCCAAAAGAAGACCCTTTTTGTACACGAAAAAATAAAATATGTATTACTCGCATATCTTAAATCTCAAGTTTACCCCTTTCCCCGGGTAGACGTCATATGACGTCATTTACTTTGAGTGAAGATATCTGAATGATGCCTGCAGCTACAGGCATCATCCAGATATATTTTTTTCTCAGCTGGCAACTCCCTTCAGTGTAAAAGCCATCTTAGCGGCTGTTTAGCCGCTTGATTGCTTTTACAGGTGACGGGAGTCTCCGGTCTCTCCCGTGCGATCGGGGAGCTGGAGAATGAATCTGCCACGGGCAGCGGTTTATCATGGAGCTAACCGTGGACCAGATGGTCTCTGGCCACCTCTATCACCCTTGGAGGTCGAAAGCGACGTCATGACGTCACTTCTGGCAGATGTAAACACTGCCATCTTTTTTTGCTGGAAAGCCTGAGATCGATTCTTTTTTTTTCTTTTTTTATCTCAGGCTTTCCAGCATAGCGGAGAGATGTGGGGACTTATAAACCCCAGATCTCTCTGTAAGGAGGACCTGTCATGCCCTATTCCTATTACAAGGGATGTTCGCATTCCTTGTAAAAGGAATAAAAGTGATTAAAAAATAAAAAATTGAAGGGAAAGTGTAAAAATAAAATAAACAATAATAAAAAAAATTTAAAGCGCCCCCCATCCCCTCGTGCTCGCACGCAAAAGCAAACGCATATATAGGTCGCGGCTGCATATGTAAATAGCGATCAAACCACGAGTGAGGTATTGCCGCGTTAGAGTGAGAGCAATATTGCTAGCACTAGACCTCCTCTGTAACTCTAAACTGGTAACCTGTAAAAAAAATGTAAGCGTCACCTAAGTAGATTTTTAAGTACCATAGTTTGCTGCCATTCCACGAGCATGTGCAGTTTTAAAGCATGACAGGTTTGGTACCTATTTGCTCGGCGTAACAACATCTTTAACATTATACAAAAAAATTGGGGTAACTATTGTGTTTTTTTGTATTTTTAATTCATGAAAGTGGTTTCTTTCCAAAAAGAAATCGCATTTGAGAAAAATAGTTTGGAAGTCCAGAGAGCAGGGTCTTTTCCCTAGAGGAGAGGTTCCCAGCCAAGAGGGCTACCAGCCCTTCCTGTCCATCCTGCTGAAGATCCAGCCTGAGTGGGCTGGATCTTCAGCAGGATGGACAGGAGGGGCTGGTAGCCCTCTTGGCTGGGAACCTCTCCTCTAGGGAAAAAGACCCTGCTCTCTGGACTTCCAAACTATTTTTGCACTCCGCAACCACCATCTGAGCACACCTTCTTTAGGGACTGGCTGGAGCTGCATACATTTTTAGGCTGCTCATATGACTCTGTCACCTACCATGTTCTGAAAATCTCCAGAAACCAAGGGGAATCAGTCAGACTTGCAGCCTGCAGAACCCACAGCAGCCCAAATCAATCACACACATGCTGTGCTGATTACAGGAGAGCAAAAAACTAAATTTGCCTAACCAATCCTAGCAGCCTAACAAGGAGGGTGCTACACCTATAAAAATAAATATAAAAGTATTTTTCCAAGCAAACTTCCCAAGGCCCATTACAGTTTTGACCTGCAACTGAGCAAAGGGCTGAGCCTTTTTTCCCTGTGGATCCATCCATCTGCACCACAGTTCCTGATGTCCCATTCCAGCTTCCATCTTGACTCCCTGGTGGTCCGGAGTAGCAGGATTTCACAGACCACAGACCATTTAGACCCTCTGTAACGGGGGGTCATGGGGTTCTGGTAAGCGGCCAGGCACTTTATCTATGGTGGTGGACCCATACACCTGGGATTTCATACAATCGGACAATCTTGGATTGTTACATCACTTTTGGGTGTTTTTGTATATGGACTTCTTTTTCATTATTTTTAATTTATTCATTTGCTTGCATCATATATTGCAGCTTTTCATGTTCATGTTTTTTTGCACCAATGTTTTGATATATCATTATATTTTTCATATTTGCTTAAGGGGAGGTCGGATCACTTTTCCAACCCTGCAGCTGTTTTTGTCATATATTATTATATGCTTATATGTTTTCTTGTATTTTGTTCTCAATGAGGTTGGGAATACTTTTCAGTTATACACATTGTAGTTTGTTTTAGCGTGAGTCATCAATTTTCTAATTGGAATTCATGCGTCTGGTGTCCTGAAAGGAGCCGGACGCATGGATGGGGGGGTGGTGCCCGTGCGCCCTTAATGGACGGGCCGCCCCTGGGTTCTAGGCAGACAGCATCTACATGCAGACCTCCGTGGGTAACGCCCACATGTGATTCTGTTCCTTCATGATTGAGACCCGGTTCACACTTATGCAAATTCTATGTGGATCAGATGCAATCCGAAAAGCATAAATGCGCATGTCATGTAAATAAAGCATGATTTCCAATGAAGGCTGTTCACATATATGCAGTGCGAATTTGATCCGGTTTAAAAAAGGGTCCTGTACGAGTTTAGTGTGGTGCGGTGTGAATTTCAGCTTCATAGACTTCTATGGGACTGCATTAAAATCACAGTCTAGTGTTCTCATCACTGCAATTTTTTTTTTTTTTGCCCAGATTTTTTAGACAATAAAATTGCTAAATTTGCATGGAACCCACACATGCTAAGCAGAATGCGCATTGCAATGTAAAAAAAAGATTGCAAATTGAATTTGCACCGTGTACCGCTTTTAATTCGCACCACATCAGTGTGAACCGGGGCTGAAATAACTGAAATACAATTAATAAGAGGGGTGGGTTAGGATTGCGAAAAAACGTTCTAGATAGTGTTCAATGTCCTCTGCCGGAAAATTAGGACAGCTCTTTGTGACTTTTTTTTAGCTTCTAATACAAACTGTGAAACTAGAGTAACCATTTTTATTACAGGCAGGGCCGGGACAATGGGGATTAGAAAAGGCATATACCCCGTTTGCAGCTCTCTATGTAAAGGGACATTTTTTCCTTCCAGTGAAACCACCGACGCAGTGACAATTTTTCCTTCAAGTGACACCACCGATGTAGATACATTTTTTTTCCTTCCAATGACACCAGGACATTTTTTCTTTCAGTGACATCACTGACCCAGGGACATTTTTTCCTTTCATTGATACCACCAACTCAGGGGCATTTTTTTCTTTCAGTGACACCCCTGATGTAGGGACATTTTTCCTTCCAGTGACAACACCATCGCAAGGACATTTTTTCAGTCCAGTAAAACCGCCGACTCAGGGACATTTTTTCCCTCCAACGACACCACTGGGGTAGGGACATTTTTTTTCTTTCAATGACACCACTGAGGAAGATAAATATTTAACTTTCATTGACACCAGTTTGGCAGGCACATTTTTCCTTTCAGTGACACCACCGATGCAGGGGTGTTTTTTCCTTAAATGCCTATAAATGACACTCCTGGAAACAAAAGAAAGTGTGAACAAATTAAATTTGTATGATTATTTAATTTTGTTTTCCTCCTGCGATGTACAGTCTATAAATGCTATAGTATAATTAAATAGTGAAGTGTAAAAATAAGCTGCCAGGCTGCTCAGCCTCCTGCACTGGGGTCAGAAAAGATGAATGAATTGATAGAAGAGACAGCGAATAACTTGGTACCTTGCTGACTGGTTCATTCATTCATAAAGTGATTTTTCCTCTCAAGCGTATCCAAGAAATGAAATCTGTCTCCTCTCCATTGAGTAATAGTGACATCCAGAGGCCGTTTTGGCCCACTTGCATTTTTTTCTGCCTTTGGGTAGTATTTTTCTGCATTTTCTACAAGTCCGGTTTTAGCTCAATGAAATATTTATAATGTGGATCTAAGCCTCTGCTGTCAGTGCACCTATGTGGCTTAGTTCCACATTATAAACTGACTGCTATTTTTAACTCATTTCTTGGCAAAGAGTTAGGGTACTTTATTTTTAAATTCCTCACATCCTCCCAAGTGATGGCTTTCTGCAGATGTTACCTGAGGCTGCATATTAAAGACAAGTTTGAAAGGCCAGTACACATCTTTTGCTGGAGAACTAAAGCTCCATTAGAGCCTAGAAGACATAAAGTTTTGTTCTGACATTATTAGCCTATCCCGAGTAAAAGAAGAATTAAGAATTAAGAACTAATGGCATCCCTGCACAACTGTTCAAAATTAGCATGTTTGCGTGTAAGGAACACACACGATTTTGCAAGTTCAGCAACATGCAGTAATGTGAACCAAGTCTTTAGACTGGGGTGCCTCGAGACTGAAAATATTTTTCAAAGTCACCCTGACTGGAAAAAGGTTGAGAAACACTGAGATATAGAATTGCTTCTAAAGCAATGTGGTAATTTACGGTTAGTAAAAATTACCTTTTCTGGGGTTACTCTACAGGGCCCCCATGGCACAGGTCCGCACTAATGGTTGGCTTTTGGATTCCTTCTTGCTCCAACATGGCACGCGTCAGGGCTGTCCATTGTCCCCGGCTCTGGAGCCCCTAGCTATCTTAGTTAGGGAATCTTCAGAGATCTGGGGCCTGGGTGGGGAATTTGGAAAAGAGGCTGTCCCTATATGCAGACGATGCCTTATTATTATCTCAATTATGCGGACCTGTCACTCCTGGCTGCCTTGCGGATATTTGACACCTTTGGATCTTTTTCTGGTGTTAGAATGAATTTATCCAAGTTAATTCTTTTTCCCTTCAACGACAGCGTGGCTACATCAGCATGTTCCTCTCCCTTGTGTTGGGTCAATGAGTTTAGGTATTTGGGGGTTCAGGTGACTAGGAATCTGTCTGGTTATTTTGATAAGAAACTTCTTCCCCTGTTCTCGGCACTGAAAGCGCAGTGCTCCTCCTGAAAAAAACTATGGGTAAAAGCGTCAAGGAGATACCATCTGTAAAGATAGCCCAAAGGAGGGGAGTGTAACAATATCTAATGGCATCAGAAGTAAACATAAACACTCAACCCACCCAGGGGTAAGGGGTCTATTGCATATAGCCCAAACACTTAATAGTAATTTTAATAATGATAGGGCTAGAGCAAGTTCCTCTGAATCACACAATAATGTAAACAAAATTCCAGGAGCAGGGAAGAAAGCAGAAAAGAAGCCCAAGAGGGCAGGAAAAGGATTTGTCAGAGAGGAACACCCAAAATATAATAATATAAAACAATTCTTTATTAGAAAAATACAGAAAAACAAAAAATTGCACCCACAATAAATATAATTAGGTATCAGTGCTCCTCCTGGGCTGGACTTCCCTTGAACCTCTTGGGACCCATGAATCTTATTAAAATGATGATCCTACCTAAATTTACCTATATTTTTTGGAACTGTTTGATCTGGATCCCCAATTCCTTTTTTCGTAATGTTGACAAATGCGTGGGATTGTTTATTTGGAATGGTGCGCTTCCTCATTTGGCAAAGTCTACTCTCTGGCTTCCTCCCAGGCTGGGGGGGCTGGCCCTTTCCCCCTGTCAGAATACAACAGCTCAGCATTAGTTTATTATTAGCTGGATTTGTACAGCATTGTACCATGTCACTTTGTATAATTTATGCTGTGTACTATAATCAACTTCAATAAAGCACTCCTATGTTGTTAAAAAAAAAACCTTTCCATTTCAATCTTTCAAGGTAATTTTACTGTAAAATTCAGTGTAATATGGCAACTGCAATAGACAACTGCAGTGCAATGGTCAAAACAAAAAATCATATATTGATTTCCACATTCTATTTCACTTCCTATTATAACTATTATTTGTATTGCTATTACAATGCTACTGTTATAAATATAAAAGTGTATTCTGTGACCATAGATTTCCTTTAACTCCCTTTATTGTGGGGAAGATGAAACCTGACCCCGCTCTTTCTTTAATGTATAAGCTAGCTTTCCATCACTACCAAAGTTTGGGCTAATACTTTAGTAAGTAATGGGAAAGCAAACTAGTTTAAATAATTCCCAACTATTAAGCTTAACAAATGCTTACCTTGACCCACAGGTCTTTATTTACCACTATAAAGCAGGAATCTTGTTTAAAACTTAACTTGTGGTACAGGGTCCCCTCCAAGCTCAAAACTTTGTATCTACAAACCTCAGATCTTTGCAGGAGAGGATGTGGTCAAAAGGGAACATACCTACATATTTGGTGGGCTTGTCGCAGACTTGCCCTCTACTGGAAAGAGGTGAAAGAGTGGGTACATTGAGTACTTGACTCAAACGTACCTGAAGATGCAGTAGGAATGCATAATTTGCACTTTGATGATGCCAGATCTGTGATCAAGCCTGTACTGGGTAAAGTTAGATGTGATCAGACATTATCAGTGTGCAACTCCCTACTGAATTAATGGAGAATGGTGGGGCTTCCTTTGGCCAGCACCCGGAGTTTCAATGACAATGGATTTTTTATACAGGCTTAGTGATATCTGCCAACATGTTCACCGGAGTGTCAAGGACACAAGCCAGCAGTGACTAGCTAACTGAGGCAAGGACCTGGTTTGGTGTAGGAGGGAATGAGAGGGGAGATTATTTTAATACCTCTGGCCACAACTTGAGGAATACTTCACCCAAATTTAGCTGGCTTGCCATACATGGGCAGACACAAATTACACATGCAATCTAGTGCTCAATGTTTAGAAGCAGTCTAGTGGTTGCACTATCACTGTCAGAATACACTGATCAGCACTGCTGCCAATTTACTGCAGTGCTGATTGAACAAAAAATTTCCAACAAGCCTGTTCATGGGAAAAGTTGGTTATTAGATTTGGTCCCTTGCTGAACCAGGTGAATTTCAATTCATCTATGACCAGCTTAAGATTGCAAGTGACTGTAACACTAGAATTGGCAGCACTGCTACCTGCCCACTATCATTCATTATAGTGCTTTTCACAGCTTTCAACATTTAAAGCAGTTGTAAGTCATAACAAACATGTTATACTAACCTGCTCTATGCAAAATAATTGCATAGAGTGGACCTGAACCCTTTCTTCTGGGGTCACCTGCCTGTGTTCTCTGTTCCTTCTCTTCTGTATCTGCCACCATTGCAAGTCACTTGCTATAAAGGCAGATGTGCAGGTCTCTTCTGCATTAAAAATCCTGCCTGTTTGCCCATTTTTAATTTTTGACATAAAGTTACACTTTAGGGTAAGTGAGATGGGCATTTAGCTTATTTTTTTAATCAGTGGGGGGGGGGGGGGGGGCAATACAATTCCCAGGGATGGACAATTAATAATGTTCTGTGTTTATATACAGTATCCTATGTAATACAACAGCAATTTAAAGTATTAATAAATAAAATTGATTGAAAAAAAGTCTTGTTGGTCTTAAACAATCAGCTAATAATAAAGAAACGGATTTAGTATTTAATTTGTAATAGACCTCCAATACCATTCATAAAAGGACAGCCTTGAATGGCCACCAATGCACAACAAAATGAGGAAGATAATAGCCAGAAAATGGAAGATTTATTCTTTAAAAAATGTTTTAGGCATTTACAGGAATCACAACCTTGATGATTCTGTAGCAAAGGTGACCTAATTACAAATACATCTCCTGCTTCCTGGCAAGTATTTGTGTTGACATCTCTTCTTTCTCATTTCCAAGGTTCCCTAACAACTTGGAATTCCTCTGTATTTGCCAATCCCAGGAGCATAATTGAAAACTGAATACTTCTCTTTTTGTAATTTTCTTTTACTGGTGCCTATCCATGGCAACATACACATGGTTGGTCGCTCTGCCCACTTCCAACCCCCAGGACTATTATAAATCTATAAAAGAAAGATGTACCCCTACACTCCATTCCCATAACTAGAATCAAGAAGGGAGGGAGGTATGCTGCAATGGATACAGTGGGGGAAATAATTATTTGATCCCCTTCAGATTTTGTAAGTTTGCTAATTGACAAAGTAATGAAGGGTCTATATTTTTTTTAGCATAGGTGTATTTAAATGATAGAGACAAAATATCAACCAAAAATCCAGAAAAAAACACATAAAACAAATGCTATAAATGAAGTTGCAGTTCAGTGAGTAAAATAGGTATTTGATCCCCAAGCAAAACATGACTTAGTACTTGGTGGAGAAACCCTTGTTGGCAAGATGCTTCTTGTAGTTGGTGACCAGGTTTGCACACATCTCAAGAAGGAAATTGGTCTACTCTTCCTTACAGAACTTCTCTAAATCCTTAATGTTTCTTGGCTGTCTTTTGGCAACTCGAAAGTTTCAGCTCCCTCCATAGATTTTCTATAGGATTAAGGTCTGCAGACTGACTAGGCCACTCTATGACCTTAATGTGCTTTTTCTTGAGCCACTCCTTTGTTGCATTGGCTGTATGTTTTGGGTCATTGTCATGCTCAGAGACCCATCCACGACCCATCTTCAGTGTTCTGGCTGAGGGAAGAAGGTTCTCATCCAAGATTTTACATGCCCCCGTCCGTTGGACCCTTTAAACGGCAAAGTCGGCTTGTACCTTAAGTAGAGTAACAGCCTAAAAGCATCATGTTTCTACCTCCATGCTTGACTCTACTGATGGTGTTCTTAGGGTCATAGCATTTTTTCTTCCTCCAAACACAGCGAGTCGAGTTAATGTCAAAGAGCTTAATTTTGGTCTCATCTGACCACAGCACTTTCTCAAAACCCTTCTCTGAATCATTTAGATGTTCACTGGCATGACTGTACATGTGCCTTCTTGAGGAGGGGGACTCGCTGTGTTTGGAGGAAGGAAAATGCTTCATGTTGTGGGGATGCTTTTCTTCAGTGGGGACAGGGAAGCTGGTCAGAGTTGATGGGAAGATGGATGGAGCCAAATACAGGGCAATCTTAGAAGAAAACATGTTACAGTCTGCAAAAGACTTGAGACTGGGGCAGAGGTTCACCTTCCAGCAGGACAATGACCCTAAACATACAGTCAGAGCTACAATGGAATGGTTTAGAATCAAAGCATATTCATCATGTGTTAGAATGGCTCAGTCAAAGTCCAGACCTAAATTCAATTAAGAATCTGTGGCAAAACTTGAAAATTGCTGTTCACAGACACTCTCCATCCAATCTTGCAGAGCTTGAGCTATTTTGCAAAGAAGAATGGGCAAAAATGTCACTCTCTAGATGTGCAAAGCTGGTAGAGACATGCCCAAAAGACTTGCATCTTTAATTGCAGCAAAAGGTGGTTCTACAAAGTATTGACTCAGGGGGGCTGAATACAAATGCATGCCACACTTTTCACATATTTATTTGTAAAAAAATTTGAAAATCAATTATTATTTTCCTTCCACTTCACAAGTGTGTGCCAATTTGTGTTGGCCTATCACATAAATTCCCCATAAAATACATTTACGTTTTTGGTTGTAACATGACAACATGTGGAAAATTTCAAGGGGGTATGAATACTTTTTCAAAGCACTGTATGTCTTCCAATGAACAATTCTCAGTAGGAGCAAATGGAGAGGTTAAGGATCTTCCCAGATGGCCTTGGCCTTAGTACTGCCTTTAGAAACCCCTCTATCAAAGGACTAAGAGCCCATCTAGTACCTGTGAGAGCGATAAGGCTAAAACTTGAACCTTTAGAGTATTCAGACCCAAACCTAGGTCTACTTACAAAAACTGGGGGACATTCTGTACTTCCTGTAAAAGAGGATCAAATTTCTCCTTGACTGCAAAAACTGAGAATTTCTGCCAATGTTATAAGTGCCACCTGTGGAGCTCTTGTTTGCTTGCAGTAGTGTTTCTATGACTTTGTGTGTACAAACTGGATCTTCAAGCCTCTTCTGCTCAATTTCCATGCCCTTAAATTCAGCAGCTCTAGATGGAAATGTAGAAACTCTCTGGTAAAGCAGAAGCAATTCTGAAGCAATTAACAGAGGTAGAGGGTTGAAACAATTAGTGCATCAACATTGTGAACCATCATAATTAGACAGTATGGAATCACCCCTAAGATAGTCACTGCCTCCTCCACTAGATGATGAAAGCATCTCAGGCTGAGAGGAATAGGAGGAAAGGCATACCCCAACTGGAAGCTCAATGACTGAGTTAGTGCATCCACCCCTGCCAACTCCTGTCATGCATACCTGGTAAAGAACACCGAAATCTTGGTGCTCACTTGCAAAAAGGTCTACTTGGGAATACCCCAATTTTCGCTAATCATGAGGGACTACCCGTTGATGAAATTCCTTTATGGGTAATCTGCTTGGAGATTTCAAAAAGCTGGGATATAAGATGTCGTCAGATTCTGTTCTGCCCAAGAAAGGATTCATGTCACTTCCCTGGATAGAGACATGCTGTGTGTGCCTCCCTGATGTTGTATTTAGCCTAATGCCGCTCTGTTGTCCATTTGAAGCATTATAGACTTGCCTCTGAGTAGAGGAGCCATCTGCGATATGGTATGTTAGAAGAGTATGAGGGATGAATGTGAGACAATTATGATCCTACAAAAGGTACCATCCCATATAAAACAATTACCCAATGAAAACAAAAATGGGGTGGGACTTTACATGTACCCTGCAGGGTCTAATAAATACACATACCAAAAAGGCTTAATGAATAAACAAATCTTTATTTTCCATATACAAATGGTTAGATTAAAAAAAGTTGAATATAGTTGGCTAAAGCCACAGTTACTGTAAGTCTATCCAGGATGTGCTGGTCCTGGCGGAAGAATCAAGAAAACTGGCCTACGCGTTTTTATGGGGAGTCCCACTTCATCAGGGGCTTAGACTGAAACACAAATTTGTACATATACTGTAAAGATATACAAACATATTATTAACAAATAACGTATATAAACATTAATAATTATATTACGAAAAAGTATTAAACATTAAAAACTTTCAATGTACTGAGTCATGTTGCTTTAAATGTTTGTAATGGTAACCTAATAGAGCTTGTTACATACACTATAGCATGTCATGGGCAAAGAGAGTGGGCAGGGAGGACCAATTATCTCAAGTAAAATAGAAGTAGAAGTATAAACAAACTGTATTCTAACATCTACATTCATACCTAGAAAACTACAAAGAAGACTGCTGATTCCCCCTTGGGGGTGGGGGTGGGGGGAGAAAAATAAAAATGGAGGGAAGGTAAATATTGGGGGAAGGGGGGAGAGAAAAATGGATGGGGAGGGAGGGAGAAAGGGGAAATTGGGGGGACTGGGGAAGAAAAAAAGTGGGGGAGCGAAGAACAAGAATATCTTACCTTAAACGGTCAAAAGGGGCCAGAACTGGGTCAAAAGAGTGTCCCAAGTTACAAGAGGCAAAATTGAAGAGTAAATCAAACAACACCTAAGCTTTTGCTTATCCTTGCAGCATAGATGGAACCGTGAAAAAATCTATATGAAAACCAATAAAAGGTTATTTAAGTCACTCTAAATAAAGTGAACCCAGAAGGTAGAACACAGAGGAAATGTGCTAGAAATTTTATCCCTTTTAATGGGTTTCTCATCCATATTAATGGCTTATTGGGTGTGCATACTTCCTTCGTCTGTGTCTTCAAATGAATGACCAGCCACATGCAAGCAGCTATGGGTGGAGGTATTTATATGTATAAGGGAGTTTGTTTCAAATGCAGGGGGAGAGTGGAGGAATCTTTGAGACCAGGAGGGCCATATTGGATCCGGAGGGATGGGAGTGGGCTCATCTGTCCACTGACCTGCCAGAATGGGGTGTAGACCAAGGTAGCGTTATACACCCCATGAAAGTCCCTCTCCAGTGCGTACCACCCGCCAAGTAGGCTGTGTGGTGCGTCTCTCCCAGCGGATAAGCTCAGAGGGAGAGACGCCTGCATAGATGGAAGGGATGGGGAACAGGAACCGTCAGCACATCGGAAATGACGCAACTAAGGGGGTGCGTCTGGGTGCTTGCTTTCCAAATGGGCAGAAATGGATACCCGGAAATGACGCGGACCGGAGGGCGCATTATGCCGGGATAGTAATGAAAAGTGTATTCCGCCCTGGAAACGCCTCTGTGGGGTCCCGGATGTTACATGGATAGAAAGTGAGGTGGATACTATAACCACACCTCCAACACCCACAGGCAATGTGCAGACACGGCAGGGCCAAACCCACCGGAGGGGGGCAGAATACACTTTCCATCAATATCCTGGGATGACGTGGCCTCCGGTCCACGTTATTTACGGATATCCATTTCTGCCCGTTTGGAACGCAAGCACCCAGACACACCCCCTTAGTTACGTCATTTCCGGTGCACTGACAGTTCCTGTCCTCCATCCCTTCCATCTATGCGGGCGTCTCTCCCTCTGAGAATATCACACCGCCTACTTGGCAGGTGGTACGCACTGGAGGGGGAATTTAATGGGGTGTATACCGCTGCCTTGGGCTGGCAGTGTTAGTGTTTATGCATTTGCCCTTCCATGTGCTCCTTGCTGTGAAGGCCAGTTATAGGTGGGGGCAGGGGCCATTTGTTTGTTACTGGTGTAAATATGGTCCAGGGACACACTGGGCACCTTTGCTGCCACTGTGCTATTG
Organism: Lithobates clamitans; assembly: GCA_037952925.1. Classification (NCBI taxonomy): domain Eukaryota; kingdom Metazoa; phylum Chordata; class Amphibia; order Anura; family Ranidae; genus Lithobates; species Lithobates clamitans. The sequence goes on along the minus strand of JBBGZY010000501.1, from coordinate 30,091 downwards.
CTGGGTGTTCAATGTGCTTCTGTTTCTTTAAGGGGGATTGAGCTGCCTCCAGGCCGACCTGCCCCTCATCCATCCATTGAATGCATGTGTTCCACCGTGGAGACGCTCATAAACTCAGTAGTGTTTAGGACTGCAAGCATACACATGGTGCCGTGAAGAGGCCTTGCAGCTTACGCATTCGTTTGCAAATGCGTGCTAACTAAACCCGTTTTTAACGCAGACTGTTGGACAGGTTAATCTGGTTGGTCAGCAGACTGTTTTTTTTTTTTTTTAACTGTGTTTTTTTTAACAGTGTACATGTATCAGTCCAGTATCAATTGCATTTCTGTCCCCCCCCCCTTTTATATCAACACAAAAATTCAACTGTATTTTACAGATGTTCATAACGGGTTGATCTTTAGCCAATTCCCGGCCGAATAAAAGTATTTAACAGTTCGAAATTGAACAGCCTTAACCAACTAAGCACTTGCACATATATTAACGAACAGTAGAAACTTGAAAATATAATTCTTACTCCTCAGGTACCGCAGGCAAATAGAAGTTTTAGTCCACATCATAGCCTAGTAGACACATCACCTTATCTGCACTTCCGGAGTCCAACCCATCATTCAGGGAATTCACATGTATCTGAGAGTTCAGTCCACTCTCCCCATATTTTCATGAATTTACTAACCCCTAGCTTCATAAGTGAGTTTGTAAGTCGGTAATACCTGTTTAATCAAGGTTTTCCAGTGATTAAGGGAGATAGGTGTGGAGTATATCCACTGCAACACTACCATTTTCCTGGCGTAAAATAATAAGAAGCGTAGGAATTGTTTTTCATATGAGCTCAGCTCCACATCCTCGAAAATCGCCAATATACACCACTTTGTACTGCAAAGATTGGGTAAGTTAAAGTTAATTGCAATAAAGTGGGTTATTTGTGACCAAAATGGTCGTATATTTTCCCAGCTCCAGAGCATGTGGAGTAGATCAGCCGTGTCCTTATGACATCTATGGCAGATGGGGCTGTTTAGTTTACCTATACGGAAGAGTCCCGTTGGAGTGTAGTAAATTCTATGAAAGATATGTAATTGTATCATTCTGTCCCTGGCAGAAATTGCAGTGACAAAATACGTATGAAGGAGTTCTTCCCAGTTTTTATCCGAGAGATCTGGTATGTCCGCTATCCAATGGTTTTTCAGAGCCTGTAATCAAGTGAATTTATGTTGCCCCAAAGTCTTATAATATGAGGAGATCAGACCTGTGTGTTCTGGTTGTATTAGTGCCCCTTCCAAGGTAGAGTTTTGAAATGAAACGCCGCAAAGACCTAAGTGGGACAGTGCTGCGTGTTTTAATAAAACAAAGATATTTAAAACGTTATTTGTTACTGGAAATGTTTTAAATTGGCCTTGGTCATATAATGTATATATTTGAATCCCTTTGTAGCCCAAAGGCAGGCGTCCGGTAGGTCATGAAAGTAAGGAAATGTGGGATTAAACCATATAGGATGATTAGGGGAAATGGGAGCTGGGTCATCTGGAACCAAAGAGAGACATTGTCCGTATATCTTAAGAGAGACCTCTTAATTCTGTACCCTCAACAACTCTAACCGTTTTCCGGAAAATTAAGTTATTGAGAGTTTCATAGGAGGAGAGCAAGGCCGCCTCCGCCACAGTAGCAGCATTATCCAACTGTGGAAAAAGCCACCAATGTATGTAGACCAGTTGTGATGCATAATAATAAAGTCTTAAATTTGGTAGAGCTAATCCACCCTGAGTTGTAGGTAATTGTAATGTAGTCAGAGCTATTCTATGGTTCTTAGGGAACCACAAAAAAGTCGACAATAGAGAATCAATTTCCTGAAAAAAATTCTTTGGTACATACACAGGGCTATTTGCCAAAATATATAAAAATTTGGGCAAAAACACCATTTTAAATAGGTTTACTCTACCCATTAATGTCAATGGTAGGTTCGCCCAGCTGGTTATTTTACTTTTAAAGGCTGCTATGCATGGTAAGAGGTTATTCATAATATAGTTGGAAACCGGTAATTGTACTGTAACTCCCAAATATTTAAACACTGAAGTGACTTGTAATGGACAGTCTAAGGGAAGATCAAATGGGAGGGTCGGATACACAGGGAACACACTGGACTTGGTCCAATGCACCCTGAGACCAGAAAAAGTTCCAAAGTTACTGATTAGTTGAAGCATTATAGGGATCGTAACACAGGGATTGGAGAGGTAAAGTAACATATGGTCTGCATAGAGTGATATTCGTTCTTCTAATGAACCGATCCACATACCTTGCAGATCCAGGGACAACCTAAGAAGTCTGGCCAGGGGTTCTATAGCAAGCGCGAATAATAGTGGGGAGAGTGTGCATCCCTGCCTGGTCCCCCGGAGAATTGTGAAGGGTTTAGAGATTATACCATTAACCCTAATGCGGGCTAGAGGTTGGTCATACAGTATACGGATCCAGGTGAGAAAATTATTTCCAAACCCAAATTTGTCCATTATATAGACGAGATAAGGCCATTCAACTGAATTGAATGCCTTATGGGCATCAAGGGTCACAACAGCTCTGGGGATCGATAAAGTGTTCCTAAACAATCTATGTATATTGCTATATGTAGATCTCCCAGGAATAAATCCAGTTTGGTCTGAGCTTATCAGTGTAGTAATTACCAAATTTATGCGTGCGGCTAGAATTTTAGATATAATTTTAAGATCCGTGTTGATTAGGGAAATTGGCCTATAGGACTCACAGTAGAGGGGTTCCTTATTAGGCTTAGGAATCAATATCATTAGGGCCTCGCGCATAGATGGAGGGAGGCTTTTCTGTGTAAAGATAGTGGAATAACTTTTATGTAATCTCGGGACTAGGACATCCCTATGCGTCAGATACCACTCAATGGGGGAACCCATCCAGCCCCGGAGTTTTATGTTTAACAAAGTTTTTAAGGGCATGGTCTATCTACTCAATGGAAATGGGTGCTTCCAGGGATAGTTGTTGTTCATCTGACAGGGTAGGGAAAGTTATAGAGTCTACATATTTATATAGTTCCAGGGAGTATAGTGAACTTGGGATTTATAGATGTCTGAGTAAATCTGTAAAAAGGCCTCCATAATCCGATCCTAGGAGGCGTGGAGAGTGGCTATCGTAGATACTAGAAATAGTGATGGGGTCTGGTATAGGTTTAGCTAAGAAGACAAGAAGCCTCCCATTTCTGTCCCTTGTGTCAAAAACCCTCTGAAGCTGATACAGTAAGCGCTTCTGAGTCCTTGACACCAGCGCCATTTCATAAACCCTTCGGGCATCTTCTAACAGTTGGTGACAGAGTGGGGAGGGATCCCTGACATAATTCTCCTCAGCCTCCTTCAGCTTGGAAGCCAAAGTAAGCTCTCGTTCCCCATTAGCTTTCTTAAGGTCTGAAACTCCTTTCATATAAGCTCCTCTTAGTACTGCTTTGAAAGCGTCTCATGTAATTAGCTCTGGCACTTCCCGGGCACTCTCCTGACAAAATTTGGTTATAGCATCTGCGCAAGTGTATAGGACCAACGGCTCCACCATCCAATAAGGACTCATCCTCCAAACCTGGCCACCCGGAGGCCTACACACCCGCACAGTAAACTTCAAGGGAGAGTGATCAGAAAGTGCCCTCGGCAAATAAGACACTTCCTCCACTTTCTATATAGCATCTCGAGATAGCAAAAACATGTCAAGTTGGGACAGAGATTTATAAGACTCCGATGAGCAAGAAAATTCCCTCTTATCTGGGTGTTTCCATCGCCAAATGTCAATTAAGTCATAAGCAGGTGCCCAGTCTGTGGTCTAGCACATCGAAGTCTATCCATCTCCGTATCCATGACCATATTAAAATCACCCCCTACAATGAGGTGGCCTTGCACCATAGGAAGCACTGCGGCCATACAATCAGCTTTTGTAACTCAAAAGGTGGCAGAATATAAACATTCACTATGGTATACATTTTTTCCATATACTTAAAGACCAGAGCAATATAGCATCCCTGTGGGTCAGTCTTGACCTCCACAACTTGAATGGGTAGAGATTTGAGAATTAGATTAGATACTCCCCTAGAATAGGTGGAGTATGTTGTTTGAAAAGCATGTGCAATTTGGGGCTTTTTTAAAGCCATGACCCTGGATCCCACTAGATGAGTCTCCTGAAGCAGTATAATATGCGTTTTTGTGCGTTTGAGATAGTCAAAGACCAAAGATCGTTTAATCTTTGAGTATAGGCCTCTAACATTCCGCGTAAGACATTTAAGACTCATATTTGGGGAGAAAGGGCAATGACTCAAAAAATATTGGACTACGACCTCGGGCCCGCCTAGATGTCCTAGGCATACCTGTATCCAACATAGCATGAGTTAACATTTCCACAAGTTGTCTATGACAACAGCAGCACATAATTAGTACCTTTCTGGAGCATAGCTGTGCAGTGCAAAAAGAACAAAAGAAAAAAGAAAAAAACGAGAAGAAAAAAAAGAAAAAAGTAAATACAAACTTCCCTGTCCCCCCTCTGCGCTCATTGCCCCAAACTTCAACAAGCTTTATCCCAGTAACCATGAAAGTAACCAGAAAGGTGACCAGAAAGATCCCTCAACTAATGTAATAGCAGTTCCATGTCATCTACTAGAAAAACTTATTACTGCAAAGAAAGTACTGTGAATGTCATGTCGAGCAATAGTAGCACCTTCATATAATAAGACACAGGGTTGTGCATGCTTCTGAGGATTCTTGCTTAGAGTATCCGCCACTCAACTGATACCAGCCTCGGGCATATATCTGTTATGCATTGCATAGGCAATCAAGAGTCAGTTGCGGAAGTAGAGCACCGGGCATCTTAAAGAGCAGTTCCACCCAGGGGGTCCAGTAAAAAAAAAAAAAATTAAAAGTCAGCAGCTTCAAATACTGCAGCTGCTGACTTTTAATTGGACACTTACCTGTCCCTGGGTCCAGCGATGCAGGGGATCGAAGCCCCGCTCGTCTCCCCCACCGTTCAGCGGCGCCGGCATTGCAACTGTGGGCGCCGGGCTGTGGCTTCACAGCCTGGCACCCACTGCGCATGCGTGAGCGGCGCCACGCGCCGTGATTGGCCGCTCAGTCACCTGGGATCTGTAATGGGTCCCAGATGATTGACAGGAGGGAGGGAGCAGAGCGGAGCCCTTCCTGTGCCGAGGGGGAAGTGATGTCACCAGCCCAGGCACTGGAAGGGGCAGACTACGAGGGACCCCCTAGCAACAGGCATTTAGAGGTAAGTTAAAAAAAAAATATATCCAAATGTTTTTTTGTTTTTTTTTAGGATTTTTCATGTAGTTTTGTTTTTTTGGGTGGAACCCCACTTTAAGTATGTCTCCTAATGAGTAGGACCCCAGAGCATTGCAAATACAGAAGAATCAAAGTCTAACCATCTCAGTTTCTGCTTCTCTATGACTGCCGAGCATGCTGCGTCCAGGAGAGTCATAAAAAACAGAGCCAACAATGCAGCAACAACGGTTGCTTGTAGAAACTGAACAGGGTTTGGGAACCATCAAACTAAAGTTTTATATATGAGTGCAAGGACTTATCCTAGACCATCTAGCCAATCAGAGGCTTCTACGGGAGATAAGAAAAACTGAGCCTTTTCATCATTGATGACCCTCAGTATGGCAGGGTATAGCATGCTGTAGTTGAGTTGCTTGTCTCGCAGGCGCCTTTTCACTGCAGTAAAAGCAGATCTCTGTTTCTGTGTGGCGGCAGAAAAGTCTGGAAAAATTGAAATTTGATTACCATTAAAACTGTCTGAGAGATTACTGGCAGTGCGCATTATGACCTCCTTATAGAGTAGCTTAAAGTAAATAAAGTAGTAGAGGGCGCGGGGGAGCTCCTGATGGCGGAGGTTGCATAGGAACTCTATGCGCCTGTTCAATTGCGAACAAGGAGTACAAAGTCTCTGACCCCACTAGCGATTTCAGCCATTTTTCCAGAAAAAGTTCAGGCTCTTTGCCTTCAGTTACTTCTTGAAAGCCAATGAAAGGCAGGTTGTTCCTGCACATACGGTCCTCCAAATCCTTCAGCTTCAAAGCGTGTTCCTTTAAATCTTGTTGCTGCAAACGTAGATTAGCAGATATAGGTTGTACTGTATCTTCCATATCGCTAACGCGTTGTTCTGCAGTAGAGATCCTGAAACAAATCTTTTGCATATCATGTTTAACAATTGAAAGGTCCAGCCTAACTGATTCAATCTGTGTTGTCAGTTTGGACTGACAATGCTTAATAGATTCCATGACATGCTTTAAAGTTAGCTCCTCTTCTTCCCCATTTTCCTCTCCAGCTCCCCCGGGGGTCATATTTGGCTGTGAAGGGCCCCCAGGCTCACTGTCTACTTCCCACCTGCCTGCATCATCCCACGGGTCTGACTCCTCCATCTCTGGAGATGCAGCCGAGGCTGACAAATGTGGGCTTGGCGGGGAGTCAGCAAAATGTTCCTTTATAGTGGTTGGTGGTTTCGTTTTTTGGCAGTGACAGGGGTTTTTGTGTGAGAGCTGGGGTGCGAGACTCACCGGTGTGTTGCTGCTTATGCTTGGCGGCTTCTTGCACGAGGAAGAAGAGCCAGCACCATCTTTGGATCTCCCTGCAGTCTGTGTCGGACCATCTTTGCAGGCACAGGTCAGTGCTGGATGTGTACTCGATCCCTTAATGTGGTCGAGAAGGGATGTCCGGATGCTTGTCAGGATCTCTTGGTGCCGGAGGAGCTTGTGTGCCTCGCTGCCTACATGTTCCCTGCTGGCCATGCCCCCCGTCAGCAGACTGGTTAGTGAGTTGGGCTATGGAATGTTCTGTTTTTGTCTTTTATGAGTTTGCCCTTCCATGTGCTCCTTGCTGTGAAGGCCAGTTATAGGTGGGGCAGGGGCCATTTGTTTGTTACCAGTTTACAGATGAGCCCGCTCCCGTCCCTCCTGATCCAAAATGGGCCTCCTGGACTTGTGTTCCAGGTGACAGGGGCGGTCTCAGGGATTCCTCCTCCCGCCCCTGCAATTGAAACAGACTCCCTTATACATATAAATACCTCCACCCATGACTGCTTGCATGTGGCTGGTTCATTTGAAGATACAGACGAACAAAATATGCACACCCAGTAAGCCATTAATATGGGTGATGAACCTTTTAAAAGGGATGACGTTTATAGTACATTTCCTCTATCTGTGTTCTACATTCTGGGTTCACTTTATTTATAGTGACTTAAATTGGAGTTCCACCCAAAAATGGAACTTTCACTTTTCGGAATTCTCCCCCCCTCCGGTGTCACATTTGGCACCTTTCAGGGGGAGGGGGGAGCAGATACCTGTCTAATCCAGGTACTTGCTCCAACTTACGGGCATAGATAGCCGCAGTATCCGCGTATATCTACGCCATGTCCGGTGCCTCCTCCGTCCCCCCGCTGTCTTCTGGGAGACACACAGGTTCCAGAAGAAAGCAGGGACCAGTGGGATCACGCAGCGTGACTCGCGCATGCGCAGTAGGGAACAAGGCTTCACTTCCTGATCCCCTTACTGAAGATGGCGGCGCCTCCACCCAAGAGCTGAGGGACAGATCGGTTTCGGGTGCCGACATCGCGGGCGCCCTGGACAGGTAAGTGTCCATATTTTAAAAGTCAGTAGCTGCAGTATATGTAGCTGCTAACTTTAAAAAAAATTAAATTTGGCAGAACTCCACTTTAAATAGCCTTTTATTGGTTTTCATATAGACTTTTTCACAATTCCATCTATGCTGCAAGGATAAGCAAAAGCTTAGGTGTGGCTTGATTCACTCTTCAATTTTGCCTTTTGTAACTTGGGACACTCTTTTGACCCAGTTCTGGCCCCTTTTGACTGTTTAAAGTAAGATTTTCTTGCTCCTCACCCCCACTTTTTTCTTCCCAAGCCCCCCTCCCCTTCCCCCTTTCTCCCTCCCCCCTTTCCCTCACCCTCCTTTCTTACCACTAGTCTTTCCCATTCCCCCCCTTCTATACCTACCCTCCCTTTTTCTTTCCCCTTCCTTCCTTTTCCTCCCCTTTTCTCTTTCCTTCGTAGGGGACGCTAGACCATCCCCACGCTGCACCATGCGATCCAGCTTGATGTGCATCACATCTCCGCACTTTTTACCATCTCTTGACTGACCTGGACTAATCTGCTGCGTTAGGACTTTTTGAGACCCTGGAGCCACCGTAGCTGAAAATTTCAAACAGCTGAACAAACTACTCCCAAATTTAGCAGAGGAACTACTCATTGCTTTATACAGCAGGACACTGCAATTTGTTCCCCATGTCTGTATCATCATCACTGCAGGAGGAAGAAAGCACTGTGAATGCTTACAGAGGAAACAGAGATCACAACACTGGTTGGTGGAAGGGTGAGAGCCTTCGGGCTGTAATTTCATACTTATCGGACTCCCCATTCTCCACTCTGTTACCGCAAATATATTGAACAGACGGGACAGGTTTTAATATTGTACTTGCAGCATCAGCTGTTCAGGGAGTAAATGGAGGGTGATTTATGCAGGTCTGGTGTTTAAACAAGGTCAACCAAGTATTTACACCCCACAACTGTTTCTATAGACTTTCACAGCAACTTTGTTTGAATATCTGCATCTGTCGTGCTCTGGAAATGGTCTATAGTCATTAATTCACACATTTTATGGAGCTTACTTATGGACCTATCACCATGCTAATAGTTCTCAATTGACATTTAGCCGATACTTCTTTGGAGATTGAGTCCTAATTCTAAGTATCCAATTTCAATGTAATATTAATTTAATCAATACACAGCAGTACTATTCAGGTTATGTCCTTCCAGCTGGACGTATATATAGAAGCGCCTTGGTGTGACAACATTGTCATTTTTTCACTGTTTCGTATGTATGTTTTTTATTAGTGGGTATATTGAAAGTTTTCAATGTGTAATATTTCTTGGTAATATAATTGTTAATGTTTATATGTTATTTGTTAATAATATGTTTGTATATCTTTGCAGTATATGTACAAATTTGTGCTTAAAGCTAAGGCCCTGATGACGAAACGCATAGGTCAGTTTTCTCGATTCTTCAGTCAGGACCAGCACATCTTGGATAGACTTATAGTAACTGTGATTTTAACCAGTTGTATTCAACTTTTTTTTTAAAAACCTAACCATTTGTCTATGGAAATTAAAGATTTGTTTATTTTTTCTTAAGCCTTTTTGGTATGTGTATTAGACCCTGCAGGGTACATGTAAAGTCCCACCCCATTTTTGTTTTCATTTGGTAACTATCTGCAATATGGCTATCCAGGCTGCTCAGAGCTCTAGCACGTTGAAAACGTCTCCTGCTGTCTGAAACGCCATCTTAATTTAACCATTATTTCCCTGCAATGAGTGTCCCAACCTTGCTGACTTGCGTTGGACTTAAGAATGATTCAAATAATGGGACGCCGGTGGCAATGATTCAGGAGACTTTCAGTTCTTGTCCACCACCAAGAACTGGACTTCAGCTTCATGGAAATGATTATTTTCTGAGACAAGAAATGCCTCCTCTATTGGGAAAGGAAGACCTGCTGGAAGATGCCAATGCATTCACTTGCTCTGGGGATACATGGAGAAAATGTCTCAAGGAGACTAATGCTAGCCATACACGCACAGAATTTTGGCCAAAACTGGTAGTTTTCGTAAAGATCGTTCGACAATCGCGTCGTTAGTGAACACAACTTTACCGACGATTTCGACCGTGAGCCTGGCTTATGTCGATGGATCCGAAGCAAAAACTTTTACCGCTTCAACTAAAGTGTATATGTGTATGTTGTAATTGAAATGATAAATATATTCTGTCTTGTATAATTTATATATGTTTTTATTGTTATCCAACAGTCACTATGATCATGGAAATGATCATGTAAACACATTTATTCTGTCAGTTGGCGGCCAATCTGTTTTCGACCAACAAATAACTGAAATTCTGTGTGTGTATGGCCAGCTTTAGACACTCTGACATCATCATAGACCTATATTCCCCCTCCAAAACATTTGCTCTTCTATAAACATATTTAGATTCCATCCATTCTTAATTTATGGAAAATACCCATAAAAATGAATTTAACTACTACTTCTGCAGATTCCTAACTAACCAAATCCCCTGGGCCACTCAGCTGGAATAAGGGGTTACAAATTTTAACTAACCACCTAAAACACTCACCCGAAAACAAATCTATCTATCCCAAGGCAGCCAACAGAAGATAAAGAAGCAGATCAATGCCAGGACAATGGGCACCATTTTTTTTTAAATCAATAATGTTTATTCAATTTTGTTTTACAAAAACAGGAACAGTATTTAGCATACTTCTACAGACTGTGATAAAAAAACAAAAGGGGAGAATAATAACGCTCAGGGTAGTACATTAACTTACAGTTACATCACCTTTGCTTGGTTCGTAGGGATTATACCTTGTGCAGGTGGCACTGTTTTCCTCCACCCGTCACCCCCATGGGAGCTTGCTGTGACTAGGCGGAGGTGCAGTCCCTACAAGTCAATGCTTATTTATCTACTAACGTTTTATTCATGTTATCAACTAAACCCACAAACAAAACAAGGATAAGGAAATGCCAATGTTCTTTATCAGTATAAGGGCTTTTGTAACTGAATAGGACTCTACTGGTAAGTTATAGTATTATTGTATCCTGTGTACTTCCCGATTTAATGGGCACCATTTTAAATTTCCCTCCTCCCTCTAAAAAAGAGTAAGGAAGGTTCAATTGGCTTGAAATTCCAAAATGGCAACGTGAATCCTGTGGTGCAACTGCGCATGTGTGGGGATATCAAACATGATGGCATCACCCTTGCACCCGCCACTCTGCCTCTGTCTGTTTGAAAAACCCTCAAAAAAAGGCATACAAACACCAAATGGAGACAAAACCAGGCACAGGTAAAACACAGCTAAATATACACATTACTGAGAGTTAGGAAAATAGACAGGACAGTACAAACTAAAAGGTCAGCCACACACATTATAGGCTTTTTAAAATACAAGCCAGTATACAATATGTCTGAAAAAGGGTGCTATCAGTTTGACGGCTTCCACAGCTTTGGAGCAATCACTTGCAGATGATCGCTGCATAGCAAATACATGCAAGCAGCCATGATTAGTTGCATGAGCTGGCAGTGTCCTATTGCTTTCAATATGGTTGCCTCCTGTAGCTAATCGCCAGGAACCTGGGGTTCTCGTATGTAAAAAAGCTGTCAGGCACATCCGCAAGTGTGATTGTAGCCTTATCTAACTCACTTTGGAAATACTCCAGACAAAGATAAAAAAAAACTTACTAATGCAGCTAGGTATTTGATAAAAAAAAATAATTAAATGTATTTTATAATTGCAACTAGTACATTTTGACATAGTTTCAGCTTTTTTTGAGAAGTTAAATTACCGTTTTACTCTGGCTTCATAGGCAAAGGAAAGGGTCACTTTAAAAGTGTATATGGTGGGTTTTCCCTTTTCCCATAATAGGAGGCTGATATCAGGACAGATAAAGATACTGTACTTATGCTAGTTATATTTAACAACAAATATAATAACTTGTAATAAATGCACAACTGTAGTAAATTGTGTTTTGCACTTCGTGTTGGTTCAGCTTATAAGATAATGATGTCTATACTAATTTTTTTTTTAATTATTATTTTATATAAATTCACATTAGGGTTGTCCTGATACCACTTTTTTAGGACCAAGTACAAGTACCGATACTTTTTTTCAAGTACTCGCACATACCGATTATGATACTTTTTTTTAATGTCACGTGACAGTGTTTTTTTCTTTTTTGTTTTTTTTTTTTTGGTAGGGGGTGAACGGTTTCTGTGTGTTTTTTTTTTATTTACATTCATTATTTTTTTACAATAATTTTTTTTATTCTTTATTGCAATATGTGTGGTTTTTTTTTTATCAGCCCTGTTGGGGGGCTTTGGTGAGATATCAGGGGTCTTAACAGACCTCTGATATCTCCCCTTTGAGACAGAGAAAGAGACAGAGGATAGAGATTCCCCAGTCCCTTTCTCTGCAGCCTCAGCTGCACTGAGAATGAATGGAGAGAAGACAGCGGCTCCTCTCCATTCATAAACTGAGACATCGTAATCACAGGAGGTTACAATGTTTCAGTTATGTGAATAGACAGAGTCAGCTGACTGTCCATTCACACAGCGGAGAGAGACAGCAGAACGGAGGGGACAGAGAAGGAGAGGGGGACAGCGGAACGCCGGAACGGAGGGGGACAGCGGAGGAGGACAGAGCAATGGAGGGTGACAGCGGAGGACAGAGCAACGGAGGTGGACAGCGGCGGAGGAATGGAGGAGGATGAGGTGACAGTCAGCGGTGATCGCATGTGGGGCAGTTACAAGCACCGATCACTGCTGTATGTCACTAAAGCCGTGGGGGGAGAAGCTTGTAACTCCCCCACGCGCTGATCACCGCTGACTGTTTAGGTATCGGCGGAAGCATCGGGAGCATTTGCCCAAGTACAAGTACTTGGGCAAATGCTCGGTATCGGTGCCCATACCGATACAACATATTTGAATTTATTTGACATTTATCAAAATCATGCAAAATTTTGATGTTATGGTTCATGGCAGGCTTGCTGAGGTATAGCTTGTTTGACTGGTTGTTGACTGCAAAGTGAGAATGTGCAAATACACTTTCCAACAGAGTTGCTGGAACCTTTCTTTTGCGTTTTCTCTTGAGATTAGTGATTCTCAGCTAGGTTCTGAAAATATTCCTCAGCAACCTGGACAATCTTTGTGTGTGATAATACATACTTTACAATGTCAGAAAGTCCTGTTAGTTATTTAGGAGATACCCATAAATAGCACGATCCATTCCTGAGCATCGCATTGCGCTATTAGATGGCAGTGTATAACCAGCCTAATGCCCCGTACACACGATGGAAAATGTGCGATCGGAGCGTGTTGTCGGAAATTCCGACCATGTGTGGGCTCCATCTGACTTTTTCCATCGGATTTTCCGACACACAAAGTTTGAGAGTAGGCTATAAAATTTTCCGATAACAAAATCCATTGTCGGAAATTCCGATCGTGTGCACACAAATCCGACGCACAAAGTGCCACGCATGCTCAGAATAAATTAAGAGATGAAAGCTATTGGCTACTGCCCCGTTTATAGTCCCAACGTACGTGTTTTACGTCACCGCGTTTAGAACGATCGGATTTTCCGACAACTTTGTGTGACCGTGTGTATGCAAGACAAGTTTGAGCCAACATCCGTCGGAAAAAATCCATGGATTTTGTTGTCGGAATGTCCGATCAATGTCCAACCGTGTGTACGGGGCATAACTCTGAATCAAGTTTCGGCTGGGTATATAAATGTACAAAGTTTCTCGGTTCTTTTAGCACAATATAAGCAATTTAAACCATTTACTCACCGTGAAGGTAAATAAATGAAAAATAAGGAAAGGAATATATTTTGTAAGTAATTTTGGCTATTACAGTCGCCTTGATAGACTGCTGTGTTATGTCAGTAAATAAAAAATGACTAAAACGTGCTGCTTTTTACATTTACATACAAAATGTAGCATTTCTTTTGATTACAGAGGAGAAGAGAGTCCGCGGATGAGAAGTCACCATAAGGTCGGTGTTTGCGTTCTCCCGTCCACTGGTAATATGGTACTTATTAGTTTTTCAGTGAGCCTCCTCTAGAGAGGCAAGGTGAAATGGGAAAGCTCTTGGTCCTCCACGTGGCATGAATAATTTCAGGTGCTTCTGTGTGCCACCATTTATAATATCTAAACCTTAAGGTTTTGAAGAAGCACGAGTTAAGTGTGAAATGCATCACCTCTTCTGTGCCCCTCGTCTTGGTGGTAGTCATGATGTTATGAATAAATCAATATTGGATCTTTGGTGGTGTGCAGCCTCCTCTTTTTCCTTTCCTTATTGTGGTGGCTAGCATCCAGCCCATTTGATCCATTGGATTACAATCACCTTGAGCAGCGTTACCTTTCTTTGGATTTACTTGAAGTTCAAGTGACTTCCATCTGTGCCATTGAAAATAAATGTTTTGGTAAACAAGTTTTTATTGTTCAACAAATGACGGTTTTATGGACTCTAAAAAGATGACCATCTGAGGAAGTGAGCAATTACCAGAGGAAAGTGGTTAACAATGGCTGACTGGAGATTGAAGGTGCAGCGTATATCAAGGTGCAGGGAGAAGCTGCGGGTTGAAGACACTTTGAGAAAGAAGTGGACCTAATCTGATGATTTTCTTTGATAGGAAAAGCTAGTTTTCTCCCAGACAGATTAATTAGTAGCACTGTGTTGTCCACAACTGATTGTACACTAGTATAAAGCTGATCTGCCTGAGGCCTATTGACAGCGAAGGAAAACATTTAGATCTGAGTGCACTAAAGGAAGAATGTAATTCCTGGATGTATACTTCCTCAGATTACTGTCATGAGGTGCTAGTAAAAAGCATGAAAGAGATTGAAAAACATCTCTGCCTTAGCAAGTCCACTTCCACTCCCTTGTGTAGTAGGCAAGCCCCATGCTCATGTTATACTTGTTACTTAAAGTGTTACTAAATCCACAACAGTAAAATCAGTCTGTATATGCAGTAAAGCATGCTTGTTATACTCATTGTGGAACCTAAGGTGTTAATCCTTTGCATTATGTAAAAAGGCTGTTTGATCCTGTTCCTCCCCTTTCTTTCACTGTCCCCAATCTGCTGACAGAACAGAGGCGGGGGGACAATCTGCACATGCTCAGTTTGGTGTGTATTGCTAGAAAGTTTTTTTTCTTGGGAGAGTGCATGTGATCAGCACAGGGCCAATCAGAACTGTCCAGGCAGAGGGTCAGGGGTTCTGCAGCCTCACAGGACAGTCAGAGCAGAATGAGAACTGATAGAAGTCACAAGACTGATCTACCTGCTAATGAAAAAATGTATTTAGCAGTTTATATTTACTAAGGGCCTGGTTCACACTTATGTATTTTTTAATGTGTTTTCAGTTTTGCAGAAACACACTACAGTCCATTTAACATGGTTTCCTATGAGTCATGTTTCTGTGTATTTTATGGATAGGACCAGGGACTTTTTGCTAATTTTTGGTTCTATAGACTTCAATGGATCAAAAATGTGTATTGAAAAACGCAACATACACCCGGAATATGCAAACTGCAACCTGCATAGGTGTGAACCAGACCTAAAACCATTGCATTTATATGTTCTGTGTACTGTTGGAGACCAGATATCATGAATTATAGTCATGGGAGTAGTTATATTATAGTGACATAGTTATATATTAATATATTATATTATAGTGATATAGTCCTGGGAGTAGTAACACTCTAAGTTTTAACTTGAACATCTATCAATTGTTAAATGCAGTGTCCCATATTGATGGTTTCTTCCACAATAGTAGACAAAAGTTAGTTTATTTGGCCTCTCTTTTTAAGCATGTTCTTAGAGTAATGCTGAAAGAAATTACTCAAATTCTAACTCTGACAGTTACCATTTTATGAGTATTAAAAAGCTTCTTCTGACATTGAAATGTAAGTTTTCAGCTTCACCATACTGACAACGTGCCTATTCTAGATGTTTTTTATTTTTTGTGGCTTCAGCAGCTCCATAGAATACAATCAAGGAAGGCCAACAGTTTGGAAAATTAAGAGACCAATCAGTGTCTGCACAAGCCTGTAAGCGATCAGCAAAAACGAATGTTTGCTTTAACTGGCAGTAACAGTGATTAGTTCTGTTGCAGTAGAGGTTTAAACTTACTTCATATCACTTACAAGCTGTGAAAATAACTTTTTTGTGATCAGCCTGGATGGGAAAAGGTGACAAGTCTTTGCACTGGTGCAAATGCACTGTTAGGAACACAAAAACTCTTAGGCTGGATTCACATCTTTGCATGTTGCATTTGAGCATTTCTGCAGTCCTTTTTGCTGTGCGCTCTGTGTTTTTGTAACCACGTTTTTACCGCAATTGTCATTTTGTGTCTTTTTATTTTTTACATTCACTGTATAAGGCTGGTTGCTAAGGAGAGGGTTGGGAAGCCAGCCACCGCGTCCTTAGCAATGGATGGGTCATCAGCTGTCAGCAGGCTTCACTGTTGACAGCTGGATTTTCTTGGCACAAAAAAAAAAAAAAAAAAAACACGGCGTGGGGTCCCTCCCCCAGTCCATACCAGGCCCTTCGGTCTGGTATGGCTTTGAAGGGGACACCCCCCACGCCAAAAGGTAAAAATAATGGCGTGGGTGCCTCCCCAAAATCCATACCAGACCCTTATCCGAGCATGCAGCCTGGTAGGTCAGAAAAGGGAGAGGACGGGCGAACGAGCACCGCCCCCCCTCCTGAACCATACCAGACCACATGCCCTTAACATGGGGGAGGGTTGGGTGCTTTGTTGATGGGGACAAGGGCCTCTTCCCGACAACCCAGGCCAGTGGTTGTTGGAGTCTGCAGGCAGGGGGCTTATCAGAACCTGGAAACCCCCAGATCCCGCCCCCCCATGTAAATGGGTATCGGTACATCGTATCCCTACCCGTTCACCAAAAAAGCTGTGAAATGTAAAAAAGACCCCAAAAAACCAAGAGCCGTTTTTTGACAAGTCCTTTATTAAAATAAATAGCTCTGTCTTCTCCCCGAGCTGTCTTCTCCCGGCACCGTCTCTTCCAGTGCCGTCTCCTTCCTCGCCGCAGGTTAACCGCAGAGAACCATTGTCCTTGTTCTCCAGGGCCTTCAAAAGTGTAAGAGGTAGTCAAGAAATTATATGTGTAATTTATGCCCCAAGAACGCCTGATGGCGCTCCCTGCATGTTGGGCCTCTGTATGTGGCCACGCTGTGTAAAAGTCTCACACACGTGGTATTGCCATACTCTGAAGGAATAGTAGAATGTGTTTTGGGGTGTAATTTGTGCTATGCATATGCTGTGTGTAAGAAATAACCTCTAACAATTTTGTGAAAAAAAAAAAAAAAAATCTTGATTTTGCAAAGAATTGTGGGAAAAAAATTACAACTTCAAAAAACTCACCATGCCTTTTACTAAATACCTTGGAATGTCTACTTTCCAAAAAGGGGTCATTTGGGATGTATTTGAACTTTCCTGGCTTGTTAGGGTCTCAAGAAATGATAGGCCGTCAGTATTTCAGGTGTGATCAATTTTCAGAGATTGGCACCATAGCTTGTGGACTCTATAACATTCACAAAGACCAAATAATATACACAGACTTGGGTTATTTTTACCAAAGATATGTAGTGGTATAAATTTTGGCCAAAATATATGAAGAAAAATTACTAATTTGCAAAATTTTATAACAGAAACGAAGAGAAACGAAGAAAAACGAAGAAAATTTTCAGTCTTCTTTTATAGCGCAAAAAATAAAAAAAACCCAGTGGTGATTAAATACCACCAAAAGAAAGCTCTATTTATGTGAAAAAAGGGACAACATTTTCATATGGGTACAGTGTTGCATGACTGAATAATTGTCATTCAAAATGTGAGAGCACCGAAAGCTGAAAATTGGTCTGGTTAGGAAGGGGGTTTAAGTGCCCAGTAGGTAAATGGTTAAAAGACCATATCTATTTTGTCATCATTGCCCAGTAGAAGATACCTTTTGGTTTTCTTTGCTTTCAGGCTAGAATCCCACGATACATTGATCTGTGGATGCTACAACTTTGGCAGAAATGCATTCAGGCCAACTCAATATTTTTTTTTAGCAGCAGATGGGAAGTCCCTTGTACTGTTGCTGGAACACAGCGCCGCTTACTGTACATAGTAACAAGGTGGTCAAAAAACAATAAAAAATAATTCCAGAAAAAATAGGGTTATGCAAATGAAATTAATATTTTCTGTAAAAATTAGCTTTTTTCATGTTGGGTTTGTAGGTTACAGTAATTTTTGTAAATGTGGTATTTGAAAGAAATCATCCCAGTACGCCTATATACAAATACACACACACACATATATACACACAGTGGATATAAAAAGTCTACACTCCCCTGTTAAAATGTTAAGTTTCTATGATGTAACAAAATGAGACAAAGATAAATAATAATTCCAGAACTTTTTCCACCTTAAATGTGACCTATAAACTGTACAACTCAGTTGAACAACATACTGAAATCTGTCATGTGGAGGGAAGTACATATACAAAAAACTAAACTAATACTTTATTGAAGCACCTTTTGATTGTATTACAGCACTCAGTCTATTTAGGTATGAGTCTATCAGCATGGCACATCTTGACTTGGCAATATTTGCCCACTCTTCTTTGCAAAAACACAAAATCTTTTAGACTGTGGGGGCATCTCCTGTGCACAGCCCTCTTCAGATCAGCCCACAGATTTTCAATTGGTTTCAGGTCTGGGCTTAGGCTGGGCCATTCCAAAACGTTAATCCTCTTCTGGTGAAGCCATTCCTTTGTTGATTTGGATGTATGCTTTGGGTCATTGGCATACTGAAAGATGAAGTTCCTCTTCATGTTCAGCTTTCTAGCAGAAGCCTGGATGTTTTGTGTCAATATTGACTGGTATTTGGAACTGTTCATAATTCCCCCTACCTTGACTAAGGCCCCTGTTCCAGCTGAAGAAAAACAGCCCCAAAGCATGATGCTGCCACCGCCATGCTTCACTCAGGGTATGGTGTTCTTTTGATGATGTGCAGTGTTCTTGCGCCAAACATATCTGTTGGAATTATGGCCAAAAAGTTCAACCTTGGTTTCATCAGACCATAACAAATTTTCCCACATACTTTTGGGAGACTTCAGATGTGAAAATTTAACCGGGCTTGGATGTTTTTTTTTCGTAAGGAAAGGCTTCCATCTTGCCACTCTTCCCTATAGCCCAGACATATGAAAAATATGGAAGATTTTTATCACATGTACCACACAGCCAGTGCTTGCCAGATTTTCCTGCAGCTCCTTTAATGTTGCTGTAGGCCTCTTGGCAGCCTCCATGACCAGTTTTCTTCTCGTCTTTTCATCAATTTTGGAGGGACATCCAGTTCTTGGTAATGTGCCATATTTTCTCCACTTGATGATGGTCTTCACTGTGTTCCATGGTATATCTAATGCCTTGGAAAATATTTTGTACCCTTCTCCTGACTGATACCTTTTAACAATGAGATCCCTCTGATGCTTTGGAAGCCCTCTGCTGACCATGGCTTTTGCTGTAGGATGCAACTAAGAAAATATCAGGAAAGACCTACTAGAACAGCTGGACTTTATTTGGGGTTAATCAAAGGCACTTTAAATGATGGCAGGTGTGTACTGACTCTTATTTAACATGAGTTTGAATGTGATTGCTTAATTTTGAACACAGCTACATTCCCAGTTATAAGAGGGTGTGCACACTTATGCAACCATATTTTAGTTTTTTAGTTTTACTCCCCCACCCCCCAAGAGATTTCAGTTTGTTTTTCAATTGAGTTGTACAGTTTATAGGTCACATTAAAGGTGGAAAAAGTTCTGAAATGATTTGTCTTTGTTCCATTTTTTTACATCACAGAAACCTGACATTTTAACAGTGGGTGTGTAGACCTTTTATATCCACTGTATAAACACACACACACGGGTTGGACAAAAATATAGAAACGCTACATGATTTGAGTGACAGGAGTGAAAGTGACGACATGTTTCACGATGAAAGTGGAAGTGATGTAACATGGGACTCCAAAACAAAGAACACTAGACACACCAAACTGGATTACGGCCTTTGTCTTGTTTATTGTTTTTCACAAATATAAACATTTAACAATTCACCATAACTCTTTTAATCAATAAATACTTTAAAATTGTTAACGAAATCAGCCAAAATCAGTGGGGTGCTTTTCAAATATCCCTCTGGCGACTGACAAAGACCCCCTTCAGCCTTCTGCTTAAATAGGGGTTCTGGGAATTTCTGGTCGGGGACCTTAAATGACCGATCCTAGAGGACCCTGCAGAACTTCCAAAACATTCCCAATCAGCTGACCTATCACAAAACCCCCCATTGAAATCAATCAGTGGGCTTGAATCTCCTACCGCCACCATCCCATAAAGGAAAGAGGGGGTCTTAAAAAAGGCTTATACCCCCCTTTCCTCACATACTTTTGCTTCTGCTGTGTGCTGAGACACCAAGCTAACAGGTGGGAAGCCTCACTTTTGTCATTCACTGCGTGCACTGCTAGTAATACAGAGTCATGTCAGAGCTTACCGAGTTTCAGAGGGCAAATAGTTGGTGCACGCTTAGCTGGTGCCTCTGACTGAAGTTGCCAATTTGCAGTGTTGTTAGGTACAGTATCAAAGGTTATGACAGCATATACAGTTTATAGGAAAATGTCATCTGATAAGCATTAAGCGCGGTCAACTGACCGAAAGAGACAAAAGGATATTGCGCAGGATTGTGACCCGGAATAATAACTGTCAATTCCCAGGAGAATTCAGGACATCTTGGGTGCCAAAGGTGAGGTCCAACACCATATTAGGTAACGATTTTGTTCTTTTACCTGATGTTTCCATATTTTTGTCCATCCCCTGTATATATAACAGATGAACCCAGGGCTCAAATACTGCAAAGCCACTGTCGCAGATCAATGTGGACCCCGTGTCACCCATGACAGATGTAAGCTACACTTGGGGAAGGCCACAGACTCCTCTGATGTGGTTTGTGTTTTGCTGTATGCGGCAACTGAAGCAAAGAATCAAATCTTCACACAGTAAAATCTGTAAAAGCAAGAGGTATTATACAGAATAAAATAAGAAGTCAAGGCTGGAGAATCTTAGGTAGAGCTGAAACACAGAAAGGAAGGCAAGGGTGCAGATCAAATGCAAACAGTGCACAGCCTGGGGTCAAAAGCACAATAACATTAAAGATTTGTGGGCCATACTAAAGCGTTTCCCGTGACCAAGAATTGATCAAGCAGCGTCCTCATTGTACTGAGCCAGATTTGAATTTGCTCCGCTGGTGACATCTATGACTTAAAAATGTGATGTTGAAAATAAAATATTAAAAAAAAAACAAAAAAACTGATTCTTACTAAATTATCGGCAAGTGGGGGAAGCAGGCAAGCATTTAAAATAGCACTTGCAGTTCTACACAGGCGGTGCTGGAACTGGAGTCAAAGATGAAGAAAGAGGACCAGATGCTGAATGAAAAAAATTGACAGTTACTTACCGATAACTGTTTTTCTAGGATATCTTCCAGGACTGCATAACCTGAGAGATGACTGGTCCACCTGACAGGAAACACAATCAACATACAAGGTTAAAAGGCCCCTCCCTTCCCCCTGCACCTCAGTTCTCCCAAAGTAATAGGTTATCCGGGTGACAGAGAGAAACTCTTTCCGTAGTACTTATATTAAAACATGGGTGGGAAGTAGGCCTGCCGTCCTGGAAGATATCCTAGAAAAACAGTTATCGGTAAGTAACTGTCAATTTTCTCTAGTCATCTTCCAGGACGGCATAACCTGAGAGGATGGACAAGGAGTTCAAGGCCTACCTCAGGGCAGGACCACTGCTTGTAGCACCTTTCTTCCAAATGTCAGATCCTGGGGCGACAGCAGTTCCACTCTATAGTGTTTCAAAAAGGTATCCTGCTTCGCCCAATTGGCTGTGCGACAGACATGTTCTATCGAGGCCCCAGCTCTCTCTGCCCAAGAGGCCGCCAAGGATCTTGTTGAGTGGGCCTTAAGGTTCCCTGGTACTGGGGAACCGGTCTGTTCATAGGCCAATGTTATTGTCTGCCTAATCCACCTAGCCACAGTAAATTTAGACGCCTGCCTTCCCTTTCTAGGGCCGCTAAATAAAACTAAAAGATGATTCGAGTTTCTGTAGTCCTTTACTCTATCTAGATATGTCAATAAACATTTCCTGACATCTAATAAATTAAACTTCCTCTCCTTCTCATTCTTTGGATTATCACAGAAGGAGGGTAAAATGATCTCCTGAGATCTATTAAACTTAGATGCGACCTTGGGAAGATATAGTGGGTCCTGTCTAAGAACCACTCTATCTTCCAGAATCAACAGAAAAGGCTCCTTAACTGACAGGGCCTGTAGGTCGCTCACCCTTCTGGCCGTGGTTATGGCCAACAGAAACGCTAACTTAAGAGTCAAAAACTTAACTGAAATCTCTTGCGCTGGTTCGAAGGGCGCTTTAGTCAGCGCCTCCAAAACCAGAGATAAATTCCATGGAGGGAATACATTCACCCTGACAGGGGTTAACCTCTCCCTTGCCAGAAGAAATCTCTTAATCAGAGGCTCTAGTGCGAGCCTCTGATCCAAAAATACAGATAACGCTGCTATCTGTACTCTCAAGGTGTTTGGGGAAATCCCCTGATCCACCCCTGCTTGTAAAAATTCCAGTACCACTGGTACTGAAGGGTAAGACACCTCCTTATCACGGCACCACTGTGAGAAGCAATTCCAAACATTGGAGTAGATCCTCCTGGTGACCAGCTTCCTGCTGCCCAAGAGGGTCTCAATTACCCTATCAGAGGAACCCTTGCCCCTAAGGATCTCCTCCTCAAGAACCATGCCGTCAGTTTGAGGAATCCCGGGTCAGGGTGGAGGACTGGCCCCTGTAGGAGAAGATCTTGTCTGGTTGGAAGACGGAGCGGAGGAGAAATTGACCACTTTTTCAGAGTGGCAAACCAGGTCCTTTTTGGCCACCATGGGGCTACAAGGAGCAATCTGAAATCTGAGCGGGCCAATTTTTGTAAGACCTGTGGTATTAAGACTAGTGGGGGAAAGGCGTATGCTAGACGGAAGTCCCAGTCCTGAGACAGAGCGTCCACTCCTTGGGATCCTCCTTCTCTGTTGAGAGAGAAAAAACTATCCACTTTTTTGGTTCCCACTGTGGGCAAAAAGATCTATATCCGGAATCCCGAACTTCTGACTTATCTGGAGAAAGACCTCCTGATTTAACTCCCATTCCCCTTGGAGGATGGGTTGCCGGCTTAAGAAGTCTGCCACCACATTGGCAGTTCCTCTTATGTGAACCGCCGATATGGACTGAAGATTCTCTTCGGCCCAGTTTAAGATGTTCAGGACTAGACTCAGTAGCTTCCCGGATATGGTGCCCCCCTGACGATTCAGGTAAGAGACCGTTGTCACATTGACAGGACTTGGATCTCTAAGCCCTGAATCCTGTCTCCAAAGGATACTAACGCCTGGCCCACCGCCAGGAGTTCCCTGTGGTTGGAGGATGCCCCTGCCTGAGAAGGCGTCCAGGCCCCCTGTGCCTGGACGTCCCCCAGGTGAGTGCCCCAACCCCAGGCGCTTGCATCGGTAGTGATTCTTGTGGGATTCCACTGGTCCCAGGGTAGACCCAACCTGAGCTTGTCCTAATCCAGCCACCAATCTAGGGAGGTCCTTACTCTTGTTGGAATAGACACCCTTGCATCCAATGACTCTCTCCTTTTGTCCCAGGAGGAAAAAAGGAAGAACTGCAGCTCCCTGGAGTGGAGTTGAGCCCAAGGAACCGCTGGAATACACAAGGTCATTAGACTTAGAACCCTCATGATATGCCTGCGAGAACACTCCCTGGCTTTTTTTTAAAGAGGATACTGCTGTAACCACCTTTAACCGTTTTTCCTCTGGAAGAAACAGTTTCTGAGCCTCTGTATCCACCAGATATCCCAGGAACACTTTTAATTGGGACGGTGCCAGAGAAGATTTCTCTCTGTTTACTATCCAGCCCAAGGACTCCAGAGTGAAAATCACTCTGCCTACGTCTACTTCCACCTGCTCTAGGGATTGCCCGTATATCAAAAAGTCGTCTAGGTAGGGTATAAGGGACACCCCCTGTAGGTGTAGGTAAGCTACAACCTCCGCCAGGACCTTTGTGAAGATCCTTGGGCTTGCAGCTAATCCAAAGGGAAGAGCTCGGAATTGCCAATGTTGAATCCCTTCGCTCGTAAGGACTGCGAATCTCAGCAGGGACTGGTGTTCCCTGGTGATCGGGATATGAAGGTAAGCATCCCTCAGATCTATCGTGGCTAAGAACGCACCCCTTAATAGATGCCTGCGCACCGTGTATATACTCTCCATCCGGAAGCTCTTTTGTCGCAAAAACCTGTTCAACTTCCTGAGATTTAATATCAGGCGAAATTTCCCTGACGGTTTTTGAACGACAAATACATGGGAGTAAAACCCTTGGTAAAGCTCTTCTGGTGGAACGGGGATGATCACCTCCTGGAATGCCAATCCCTGCAAGCTGTCTAACAGCCCTGCAGCTTTTGAAGTTTCCTTGGGGAGACGGGTCAGAAAAAAGTTTTGAGGGGGAGGGGAGAGAAGTTCCAGACGATATCCCTCTGTTACAATCTGCAAGATATAGGGGCTTTCGGAGATCCTCTTCCACTGAGGGACAAAGTGGGACAATCTCCCCCCTACCCTGATGCTGGCGTCACTTAGATTGCTTGGTGGCGTCTTTAGGTCCAGAAAAGAGCAGACTACCTTTTGTGCGCTCTTTACCTTTCCCCACCTCCTATTCGCATCCTTTTTTCCTTTGAATTGACCCTGGTTAGAGGAGGGACGAAAAAACTTCCTGCCCCTTTCTCCTTTAGCTTTAACCAGGAACTTTTTTCCCTTTTCTGCTGACCTTGACAGCACCTGATCCAGGCCAGGTCCAAAGAGTTGTGAACCTTCAAAGGGAAAACCACATAGCCTTGATTTAGACATATGGTCCCCTTCCCATGATTTGACCCAGACTGCCCTTCTTGCGGAGTTAAGGAGGGCCGCAGATTTGGCTGTGTTCCTGACAGACTCCACAGCCGCATCTGCCAAATATGCCACAGCCTTACCTATTATTTCTAACGAGTCTGTGATTTCCTTAGAATCACTCCCTTTAGAAACATGGTTGGAAAGTCTGCCTAACCATGCGTCCACGTTTCTTGCCACGCATGCTGACACCAAAGCAGGAACCATGGCAGCCGCATTGGAATCCCATGCTCTGCGCAAAAGCGCCTCCACCCTTCTGTCCATTTAGTCTTTTAGGTTCCCTGAATCCTCAAAAGACAAGTCTGATTTTTTAGAAACCTGCGACAGAGCTGCGTCTAACTTAGGGGTTTTAAAGAATTTCTGCTCTTCTTCCTCCCCAAAAGGAAACCTTCTCTTCCAAGTTTTGAGTCTAAGAGCCTTTCTTTCTGGGTCTTTCCACTCTCTCAAAATCACCTCCTTTAGGGCCTGATGAACTGGGAACACCCTGGACTGAGGCTTTCCCAAACCCCTGTACATCTTGTCCTGGGCCGACGCCTGAACCGGAGGTTCTGGGATATCCTCAGAGACATAGATCGCCCTAAGTAACTGCCCCATGTCTTCCACGGGAAAGAGATGGCTACTAGCTCTAGGACTGTCACTATCCTGGCTGTCAGCGTCTGTGTCTACACCTTCCTCTAATGAGTCCTCCTCTGACTCCTCTGGGCCCTCAAACTCCTCAATTCCCGAAGTGACAGAGGAAGGGGCTTTTTGCGAGGTTTTCTGACCCCTATCTGAAAAACCTTCCTGAGAGGAAGTGCCTTCTCTAGAGGACAGGATTTCTCTATCATCCGCCTTAGGTGCTATAGCTGTCTTAATGGACTGGAGGGTAGAAAGCATCTCCGACTGTACCGCAAGGAAGTCCCTCATAACCTGTAAGGTTTCCTTACTAGACCGTTTCTGTATGCACCTATAGCAAAAAGGCTTCACATGGTCCTGTGGGAGCTTATCATTACAGTTCCCACATCTTTTTGACCTGGGAGGAGGGGGATTTTTGCCCTTCATCTTGTGAGCCCCCTGAGCAGAGTCGCCAGGATCTAGGGAGACAAAAAAGACAAAGTCCAAACTTTGCCCAGTTTCCTAAGACTTTGTGTGTCTCTCTCCCCCCCCATGGTGTAGGTAAGACCCCTCTTACTTCACCACATTCAAAACGGAAGAGGACTCACCACCACTGGCCTCTTCCTGGGCTAAGGGTGCAGCTGTTACCTCCTCTCCATCCATATCTGCTGCTTTGCGAGGTTTTCCGACCCCAAGAGAGGAGTATCGTGAGGCCTCCTGCTTTTCCCTGGAGCGCCGAGTGTCTATCTCCTATACACTGATGATCGGCGCCATTTTGTTGGAGAGACGCTGTCTGAGGGAGGATTTTGGCCTCTAGTGTCCGAATCCGCCATTTTGGCATAGACCGGAAGTCGGGAAAAACAGCGCCCGGAACCGGAAACGCTGCCATCTTACTCCACCCTGGGATGCTTGCTCCATACACAGGAGCTTCAGCATTCCCTATGAAGTCCAGGACCTCCACCAGCCCTACAAGGCACCTAGGTACCGACCTGGCTGGCATCCTCTACCCCCTCTGCGGCCTAGACACCAGCCTGAGCCCCAGTTCATTCATCACCTCCGTGCCTGACTGGGTGGAAGGAAAAAGCATGAGGTATGTGCTCACAGGAGTTCCGGGATACCCCTCTGTACCCGGGAGGCTCCTTGCCGGGGAAGACTCTCTCCCCCGGCCATTGGGAGACCCCCTGAGAAGGACAGGGCAATGGCTGGACCCGCCACCCTCCCGGCTTTGGCGTCCAGCCCTCAGGGGGGGGGCATCCGCTACCAGCTTCAGGTCTGAGAAAAAACAACAAACGTTTCGCTGCCGGGAAACACAAGGGAGGGGCCTTTTAACCTTGTATGTTGATTGTGTTTCCTGTCAGGTGGACCTGTCATCTCTCAGGTTATGCCGTCCTGGAAGATGACTAGAGAAAAATTGGTTTTACACTGATACATTAGATATTATCTGAATCCACAATAGCTGCTTCCATCATGTATGACGAAAATAGCATGATTTCTGCATAATGTTCGGATTTTCTATGTCCTGTACACCAGTCTGGAACTGTGGGCTTGGTGTCTGGTGTGGGGCAATTCTGCACATCTATGCAGGGTCAACTAGAGTGCTAAAAGTCACTGTTTAGGAAATTGTTTATGTTCTGACCAAATGAAACAAAGAAAGAATATATGTACAAAACCAGTATACATTCGCTTTAAAGCAGGAGGGTTGATAAAAGACAGATCACTGGTATTTTTTTCAGGAGAAGTCAGCAATGACAACCCTTGGGTTCCTCTTGAGAAAATTGCAGAAGAAAAATAAGCCGATTCTATTAACGAATCATAATAAAGCCAGAAAAATGCTAAAGTTTTGACAACAATTACTTTCTGGTAAATGCTAAAACAATTACTCAAAATGTTTACTAAAAATACATTATAGCTTCCGTTCCATGACAATTTTTTGGTTCACAGTAGAACATTTAATGGTGTTCTAAGGGTCTTTTTACACCTATGCTGGTGCAGTTAATTTGGGTTTTTAACATCTATTACGTGTTTATACCAGATCTGTTTACCTGTTTTTTGCGCATTCATGCAACCAGAGGAAAACAATTACAATGTATCAGGACCTTGTTCACCTGCTGGTGGCACTGTGGTTTTTCGGGCTGAAAGCTGTAGCTCCAGTGACCACCAGCGGATGCCTCCCAGCAGCCAGTAGGTTCCTGCAATCAATTCCACCTGGCCCAAGCCGCTGGAAGGGTACTTAAGTCCGATCTCTACTACTGCATTTTGCGCCAGTGTTTTGATTACCTTACTTGCTGTCAGATCCATCCTGCTCTTGAGCTATTCTTGCATCCTGTTCCCTTACTGCTGCTCGCCTTGTTCCTGTACCCAGCCCTGATTCTCCCTTTTTCTTGCACTGCCCTGTTAACCTTGTCTCCCCCCATATTAGACATATTGTATATAGTTTGTTTGCTAGGTTTCTGTTCCATAGACATTTTTGGTTGTGGGTCGCTTATTGTTTATGCTCGCTATTTGCTGGTGTGTGCATTGCTTTTTGCTTTCTGTTATTAAATTTACTTCATCACACATTTTTTTGGTCCCAGTTTCCTTGTATAGCTACATATATCTGGTAATCCCAGCTGCTGACTCCTGACAGAAAAGGGATTTTCCATTATGAAAATATATTACAAGCAAACAAAACTGTATGATATGAGTTTTTGTGCATTTATCTTTTTTTTTTTACTGGCTTGTTTAACACACCCAAATCCACAAAAATGCAGCATATTTTAAAAACACACTAATCTGCATCGCATCAATGTTGACTAAGTTAGAATCAGTGAAATTTCTACTTAAAATGCATCTTCATGCAGTAAAATACACGCCTTTAACTGTAGAATTCATGCATTCTCATCACAGGGCAGTAAAAGGCGACCTTGGCTCTACTTGTTACCGACAGATGAATGTGACAAAAAACTCTGGCCATACTTGACCTGTAACTTCCAGTGCAATCTATGCAACCAATACATCGTAAAGATTAACCAAAATGCAGATTCAAAGAAATACGTATAGCATTGCTTTGGTTATTACTGAAAAAAACACCACAATTTTACATACAAAAACATATGACTACTTTGTTTCCAAAATATATAAAAACATTGATTAAAGGGCTAGAGGAAATGTACAGTGCAGTCGAATTTTAGGAAAAAAAATGTCATTTTTCTGCCATGTATTGATGAACTATAAATTATGAAGAAAGCCCTTATATTAAATGACACTATATGGATTTTCCTTTATAATACAAGTTAGAACACAACCCTTTTTGATGAGAATCGATCTAACCTCTTAAGAATCTGGAAGCATGGCATACTTTACTGTTGCATGGAATTATACAGAAAAAAAAATACTATGTAAACATTCACATGACACGAAAATAGCAAAATTACCATTCAATACATAGAGCTAAATGTATCCTGACAATTTCTGAAGTATCCATAATATTTATAAATGTATATATATTATGATGCTCCTGCATCAATAGATTGATACATTAGGCTCATACATCATGGGTAGTTCTAAATTAGGATGTCAATGATTCTAATCATAGACGGCAAGAAAAACTTGACTGGAGTTAGGCTGGCCATACATTATACTTTTCCTTTAGATTTACCAAAAGCACATAATATGGGATCAAACCTAAAAACTTTCAAATTGTATGCAATCAAGCAGGCCCTTGCACTACATAATTGAAGGTAACTCTAAAGGAAATTGAACAAGAAAATTGTATGTGTGACTAGCCTTACACATTAAAAATTTAAGTAGGCATAAGGCCCCCTCATTTTGCCAGGAACAGACATGCATAATCCACAAACAAAGCTGATAGCAAAGGTCCTGACTTTCCTTAACAGAAAGAACTATGTGCTAAACCTCTGAATGGTGTATAGCAGGAGTGTCTACTTTAAATTCAGAATGGAAAAGAAAAAAAAAAAGTTAAAATGACCCTGTCACCGCAAAAAAAAAAAAGTTTGCATAGCAATAAAAATGTTCCTGTAAGAACACACTTTACAATTTCCCATAGCAGCACCTGTTTGTTGAATCTTCACTACTGTACAAGGCTGCCCAGAGGATTTTCATATCAGACACACTTTAAGGTGTGTCGGACACCTGTGCCACCCAACAGTGTATGGTTTCTCCTGCCAGCCCCCACATCATTACAGGACACAATAGAAACTTAGGGGCAGGCGGGCAAAGCCACAGAAAAATACATATTTCCTGACAAACCAGGAAATATGTCAGAAATAATGATCTTTGTGCAGTTTTGCACAGCAGTGAAGCCAAGATTCTACAAAAGAATGTTGAGACAGGTAAATATGAAATGCCATCTTTCAAAGGTACATTTTTTTTTTCACTCACAGAGTGCCTTTAAAGGAAATCTATGGTCACAGCATACATTATCAATTTAGTGCACCAGAGTAGTAATAGCAACCCAATGCAATATAGGCTTAAGCGAAAAATCTAATTTTCATGTTGTGATTGCTGCCTGTCTGCTGGTGATCTCTTTCCACAACTTCCTGGATAACCTGTATGCTTTGCAGCTTCTCCTCTGAAGATTACGGTACTTTTAATTTCTAAGGGCTACATATCCCATGGTACTTTACTGTATGAAAGTAGCGATTCCTGTACTGACTCCTCAAACTCCATCATCTCTGTAGTTCAGAAGGACGGCTCTGTGAAATGTGCGACACAGTAGTGTCTATTCACAGGCATAGCGAAAACATGTCAAGGAAGTAAATATGTTGGGGAGCTTCACAACGTTTACAAACTTCAAGATCATTCAAATAGGAGTAG